>OV838937.1:2468698-4914896 GCA_929442735.1 Watsonalla binaria | reverse complement strand
AAGAAGAAAAGACTAATTATAAAAGCAGTGCACAATTAATTGCTTAAGTAAGTACCTACGAATACAACATAATAGTGTATTTAGTTATAACTCTACATAATATGACTATAAGGCTGTGGTTAAATTGACAACAAATAAAATTAATCATAGTTAAATTATAAGTCTTATAACCATAAATACCTCTCGATAAAGACTGCATTGCCAGTACGTGCATTTGAAAGCATTTAATGTGATTTTGTACATTGTGTACTTACATTGACAATTGCGATCATTCCAATTTAGTTTAAGTCTATTTAAGTAAAACGAGCAAGTTATAAAGTTCTGTGCAAGTTATTTTGCGCTTGGAACAGCAAATTCCTACTGCAAACATTCGAGTTGCCTAATATATTGGGTACCGTCCCCAACATTGTACCTAGGTACCTACCTAAGTATGGGATAGGGCGGTGATGTTTACGTAGTAAGTTTAATAACTATTAATTATTAATTGGCATTATTATATACCCATTATCTTTGTAAGGATTGATATATTGTTTACTTTTAAGTTTTATTGTATTAATTATAATGATGATATTGTTGAATTTATTTAATTGTCCATCACTTAAGACAAAATTGGTTTGTTATACTCAAGTGTACCGCATTTAATAAAAATATTGATTAAAAACCATGAATTATTACTATTGTACCTACTAACGCTGGGTTAACATAAACTTTTCTTAATCAATGATATTGGTAAGACCTTCCTTGAATCCACGGGACTCTATCTACCATGAAAAAGCTACTGATAACATTAGGCAGCAGATGAGTCCTAAGCCCCGCGGTTTCACCCGTGAATAACTTAACTACCATGAACGAGTCTTTTAATTTTTCCGGTTAATATAGAGCCTATGCACCTGTGCTATGCACTCACAGATAAAATAAGTTCAGTAGATCTGAAAATTACTAGGGGTTAGTACAATCTCGCTAACTCGCAAACTTTACCTCTGTATAATATTTGCAGATATAGATAAAAGTTCTTACGTATTTGAAACTGGGACGAATATAGAGATAGTTTGTGATAAACATTTAGGATTAAAACTGTAAAGGTGGAACCTGATGTAAGCCGCTCGACGATGTAGCGATACGTGATAGGAGCGGCTGCATGTCCGTAGTTCCTTTTTGAGTCGCAAGAAATTTAAAATGGGGTCACGTGATCACATTTGTCGCTGCAAACGAGTGTCGGGCGGCTGCATGTGGTTGCACCGTTAATGGTAATAAGAGGTAATGGTAGAACCCCAGACCAAAATATACAGATAAACTTTTAATATAGTCTTTGGCATCTGTCAATATGAAGTTGTCAGTTAGACAGATTGCAAATATGTATTTACTTGAAAGCAAGATAAACAAACCAAAACAGTGGCTGATAAGAAAAACGTAACCAGACAATGATAAAAACAAAAGATAAGTGAAGAGAAGTTTGTTTGTGGTGAGACGATAACTACTATCGCCACTTGTTTTACATAATTGACAAGATAAATACTTATTTTAATAAGTGTTACTGTCAGTTAACCTATAACGGGCGACAATATCAGTTGTTGAGTTTTTCGATTTTAGAATTGCAGTTTTTTTAAAATGAAATTCTGTGCCAACCTTGGGTTTATGTTCACGGAAGCAACTTCAGTGTTAGAAAGGTATGCTTTGGCTAAAGAAGCGGGATTTAAAGCTGTGGAAATTGGTTTCCCTCTGGGATTTACCAAAGAACAAGTGAAGGAAGCCAAAGAGAGCGCTGGACTTGAACAGGTGCTCATCAACTTGAAAACAGGTGAAATATTATACGTTAACTTAAACATAGCCAATTTAGAAAAAAACAATCTTGTGGTAGGTAGGTAGGTATACCTAAGACACTTTTTAAGGGCTAATAATATTATGGTAAAAAAATTGCTATCCTAAGCTATGTAAATTATAAACAAATGTTTATATGCTAAAAATATGTTTTTTAATTTGCCAGGAGATGTAACCAAAGGAGAATTAGGAGTGACTGCAGTACCAGGCAAAGAGAATGAATTCAGGGAAAACTTCAGAACAACATTGGAGTATGCCAAAGCTCTCAATGCAAAAAAAATACACATAATGGCAGGCAAAGTGGAGTCAGTCTCATCTCAGAACTGGGACACTTACGAGAACAACTTGGTGTATGCTGCTGGCTTATTGAAAGATACCAACATTGTGGGAGTTATTGAACCCATTAACCCATACTCTATCCCAAAGTATTTCCTGAGCGACTATGGAATAGGTTTGTCACCATTTGGAATATTGTTAAGGCAAAATATTTGTATGTGTAACATTCAATTTACTAAGATATTTGGTGAAATATTTAGAACTACTTTTAATCTTGAACCAGCTTTATTTTATCTTGAACCAAAATTACTATAAAAAAATTGGCTTTCAATTTATTACTATCTATATAGTAGATTATAAGGTAGTCAATAGTGCAAGTGTCGGTTTTAACATATAAGCGCTGCTAGCAATGAGTGTAGGAAGTTTTACATTCCCACACAAAATGAGAAATCAATAAATCAATCAATCAATATCATCCAATTTAAAACATGTTAAAACCTAAACTTGGGGTACTGGAGCAACTACTACAGTAATCTGTATTCCCTAAATTTATTGTGTTTTGTTAGTATATTACAATGAATTAATAGTCAAACTTACTTGATTCCAGCGGTGGACATCATAAAGCGCATCAACAGCCCTCACATCAGGCTCATGCTTGACATCTTCCACCTACAACAGATAGCTGGGGACATTACACACACCATCTCTAATCTGATGCCTTATGTTGGACATGTTCAAGTATGTATCCACACCTTACATAACTGATGGTTATTGGTTCATTATTAGTGTCTGCCTGTACTTATGTATTTACAAAAAAAATGGTTAGGTAATATGCAAAAAGAGGTGGGATTCGAACCCACAGCCAACCATGCAGTATTTGAGCTATCTGTGCTCCTACCTTATATATTGAATTATTTCCCTTGCATATTGAGCTGCCGTGCACCTGTCTAGTGCAGTCGTTGCTTTGTCCTATTGTCTGTAGATGGTAAATAGAATATCACTCTCACTACAGAACATCCCATTCTCAGCTAATTATAAACAAAAGTTACTACTATGCAATATAAATATACATGTCAGCATATTGTAGGGCTTGCCATTGTTATTTTCTAATGAGACAGTGTAACCAACTGAGAGGAACATAATTTTTTGGGAGTTGGACAATTCATTAATTAAATTTATAAATATAAGTAGCATGATGGAGGTAATACATAATTATTAATTTTTACATACAGATAGCTCAAGTGCCCGACCGCAATGAGCCCGACACATCAGGCGAGATAAACTATGAGTATGTACTCCGTCAGTTGTCTAATAGCGGATACAGTGACTGGGTTGGCTTGGAGTACAAGCCACTTAAGGGCACTAAGCAGGGACTTGCCTGGATCCACAAATTTGGCTATAATCTGTAATAAACTCCTACACGAAGTAGGCAAGAAGGAATAAAGTGCTATCCCACTCTCGATATGCCCACTGAATCAATCTATTCATACATCTGTGCTGGTTTAAAGTACTTTACAATGTAAAAAAGTTATTTTGACCTCTTCTTAAATAGGTGGATGTTATCCATGATTTTAGATTTCAGTCACCAATAGAACTTTTTAATTTGTACATAATGTGTAAATAAGAAATTCCAACACATAACATGCAGTTTACATATTTTTATACAAATTTTTGTTGAAATAAAATCTCAATATAATATACAAAGTTTTATTACCATACATTAGCTATATAATAAGACACAGAATACTAACTTAATGTCAGCTATAACTAGGATGAGTTGTAGAATTGTTGGACCCATGGATGCTTCTTCACAGCGTCTAATGACAGCCTCTCTTTACTTGAATGTCGAAGAAGCTGGAATCATATCAATAATTTGTTTGAAATATTTATATTTTACATTATTTTACTTATATAAAACATACAACATACAGTCCTTATATTACCTTGCTCAATAATTAAGTTGTTCAGATTGGTCGATTAATTATAAGATGTGTAAGTGAAGTGGAACTGACGGTGTGTTTAGTAAATATATCTAAATAAGTAAAATATATAAAACTAAACTAAATAAGTTCAAAAAAAAGTCATCCTACTGCACATTCTGAGATGTATGCCCAATTTCTATCTCCATTTTATAGCAGTAGGCTGGAACTTCGTCTGCATGAGGTTTAAATCCAACATAGCCTATATCTAAAAGATAATTAAATTTGTTCTCATGTAGAAAGAATCAAGATTCATTGTAGGACATCCTCCTAAATTTACACTCATAAATTAAAATATAAGTAAAGATATAATCTACCTTAGAAATAAGATCCTTAGCACCTTCAGGTACGTAACTAGGATACACCATGTCCAATGCAAGGATCCTAGCATAAGTCTTGTCTTGGCCTTCACTTTCAAATGGAGGTTTTCCTACCAGGAACTCATAGAGCAGTACTCCAATACACCAGTGGTCTACAGACACATCATACACTTCCCTTTTGATCATCTCAGGAGGCAGGTAGTCCAAGGTACCACACATTGTCTTGCGTCTAGAAGTTACAACAAGATATCATGTTGTGTGAAAATAATATTCTATGATAAACTACTAGCTTTATTTTTGCTGCAACTATTTTCAGTATTTTAATATGTCCTGCCTTGCTATTGGAGTTTCAGCACATTTGTAAATAAAATAAAATAAAATAATTTATAAAATAGTTGTAAAAGGTAACAAGGCACATAGCAGGATTGGAATTAGAGATTAATTACACAGTGTGAATTGAAGTTTGAAGAATTAAACATTTATTCCTTTCATATCCAAAGTAAATATATTCATTTCATTTCACATGTGTCTTGCCTTTCAGATATGTTATAGGAGTTGAAAAAATCATAAAGTTTTTAATTTGCTTCAATATGCTGGTTTTGTTAATGTGAATATTACATACATACATACATATGCTCACGCCTGTATTCCCCGAAGGGGTAGGCAGAGGTGTTGTAATAACAACACCCACTTTTCACCAAATTTGATTAAGTACCAACATGACAGATGGTGAGTCTATTGCCATCTCAGGCACTATACATATATCTTGGAATTACTTCTGTGTGAAATCACTGTACATAAGTTTAAAAAAAACTGGGATTCGAACTTGCGTCGCTTGTGTAGCAGGCGACTGCTCAAACCCCGAGGCCATTCAGGCTCTTGAATATCAAATTATTTAGTATGTTTTTCAATCTGACAAGTTTTAGTATGAAATAAGTCTATAGAAGCTAGTTAAATTACCGTTCAGATGGTGCATGGACAGACCATCCAAAGTCAGCAAGCTTTAGGTCCCCGCTGAATGAAACTAATATATTCTCTGGCTTGATGTCACGGTGTATCACATGGTGCTGGTGGCAGTACTCCACTGCGTCTGCTACCTGAAGATTACATCAAAGCAACTGTGTAAGTTAACAGAGCTATGAAAGTTTTGACCATCACAAATTAAGAATTTAATTGATGATAGTGCCCCCAGGCACTAAGTTTAAGTTACTGATAACTTATTTTATAAAGTTCTATAATTTAAGGTCACAACAGACAGCAACTGTTAGCAACAAAAATATAAATATTATATTGCCATCTATTACTGCTTTATGATAGTATTGAATTTGATGTATGTAGTAAAAGATAAATTAGGAAAGATACAGGTTTTATTAAGAAAGAATAATTGGTTACCTGATAAATATATTTTGCAGCCTTAGGCTCTGGGAAGCGTCCTTTGGGTGAATTTGTGAGATGTTTGTACAATTCTCCTCCAGCAGCAAACTCCACAACAAGGTAAATGCGACGTTCGTCATGAAACCATGTCAATAGACGTAGGATATTTGGATGCCTAGAAATGTACAAAGCTATAAACAAATTCTGTTGAATCATAGCGTCATCTCAGATCACAAAAGATTTTTTCCTGTATTTAGTGTGTAAGATCACAAAAAAGGTAGACTTACTTCAGATGCGACTGTATTTCAATCTCACGCATAACTTGCCGTTCACATTTTGACTTCACTATCTGTGATTTGAACAGTGTTTTGATTGCAACCAAATATCCAGTTTTTTTTTCTCTTGCAACATGTACGTGACCAAATTTACCTTGACCGAGCGCAGAACCAAGTTCAAAGTCTCTAGGAGACCATTTATATCTGCAAGTAGAACACTTCTATAATTAGTCACGCATATTCACGACATTAGATAATATTGCATTTAAATAAGGTAAGTGAGGTAACTTTAATATTGAAATAATACTTACGAAGAACCAAAGGCTTCATGATTCATTATTTTGGTTTCAAGATCGAGCACTTCACTTTTCATTTTTATAGAGTAATTTACGATCTATATAGGAACTGCGCTATCGTTAACTCTCTTAAAAAGAGTTTTAAATCTTAGTATTCTTCTCAAATATAAGTCAACGAAAAAACACTGCAAGCATGTATTGTAAACAATTCATTTCAAATCAAACAACGGTTGGTTTGGTTTGAAATTGACTTGAATCAAATGATTAAATATTTAAAAGAAGTGTTACGTTAATGTCAATGTCAAACTGACAATTGTTGTTATAAAAAGCGAAGGAAGCGTTTATTATACAACCATATTATATAAAACGAAGTGTATACACTTCGTTTTATTTATTTACTTTGGAACTGAAAAGGAATGAGTTTATGGGCATACATAAAACTAATAGGTAAATCATATTATTTGCATAAAAGTTAAATACATAATTATTTTATACTTCGTAGTTGCCAACGAACTTATGATATTATATGTAATACAACTAAAGTGGCAGATATGTCATATGTGGGAGAAGAGAGAGGAAACAGAAACGTCTCAATTGGGAAGTTTTCGAATGGCGCAATTTTTTTTACTCACGTCTTTAAATCTTAAATATCTTAATTACGTACTTACTATGTCGATTATCTACTATGAATGAGCATGACCATTATCTAGTGTTAAATTTATCATTGTATCGAACTATACTCAGCTGGCCTTTTGGCGGTAATTCAACGAGTGAAAAAGCGTGCTTAATTTTTTTTAAAGTAGTTAATTAGATAACTTAAAAGTTAAACCAAGTGTAAGTATATTGAGGGGTAGTAGTGAGTGGTGATGTAAATAAACGCCTGTGATAATAGATAAAATTATGTGATGGGAGTGTGAATGCATTGTACGATAAATCACTCCATAAATCGCGGAAACAAGTGGTATAGCTAAACCATTTAAATAAGTTTATATTACGAAGTAAATTCTTAAACACAGGTACATAACAAGCTCTTAATCTGACCAAAGTGGTCTATGGACTGTGGTCTCGGACATCACTAAACCTCCAAATATAGATAATTGGAGAAAAGCAGGCATAAGTCGTCACATTCTGTAATAAAGACATATCAATGTAGGTACCTACAGTTAGCAGGGGCCTTACTATATTGCCATCACAGTTTCACTGTGTGACAGTGATACATTTATACACGCCATAATATGCATCTTTCTCTTATTAAGAGTTAAACTATCATGGCAATAAGAGGCCATGGTCACAGCCCCAGGAATTTCAATTTCGGGTTTATTTTAATTTATCATATTTATTCCTTGTAACCAATTACGATTAGGGTAGGAACTAGGTAACTATAAAACTAGATGAAACTTAAGCGCAAAAAATCAAAACCCATACACATAAATATACAATTATATACCTTAATAAGTGGCAAAAACTAAATATGCAGATATATAAGTCTCTGCTTACGGCAGAGGGAGGCTCGAGATGCCAACATGGCTTCAAAACAAAAAAGAAAAAAAATCTAGAAAAGTGAGAATAAGTATATAGAATATGACCCCATAAATATCCTAGTGGATATTTATGAGGTTATAACTATGATACGTACTAGATACGTATTTTATGTATTTTAGAATGCCTGCCTATTAAGGATAAAAATATCCTAACTTTTGAGTACACTAGAGATCAAGCGTAAGGGCTAAAAGAAAACTGGTTTAAAAAAATCTAGCACGAAAAATGCAAAGCTTGCCATAATTACGAGTCTCAGAGTGAAGTTAAGTACTTACTTGCATCGTAACGGTAAGGACGATGTTGTGAAAACACTCAGTTTCCCGGCTAGGGGTGGGGCGGACGAGGGTAGGGGTGCTCCACCCTACGCGTAACTACGACACCATCTCCTACTCTGAAAACAAATGGGGGAAATGCATGCGTGGTGAGGAATAACTTATTTTATATTGGCATGAATATTATCTCGTTATAGTTTTATCTATAAGCATAGGGTTGCATCTATACTTATTAATGTAGTTACATTATTAAATCTTGTTTTATATTATAATTTCGGTATGTTGCTGCCTATAAAATTTACGTAACTTTACTAAGGTATTAAACCTTATATCCAACTATTATACGTTTTGAGTCTAGGCAGTTAAATAGGTACCATAAAATATTCAATTCAAAAACAATATTCCTACCGTGCAAGCACCGGTTGTCAGCCTCTAGGAAACTAGACAATACGCGCTGTATCAATAGAGCAGTCGGACTCACTATGGCGTAGTTAATTCAAAGCAAATAACAAAATGCGCAGCGCAGTGTGACAAGGAAGAGGAACAAGTTTGTGAACAACCCCCGGGCGCGCGCCGGTGGCGGGAAAACGTGGAAAACGCGCGCACACCGACCGCCGCGCCGGGGTACGGGGTGGCGGCCGGCGCTCATTCCGTGGTGACTCGCGCGGCCGCGCGCCGCACAATCGATACTGTACTCAACACTCACAAATCCATTTAACCCTTAATTTAAATCAATTTACTCATTACAAATCCACGTATCTATCTTGCACACATTCTTAACTCATCCTTAAACCTCAGTGTTGTATTTATTCACTTAAATCTCATAATAAACAAGTGCGACGCAATCGGTTTATGAGAGACTAGGTAAGTGTAATAATTATTGGCATGTTGTGATGACCTAGATATCGCCACTGGACTAGAATACTGTGTTATATGGCGCTTAGAGTTGAACACGATTTTAGGTGTTTCTATCCATGCAGTTCTTGGTTTACAGTCCGGCCTTCTAATGTTCAAGTCCTACTATGTAACTTAAACTATGTGATTTATATAATTAGCTACGATTTCGACACATTCCCATTGCATGCTTACGATATTAAGGGCCACTTATTATATTTTTACCTTTTATTCAATCTAAACATTTAATGTTGCGGTACCCTTATTTCCGAATTGGTTTGGAGACGAGGAAACGTTGTATATCATCGCATGCCCATCATCTAGATTTAAAAACATAGGAAGGCCTTGAAGGTTGTACGTTTACCGTGTTTTTCAAAAGTAACAATTTGTTCAAACGTTTATGTCCTCATATTACGCATCTCCAGGGAGGTCGTAAAATGACGCAGATTACTCCCTTGAGGATAAGATACTACATAAAAAGTCAGTGACCGTGACAATATCTATAGTCACAGTTTGTGGTCACGTGCCAAAATCTCTGCTAGCGCATAGAGGGATACGAGCCAGATGGCATGGTATTTGACTTCTAAAATTGCTTCTCACTAGAGGTTTTTCATTTATATGGAAATATTCTAAAATTGTTCTATTTTCGGTTTTTTAGGACCGTTTAATGGTACTAAGCAATATGTTTATTATACTATCTGGAACCCTATACCTTCTCGATATTGGTGGTTGGTGGCGTGGTCTTTAAATTGGAATAACCCTTAAGGCTTATATCAAGCAAATCATCTTAACTATTAGGCCGTGGGGTGAGAGGGCCATTACCTGCGAAATTTAACGATAAATTTGTGAGATCTTGTGTGAATACATTATTTATAAGACCTTATACAAGACAGGAAATCTGGTTTAATTTTATACAGCGAATAAGGATTTCATTGCCGTTCCGCAGAGCATAGCAATGTTCTAGCCTTCTTACTTGTACGAGAAAGTGATCAAGGCATGCATAGAATACTTTGAGCTTATATTCTTTAGATTTTTTAAAGAAGTATTCTGTATAATGTGGTCATTTAAATACAGACACGAAATGGACAGTAATTTAAACCAAAATTTAATAATTTATGGAAAGACAAAAGTTTTATTTACTTTCTCTTATTTCCCGTAGAGATTAATTTGCTTCGCGTATTAAACTGGTTATAACCAAGTACCAATATCACCGATGACTGAGTGAGGAAGTCGAAAGTCAATGGAGCGGAGACAACGCGGCCCTTTGAAAGCTGTTTTAATTTAGTGTCGACTAGCTGTGCTTCGCTATTTTATATATTTCTTAGGTCCTAATTATAAAATTATAAACCAGTTCTTACTCATATACTGAGTAAGTAATCTATATCTATATGGATAAATAAAATTGAAGTGTCTGTTTGTAATTCTAAAATAACAGCTTTTCACAAATGTATATGAAAATATATACGGTACTGACATAAAAAAACGGCTGGAAGGATTTTAACGGGACTTTCACTAGCAGGTAGCTAATGTTATAAGGAGTAATATAAGTTTTTAATTAAAAAAGACATTTATAGTTCCGCGGGAATCAAATAAAATCTACGCGGGTGTTACTGCAGGGCATAGCTAGTTAACTAATAAAAATGTATGAGGATAAGATGTCTCAAAGTAGGGGTACATTAACTTACGCATTTGCTATTTCCCGCAAAAAATCCTTTTTTGACTTACATACAAGATAAGCAGACAGACAATGTGGGAAAGCCAGGGTTTCGACCTTTCGACACATTTTACTTGTTTTGTAGGCCATATAACGTAGGGAGATTTATAGTCGGCAAAGAGTGGTCGGACAACCGAGGAGAAATGCATCAACAATATTCAACAGACTGACATTAACGATCGTTATGACATGGTGAAAGGTTGTCCAAGCGGTAATTGACTGCGGTGATTGTTTACACAGATGAAACACCGTGTAATAGCCACATTACGCAAACTAATTATAATTATTCAATTATGGAAGCGATAATTCGGTAACATTTAATTGCGGTTTAATGAGAAATTGATGATACCAAATACAAATAAAGACCAATATTACGCACGAATTATATCACTACTCATAACATGGTGTGAAAAGTACATTTCATTTGGGAGAGCTAATGTGGGTAATAATTGCTTACATGACACTCAATCTTCTTTTCCATTACACTAGTGTCTTTCTCCCGCACGAACTCTTTAATTTATTTCTCTCTAACGCTCTTTATAATATAATATAATCTATAAAAATAATTGACGGCGATGGATTCACCCTCTGTGACGTTGGCACTTAATCTTATTCAGTGAAAAGTAGGTGTTGCTGTTATAACACCTCTGCTTACCCCTTCGGGGGCCCTACTGGGATGCCGTGAGCTTATTAATTTTTATTTTATACAAAATATTCATGAATGTGTCACAAAAATTGTCCTACTTGTATGTAAAGTAAGCGTTCTGAAACAGCTACCGTTAGTAGGTATGCGTATATATATGCGTATGCGTATATAGTATATCGTTAGTTATCTCATGTGTCACCAGTTGCCTTAAAGTACCGCTAAGTTTAGTTAGGGACACTTTCACTGCGGTCGCGGCACACGCCCAGATCATCTGATAAACTAAGCTATAAGCCATAAGCATTCGCAGATACGTTACATGGATATAAAATAATAGTAATATATAACACAATGTATTGTATAACAGTGTATCGGATTAATGAACGGAAACGCTCGGGGCGGTTTTTGTACTTAATCTTGTACAGACATATTTTGATTGATTAGCGGGACTTGTTATTGCATCCAGTTATTGATCTCGCTATGGACCAGCTATAGTAGAAAATAACTCTTAGATTTGAATGAGAAATAATATTGTGTTTGCTACTTTCAAGTAAACCGACAAGTGAAAGAAAGTAGTGTCATCTTGTATGCGTATTATGATGCGTTTGATGTTGTAAAAAACCCTACAAATTATTGAATAGGTACCTACATTATTATATACGAGTTCAGTACATCTTCAAAGGCTTGGTTCAATAACTTACTGAATCAAAATTACCTCCCGATAGGCTTTCCTGTAGTAAAGTAATTAGTTTAATCATTACATCTATTTATGTCGTGTTTGTTATCAGACTACTAAGCTCGGGTAAATTAAATAGGCCCTACAATTTCTTATCTACGGCTAATCCTAAGCCGAGCCTGTCTGGCTGGATTATACAACTTTCAGCCTTATTTACGACTGAGCTTTTGAGCCGGTCAATAAATACTCGATGGTCAGGGTTGGGTGTAAGTCATTACAAGGGCAAAAAATTCATCCGTTATTATTTTAATACGTGGACTTCGACAAGCGATAAGGTTTTATACGACACTAAATTCCGTTCACAACTTTGGCTGCGTGGCAGTAAAACTTCACTTAAGATCATTCAGCCAATTTCGGATAACCCTGACTTGTGAACATCTAAGCCTCATAATATATATTCCTCAACACAACACTTAATTTCATATTTCTATGTCCAACTGTTTAGGCTGTGCGATAATATATAAATTAGTAAGTCAGTCAGGACTTTGAATTTTGTTTATAAATATGTATGCTTGTGAAAGTAAGACTGATTTAGCAACAATAAAACAAAGACCGTTCAATTCAATCTACATACGAGAGGAGTCAAATGCTAAGGAAGTGGAAGCAATCAATTGCAAGTTCTGTACAGTGTTTATGGGGCAGTGTGTTGGGATATATGGGAAGTGAGGTGAGCCCCTCTCATCCCACATATCTCAAGACGGGAAGAACCCTCCAAGTAAGGGGCGATCTAGCGCCCTTTTTATTACTCGAATACAGTACCCCAAGTATAGGTTTGTTAGTATTCAAACGTCGTCGCTTGACCATGTGTTTAACGTGGCTGAAAATGTGTTGATCCGCCATCTTTGACATTCAACCACAATACACCTCCGAAAAGTATCAACACATTTTGAGTCACACTTAAACCCAAGGAATCAAACTTTTATTAGTGTTCGCTAAAATTGCGATGGATTTGGAAGTTTTCTGGTTCTACTATGGACGTACTCACCCAAGCAAATCCACAAATCCGTTACTGGATTCCAGTTTGAGGATAATTTCATTGTGTACGAGACAAGAGCCGCTGGTCATCAGATAGAAGGAGAAATGGAGCACGACGCCCGATGACAACCGCTAGCCCATTGTGAATTATCACAATTGCTTTTCTTGTTCCGCGTGGCATTACTGTGGATAAGAATCAAATTGTATGTAAATTTGTTAGATAGCATTAAACTTGATTTGTACTTACGACTTCTGAGCGCTAATATATATTTCGTTTGTTGAAACAATTTCCTATGTGTAAATAAGATACTGGTTAGTTACTTTTGGAAAACGCAACAACATGTTTGCCCTTCGGGGAATTTGTGCATACAATATTTGAAAATAGTATATAAAGGGGTGTAGCTGTAGTTTTTCACATTCAGAGTAAAAGTGAATGTTCACTGTTAACTGTTAACTTTTAAAAGTTTTGAAGAACATTTTATTATTGTCAGATGTCATCATTATATAGAATTAAGTATATAAGTAAATGTAACCACTGCTAGTTAATCTAGCAATAATTATACGATGAATGTGACCTTTTCAGCTAATACGTTCAAGTTTTCAATTAGGTTACCGTTACCAAACTTTTTAAATTAATCAACCCCAAACCGCTCATTTATTAAATAGACCTTTTCTCAGTCTCACAGCTTTATTCGTAAAATGCTCTAAAGTGAGTCAGTTATTTTCAATTAGAGTTTTAGTAAAGACTAATTTCAGAATTGTGAAACAAGGACATACCCAAAGAATTATTTTTTTAGGCTGGTTTAAGAGTGTACATTACTGAAAACTAGCTCCCCCAGACTGAACTGGATCCCAGTTTGGTCTGCGGTTATAGTTGAGTTGTGGCTACTTGATAATAATGTGCGGCAACACACGATGAACTGGTGCAAACCACCTTGCACCAGTAACAACATTATTTGTTAAGTTCTTATTTGTGTTATTTATTGTTTATTTGTGTGTCGTTGCTGTTGATTCGAACAAACATTCCTTTGCATTTCTCTTTAAACCATTTTTTGACCTAGATCCATAATTCTAGTAGAAAAACTAATGAGTTTTCGTAGAAGAAGGTTGTAAATGGAAAAGTTCTGCAGCGCGAGCCATTCATTCATATTTTAATAACTTCAGTTTGAAATGTGACCGCTCTTTTACACTGCTAGGTAATCAGTAAAATTTAATGGGTTTTTTAATAATTTTATTCGCTTTCCGTCATCTTGCTTATACTCTACGTGGGTACATTTATGAAAATTGTAAAACCAACCAAAAGCATTTTTATATTATTGAGTATTAAAGCGAAAAAAAACCGATTCGAAGCACCTTTTGTACCACCAAACAATTTATTATTCAGACTGGATTCCGTATCAGAGTAGTAAAATGTCGTTAGGCCAAAAAGTAGAGTTGGTAAGAAGGAGACATAATCACGTCATAATTTTCTTTACATAACTACGTAGGATACTGTGCACGCTTTCTTACGCACGTAGCAGTAAGGTAGCAGCAATTATTCGACTGCCACCATATTGTACGCCGCCAGACCAGTTAGTGTCACGACACACAGTAATTTCACTTTCATCTCATTACAACGAGCCCGTAAAACTAATTGGCACTTTTCTTTGCAGAGACAAAATTGCTAGGCGTTATCGTCCCACGGTGAAGTGGAACGTATGTCAGTGAAATTATATCGGGTAGAGCTGGCAAGATGGCGACGGCGGCGCCTGCCTCGTGTATGAGCACCGAACATGGCTGTGTCATGTTCGACTGCCTCGTACATCTTTGGGAATGGTGAGTGTTATTTAAAAATAAATTACACGCAGCCACGGAAAAAATATATTAAGAAACTAGCGGACCCGACGGACGTTGCATCATATCTACTACAGCGCCATCTACCGAGCTGATTAGTGAATATAAACCATCCAGGGATCCACCCAAACGCATACAAAAAAAATCTTTGAATTCGGTCCAGCTGTTTAAGAGGAACTCAGTGACATACAAACGTGTTGTACAATTATATATACATAATTACAAAGATAACAAACCTAACTTTGCCGCTAGAAAACTGTTGTTTCATAGCATAATCAGTCATTAAGAGACATACATACGGACAAGTTAATAATAGTACGAAACTCTGAAAATGGTTGAGTTTCTATTAGTTTCTTCAGCATTCCTCCACTCTTAGGGTGTGGTGTGCCACACACAAAGTATTGATCTGCAATTCCGATATGTATACCTACTTATGGCTTTCTCTATATTTTCCAACTAAAGTATAGGGCTATGTTACGTTGACAATCACCGGCTAAAATGATTTAATGATAGTGACGATCTAATATTTCCCGATGTATCATTTTATTGCTTAAATAAAGTCCGGATAATAGGTCTGCGATAACACATCGGTGTTTCAAAACAACTTTAAAATTTAACTGCATACCTGGCGCCAGGTTCCGCTGTAAATCAAAGTTTCCGAACTGTTATCGCGCGCACGGGTAAAGTTTTGATACTTACCATCGTTTCTGCACAAATGTCTTTGAAATAGCTAGGGCGGGCGGCGCTGTGATTTGTGCGGTTAGATTTAGTGAAAATGTTCGCAAGTGCTAAATTTATAAGCTCTATTAAGCCACACCACAGACTGCTAATAATAGCTACACCATTGATTAAAATAATTCAATTCAATGATTCAAGAAAATTAATTAGTTAGACATTGAGTAGGTACCTAAGTGTTCTCAGAATAAATTGCACCAAAGGGAAGCTAGCAATATGGGATTATAGTAGTCCGTTTACAGGAAATTAACTTAAAGAAACAATAATGGGTATTAATGGAAAATATGTTCCCAAACTATTGTAGATCGAATTAAAAATAGTGTGATAAGAGACAGATGCAAGTTGAAGAATGATGTGGTGACCAGAATTGAAAAAAGTATGTTGAGATGGTTTGGACATATCGAAAGGATGAGTGAAAGGCGATTAATGAAATAAATTTATAGAGCGAATGTGACCGGAAGTGTCGGTAGAGGGCGTCCAAGGAAGAACTACTATGACCAAATTAATAGTATTTTTCAGAAAAGTAAAATTCGGAGAACTCGTAACCGAAGAAAGTGTATGAAGAGATGCATGGGTGTAGATGAAGCGAAAGAAGTATGTAAAGATCGTAGCATGTGACGGTGGTCTCTGCCTACCCCCATGGGATACAGGCGTGAGCATATGTATGTAAGTATGTTCCCAAATCCCCATTCTGAGCTGCTTTCGTTGAACTTTTTTTGCACAATTTCCCCTTGAAATTGCTATCCCCATTGAAAATCCCCAGATTTTCAATGGGGATTAGCGGAACAACCTATTATATTTGATCGGTTTACTTATGACGTTTAATTGTTAGTGACTAGCTAGTCATCGCAATCTACAACTTAGATGCAAGGAATTTTAATAAAACATAGCCTGCGTTGAAACAGACAGTAAAAATATTTTACGAATCATTCTGGCAGACACTTAAATGTACCATCCCAATATATATATATCCACCTATGCTTCTTTTGTTTCTCAATGATATTTTGTAAACACAATATGGGATATGAAAATTATACATACACCTATACAGATATATAAAATTGGAATGTCTGTTCGTAATTCCAAATTAAAAGCTTTTCACTAATTACATATCAAAGCACTTATATACGGAACTGTCAAAAATATATTTAACAATTATCTCTGTCTGTCTGTTTGTCTCGGATATTCTCTAAAACGGCTAGGCTGATTTTAATAGGCGTTTCACTGTCAGATAGCTGTTACAAGGAGTAACTTAGGCTACTTTTTTTTAAATACGGTACCACGATAGTCTACGCAGGTGAAACTGCAGGGTACAGCTAGTTTTATAATATGAAGCTAACTTCCTTGTTATTTTCTTTGAAATCCTGGGTAGTATTGAAGCATAAGTTCATATGTTAGATAATGCACGTCTTGTACCAGACCATTCTAATAGCGGAGACTACTCTAACAAGATCCACTTTAACTTCACAGCGGTAATGTGGAAACGTATTTCTGTATTTAACGCGATAGCAATGGAATATTAATCATCGTAATATTATCTATGTTCTTGAGGATGGAAGAGACCAAGGCAGGATATTTTCTATCACTCTTTGACGAAGATTGCTAACATTCTTAAAATGGTTAAAAAAATTACGAACACGAGGCGAGACTCAAACTCCCGGCCTGTGCAAATCCTTTGCAAAAAAAAGCATTTAGAATATAAACATGTATGTCACGCACATATATAAACATCTGAAAATCACATAAATTATGTCACATAAGCAGCTACCTAGTAAGTAATTAGAATATTTGAATGAACTGTAAATCGATTGACGACGAAAACTTGATGTCGTCAATCGATCGCATACATTCGAATTGAGAACTTCCTACTTTTCTTGAAGTCTGTTAGTAATAAATGAAGTTCTAGTTCCCAGGCAAGACCATAGCAGTCGGTGCGACAGGACTGACAGTTAGCACTTTGCAGCATTGTTCGCCTCGGTAGCTGTCTCCTGTCACACCACACGTACGTTTACCAGACCCGCTCGTTATTACGTGCTATTTATAAATGGTGCTACTGTTTGGAACATTTCTACTTCAAAAATAACATAAAGGAGATAAATAACTTCCAATATTATGATAATGATTTTGCTATTATTTATGCAATAACATACATATGCTCATAACTGTATTCTCGAAGGGGTTGGTAAAGGTGTACTTATAGTACCTACTACCGCTTTCACCAGCTATATTTACATTCACATTGGTCAGGCTATTACCGGGCTCTTATTCAGACTCCGGGCTTCTAATGGGGAATTACAGATGGATAACACTCTACCCGATCCGGGCATCGAACGCAAGATCTCGTGTAAAATAGTAGCGCATGTAACCAAACCATTGAGGCAGTCGCTGCTTTAAAATTATTCAATAGTCAAAACTGCCATATTCAATCATTTCAATCATTATTTTTTCTAAAAAAACTTGTACTTGTAATGTACAGTGATTTCACACCACGAGCTTTACGGTGAAAGAAAACATCGTGAGGAAACCTGCATATTTCTCAGAAGTAATTCAAAGACGTATGTATAGTGACTGAGACGGCGATAGACTCACCATCTGTCACGTTGGCACTTAATCAAATTCGGTGAAAAGTGGGTGTTGTAATAACAACACCTCTGCCTACCCCTTCGGGGAATACAGGCGTGAGCGTATGTCAATCATTATAAGAAAGAAAATTTAAATCAGAAGTGTACACTATGGTGACTGTTTTTCTTAATTACTAGAGTAAGTAGTTTAGAACGGACAGTGGGAGTTGACAATTATGCATTAATTGATTCGATCCGGTTGTCATGGAGATCAAAATAACGGCTAACGAAAGCAGCAGGGCTCTAATGCAATTTACTGCTTTCATAACTCTCTGTTATGGTTCAGAAGATATTTTTCGTATTGACACACGAAGACGAATGGTTAAAAATCATGTAGGTACTGATATATAGGTACGTAAGTAGAGTTTGTGACTGAATTTGTACCAGGAAGTGCGTATGATACTGACATACTTTAAGTATAATAATATGGTTTTTAAACGTTAAAGTTAGGCTTATGTCAAGCAGCGGACTCCAATTACTTTATTAATGTTTGTTGTAGCATTATTTGCAGTGCCTACTTAATGTCGGTAATGTATGATAATAATAAATTACAAACTGCATTCATTTATCGCAGCTGTTGCGGTTCCCTAACAATAGATAACTTATAAAATTAAGCCCGTGACTTTTGGGAGTAATAATGAAGTTTTACCTCGAATTGACAGATGGACAGACGGACAAAGTCTCGCTGACAGGGCTTCCGTTTTCAACGGAACTCAAAGCAAAAATAACTTTTGTATTTCATAATACCTTTTGTGAAGTGGTCGACCGAGCCGCATTTTCCCGATTTGAAAGGAGCCCTATGTTTGAACTTATCTAGACCCGTCCTATCTCGAGCTTCCTGAAATGTACGCTGCCTTAACGAACCGTCTAGACTGTAGACGCATTGTTGGCATTGAAAAATCTGAATTCAACTGTGATGCTATGGTAAGTTCTTCCATACTTTTGTCATGAATGCATAAATGGATACTTTCTCGTTTATATAATGTATGTATCCGGGAAACGTTGTATTTCCATATTTTTTTTGGGGTGGGTCATCCATATCATTTAGAATTATGATAAATAGATGTTGTGTGTACCTGATATGCACACAACATTTCATACAAATCAGGCCAGCTGTTTCGTAGGAATTTGGCCACATACAATTCTAATAAACTTGCTTGATCAAACTGGATATAATATCCTAGAGTGCTTAGATTTATATCATAAGGAAGGTTTCTTTCATTTCGAAAACTTATTACAAGCGAATAAAAAAGCGGACATGAACTAGTTTCATCATAAAGAATCATCGTATTAATTAATCATTAAGTTAATATAATGATGATTGTACTCGATGATAGTTCAATATTTTGATTTTGTAACCATGCCCAGTGTTACGTAACGTAAAAATGTCACTGATTGGATCTCGCTAATTGACTCGTTTAATTGTGCGATGCTATTTCCATCGTACCGTTGATTACGTATTCTATCGGAGATCTCTACGTAAAGCTCTGCCTACAAATCTACGTCGTTAATCTAATCTTAGATCAAACATAGTTTTTTGGCAGGGAAAGTAAATTTTGGTTTCCCGTCTATTCGTTTTAGTAACAGATCGGCGCGTCTGTGCCACCGAGATAAACCCCAGATGTCAGCGAGTTTTACTGAGGTAACATCCATTTTAAATACAGAGGTATTTATTGCTGTATTTACTATACATTTTCAATGATTAGTCAAATTGTAAACATTTAGTTTGCGATTGACGCAACTTCTAGATTAAATAGACCAAACGGTTAGATAATTGTATGGAAAATTAAATGGAAGGATTTATTTTAGAAGGGGTTTGACCTGCATAATTTTATCACCTGACTCCCAAAGGAACAGGAACTATACGGGTGAAACCACATACCCGCGTAGGAATACCTAATGGTTATTTTTAAACAAAAGTATAATATATCCCCTAATAGGACTTACACAATCTATTTTTACAGTGCTTACATGTACTGTTTCTATATCTAACTTTACTATTATTTTTTATTTCAAATTAAAAGCTTTTCACTAAATGCACTTCTTTGTTTTGTCTGTCTGTCTGTATGTTTGTTCCGGTAATCACCGAAACGGCTAACTCATTTTAACGAGACTTTCACTGGCAGATAGCTTATGTTACAAGGAGTAAGTTAGTCTTTGACATTGGGTGTTATTAATTAAAATGTGCCAATTCTTTATCTTCCTCTGACTTTAGTATAAAGATACGCTGTTTTTAGGAACAGTTTAAAAGAGCGTAGAAGGAATTACGGTTTTTAGGTCAAAAGCTCTCAAGGATAGAAATGGAGGGCCCTTCAAGCTCACAGAACGCCCTTTGGCGAGAACCTTTATAACCAACCTCACTTAATTAACTTCTTACCTATTTATTGCTTTAGAGATAGGTATTTAGATTGTACATTAAAAAATAGTCACATCCACTAAAAATATATTTACTAATTTTATTTTACGTCATACAATTCGTTTTTTTCCGAGGAGCCGTGGTGGCCTTGGGGTTTGAACAGTTGCCTGCTACGCAAGCGATGCAAGTTCGAATTCCAGCAGGGCCTGTACCAGTGAGCTTTTCTAAAAACTTATGTACAGTTATTTCACACCACGTGCTTTAAGGTGAAGGAAAACATCGTGAATAGACCTGCATATGTCTGAGAAGTAATTCAAACTATGTACCAACGTGTCTGAGACGGCGACGGACTCACCCTCTGGCACGTTGGCACTTAATCATATTCGGTGAAATGTGGGTGTTGCGAAATGAGAGGAGCTCGTGGCACAGTTGCTATTGCGCATATCATGAGATATAATTCATGGTTTTTCATTTCTTAATACTACGCCTATGGCTATGCATATAATATAGCACTCAGCGTTTCCATATCCATGTTCATTAAAAAATACTAAATATTTCCATCTTAACTTGATTAAGATTATACATTGAGATTTAATTGAGTATCGTGCTATTGCCAAATAATATTTTAGTAATATCAACTTTGCGATGAGTCAAGGCAAATCGAAGATGGATTGGTATGGAAGCAACTTGTAATTACTAGTATTGAAGCCTTTCAAGACGGCCACAACCTTCAGCAATGAAGAACAAGACGAAGAGGTGATAATAGGTCATTGGTATTCATCTAAGTGTGGAGTTAGATTTTACGCCCGTTTTTAATCACCTATCAAAGTTCAAATTCAAATTCAAAAATATATTTTCTTGACTAGACTCTTAACTAAGTACATATTTCAAATCGTCAGAACGACATGATTATACAGGATTTCCGGTTCGTAAGGTTATATTATGTATAATTGTGTAGCTTGAGATGACCAGCCCCCCCAAGCAGCACCTGTTCACAATTATGACTTGAATGACAGCCAGCGCCCGACTTATCCAGCATAGAGGGAAGTGAGCAACCCGATATTTGATGGATGGATTCCTATCCTCTGATATATTTTGTCAGATTGTATCTATCCGTACCTTCAATTTCGTAATAATCTTAATTAGCGAATGAAACCCAGGACAAAATGATAGATTTGTTTATCTTTAGTAACCTAAATGACAGATGGTTAGAATATTGAAACAGGCCGTTTGTTATAAACGTATATCATAAACTCAATATTGTCTTAGGTCCATTCAATCGAGTATTCACCTAAGTACGACAATCGATGACGAATTTGTCGGCACGCCTTAACCCACAAAAGCCTGATGCATATTATCTACAATAATCGACGTGTCGGCATGTCTCGTATCACGAACAATCCGTATAGGGTCATTACTATTCACTCCGTAAAGAGGTCAGTACGGACTCACCGATTCGATTTCCAACTCACCTGTATTCGGACCACGATATGATTTGGAACAGTTAAACACTATTTTGACTGATTTAATTATTAGTATCAAGTCTGTAATCCCCTTTAGGGAAGGTGGTACACATGTGAATGTTCAGATGATCGAATGTTTGGGTTTGGTAAATGGGGATCAGAACGGCATAACTCTCAAATTGTGGACTAATATAGTTTATTATCTGGATTAACACAAATTAACTCTTTAGCCCGAAAACAATATTTTTGTGTGATTATCAAATAATAAAAAAAACGCGGACGCACGCTTTATAATTATTCTGCTACTTCTGAGTATGTATTTGGTGATACAAATGTAAATCTATAATAAAAAAAACTGCTTTTAAAAATTGGGAGTAAATTTAGAATTACGTACGCAAACAATAGAGTACGATTTTAAGGGCTCAGTATTTGAGCATTTATAGTTCTTAGGATCCAGCGCCTCATAATCAAAGATCTCACATTCTTCGAATCGATGCAACCTCAATTCGCACTACTTTACATTTTCAATTAACATTAAATAATAACGAATAATTACAAAACAATGAAAGCTCGCGGAGTAGCCAGTAGTATCCGTTAGCGTACATTTGTAACTTTACCATCTCTGTTTCCATTAAGCATTGCTTTTCTTTGCTTTGACGTCGAAAAGCTTACGTTTTTAAACGTGTGGTTATTCTATATTAAATAGTTAGAATTTTCTATCTGACGCCGTTTACCAATTCACGTCACCCGCTTTAACCCGGAATATAACCATTTTATATTATAAAGGGAGAGGAAGTCCTAAAATAGCAGGTCAATTGTATGGAAGCCGATATGGCTCGAAAGAGAGTGAAATCGAAACTGACGGCTGATAGAGGAAATGGAAGACACATTAAGCTGACCTCAAATAAAATGGAACATGGGTAGGCGGATGATGATGATAGAAAACATTTAAAATTTGCCTATAATTTTTCTGTCATCACGTTCTCAGACAGCTAATAATGAATCGCAAAGTTTTTAAGTATTAAATGGGGGCCAACTATGACCGTTTAAGAAGCACGTATTAAAGACTTCTTAGCTTTGACGTACCAAAATGAAACGTCAAAGCTCAGAATTTCTTTGTACGCTTTGCTTAACCTAATGGTGGTAGGCCCCTGGACAAAAAACATTAAAGCACTGTCGTTGTTGCATAAGTATCTGTAGAATATTATATATTATAACGACGGTCTTTGCCTATGGTATACTTTCCACTATTATCATTGCAAAATTTCCAGATCTCGCCTCTTAAATATCTCAGATAAAATTTTGATGCGATAATTGCGGTCACTTCTGACCTATTCCTGTTTTTATTACCCCTAAAACTGATTCAAGTTGGCATTTAGCCAATAACAGTAACCATGTTCAACTGTTGCGTATTTTGATGAATAGCAATAATAACGTTAAACAATGGAAACGCAACAGGTGTAACGAAAGTGTGTCGATATCTAATAGATTTTCACTTGTTTTGGGAAACAAAGCCACGACTGTCGGCGGCCGTTCATGCGCTGACAAACTAATTGGTAAAAGTGAAGCTTTTCTTTGTCCATCGCCAATAAGAAAGGCAAATAGAAGAGTAGGGCTGTTTGCACATTTTGATTCACGGAGTACCTTACTCTCCGACATTCTGTACGGTTTGCACAATGAACCCGTGTTACGCACGGCCGTGTTATCTGCCGAAATGTGGTTATTTAATTAACTGTTTTTGGTATATAATGTTCATCTTCTTTACACGCCAATGGTTTTGACGGGTTTTGCGTATTCAAACCAAGTGTTAGAAAGTCTGCTCGATTATGACTCACGATTCTTAGTTTTACTACTACCGAGATTTAAATGAAAATGAAGCGCTACGAGACTATCGATACGTTGTGGACTTTAAGATATATCTTGTTTTACTGGATGAGACGCCGCAACCGTTAACGAACCTAATATTCAAATTTAATTTATTAACATTTTCTTTCGGAGCCGTGTAACCCTTTTTACGCATACATATGCTATATAACCTCCATAGAAGCCTCTGTCTTTTTCACTCTGCAGGAATTCAAATTACCTTATCGGCACGCGGCCGAGCACAGGTAAAACCAGTATTATGCTGTAGAGATGAAAATGCTCAGGTTGGAGAGTTATTTTATTGGTATTGTGGACAGTTTTCATTAGTTGCTTTATAGATGTACCTATCATGACAATTATAGTCGTCTCTGTCGCTCCAATGCGTTTTGAGTATATCTATCGCACATCCCTTCTCCCACTCGGTGGGTACTGGCTGGTGCGGTGCGGCGACGCTCGTACGTTACTACTCCTACAGTCGACCGCGGACGGCCGCCTGCGTTCTCTGCAAAGCGGTACTAATTATTTTTTTAAATAAACGACGAAATAATACATGAAACAAGAAATATTTTAACTGAAAATAAGTTCGTTTCAATAAGTCCGTAATATTACCATTGATACTTAACTCGTAAATTCAAGGAATATGAAGTAACTGGACAATACATAGAAATCCCGTTTTTGTGATTGGTGTAAAGTGTTAGTTGTGTTTCGATAACATAAAAGTGTGGCAAATGATTGGAGTCAGCAGATCGGAGTTAAGTGAAGCAAGGTGTTCCCTGTGGCAGAAGAGGATTTGATGTCGCTAGTGAATAAGGTACGGCAAACCGGATATGGTTCTAGTTGCGACCGACGGACGCACTGGTTCGACTAGTTTAAATAGTATTAGTTATACGTGTAACCTTACCTTTTGTAAAGAAATCCCTTAGTTCTGATGAATGCGAGTGGAATATTCGAATATTCCCCAAAGCGCTCAATTTGAATGCACCACGGAGTTTACTCACGCGATGCTTAAATATTTGTAGTGTTGAGATAAACATTTGTGGGTCTGGTGCACGCCACTCTGCTTCAATCGCCCCATCGTGGCCAGGTGCGCTGTCAACAGGTGGACTGTAGGATGGTTTGCCTACACAACTATCACTGATTGATACAATATTTACTTTTAAGGTTATGGTATGAAGTCTTGATTCTTTGGTAGCTCACCCTTACTTTGATTTAATTAGAATTTTGATTTAAAGCTTATTGCTGGAAAAATTGTTTAGCCGGATTAAAAGCTAGATATAGCTTGGATAGGAAAACGATTGTATAGATCCTGTCAAGAAGAGCATTTGTATTGGACATAGGAAAACTTAAAAATTATTATAAATATTCTTTTCTCACATTTGACTTAACCAATTCATCAGGATTTCGATCACTAGATGGATTACATCATCGATTAGAATTGAGTATCCTCCTACTTTGGTTAATATAATTCGGTCATTTATTTTAATGAACATACAGTTTTGCATCAAAGCCTAAAGATCCAAATAAAGGCTTTGTTGTCATAAATATGTGCATTTTTATTACTTGCTTTGGGTGAGTCACTCCACGACGGATCAGATGCTAAAAATAAGCAATTTACGAAAGATTTCTTACTTCAAAATCTACATTGTTCTATGACCACTAGAAGCAATTCGAAGGGGCCTTTTCTTATGTCAATCTATCAAGCAGGTAGTTGAAGACCTTTCGCAAGATTTTTTGTCCCCAGGCTGTACAGTGGCGGGGACTATGAATGGCGGCACGGCGTCACTCAAAAGTTAGCGAAGGTTTGTTTGAAAAGCCGATGCACTTGCTGTAGTCTTTGTTTACTTGGAATTTTGACCGCTTTGGAATTCTCAGCAAACTATTGCCAAACAATTTATCTGCTACATTAGTAAACCTGTTGCCCATAATTCTCGGATAATTTGGTTACAAAAGCCTGTGTCAGAATGATCTTCAGTTTTGTTTTAACTTTCTCGAAGTATCTTAACGGAGACATGATCGTGAATGAATGCAGTTAGTGTTGATGCAAGTCCATTAGTAGTAACTTCCGTCATCGGTATCGGAGGTGCGGGTCGTCAGTTACATCCCTGCTCCCCTCCACCCCGTAGGGTGAGTGCCCGCGCCCGCACACACACATCCAGGATGGTCTCGACAAAGTAATCTTCCTATACAACTTTTGTTGCGTTTGTTTTTATACCTTCCTTTATCCGTAACCCGCACCGTCCATTAATGATAATTTGAAATTCTTTTGAGATCCATAAGACTTATCTGCCCCGTCATTATTAATAATAGGTACCCAAAGCTAATGCTTTTACGGAGGTCAGTTTTTAGCTTAAATAATTCCTGTGTTGAAAACCCATAATTTTAATAGCCTTGAATATGAGAACAGTATTGTGCTGGATAATGTTCAAATGGATCTTAAGTAATAAATTGTTTTCTAAACAAATTATCGTTCCACTTGATTGAAGCACTATGCACATAAAATTTACCATTGTGAATATCCGAAAGCGAACCTAAATAATCGGAATCTATTTGTTCTGGCTTATTATCTACCATCGAACGGTTCCATAACAGAATTGTTAAAAAAATCTCGTACCGTCCTCGGAGTGCTTCTTTAACTGTTAAGCCTATAATTAATTGATTTTAACCGAAAGCAAATGAAATGCTTTTTCGTTCTGTAACAATAACATCAAGTATCATTTTATAGACGTATCGTGAGGTTAAATTGGGGAGCACTATGCTTCGTCGATATTAAAACCATTGGCAAAGTGCACGAATATTCGCAACCGTGAAAGGAACATTGGAATGCTGAGATGTTCTTCTTAAGTAGAGGTTGTATTGTAGCTGTAACAGAATGTTACATTTTAAATACGAATGAAAAGCAAGGAAAGAACTAATACATTTTCGATTATAAGTATGCAGTTTCTTAAGATTAAGCGGATTACTTTAACGATTGAGGGTTATATTTCCTCAAAACGAAGAGAAACAGTTTGGGGTAAATCATCTAAAACAATGTACATGCATGTTGTATGAAATGCGGCTAGAGGCGAGCTAAGTGCAGTTACCGGGTCGATAGGTGCAGGTAGTTGTGTAACACCTGCACTGAGGGCTTATCTCGTGAGTACAGTTACCGCTTCGCATCCACTCTGAACCACACTGTTTACCCACAATACACAAACAGTGCTATTCTCTAATGTGGTTTTAAGAGCGAGTGAGTGTTGCAAGAGAATTTCTGTCATATTAAATTGAACTTCACTGCATATGTAGATTAATCAATAGTTTGCGTTTCGCATCATGCATAGGGCTAGTGTTTGTCGAGGGTCGGAATTAGAACTTCTTGGAGGTCGTATAGCGCTTTAGGTCATGGTATCACATTCTTTACAATTCTCGTGGTATATAGAATGTGTAGAATACATAACACGATGCAATTGCATTTTAGTAAAACATCGGTAGGATATTTTACCATCGCTCTGCTTATGGAAAAAAGGGAATGGAATCTAAACCTGTACTTTAGATAGGTTATGCAAAAAACACCTGTATTTGTACGTATTGTGGAATCTTCGGGATCGTATTCGTTTAGGTTTTCAAAAGGTAAATTGCTTAAGTATCTCGAAGCCGATTTCACCGTGGTTCACCAGAACTTAACCCTAGGTCAAAATTTCCGGTTTTACCAATCGCGGGCAAACGAAGCCACTTGTAATACTCCAGCGTACAATTTCGTGGAAGGGTCGCGTTACCAACAATAATAACTAACTTGTTTGGACCCGATTATAGTTTGCGTTAAGAGATGGCTACTCAAGATAATGCTAAAAGTGTTAATTCGCGTTCACCATTTTTTTGGTGTAATTCTCCAAATGTTGTGGTTACGTGGCCTAGACCTAGTTTTACTACTATTGTATTGTGTATCTTGAATTTTCATATATGTCAAATAGCTTTTTGACTTACTTGGGTGTGAATAACTACTTTACTCATAATCAAAGAGTAATCAAGTCCAATGAAAGTACCTACAATTGCTGTATATTCTTATTATTTCTCCCTTTAATGAGAAAATGGATTTGCTTGACATTTTCCCTCGACCAACCGAGCTATTCGTTATAAATTATGTTCTCATAACACTAGTATCAATCATAGCGTATTAAATAAAATTGTATGTTTATGACTGCCGCTTACGGTGTAATTTTGTACCTACGTATTCCAAATCGAGGACTGATTTCTGCTTAAAACATTAATACGTTTACACAATCTGTAAGGATTCTGGAATTAAAACAAATAATTGGCCAACAACCGTAGTGTAAATTTTTTTTAAAGACAAGATGTTTTTCCAATATAAATTTAAAATTAGATGGCAAAATCGCTGCTTACGCCAATAATCCAAAACAAATTGCAAATATTGCAAGACAACTTTGAGATGATTGATTTTCTGATTTGCACAGAGAAACTGCTGGGTAGCGAAGTCTTAATAGAGATTAGACTTCATTGAGATTTCTATCAAAGATTCTCATACTAGTATATTCACGGTTGTTACATGTCATCGCCCGACCCTGTTCATTTCTTTTGTGAAATTGGTTTCGTAATTTCGGTCCTATGTGCGTCTCCTCTAATTTCGAGGCTTTGTAGGCCGGACCCCAAGTAATTGGAATAATATAAGACAGGTCGACGAAGCTTACAAATTAAGACGTTGAGAGAGAAAACAATTCTGTTGTTTAATAAATAAATACTTCAAATATAGCTATTCAATGTAGCCTAAGAGCCCACGACGGCCAGACCTTTATTTTATAAAAGCTGAAGGTTTATCTGTGTTTGTGTCCAACACAGGTAAGAACGATTCGCGACTGTCCTTCGTGGGTGCTCATATATATATATATATATATAATGAGATAGTATTTAAGTGTAAAGTTCATGTAGTAAAACTTGATTATTTAGTCATAATCGAGTGTAAATGCCATTTTCACAATATTTGAAATACGACATTACAATTATTTCATAACAAAAAAATATATAATTTCGAATGTCTAATCCGCGGTGATTTTAGAAAGATAAATCCGTGTGCCAAAATTAATTGTAATCCCTTCAGTCCGCATTATTTTAAAAAAATCCAAAAATTTGCACACGTATACAATTTCTAGGTTGTGAATCAGCCCAAAATTCCTTCCTAGTGTAAGTTAAAAATGTTGTGAGGAAGCAGCTTCTTTTAAGAACAGTCAATTATATTAATAGCTGTATTCCATAGAAGGCGTATCGCAGTGATCATTAGCACTATCATTCGAAGTACTCAGTGTGACAATAGCTTTCATCTCTCACGACTGTCATTTCGTTCGTTGGGCATGCTCGATGCTATCGCCTAGAAAACGTGCGCTTCATAATAATGAAATTAGCCCCTAATGACTTCACACTCCTAAGGATTTGTCACAATTATAGCGACGATTAAGTAGAAGAGATAAAAACTTCCAAGACCGTGTTAATAGTTTGAATATACTGCTTAATGTTTTGCTTAATTCACACGTATTTGTAACTGTTATCTTAAGAGGAGTTTAGCTATGTTAGCGTCGAGACTAAGAAGTTACATTGGACTTGTTTGAGAGATGAAATATGTGCTAGACAAGTGGTAAGATGTGGATAATATTTTAAAGAGCACTTAAAAAGGCAGTGAATTAACATAAGTGGATATAATGCTCCATTTTCAGCTTTCCGCAAATTTCAGTTGAATCGTTCATCGTTATCCATGTGTTAATTTGTTGTGTTTGTATGTAGCTGTTTAAATTTTAAAACCTCTAACGTTTAAAATCTTAACTTATTAGCAATGCGGGCGAAACTATGACTCACACATTACTACATTCTTTCTTTGTGATTAGGAAACACTTAAGTTTTCCGTACTTACCTAACTTTTAGCTACTATCATTTAGGTTGACGTCATGATTTAATGGGAATATAATGAGAACTATCGTGAACTCATACGTGATTTCATCAAGAGAAACCGAGCATGGGGATATCAAAGAAAATAGTAATTTTCTTCCCACTATTAAATATTTTTCACTTTCTACTTCTCTGTCTTGGCACAAATAGCAATAGGTGGTTTTGACGTGCCACCTAATGCGATACAAAGTACGCTAGTACTTTAGTAGTGTCCCGCGGTCTTACCCGCGGAGGATTAATAATAAGAAACTGTTACGTAGATATATTTTAAATATTTATTTCTAATGTAAAAGTAGCATATGTTATTCTTTATAACATCTCCCATTTAAAGGTGCAGCTGTTTCAGAAGAAATTAGCCGGAGCAAACAGACAGACAGATACACAGACTCGAGATTTTTTTATGTGAGTACCGTATACTTTCATATGCATATTATGAAAAGCTGTTAAGTTGAAATTACAAACAGACACTTCAATATATTTATTTATATAGATCGCCATTCCACTAATGCTAGGTACTATACCTAGCTCGAGTCGGGATGATGGCATCGGCACGTGTGTCACGAATGCCCCATTGTTTGAGGGGATTAGTGAGGCTTCAACGGTGTTAATCTTTTCATTTGTAACCTATTTATTTGGTCGTGAATTATTCCGTTTCGTTAGACGTCGTTGACGCGACAGCGTCGTCAATATAGTTTAATTCCTTCATCATAAGATGATATTAAATATTAATATTAAAGCATAAGCTTTAATACCTCATTGATTTTGTGTAAATCATAGACTCTGGATCTAAAAAGACAAGTTTCGCGAGTAATCTCTCTCCGCGAGCAATCGTTCTGAGTATACTTATCTATACTAACACTATAAAGAGGAAAGATTTGTATGTAAGTATGTTTGTAACAATTTTTTTTGGATACTTAGAAATGATGTATAAGTATCATTTTACTAGCTCGAACTTAATAAATTTGTTCGATTATACACATAGCTCTATTCATTGCTTTATTCATAGTTCGTAAAAACAAGTGAACTACACGTTACCAACTGGGTCGTCGCCGGTACAATTTGTCAAATACCACGTGATATATTCGACATTGTATGTGAATAGTCATACAATGTTACTCTTCTATAAGCACTCGAGTTATGGGAGTTATGTAACAAATATATTTGTTGCTTGCGACGTGCCTAATCATACTTTATGAACGTTCTACCAAGGAATGTTATGAAATCACATTTTAATAGTTTCTTTTTTTAATATATAAAGGTGTGTTACAAAATATTAAAAAAATATTGTGTGTCGTAAATGAAGTTAATACTGTTTTGTGGTATAATAGTGTTAAAGGAGGTGCATAATAGCACATAATAGGCACGTTCCGTATTACACCATACTTGATGAAAGATGAAATAATTGCTAGCTGTTGAACACTCTTAATACTTAGTTATTAGTTATCACGCCGTTTTAATTGATAGATACCCGTAAATTATTACAGCCATTAAAATTCCTCAATTCTTGTTAAAAAGCATTTATTTCACTCATCACTGCTTTTTCTTACAAAATCACATATATTTTTTGATAAAGTACATCGATCATAATTTACTATATTTTATGACTAGCTTCTGCCAGTGACTTCGTTTGCGTGGAATAGTTGCTTTGGGCTAACGCCAATTTTAACCTGCGATTGGTCTTAGAAATGAGTTATCTAACACCGAAATTATTTTTAAAATAGGACCAGAAGTTCCAGAGCTTAGACAAGTGCGTTTAAGCAAAAACAAACAAACTCTTAAGCTTTATATATTAGTACAAATATAGATGAAACGGCTATCATATGAATTCATCAGAATATTTTCTAAGAACCCAGTAGATTAACTTCTCGAAGCATTTCTACTAACTATTTAATTTTTCGTCAAAGATTAGCCTACTATTCTCTACTCGTAGTTCTTAACTCAACTGAACATAATCTTTGTCTGATAAGACTTAATGAAAGCAGCTTTCGAATATATTGCTGCCAAAATGGTATGCTTGAGTCATCATCATAAGAGACTTGACGCAAATGCCAGTCATCGTCTTCTCAACTTAAAGCCGTCGCTAACATACACTCAATATTGATAGGTACTGAATTAGCGAATTCAACTTCTTATATAATTTATGAAAAAAATATTATGTTTGCCTATTTTACTGAACCTCCTTGAAATCATCTATTCAAAATTCAAAATATCTTTATTTGATTAGACTTCTTACAAAGTACTTTCAAATCGTCAGATGGACACAAAATACATTATACATGATTATAAATGTTACCACCGGGTTAGGAAGGTATCTTTTGTTGAGAAGAACCCGGCAAGAAACTCAACAATTACTCTTTAAAAAAAAAAGTATAAATAAGTATGTTTTTGGTTACAGTATTTATATCTCATGAATATATGCCCATGCCACTATTTATAAGATACAAGCGGTGTCCCGCGGTTTCACTCACGTAGACTTAATTAATACTTAATTTCATGCGTGACTTTATTTCACGGAACCTAATATATTTCTTGTATTAAATTAGATTAAGTTACTCTTTGTAACATCAGTTATCTGCCACTGAAAGTTCCGCTAAAGTCAACCCGTTTCAGAGATTAACGGAACAAGCAGATGTACAGAAAGAGAAAAAAAAAATATTTTGGGAATATAAGATAACAAGAAAAAACGGTACAATTCAGGGGAATTGTTCAGTGTAAGCAATGTGACGAAAATGGCAGAAAATTCAGTTTTCACTGTCATATATCTAATATTATATATATGACACTTCCATGAAATATAACGTAAAGTATGCGTGGATTGCTGTTCTTAGAATGCTATAGACACGTAATATTCAGAGTAATGTTTGCTTTACTACAAGATTACATAAGCTAATTTCCTCCAGTCATGTCATCACTCAATACTCATGTCGAAATTTAACGCACGATTGGGAGTTTTGCCAGCCATTTGTCAGCATGGATGCCATGCTAAATGGCGGCGCACCCATCCGACCTCGTTGCATACTGCCTCGCCATGTGTTTATGCACTCACTGATTGCAAAGCCATAAAGCACTCATCTGTCTTGTCAATTGGGTTTTATTTTAAACGCCGTCTTCGATGGGCTTGATGGCAGGGAAATGCTGAATAACTCATGGCAAAAACATGTTGTGGTTGAGTGAAAGTCCCGTTGAAAAAGGAAAAGATTATGACGCTTTGGAAGTAAACACGCGTATAATTAATCAAGAATCTAATTGAGAAATCGAATTTGCTGATCCAGTCATCAATCATGTATCCAGCTATACTAATATAAAGTTACATGAAGTCCATTGCGGCGTGATTTCAGTTGGAATAGCAAAATAAATAAGTGTAAATTTCAAACATAATTTTAAAGCTTCAAACAACGCGAGCGCACAAATGCGCAATGTCAGTATTGAGTCCTTGCTGTAAATCATTATTCCTATCTGCGTTGAGACACACGTTCAATAGTGATCTATAGGTATTTGAAGGTCTCATAATAATGCTGTATCCACGCCGATAATCGAGTGAGAATGTATTAAATGCAAACACAAGATAATTATCTACAAACTGTGCTTATAAGGCTGAACGATACAATCTCTTTAAGACGAAAAACAATGTTAGTTAAGATAATATTTTGAGAGAATCTCACGAATTAGAAACGTGTTATGAGAACATCGTATTAAGGATAGAAATGGTATTATATAAACTCGATTAATCTAAATGTATTGCTGTAAACTTACTGCTACGATTATTCCTATTACTTATTACTTTGAATTTAAATAAACCCATTTTGTACTATTTATAATCTCCATTTAGAATGAAATGCTTGTAAAATTAACACGCAGGTGCAATGCGGGTGTGTGTTTGCACATTAAATTTGTAGGTATATTGATGTTGGTTAAGATTAGTCATATGCCAGGTAAATAAATACTACGAGATAGTTTGGTGACACACAGTTTGTGGTGACACCACATGAAAGATACAGACGGATGTATTATATTGTAAAGTAATATGACCAACAAATTGTTGCCCTAAGCTTTTGTAATTTATGATCGATGTGTGAAGAACCAGAAGATCTAAATACATTTTTACTAAATTTGAATCGATACTCAGTTTTTTGATTTAGGCAACGTATTTGCCGGGGTCCAATTATGATCGTTTAAGCAGCGCGTATTAAGCTTTGACGTTACATTTTATGGTACCAAATTGAAACGTCAAAGCTCAGAAGTTTTAATACGCTCTGCTTTAACCGATGTTGGTAGGCTCCTAGGTGTAGTCCGAATTTCTTGACACAGTTTTCTACTGAAATTGGTGATCAATAGCCCTGCAGCGTGACGTCAAAGAGACGGGCTTGGCGGGAATGCAGTCCTTTATTATAAGCTCGCCCACGCGACACCATTGAGATATGAAAATGGTTCACATATTAGCATTGACTTTGAATGGATCATGTAGGTGCCGGAACACTGCCTAAAGCATGCCTATAGGTTCTCGTTACCATACATACCACCATTATACGGAGAAATCAACTTTCTACACATATTAGGTACAGGTGCCGTCACGAGTTATGAGCGCTCAGCGATAAATAGTGGAGGTAATTGCGCATGTATTGTATTCGCGTAGCGCTATACCGACAGACAGAGATAGACTCACAAAATTACTGCGCATTCAAGCTCAGCGCTCATAGCTCGTGACGGCATCTGTTCTGGTTTGATGTTGTTTAGTAAGGAGAATTTAAAGTTCATCATCACCTCCATTCATCATCACCTCCCTGGCCTTTTCCCATAAATTGTTGAGGTCGGCACTTGATTCAACCTGATGCGGCTGATCACCTGATTTGTATATGAAGCGACTGCTATCTGCCCTTCGCCCTTTAGCGCGGAAAATCTATGATCTGGATTAAACTAGTTTTCGGACTATTTAGAATTAAAAAAAACAAGAATGTTAATTATGGAACGCTCTCTTTGATAAATTATAGATATACATTTGACTCGTTCGATCATCGTCGTTCTTGACCTTGCGTTTTGGTAGTTTTGTATGAAGACCTAAGACTTCCTACACTTGCCGCTAGAGGCGCTTTTTGACGCTCCCATAAGGAAAATACGCAATCGATATACTGAACATGAAAACATGTTAAAACCAATAACTTGACTGAACCGAAGATCAACTTAGTATCAACCACGGCCTGAGTAAGATTGGCTTTTTACTGCATTAAATGGTAAATTGTAGGGAGCTACGGAACTAGCAAATTGGAGCACTTAGCACCTTAATGCTAATAATTGCGATGGCCAAGTATATGCTTAAATTATTTAATAATGTACAGTTAGTTGTGGTGTATATTTACTCCACACATTTCATTATAATTGAGCTCTCGGCATACGGGAAGTCTTTTATTCAGAGAGCACTTTCCGCGGCGTCCGACGACGACGAGAAAAGAAAATTGCTTAAAACATTATTCAGTTTACAAATTGTGAAACATCTTATATTTTTCCACATCTCGAATGGAGTGCAATTTTGACTTACGGGATTAGTTTGTACATAATTATTTCGTACAATAAGGAAACTTGAGATGATGATACATCCCTACAAATATTATAAATGCGAAAGTTACTGTGTCTGTCTGTTACGCTTTCCCGCTTAAACCTCTCAACCGATTTTGATGAAATTTGGCACAGACAATCTTTAGACCCTGAGAAAGGACATAGGCTACCTTTTATTGCGAAAAAAAGTATTATATAAAACTAAATCTACGCGGGTGAAACCACGGGGCACAGCTAGTATTCATATATAAATGAAAGTAATAAGTTAATGTGAGGACCTTTGCTTGTCAAATATAGTCGGTATATTTAGTACTAGCAGGGCCTGTACCAATAAGTTTTTCTAAATAACTTATGTGCAGTGATTTCACACCACATGCTTAACGGTGAAGGAAAACATCGTGAGGAAACCTGCATATGTCTGAGAAGTAATTAAAAGACGTCTCTGTCACGTTGGCACTTTATCATATTCGGTAAAATGTGGGTGTTGTGGTTACAACACCTCTGCTTACCCCTTCGGGGATATTTTATTTAGTACTAGCTGTGCCCCGCGGTTTCACCCGCGTAGACTTAATTTCATGGGGTTTATATTTAACGGAATCCTAATTTTGTTTTAGATAAAAGTAGCGTAAGTTACTCCTTGTAACATCAGCTTGCATCTATCTGCCAGTGGTACTCCCAAAAATTGGTCCAGCCATTTCAGAGCCATATCAGAGCCAACCCGGAACAAACAGGCGGACAGACAAACATGGAACTTTTTTTAAAACGTTTTTTATACACATGCAAAAAATGCATAAAAATTTGCATTGAATCAAAATATAATGTTTTATTATATGGTCTAAAAGACGGTACTATAGCTGCCTGGTATAATAATGAGTGTTGATAAAGCACCTGTAATAACGTCAGAGGTATCATATCATAACATAATAAAAGTTTTGTTTAAAGGTTATGATAACATCGAATCAAGCCATTGGCTGTCGTAAATCAAGGTTGTTCTTAATTAAAACCACCTAATTCAATAACATTATTAGTAGCACGGAACGAATTGATCTCAATTATTAAAGTGAAAGCTACCTGCTGCCCAATAAATAACCTTCAAGAATTATATAGATCACGGCAATAGGTTATATATTTTTGTTCGATAGCCAAAATATCTTGTTTTACTGTTTTAATTTCACATAGCAAAAAAATTACAATGTTACAAGTCCCTTCTGTCTGTCTGTCTGGCGCCGGACAGAGACAGATTCATAAAATTACCGAAAGAAATTTGTTCGCGTTCTTAACTCGTGATGGGACCTTTAGCTGTTATTCATAAGTTTATGGATAGAATAAATACGATATCTATACTGATAAATACTATTTGTTATACAAATTGACAGCTTTTAGCTAAATGTATATTATGAAAGTATGTGTATATACGGTACTGACATAAAATAACCAATTTATTAGCTCTTTCTCTGTCTGTCTGACTGGCCGGGCCGATTATAGTTTTAATAATATAAATGCCCATGAAATGAAGTCTTCGCGAGCGAAACCACAGGGCATAGCTAGTCCTTAATATGTTTAGACACTGTGATTTAGTTAATCGAACTAGTAACGTTTTTGTGTAATCCTAGACCTGCGGTGGAACTTTACCCCGAGCAAGACATACAATCGTTTACAACAAAACAAAAACATGAGTAGTTGTGCACTCGTTGTGAACTTTTCATGGTCTGCCGCCGCTGCATCGTTTAACATTGTTTGACTGTTTAAAAGCTGCTCCGTTTGTAGGCGAGCTTTGTCTATTAATTATAATGTTTACAAATAAAGACAGTTTTCACGTTCTATATCTATACAGTTAAATAACATAGAAGTATCTCTTCGTAATTCGAAAATAACAGCTTTTTACTAAATGCATAATATGAAAGTATATATAGGGTACTCACATAAAAAACTATTTTAATAAATTTTCTCTGTCTGTCTGTTTGTTCCGGCAAATCTCCGAAAAAGCTAGGCAGATTTTAATGGAACTTTTACTGGCCGATAGCTTATGTTACAGGAAATAACTAAGGCTACTTTTATCTAAAAAACAATATGGTTCCGCGGGCCAACAAAGAAATTATGTCTACGTGGGTACTATTAAAAATAAATAAATACGCTCAAGCCATCCCAGAAGGGTTACCGAAGGGGTAAGCAGAGGTGTTGAAATAACAACACCCAAATTGCTTCAAAGATGATTGAATGCCAACGTGGTAGATGGTGAGTCCATCGCTGTTTCAGGCACTACACATATATCTTTGAATCGCTTCTCAGACATATGCAGGCTTTCTCACGATGGTAAGCTCTTAGTGCGAAATATTTGCACTTAAGTTTTTCGAAAAAGTAATTGGTACGGACCTCTTAGACATTTAATTACTTATATACGAGATCGCTTGGAAGCCTCCTGGGTCATTGTCAGATTAGGTTGTTGCTTTATGTTGATTTCTACCAAATCCGCTTAAATTTATAGCTCATAAACTATGAATATTACCACCTTTACTACTGGAACGGTGTCGTAAATGTCTCCCGTTGTGAAGATTTTGTATAATTTTTTATAACGTTTTATAAAGAGTTGTTGCAGTAACAGCGTATGTAAACGGAACATTCAAATGATGTTGTTAAAATAATACATACATACGTAGGCGGTAAACACGTTCCTACTACATTTTATATTTTAACCTGTTGAGGTAAAGCCTACTCGTGCCTATTTACGTTAAGCACGTAGCTATTTGAATAGGTACATTTTTGATATCCGAGGCACGTATTCTGTGCCCGAAGAGATAATATTTCATGAAGGCAAGGCACGCTATACGCATTTGTGGTAACGTTATTTGTACTACTACGAGATATAGGTATTACAGGGTCTACGTATATTGCGAGCAGGCTGCGTACTTTGGCTACACTTTACCACATATCATGTGAATTACAAGCTGGTTCGTAATTAGGGGCGTCCAAATACCACACTTACGCAAACTTGAGACTCCACTAATAAGTACAAAAGTGTAAATGAGTTTGGACTTCACTAAACAGATACAAAAGTACCTCGACATGAATGTGACGTGAATTGTTCTTTGTGATCTTAAAAAAAGTTTTGATGAGCGTGAAAAAAATCACAGCTATTTTAAAGTGTATGTTAGCTTAATCACCACCATATGTGGATGACCACATTGCTTGGGTTCATGGTTAGTGAATATCTTAAGCTCTGTCAGCTCGTAAAATATTTAGCTCTGAAAAAATTGCTCTGCGGCATCTAAATCTTTTTACTTTTAGCGTACATGAAACTAATTATCTGGGACTCATGAGACCCATCATTGGTACCATGTATTTTTGATTTTATTTGTGTTAAGTAGAGTAGTAGAATCGCAAGAGTTGTCTACAGGCCATATAAGCTATTTGGCGTTTGACATTCCCTGGCCAATCTTGATTCGTGACGCGTCTAAACGGGTCTCTAAAGGGTTTCCGTTGGCACGTTCTCTTCAGACTTTCGCTACGGCAATTAATCAGGGCTCGTGTCAACACTGTCAACCCTCGATGGAGGCTGTAGAAAGGAGCGCGCGAGCATGCGGCTCCAAGGACGACGCTGGGCACGCGGGTTGTTCACCTCTTGCAAGAATGCGGGACGCGGGACCGATCGCTTGCGGCACATAATATAATGGTAGCAGAAGGGCGGCTTACTATATTAGTCGAAAACCGACGCATGGATACAAACGAGCGCGTTCAAGGAACTCTATTCAAGTCTTACTTGGAGCCAGTCGTTATTAAGTAAGTATATGGGCGCCGCTTTTTACCGCAATCTATGGGAGCGGACCTTCTGCACGGTTTTATTTTGTGCTTGCGGTGCGGACCTAACCGGCCTTTGCATTCCGCTGCGGTGAATCGTATCTACCTATAACATATTTATTCATAATGCCAATAAAGGTTGACGTCCTAGCTGTACCAAAACAGGTTGAGCATCGTCTCAAAAGATATATCTGAGTTTTAATTTTGAAACCAGTGCCTCAAAGACTTTGTGCATACGTCATAATAATAGTCGAGATATAACGCTCATCAAGAGTAAATTTGGTTACATGGTAGGTATAGATTTTTTCAGTAAAGTAAAAGTGATCAAAATGTTACGTATTGTGACAACTTATTTCATATAGGTAATACGACAATAGTAAACAGATGTGAAAAATGATCTGCGGAAGTATATTATTGCACCAAGAATGAAAGTGATACGATTTTTAGGGTTCAGTTTTAACGCCGTAGATATTTATGCGCAATAGTTTGAGAGTTAAAACTTGTCAAAAGATTTCTCTAATAAAAAGATATTAGGCCCCATTTCTGCTAGGAATTAACGAAGAAGATTTACTTACATCAAATCCCGAAAATAATATTCATGTAAAAGTCAAGAACCATCCAAGACAAAGAAGAGGTAGCCCTCTTCTTTGTCTTGGATGGTTCTTGACTATGATGACTTGATAAGATGGATATGATATAGGTTACCCTTTCGTGGGGAGTTACGTTTCCAAAAACACTTAAGATCCCTCGGTCAATTCCTCAGTTAAATTTCTATCTTTAGCAGTATAGTTGTATAAAGTGTCTCAAGATATGATATCAAATAGTAAACTTCAAAGATTTTTTATTACGGGACCCTTAGATTTTTATTCTCAACTGGCCAAAGTAAATGGAGCTATACATTATGAACTGCAATCAACCGTTTGCTAAGCACACATGCAAAGAGATCGTATCTCACACAGATATCGATTTCTATTATAGGTCTGCGTTTTCAATTACATGGTGCGGACATCGAATTATTATAAAACGTGGTTATACTGGAAAGCCAAATAAAACGTTTTGTAAATTGATGAATTTTACTATTGATAAAGTAGTAGGCAGAGCATAGGAATTTCTTAGTTTTGACGTTTCATTTTGCAAGACCACTGCTATAACGATGATAATAACGGTAATGAGCGATCTTCCTCTACTAGAATTTCTACTTAATACTAGCAAATAATCGCCATCAGCTCAATAAGTAAGTAATAAAAACAATCAAGCTAGTTCATACGACACTGATTAACTTAAAACTTATAAAATTAAAAGCAACTACAGTGTAACTAAAACGAGGGTTACGAATTATATCAAATTACGCGGTTTGCGAGAGCTGAAGACATTTCAAGAAATTGCATAGAGAACTTGCTTGTGGCTTTTATTTCATATTTAGACTCTAATGGAAAAGATGTCCCGAACGATTTGCTAGGCAACGTACGACTTGTCTAGCTGTTGAACATGTACTTGCCCGTATTAATAATATCGTTTATGGTAAGGATGTGGTCGATTTAGTATCTGTTACTGGTTTCGAGCCGCTTAGTGGTTACCACTGCTTATTTTTAACGTCCAACAGGTTAATTGTTTCCGTCGAAGCGATATAAATTCGTTTGATAAAAGCTTTTAATAAAAACGTTAAGGTAACAATTTCCTCCATCACGTAACTTTTATTGCTTGAGAAATGTTTACGAACGAATTTTATGAGTTTTTAGCGTCAAAAATCCTAATAGACGAGGTGATTTCGTAAAGTAAACGTGATTATCTTATTTAACTAGCAACTTGAGCCGTAGACACAGCTTAAGTAATGAAGATAAAGTGGGTTCCGGAACACTTAGGGAAAAGCACCACAAAAAGAGAAAATTAAAGATTTTATAAACTTCAGTGCATTCTTCTAACTTTATTCAGTACCTACGTAACAAATAGGAAAACCTAACCTCTAGAAAATGTTTGCTCCAAATTTATATTTGCTAAAAATGAGCATTTATTAATTGAGAAAACGTGATTCAAAATCAAAATGTGTCGCTGTTAATGACGCATTGTCACCAGGGGCACATATACAAAGGCATGAGACGTGTGTGTCATTACGTCTAATATATTATGTCTTTGCTCATTATGTTCATTTAAATAATGTACTAGTAAGTATTATGAATTGTAAAAACGTTATTATCATTTTCTTCCTTATAAATATTAATAATGTGTTTCCTGTCTTGGTAACTCTTTGTAATATTGACGAATTAGCATTCAACGTTTGCTCTGGGCTATGTTTTCTCATACCCTTTTCAACATATTACTGATGTTTGTGGAGTTTATTTAGTTCTTGTCTGCATCGCTACACGCACAGGTATGTCCAAATTGAGCATATTTTGAGAGATATGGATGAGAATTAAGTGGTGATTTTAAAACGTTCATATTTGAGTATGACGTTAAGAATTCGATCAATATTTGTACCACATTCCCTATCCAAAATCAATTCATATTTTTTCTCCTCAGACTAGTTTCAAAGATATATACGACGTAACCAGAACGGACATTAGTTTCCTTACTGCAACTACGTAATACATTACTTACTTGACTCCAACCGCAAAATGAAATGACTGATTTTGGCACTCTTAAATTGACCTCAATGCATAGAGCTGATCAGTAATGTCTAGGGAGTTCGATAGATATAAAAAGGGACATGGTATATACTGGGCTAACGTTTTATTTAGTAATCATGGTGCTCTAGTTACCACGTCATTTCGTCGCTATATTCACAAGTTTTACACGGTTTTGACATAGATTAAAAATCTCTAGGTCACAGATTTTAATTCGATGGGTTTTGGTATGGCGGTCAGGCAATTCACTGGCCTTGCTTATAATGTCTCAGACTCCATGCTCAGAATTTACTGTTTATAGGTTACAGGTATTGAATCTGAATCTGATGGGGGCCCCTTTGATGGTGACATTTGCTGGAACCATAGCCCAAAATAATTTTGTTGGTCTATATCTGAAGAGAATATAAAATTAAATAGGTACTCTATGTTCAATTATTTACAGACTAATACAGTATGACTGTTCTTTAATGGCATTGTTTATTTACGCTAGCATTTTATGATATCATTATTGCTGGAATCTAGTCAGGATAAAAATTTGCAGTATTTACATTTGGGTGGTCTCTGCTCAAAGTGACGTCTGCTTTATTTACATGAACACGAGCTCTTCCTAATGCATCGTTTATTTTTTGTAAACAACCAATGTGTAAATATTTATTAAGTTGGTCGTAAAATCTCATGTGTAAGCTTCGCCACAAACAGTTGACATGTGGTTGGATCTTGTTATCAGATATGATAGCTTACAGTTACAAGAAAGGTAGGACATAAAAGGATCTGCCGTTCGAAATTCGGTGCTGTCCAACTGGGGACAATACCTCGACTTTATAGAAGATCGCAGCCTAATAATGCTATCTTAAAGTATTGTTGTGTTCTGCGGCGAGTAAGATCATTGTAGTTTGAATAATATTTAGGATTAGGTGATGATAGTATTGATGATGAGTAGATGAGAATAAATCTGCTTAATCAGATAATAGAACACATTTTTGAGCGACTGATACAGGCATAAAGTAACCAAAGTTCAAATCGCTTCACACAGCCGTGTCACTATCTATGCAATCAACTGTTGTTCTTGATTGCCAAAAAGTGTAGTACTTACATAAATTATTGCGTAATCTTTTGCAGTGCTGTCACAATAAAGCGTTTGCACTCAGCTGGTGGTTGTTACATAAGCAGTTGGCAAACTGACGAGGCAGCGGCTGCCATCCTGCGAGATGGGTTCAAATGTCGAGCTGTTGGTCTTAGCGACCTGAATTTACTATTTTATGGTGTGATTGTTCATCGGAACAGTGTTAGATAATGCAAACACATTTTAATCTTAGCATGCATGCGCTTTATGCAACAAGCCAAAGCATTTGCCCGTTTCTTCGCCTACTTGGAATACTCCATTACCTAAACTAAACTTTAAGTCTAACCCTTCGCCGTGAAACAGTCTTAGGTATAGATGAGACATCCTGTAATTCATATAAGGGGTAACATTTTACCTGTGAGGGATCCTATGTGATTATATTCGCTTTTGGTTAACGTCCAAATAAACCTATGTGAATTCTAAAATAAGCTTCTATAAATATGTTGACAGAGTTTATACCTAAATAGCAATAGAAATCTATAAATACCTTATTTTTATCTACACAATGCGTTAGTTGGGAGTTAACATACTTTAAACTAATTACCAGATAGAATTGACGACATCTTTCACTCAGCTTAATTGAAAAGCGTTGATCAACAATGTGAAAATGGAGCACATTGTTAGAATGGGGTCAATTTGCGGTAAGATTGACATTGAAAGGGGAATCATTAGGACGCGTCTCGGTGGGACCGGAATGGGCTGGCGAGGCGCCAACTGGACCATCGGACGCAATGCATACAGTATTAGACAGTCACAATGAATGCCCAGACTCAACAGTCAAAACCCAAATTATGTTGATTTTTGAGGAATTGTTTATGAATGTGGATTACAAGTGGTTACAAGGAGAAAAGAAGACCTAAGAAACGATGGATCGATTGTAAATTGAAAGATGATATGACTAGGATGGGAGTGAATATACATGGCGGCTGATAGAGTGAAATGGAAAAGTCGACCACATTGCTCCGACTCTAAATAACGTGGGATAAGAACAGGAGGATGATAATGATGATCTGAGGAATAGTTTGGATTGATGCCCTCTAAGCTCTTCTACACCCTTGAAACAAAATTAGTCCACACTGTGCTATTTTGAAGGAGCAAAGTTTAGGTACTATGGGCTAGTTTTCTAAGCGATAAGAGCGCGGGGCTCTTCAAGAAGGGTGTGAAGTTACAAAGTAGGCAAAGGCAATGCGCACGGAATGATCATTGCAATCGAGTTCATGGGGCAACCACATATTTTCAGATGGGCTGTATGCATGTTTATAGCCTTTACCTGAGCGATAAAAAACAAACAACAAACAGATATATCATCATGGCAAGTCTTTCTCAGAGTAGAGAGGGAAAAGAGTGCAAGTTACTCTTGACTCTAAGATTCGATACCATTCTGACCGCTTCCATATTCCTCAGTTTCTATACCGACCGGTTTTGGGTACTTCTCACGACCCCATCATTGAATCAAATCCAGATATAATTCCTGTAAAAGTAACTTGGCTCGTTTTTCGCTGTATGTGGACGCTAGCCAAAATTTCCAGACAGGGTATAGATCAACATTGAAAGATTGTATAGGCATTATATTCCCACATAAACAATTATGATTAACAATCGATCATAATCGGTGAAGATAAAAAATACGAGTTTTTTTGACATTTAATTCACAATCGTATTTAAATATGTGGTAAAATACTATTTCGAAGGAATCAAAGTTTAAATAAATGTAAATAACAAGTGTAGCACACAGCCTACCATGTTGATAATCCACACCCTTGTTGAAAAACCCCATGCTGAGAAAACAACATCGGATAGATAATGAGTAATAATGTTCCAATTATTCCAATAACTCCTTGAAAGATAGCTCGCAGTCTCAATCGAACAGAATTCCACACGCACCACCCATACATAATCTAACGATTACAGATATAACATATCTGTAACTATTAAACCTAGGCACTTTAGGCGATTCCGAGCTATGAACTGTTCTAATATTAACATTCAGCTTATATACCTCATAGCTTCAAGCAACTCTGCTCATACAATCTTCGCAGAATCTTCATCCCCCTGGTCAGCGCCTTAGGGGTGAGATTTCGGAAACCAAGAACCTACTCTTCAAATTGCATGTCTCTTGAATCTGCGGTTTTGACTGCGATAGTCAGTCGAGATTTCGAATTTTATGTGTGCAGACAAGTGTTGATTAACTCGATGACTTAAGACTGCATAATGAGCTAATCCGTCTGATGTGTAGTGAACATAATACTCCGGAACAGCAACTAGAATGAGTGACAACTCATTAACGTAGTCGAGGCAGCCGCGAAGAGACAAGCGGACGTATCCCGAGTACCTTCATTAGGCAGCACGCTACTCCGGACCGACAAGACACCGGATGGCTCGAATGATCGATTACGAATAATTGCTACAAATAGATACTACATCTTCATGTATTATACATACGTTCCCAAGGGAATTAAGGATGTTCCATTATCTTTGTATCATCTGTTGCTTTCGTGGTTCAGTGACCCATTTCAGTTGGACATCAGAGATGAAAATGTTTCTGATAAAGGTGCTGTATGTAGAAATTGTGAGAGCGGAAATACTTGTACCAGAGACAACATATATTCGACAAGAAACAATCATCATAAAGAAATAATAAGATTACGGCGATAACAGGAATTGGGTCGAAGACACTATAAATTCATAAGTCAACACTGATAAAGCATCGATACGTAAATGTACGTAATTCAATGTATATGTAGTGGTTATACGTCGTGACCTAGATTCGATTTCATTTTAACTTTTTCTCATATCATTATTTTTGTGCGTGTCCTCTTTAGTTTCCAGTTCAACTAGGTTGATACGTTTTCGAGTGTCCGTATTTAAATGTCCGTTGAAATTTGTATTCTGTGGTGGGCAATGGGTCCGCCCCCTACATGGGACTTTAAACATAACTTGCGGAATGTGGCTGTACTATCATGTATACCTCAGTCCTTACGGAATTATTACGCCTTTAAGGAATACAGACGTAAGCATATGTAAGTATGTAAGTTCCCCTGTAACTCTCACCGGACTCAACGCTTTTCAAGATGCATAGCCTGAATGTGATTTGTTTGAGGATGCATGTAAGGGTATCATGTTAGTATGCTTGGAGTACTGTGAGAAGACTAAGTAAATGTAAAATATTACTTAAAGTGGTATTTTGTTACCGTTCTTATGTGTATAATGAATAAATAAAAAATGCATAAATATGACCTATTTTGTTCCTTTAGTTGTGAAGATGGTTTAAGTACAAAAACCGTGAAAGCTTATGCTTAAAAACATTCATAATATTAGTTGGAACAATGAGAATGAACTACTGAATATTGATATCCTCGCTCACTGAGGTCGTGTATCGCAGTTTGATAGACGTGGGAACTATGGGTGTTGTCTGATAGAATGCAGATTCTACTGATACGCGGCTCAAGCATTGACTCTTTCAAATCATTATTTAAGATCATGGGAACGCATTTAGAAATATATTTACACCTTTTTGAATAACTATGATATACATCTATATACATACCTTTCATACAGATACTTTTCGAAGTAAATTGAAATTGGTTCTTTTGATTGAGTTCCTATTTTCAAATACGGCACCGAACATATACCATGCACCGCGATAATTAGGCAATGGTTAGAATTAGACGGAACTCTTTATTTATACCGACTTGCTTGTCTAACAGAAGGTCAGCTAAGGGCTTTTCTACGCCTTATGAGAACTTTTTGTAATCTTGGACTGCCCTGTATAATATTAGGTTACGGTTACTGGTATTAAATGTACCCCACTCCATTCCACCTTATATCTTTTGTAACCATATTTCATGTAAATAAATTATTCTATTATATTCTATTAATGTATGATGTGAATGTACGAAAACAACCCAATATCAACGTCGCATATACAGCTCTGCGTGCCTATCGACAAACATTACGTGACTATAAACAATCATTTTACATACTTCTCTAAACACGCACCTTATCATAACGCCACGGCGATAACGCTTCTTCGATTAACTCACACAGATTGAATCGTTACGGTTTTATCGAACACGTAACGTGATCGCATTGAATGTGGAATGAGATCGCATCATCATATTTTTCTATTACCTACTGTGAATAACCTTTACTAATTGATAAAGTGCTTTTTATTGTTTCAGGCTTGACCCTCCAGTATCGCAGTCGCAATTCGAAATGGAGAACAAGAAAGCTGCGCCGGCAACCCAACAGCCTTTAACACAACAACACCTTATGGCGCAGCATGTCCACCCCGAGCAGATATACTCTCATCAACACCCACAGCTGACCACCAACCTCACTGCCTCACAAACGGGTCAGATTCAGCCTAATGGCGTCATGCACCAATTGCTACAAAGTCAATACCACTCCAATATGAATGCTCGGTCTCCACTCCTTGAAAATAGACATGAGTTATATGGCACAGGACACAATCACGACTATGCTCGACATTACGGAGCTAATGATAACTACAACTATCCTCAATCCCCGCCCAGAATTGAAAGGACAGAAATACACACCGATCACAATGTAAATCACGAACTGCATATCCCCAAGGGATATAACGCGGAGGTTTACCAAGATTATTTAAAACGCAACCCACCGAAAGATACCAACCAAATATACCAAAATCACCAACCCTTGTACAGACCTAATGTTAATCAATACGGTTCTAAACCGTACCTTCCATACTCAAATAGAATAGGACCTCAGAGTAATACAGAGCTACTACGGAGACAGTATAACGAAATTCAGCAAATGAAGTTACAACAACAAATGCACTATCAAAATCAAGCTCAAATGCACCAACAACAGAAATTTGCCGAAAGACAGCTGTTACTGCAACAAATTCACGGTGTCCAACCACCACCTAATTTGCAAAACAGTATATATTCGGACGGTTCCTATAGAGATTTAGATCGTTATAGCAGTAAAAATGATTTCAAAGATTATAGTAGTCCAGAAAATGACGACAGTTACACAAAAAATGAATTCAAAGAACTAGATAAGCAAAACAGACAATATCACGAAAGTCAATGGCAAACAAATCAGCAACCGGAATATCGGGAACAAAACTACATGCGACAATCAGAAGGTGATAAAGGCAAGAGCCAATCCCCTCCCTCAGATTATAACAATCAAAGTCAAAAGAACAATGTAGTAGGCATTGTTTCACCTATGAAGTCAAGCGAATCAAGTTCACCAAGTGTTAAATCTCCATCGTCTGATAGTCGAAGAAGTAGCTGTGGTAACCAAGCTTTAAGATCACCAATAGCACAACGAATACCTTCTGCGCCAGTCACGACCTCTGGCATATTGTATAAGCAAGGCTCTGATGGATTGAAAGTTTGGAGGAAGAGGTGGTTCGTGTTATCAGAATATTGTCTATTCTATTACAAAAGTAAGTATCGTCTCAATAACTAGTATTTTCCTTGTGATATTATGTTTAATTAACATATAACTCATATTAACAACAGGTCAAGATGAAGAAAAACTCCTCGGTTCAGTTCTATTACCATCTTATAAAGTATCTGCGTGCAGAGCTGAAGACAAAGTACTGCGCAAGTTTTCTTTTAAACTAGAACACGCAAACATGAGGACATACATATTGGCCGCACCTGATCAAGAAGCCATGATGAAATGGGTGAAGGCGCTGACCATGGCTGCTCTCATGCAAAACCCCAAGTGAGATAACCTTCTCGATTAGATCGCCATTCAGATAGACATGATTTTTAAATTGCACTAATAATATATTATCTAATATTGGCACCTGTCATTGATAAACATTACAATAGATCATTTTGATCGAACTAGACAAAGCCTTTATAACCGTTAGATTGAGTAATTCTATGATATTTTATTTCCAGCGAACAACCACAAAAGAACGAGCGGACAGCTGCTAAAACAGAGGTGTGTATTTATTGTGTTCATGAACGTGTACCGGTACAGGTGATTGACAATTAGTTTGTCAGAGCGGAACCAAGGACAGCTATTACGCCGTCGTTATAACTGCAGATAATAATCTGGATGTCACCTCAAATTATACCATGCTTATCGACTATTCATGTATATAGTAATTTTCTTCAGTATAATTATGTATATGTTTCGTATTGTAGGACGGCGACGATATACCGACGTATGCAAATGCTCCACCTAAGCCCAGACGGTCGAATGAAGGATATAATTCTCCTAGTCCAGATATGTAAGTCATTCGTATTATAATGATTTAGTTAAATTAATGCTGTTAAATTATTAAAATTTATTACTGAAAAACCATTCCAAATTTCACACGTTACAGGTATGATCCAAACTACGACTTACTCAAAAAACCCGCATCACACTACAGTCAAGGCACATCACATACTCGATACCAGGATCACACAAATTATCCAGGCAGCCCAAACCAGGAACCAACATACACTCGTCAACCTCAATCACCAACAATTGGTCAGCAGCAAGCTCTATATCAAACCAAACGGACATACGACGCGCATCACCTTTCCCTTCCCCTGACGAACACTGCAAATGACAGACACGAAACTAATCAACCTAGCTCATCGTCTGCGTATATGTCTAATCCACAGTCCCCTTACTTTGATAGGACGAGAAACCAACATCAGCAAATGGCACAAGAAAATAGCCAAGAACAGATATATGATCGTCAGTCACAAAGAAACCCGTTTCTGCAAGATTCCAACATGGAATCTCCCCCAAAGGAAATTGATGTTCAAAACAAAAACTCTCGAATAGCAGAACACGACAGAGTTCAACAAGCTGCCAATGAGGTTTATTCTGACAGGAATGCAAAGCAGAACACAGATTTAAATTACAATAGAGATGTATATGGAGAGTTGAATTCTAGACCAAGCAGGTCGGGTAGTGCAGTGAATGAGCGATTGTTAATAGAAAGGCGAACACCAGACGCCTACGGTCGATCAACAGCAATGTCGTCGTACAATAAAGGTAAAATGGGAGACTACGAAGATGTTTATGGTACTTACGGAAGCGAGTATGGAAAAGCTTATGTCAAGTCTCCTAATTCTAACACAACGCAAGATACTGCCAGCATTATTAATCATCAACAGCAACAAGAATATACAGCAAATTACGTAAGTTTAAACAAAAAAAAAATATAATATATACTGTTGTGTTTACATTATTAAATAGTTGAATGTTATGCATATTTGAATTATTGTATAAATTTCAGCAACAAGAAAAAACGTTCAGCGGACCTGCAGTTTTGAGAAGGAAAAAAATGCAAGCAAGTGGTATTCAACCACCAATGCCTAGACCTCATAGTGCTGATTTCCTCGAATATGAATCCAAGAATGAAATGCAGAACAAAGCAATGGCTGCTCGCGTAGCCTGTGACCCCTCAAGACAACCACAGCGACCAAAATCCAGTTTGGATATAAATTCGTACTATGACCCTAGTTCTGATAGGTACTATTCTGAGGAGAGTTACGCAGAGAAGATGCGACAGTCAGCTCAATACTTACAACAAGGGTTGACTCCTCGAAGCATACAAACTCCTTTAGCAAAATATGCGAGTGGTCTGGCCGAGAAACAATTAAGTTCTGCATATTCGCAAATAGCGAACAACAACTTTGAAGCTGAATATGCGAAACGAGCAAGTCGAGATAACATTAGCTACACCTCAAAGCACGGCGATGAAGCATTGAATTCCAATTGGACATTGAAAGAGAAGGGTATTGAAAATCAAAAAGATTACTTGAATAGGAGCGGAAGTGTTATGAGTGACGGGTCTAATGTAAGCGGTTACTTGAAAGATGTGAATAGATATGACCAAAATGCCGATGGTTTCATGAGATCTGCTAGTGCAAGGTTGCCTTCGACCTCAAATGAAAAAGATGGTGAAAAGAAAGTACAGCAGGTAATATTACATTTATATTTCATATGTGAATTGTGTAAGTTAATATTTTTTAAAATGCCAAGAGGAAAATGCGAGCATTCAGTTTCGTATCGATTTACACAAGAACTTAAAATTATTTTAGAAACAAGTGATCATAAGTAATCATAAAAAGTGTGATTAAGTATCACTTAATCATGTTGAAAAGTGAGTTTTGTTGCTCCAGCACCTCTGCTTAATCCTTCGGGCCCCTTTAAGTGATAGCGTGAGCATATTTACATACCTCTAGATAACTAAAGCATTATAGCACGGGAATTGGGATTTTTTTCAGCGAGAAGAGTCTATGAAAAGGCTATTAGAATGGAAGCAGAGAATGTTGCAATCACCTTTGACAAGAAAGAGTACTCCAGCGACTATATCTCTCGCTCGATCGTTGAAACACAGCAGACAGTCATTAAGATCTGATCAATACAAGCCTAAGACCTATGCCAATGCATCATATAATAGCTACTCTTCCGATGATGAAGGTATGTAACATCATACAATTGTCCAAAGATTTTATATAGATATAATATGCGTAGTAATCGGCATGTTCAAATATTGACAATGTTTTAGTATTTTAAAGGTAAGTTCAATATGAGAGAAGACGAAAGCATGGTCAAATTACCAAGTAGATTATACAAATGCATGATCCAAGATAGCATTTATATGTTATAGTAAGAATATAAAATATATAATATTATAAAATACTACAATCATATTTCGATAATCTCAAAGATGTACAAAATGTTTTATTACCTGTTGAAGAAGTCACTGTAAGTAGACAATTGCTCCCAATCATCTATGTTATTATTATAACTGTAACCGTCCATCTTAACATGTAAAAATAAAGTTTTATTTCTGTCTGAATATTAATCCGGGTACGTCATAATAATGATTATTATCATAATTACATACACTATTCTCAACTTTTAATTTCTATATTATGTTCAAAATTATAAAAATGCCACAAAACTTATCATTACAATTAAGTAATAACTATTTTATGTGTAATATTTTATTATAATTTATGAAAACCGCAGTAGCATTTCAATGACTTCGCTTTGCGGAAAGGTACCTTCCTGCCTGTGGGGATTTGGGATACTAACATATAACTTGGTTGAATACTGGTGGTGGGATTCAAATATTACTTTTGGTGGAGTTGTTTCTTTATGTAGTTTGCATACTCTCTAACATTCAACTCGATAAATATACTAACTGATGTGGTCATGTGATATATGAAATCAAATAAACGTGATTGTTTTCTTTTGAATAATAATTACTATTGAGATAGTAATTATTGGTTTCACTTTTGCACCTCAGAGGAAACATCGGGCACTGATCTGCAAAAACCCAGAGATATGCAGGCAGGAAGGTCTCATAACGTAGTAACAAGTTCTATTATGCGACCTATAACTCCGCACGCGCCTAACATTGCTCATCAAGACAATTCCCAAATTAAACATGAAAATAAAGCTACAGAAGATGTTGAAAATACTTACGAAAATATTCTTTGTACTATATCTATACCAAAAGCTGTTATTGACAACGATGAACATGACTACGAAGATAGTTTGACAAATAATAATAATACTCTAGAGTTAAACGAAAATATTGACGAGTCAGAAGATGGCTACGAAACTCATGAAAGTGAAGCTGAGTCCGAAACTCACATGGAGTATACAGATAATGATTTAGACGAAGTGTTGATGGCGTCAGATGTAGAATCTCAAAGTTGTAATCAAGAACGCGGTTCTGACGACATTAGTAAGTCACAAACAGAAAATCCTCAAACACAACAAGAGGCAATAAATGCAAAGTCAGAAACACCAACGATAAGATCCGGAGAGGATCATTATCTACCTATGAGTCCACGCAAAACGTCAACTATCGACGCCGCTCATGCAACCATATTGCAAAGTTTAAGTATATTTGATCAGACTATACTGCAGAGTTATGAAGACAATCCCTATGTTGAAATGAATGTTGGTAACGAGGAAGAGGATATGCAAACGTATGAGGTTGTCTGCGTGAATAATGGAAAAATGGAACCAGTATATATGGAACTCACGGCCATAAACGATACTCGCAATAATTCTGATGAATTTAATTCTAAAGCTAATCCTCTCGTAGATACCGCTTCAAATTTTGCCGACACCAAGGAACAAACTTTAAAAAGAGCTGCAAAAGGTGATAAAGTAGTAAAAGAAAACTTTGTTTTTGCTGCTGATGATGAGACTGGAAAAGACATGTCACTTGATAATCCTTTTAGTAGATTCAGCATTTCCGATACATTTAGACCAGCGTCATACTATTTGAGTAGCAGTAGGCATACTTTGGATGGACAGGATTGTTCTGACAATGAAATAATACCTCCCCCTCCCATACCAAGCTCTTCTCCACCATGTGAAGATTTATCAGATGACGCACTTTCCAAATATATTCTAGAGAAACTTGATAAATCAGATATGTCACAAGATAATTCTATACTGAAAATGCTGACAAGTGAAAATCAGAAAATGAATACCGTTAAGAGAAAAACAACTTCACTAATGATATATGGAAGTCGAACTTCAATTCACGATACTCTTTCCCGAGGAGAAAAAATACGTAATAGTAGGGCAAGTTTGACAAATGAGAGGAATAAAATTAATGAATCGTCCCAATCAAATTTATTATGCAATAGTCTTCTAGAGCATTACACTACAAGTAGTGTTGAATCTGACTCTTTGCAAAGTTATAACGCAGACCGTGGATCTTCCAGATTATCATTAGAATCCGATGTCAGTAGCAAATTCGATATTGCACCATCGAATTTGTCATCAGAAGTCACTAGCTTACATGAATGTGAAATGGGTATAGATTTGAGACACAGTGGATACAGAGATATGGATACGATAATGAAAAGAAGACCACTTTCTGATGATTCTATATTTGAGCTAGTGGATTTTGAAGAACCCATACATGTTGAAACAACTAACAATATAGATTTGGATAGATACCTTGATAATTTACAACCATGCACCAGTGTCACAAATAGCAATAGAAATTCACAACTAAATGTATTTGCGGCAGATACGACCAATCGTAAAAATAATATGACACATGATATGCTGAATCCTGAACATGTACGATGTTCAAGTACTCCAGTTAAACAAAGCAAGATTATCAATAATGCCTCAAAAAGTAGTCTTGGGCCACATTTCAAGAATATAGGTGAGCAAACATCTGGTTATACCGGCTCCCAGAGTTCTTGTAGTTCTGCGGGAGTTCCTAAATCACCAATATCTTACTATTGTAAGAATTACGATGAGGAAAAAACAAGTAAGAATTTGAACAATGAAGTATTAGCGGATAAAGTCAAAGAATTTGAAAATGAGAAGTTAGCACTAAGAGCAAGCGACACAAATGCATCTTCCACGTCCACCGGTTTTCATAGTAGAGAAAGTTCGACTGAGCAAAGTGCACCTTATTATTATTCTGATCTTTCGTCGCAGGAACATATTAACGTTCTACCTACTTCTCATTATCTGAAAAATACCAACCTTCATCGCAAACTAAATAATCAGCGACGCAGAGGCCCTCCACATAAGAAGAGTGAAATCTCACATATTCATAATCCAATTCGAAGCAATCAATTGCTCTCAATTGATAGGTCTCATGAGTTAGTTGCATCAGCTAGAAGCATGTCTGTTGAGTTTTTAAGCGCAACCGTAAAAGATTCAGATATTGACTTAAAAAATATTTATGAGTCCACCAGTGGCAGAAGTTCCAAAATACCCGAGTCGATGAACCTCTCCGGCCTTGGTTGCAAAAGAAATTCGAGCAATAGCAGCAACATTGACAATTCTTCACCGGATTCTAATAGCATTAACGCAAGTACTATGATAAAACTATCGTCCACGAGTATGTCGTCACACTGCAGTGGCAATTCTTCAACCACAGTATATTATGACGCTGAAGCAGAAGCCAGTGCATATGAAAATATCTTATGTCACGGAGAGAAACATTGGGATGAAGATACAGTTTGGAGAGATAATTTGAGACGGGTGTCTCATCGTCACGCTAGATCTATGGATGATCTAGATAGCATGCCCACTGATACATTAATGTCCGGTAGATTATCAACTGATGATTGTGGGATAAATAGTATAAAACGAGTAAAAAAGGACATGAAAAAACTAAATAGAAATGTTACTTATGTTAATTGCGATATGCAAGGAGGAATACTGAGGGGCAGGGAAAGTAGTATTAATTTTAGTGACCCAGTATTAGAGGAAGAACAAAAAGTTGACGATAATGATGTTTACGTAAGCCTTGCTGAAAACACGGAAAGTTCAATGGAAAATCCTGATGAAGGGGTATATGAGCAGCTAGCTATGGAATCTAGTGACTCAGCTCCAACATCGAATGTAGTTAATGAAAGCGACACTATTCAGAATAAAAAAAAGTTTGAAATAGATAGAGAAAAGCTTCGGCAATGGGATTTAATGTCGAGTGGTTTAATGAAATATGGGGCAGGGCGCGTGCGGAGCATGGGTCCGGGGTCGGGCGGTGTTGAGGCTACCTGTAGCACAGACCTTGGGGCTGACAGTGCAAGCAGTGAAGGTATCCTCTAACATTCTATGGCCCTGTAAGGTACACTATGTAAGTTTCATTTTTACACTATTAAGCAAAGCAAAGTCATTTAAAAAGTACCTACTGTAAATAATTGGCATTTTTATGTTTTTTTCACCAAAATTATTTTTTGGCCTGATGGGTGCAAACACGATAAGGTGTATATAAAATGCAAGCATGCACTTTAACTTGGATTGTGAATACACATGAATGTTGTACATAAGCAGTATTATGAACAATCTAGCATAACCGTGTGTACACTTATCATGTTTTCCCATTTAGGAAATCTCATCAATTATATACTGAGATATTGAAAATATAATATTTATCCTAATAACTAGAATACACTTACTTTGCAGCTTCTATGACAATGTCAGGCAACAACATAGACCCCGGTAATAATACGAATCAAACAAATCAACAAGCATTGTCAAAGAAAGCTTTTCTGGGAAGTAACACGTCTATCGGAAGGAACAGTAGGGATGCAAACATACCTGTACGAGCAGTGAGCCCTAGAGTTCGATGGGTCGAGGATAAGCCTTCCAACGACAATTATATGCAACAGATGTCCACATCTCAACAAAACGTAAGAATTTCAAACTGTACATGTGAAGTTAAATGTCCTGAAGGATACATACATACATACAAACATATCCCAAAGGGGTAGGCAGAGGTGTCTTGATCACCGTCTCATTATTACACAAACGTAATATGTATGACTTCTCAGGTATATGCTTGTTTTACTTCACGGTAAAGCACGTGGTGTGAAATTACTGTGCATAAGTTTCTTAGAAAAACTCATTGATACGGGCCCCGCTGGGATTCGAACTTGCGTCCCTTGCGTGGCAGGTAAATGCTCAAACCCCATGGCCACCAATGCTCTTCGCGGATTGACTGATTTATACATTAATGCGAAGCTTAAACCGCTGATCCCAGAGACTAAAAATTTGGAGGGATATAAGATCTATAGTTGTTAAAGATAGAAAAAATTTACCGACACACACTGTCGTTAAATTTCAAAACACTTTGAATCTTACATTTGTCATTGCCATATTATCAATTGGGTGGTGTAGAATAAATAAATTAATTACTTGAATAAAATAGTCCAATATTATTATTTACAGCTACATACCCTAAGCACGACCGAGGAATCATGGGCAACGACCAGATCCCCATCAAGGGCTTCCCAGCAGCCTATAAGTGCTGTTAGTCCTCGGGTGAGAAGGAACACTGAAACGGACGATACGGTACCTAATTCATTTCAAATTGTGTTGCAATTATTATATCTTGTTTCATTTTGCTTTTATCACTTGTGTTGCGTTTGTTTTGTTTCAATCATTAGCAAAGGGCTCAACAAGCGAACCTTAATGATCAGTTGGGCGAGATACCCACAGCCGGTGAGCTTCTGGGCAGGACTCATGAGGAATTAGTATTGTTGCTCATACAATTGCGCAGGCGCCACGCGGCCACGCACCGAGCTATAGAACACTGCTGCGCGCAGATCACTAGCATAGAGGTGCTTGTTTATTTTGTTTGCTATTTTATGTATTATGTACCCACTCTTTGCACAAATAGGTAGACCATATTTTTTTGTGTATTGCGGTTTCTTTATATGTATTTGTTTGTTGTGTAAGAATGTCCTATGTGAAGTCTTTGGGGCCAACTATGATCATTTAAGCAGCGCGTATTGAGAACTTCTTAGCTTTGACTTTTAATGTTCTTCTTCGTCTTAGCGTTTTCCCGGCATGGTGCTGGGGTCCGCTTTCCTGCTCTCTCTCCTCCACTTTGCTCGATCTTTGGCATCCTCCTCTGTGAGGTCGTTCTCTCTCATGTCGGCTTTAACGACGTCAAGCCAGCGCTTCTTGGGTCTGCCAATGTTACGGTACAAAAAATATTGTCAAAGCTCAGAAGTTCTTTATATGCTCTGCTTGAGCCGGTGATGTTAAGCCCCCTAGTCAAAGTAGATTATCGGAAATATGAACTTTGTACCTCCATAAGCCGTGAAAAACGGAAATATACACATGCAGTTTAATCATTTAAAATATATACATATAATATGACGATTTTAAATACGACTTGTGATGTGAATTATTTTATTTATTACAGTATTTATACTCGTATTATATTTTTTTTTTTTAAAAGAGTAATTGTTGAGATTCTTGCCGGGTTCTTCTCAACAAAAGCAACCTTCCGAACCCGATGGTAACATTCATAAACATGTATTTATTTTGTGTCCTTCTGACGATTTGAAAGTACTTTGCAAGAAGGCTAATCAAATAAAGATATTTTGAATTCTGAATTTTGAATTTTGTATAAAAACATAATTGTTTTTCACATTATTTATGAATTCAAAATAATTGGTTCTTTGGCAACTATATATGTTGAACTGCAACACCTACGTAACATAGGAGTATTTACATAGATTGTGTCCGACAGGATTGCCTCGGTTCCTTAAAAGCAATGGAACGGGAAGAGAACCTACAACGACTGGAACAGTTGAAGGTACAATTGATGGAGCTAGAACATCAGTATGAAAAGAGCAAGCCTTTAGTGCAGCTTGTAGACAATATGGTGAAGTTGGGCTCTTTGTACAATAAGCCGGGATCGACTCTTGAGCGACTTGAGAGAAACCAACGGCTGAGGCAGAAGGTTTTGGCTGAACATGCTTTGGAACAGCAGAGGTAACTAAATATACCTACTTAGATATGACAAATTATTATCCTCATGGGAGGTCAAACTATTAGTAGTATATTGAGGTCTGTGGAAGTATCTAGAGTATTGGCTATCAATCTATTAAGTATTGGCAATCAATATCCTTATTGGCTATCAATCTGTTTAGCAGACTAACAGGGAATTCAATGAAGAACCAGTGCATGATATGTCAATTAGAAATGAAAATTAATTCAGCTGCCTGCACCAATGAGGTTTTTTTAAACTTAATTGCAGTAATTTCACTCACTTGCTTTACTCGACGACCCTTCTGAGATGGCATGAGCGTATTTAAAATGAATTTAAAATTTAACTCAATTTACAGGTGGTTAGAGAGTGTAGCTGCTGGAAAACCTTTGGAGACAGAGGCAGCTAGAGCGAGGGTGGCCGAATTATGGGCATTGGAGCAAGAACTAGCTGACGAGGCTGCTATATTGCAAGGATTGAAAACCGATAAGGACACTATCGAGTCTTTGCTTTCAGGTAATATTTTGGCCCTACAATATCAATAATTTCTAAGTCAAAAGTAGCAGCAATTGCATTATGTTATAGTCAGCTTATTATCATTGTCAGTAGTAATTTCACTCGTACATATACATAGCGTACGTGTAATAGTTCGCTGGTGAACATTTAATCATTTTTGAATTTGGACAGCTATTTTCAGGGATTATATAATATACCATACAAGCAACTCCCCGTTGGATCCAATTCAAAGTGTTTATTGTCACTTTAAATATTATTCTTTATTCAAGGTGTCCGTGGAAAATTAGACAGCGTTCACCAAGGCAATATCCTGGGCGATTATGGCAACAATCCAAACCGTGGAACTAATATGAACCAGCCACCACCCATGCCTTCGAGCGAAGGTCTGGAGGCAGAGTTAGCGAGAGTGCACGCCATGCTGGCGCACAATTCTAAGGTTTATAAGGTTTTCGTCTATACATTGCACTTATTTTTTTAGTATATTTTATTTATGTTTTTGTATGGTGTTTATGCACACATTTGATTTGGATGGTGTAATATTTCTGTGTTTAACTGTCCTTCTCGTAATTTTAATCTTACTTAATATTTTTTACTTAATGTTTTTGTTGTGCATGTTTAATTAAAACATAATATTAATCTCATGTCCGTTCCTGAAAAGGACTTGTTTCTCTTCGTCATCGTTCGTCGTCATTGTTATTTTACATTGTGACCAATTTGCGAGTTCTACAATTTTTTCACGACTTAAAATCACGAAAATATGATTTACTTAATTATCTCCCTATGCTCTTCATAGGCTTAGGACAAGTGTAGCAAATCGATTGATAAAATCAGCATAATGTACTCATGAATTTTTCAATGTATAATTTTTGTTATTAATATGATTAAATTTCAAGTTAGATTAAAATACTTTTAATAATAAATATCATATGTTTAGAAACTGGAGCAGACAGTAGCAGACAACGCTCGGCTGGAGCGCGAACTACAAGCATTGCGACGGGCGCTGCACGCGAGGCGAGCCACTGCGCAGGCGCACCCGCCGCATACATCGCACCCCACTGCTATGCTGGAGGATGGTACGTACTAAGAACGTATTTAATATGATAAATAGTAGATGGATCAAAATGTAGTACCACACACACATATACAGCTTTCGCACGTATACCTACCTACCTGAGTATTCGAATTGCTACATTGAAGTAATCCTTGTCCTTCACGTTGGACACCTAAGTCACATTTTGTTTTCGATCATTCCATCTTGTTTGCCAGATGTTTTAGTGTATTTTCTTTGCAGAAGTGTCTCGAGTGCAGCAACTGGTGTATGCGTTGCAAAGACAACGACAAGAGTTGAGCCGAGCTGTGCGACATCTAACTCATCAGTCTCACGCCTTGCAAACGACTCATGATTCGATGCCAGGTTAGTCATATCCCTTGTCATTTTATTAGACAAGTATCTAATACCATTGAATATTTCTAATGTTCGTATCCCTTTGTAGGAAAGCGGCGGCCCTTATCATCTTGGCAAGAAACTAACTTAGACACCGGTCACACGATCGATCACGGTTATTCTGACTACGACTACCAAATGCCTGCACCTCTAGTAACCCCGGGCCATTACGACCCAACGAATGTGGAGACTCCACTATACGTTGATACACGAGGCAACGCTGTCGACGTCACTTCACCTTTAAATAGTGAAGATTTACAGCATAATGGATTCGGTAAGCAGAACCATATCAATAACAAAAACAATAAGATATAAACTTAAACGACTTTGCTAATAATAATAGAAATAATCTGATTAAAATTTATCTACTTTCAGCTAACCTATCTAACGTCGAGAAACAAGAGATTAAGACAGTACGTATTGTAAAAAGAGAAAGCGAACGGCGTCAAAGGGACAGGGAGCGCTCTCTACAACCAATGTCCGATTGGCCTTCCAATAACATCACCGCCAACCTCGACCAGTTCCTCGAAGAAGAACTAGTCCAACCACTCAACTACTCACGAGGTGCATCATTACCGCGAACTGAATACAACAAGTATGAGGAATACTACTCTAAACTGGAACCACCAAACTATCTGCGTCTCAACGACAAGAACTTAGACCACAGTCCCAAATATCCATCAAGCCCCTCCCTCTCCAACTATGATTATTCTAGAGACATATCGTCTCTCAATAGCAGTTACCATAAAAGCTACGATAAGTCTGGTTACGATAAAACCATTTCAACCTCGACGCAGTACCTGAACAGCCCGACAGACAGCTCTAGAACATTAACCAATGATCCTTTATCAAAGACTAGTAGCATTGTCAGCTTAACGCGGTCTAATGTAGAACTGTCACCTATATTCAAGAGTGAAGCTGCTAAGCAAATTATAACTGAGATGTCTAATGACGTGCCTAGGAATGGTTCCCTTCATAGGAGACAAGTTCCAAAAGAGAAAAGGAGGCACTACACAGCACCACATCATCTCAGTGCGAAGACTCTCAATGAATTGCCAAAGGATGCTTACAATCAAGATGTAAGTATAAATATAAGTTATTATAGTCAGTGCCAAAGTAAATAATATCATTCTTGGCAGTATTTAACCCTCAATGGGCTGCCAACTTTGATCTTTTAAGCAGCGAGTATTAAGAACTTCGCAGCTTTGACGTTTAATTTTACAGTGTTGCGGTATCAAAGTAAACGTCAAAGTTCAGAAGTTATTAAAATACGCTCTTCTTAAACCGATGATACTAGGTAAATAACCAAAAGAGAAGAATAATATAGATATATAATTTTTTTTCCCAATTCACAAGTAGTTTTTCAAAATTTTATAATCGTCACTTATATGATGATGATGAAAGACGTTGCGCCAAAACTTACATACTTCTGTAAAGCTACTCAAAGGCGTATGTCAATTCACGCCTAAAGGATGGTGACTATACCCGCTGTCAGTCTCGTTGGGACTTAATATTATAGGTATTGTAACACCTCTGTTTTTCTTTCTACTAATAACGGGTATATTGTTGTCAGAAACTTGGGCGATCATTAGACGATGCAGACATGGAGAGGGCTCTGCGAGGCGCTCCGGCGCCAGACGTGGTGCGCTCAGCTCTGCCCGCGCAGACACATCGCTTCGCTGACAATACCATCGACCAGTTACTGGCCGCGCCCCAGAAGATACTCATTCCGGAGAGATACATCCCCGAAAAGGTAACATCTGAACTCTGGATATGGAATTATGAAAGATGAGATGGAATTATCCTTTTGCGCGTCTGTACATGTAGATACACTTACTAGTAGTTGTTACAAAACTACCGTAATATTCGAAAAAAATCATGCACTAAAATGTTGATAGAGTTACATGATCTTTGTTTATTTACCCATTTATTATGTGCCGGATAGCCTCCAGAATTGTCACCCGAAGAACAGCAAAAGAGGCTGGAGAAAGTGGAATCCATAAAGAAAATGCTGAGCAGCACTTCAGCTGACCAGGCTAAGGTGAGAAATGCTTTGTTTATTCAGAATCCGCAATACATTTATGAAATAGGAGAATACACCCCCATTTAGAATCAACTTTTCTTCGTATTCATTGGACATTAAATGAATTCTGTCAATTTCTCAATTTCAATCTTGATTACTCATCACCAATTGCGAATCCTCAAAAATATCTCCATTTTAAATGCTTCCTCATAAGTATAAGATTCATCTCTCAGAGCTAGTAACATATCAACAATTATCTCCATTTTAAGTTCAGCATCGTCCAATCATTATCATACACTGTTCTATTTATCGCTGCACCTATTATTCGCTCTGCTTTGGATGTTGTCTGGATGATCCTTTAATTTTGCATGATCATTCTTCTATAAATATAAGATTTAAAATTATCATTCTAATATGAAACAAAAATAGATTATTAGTTTAGTCTACATCGGTGTATGCAGATGGAAAAATGAAGCCAGTAGTTACTTATTTATTCATAAATTATGTTGGTGGAAATCTTAGTAATATATTAAACTAATGAAGATGATATTCGCAACAAACATGCAACCGGTTGGACGAGTAGCGACGTTTATTCATAAAAGTAGCATGGCAAGATTCCATCTGCAAACATTTGCCTGACTAGCAGCTTCGAATGTTGGCTGTATATTGAAAGCCAGTCCTACATGTCGCTTGTTATGGACCGCTAGAGCCCGGAGGGGGACGAGAAGAGGCAGCGCGACCACTTGCTGCAAATGAACCAGATACTCGCCAAACAGGTCACCGAGATGAGCAAGATCATCGCCGGTAAGCACGCATTACAGTTATACCACTTCGTTTTGTTGTTGTTTACACCTTTAACTTGTTTACTTTTGAACTGTTTTGTCGTCAAAATTATATTAGCTTTTAGTGCTATCTCGAAAGGTTCATAATAATACTTTGAAATTATATATAGGTAATACTATTCATATTGTTATTCACTGATCATGGTGTGTCTTGTGAGTTTACGTGAGTTCCTTAACGTTATTGAACTAAGAGAATTATCATTTTGACGATAAAATATGCTACGTATTTTAATTAAGTCATGATCACTTATTTGGCATTTTTTATTTTGTTTTGGTTGTAACCGTAGATTTTGTTTGAATGTTGCACATATGTGTTGTTTTTGCAATCAACTATTGTATTTTAATTGCCAGAATATCTCATAACTAGAATTTTAACGCATTTAGTAAAACATATCATTATAAAAAGTAGCGTTCAGAAGCAGTATGTTACTAGTGAAGAATTTTATTTAAAAAGGAGAGAATCTGGCAATACATTGAATTTGTTGATGTGACTAACGCCCACGTGTGTCCACGCATGTAACAACAGTATGCTTGATACCGTTTGTCCCGTTTTCTGCAGGAACCACTGAGCAAGGACCGTCTGCATCAAACAACTGATTGGCCACTTACTTACATATTAACATATCCTAAGCACATATCTTCACTTACATTCAAAATTATCAACGTCAAATGTTTTATCATCTACCCTTTACCCTATGATATTGTATTTGTAAGTAATTCGGCTCAATATGGGCGGTTCTTTGGAGTTTCCTGAGTTCCAGTGTTTTGCGGCATGGTTACATTTGTTGCATTTTGTTGTGAGTAGTCTTTTTTTTCAAATTTGTATCTTGTTGCATTGTTGTTTTGCATTCCTTTACAAATAATTCTAAGAGAATTAAAATTAAATACTTAATAACAGCAGCGATTTATGCGTGTTAAAAAAGTTTGAAATATTTTATCTATCCCCAGTAAAAGCATTGGAAGAGCTACCACAGAATATGAATGGAGATGATTTGGACGATCGCTCACCTGATGTCGAGCTCCCAATATACCAGCAAAGAGACAATTTCTTCACCTAGAACTGATAAATAATGTTGTCATGACCTGTTAATGCGACCATAATAGACCTTTTAAGCTGAGGACTTCAGATCTATATGGGGACCTAAATTGTGTTGGTAATCTTTTTAGAATTCTTGACCGTCGTTGATACCTATAGGTAAACTATTGACTTACTGATCTGATTAAAAAGGTAATTAATCTAAATACCTGAGGGCTTATTGTTTTCAATCAGACGATATTTTAATAACTGTTGTCTTCAATATTTTAAATGTATCAATTCGACTACACAGATCGATAATATTGATATTATATAGATATTAAAGTTAAGCTTTAATAATGTAGCCCGTTCAATTAATAGCGTAAACCTTGCATTGCATTATTGCAATAATTTATATAATCTACATGTATTCGCATAGCAATTATTGGTCCTTTTACTGATTAGGAAGGGATTGCATAGATTAAAAAAAACATTATATTACAGACTAAATATTCAAAATATATACAAAACAGTTTTTGATGAAAATAAGTTTGGTTTAATTATTGTTTGGCAAAGTTGTTTTGATATTTTCTTCTGTATTGCATCTCCCTGGAAAGATTATCGAGAGGTTTAAATTTGACACTAATGCTTGAGAAAGCGTGCTATTGGGTTCTCACATATCCAGTACGATGTCATATCTTTAGACATAATGTGCAAAAACTGAATAAATATATTTGCTTGCTCAATATAAACATTCCTTCAGTTGCTTGCTATATTACAATATATAAGGCATAGTAACATTTATGATAGGAAATAGTTGCTCCACTCAACTGATGAACAAAAATGAATTTTAACTAATGTATTTGAGGACAGTTATATATAATACATGGCTATAATACGAATTGTCGACAAACCCTTAAACCTAGCATGACTTGACTATAAACCTTATAAAACTTCTTAGATTCGTAAATCAAAACCGATATTCAAATAGTATTGAAGTTTTTATCACCAGCTCTTACTGTCGTTCATGTTTGACTGTTATATGTATGTATATGAAAATAGCTGTTTTCTTATTCAGCAATAAGAATGTGAAGTACCTAGGGAGGCTTTTGAGACCTGTACCCAACGCCAAACCCCACGCGGTCCCCAAATCCAAGGTTGCGTTGGGAACCGCAGTCTTATCCCAAAAGCCTCCCTACTCTGAACGTGGACTCCTGGATCGAATATGATACGTGTAAAGACGTGAAACCATTACCGATTGGTAATTAATAAAAAAATAAAAAAGTTTAAAACTAATGTATTTTTTTTCAATGGTATCATATTATCTAATTCAATTCATAACAAAAGAGTAAAATAACACTGGATAATATATTATATCGTACCTAATAAAGTCTTCTATGTAAAGGCCTTTTTAGAGAATTTTAAATAGAAAATTGTAAGTAGAACAAATATTTAAAGCTGATGCCATTTAATCAATTGTTAAGTTATAGTTTTAGCACACTTGTTCTAATTTAACTAACTTAGGCATTTAAGTTACAAACGAATAACAATGCGTTTTAGTATTATTTCGTTGATTTTATTACTTAAACAACACTATAAATATATTTTATTCCTTAAGTGCAGAATGTATAAATGTAGAGTTATTTTGTTAAGTTAATGCACATAGTTGGTCAATTAATTTCCATGTAATTATGTACTTATAATATTTAGAAAACTAACCCGTGTTTGATGTGCTTCACTATACTAACTGTGCAAGCAACGAATTGGTAATATTGTGATATGAATATTATACGCGTTTGTTAAAAATATAATATCAATAAAATATAAATGTACCCCATTTCATGTAGAAGTCATAGTTCGATTTACATATTTAAATTTGTATTCAATGTGATTAATGCCTATAAAAAGCTTTAAATATATTCTTCAACCTATACTGCATATACCTTGAAATAAAATATAAGAATTATCCCAAATTAGACTTCTTTGAATGAGGATTTAGTAAACTACTATAAAACATAGATATTAGTTATATGTTAGCAATGTTTGGTTTCATTTCTAATATCAAAACCACCTTATTTTGTTGTTTCCCCGAAATGTAAGTTATCAATATCTTTATTAAAACAATTTGTACAAAACCGATAATGATCGCAGTGCCATAAGTAATAATATTTTTTTATTTGCATTATTTTATATCCATAATATGTTACTGAAAGTTACATCTCTTTACCGTCACGAGTTTAGAGCGCTGGGGCTACCATAAGCTCTTATAGCTATCATAGTTCCGTGACGGCACCTTGTAGGATTCTATTTACTTATTAGTATCAGTTAATCTTTACCTTTTCTATATATTGATTTTTTGTAATTCACTAATAGTGAGAGCAAATAATCTTGTTTACAATAATTCTAGAATTTAGAGACTGACTTAGATACGATTTCTCATTTGGAACTCTTAAGCATTTGAATATTTTATTTGTCAATTAATGGATTTTAGATGTCATTTAATAATTAGCAAAATTATACAATTTATCTTCAATATATCATCTTGAATTTTGAAAAATTAATTATGCTGCATATCTACTTAACATGTCAGTGAAGAATTCAAAATTACTGTACTGATGAATTCCCACATTAAATGTAATGTTCGAAATTAATGTTCTTATGAAAGCCTAATTTTTCATTCTGGTTAGATACACGAAAACAGGAATAAACTTTTAACCCCTTATTACAAAACATCGCCTAAGATAAGGTTTAAAAGTACCCCATTTCTTTTTGTCATACAGACTTGTAATGGGATGGACATAGTTTTAGCCCGAATTTGGTCTAGTCTTGGCTTAAACGTTAGAACTTCTTCTAAGCGTGTGTAATAGGTTTAGGTTTAATTCAAAATGTGCTGAAGGTCAATTTCCAAAAATTAACTCACTTTATCCAAGTAATATCGACCATATTTGACGTAGAAACATTGCTGAAAATCGAAAGAAAACATACCAGTTAACGTTTGATCTAAGTAATGTCAATCAAAGTGCTTTGAGCCAAAAAAACGTTTTGGAATAGGACGCACGATTGAGAAAACGAGAATATCGCTCCGTCAAATGCGAGTTTCGTTTCGTTTTTCGAATTTGACCTCTTAATTTATTTATTAACAATCCTTATTCCTTCTCACTTTAATTTAAACTATCATAATCATTCATACGGCCAGTCCTCGTGACTCCATGCCGTGTCCGTGCTCAACGGGCCGCCGCGCTACCGCGATGTTACGAGTTTCTGTCAATCATCACTTCACGCTGTTATAAAATGTATTCATTAATGTATGTAGGTACTTACTCATAACTATCCATGTTAACTATGTATCAAAACGAGCTTATACTCGACAGTACCGCAGGACCCTGGATAGATGGAATAGTTCTTATGCCTTAACTGAGTTGTGTAAATATTTACAGGGACTTTTGAGTATTGTTTTGTATTCTGTCCTATTATACATCAACCCTTGTAATTATAGCGCGTATGTTGTTCACAAGACGGAAGTAAATACCTATGCTAAATACTTTTGTTGTTTTATTCAATAACTAGCTTCTGCCCGCAACTTCGTCAGCGTGGAAAAGTTACTTTGGGCACTTTACCCTCGACTTCATTTACATAACGTGACGATATGGCCTAGAGCCTTCCTCTACAAATAGGCTATATTATACTGAAATATTTTTTCAAAGAGCCGTGGTGGCCTCGGGGTTTGAGCAGTGGCCTGCTACGCAAGCGACGAAAGTTTGAATCCCAGCGGGGCCTGTACAGTGATTTCACACCACGTGCTTTACGGTGAAGGAAAACATCGTGAGGAAACCTGCATATTTCTGAGAAGTAATTAAAAGACGTATGTATAGTGCCTGAGACGGCGATAGACTCACCATCTGTCACGTTGGCACTTAATCAAATTCGGTGAAAAGTGGGTGTTGTGATAACAACACCTCTGCCTACCCCTTCGGGGAATAAAGGCATCAGAATATGTATGTATGTAGATTTTTTCAAATCGCACCAGTTGTCCTTTAGCGGGTTCAAGTCAACAAACAAACCCTTCAGCTTTATTTATTAGTATAATCATCGGAAGTAAGTTTTTCCAATATAATTCAATATTAAGTAGGTACGTGAACATTTTTTTGACCCTTACAAAATGTATGAACGCATGAATCATGATTAATATCATAATTCCATCTATTGGTTGGCTAGAACAACGAACTGGTGTATTTATCATAGTTAAGGCATATGGTGGCAGGGTTTTGGCATTAGTTGAGGCGGAAAACCGCGCCCGCGAGCTAACGACTATTAAACTAGCCCCCTCCACAAAAACTGGGGCATCTTGATTGATTGATAAAGGAAAATATTCCTGCTTTCTTCTGAATCTATTTGGTTTAATTACCCTCTGAAAGAAAAGTGAAACTTTGTTGTTTCTGAACATTAAAACATCGAATACTCAAGTAGCAGTAGATTAAGTCCACTAAAGTCTCGATGAATATCGTAGCATAAACAAAGGTTTTTTCGGATACAAATTAACATTTTGTGAAAAGGAAAGGTTTTGTAATGATGACGTAGCAGATTGGGCCAGTAGCTCTTGTAATGAATGACCAATCAATTATTAACAGGCATTTAGAAATATAGAAACTTAGGTTTTCGTAAATTTAAGTAGGAGATTAATTCCAAAATGCAGACTCAGTAATTAGTCAGTGTCATCATAGGTTTAAGCAGACCGTATTAACAACTTCTGAGCCTTGGTGTTTCATTTTGGTACCGTAAAATTAAATGTCAAAGGTAAGTTCTTAGTACACGATGCTTTATCCGTCATAGTTGGCCCCTAGGTCTATGTGTAAAAGCCGGGTTCAGCCTGGTAACGTAAGGAGGGGTCTGACAGGCCAGTCGCTGGGGGAGTCACGGCGAAGCACGTGCACCCCGCATGTGATAGGTCTTCACATGTTTCGCTCACTTAGCGACTTGGAGGAACACCGTGGAGTTTAGTCGGTGTGAGTCCGACATAACCCTTCCGCTGCCCCCGCGGCGGTTGGTGTATCCATAACGGATTCTCCAAGTTAAAAAAAAAAATAAAGGTCTATGTGATAAGTGACGGCAAAAGTTAATAAAATTATGTCCACACAGGCAGTACTAAGTTTCCAGCAAGACACGGACCTAATAATTTGAATTCTTTCTGAACAATAAGTAAACTATTAAGCAGTCACAATGAAGTTTTGCCGATCCGTTGACCTCTCGATGATCGTCCAATAAACCTTCCAAAGAGGAAAACGTGGATATTTGGCATCCCTTTGTCTCTAGTGATAAGCAAATGTTTGTTATTCAATCTGCGTATGCGGCGGTACGTGTGTGGGCCAATGTCGAGTCGCTTCCTTCCGTTATATCACGTAATAGAAAAGTAACAGAATGTCAGCTTCCTTATTGAACAAGGGACTGTACCAAAGTATCAAAATAAGCCACATAGTATTAAAAAAAGTGTTGACTTGGGGAAAGTAGCGCATTAATATCTAGTAAATATCCTTCTAATATTTCTCCTGTCGCAGGAATTAGTAGAAAATTTATTAGGATTATGTAAACCATCGTAGTTTTAAATTGTGTGTGAATCTAGACACCTGTATAAAAATAAATTGTCTATCTGTGATTCCAAATTAACAGCTTTTCTCTAAATGCATATGAAAATAATACGGTACTCACATTAAAAATTTTTTTTTTCTCTGTCCGTCTGTCTGTCTGTTATTTTGTTCCGGCTAATCTCCGAAACGGCAGGCCCGATTTTAAAGGGATTTTCACTGGGAGATAGACAATACAAGGAGTATTTTAGGCTACTTTTATTTTAAAAATACATTAGGGTTCCGCGCGCCACCCATTAAATTAAGCCTACGCGGATGAAACCGCGGGGCACAGCTAGTATTAAATAACTAAAGTACTGAATTTGGGAAGATGTCCATCTGTCACTGGACCCAATCGTCCAGTGCATAGATATGTATGGCAGCCGATTTTCTGTATGTATTTATTTCGTGCAAGCTAGCGGCAGATCAGTGTACCTACATGTACATTGTTGCGGCTTAAATGTCAATGGATTTAGATCAATAGAATTTGAGCACAATTCGAAGCAGTGTAAAGGTGATTCACAATGACTTGCACTAACACCAAGCACCGTTTGTCTTCACACATGCAATCAGATCAAGTCAATCATCACATTCATATTTACAGTGATCGATCATTGTTCGTTTATTGTAACTGTATTATTAACATTTTAAGCCTCGGTATTATGAAATTAGAACAATTTTATTGTTTTTATAAGTATTTCTAGGTCAAAAAAATAAGTTTATAAGTAACAACACGCTCGAAACTTAATCGGGAAAAATCTTCTCTTTGTACCCACTCCGAGAGTATTCAAACGTTCCTCCAAAAATCAAAATGTTAAAGACCCCAATATGATTTACGACTAATCTTAGGTGCTTATCTCTTGTGTACATAGTGCTACTGAATAAATATATAGTACGTAAAATATCAGAGGCTACGGATTCAACAAGGAACGCCATTAGTGGAATACCTATTACTTAGAATATAATATGTAAAAAGTGGCAGAATTAGTTATAGGTACCTAAGTAAGTAATTCATACAAACTTTTCCATTGAGAAGAGATTTGTTTGTATTGGTAGGCTCCGAAACAACAAGACCTATTTTAAATTAATTAAATAATAGAATGCTACATTATCGCTCAGTAACATAGGCTACATTTTTACTCAAGGCTAATTAGCCTAAGCCAACGCGGGCAAAGCCATACAAGTAATAACGATGTAAGGGCTAATAAACTGCAGTAAAATCATATCATTACTGCACATCTAGGTACTGGAAAATTATGACTAAAATCTGATAATTTCCGGGAAAACGGCTAAGTAGTCTGATTATGAAGAGTTATATAGAAATTAAGTAGCTATTAATTAAATCTTTCTGAAGTCAACACTCCGAGTGGGTATGTAATGTATATCTGTGTAATAGGTAAGTAGATTAATTAATCGAGATAACTATGTCAATTAATTGGAATCCAAGCTCGAGAAGCATTAACCTAATACCATAGTAAACTATATAATGTGACTATATTAACAGTTTGTATGTACGTCTTCTGATTCTACATAGGTAGGCTAGGTATTATAATTAGATCGACTATATTTATAAAGTTATATATGGAGTTTAAAAATTGTATAATATTTTTGAAAAGAATAATGAGTTTCTTGCCAGGTTCTTCTCAGTAAAAGCAACTTTCTGAACCTGGAAGTAGCATGTATAATCTTGTATAATTTTGTCATTCTATTTGAAAGTACCTACTTTGTTAAAAGTCTAATCGTATAAAGATATTTTTGAGTTCAGCGTTAATGAAGATGACTTGAGACCTCCTAGGTTCTGGGTTTAAGCGAATATAGTCTTTAATATGATATGTGACCATTTGAAAATAACTCTGTCTGTCTGTTTTCTTTCTAATAGAGAAACAATTAAGTGGATAAAGTCTGAATATAGAGTGCTTCAGTAATCAGACGAGAGCCGAAATTGTTCTCAAACAGGAAATTTTACTGGAACATGAAAATTGGGGTGAAGTTCACCAGTCAAATGTCTTATCGGATACTGACCCCAATATTTGCAGGGATAAGGCTGGAGATGAGAATCAGTTCGTGAGTGTGCGATTACGGTGCACCTCGTAAGGAGGCTTCGATTCCTACACATAGGGATTTCATTTGTGAATGTTCATTGAAGGTATATGCATAGTCACGATTCAAGGATTTTTAGAGGCTGTTATGAAGTTAATCGGTCATAATCTATATCTATACATCCATATCCATACAGAGAAATTGAAGCGTCTGTTTGTAATTCCAAATTGCTTCCAAAAAGCAACTATATATTTTTTGTATTTTATCTATCAGTTTGTCTCTCTCTCTGAAACGGCTGGGCCGATTTTGACGGGACTCGTAGATAGTTGATGTTACTAAAAAAATTGTGTACCGCGAAATAAAGTCATCCATCAAATTAAATCTAGTAATTATAATGTAGCCTTAACTTTTGTTACACAAAAACATACTTACAAATGTAGGTTCGCATGGACGTATACCTAAGTTTTTATGACACAATATTATGTAAAAATGTACTTACGTCAAAACAAAAAGTCACATTAAACGCGGCTTACAACAGAGATGGGATAGGGAATAATTATGTGAAATTAGGCCAAGTACATACAATAGGGATACTAATATTTCATATCTTCATTTCATGGCTTTTTGTATTTATTACAATCTCAAACTCAAACTCAAAATATCTTTATTTGATTAGACTTCTTACAAAGTACTTTCAAATCGTCAGAAGGACACATAATACATTATACATGATTATAAATGTTACCACCGGGTTCGGAAGGTAGCTTTTGTTGAGAAGAACCCGGCAAGAAACTCAACAATTACTCTTTTAAAAAAATATATACTATACAATGTTTTTGGTTACAGTATTTATATCTCATGAATATAAGCCCATGGGACACAGCACAAATGCTCAATTGTCAAATATAATAACTAAAATATTACAAATATTTGTGAGCATGGCAAATTCCAGCCAGTCAAAGCAAAGATCAAACTAAGATTAATTAATTGTAGCAAAAGTACAGTGCCAATGGGATTATTTACAATAATTTTTCGACGAAGATACATCCCAGGGTTCCTTATCACAAATATAATCACTTACAGTATAATATCCTTTTTTGAGCAAAACTGCTTTGATGGTCTCTTTAAATTTATTGAAGGGCAAGTTTACAATTTCTGTTGGTAATTTATTATAGAAGCGTGTGCACTGTCCTAAAAATGAGCCATGTACTTTCTGTAAGCGATGCGCAGGCACTACAATTTTGTTTTTGTGCCTTGTGTTTATGTTATGCACAATGTACTCAAAACCCGCGGGCGTGTACGATGAGATTAAAGATGAGCGAAAGAGTATGTAATCTACCTTGGTAGGAGCCGTGATAATCTATACATCTATCTTTATACATATACATCTATTTGTAATACCTAAATAACAGCTTTTCACTAAATACATTATGAAGGTATACACGGTACGGTTTGCTGATCTATGCTACTATCTAATATTAAAGTAAGTAACTAGCCTAAGTTACTCCTTGTAACATTAGCTATCTGAATCCATTGATAGTACAGTTAAAATCGGTCCTACCGTTTCAGAGATTAACCGGAACAGACGGACAGCGGATATTTTTTTTTAAATTTAGCACCTGTTATACTTTAATAAGCATTTAGTGAAACGCTGTTATTTTGGAATTACAAACAGACACTTCAATTTTATTTATCTGTATAGATCTACACATACGTGTACATATAGATGTAAAATATTACATTTAAAAGCTTTGTTTATCTTACAAAATCACAGTCACCGGCAGAATTTCCCTTGATAATAAAAGGCTCTATAGTATCTCTGATCACCAGGTCACTGGGACTTGTTCCACTACTAATATTAATTTCACTTTGCAGATATCTAAGGAAAGCTGAGCTTAGTTATCTACAAGCGGTTGCATTAATAAAACCAATGACTTGAATCACAGATTAAAATTTTTTTAGAGCAGCCTAGGTTTGACGTGTTTCCGCCTAGTTTCAATCCTGTCTCCAGTGTACATTACGGAAAAAATATGTTTGATATAAAAAGTAAGAGTACGAATCTTTACGGAAAAGCATTATCGACCGCGATGCCCGGTTCAATCCATTTGGATTGAAACCCATACATGATGCTCTCTGAACTTCGGTACTGACTATCTCTCTCTCTCTATTTGCGTCAAGATTTCTACGTTTTCCCCACGAAACTAAACTAATTATTACTAATTGAGGTCTCAATGTATATACCATTGACAACATCTTGTTTTTAGAATATTGGAGTAGGTCATAGCTGAGGACAATGGACATACGGCCTATGGAGTTTTTTCTTTCAACTTGTTTTTAAAGACTTGTTAGAAAAACACTTAAGCAGGAGAGTTCTTACTATAGATTAGCTGTGCCCCACGGTTTCACCCGCGTAACTTACGTCACTTAATTTCATGGGTGGCCCGCGGAACCCTGATTATTTTTCTTAATTAAAAGTAGCCTAAGTTACTCCTTGTAACACTATTTACCTGTCAGCGATAGTCCCGTTAAAATCGGTCCAGTCGTTTTGGAGATTAGCCGACGGACAGACAGAGAAAAAAATTAAAAAGCGGGTTTTCGATGTCAGTACCGTGTATACGTTTATATGGGTTTAGTGAAAAGCTGTAATTTTGGAATGAAACAAACAGATACTTCAATTTTATTTATCTGTATAGATCTATTAGATTTATAGATTGTTTTGTTTACTAAAAACCGGTATGAGAAAGTAGTTTTAAAAATGCAAAGGTGACACCGCTGAGAGCTAAAATTATTCAAAATTCGGACAGATTTCATTTATTTTAATTCAACAAACCGTTTATCCAAGTACCAATATTCCAGTAACACTTACCATTTGGAGAGATAACTTTTTAATTGTTTTCAATTAACGGGATCAAGTGAAGTTTAACCAATAAGGGTCGATTATTTGGAAGTTAATCGGCACGTGTACGGGGCACTTTTATCATTGGCATAAATTAAAAGGTATTAAGGTATAAGCCTTTCCCCGCATACTGGTTTCCGAACCGTTGGTCGACCCAGCAGCACAACAAAATAAAAACTGACAGAAGGTCAGCTCAAATACATTGGCGGTAGGGCACATAAATGCATGCTTTCAGATTTGGAACCCTCGATAAAAAAAATATGTTTTTTTTTGTTTGACATGGCGTAATTCAGTGTGGTAACGTAACTCCCAAAGAAGTGCGTCAATTTTGATTCAATCTTTTAACTACTACAATTAACTCGTGACCATATATTATCCAAAGCCTTTGCTAAACAAAGTTTTCGCAAAATCCATGTAATAACGCCATTTTATTTAACTCTACAAAATGTACATTTTAAATTTATTGTATTATATTTTTTTCTTGTTTCATAACGGAAATGCCTGCAAATGCTTTAGACAAATGTAGGCGCGCTTCTGTTAGCTTTTTATTTTGTGCCACAAGTCCCACGCAGCGTCTGGTCTCATTGTTTGATACATTGCACTTTAGGCACTGAACTTAACAGTGCCATCAAATATTGTATACAGGCTGTGGAATAATTTAAATATTCAAATTGAATCAAATAATTTTATTCAATATAATGACTGCCACCAATAATGCTGTTAAAGTAGCCAAGTTCATCGACACGATATGAAGAAGAAGAAGATTCAATATAAGAAACACTTGAAACACGCATAGAACGTAATATATAAGACTAACTTAAGTTTATGTACTACCGTTTCCAAATTAAAATTTAGTTCTCTAAGTTTTAGAAACGAGATTATTTTAATACCATTAAGGTGTCAAAGTATATTACAATGATAAGGGTTATGTATAGTCTATAGTCTTTTGCAGCACATGAAGAATGAGCCGCGTTTTACAGCCTTATAAAATGCCTTCATTGAAGAACCGACAGTCGATTTAACTTATTGAAATTTCCTTCAAATAATTTGGTGTAAATATTCGATTCGATTCGACAATTATGACTATGTGCAAACATGAAAGACTTCGGCGGCATCAGTAACCGCCTATGATTACATTATTTTTAACATGATATAATATATTTTGAAACCGAATACAGAACTCGGTAGAGTGCTACAAATGAATAGTAATCTTAATAAACTCTACATACGTTTGTTAGTAAATATAGTTATTCTATTCCAATATAATAAAGAGGAATTTTTTTTATGTATATTTGTAACGAATTGGCTCAAAAAGTGCTGGACCGATTTTAAAATTCTTTCACCATTAGAATGTATCATTATAACTGATTTATATAGACTATATTTATCACTATACATCCACGGGAACGGGAACTACGCGGGTGAAACCGCGTGAATTCCGATATAGTTAATATATTTACTTAGGCTTACCCAATACGTTTCTAAAGCCATTAATCTTTTAGTTGAAGATATACTTCCTTTATTTTACACGTAACATGTGCGTAATGTTCGTAAAATGTTATAATTTCACCTACTCTTCAAAATAGTAATAAAAAAAAAATTATATTCATTCGTATTCCAATCAGATATAAGCTACCAGGGGCCTACAACATCGGTTTAAGCAGAACGTATTGAGAACTTCAGAGCTTTGACGTTCCATTTTTGTACCGTAAATTCAAACTTCGAAGCTGAGAAGTTCTTAATACGTGCTGCTTAAACGATGATGATTGGCCCACAGTACCCCAAGTATAGGTTCTTACATGTTTTAACGTTGACTGTATGGTGATGTAAAACTTCCTGCACTCGCCGCTAGGGGCGCTTTTACGTTCCAATACAAAATGACTTAATTACGACAAAGTAAGACTGCATTTATACCACTATGCTGGAAAACAAGAGTACCTAATTATCCTGGAAGTTATTATTCAAATGTTGGTGACCCAGTCCAACATTGCAAGGGTGAGACTTTTTTGAAGAGCATTGCTCCCAATCATAATATAATAAACGAATATTGGAATAAGACATTGAACATTACCAACACCCGAAAAGTCAACATTTGAAGGCATATTTAGCATGCCTTTAGTTTCCGTCCCTTCGGAAATGCACCGATGTTTTGTTGTGCTATCGACAACATTCGTGTATTGTTGTTGCTTTGTCTGTTCAACGGATATTAATTGGGGTCCTAACACTTTGTACCGAACCGGTAAATGTATTTTTTTAGGCTTTCTGACGTATTTTGAGACATCTAATCAAATAAATATATTTTTGGTTTTTATTTCATACATGACTAGTTGTGTTTCCCATTTCGGGTGCTATTTAAGTACACGGTATTTTGAACGCGGTAATATTGTTAGTTTCTAAAATAAAAGTAGGTTACCTGTGTTTTGACAAAATGTCATGAGTCAACAACAATAATACAGATAAAAAAAAATCTTGCAAAAGTACCGATTCGTTTGTATGAAGGTAGTGTATAGATTTTACTTTAACTAAGTCAATATAGAACATTGAATATGTATGTTTTCCCGACTACTGTAAAACCATACGCCGTGACCTAAAATCATCATCATCATCATATCAGCCATAGGACGTCCACTGCTGAACATAGGCCTCTCCCAATAATTTCCACCTCACCCGGTTGGAAGCGGCCTGCATCCAGCGGGTCCCCGCGGCCTTGACCAGATCGTCCGTCCATCACGCGGGGGGGCGCCCTACGCTGCGCTTGCCGGTACGTGGTCTCCACTCGAGAACTCTACTGCCCCAGCGGCCATCAGTCCTTCGAGCAATGTGGCCTGCCCATTGCCACTTAAGCCTGCTAACCCGATTGGCTATGTCGGTCACCTTAGTACGTCTACGGATCTCCTCATTTCTGATTCGATCTCGTAGCGAGACACCAAGCATAGCTCTTTCCATGGCCTAAAATGATGAATGTTATTATAAACCACTACTTTGATTCAAATTGCAAACAATATATTTATGACTAATAATCTTGTGCGGAAAGCAAAGGTTCAGCTTTGCTGTATACCTGACAAGGAGAAGGAAAATAATGTAAATGGCTCGACAAATAACAATGAGTCCTTTGAGTCATCCCGAAGGAGGCATGATGTGTATGTCCCTTGTCACAGGGCCTGCATTTATAAACCACATCTGAATACACTGAACACATGACATTACAAATTCTGACCACAAATTCTGATTCAATTAATTAAAACTTATGTTTCCAAAAGCATGTTCTTATCTCAATTTATTTTATCGTATAGAAACGTAAGGACATCTTTTCCGATTGTGGACCGAAAAGCCATTATTTATCTAATTCTTCCGGATATACGCGCTCTGTTGAGCATTGATTTAGGAATGTTTGTTTTCAGTACAGCGACAATTTACGAGTTTCATCTCATTTATATTCAACAAAAATGCTTCTAGATTTTAGAGATAAAGGAATTAAAATCCAGAAAATATAAGGAAAATAATTTGCGATGCTGGTCACATTTACGCACCCTAAGAATGCGCGGCCGGCCGGCGCGTGCGCATATAACGTCGTGCATCGCCCGCCGAGACGCAATCGCAACACGAGCGTCCCCGAACACGCTACAGTGAGTACCATTTTTTTATTGTACCAATACACGATCGATAGTATTTAAAAAATATATATTTTACATGTAAAGAAGTAATATGTTCTATAAAAAGTCGTGTTTACGTTGCGTTTGTGAATATTGTTGTTAGTAGATTTGACATTATCGGAAAATATATAGCAAAACTTAAAAGATGTCGAAATCCAGAGTCGAAGCTCTGCAATAATGGTACATTTAAGATGTGAATTAATTTAAGTCCTCAAATAGTAAAATTAGACAATTCAAAGTTCAAAATTCCAATGTATAAAGTTTTTGTGTTCGGTGAAATAAATGAGATTAAAAACAAAGCGAGAGGGACCGATTATTTTAATCAACAATTTAATTTGAGTTTTGCTAACTCTCGTAAGAATACTTTTATTTGTATTACTTTGACTTTCATTAATGCTTGCTATATTACAATGTTATTAATGTGTGCAAATTATAATGGTGATTCGATTGGAGACCATTAGCAATTTATTATCCTTGAACTTGGCACTTTTACGAGCCCCCAGAGAAAGTTATGATAATTTTATTGACTTTCGTTTGGTTGTTTGCTTACTGTAATCAAATAAGCATAAGTGTATTTTAATTACAAATTTTCTAATTTTTTTTCTAGAAAATATTTGACGCCTCTTAAAAACGAGTTGTTGTTTATAATCCTTAGATTAGTTTATTTGTATTTTTCTTTGAGTATCGAGGCGAGTTGAGTGTTCACGTATAATTTATTTCAAACTACGATTGAAATTCGATGCTGACGAGCTATTACTCCACAATTGTAAATATTCACAACGCCTTTGAAAAATGTATGTATTGACAGGTGTTAAATTTTTTGCGAACATATCCGGAAGCTAAACTTTTCACCTAACCAAACTAGCGTGTTGGAAGTAACACTTGGTCAGTAAAAACAATAATCTCATGCAGTTACATTGATAATGTTTCGTTTATATTTAGCTAACTGTTTACACTGTTCAATAACTTGCCGAATCACACGCATTATATGCACGCAAGCGTAACTGAACAAAAATTAATACAATTCTACAGATAAATAAAATTGAACCGTCTGCTCTTTAAACGTTCAAATTAACATCTTTTGAATAAATGCATATGAAAGTGTATAATGTAAGTAAATACTCATAAAAACTTTTTTTTTAAAGCCGTGTTCTTGCTAATTCGATAAAAATTTAACATTTTTAAATTGGATAAAGGCATTAGATTAAATAGCTAAGGCTTGCAGTATATAAAAAGGGCAACAGGACGTAGGAGTCCTATCTTACAGGACATTTTGAATTGTCTCATATTTTACCGGTGCCGATGCGCTGGTCATTAACTGTTGTCGTCTATTGGCCGCGATACGCATGTCACACTGCCGTTACTCGTACGTAAATAAAATGTCCTCTCTACTCATATTTTTACATGAATATTTACTTTTTAATATAATAAATTAACTATTAATATCGGAGTAGATACTATATATACAGGATTATTGCAAGCGTTTATTTCTGTCTTACCTGCAAAGGACTATAAAAATGAAATATAAAATGATGTATTCAATATTTATATACATGATAAGCAAAGTTAAATTTTGATTAATTACAGTTAAAAAAGGCTTCAACCCAAACACCTCTTCTATTAATTTTTTTCTGTTGTTTTTCAAAGGTTATCGCTGTACCTAATTCTGATATTGGTGACGAAATTGAATCCAGCTCATGAATACGATATTCTCAATAAGTATTATTTTGATTTTGTTGATAACTTTTCGAGATATTTCTAATTCGTATAGTTCTATTCATTCTTCGAATAATGTTTATAAGAATGAAACAGGTTCATCTTGTATAATGCTATTGAATATTTAATTTTTATTTTCCGATTCGTCCACTGGCAAGATTCTTTCAAAATGTGCTAAAATATTCTGCGTTTTCATTACTTAACGCTTTGTCTTGTCCAGCTAATATTGGCTCAGTTTCTTTCAACATGGATTCAGAGAGAGCGTAATAAGTCTTAAACTTACTTAATCAAGACTTATGGCAGTAATCCTTACAAATACCTGTAGAAATATGTCGCCTTTTAAGTACGCCTACGTATTATTTTGCTAAGTCTTACAACACTACGTTCATTGAAGATTCAGACATATTCCTGACATATTTTATTCTAGATAAGTATTAGGCATTATGTTTTTGACTTGTACTGTCATTGGAAATGTCAATCGAAAACTGTTTTAAGAACGTATCTGCCATTAATACACTTTAGAAGGAACTCAAATTAAATTAATTGAACTTTTTACGACTAAATCGCAAATAAAACATTTATTTGGTGCCAGGTAACTTGGATAAAGTAGCAAGCCTGTGTTTACAATTATCTAAATCTCTCGATCCGTCTTCTCAAAAGTTCTAAAACTTCATTGATCACTGACAAATTTTGAGAGATTTGAATTCAGGACGTGACTCGATCAATAGTAGTTGTCTATCATTTTATGAGTTTTTAATGTCGCAATTTGTCTTTGAAATACGCCACATTAGGAAAAAGGGTTTCACTTTCGGCCGATGACCTCCCACGACAAAGGAATCTAAGGATAGTCATCTGGTCGATGCACACGTTGGATGCTTAGTATTCTCTGTGCGAGCTCGCTATGTATTCTGCAGTGGACGTGGCGAGCCTTCCTGCAAGTGAACACGATGCTATTGACTTTATTGTTTTGTATCCACATTAGATAATAATAAAACTAATAGCAGTAAATAAAAATAGCCGTGGTGGGTTTGAGAAATCGCCTACTATGCAAGCATCGCAAGTTCAAATTCCAGCAGGACCTGTATCAATGAGATTTTCTAAAAACTAATGTGCAGTAATTTCACGTCACGTGCTTTACGGTGCAGGAAAACATCGAGATGAAACCTGCATATGTCTGAGAAGTAATTCAAAGACGTATGTAAAGTGCCACCACTTCTCTGTATGTATTTTTGTACATTTTAAAGAGCATTTGACATTTTTTGGCAAAATCTATACGTATTTCGTACTTTAGTCGGTGTTATAACACTTTCAATGACACTTGCTTAAAAACCTGGAGACAACCAAATGCATGACCGACGTATAACATGCATTTTGCAACTAAGTTACCCTATTACAGATCATATTTACACCTTTTTATTACTAAAAGAGAATCATCCAGATAACACAAAAACATATAAATAATGAAATTGCTTTATTACTTGTATGGAGTTAAACTAATTCCTTTGTCATAGTTTATTCCTATTGGACCCTTAAAACGTTGCACATTAACATTCGTAGATTTGATTGTACATAAATACGGGTTCTATTAAAGCAGCCAGCCTGAATGAACTCAGTGGATCCTATCATTAGTTAGTTCCCAGTTTATTGCCGCTGAGTAATTGAGTCCGGGTGCTTCGGCGAGAATACAAATTGCGGTTATGATGGATTTCACTCTGGCTGGACGGGCACCAAGGAATAAACAAAGCCACTTCATTATATTTATATTAGATGCCTATTTACTTAAGCTCAATGTTGATTCAAGCATTCTATTTGGTTCGTTTCTTTTGCTGGAATTTGGGACAATATGACACTGCAGCGTCGTAATGCAGATAATGCTTCAATCAAATTATAAATTTTGTATTATTTTACACAAATTGATTTACAAACCCACGTAGATGATGTAGTTTATTTTCCCATCAAATAATGTTATTTTTCTTAGTACTATTAATAATGCTTGCTACGAGTAAGTTCCGCAGTTAGTAATACCTCAACTGCCACGTTGGTTGCAAACGCTCCTGCGGGTCTTGGGTTCAATCCCCCGGTCAGGCAAGTGTTATTAGGCTTTCTCATCTGTGATTTCTGTGTCCGGAGTCTTTATTAGTGATCGTTTGATGGTAATAGGCTCAAGCTATATTACGTGGGACATAAATATAATTGGCAAAATGTGTGTGTACTATAAGTACTCGCCTGCATACTCCTTCAGGGAATAAAGGCATGCAATTAATGTTTTCAAACTTCTTAATTCATACAGACAAATAAAATTGCCTATTTATGATACTTTTTTGACTGCATGGAAATGTATTTTTTTTAATTTCCTCTGTAGAGTATTCTAATTCAAAAGTTTACGTCTGCATTGCCATTCTTATTAGGATTAAAGGCAAATCAAATATACCAGACAAATGAATTAATTAATTAGTCTGACAATATTTACTTTACCTCCCTTATACAGTTCAGTAAGACCCTTCATAATGCTATCCTAACAAATTAATTACCACAAAGTCAAAAAGATAAAACTTTTACAATTTGGTATAAATGTGATTTCCCGGAACCTCGCCAACTCTGTAATTAATTTTGAACGCATTAAAATTATCTCCCTTGACGCCCCAATTATCCGCATGAGGGACTACACATATAAATTTGCATATATCATTCAATTCGCACAGAGATCTCGTCTTATTCGACATTTCTATCAATTATTATTCCAGTTGAAAATTATAGGAGACTCGTCTAGCACTCAATAATATGTAACTAATGATGAAAATATAGCGTTACGTATTTGCGGTTAGCTGTTATTCCTTCAGGTAACGGTAGGTTACCCTATATTTTAGCTTGCAAGGTATCAAGTGAACCTGTAAATCATAGAGGTGCAACCCATCCCACGCATATTCAACCAAGAATAAGGTGCCGATGAGGAATAATAATACCTACATCTCATGTTATTTACATTTATTACCCATTAATTAACGTATACATTTTCATAAAACATGTTAGGCTTATATATCATCTAATCTATACTATTCTAGTAATATTATAGCTGTTTTTGTTTGTTTGTTAGTTTGAAGGCGCTAATCTCAGCAACTACTGGACCGATTTCAAAAATATGCGCAATAGCAACTGTGCCACGAGCTCCTCCTTTTTGTTTTTACTAAATATTAAATCGTCTATATGATCGATATAATATGTATCGTAATATTAATCCTTATCGGTCATATAAGAGCATTATACTGGTTCACTTGCTAATTTATTAAAATAAAATTACTTGTAAGTTGTCGCATTTATATTAAGTTTTCTTTCACCCTCAGGTGCGTGAACTTGGTGGTGTAAGTTACAAAAGTTGTTTTCAATAAAAAATCTAGGTGTCACCTTTCTCAGAGCATACGTAGGTGCCTATCGATAAATAGAGTGCAAAGTAATACCGCTAGAGCTAAGTAGGTGTGAAGCGTTGTCGCCGCAGTGAGTCAGTCAGTTGCGCATATATTTGCATCCGAGATGGAGTTCAGGACTTCGTTGTTGCAGATGTTCAACCGGTATCTTATTATTGACACAAAATATAAGCACACAGAACGCCAGCTCCCAGCGCAGACAAATACTTGCTACTATAATTATTAGGAATGTGTCTGTGTCTGCCTCTTTTTCTTGAATATGAAAAAGCTTAACCAATCAAGGTGAAATTTATTTGGTAGGGGGATATTTTGACCCCAAGGACTGATACTCACCTGATACTGAACCCGTACGAAGATTAAGTCAATATAGGAATTATCTCGTCTTCATTCGATATCCAATGCAATAACCGCTTACGGGTGTCTGCGATGACGCGGACGATTCATTGTAAGAAGCCGACCTTCTGCTACCTCTTTATTTTCTATTCTTCTTTCGGCCAACAAACAAATCTGTGACACGAAATTTTATAGATGTTTGTGTTTTTAATTACTTACCGATAGAAAGTATCCACACATGATTCCGTAATAGCATATATTATTAAACTTTAATAGTTTGTAATAGTCAAGAGAATCGGTAGGGTCGTTTAGAAACAAACTTTGTAACAAAAAAAACTGTTTGAATGTCAAGTGTTTTTTGTCTGTGCTGCAACAAGTATTTGGTAGTGTTAAAAAGCTTACAGAGAATGTGATTTTCAACAAGCATGTAAAGAAATATTCAGTTGAATGCTACCCTCATAGACTTAAAATGATACTAATTATTACTCGTCTGCGTTTTCTGTGTGATGTTCGTTTTCGGGTCATAGTTATTTCCGTACCAAATTTATGTCAAATCAATTCACTGGCTTAAAAACAATGACACACTGACACATACCCTTCCATTTATAATTATTATATTGATTACTGTAATTAAATACTGTAAGTGTACTTTTAACTCTTTATTTGATTAGCTGCATAGATATTGACGAACAAAGAGGCATTGATTAAGGTAGAAACAAACTTTAGAACTTAAACTCTAAACTTTAACTTTTAGATCGGCGGATGAATTATTGTTTTAAGACTATTATTTTCTTTAAATATTAATACTTAATTAAAGATTCGTATATGAACCAAAATAATGGGCAAAATTCTGAACGAAATTCTCACGTCTTTCAAAGGAAGCAATAGGTTAAATTATCGGATCGTGCTTCTGCAAATTGATTGTGAGTTTAAATGAACGAATATCAAAGTTCATTTTGCTATGCTCTTTAAACGAGGGTCTTGATGAGCGCCATCCACGACTCGGGAATGATATCAAGGCTTCGTTGTATCGTAATTCGATGTAAAGTGGCGTTTGGGCCAAATGTCAATACGATCGCTGCAGGGTCCTTGGAATTTAATACAATATTTGGTGATACTTCGACATTTCACAAACAATTGCATAGATAAATTGAGCTTGTTGTATTCTAGAACAAGGATCGTCTATTGCTTCTTGTCGTGATATACTTGTGGGGATACGTTGTGGGTTTATCCCCAGCTACGGAAAGATCTTTCAGCCAGGCGGGTTCTAGTTGGAAACTTGTATATGTACTGCAATGCGCTTGAAATCTCGTGTATTTGTACTCACATAATAAAAAAAATTGCCAGTTCCGGCATCTATGTAGCGAGTGCAGCTACATACTTAGTAAGGGTTTGAAAATAATAACGTATATAGCAAGGTAGGTAAGTGTAGGGACCGTCATTATTTTTTATTACATCATCATCATTTTATTTCTTAACTTGTGTTATTAGCTAGTAGCACTGTCTTGTCGATGACGACTGTTCTTAGTATATCTAGTTTTGAATTTTCTTTCATAAGTAGATTTTATCCAGTACCTCTATCACGGGTTTGCCACCGTTTTCGTAATCTATACTCGCTAGCGTCACTCGCAATATTTGTATGAGATATTTTAGTTCTCCACGTTACCGCTGGGAGTCACTGCACAATACTAATAATAAAGTTTCATACTAATATTTGGGGTACTGAAAGCAAACTCACGTGTTTTTATTTTCCATTTAAAATTGTGATCCACAATCATTGACAACTTGTTAATTAAACTTGCTTGCCTTCAACTTCGCCCACAGTAAGGTTTCACAAAACCATTTAACATCCTTAGGATTGGAATTTTGAAAAGCCCTTTCTCAGTGGCTATACCTCAAAAAGAACTGTGCATTGATTTCAGTCATATTTATATAGATGACAATACTTAAACATTTCTACCAAGCAAACGACAAGGTTTTTCAGGCACTGTAAAGAAATCCTGTTCACAAACTACTTTGTAACTCCGTCAGTGTTGTTACAATGTACAAAAGTGTAATGTGATGTTGGTAACACATCTGGAGCGACCGGTATGGATAAGTACCGTTATAACTCGTTCGCTCACACGAGTACCAGCTTTTTCAATCACAGGTATTGAGATTAGAGTGACGTTGTAAGTAACGACTCAACTCACCATCCTCGTGAAACATTTAATGTAAACCTAGTGGCGCTGAGCTGTCTGTTTATGCACGGATTTTAAAGAAAGCGCGCCTAAATCCGCAGAAATGGCGGTCAAGGCTCTAAGTTAATAAGATAGGCAATTAACTCTTCACAACTAACAAGAACAACGTGCATTTTGTATTGTAGAATAATTATAGCCTTAACTTCTAGTTCTTCGTGATTATTTAAAAATCTACAATTTTGTGTGGTAACAGCCATTTATAAAACCGCATCCATCCAAAAAAATTGTCTACGAATTCGTGCATTTCGAAATCTACGTTAAATATGATATCGTATGTAAGTAAACTCAGTGTAAAATAGATATGTTGATCTAAATAAAAAACATTTCAAATACTTCCAATCATTGTAATATTGACGGTACATTATTAAAAGAAATATGAACAGCAAGTTACTTAATCCTTTTTTGTTTTTAGGTCAAACAATACTCTCCATTATAGTTTAAATATTGTGTTATCAAAATGTATTTTCCGAACGTAGGCCTTCGCTAGATAAACAGAAGCATAATTTGACAACCTTGGAAGTTCTGGTACCTCATCTACGAGAGGTTTGCTCAACCCACTTACGTCAAGGGACGATAAATACAATGAAATCGAAATATTAATTATTTCTTTTTTCAAGTCCATCCAAACATTTGGGTCGACGAAATTGGATCGTGTAGCAACAAAAGATACCAGCCCGAAGTTAATCCCAGGCCTAATATTATTTTTCCATCGAATTCATAATGTTTGATATTTTATATTATAGGTACTTAGAACTCGGTACCTATTTTTATGTTCCTTCTGGTGATTTGGTCTGATAAAATATTTCTAAACATTTGTAATGATTATGATTTTTAATACCTACATTGTTGACTTTGATTTACACAATGGCTTTGTAATCAATTTTATAAAGAATAAGAACGCAGCTTGTTATATAAGTTAATGATCTTCAAGAATGCCTTGACTAGCATTACTGTATTGGAGTATTTAATATTCATTCCAGGTCCACAATGCGAGCGATACTTGCGACGTTGGCCGTCCTGGCTGTAGCCACGACTGCAGTACAGTGTGAGTACCAAATTTGATTATACACTTATACAGTATAGAGTTATCTCAAAGAACATTCATTATTCATTCACCATGGGAGTGCTGTTTAAATCTTGAATTTCCTCGGAATAATTTGATATAATGGTGTCTTCTGTCTTTATGTCCTCCCATACATTTTGTATCACTACTACTATTGGCGCGAACGTGAGGATAATATTTTTTTCTAGGCCTACTGCAATGATAAATATGCCTGACTGTTGAACCCGACTTTACTCTGTAAATGTTTGGGACTATTTCTAAATCAGAGTAATGTTATCTGGCTTAGAATTTGGACTATATCATCATAATTTTTGATAGTAATTTTGACTTTTGTTGTTTATGTACAGCGGACAGCAGAGCGCGCATAGTATGTTACTTCAGCAACTGGGCGGTGTATCGGCCCGGGGTGGGTCGCTACGGCATCGAAGACATCCCAGTCGATCTCTGCACCCACATCATCTACTCCTTCATAGGCGTCACTGAGAAGACCAACGAAGTGCTCATCATTGATCCTGAGGTAGAGTTTTTCCTATGAAGAGTCGATGAAAATGAGATTGGGCGTAAAACCAGTATTCCTTTCAATTTAGTTGTTGTTGCTTTGATTTTAAACTATAATACCATAGTAAATAAAACTATTTCTCATTCTCATTTTTATGAGTTACACCGTGTTTCAAAAGGCACATACAATTTGTTCAGTTCGGACATCGACCGCAACTTGAGCTACAATAAATCATGGACATGAACACCTTTTTTGTTCCATTTTAATTAAGTTAGTTAACTGATCCTATAGGCAATGACGAAGTAGCCAATTGTTTTGACTCGATATAAAACCAATCGGCACAGTATAAATATAAGCTTACTACGCAGTATGGAATCTAGATCATATTTTTTAAATAAAAACGTCTGTTCCATCGATGGAGAGTTTTTCACTATTAAAGTTTTTTTAAGTTTACTACTTTAATTACTGTCAAAATAAAGTCGATTTAAAATTTTTCCTTCCTAGATTCCGTACTCTTTCTAGTAGACTTATTTATTTTGTACAGTTGGCGAAGAGAGACTCAATTGACACATAATTCGTTATTTATTCGTCAGCAGGTAGTTAATTATTCGACTATTTCATTTGCAGTTGGATGTAGAGAAAAGTGGTTTCCGCAACTTCACCGCTCTTCGTTCTAGTCACCCCGGTGTGAAGTTCATGGTGGCGGTAGGAGGTTGGGCTGAAGGCGGCTCGAAGTACTCGCATATGGTAGCGCAGAAGAGCACCAGAATGACGTTCATCAAGAGCGTAGTTGGTAAGGAGCTAGTTGATTATGCATATACGAAAGATAACGATACTGATTAATTGTTAAGTAATAAGTAGAGTTGATGAGTATGAAGACATGAAATTGCACCCGACATGCCGTTTCCATCGCTTTGATCAATTGAATTTGATCAAGTTCTTTTTCGCTTATAGGTATATTGTTTGGGAGCCAAATCTGACATATTAAGACAAACGGTTACGACCAATGAAAAGTAAATAAACGTTATTTACCCTCTTGGGGTACAAACTGATAGCTATTGAAAAAAGATTTTTCACTTCGATGGCAAACTTCCCACAGGTGTAGAATAAGTATTTATTGCCGAGTTCTGCTGAATACCAAATCCAGAAGTTAAGTAATATAAAACATTATGTGGAAACGGCCGGATAATTTCACGTTCTCCAAAATAAAGGTTTGTGTCGGAAGTCGTGAGTTATGTGGACTTAGCGAGTGGAAACGGTAGTTCCTTGTTTGCGGAGACAAGTGGTAATGGACGGATGGAGCCCTGATAACCAGGAAGCATTCATTTCTTTGTGTTATTGAGCACGAAGGTGCATGCAGTATCAATAATCATATTATTTTACAATTTAATTTCTACTGCGGCTCGACAAAGAACCAGAAATCGCAATCGTCGAAATCACTTATTTATATAACAATAACTCAGTTTTTTTTCTAAATAGTCAATAAGTTGTATCTTAGATAAAAATTCTCAGCTAAGTCCTCAAGTATATTATTACTGACTCTAATATATAAGAAATAAATTGAAATAGCGCTGCAAAGGTGGTATTCAAATTTAAATGTGAACTTAAACCAAATAAAATTTGGTATAAGCATGCAATTTGAAAAAAACAACGCATAAAATTCACATAAAGCCGTGCCACTCGTGCCGCAGTACCACGGGGAATTTTTATACGCTCGAGTTCTGGCTTTGAATCTGCAAATTATTGTCATACTTCCCTGAGATATGCGACTATCGCTCAGAATACGACTTCATGCAAGGTATTTTATTGGCATACATCTTTTTTTTAACGTTTTAAAATTCGTGCTGTCAGAAAGTGTTTAAAGAACTTCATCTCATCTATTATTGTCGTATTAAATTTCAAACAGAACTATTTTTTGACTTCTTAAATTTACAAAGTAGATAGGTTGTTTTTAAATACTGATTGGAGGTTAGTAATATGATTTATCTCACGCAGATTTCTTGAAGAAATACAACTTTGACGGTCTGGATTTGGATTGGGAATATCCTGGAGCGGCTGACCGCGGCGGCTCTTTCACTGACAAAGATAGGTTCTTGTACTTCGTCCAGGAGTTAAGAAGGGAATTCATTAGAGCAAAGAAGGACTGGGAGTTGACTGCTGCCGTGCCTCTCGCTAACTTCAGACTTATGGAAGGATACCATGTCCCTGAACTTTGCCAGTAAGTAAAACCACCCAATTTGAACCATTCTCCTTCATTCATATTGAAAATTATAAATTAGTAATATCTTGTCAGTTGTCGGATGAGAAAAGCTTAAGTAGATTTAAGAAAGCAAAATCATAGTGCGATCTAACTGACGTGTGGCGCCATCTTGTGAGTAATTGTTTCTATTATCTTCTTACAACTGAATCAATCAAATCACCGCTGTTTAGTAATAGGAGCTTTAATTCCGAAGACGGACAAAGGGTACAAAAAAAAGGCATTTTAAACGTTTTTAGATCCTAGGGCATACCAACAATATCCAGCTCTAGACTGCTTGTACCTAAGATGAACATTTACCTCACACATTTAATTTTTGATACTGCAAATGCAAATGAAAGCGCACGCTTTGTTGAACGGTAAATACTTAAATACATTAACTGAAGTTAATTAATCTTTTCATTTATATGTAAATGTTCAATCGAAGGCTGAAATTCAAGCATTTGGGATACCATTATTCTAGTTACACATACAATTTAAATAAATCGTCCCCTTTATGACTATCTATCTCAAATTAACGACAAGGGAATTCCCAAAAGGGTTTTGGATAAGAACTGTTTTATTTTACGCAGAGAATTGGACGCTATTCACGTGATGTCCTACGATCTTCGTGGAAATTGGGCCGGGTTCGCCGATGTACACTCGCCTCTCTACAAACGACCACATGACCAATGGGCTTATGAAAAACTTAATGTGGTACGTGCTATGTCTATCCATTACTATATTTATATACTTGAAAAGGCCTTGCCAGGAAGGTCATTGGAGCTAAGTTAGCTATTCTACAGAAATGATCAATTATTTATTCGATAAATCAAATTCTTTATAGAGTTTTAATTGGTTTCGAAACTGGAAAGTAAATATTGAATGGGGTCAATGAAAAATACATTATGTTGTTATAATGAGTAGGTATGTATTTTTTACCCCCTTATTAGAAAATAAACTCTGAGATAATCCTTAGTTTTAAAGTTGCTGCATCTCTTTTGGTGATACGGATTTAATAGGGATGGACATAGTTTTGTACCTAGTTTGGACTAGTCTTCTTTCAAAACATATTTTGTAGTAAGGGGAATAATATTTGAATATGCGTGATTAATTTTTACATTACAAGGGAAAAGGAAGATCTAAGAAACGATGAATTGTGTGAAAGAGGACATGGCTAGAATGGGAGTGAATACAGATATGGCGGCTGATAGAGAGAAATGGAAGACAAGAACACATTGCGCCGACCCCAAGTAACAGGACAGGAGGATGATGATGATATGTGATTATTTTTTTCATAGAATGACGGTCTAAACTTATGGGAAGAGAAGGGCTGCCCGTCGAACAAACTGGTCGTTGGTATTCCATTCTATGGTCGGTCCTTCACGCTGTCTGCTGGCAACAACAACTACGGCTTGGGCACGTACATCAACAAGGAGGCTGGGGGCGGTGACCCGGCTCCTTACACTAATGCTACTGGATTCTGGGCCTACTATGAGGTAATTCTTTAGCACAGAGATTTCATTCTTAAAAAGGCAAGGTTGACAAGTAAGGCTGCAGTAGCCGCTTACCACCAGGCGGACAGTACGTGTGTTTGTCGCCTTAGTAGTATAATAAACAAAATTCATGGGTCTTCTTATATACACTTAAATAACAGGATCTTTTAAAATTGTAACTTTCTCGTTTAAAGACTCATTATAAGTAGAATTATTAGAAAACATGTTCAAAAATGTAGTATGTGTATGACAGGTATGTCCTTATCTATACACTTAAACAACATTGAAGCGTCTTTCTGTAATACCAAATGAACAACACTTAAAAAACTGTTTGTTTCTGCTCATCTCCGAAACGGCTGGACCGATTTTAACGGAAATTTCACTGGCATATAATATAGCTGACGTTACAAGGAGTAACATAATCTATTGTAATTATAAAACTACTTATGAAATAAAATCTACGCGGGTAACAGCTAGTTATATCAATACGTTAATTTGTTTTTCAAGATCTGTACCGAAGTGGACAACAAAGAGTCCGGCTGGACCAAGAAGTGGGACGAGCACGGCAAATGTCCCTACGCCTTCAAGGGCACCCAATGGGTCGGCTACGAAGACACCCGCAGTGTTGAGATCAAGATGGAATGGATCAAGCAGAAGGGGTACCTGGGGGCTATGACCTGGGCCATCGACATGGATGATTTCAAAGGACTTTGCGGAGATGAGAACCCCTTGATCAAACTATTGCATAAGCACATGAGCTCTTACACTGTACCACCTCCGCGCACTGAGAATGCTACTCCCACTGTGAGTATATGATTAACTTCAAATATTTTGAGCTCAAAATAATCATTACTTGAATAAACCAATTTACTTTATTTTATTATATTAATATATTTAGATGTCTTATTAAATACACGCATTATTGCCCGAGGCAGGTATTTTTATGTTATTAACGTTATAGTTCATTTGCAATCAATTGGAGAAATTGTATTTATATCGATTCTTTTTTATGTATTTATTAACATCTGCAATATAATTTCATCACAAAATTTATTACGTCTCAGTCAACTCTCTTGTAAAATTAATTCTGTGTTGCATCAGTTCATCAATTTTATTAATGAAAAACATGTTAAAGTCGCCTGCTACGCAAGCGACGCAAGTTCGAGTTCCAGCGAGGCGAGTACCAAAGACTTTTTGAAAAAAAAAATAAGTACAGTGATTTCACACTACGTGCTTTACGGTGAAGGAAAACATCGTGACGAAACCTGCATGTCTGAGAAGTAATTCAAAGACATATGTGTAGTGCCTTAGACTCGCCATCACGTTGACTCAACGTTGGCACTCAATCTTCTTCGGTTACAACACCTCTGTCTACCCCTTGGGGAAATACAGGCGTGAGCATATTTTAAAGTAGGTACCGATTAAGAAGAAAATATAAGAAAATAAATATAATATTGCCCATGCTTAGAAGCTACTTTAAGGCTATTGTTATGGCTAATCCAAAAGTGAAAATGATAAAGCAAAAATGGATCAAACTTAAAACTGTAACTAAGATGTTGTTATCTCAATGTCAAGATGGTTTTAATAATCCAACGTCAATTTCTAGCCGGAATGGGCCCGTCCGCCGTCCACTCCCTCCGACCCATCTGAGGGCGAGCCTATAGCTTCGACCACATCGAAGCCAACTACAACCACTTCTACCACGAGCAGACCTGCCTCATCTACCAGGCCCTCGACCACCACTGAAGCCTCATCCAATGAAACACCGAATGACTCGTCCGATGACATTGAAGTGCGACCACAGAAGCCTGCTCAAAAACCAGATGTCGAGGAACCACCCACGGTAATATTACTATACACACCATTAATACAGTTATTCGTTGCTTATTTTTTGTGCTTAAATCTGTCTAGTAGCGTTCTCTGTATTGGTATTTTCATCTTTATATTTATATTATGCAATAAAACTGTATTGCCGAGCGTAATGTAGGTAACCAACCATATTTATATATTTATATATATTTTCATATTTGTAAAGTACCTGGGGGCCAATTATCATCGTTATAGCAGTGCCGCCTTACTAACTTCTTAGCTTTGTCGTTTCATCATCATCAGATGGCACCCTGGAATTGGTTTGACAGTAGACTATGTATTAAATATGATACAAGAGACACACGACGTTAAGGACACGCGGATAAAACTGCAAGGCACGCTTTAAACAGCTTAGCGATGTTTTATGCTAATACTTTTATAATTATAGGATAACGAAGTCGACAACACTGACGTCTGCACTTCTGAGGAAGACTACATTCCTGACAAGAAGGCGTGCGACAAGGTATTGCATTCATACGAAGAAATCTAGTCTAAGCTTTCTGGTCTAGAGATTTCTAATCCCAACTGCCTCATCAGGTTCGTGGGTTCGATTCCCACGTCTCAGGGCAAACATTTTCTGATGTAGATTCGTATTTGCCTTGTTAGTCTAGTGAGCAAAAAGGTTACTGAGGAATACCAAGGCTTTGTTCTCGTGTCAGAGAGTGTTTTTGCTATCTGTTATTTCCCTGTAGCAGCTCGGAGTCTGGATTAATGCCCGGTTGGCGGCAATAGGCGATCCTTTATTTCATGGAACTTAAGCATAACCAGCAAAAGATGGGTGCACTTTAAGTACATCTCTGCCTTCAAATGTGTTTATGTTATTATTTTCCTTCCGAATTAATTTGTGTTAATGTTCTAATGCCTCATTCTCCCACAGTACTGGCGTTGTGTGAACGGCGAGGGAGTGCAGTTCTCGTGTCAGCCCGGCACAGTGTTCAACACACAGTTAAATGTGTGCGACTGGCCCGATAACGTTAAACGTGTTGAATGTCAGTCGTAAACGAACAACTAACACGTGTATCACCGCCTTGTAGCGAATTACTGCCTTAGTTTTAAGACTCCATTAACTGATGAGTTAAGAGTGATAGATATTGTCGTATTTTGTTACATTAAAAACTTAATACGCCAATGTTATCTAGTTTAAGATACGTTAGCTCAATCCCTGTGTGATTTCTATTAGTGTTTAAGTAGTTTAGTTAGTTTAGGTTTGGAGTGAAAGGTCATGTTTTAAATAGAAACCTAAAGCTGGAGTTTATTCTTGGAAAAACTGGAGTCTTGTTGGAGCAGTAAATTATTCCTATTCTAATTAAAACACGAACGAAGGAAATGTAGATTTGAGTCACAACTCATACAAAAATACTCAAAAGAGATTATTAGCTAGCAAATTGGTTGCAACAAATAATGTATATAGTCTATAATAGGACTGTTTTGGTTATTACCTAGGTTATTGTTTAAAATCGTCAATTTGGCAGAACTGTTCATCTAAAAATATTGAGAAAACCCCTCACCAGTTTTACTCACTTTAACCATAAATTAGAATTAGAATTGTTTGTTTAAAATATTCATCCAACTCCGTGAAACTTATTGGACGGAATTGTATTTATATCTTGGTTAAATTTGTTTCCAGTCGAAAGCCAATTAGGCTAGGCCGGCCGAACAGAATTTAAATGAATTACCCCTGCACTCTACCGACGAGAAACTTGGCTTACTCTTTTAGTTAAGTTATTTATTTTTAAGCTAAGACTTAATAAATTATTAAACAACATTCAATAACTTTAATTTAATCTAAAATCCCAAACCAAATCAATTCTGTTTTACAACTTTGCTGACCTACAATGATAGTTTAAGCAACGCGTATTAAGAATTTTATGGTACGATAATGAAACGTCAAAGGTCACCTAAGAACTCTTTTCATCATTTGAAAGAAATAAACTTAATCAAAATCTGTTCATCCTTTCAGGAACTATGATGCCACAGACTTACACTTCAAACACTAATAAACACTTCAAACTTTTAATGATTTATGCCGTTCTAATTCACATTTATGATCCACCGGGGGATAAATTTTAATCAATAATTATTTTCTATGCCGCTCTGATCCACCCTGACATCCTGTGATAGCCTTGTCGTCTATTAACAGAGTTTTAGGACAGTCAGCAACAAAATTAAATCATTGCGTGGTTAAGTTTTAAAAAAACATAACAAGAGCAACAAACAATAAAATCAAAATCAATTACAAATTTCCTTAAATTTTACCTAAGATATTTGTCGAAACAGATCGTAAAGCAAAGTTGCTTGTTGTAAAAAATCAGGCACTTTTCTGTTACAGAAGACGTGTCAGGAATAATACGTGTCTTGCGGCTAAATCAAGTAAAATGTTGCCATCATTTCCACTCTGCGTCCCCTTTAGTGGGTGGTTGCGGTAATCGGGCCACTTCCAACCTTTTTGTTGTGTTTTCACGATTCCAGCACTCCGAGAACAAATGCCTTTTAATCCTCTACTTACAAGTTTGTTTATAAGGTAAACAGTTTCAAGCAAATTTAATTTGTGTGAAGAATTGATATTTCATTCATAGCATTCGGATATGAAGGTTCCGTACTCAAAAGTGTGTGAATATCACTAAGGCGGTCTTCAAAATTTCAAACACTTGTCTCTCTAGTACTGTGTTGTTTCCTTGTAAAAAAATATCAATCATAGTTGATCTAAGCTTTTACGACATTTTGATGTCAATTCACCCATTCAAGTTAATTGTTTTACGTATAAGAACAAGATAAAATATTGAAAAAAAAAAGATTGGGCTCGTCCGGGATTTGAACCCGGGACCTCTCGCACCCTAAGCGAAAATCATACCCCTAGACCAACGAGCCGCTTGATCAGTGCGACGAAATTACGCAGTTTCTCGTGCGTTGATGAGTGAAAGTCGACACACTAATGTACGAGCACAGAAATATAAATATTTCACTAGTACTGCTCCGCGGATTCAGCTACGTGCGTAGACTCAATTTCATGCAAATTTCTTAATATAATTACTTAACTTTACCGTACAATTTTCAAACATTTTGTTTTAATATACCTTCCTTGTCTTGACTATTGTAAGGAAATGTAACCGTTCTGAGTGATGCGCAAATATCGAAGAAAACGCTTTCTGCAATTGATTATAAAGCTTTTATTTAAATGTAAATATATTCATGGATTTGTCTCACATTGGCACAAAATCTACAAGACTTTGACCAAACAGGACATAATAAATAGGTATATTAAATTAAACCTATAAGTTTTACCATAATGAATGATGAAATTTTTGATATATATTCTTATTAAAGAATTGGTATTTATATATATTCACTAAAATTAAAAAATAAATAACTAAATGCCTGACTAGATATATACATAAGTAAATTTCTAGCCCAACACAACGTTATCAGCTAGTCAATAAATTCTAATCATAATACGATGTTTATTATCTGATAGATGATAACACGTCATATTTTGGTACAGTAGCAATATTTTTGGTCCTTGACAAACTGCCTGTCGTCACCTCTCCATCCCATACACTATCAATATACACATATGTATCATACACAATTTATGTATCTGTTCGTAATTACAAATAATCACTAAATGCATATGCATTTAGTGATTAAGTGCAAGTACTGCTATGAACTATTTATTTTTTATGTCTGTTGGTTCTGGCTAATCTCTGAAACGGCTGGACCGAATTTGATTTTACTTTCGCTGACTTTAGATAGCTGATAATATAAGAAATGTATTTATTCATTTATTTATTACCATGTATACACCATCATTACAGATATTTAAACCTAATACGATGGAATAACTTAGGCTTACTAGATATAACTTCATTTTAGAAAAAATATCACTAAATATAAATATGATTTGAACCGGATAGTGCTGTATGATAATGTCCTAACATCTTTAACAAAGTTTTTATTATTTACAACTCTACGCGGGTAAAACCGCGAGGCACAGCTTGTATGTATTATATTCAGACAACTGAGCGATCTAACATAATTTCTTACGAAATAATATTTTTATGCTCCTTTACATGTTGATAAATCTCATTGAAGTAAAATTTGTAAGCGATCTTGATTCATGAACATTTTTATTTAGATTGAAGAAAAGAAATTTGGAGTCATATCCAAATGTTCATTTCCTTATTTCATCGTTGCATTGAAAATAAACTTGGACAGCATTGAAACATTTTTCCAAATGTACAAGCCTAATAGCTAATGGCCGCAGGAAGAATGTTACTGCACCGAAAATGGCAATTTTAGAGGTCATTACGATGCAGAAATACGTAGGTGTAAGTGAATCCGCGCATCGCGACGCGCATAAGCGAAGCGGGCTGGAAACGCGTCTTTCTGTAGTCGCTCCGAGGGAACCGACCAGCGCGACCTCTCTACGCCTCACTCTACACAAATCACCTCACTTGCCGCGAAAACTCACTGCCTACCAAAAACAAAACTATGTATCAAAATTAACTCTTAAATTTGTAAACTTTTTGAACATTAAAAAAAAGTTAGAAATGGGTTAGAACAATGTAAAGTTGGAACAAACTTTGTGCGTGAAAGATGCTTTTGAAATTAAGTTTGTTAAGTGTAAGACGTACTTATGAGTGGTGATGGTGATAAAATGGGGATTTATAATAGTGTGGTGATGAGCCCGACTGGCTGTTGGGTAAGTCTCTGCAAATTTTTTATTCAATAAATTATTATTGATATTAAATTACGGGCAATAATCTTGAGAATGATCTTTGTCACTAAAAGTTAAAGTTATACCTATCTAAAAATAATTATTCCTATACCTACAAATTAATAAGCATTTCTTGGTAAAATTCGGTCATTTTTCAAATTTCATTATTTTAAAGATGTTCAATAAAACTTACAACATACTTTTTATACTAGATATTATATTATATAGCATTATGAAATGGGTAGAACTGATTTTAATGATCTTAATCCTTACATCGGACAGAAATTTAAAGTATCCAAAAAATTTGAATTAATTAGTTCCATCGAAATATTGACCATTTTAAGGCTTCGTTTTTTTTTACCAAGCAATAGAAAAGTTGCTAGCATTAATACATTTTTGTGGATATAATGAGTTTCTGTATTGTATAATTTATTATCTCGACCGTTGCAGCTACAGGGAAAGTTATTGCTACCACTAACCATTATTTATTACCAAATAAACGAATTACGATGAAAGTTAAAATAATACAAAATGAATTAGAAGGCCGTACATATCAATTATAATTGCCGGAGACTCATATTATTAGGTAGGTAAATACTACGTGTACTTTTATTGCATTCGATCATATTGCGCGTCCCAAAACTATTATTTATATTACTTACATCTTTATTAGATTATCGTAGATTTATTTAATTCCCACGGAACCATGTTTTTTCGAAATAAAAGTAAGAGCCTAAGTTACTCCTTGTAACAATAGCTATCTGCCGGCGAAGTCCCGTTAAAATCGGTTTATCCATTTCAGAGGTTACCCGGAACAAACAGACAGACAGTTATACACCATATGCATTTGGTGAAAAGATTTTATTTTGAAATTACAAAAAGACACTACAATGTTATTTATCTATATGCTCGAGTCATGGTTTTTGTGCAAATTGTTGTACTATTTTTAAGCGACTTCAAAAGTAGGAGGAGGTTTCTCAATTTGACCATAGGTATATCTGGTACATCTTTTTTGTAACAAGGGAGACTAAAAGAGAGAATAGAATTTTATGATTCTTTTAGTGTACTCGGTAGGTCTGAAAATAGGACGTAAACTATTTTTCATATCTTTAAGCGATAAGGGTAGTCCATCCCAAAAATGTATGCAGCAAAACAACGTTTGTTGGGTACAGCTAATCTTAACATATTAATATTTGTAGTGCTTGTTTTGGTCCATTTTGAAATATATTTGTTTTCCTGTTTTGCTCACAATTGTTTATCTATTCTTGCCTTTCCACCATCTCAGCATTAACTTTCGTATGCATATTATCTTTCTTCTGGTTTTTGGTTCCTTCTTGTTAGATATGGGTAACTTTTACTTCGTCAATAAGTGTAACGTATTCTTTCAAATGACCAATTCTGGGATATAAAGGAGATATAATAGAATGCCACATAACATTATTGCTTTTTAATCAATTTATACTAGTTTGCGCCCGCAGCTTCGCATTTGAGGTGCTAAGATTGCGTGTGTAAACGTTTAATCTCCATTTCACCCTTTTAACCCCTTTCCCCATTTTACCCCATTCTTAAGGTATACTTACACGTCATCAAAAACACCCCCCTCTAAATTCTATGTCGTTTTGACCAGCAGTTTAGGTTATGCGTTGATTTCAGTCAGTCAGGACTTTGAATGTCAACTCAGCTTAATAATATGTGATTCGGCCAGGTCTTCAGGCAACTATGAACATCTTAAGGATGCCTAAGCCGCTATGACTGAGCATAATTTTTAGCATGTTTTGTTAATATTACATATTATATTTTGCATGAACGTAGGTATTCACGCTATAGATACCGAGCTGCAACCGAGTAGCGGCCACTCGCTACGGCCGAAGTTCGGCTCGGGCCCGGCACGGACAGCGCTTTTAAGAACTTCTTCAGGCTTCACCAAGCTAACGATTTTATGGTATTAAAATAGAACTTCAAAGCTTTAAAGTTCTTAATAAGCTCTGCTTACTTAAAACGAAAATAGCTGGCCCCTTGATCATCCTGCCTTCTTTTTCTCGGCTTTCCACGTCTGCACGATGTGCAATACGGAAAAGGAATATTTGATCTTAAACGCTTAATTAGGTTAACGCCCACATTTGCTAATTATTATTTTATCATTCACATTATGTTATTTCGAGCCTTTGTGCCTCGTAACCTTTCGCCTCGCCCACACAAAATAATCAGAGTTAAGACAAATACTCTTTTATGTAACATGAACTTTATAACAATATTTATTCGTGCAAAGAGTAAGCAATTATGATATTAGCCTGAGATAATTTCCAGAGACTTTCATTCTACCTGTCGGATGTTGTTTTGCATACGTAATATAGGTACACAAATTGTAAAATACACAGAAACATAAACATTTTACTTAACTTATGGGCAAATAAAAATATGTTTGAGGAGAATGAAAACAACGGTGGGTTTATGCATATTAACTCAGATATAAATTCGTCATTTAATTTCATACTTTCTCAACTTCCTTGAAAAGGTTAGGTAAGCAGAGGTAGCTGTCTGTTTGATCTGGCTAATCTTTGGAATGGCTGGACCAATTATAACGGAAGTTTCACTCGCAGATAGCTATTGTTACAAGGAATAAGAAGTAACATGCAACCAGGTATTTTTATTTTAAAAAAAATTAGTTTTGCGAAATAAGGCCATCGATGAAATGAAGCACCCGCGTTGGGTGCAAAATTATTTCTTCCTGCATTATTAGAAGTGACTTTTCAGACGCTGTAAGTTTCCTCACGAAGTCTTATGCACAATGACAACAATACTAGTATTAATTTGTTGGTTATTTTTTATCCAAATTAATTGATACGGATTAAGTAAGTAAGATTAGCTTTTATGAAAGCTATTTTCTGAAAGCTTCATCAAATTTGTGTTTTCTTTTCCATGTAGAAAGAATTAAGGCTAGTGTAGACTAGTTAGCGCTTTTCCTGCATCCTTACATGCTAGTAACACATCACACTTTTCCTACTTTTTGTATCATACGATTTCTACTACCCATATATAATTTGTATAAACCCTTGTAATACCAGATTTTTCTCATTCCTGCCGCACATTAATATTTTAAGAGACTCTTTCCATTATTATTCTAAATAAGTAATCTTAAAAATATCAATGTAACCCTTTACAAGGAATAAGAAGAAATTGATAGCAATTGTGCCAAATAATAGACGAAAATGGAATTGGAACAGCCTCCTGAGTTATGGAGTTCTAATGGTTAAAGTTCCGAGTTGAACTGTCTGAAGTAAGGTAACAATAACTTAGATCCTCGCGTCCCTCGCGTCACTATCGCTAACTACTTCCACACCGACCCAAATTACTATTGCCTGATGAATTTGGTGATTGCAGTTCACAGTTTGACTTGGGAATAGTTTATTATTGCAATGCCAGAGGCGTGGTGATCTTGTGTTTTTATTAGCGAAGATGGTTACAAAAGCGATACAACTTCTAATATCACCCGCAGAGTAGGCAGAGGCGTTGTAATAACAACACCCACATTTCACCGAAGATGATTAAGTGCCAATGTTACAGATGGTGGGTCGATTACCGTCTATACATATACATTTGAGCCGTGGTGGTCGTGGGGTTTATGCAGTCGCCAGCTACGCAAGCGAGGCGACGCGGGGCCAATGATATTTGAAAAAAACTTATGTGCAGTGATTTAATTTCACGACGTACTTTACGGTGAAGGAATACATCGTGAGGAAACCTGCATATGTCTGAAAAGTAATTCAAACTTACTAGTGGCTGTGTAGTAATTTAAAGATGTATGTACGTACTGGGCCTCAGTCGGCGATTGATTTAGAGCCACTATTTGTCACGTGGGCTGGTTGGTACTCAAATATCATCGGTGAAAAGGTGGGTGTTCCCCACCCACCTCTGCATGTTGGCAGAAGACTATTACTGGAAACGCGTGAGAAGATTTGAATTTATTGCCAAAATGTTAAAATATGTAAATAACGTAACCTGTTTTCTAGTTTTCAGCAACAAACGTTATTATATCATAAAAAAGCCTTTGTTTGATTTTGGAGGTAGTTAAAAATAAAATTCAATTGCTATTCAAAAACATCGTACTACCATTATTTCATACCACATTCGGCCTGTGACTTTGTGTGCGTGGAATTCGTGATAGTTTTTTTTTTTCAGGAAAGGAAATAATTTCTTGGAAAATAACCACCAAGTGTTTACTAGCCAAGCTCATAATCGCGCATAAATCCAACTGTCATGACATTTTCAAATAAAGCGTCTGAGTGTGATCCAACATAATGATGTAACATAATTTACTCAGAAAATTCTCCTAGTCGTTTTTAACGATGCTGTAGCAAAAAAAGTATACTTTATTCTCATTCAGAATCTGCACTCTTTGTAATGCCCTTTGTTCCTTTGAAAGGAGATCTTTGCGTTTTATCTGCATGCAGCAAAGGTGTTTAAGCGAGGTTTAGATTGAAAGAAGTATTAAAAATCACAAGAAATTAAGATAATATCAAAGAAAACAAGTATGAACCAGAAAAATTCAAAGTCTATTTTTATAGCATATTTTGGACAGTAAGGAGGGGTCTCTTCAAAATAAATACACTAGTAAATATACGTATGTACATCCAGAATATTCGCTTTTCTTATCCAATTGTAAACACATACATAGTTCTATGAATTTTTTCTCAGAAAGGTGGAGATTTTTTCATGTTCTCTTTCAATATGAAGCTAGTGGAGTAACTTCACTGCACTTGTTTCTAGAATAGCCAAAAAACTGACTAGTGGGATCTAGATTTGCGTCGTGACTTGTAAACTCGGTCCCACGGTTTTATTCTTATTCGCATTTGATAATTGAGCAATCGAATTGTATCCATTGGCATGAGATATAAATACCTAACAAACTTTATCAAAAAAAATATTTTAAAAGTAATTGTAAATGCTTTGTAAGAAGTCTATTCAAATAAAGATATTTTGTATTTTGAATTCATTTTAGTTCCGTAATGTTTTAATTACTCTGTAGTTACGTAATGTTTTAATTCAACTAGCGTGATACAGGAGCCTTCTTGGCATACTCTCGTGCGAAAGCAATTTGGCGCGTCTTTTATTTATAAATCACTAGTTGACCCGGCACGTACGGGTAAGTTTCTTACGAGCCGCGATTTTTCTATGTACATATATATACAATCAATTTGCATGCATTATTCAAACAAGCATTCCCCATTATCTTACATTGAAAACGCATGTTTATTCGACATTAAAAGAATTCGTATATATAGTACTGCCATCTATACTGCATATAACATAGATAAGTTTCGTCCCGTGACTATTCCGTGGAATAAGTTTTTATGATAAAGGGTGGCCAATTTAATCCTTCCTGAAGGTACGATCTCAGCAATTTTCAGCAAATTCGTTCCATCGGTTTAACTGTGTAAAGGTAACAGACAGGCTGACAGAAACAAATTCGCATAAACCAATAACTATTGGGATTGGTTAGTTAAGGCACAAGGCATTTGTATGAACCCAAACATTTTTAAGGTGCCGTTAAAGAAAAACAACGTAACGAAACGTCTGAAAAATGTCGTCAGTTTCAACATTAGTTACGTTGGCATGTAAATATGACTACAGTGAAAAGTGTGTGTTGTTTCATTTTACCTAGAAGGTGTGAGGGATATTTATATACGAAATTTTTATACGAAAAGGCTGCGACAAAGAAACGTGAGTTTGTTGTCATTCGACGATCATTAAGGGAAGGGCCTGCACCTCGTGCAAGGCTTCTACATACAAACCGCACAACAAAAACTAAATGGGGTCAAGCTATGACATCAGGAACCATTATATCCCGGCCCACAAGCAAAGTGTCACTTCCAATGCTGATAGTTTGATGATAATGGTTTTCAGCGTGGTATTTATACCGTAATCGAATATTTATAAGTCATCCTTAAATAATTACAATACTTTATATTATTTTACTATAAATATGATTTTATTATTCAAAAAAGGGTTAAGCACGTAATTAAAAAGTACCTAGATGATTTAAGAGTTTTTTTAATTGATATCTAGTTAGGTCGATTTATTGCCCCCGAAACCTCCTGCATATAAAGACTGTTCGTCAAAGCGATCGTTCAAAGTTATTATTAGATTAGATTCGATATCGGTAGAGTCATGTTTTCCAGAAAAGTGATATTTCGGGTGTATTACGTTGTCTATGACCTACGACAGTAAATAAAGGTTCAAATGTGTACAAAGCGGAAGAAGTACTTATCTAGGGAACAAACACTAAGGATAGTATAAATAGTAATTGTCATCTGCATGCAGCATCCATTACAAATAACAATATTTTAGAACTGAACATTTTACGACTTGCATGTAAAGGATTCTAACCAATTCCTTAGAACATTTTACATAATATGTCCAGTTGCCAACAAGCTCTCAGTCTTATAATCTTATCAGTATCTCCCATGGCAGCCGCGTAGTACTGGCAGATTTACTGTAGTCGATAGCAGTGCGTGACACGCTGGCCCCTCGCCAAATTATTTTGCGAATTCTGCAACACATCGCGATACTCATACCCAGCGAAGGCCAGAGCCATTGTAATCTAAATAGTCTATTTAAGCCTTCCAGATATGTGCAATTTAGTTTACCAAGATAACCATAATAGTTAGGTTAATTATTTTCTTCGTGTCTTTGTTTACAAAGTACATTAGAATCTACTTTAACCACCTACAGCTTCGCTTTCGTGCTTACTACTTTCCACCCCCTTAAGGGTCAATTTAGAAAAAAATCTTTTAGTGTATGTCTTCACTTCACAAAGAACATACCCTCGAAACTGCATCACTGGAACCGGCTATTTAGATTTTGCGTTGATCTATACTAAAATTATAAAGATTTATATGCAATTATGTTTGTAACGCATTGGATCAAAGAATAATGGACCGATCTTATAAATTCTTTCAGCAATGGATAGTTAAATCATCAGCAAGTAACATAGGCTGTATTTGTATTTTATCCCCGTATTCCCACGGAAACGGGAACTACGTGGGTAAATCCGCGTGATGTTCGCTAGTATATCACCACGCTTTTACTGAGTTCTCAGTAAAGTCAACCTTCCATTATCTGGGATATACGAGTTGTCAAACTCTCTTAGACCTCCGACTGACCTGTTACGAATGTTAAATTGGCAACAGCTAATGTAGCTTTCGAATGGTGAAATTTTTTTAAAAACGGTCTAGTAGTTTTTGAGCCTATTCATTACAACCAAACAAACAAAGTTTTCCACTTTATAATATTAGTGTAGATATGCCATTTTTAATTAAGTTGTTTAAAAGCAAGCGCATATGCCATGGGTATTCTCAAATTACTGTATATTATGCGGATGTATAGATTGGGGTGAGCACGGGTGAGAGCCACGGCTGCACAAGGTCTTCTTTTATTTTTATTTATTTATTTTATTTATTTATTTACCATTTATACACCATCATTACAGATATTTAAACCTAATTCGATGGAATACACACAATAATATTTATTCTTGCTTAAATCTAGTTTAATCTTAATTTACACCTAAATATAATATTGTGGCCCATGTGAAGTCGTTCAATGAGCCCGAAAACAAATCCACCCGCGATGCGACCGCATTGAGTGTACACAGCGCCCGCGTTATAGGCGCGCATTTCAATAAATTGGTGCGCGCACGAGGGACATCCAACAACGGTGGCTTCCGTCGCCTCTCCAGGAAAGCCTGCGGCACACACAGGCGTAGCTCTGCCAACACGGCTGGGTTGTGAACCTTACCTCGCATCACTTGAAGTAAATAGGTAGCCAGAGCAAGTTCCCTCCTTAATTCCAACTTACAGTATCCCACCATACCCAGAACAAATAAACTAGGATACAACAGTGGATATCCAGGATAAATGCCATACTGTTTTAAATATAGGAATCTTGTAAATTTATTCTGGATACGTTCCAACATCAATTTATACTTGACCTCATGCGGAGACCAAATCACAGCGTTGTATTCCAGGTGACTTTTAACTAAGGCCTCATACAATGCTTTTAAAGCTGCAATATTTTTAAAGTCGCCTGCCTGTCTCAATACAAACCCCAAGTTACGGTAGGCCTTCCTGCACGTGTCAACAATATGTTTGCGAATGTTTAAATCGGTGGTAAATGTAATACCTAAGTCCCTCACCTCAGTTACCCGCTGGAGCGGTGTCCCTTGCATATGATACTGGTAATGCCGAGGAGCGCGCGCGCGACTGAATGACATCACTGAGCACTTAGCAATATTAAATAGCAATTTATTATCGGTGCTCCAAGCCACCACTTTATTTATATCCCGCTGTAAAGTGTCATGATCTTCGGGTCCCTTCACTACATGGATTAATTTAAGGTCATCAGCAAATAGTAATGGCGTAGACCGCTCCACGATTTCAGGTAAGTCATTTATCATTAATATAAATAATAGAGGACCCAAGGTGCTACCTTGACTCACTCCCGATCTGGTAAAATAAGGCTCAGATAAGGAACCACCGTAATCCACATACTGACGCCTGTCTCTTAAGTAGTTAGCAAAAAACGACAACGTATGTGGGGCGCATCCGATTCTAGCTAACTTTGACAGAAGGATATCATTGTCAACTGTGTCGAACGCTTTCCTGAAATCCAAGTAAGCCACATCTACCTGCACCCCAGCATCCACTGCCGGCACGAGTTGCGTCATTAGGTGCAGCAAGTTTCCAGTCGTTCCTCTGCTTGGTCTGAACCCGTGTTGCGTATCCGATAACTGGCTACTCACCTGCGACTGTAAACTGCTATGAATAGTCGCCTCAAACACCTTAGCTGGAGTGCACAGAACTGCAACTGGTCTACTGTCACTAGGTTCCGAGCCCCCACTTCCTTTGGGTACGGGCACAACTCTAGAGAGTTTCCAACTTTCTTCAATATTCGACCTTCGTTTTAGTTACTGAATATTCAAATATTGGCTCCGAGAGTTATAAATGAACACCTTATCGACTAGCAGATGAAAATAGCCTCTTTGTTTGGCCACTCTGCCACTTTCTACGATCCTGCTAACAAAACCAAATTAAAATATGCTCAAGCCATCTCAGAAGGGTCTCCGAAAGGGTTAGCTGAGGTATTGTGACAACATCACCCACTTTCACAGAATATGTAGTATTGAGTACCAACGCGACAGAAGGTGATCGCCACCCCAAACACTATAAATATGAAGAATTACTTCTCAGACATATGCAGGTTTCCTTACGATGCTTTGCTTCACAGCACAAGTACGTGGGGAGAAATTACTGCACGTAACCATTAGAAAAATTCATTGGTACAGGCCGCTGGGATTCGAACAGGCATAGCTTACGTTACTCAAACCTCAAGGTACGGTCACCACGGCACCAAATTATGTCATAAATGTTGTTTTGTTATAATATTATGTAAGTTAGTGCGTTTAAATTTTATTGACATTCGAATTATAGACTTTCGGAGTCCAACACGGCGGAAAAACATACAAAGTATGCAGGTTTTAATGAAATAATCTGTACTTTCCGAACATTGCTAGTGTAATGTCCTTCTTAATAGCCTTGAAAATTTAAAGCTTTGTTAAATTCACAGCAGTTTTGTTAAAAGTATTCCCTCTCAGTTGTCCCACGTGACATTGGAAAAGTAATTCACGCGTGGTTTATTTTGTTTTAACTTCATACTTGAAAAACGCTTCGTATTTATTCATTTACCCTTTCGTATTTAAACAGGTTAATTTATGTTAATTGATGTTGTTGCCCAGTACTATAGAAACAAATTAGGGTTTCCGAGAAGCTTAATAAATAATATTTTAAGGCTGTTTGTTGGCCAAAAGAAAACTTCAAAGGTCAGCTGGAAATCCAATAATTTAATTCGCAATCTGATATTACTATTATAACACGGTAGCTTCAGCTTAAAATTGTCCAAAGAACGCGTGAAAAATTTTCTCTTCTCCTTTAGGTCTATCGGCCGATACAAACTTTACCAAAATTAACTAAGTACACAGCAGATGTTGAATGTTTAACGAGGGGTTTTTTATGCAAAGAACATTAATCAGAGTGCCCAAAGCAATAGAACAAATCATACTCTCTATTGAAAATATATATGACTGTGCACTATCGCCTCAATTATGTGTTTGGCCCTGATTTTGAAATAAAAGTTGCGCGCTCAACTTTTTGAAATGCTGCAATATATTTTATTTTTTCAAGTGATCCCAGTTTCGTGTCCAATCGCCTATTTCAACAGTTTCAGTCTATTGTTAAACAATCTGTGTGTATCGGTTGATTTGTTTATGTAACGATATCGACGCAATAGATATACCTACATTCGTATTTCCGATATTGATACATTATTTACTTCGTTATTAAATCGGTAATTAGGTATTTTACTAGCCCAGCGAAAATAGTGACAACTACAACACACACAAACACAAAAAAAAATACTACAGCGCATTCAAAGTCAGCGCTCATAGGTCATGACGGCTCTTATATAGCATTTCGTATCACGAGTCATTTAAATTTCCTATAAAATACGGAGACTGGTGTCATCTTGTAGAATGTTCTTTGTAGTACAATATTATTGTATACAAAGTTCTTCGAACATGTAAGTTGGAGTTGCATTGCACGCACAGTCGCTTCGGTAACGGTCATTGAGACGTTCGAAAATCCATCGATGTAGACAATATTTTTAACTTACACTCTATATCGATAAATTTACATTGACCCACAGAGTTCAAAGGCATATCCGCAGATAAAACATAAACAACTATTTATAGTATTTATCTATTTAGCATACTCTTTGTAACACATATCAGTTGCGTCACAAGCAAAGCTATACTTCGAAGGCTTTAAGAATTAGTGCGCGAGTGATAAAGGGTGTCTATGGTATGAATATTATTAATGAACGTTTTGTTTCAAAGATATTAATATTAATTAGTCTGGCGGGTCTCGCTTCGTCGGATTAGATCACAAAGGTCTTCTAAAGTGAGACGTAGTCAAACTGTTTAGGTACACCTCGTAGTTGTAACCAGCCTCTGTAATGGGACTTTTATTTGATGTTTAACTCTTAGAAGTTTACTCATAACTAAATAAACCCCGCGGTTTCATTCGCGTATAATTTAATCATAACGAAAAAGTAGTTTCGGGTTAATATATAGCCTATCACACTCACGGATAATATGAATTTTTATTGGTAATCTCTGGATCTTCTACATCCTCACAAAGTCACAAACTTTGTCTCTTTATAATATTAGTATAGACAAACACAAATGAGTGATAAACATCTTTGTGCCTTTTATTATTTAAGAAGAAGTACAACAGGAAAAATTGAGAAATGTTATGTGATTTAACGACAAGAGCAAGAGCTCTTGCATACATAATGATTATGAGGTTTTTTCTACAAAGGACCCTGAATTTTTCCATATATTTATGAAACAGAAAATATCCTTCTTATTGTCTTACGTATAAAAAATATCCTTTTTACTGGCTTATGTATATATAAGTAGAACGATGCAAATAATGTGAAGTGGATGACCGAACTTGACTCCTTTTTTTTGACACTTTTTTTAAACATAAATCCAGCTAGATCGATTTATTGCCCCCGAAACCCCCTGCATTCTAAATTTCACGAAAATCCGATCCGTTTCTGAGATATAGAAGAATAGCTGGTTTAAAGGTATTAGATAGATATATAAAAATGTGGTCGACTGGAACAGAAAAAAAATAGTGACATTAATAAGATGCGTTGTATTATTTTTGATAATAGATTGTACCTCGGAAAGCTTGATCGAACAAATCGTAATTATTTCTAGAAAAAAATCAAAGAAGTTAGAAGATCGAACTACTTATCGAACCACTCGGAACAAACGTATTAGTCTATACTCATTTTTGCTTTAAAAACAGTAAAATCAGTGATAGAATGATTAATTTATGAATACGTGGTTCCGGTTCTACTAACTACCTACACAAAATTCCATTGAAGTTGCTTTTCATTTCGATAGTGACTTTACAAAGTGACGTTAAAAGTAACAAAAAGTACGCCAGGGTTGCCAGTGAATGGCTCAGCTGCAGTTTTAATAGCGAGCGAGCGTTGATGTTACAACTAGCTGTGATGGCAAATAGCGGAGGTTGATGCATTTACTAAATGAAAATGCCAAGCCATAACCCTATTCAGCCTGTTTACGTTTTTCTAAAGTGACATTTTTGTTTATTTTTCAACTCTGTCGAATGACTTTTGGCTGGTGCAACTACAGTTTTTCGCCTACATTTTTCTTTAGAAAGGAACATATTTTTTTTGTGGTTTTCAAATTGCTCTATACAGGTGGTTACCAAGAGCCAAAACCGTTGGAACTGACCGATAATATGAAGTCCTATTCCGCCGACATTTTGGTAGCCTTTTGCATCATTTAACTTACTTTAGCTTAAGTATGTAAAAACATGCTGAAGTACCGACTGAAAGCAGGAATATTTTTAAATTGACAGATCTATCATAGCTTCAACAGTTAACCGCTAATGCTTTTTCTAAAACTGTAGTTACATTATTACATTTTAAAAATGTCGTAATCTCTAACTGCTACTATGGTGCAACCAAGCATTAAAAATTTCCTATTTTGACGTGGTTTGGACTAGTTTCAATAACTATACATACAAATAAAATTGACTTATCTTTTTGTCATCAGTTTTGCCTAAATACATTCTATGAAAATATACGGGACATACTTAAATAAAAAAATAAAAAAAAATACTTCTTAAAATTTATTCTCAGTCTGTCTGTTCGTTCCAGCTAATGTATGAAACTACTGGACTACTTTTATTTGAAAAAAAAAGTCAGCTATGAAATTAAGTCAACGTGGGTGAAACCGTGGGGCACAACTAGTATTAAAATAAAGCCTAAAGCAATGTATGAGCATTGGTAGAGCTCAGTAATTATACCCACCCACGCTATTTGGTTTATGATAAAGTTGTTATCAATTAAGTAACTTTTGATATTGTATCTCAAGTTTCAGTTACGGTTTGCTTTAAATGTAGACCTTGTTCATAACTCAATTTACTGTTAACCTAAATGTATTATTACGTTGATACTCCTGATTAATCTATATACTAATATATAACGCTGAAGAGTTTGTTTGTTTGCTTGAACGCGCTAATCTCAGGAACTACTGGTCCGACTTGAAAATTTATGTCAGTGATAGACAGTTAATTTAAGGAGGAAGAAGATTTGTTTATTCTCACGACTCGCAAACGAAGACGCGAGTAAAAGTTAGCGTTAGCCCAAAGTAACCTTTACAAGCGGATGAAGTAGCAGACAGAAACTAGTACATTTATATTTGTATCATACGAAATGTATGAGGCTGACATATGTCACGTGCGTGATATGTCATTCCGATACATTTGGCATTTCTATTAGTGTTTGTTTGATTGTTTCATTGTCTACAGGTAAGCTTTATGATTCTTTGCCACCTTTTTCCATTCATTCATATCCTCACTCATCCCAAAAGCGCACCCGGGGGGTAGGCAAAGATATTACAACACTTTTCATCGAAGATTACCTGTCAACTTGACAAATGGTGACATCCTTTAAATATTATAAATATGTACCTATTGACAATACATCAAACAAGCTTGTTCATTGGGTAAAATCTATAGCACAGTATCAATATAAGCTAACCAAGCAGTATGAAAAATAGACCAAACTTTTGAAATAAGAATAAGAATACTATTAGCTGTCAAAGCAATTTCAAAACGTCGATTTGAAGTTCGGAAAAATGTCTGTAACACGGAAATTATCGCTATCCGCTATGAGGCGGTGCCCCTTAATGATAGTAAGCCAGGGCCGCTTATTATCTCTGAGAAAAGAGAAGTGAAATGAGGAGACTGGTGTCAACTCGAAGAACGTTAACGTGTCATACCGGTAACGGCCTTGAGACGTTCGAAAATTCCTCGTAATGATTATCTAAAGGTAGAAAATACTTCTTAAAAAGTATAGTGTTTCCACAGACACTACTACTCTATACCGATAAATCGACATTGATCCACGGAGTTCCAATGGCATACATCCACAGATACAACTATTCCTTCTACTTTATATACTCTATATAACGGTAGATGTGTGTGAAATTTCGAACGATTTGTTCCTAGATTCCGTACTGCTTGTAGTAAGCTTATATTTATACTGTGTCTATAGTAACACCCCCGCAGCCGATCGGATTTGAGTTAAAGACCAAACTGTTTACACAGGTGAATGCCCTAAATAATTCGATAAAGTTTTAGCAACCTGTGGTCTGGGAGTTCAGGGTCAAAACACGCCTAGTAATTACCCTATATTTGTCTGTTTCCTGCGGTTTTTGGAGAGAATAATAACGGGTTCAGAATTCTTAGCTACCCGATTAGGGTTTGTACTCATACAGAAAATCAGACAGTGACAGACTTTTTTAAGAAATTGCCATATGATTTTACTAGAGGTTATCACAGTTCATTGGTTTCGGACCAGCGTTCGAACGGTTTTATTGAACAAGATTAAGCGAGCGTTAGAAATGATAAAATCGATAGAAGTCGACAGCGCGGCGCCCGCAAGACTAATGACGAAATTCCGAGAAACGCTTGCCCTTTACCTACCCTGCAATTCCAGCGATATTTTATTTTTAAATAGCCCCCACCCCTTATACCTCTGAGTTAGTTGGTACTCTGCCTGTCGTCAGACACTTTTTGAACATTTTCCGTCTTCTGTCGTGATATTATGGATCGTTAGATTGTTTGACATTGTTTTTGTTTTCCGCCTTCGAGCCTACCTATCTATCATTATCAAATTTGCACTTGTGTAGGGTCTACCAATAAATTTGCTGAAAATATATCTTTGTAAAATAATTTATTGATACTCGACGTATTTTGGGTATGCTTATAAATTGGTTTACCTTCTGAATTATATGACCACGACAACAACAACATGGTTGCTTGTATGAACCATTATAATGTCATGAATGTTGATAAGTAATACACTGAGCTTGAGTACAGCTATTCCGTCAATGTCAAGTGATTGTTGACAAAAACATCTAATATTTTATTTGAGCTAAAAACCTTATAAATATAATCTAATAACTAAAAACCTTAAAAATATATAATCATATAACTAAAATATATTATTAAAAGTAATACACTTATATGTATAGTCACTATTTTTTATTTTTGTTTCACGACTATTTGCTTAAACATCATCTAACTATTATGAATACAATAAACATTCCTGACATAAATAAAAAAAATATATTTTTACTATTCAATTTAGTATCCTCCCAAAGCGGTAATCGGAATCTAGAGCTTAACATGCTTCCGGAGATGACGGCCCTCATTTACTTCCCAAACGTACAGACGCGGTTACTTATAGTTCAACATTTTACTATCCTATAAAAAGGTTAGTTCTTTTCGACATAATATAAATATACATCTTACCGGAACAAAATACTGTCAACATGTCAATAAAAAATTAACACCCTATTATCCTTCCAATAAAAAGGGTAATTCTGGAGTTGATACCCGCTATATCAATTACTTATGCTGTAACTTTTTTGTTGATGATTCGTTCACCTCATAGGATAACAGGGTCTACTTTCGTTTCCATATTTTATATATCAATATAATTGTCATTATGACGCTTTAAAAAAAACATACTGTCGAATTGAGAATCTCCTTTTTTTAAGTCGGATAAAAAAGAATAAGCTCATTTCAAATTTGGGCCGTAAGTAGTATTATTTCCTAACAGGTGAAACCTTAATTTTCATGGCTGATCTTACAAAGAAAGAAAACGTTTAGAAGGCGGTTAAAATATACCCATGCTTCCTTTTACAGCCAGTTGAACACAAATATAAAACCCTTCCGTATCGTATTTGCCTCGGATATATAAATTGAACATTTCTCAGAACCTTCGGATACTGAAGAATGTGATCCGTTTAGCCACACGATGCTATTAGTTTAAATTCGCGTTAAGTTTCAAAGATGTAACATGGTACGGAACTGGAACTTTTAGAATTTCCCGATGCACGGGTCGTGATCAAAGAGCTTGAATAGTTTAATGCACACTGCTATCTCCTATCCGCAAGTTCAGTAATATGCGATAAAAGAGGTCATATCTTGTTTAAAGTAGACATCAAAAACACAACATAAACATATGCTCACGCCTGTATTTCCCGAAGGGGTAGGTAAGTAGGCTGTTGTCAAATCAAAAACTATACAAATAATTCCCAATAAACAGCATTTCACATATATACGAGACCTACCAATATTCAAAATGTTTCTCTGTCTGTCAGTTTGTTCCGGCTGATCTTTGAAAAGGCTGGATCGATTTAAACAGGAATTTTTCTGGCCGATTACATGAATTTTCTAGAAGTAACACAGGCTACTTATACTACTTATAAAAAAACTGGATTCTGCGAAATTAAGCCTACGCGCTTGAAAAACAATTTTCGAATATTTTAAATGTTTTCGGTGTCTTTACAAAAACACAGCGCCACAATCACTGGTACTTTACCTATATTAATATGAATATTTATCCGTGATCTTCTGAAGCAGTGGGGAAGGTTCACACAACAGGCCTCAACGCAGACACGAGCTCACGAGCTCTGTAGGTCGAGATAGCCTACGTCGGAAATGGCTTACGAAATCCGCTGAAAAATATATTCTTGCTGCACAGTTCCATAATAATTCTACCAGGTGCTTTTTACAGTCACAAGAGTACATTAATATGGTGCTTTACTTCTAGAATGAATATCACACCAAGAACAAAAATATTACCAAGCAGACTGTATATTAATCTTTAATTCGACTCTCACGATACAAATAAATGGTTAATGGTATAGTTCAAATGCAGTGGCCAATAAACTATTAGTTACGGAACTTTTCGCTTTTATTTTCAAGAATTAAAAGCTTGGCAGTCATCCACAGGCTGCGGTTTCAAATGTATTGTTAGTAATAACCCGTTATCATGGCTAGCAAACAATATCGATACTTAGGTGTACATTTTGGCCTTGGTTTGGTATTGAATTAGGAAAATATATAACAGTTCTAGAATAAAAACTTAACTATAAATACAAGGAACAGTACTTAAAACTAATTACAAGTAGAAAACTTGGCCCAAATCGGTGTCTCTCGGGATTGTCCCAAGAAGGCTGGCAGTTCTTGTATCTTGTATATGTATGAATCTTGTCCGTACTATATCAAAGTTAAAAAGCCCGAAATGATGGTATTATTATAGTTGCTGTGCAAAATATATGCTGAGACAGTTTTCACTATTGTGAATAATTTTATATGTATTTTATTGTATTTGATAATTGTTTTTGTTTAGTGTATGTAATGAAATGTACAAGATGCCAGCTGAATTTCTTGCCGGTTCTTCTCAGAAGGCTAAGAAGGAAGGAAGGTGGTCAATTCTTTGACGTTCATAAGTGCCTTATAAGGGCTAAAAATTTATAAATAACTTTCGGTCGGCACTTGTTTCAACTCTATGCGGCTGATCAACCACATCGGGTTGATTTTTGTACGAAGCAACTGCCATCAGACCTTAAAAACCCTTTTACAGGGAACATCGCTAATCTGAGTTTAGCCAGTTGCCAACTCTCTTAAGCCTCAACTTTTGCCAACTACATTCAATTGGAAACCGGAACGACGGTTTAACGTACTCTATGAGACACGGAGGGAACTCGGGTGGTCACCCATCCAACTGCTGGCTTGAGTTTGGGTTGATTAACTTTGATGATTGAATGATATGCGCAATAAGCAACTGCGTCACCAACTCCTCAACATGTAGAAATATTGTATGGTATTATTATAGTCAGCATGTAGAAATATTAGAAACTAATATTTCTTACCCAATATATTTCGATGCTACTCCACATGGCGCGGGTATTTATTGACATACAAATATTGACGCATGTGAATGACACTCAAGGATGATAACATCAGGGGCGGCAGTATTGTGGCAACTTGAGTAAGCTCTTCACTTATAAACACCGGATAATAATAGCGCACACTTTAACCTCATAATCATTACAGGATATCTAGTTAACACATACATTGTTATAATGAAAAGGTTTATTGTTTGTGTTAGTATGTGTCATGGACGTTACTATACGTATAGGTGTCGTCATGAGTAATGAGCGCTGATATTGAATGCGCAGTAGTCATTCTACGAGTCTGTCTCTATCTGCTTGAATGGCGAGACACGAATAAAATAGATGGGCAGTACAAAACCCCCATTATTTTGGCTGAGCGCTTATAGCTCGTGACGGCACCTGTTCTAATGCGTAAGGCAAGGAACCATTATCTAAAGAAGTACGCGTCACGCGATAACCCCACCATAAAATCACGAAATTATAATATAACTAAAAACATTTATTTAAAGATGTCCTACGTTTTGTGAAATCAGTTTCCGCTTACGGAATTAAAATCGACGTATTATATAGAAATTGCGATTGTAATAAGACGTATACGCTTTTCTCATGGATGCCATTGTCAAAACTGGACCAAATTGAAACGAGCTAACACGAGAAGTACCAGATTTAAAAAAAAGAGTCATAAAATCGGTCACCCAGTCGAAAATTCCGTGGTAACAAACATAAAAAACACAACGAATCAAAAACCGAATCGAATAGATACGTGGAATTGCATCGCCATGCATATTTAAAATTAAAATTCACTGAGTATTTTTATCTATGGTTCTACGATATTATTTTTTGTAGTTTTTCGTTATACGTCACACGCTATGGTGTTGACGTCCCTAATAACGTCCATTATAGCGTCGATCGAACGTCTAATAGTGTATATAATGAGACGCGAAAACAACCTTTAGAGGATACGAGGCGTAAATCGGAGTAACAAAATAATTACGCGGGAAATAGGGTGTTGACACTCAGGTAGAAATTTTGCGATACAACTCACAATGTAACCAATACGTTACTGATAAGATCCCTTATATGGGGTATTATTTCAAAAAGGAAGTAACGGCCAATGCATAAAAATGCATAAAATCTTGCAACAAATGGACGCATACACAAGTTTCTATACACCCCTGTAACTTATCAGTGAGGGGCGTTACGTGCTGGTCATAGTTCAGGATCTTGTGTTTCATTTGTCAAACGATGCGGCTTGCGATTCCCTAACGAATGTCATGCGAAACGTATTTCGGTCATAATATGACTTCCGCGGTGGTAGAACTTAAGCGACGAAAGAAAACTTTGAAAGTAAAAAAAAAAAGATAGGCTCACGCCATCCTAGAAGGGTCCCCGAAGGGGTAAGCAGAGGTGCTGCAACAACACCTACATTACACGTAGCAGGCGACTGCTCTAACCCCAAGGCCACCACCATAACTTTGACAGTATATTTTAAAAACAAAGTAAAAACCCTTACGCTTCAATGCAGGAAACTTGCAAATTTAAAAAAAATGGTGGAGATACCATCCTACTGCTTGGTAATCTTATACTATGCTAAACATATATTTTAATAGTATAACTATTGTTTAGAAATAAGAACCTCTCATTAAATAGGTACGGTTATTATTCTCAGATGTAATATATCATTATAAAACTCGTATTATTCTCAGAAACAATAAGGTATTAAAGAATCAACGTTTCGCCTTCGTTACCTATTATTTTTCAGTTCCCCAATGATATCTATACAGTAGGTAGTTAGATACTTGGCAAATTTAATTGTGTCTCTTATTAGGTACTGAAAGTCAATCAAAATATCTGTTAAATTCAAATATGAAGCAATTTTATAAGTCTCAAATGTACTGATTCTGTCAGAAAATTACTGATAACACTGACGGAAATATCGATTTAAAAAAATCATGCGAACAACAACGACTAATATAAGCTCAAGCCTTGTATTCCCCGAAGAGTTAAACAGACAGAGGTGTACTTATAGTACACCCACATTTTCCGGTTGTGTTTAAGTCCTGTAGTAGGGGGTGAGCTTACTAATACTTGAGGCGAATGCACTACTCCCAATAAACACTTTAACCGACCCAGGAATCGAACCCAGGACCTCGTATACCGCAGTGGCGCTTGCGACCACGAGTTTTAAGAGACAATCGAAGTCAAACTATTAACTTTTTGATTAGGAAGCAGATATCTGGCTACAAACAAAAGGGCGCGCTTTAGTAGAATGTGAGTATGCGGACGGTGATTTAGCTAAATGAAAGGTGGCGGTTCAAAGGGCTCGTTAATTACCCCCCTTTGCATGCAATCCTCCCTTTGTTGCGCGGAGGCACCCACATCACTAATTTGCCCACAGACTATTTTTATTAAATTATTTGCCACGACTTCAACTTTGAAAAATATAATGCCGCACTATATTTATTCATTTATGATTTATGTTTTTTATGCGGTAATATGCTCGTGGCACAGTTGCTATTGCGCATATCATTCGATCAGCGAAGTTAAGTAACCCTAACCCTAGCCAGTAAATGGATGGGTGACCACCCGAGTTCCCTCCGTGCCTCGGGGAGCACGTTATGCCGTCGGTCCCGGTTGCCAATTTATCATCTTTGCCAGTTGTTACAAGTCAGTCGGAGGCCTAAAATAGTCTGACAACTGGTTTTACCCAGATCACAATTTTCCTCGTAAAAGTGGTTGCGAAGGTCAGATGGCAGTCGCTTCGTATAAAAAACAGGTGATCAGCCACGTCGGGTTGAACCGAGTGCTGGCCCCATCAATGTACGGGATAAGGCTCGGGAGATGATGATGCGGTAATATATTATACTTACTGAACAAAAATAATGGACGAATTTACAAACATCAATTATGTATGAAATACAAAGTATAATCCATTTAAAACAAAAGGTATGATAAGTATGATAAGATCAAAGATTAATTTACATTTATTCAATATGTAATATGAAAATATTTTGAGCTCTTCTTTTTATGTCGATGGTACGGTAAATGTTACAATGAAAGTGATCCATAATAGATATATAAATACTAAATAGTTTCTTGCTGAAAAAAGGTAATAAAAATCAGTAGAGAATTTCATACTTAGGAACACTAGTAAAAACTATTTGTTCTCAAGACTGATCTTAAGAGATAGCGGGCATATTATATTGATAACCAGTATAATATTTCATCTTTCGTTGAAAACGAGCAAGTAAACATTTTACTAAATCACGTTTTAATATAAGGGTGTTAGTGAAATTCAGTAATGTATCTCTCGGTAATACCTAAAATTATAATACAGCAGACTAATCCGAATTTAAATGTCCCGAAATCACTTTAGTTACATTTTACCACCAAGAGTAAAGGCGGCTTAAACAAGATAACTCATATGAAGCGAATAAATTTTCCGTCATGCTTTCTCAAAATACAATTTGAATACCTCACGGCTGCTGTCTTGAGGCATATAATATTATAATTCTCGTTAAACTTTACAAACTTATCTTACAGAGTTCTCGTAAAGTAAGGGGAGAGTGGGGAGTCTTTGTTGGTAATTTAAGTTGACGTGTTTTAGTCAACTCACGTGATGATCAAGCAACGCCGCCGCAAACGCGGGAACTTTGTCAAAGCAATGCTGGCTCTGTTATTCCGACCGAACTCGCAACGAATGTTCACAGAAAATGTTTAACTTGGACGGTCGCTTTCTCACAAATCAAAGTAGAGTCCACCGTAGTAATGTCAACTTTCTAATACATTTACAGTTGGTACAGTACTTTAGGTTATATTCTACATTAACATGAATATTATATAATTATGTGTTTTTGTAACAATCACACCCGCATATCACCGAATATGAATATGCCAACGTGACAGAGGGTGAAGCCCATAGATTTTGAAAATAAACCTTCATACATTAATTCCCGCGATCTCCACGACAATTCAATTTCTTGGATGTTATAAGAATTCATTATACCAAACCAAAAGCTGTGTAGGTGGTGGTAATAAAATCACGGATGTCTGGGAATATACCAGGCGTAAGTCTTTGAATTACTCTTCAGACATATGCAGGTTTCCTCACGATGTTTTCCGAATTACTGCACTTACATTTTTAGAACAACACATGGACATTCAATAAATATCTGTAGTGTGAATACATAGGGATTATGTACGGTAAGGTGCCCCTACGCGTAAAACGTGGCAACGAGCAATATTAATTCAATAACTTTATCCTGCGTGTGAAAACTGAAGGCTAAACAAAAACAATTGTAGAAATTCATTTTCTGAAACAAGGTTCTGGTATAATATGACTTGATCCTTACAATGGGTAGTGCCTCGTTCGTGTTAGGCGTGACGATAAAAGGGCAGGTGTAGAATTTTAAATGAATCCATGTAAAATGCCGCTGACAATAGACACTTCGGCGGGACAATGCGGACAGTACGACACTCATATCCTTCCTGTATATTTTTAGTTCCAATTTGGTATCTCGCTTTTCGCCGCAAGTGACATTTTTCGAATAGTTCTATAGCGTGGGTTGTAATATGTCCGACGGGTTCACCGTCGATATTGGGTTTTCGAGATATTTTATGTTGATTTTATTTTTGATTAAATTTTAGATATTTATTTGAAATTCTACAAGTTGTTTTAGGAGCTATTTTGTTGTTGCTACTGTATAGGTACACTGATTTTTTTATTTTTAACATTGACTCCGTTTTATGATGTACGTCGTTGCTACATAAGATGCACTTACCGATATAATTAAATAATGTAGTCACATTACATAAAATAAGGAAATTAGCTAGGTTCGATGCTTAAACTTATTCAGGCTAATTTTACTTTCACCTATACTAGTGTGCGTAGTGAGAAGTGTGTAAACTTTCAGTGATTTTCACACGTTGAGAGTGATTTTCAAGTTTATATATTTTGAGAAAGCTAGGATATACACAAGAATTCCTGAGTACTGGGGGCCTAATTAACATAATCCGTTTAAGTAGAGCGTACTTAAAAATCTTTTTAGCTTTGACGTTTCATTTTGTGATACCAAAATTTAATGTGAAAGCTGAGAAGTTACTAAGGTGGTAGTTAGTATTATGGTGATAGTAGGCCCTATACTGTATAATATGTTAGAGATATATAACAGAAACATATCACTCCAAAAACGGCGGAAGCTGGCAGTAGCTATCATATCTTTAAGTGCATCAATTCTATTTTCTGTCCGTTCATCGATTTAAAGTCGTTCTAAGCACTCGCGGTTCCACTTTGGAGAAATGTACGATATATGATTTAAAAATTGAACACGGTACTATTTGAGTTTGTAAAATATTATTGAATACCTATCCCAACCTCAAATATGCTTTGTTACAAATATGTATGTATATCTAATCATCTAATATGATTAATAAATGATTTCACCTATTTAATGCTTAGAGCAAAACAATATGCATAAGCGGATTTAACACCATAGGCATTCTCAACCAGTCAACCTGTCGATGTACAGAGATAATAATAATATTGATAAAAATGTGTGTGCTATGGGTATAATTTTATATTTCAAATCTTAAGATTGATATTCGTGGAGCCGTGGTGGCCTTGAAGTTTGAGCAGTGGCTACTGCTGAGTGTGCAACGGGCCTGTACCAATGAGTTTTTGAAAAAAAACTTATGTACAGTGATTTCACACCACGTGCTTTACGGTGAAGGAAAACATCTTCTTTAAAATACTATGGAATATCGAATCAGTGCAATAGATTATTACTACACTCAAATACGACAGAGTTACTCTCGATTAACGAGTTGCGTTACAATAGGACAATCGCCGTCATCATCATGGGCTCAGTAATTCGTTGAGGTGCTACGGAATGCAATACAATAACTGTCGATAACCCTTCACTGCGGAACTATTTAGTTTTACCACTCGGCTCCGGGGCCGGCAAATGAGTTTCCCTCTTTCGATCAAGGTTAATGGCTTGTACTGGAAATGAACTCCTGCATACCAACGGTTTCTTCCCACTGTGTTTTATGCGTTAATAATTTATTTATTTAACAAACAAAATCCACAGCTTTTAATATTTAACATGTATATATATCACAAATATGTAGGTTTCTTCACGATGTTTTCCTTCACCGTAAAGCACGTGGTGTGAAATCACTGTAAATAAGTTTTTTTAGTATAACTCATTGGTACACGTATGTATAGTGCCTGAGACGGCGATAGACTCACCATCTGTCACGTTGGCACTTAATCAAATTCGGTGAAAAGTGGGTGTTGCAACATCATTACAACACCTCTGCCTACCCCTTCGGGGAATACAGACGTGAGCATATGTATGTATGTATGTATATATATATTATGAAATGTAACTTAGAGTCAATTACGGATTGATGTTTTGTAGAAAATATTTGCTTCAATAAGTAGGTACAGAATGAAATCAAAACCGGATCGCTTCTTATTTAGCCAAAAAATTCCATCACCTGTGTGTCTCTGCATGTGTGTGTGCATAATAGTATCTAATAAGCAAAAAAAAATAAGCATATTATAGCCCGAAAATCGTAGAAACAAACATCCTGAGTGATATGCTTTGGGAGATATATTTCCTTCTTAGGACACCCTTGACATCAAGGACCAAAAAAGCTTATACTTGTAGTTGGCAGTCACAAAGAGCAGAGGCAGTTCACCCCCAGGACTGATTATCACTTGAGTTTGAATTGGACTGCTACCTTTAAAGTAATTCATGAGGCCCTGAAAAGTAATGGTATGGAGCCAGCAATGGTTCTTACGACCCTCGGGCATGAAGATATGATTACGAAATATTATTGAGTTTTATAATAATAAGTATTGATAAAAAATATGGTTTAAAAATTTGGATTTCGTTCCGGATAAATACTCCAAAATATGCCTGAACACATTTCAGTTCATTTACATATTTCATTAGAAGGTTATAAATAAACATATTATGTATGGAATCGTACCCGCTTGTACAAGGAAGGATATTGCAATCTCAAGCACGAAAACATTTATGCGCATGCTATAAACTTTGAACCAACCTTCAAATCTCAATTTATTTATGGAAACTGAAACGAGTCTTACAACTGAAAGATAAGTGAATAAAGTGCTTTAAGGAAAGATAGCTACTGTTAGTTGTTTAATGTTTTCTAGAAGGTTCAGTCTGAGTGGTATTCAAAAGTTATAGTAGTTTTACAAAAAATAAATATGCTCTCGTCATCCCAGAAGGGTCCTCGAAAGAACAGCCACATTTCACCGAATATGATTAAGTACCAACGTGACAGAGGATAATTCCATCGCCGTCTCAGGTACTAAATATATGTACACGTATTTGAAATACTTCTAAGACATATGCAGATTTTCCTTCACAAAAAGTAAGGATTTTTAATCAAACTAGGGGTGCCACGATGATCGTCTTAGCAGCGATTTATTAGTCTATTAAGAACTTCTTTGCTTTGACGTAAAATGTCTCGGTACCGAAATGATACGGCAAAGCTTGGAAGTTCGAAATACGCTCTGCTTAAACCGATGATGGTATGGTATGACCCCTTGTGGCTATAACGCAACGACAGAAACACAATCTGTGTGAGGGTACCTATTATGGGACTACAATATTGAGCATTTAAGCATATTGCAACCAAAATTGTACAATATCTAGTTGGCAGCGTGCACTGCGTTCGGGAAATGGCCAATCGATGTATTTGGACATATTTGAAACACAAGTATACTTGCATATGAATAAAACTCATGAATTATTAATGAAGATTTGAAAATGCTGAGTAGGTACATGAATACTGGGATTCAATCTTAACAGGTAAAAGTCAATATTATTTTGGGTCTTGGGAATTGTTATAACCATAATGTTTCCAAGGGAATTAAGTAGTGATTTGAACTGTATTGAACGACTGAATTCATATGGAGCTAATTCATCGAAACTTATAAAACTATATATGAATACTTACAAGTATTTAATACTACAAACAAATAACTAATAAGAAGCTTGAGATAGCTTGGTATCCTTTGGGATCGTGCCAAAAAGGCTGGCAACATTGTCACGCCGGATAACAATGCTGATATTATAATGGAATTGAACTGAATGTTACGCACTTGGCCTAGGTCCGTTCAATCTCATCCTTATTGCAAAACGAGTATGTTTTTAATTAAATGATTTCTTCTGGTTTTGTCACGAGCTAACAGCGCGTATCACGGTATTTGTAACTTCTAAGCTTTGACGTTTAATTTTTTAATACAAAAATTAAACGTCAAAGCTAAGTCAGTAAGACGTCACTGCTATAAAGATGAAAGCAGACCCCCTGTAAGTTGTATTTTTTTTTATCGAACATACCCTATACCATAGGCAATATCTACCTCGAGTTTTGGCCTAACCGCTAACGATAATAATTACAAGTTGCAATGACGGCAGTGCTTACATAATTCCATCAGTTTTGGTTTACGACGGACATCACCGCCGCCCCCTCGTAATAGTATCAATAACAAACATCTCGACGACTCGTAAACTACCGCTGCGCCAAACAAAAACCAATAATAATAAATCAAGACAAGAGTGTTATTATAGTATTGAAATGTTGTTATAAATCTTATAAGACATTTACTGTGATATTTAATTGACACGAAAATTATATTACACCTATATCTACGCATTTTCCGAAGCTTTTGACAAAGCGGATTTCTGCCTACAAAGCTAGACAGACTATTTTATATGTAACGGCGTGGTTGCCTGTGTTGTCAGTGGGCGTATTTCCCCCATTACGATTATGTCTTGGAAGAAAAACATTGTCTTGAACCCTACATTACAGATTTTTATTGATGCTCCTTTTTTGTACCTACACACACACTCGTAAAACTTCGTAGGACAGTATTCAGCGCCATTCCGCGTATTCCATATTTCTAGGTTGCTTCCCATAAACAGAATGCCTTTACAACCTTAAAAGAGTTCCGGCTTTATTGTTTATGGAGCTGAGTTTACGTAGAAACACCAAACACGAAATTATATTTAATCTCCCTTCACCTATGTGTGCAAAATCTAATTGAAATAATCATCAAACATCCTCCTGACCCTATCCAATTAATTAAGGGTCGGTACATCGTGTTTTTCTCTTACTTTTCTCTTTCAGCCGTCATATATGGTATTCTCTCCCTTGTCATCTAACTGTTATATCATCCGCGGTGGCCGTCGGGCTAGAGCAGTTGTCTGCTAAACAAGCGATTCAAGTTCGAATCCCAGCAGCCTGTACCAAACAAGTATTCTTAAAAAAATATCACAGAGAGTGTGGCCTTAACTATGAATGAAAAAATATCGTGAACAAACCTGCATATGTCTGAGGATGGCGATAGACTCACCATTCGTCACGTTGGTACTCAATCATCTTCGGTCAAAATTGGGTGTTGTTAATACAACACGTGTCACATGGTGAGTCCATCACCGTCTCAAGCACTAAACATACGTCTCAGGCACTATACGAACGTTTCCTCACTATGTTTTTCTTCACCGTAAAGCACGTAGTGTAAGTTTAAAAAAACCTCATTGGTACAGGCCGCTGGGATTCGAATTTGCATCGCTTGCGTTGTGACTACTAAAACCCCTTGGCCACCACGACCCCTTGTATAACATACATAACATAACATAATTTAGCTTGATAATTTTAGTTTGGCTTGTAGATACTCTCCATGTTAGATTGAAACAGTCTGACAGCTGGACTCATTTCTCACTCGCACAAGACAATAGACACGAACCTTGTCACTGTTGCTTGAATTCGATTTGTGTTAAATAAACCTTTCATCATATATCATTTTGTGTCACAAGACGTTTGCTTTTTAATTAAAACGTCACAAAGACATGAAAACAATGGTCCCCGAAATAAATAGAATTTCGTCTTAATTCAATCCAATTTACGACAGTCAGTATTCCTTGCTTTGAATAAGTAAGCATCAAACAGTATCATTGTAAGGGGACGTTTTGGGATTTTTCTCCGTTCTTTGAGAAGTAAAATAAGGGAATTTACGTCTGTCAACATCATTAAACGTATGCGACGCAATATTAACTATATTTATGTTTCTGTCTTCAACAAACAGTCGAGCTACGCATTCCATTAATAACTTGACATCATTGTGTACAAAGTCACTCCAAACTACAGTTTGAGACCACTTCTATGCAAAGTCTAATCAAATTGTTCAGTGTACGAGTCGATGGAAGTAAACAATTTCAGACCAAATTTCGGATGGCTGGCTAGACTTTCAGTTGCGCGGTGAGGCTTTTAGTACCTGACGTCATTATATTTACCTTACTTTAGTTATTAGCAGGGCCAATAGAATCTTTATTAGTCTGTTGTCATTATGTCTATGGTAAATAGTAGTCTATGCCCCGCGGTTTTATCTGCGTTAACGTACAATGCCTTAAAAACAGCAATATTTTCAAAACCCACATTCCCTACGGAATCGAATAAATATGTTGTGATTTTAATTTGCAACTAAGATTTTTTTTTTTCCTGAGCTTTATTTGTTTTAAGGAGTTTTTAGTAAAGCCCTCAAACATATTCGGTAAATAATAATTATTAGTAAATAAGGACCCTAAGGACTTAATTATATTATCCCTTTATCTTTTACCCTAATTTAAATTTAAATGTTTACATCCTGGGATTCCTTAAATCCCCTTACTTGTATTTAAAGGGGAATATGTGCCTCGAAGTCATAATTTTACACTCCCGCTTGCGATAACAAATGTCTGTATGAAATAATACAGGGTTGTAAGAGCGGCTGTGACAAATGTCGGATTCGCCCCGAGCATTCATATTAAGATGTTCTGTCATCACAATGAAATTGTGGGAGTTTAAGCTCTTCTATATATCATTTTTATGCATTTTTCTTGCAAAAATGTGAGTGCGTCTTAATGTTAACGTGGTCTATTAATTATGGTAAATTCGAGTTGTTTTTGTTTCCTTTTCTTGAAGATTCAAAGTAGGAAGCTATACGTGCTGACTTTATTGGCCCCCTTAAACTGCTTAATTTGTGTGTTGAAGTGCCAGTTTAAAATACTATACATAATACCTTCATAATCCAAAGCAGATGGAATTATAGTCTAAAACACCTGAAGATTGCGTGATCTGCGTGAATGTATTTTTTTGATTTACCAAAGACATGTAGGTACTTGAAATTAACTTGAAATCAGAAAAAAATATGATATGAGGCAGGTGAGGGAGATGAGTGACTTGAATGACGTATGCAAGGATCGTAGTTTATTTAACTACAGGGGGCCAACTATGATCGTTGAGGCAGCGCTTATAAAGAACTTCTTAGCTTTGACGTTCAATTATACGGTATCAAAATGGAATACTGTTTTTTTTAATACGCTCTGCTTAAGCCGAAGATGGTAGGCCCCCTGTTCCAATATTATTATTTTTTAAGTGTTAGATAACCCATCGAAGGCTATAAGTTTATATATCATCACGCTAAGACCAATTGCGAGTTAAAGTGAGCGTTAACCTAAAGTAACTATTCCACGCGGACGAAGTCGAGGACTACAGCTAGTGTATATGACGTGTATAAGCCTGTCACTGTCAAAGAACAAAAAATTTTTATTAAAATCAAAGCAATATAAAAACTTTAGCTAAGAAGAATTACAATTTGGCAAGAAAGTGTATCGCTGATAATAAACTGCTATGGTTTGAATGTATATCTGAAGCAAATATCACACAACAACAGTAATAATATATTTTAATAAACTCGAAAGTCTTCCGTCGGAGTGGATTCACGTCCCGCGGGATCTTTCTAAATATGTTTTCGAAACAATTTCTTTTCTCTGAGATTTATCTGTTAATTTCCTTCGGGATGTCCTTGTAAGTTTGAACAAAACATTTTTGTAAATAATTAGGGTCATTTCTGATGAACCCAGTTGCGCCTGGGTGCCAATTTACCTATGAACTAAAGCTATTCTCACTCCTACTTATCCTAAGTCCAAATCAAAAATATCTTTATTCGATAAGAGTTTTAACAAAGTACTTACTTTCAAGTCGTCGATTATGCATACTCGGAAGGTTGCTTTTACTGAGAATATTATACAAATAAATATAATAATATAATATACAATTAACCTAAATGTCATATCATGTATTACTGAATAGAATAATAATATAGTATAATCTATGACATACACAAAAGTATCTTCATAGGAACACCGTTATTTGATGGTTTCCTTTTGTCAATTTATTTTGAAGTCTTGTCTTAGAACTCTGTCTTTTTATATAGAAGAGGATGAGGCAGGTTATAACGTAGAGAGCAACTAAAAATGGCCATGCACTGTGTAAGCTCAGGGACTTCGATCCATCATTCGTCGCGTGGACGTGGAAGATAAAACATTTAACTCTATTCCTCAAAGTCTAGAAAACTGGTGGAAACTTGAAACGTTTTCAACTAGAAAACGAAGCTATAAACTTTCCAGGAAATTCTAGTTTTAATTCTAGCTGTCCGAAACTTATCTTGGAACACGAAGAGCTTCAAGTTAATGCCGCATTTATTCGGACATCTTGTAGGAATTAAGCACCATCCTTAAATCTTATTACGTCAGCCGTATTACATACAATTATAGTAGTGTAGGCGGAGGTTTTCCTCAACACCAATTTTGACCGAAGATGATAATGTGCTTGAACTCACTATAACTGCTATTTCAGGTACTTACCTACCTACATACATACATATTTTACGCCGGTATTGCCCAAGGGCTACACCCTTGGACAGGGGACTTATAGTACCCCCAAATTCGCCATATACATTAAAATCCCATGTAATAGTAGGTGAGCCCATTGCCATCAATCGAAAGATGCCAGACTCCGGGCTTGGGGTTGCTACTGGGAAATTCCTGATGGAACAACCCTTTGCCCAACTGTCCTACCCGGAGGTAGTTTTGAGATCGAACCGAGCACCAACGAGGCAGTTTTGGACCATGAACTTTTTTAATTCTCTTGTTACTTTTTGTTCACCGTAAAACAATAAGTTAGCATATTTGACAAAAATTTCAAAATACAAGAAATCCATACCAAGGCTCATTCACATAACCCCATAGCCTGATCGCTTTCTCCGAAAAACGACACTTCGGCCAGATGTTCGCGAAATTCCTACCATGGTTCTGATTCGTTCTAAAATTACGTCCGAACGTGGTCTTCTAGAAAATTCTTTCTATAGTCTAAGCAAAAACTTAAGTTTGATAACAAATCTATGATGAAAACTACGTCTGATTTTTGTTCGTTTCCTCAGTTTCATTTTCGGAGAAAAAGAGTAAACCTCCTAGATTCAAATATTGCTTCGTTGCTACGAGCGAGATTATGTTGCAGTTTTAAAAGTTCAACATGCACTTTATAAAAGTAACGAGAAAAGCCTGGATTAAGCTAGCCGCGTGTGTTTACGTACACGGATAAACTTCTCACTTGGAAACATACGTAACTGTTTCAACAACATTTACTACCATCAAGTTATTCTAGACTTTTGGTAGCGTACACCTGTAGAGCGCTCAGTTTAATCTTGTAAAGTAATTAACATCTAAACTTTGTAATAGTAGCTGCGTTTAATTACCCCACGGAACATATTAGTAAGTGAATCAAGAAATTTTATATTTTACTAACTTCTGCTGGCGACTCGTTAGCGTGGTACCTGCGATTGGTCTTAGGGTGTTAAATGACCTATCTAACAATGGAATGTTCTTTCCTAATCGGACCAATAATTCCTGAGATTAGCGCGTTTAAGTAAACAAATATTTTTTTTAGCGTTATACATTATTAATGGATGCTTGTTTAACGTACTACAAATATGCCCTTAAAGGACCCAAAGAGCTTGATAAAAGTTACTAACTACACGCTAACAGAAAACCTGTTATCCGGGTTTTAGACTTGCATTGACTGACTTGTAATGATTGCCAGTTATTCAAATGACATGGTAATGGTGCCGTCATGAGTTATGAGCGAAAATAATGGCAATACTGCGTATGTTTTTAATCACCAGGCGCCATACATATAAACAGAGATAGACGCAAAAAATAAAAAATATATGCTGACGCGATCCCGGAAGGGTCCCCGAAAGGGTATGCAGAGGTGTTGTAGCAACAAAATCAACATTCCACCTAATATGATTAAGTGCCAGCGTGAAAGAATGCGAGTCCATCACCGTCTCAGGCACGATACATACGTCGTTGATTTACTTCTCAGACATATAAGGTTTCCTCATGATGTTTTCCTTCACCGTAGAGCACGTGGTGTAAAGTAACTGCGCATAAGTTTTTTTTAGAAAAACTCTTTTCGAAGCTTTTTTATGGGAGATTATATGTTTATTTATGGTAATATTATGATGTAGGAAGTAAGTACTATATTCCACTTTCATTAAAGTTATTTGATAAGATCCTTTGATGTTAGTGGAAGTCACGTAGGAGTACACATTGATGAAAATAATATCGAAGTTGCTAAACTTAAGTTTATTTGCAATCAAATAACTATCATGTAAGTGGGTAGTTACGGTAATGGGTATCTTGGGAAATTCGCCCCCAACGAATTCCTGTAACGATCGAGGTTACTCCCCAGAACTCCATAATCTTTGGTGCCGCTGGGAATCAGTGAGGATCGTCAAGTTTCTTAAGATCCCAATCGATGTACTTGCCTTTTATTTGTATACAGTAATTCATTGTGTAAGACTTGGTACCCTTTAATTAAGCATCTGTTTCATGAATTTCATGTTTAATTATACAGGCTGTAATTTGTAACTTACAAAACAACACATTAGATCGTGAAGAGTAGGAAATCCCAAGATCTTTTTGACCCTGACTTTATTCTATTGGCCGAATGGTATAAGTAGTCGCCTACTACGCAAACGTCGCAGGTTCAAATATAAAAGACAACCATACATACATATGCTCACACCTTTATTACCCGAAGGTGTAGGCAGAGGTGTTGTAATCACAACATGGTGAAACATTATGAAGAAACCTGCATATATCTGAAGAAATTCAAAGACGTTGGTATTAGTGCCTGAGTAGTATATGGACTCATCACCTATCAAATTTACATCTAATCTTCTTGTGTGAAAAGTGGGTTACAATACCCACTTTTCACCTCTGAAAGAAAGCAGTTACTCAGCGTGGGTAGGCTATTCTGTTGCTATTGCTGATTTTCTAGTAGTTGTTATTAACAAAAAAACTATTCTGATTCGTTATTTACACTTTACAATCTGTAATCATGTAGACTATAATTTTCGCGTTACACCCTGTAACAAGCGTAAACATTGAATCTAATGTTCCTTCCTTCCAAATTAACACTGTGAGAGTCATGTTTTCATGTGTATAACCTATTTATATATTATCTGATTAGCGTAATTGATATTGTGTCGTGCTGATTTGTGAATAAACTAGCTTTCGTCTGCAGCTTCGCCTGCGAGGCAGTTGGATATCGCATATACACTATCTACCTCCATATATATTAGTAGTATACCTAAACTTCACCACGAACAGTCTCCCATTTTCTCGCCACTCTCTCTCAGATTTCACCTCCCTATAATCAGTTGATAAATAAGTCACTTTGAATGTTATGATTAGATAAATAAATACTTCAGAAATGTATTACTGCAATGATAAAATGTCGTTCTTGTTAGATTTGTCTCATTGGAAAGAAGTAATTCTATTTACGTTACGAGTTAAAATCATATCAAAGATCCTAATGGAAATATAATATCAACTATACTCAACGGGCAGAATACACTATTGCTTAATATAAATTGGCAAATTATTTTCTACGATCTGCCAGATCCTTAATTCCAGATAAGTGTCGGAGAATAATCAGTTATCAAAATATGAAACAAAACTCTAATGCGGAGATATTCTAATTTAATTACCCTTCACTTGCAAAATTGAGCTCGCTCATAATATTTCCCAGCTACGTAGGGAAAGGTGAGGTTGTGATTTCCAGCGAAATTTAAGCGAAAGATTAATTAGATGAGCCCTTTTGTTCGCGGATCGTTAAAAGTCTTCAAATTACAATTATGTAACGACCAAAGAAAATGTCAGTTTCTAAACCGTTTAAAGAATAGGGAAGTCCCTTACGCACCATATGATTGAAAATTAATTATCATATGTATATTTATATATGTGTGTGTATATCACACATACATACATGTATTTATATCATTTAGGCTTCATACAAATTAATTCCAAGTCCTCTGAACTGAAACATAGTGTTTCCTTTATCTGACGCATTGAAAGTACTTTGTAAGAAATCTTATAAAATAAATGTATTATATATGATTTCGATTTTATGCATTATTCCAAATCTGGGTCTTACTGAGGGATACCCTGCTTAGGAGCTATAATCAAACAATTTTCTACACAGATTTTACATACTGCCGACTCATAGTTTACCAGACATTACAGTTCCCGTGTACCTATTCAATCAGCGGTTTCCACCGTGTTGACTCCGAAGTCCGGAACTAGAGCCGCCTGCTTTTCCGGGAGAAATGTTTGGTCACCACTGTCTTTTATCTATTTGTGTATAATCACACCTACCCGCCACTTCGACGATGATGTAAGAACTGAAAATACCAAAAAACATTCATTACCTATTTCAATACAGGAGTCCAAAACCATTTTTTCTAATTTTTAATAACAGCAATTTTTTTGTGTCGCGCGGTGTCACCCGCGTAGACTTAATTTAATTGGTGGCTTTATTTCATGGAATTCTAATATAAAAATAAAACCAATCGGTCCAGCTGTTTCATAGATAAGCTACAATAAACAAACAGACGGACGGAGAGCTTTTTTAAAATAAATTATGCTTTTATTTAAATACATTAAAAAAACGAATCATCGAAGTGGAAAAAAGACCATTATGTATACAAGGGGTCTACTATCACCGGTTTCAGCAGAGCGTATCAAGGACTTCTTGGCTTTAAGCTAAGATGTAAGTAAGAAGTCACTGCTATAACGATGATAGTAGGCCCCCAGGACTTTAAAATGTAACCTGGGGGTCTTCCATCGGTTTAAGGAGCGCGTATTAAAAACTTCTAAGCTTTAAGATTTAATTTCTGTTCCGTAATATTAGACGTCCAAGCTAAGGAGTTCTTAACAGGTGCTGCTTAACTTAGTCGGGCCTCTGTTTTCTAACATTAGGACTCGAACCGGGGTGTTCTTATTTTGTTATCGCCCCATAGCCTGGAAGCTTCACGTCTGAGCTATCCTAGCTTGACGTCGGCGAAATTTACTTTCGTATTGTAATAATGATATTGTAGAAGTTTTTCATTGCCTGAAAACATGGTTAAAACGATGTTTTCTGAAGATGAAACCTAGCTAGATTTTTTTTGCCCCTGAAATTGTGTGTGTTAAATTGATAATCATTGGAGCCGTTTCTGAGTTTCAGATTCTATATATATATAAAATAATGCTTGTTTAAAGGTATAAGATAGCTGGCCCCCTGGAAAAAAATTCAACAAACCAATATAAAATGTTATATTAAGCGTATCTATACAATATAGAGAGCCGTGGTGGCCTTGAGGTTTGAGCAGTCGCCTGCTACGCAAGCGACGCAAGTTCGAATCCCAGCGGGCCCTGTACCAATGAGTTTTTCTAAAAAACTTATGTACAGTGATTTCACACCACGTCCTTTACGGTGAAGGAAAACATCGTGAGGAAACCTGCATATTTCTCAGAAGTAATTCAATTACGTATGTAAAGTGTCTGAGACGGCGACGACTCACCATCTGTCACGTTGGCACTTAATCATCTTCGGTGAAAAGTGGGTGTTGTGATTACAACACCTCTGCCTAGCCCTTCGGAGAATACAGGCGTGAGCATATGTATGTATGTATGTACCTATACAATATACTCGATCAGTTAAGAGTACGCACTACTACGCACTCGAATTGCTCGCGTAACCCTAAATTGATTGTATGTGTATGAGGTTGCATGTAGTAAGCTGATGGCATCGCCGCCATTTATTCACGTCACACGAAATGCGACGTCACTACGTAGACTACGCACTTCTTTAAATCGTATCATGTTTTCAAATTATGTGAACATATTCATACTTTTTCAACCGATTTCAAAAAAGGAGGACGATTCTCAAACCGACCGTATACATTTTTTTATGTGTGTGCGAATAACTTCGTTGTTTATGAACCGATTTTGTTAATTATTTTTTTATTGGAAGGAGATAAGGAGACCCGAGTGTGGGTACTATGTTAAGAAAACCAAGATCTGATGATGGCATCACAGAGAAATAGAGGGGACCTTTCGAAAAGCGTAACGCCGGCTAGCACAATTGATAACTTTTTTTATAAAGTTTCTGAAATCGATACTATTTAATTAAGATTTGCAGTCGATCTGATGATGAAGCCGAATGAAAATCGAGGGAACTCCTCAACGATTTATAGCAATTACCTGGTGTTTGCGTTTGATTAAGATGTATTGATGAGGACTTTACACCCAGATAAGATTTTTGAAAACTGGACTGTTTGAAAAAATAATGTTAAATCAATTACTTACTTATTTTTGAAGTTGGTGCCAAATGTAGGATCAAGCTACATTACTTTCAATACATGCTAATTTATTTAACATTATTTTATTTTCCTCTTTTTGAAGGCGATTTCCCATTTTTATAATATTTTTTTTGATAACGAAGTTAAATAAATAATAAAAAAATATTATATTTCAAATAATTTTACGTATCAATTTTTTTCCAGCCGATTTTTTAGAGCCGTGGTGGCCTTGAGGTTTGAGCAGTCGCCTGCTACGCAAGCGACGCAAGTTCGAACCCAGCGGGGCCTGTACCAATGAGTTTTTCTAAAAAACTTATGTACAGTGATTTTTACACCATGTGCTTTACGGTGAAGGAAAACATCGTGAGGAAACCTGCATATGTCTGAGAAGTAATTCAAAGACGTATGTATAGTGTCTGAGACGGCGATAGACTCACCATCTGTCACGTTGGCACATAATCATCTTCGGTGAAAAGTGGGTGTTGTGATTACAACACCCACTTTATGTATTTTTATTATTATTATATTTTAATATGCAATTTTTTTCCAAATTAAATTAAAATTTTTGATATATAACCTTAGAAATCACAATAGTAAATCCTAATTCTTATAATGGTTGGGGAAAATACCAAAGCCGTGCAGTTTCTTTGGCAATCGAGCTAGTTTGCTAGTTAGCTGGTTTACTTCGTGTGTTAAATTAATAATTACCTTCAATGATATTATACTATTACATACAGATAGATGCTCACGCCTGTATTCCCGAATGGGTGGGCGGAGGCTTTGTAATAATGACATCCACATTTCACCAAATACAAAAATTGCTAAGAAAAGATAAACAGATAGTAGGAGAAGAAAATAAAACGCGCAGGTAGAGTAATTTAACCGTTACACATATAGGTACAAATACATTAATGGTATATTATCGTAACAGTGTGGAGTTCAGCCCTCCTTAGTTACCTTAAACTAACACCGCGAAGGCTGTTTGTAGAACCAACATACCATGACGAACCGCTACCCTTTACTTAAGCGTGCTATTATATCATTTCACACCTGCTAAATTGTGTTTACCCAAGTTTCGTTACCTGCGTCAATTAATTACACACAGTTCATTAGTTACTGTCAGCTAATATTATGTATCGGGGTAAATCTTGTAGATGAAAATAATTCATATTAAGACAATTTAATATTTTCTAAGTGAAATAAGATTAATTAAGACTTACCAGTGCAAAACTTCAGTCTTCCAGCAGCTTCTGAGAAGAAAGGCACATTAGAGCAGTTTATTCTTCGATAATAAAATATTCAAACTTACCTGTAGAAGAAAATGCGTAAACATTAATTAAGAGTAGCGCTAACTTGAAACACACGTATAATTTGTATGAGTGGACAATTAATAACAATTAAAAATATGTCTGAAATTAATACCAAGGGCCAATACCATCATCGGTTTAAGCAGAGCGTATTATATAAGTATACTGACCTTTGACGTTTAATTTTGGTACCGTAAAATTAAACGTCAAACTAAGAAGTTAATAATACGCGCCGCTAAAGCGACCATATGTGGCCTACAGAAGTGCTTAAATATTAATGAGTATAAATAGTGCTAATTTCAAACCAACATTAAGATTTCACTCGCATCAAACTGTATAAAACTCGGAAAATATCGTGATTCGTGATATACAGTCAATTTTTTGCCGCTCGAGCGGACGGGCGGGATGGGGCACGTTTCACTTATCAGATTTCGCTCGTAGCTTCGCCGCCGTGTGTTTTTCAACTGCCCACTAGACAGCTGAATGGTCCTTTTTTACCAATAAAGCTACAATTCCACCAGGACTGGGGTCCTACCATCAACGGTTTAAGCAGAGCGTATTAAGAACTTTAAGCTTCAGCTTTTCATTTTCGTAGATTAGTGCCAAATTAACCTAAAATCTTACGTGTCCAACCCCAATGAACTTTATTTCATATAAATACTCGACATGGTAATTACAACTGTGTTATTCTGTTAGGTTTCTCAGCGAACTCGTCGTCGACCATCGGCTTATCTATAAACTTGCAACACAAAGACATTGAGCTTTTTTGGTCTTGACTAAACACCCAAGTACATCTACTGTGGTGGATAGCAAGCCTTAAATAAAAACATTCGAAAATCCGTCGCTTTCTCTGAACTCCCTTCAATCAAACAATATCTGTGTTTGACCGAAACGTTATCTATGATAGGGATTGTCGTAAATTTAAATTTTTGTCGAATACGCATATTCAATGGTTCGTTGGCATCATTTATTGGTTGGGTGCTTACAAATTCGATTGGCTCAAATCGTTTTGCTCATGTTTAGGAAAATGTGGTAAAAAGCGCACTTGAAATTATTTTCCAGATATATTTGAGGTTCGGAGCATCATTGAAATCCATAAAAAAATATTTGTGTCTGCACATCATACGGGCTGTTCGTGGACTTCAAATAAAATATGCAAAAGTGAATATAAAATAAAAATAAAATGCAAATAATATAAAGATTTAGTCTCATCCTTCGATTAAAAACTGCTGCAGCTACATTTATTCAATGTTAAAAATAATAACTAATTTACTGTTTTTGTATTTTGACTTATCTTGTCAGGCACTCAATGATCAACCACGATGGTTAGCAAGGCATTTCAGTTACAATTATTTTCGAGTTCTTATATATTTTAATGATGCCCGCATACAATTTCAGTAGAAATGTATAATCTAGAAATATATGTAAGCTTGCAAGGAATATTTGTGTTTTAGAAGCGGATTAGCTTAATACTAGATAACATCCACTCTCAACTAGTGTACGCAAAGCTTGCCAAAAAACATTGACCTCATTCATATATACATATTTGGCTAGGATATTGCCTGCTGGCCGTCAACACACAAATACTAGCCGAGCAAGATTGTCTAACAGATCTGATATCCTCAGTTTTCCTCAAGACACATTATAAGTAAACCGTAAGCCGAAAGATATCGTCAAACATCAACACTATTCTTATTTGCACCAATTCTTGCACACACAAACGAATCCAGAAAATACCTAATTAATAGGAAAAGTTTCTGATGAAGCTTGGCATAGTAGAATGAGAAGTTTGGATGAACTTTTCTTAGAGAATATCTCGGCAAAATACTTGATTCATTTATGATATAAATATTTTTAGAGAATCCACTTTGCATCCGATAGGCGGACCGTTAAGAGCAATACTTAAAATACGTCTAAAATTGGCCAGCAATAAATTTTAGTTAATGTTCGTCGGATCCGAGCACCACAATAGACTGAAATGTTTCAACGAAGCAGAGCTTTTTCCTCAGTTATGTCCGGAAATACCCAAAACTTTATGGCTGAGTGTTAACACCCCTTAAACTGCTGGTTCCAAGACTACTTGTAAACTGTCCGTTGAGTTTACAAAACAACCTTTTCGTTATCTACCGTCAATTAAATGAGTTTCGGATCTCAAGTTGTAGTCTTTTAAAGGACGAATTTCAAATTAAGCAATTAGAAAACATTGCTGGCATCCCCTTTCTAAGCATTAGTACGTTCCGTTTATATTTAGCACTAGCTCTGTCCTGTGGTTTCACCTGCGTAGATTTACTTCATGGGTTATTGCACGGAAACTTAGTAATATTTTTTTTAATATAGTATTAAGTTTCTCTTTGTAGCATCAGTTTTCTGCCAGTCAAAGTCCCGTTAAAAGCCGTTTCAGAAATTAGCCGGACCAAACAAACAGACAGATAGGGATTTTTGTATGTATGTACCGTATGTGGAATTACCGAACAGACACATTAATTTTATCTATCAATATATTTATTATGCTCGTATGATGCTAGACTTGACATTTATTGAACTTTACTCCCACTATGTACCTACCTACGCATTGTATATCTTGAATGTCATAAAAATATTAAGTTTTATGGTAGAAACATTTTGCTGACGTGTTGAATGTCACGATATCTCAGACATAAGGTTATGTTCACGGACGTGCATATCCAAAATACCACGCAAGAGCATGGTAGCTAAAAGTAAATTCATCCTATCTACGACAAAAAAATTAAAAAGATTTAACTCAACAACACATAAATATATGATAACAACACCTCTGCCTACCCCTTCGGGGAATACAGGCGTGAGCATATATATGTAAAATCTATATAAAAGCATTCTGAAATGTACCTACTTTAAGTACGATACAATTTGAAATCTATTAGGAGAAAAGTAATAGTAAAATGTATGAAAAAAACTATTTTCATTCCCTATTCATCGAGTAGACGACTACTGCGAATATTATTCGAAATGGAACATCTAAAACGAATATGACTGTTCAAATGGAAGGCTTCAATTAGACCGCTGGAGTACGGACAATACCCATAGAGAATAAAAAATGAATGGTCCATCAGAATGCAGACGGCGGTAGAAGGAAATTCATATTGTTTTGGGAAAGCTCTATCTCCAACAGAATTGGTCGAAGTTTCATCTTTCAGAATATAATGCTTTCTCATTTAAAGTGAGAAAATTTTACCACCGTTTCGGAAACTAGCCTTCTGAGAAAAACCAACAAAAAATTCAGCCAATTATCATGTGCATTGAAGATGCCAACGTCACAGACGGTGAGTCTATCGCCGTCTCAGGCATATGCTGCATATGCAGGTTTCCTCACGATGTTTTCCTTCACCGTAAAGCATGTGTTGTGAAATCACTGCACATAAGTATTTAGAAAAACTCATAGGTACAGGCTTCGCTGGGGTTCTAACTTACGTCGCTTGCGGAACAGGGGACTGTTCAAACCTCGAGGCCACCACGGCTCTTAATATAATTAATGTGTGACAATACTTGTTAAGCCACCCTTCAGTGCAGACCAAGAGTTCTCCAAAACTGTTTTACCAAGATTGTAATCTAGTAATAAATACCTAGATTAATATATTAATTTAAATAACATCGCGATCAGACATCGCTGTAAAACATTCTAATTAATATGAGTGTCAGGTTGGTATTAAAAACTATCTAACAGTCCCACTGCAGAAGGATTCAAAAGACTCCATCTGCTAATTAAAAAATAAATTGACTCATTCTGGTAAAAAGAAGGCATGTCGAGTTTATTATGAATACACAATAAATGCCCATTTTATACTTCGAAGGTAACCGACCTTAGTATTTCACAGATAAATCAAAATATGTTTGTTTGTTATAATTGTATATCTACTCGTAAACGGATATGAGGAGCTGAAGAGTTTGTTTGTTTGGTTGAGCACGCTAGGTCTCAGGAACTACAAAGCTGATTTGAAAAAATATTTTTGTGTTGGAAAGTTCATTCTTCGAGGAAGGCATTATAATATCACACTGCGACCAATAGGAGCGAAGCAACACTTGCGAATGTTACAAAAAAGGGAGAAATTATCACTTAGTAAAATAAATTATATAGATAATCCTACGTGGATAAAAACTCTATATCTATACATATACCTACAGATAAATAAAATTGAAGTGATTGTTTGTTATTCCAAAATAACAGCTTTTCACTGAAAGCATGTAGGGTAAGACTCAAACAAACTTATTTGCAAAAAAATTCTCTGTCTGTCTGTCTGACTGTTTGTTCCGGTTAATCTCTGAAACGACTGGACCGATTTTGACTTGATTTTCACTGGCAGATAGCTAATGTTACAAAAAACAGTTAGGGTTCCACTGAAATAAAATAATTTCACAGCTAGTTCTAAAATAAAATCGTATTTATTTGAACACTACTCACTCACTCAGTGACATTACACTGCATATGTCACGTAAGTGGGTAATAGTGTGAAGTACATATGCAAATAATGTATTAATTTTACAAATAATCTTAACTAAGAGGTTTTTAGAACGGAACATTTTCTTTTCATTTGCAACAGCAAAACACTGAATAAATTTATACAAATTACGAGTAATTCGAACATCGCAAGTCGTTTTCCTGCGGCAAACTGTCAAGACAAATAGATATTAATGTATCAAATTATGTTAATGTTAATTATCGGTAAGGTAATCAAATGCAAATACATTTGATTTCACATCATTGTTAACATATCGTAGTAGGTCCTTAGAATGACTCTATAAATATTTACTTAGATTGACTATCGTAATTTAATTAAATAAACATATTATGTTACATTAGTCGCCACAAACGCTACTGTGGAATACGAGTACTTACCCAACCTGGGGATTGCATCCAGGATGGGTGCAACCCTCGGTAAGGCAAAGTGTTATTGGGTTTTCCATCTGTAATTTCCCAGCAAGCAGCCCGAAGTCTGGATAAGTGCGCGGTAACTTGCGAAATGTGGGCGTCGTATGTATAAATATCGTATGTACCTATAAATGTATGTATATGTAATTCAACTGTAATAATTCTTCGCATCTACTAATTATTGTGCAATTGAAACTGCCATTTTCATAAAATAAAATAAAATTTCAAAATAACAGCTTTTCACTAAATGGATATAAAAGTATATACGGTACACACATAAAAAAACATTTTAAAAACTTATTCTCTGCCCGTCTGTATGTCTTTTGTTTCGGATAATCTTCTAAATGGCTCGACCGATTTTAACGGGACTTACACTGGCAGATTTATGCTACAAGGAGAAACTTAGACTACGTTTATTGAAAAAAACACATTAGAGTTCCACTTATGAAATAAAGTCTACGCGGGTGAAACCGTTGGTATTATATAAAGATCAAAGGCAAGAGGTTAAGAAAAAATATCAGAAAGATCCTATTTACTCTACACTTTTATTATGTGTATAAAAGTTACGTCATTCATTGAAAAAGATTCCGCGCTATTTCAAGGGACGAATATTAAATGTCTCCAAGCAATGTGAAGTGGCAACAATAATTTGAAATTGGAATTTAATTATAAGGACCGCTACGGCCAAGACGGCCTATCATTCTTCTCTCCATTAACATCATCGCGTTGAATATTGGTTTGAAATATTCCGGTTTTGTCAAAATTCGAATAACAAAACAAAAACAACCAACAAACTCTTTGATCTGAATGCGGCCAACTTTGAAAACGAAATAATACTCCGAGATTGTTAAAATAATTCATTAATTCAGAACACAAAGACGAAAGATTTTCGATAGAACTGTGGAATATCCAAACGAGTTTCCAGAGAAATATCATTAGCGTATTTGCTGGAAGAGTAAAAAATCAATTTGGCGAGTGTTAGGGGCGCGCTCATCCAGTAATTGTGAATTTCATCCGGCCATTTGTTGCTGAATATATAATTTGTTGGAATTGAATATCGGCGATCAAAATGCTTTTATATAAAAGGCGGGATATCTCACGACGAAGGCAATGCAATTATTACTAGCGAGGATTGATTTATTTGAGGGTCGGATGGAAGCATGAAAAACATTTAAATATGCCAGACTGAGATCTGTAACCTTATTACGAGTTTTGCACCGTTTCATTGCTATGTACCACGCACCTTTATCAGTGCCCATACAAATATTGCGCGGAGACGCGAGAATAGATAGGGAAAACGGTGCCTAACTCATGGGCTTATTACCACCACCTCCATGGCTTTTCGTATACAAATCAATTCTCACGACATCCAAGAAATTGAATTGTCGTGGAGGTCGCGGGAATCAATGTATGAAACTTAATTTTTAAAAATTTATGGGCTGTGGATGTCTGGGAATAAACCAACGCATGATAAGGTACTGAAATGGTGGGTGCTGCTGAGCAATATTGTAATTTGTAGCAAACCTACGACACTACTGCCTCTATTTATGTTATTTTCAAATGTTTATTATTAATTTTAGCTTGCACTCTTGCATTTATAATCTCAAAACCATGTACATAGCAAACATAAATGATGTAATGCACAAAAGAAAGGATGTATGTGTACTTTTTTGTGTAATAGCAAATAACAAAGTATAAAATAATTAACCTAATTTGATTCTAATTTAATAATATCAAAGCTACTCTTTACTCTTTTTAAAAGAAAAAGAATTTCTCTTATTTTTTTGAAGCTTGTATTATTGGAGTTACCGATTAATCTTTTTATCAGTGAATATAAGCTATAATTTCACAATAATAATTGGAAGAATAATTAACTAATATAACTACATGAGGTGAACTCCGTAAGTATCTTTTGTCTAGACGTCAGACGTCATTGGGCGCTTTCACATTGGACGATAACGGTAACGACACGATATCGTCGGACTAGTAGTTTGATACGATTACTACTGAACGCTTTCACACTGTGTCGTTGTAGTCAAGTGTCGGCGGACGATATCGTGGCGGAGGGAAAGCGCCCATGCAAATGTGTTGGCATTGGTGATGGAGATACATTTCAACTTGTGAAAAATGCTGAAGTTTAAAAAACAGGTATTGTGGCGACCACCTGCAGACTATTGCAATAAAATCTTACATTATTTCCTTGAGATGTGTCTGACTTGAGATTTGGATCCAAAATGGTGCTGATATCTGAATATATTATGATCATATATAAAAACTCCTGATATTTGAGTCTGCTATTATAATAAGTTTTTTGCTACATATTTTTTTCATAACTAACTTAGATCTTTGATCGAAAGGAGTTGTGTTATATACATTTTGAAGAGGAAAGATTTTGTCTGTTTGTTTGTTTCCATTTAATGGGCTCGGGAACTACTGGACCGAATTTAAAAAGTATTTCAGCCATATATAGCTAGATTATCAGCAAGTAATATAGGCTATATTTTATCCCCGTACTCCCAAGGGAACGGGAACTTTGCGGGTGAAAATGCGTATCGTCCACTAGTTCAGAAAGAACACCTACAGTGTTCATAAAGCTTTGCAATTGTTCCATTCGTTTCATAAACAAGCATGTATAAGACATCTGATGTCTTCGATAAATATCTCTACATTGCTTTTCAAACAGGTACTTAATCGATAGTCAGTACTTGCCGTTGTGTAATGAATATTCACTTGAAACTAAGGCGCGTTCTAAATATGTCTTAATGATTTATGTTCCCATACAGGCTGTACAGGTAGGCCCAGCGTGAGACGGCAAAACTAAAATAGAACAGGCTACGAGTATGTCACGGTGATGAGCATGCATCTATGTTATCTATACTTTGGTTTAAAACGTAATTTACCTCCTTAGAAAGTGATTTTCTAAATAATGGGTTGAATATATGACTCATACTACAATCACGCTTTGTATTTGCAAGGAATTGAAGTTGGTGCATTTTATTAATGTAGTAAAAACACATGCGTTAGAACTATGAAATCATAAAAAATGTCTTTAAAATGTATTTTCGCGTGAAAGTATGTGCTATGCCAAATCTATAAATACGTATTTCGCAACCACATACAAACGTGTATTATTTTTATGCTAATTATATGGTTGAAATCATTTAAAATCATGCCAATAAGGTAAGTGCATATTGAAATGTTAAATTGTTACGGATGCGGATTTAATGTATGCATGCAATTGACCGAATTGTAGTTATATTTCCATTTGAACGTGGTTATCCATTCACCGTCAAGTTGAGCGCATTGTTCTGCAATACCATGTTAAACCAGCAAATTTATTTGAAAGCGGAAACCATAAAATATACTTACTTATTTCAGATCGAGCAAATAAAGTATTCGTGTTTAAGACTTCTTAATAAATATTTGATGTATTAATCGGTTTTGTTTAGTTCGGGATGGATGGGACTTAAAAACTTAAAGTCTTAATGTCGACCCATTCAAATACGAGCGTTTACCATAGTTTTTAAGATTAGTTACTATTTAATTTAGTAAAAAATAAGTATATCTCCCACAATATCAGTTGTTAAGTAATGAAAAAAAAATTATAAAGACTTCTTCTCTTCAATGTTGCATGCTCCCATAAACACTGGAGTGTTTAAAATATTGGCTGTGCGACCTATTTGAACCTTTTGACGACATTTGCCAATAACATAGAGCATTAATCTTCTAGAGCTGATTTTTCCACGAGAGTTGACGCGAAAAGCATACGAGTTGACAGAATGGAGCGCGAGGTAAATCAGTTTCCCTCTGTGTAAGGGTAGAATACAAATCAAGGCGGAAAATGCTGTTGAAATTGAAACCTAGACGAGGTGTTTCGTGACGTTAGGATTTGGGACCCCTTTTGTCCACTAATCGAAAATTCTTTTTTGGTTCCCTAGATGTTTTATATCGAAACAAGGAAATAAAGCACACAGCCCTCACGATGGTCAGTAAGTAAATACAGGGGCCAACTGTGATCGTTTAAGCAAGACCTTTATAAGGTCTCCTGGAACCGACGATGGTAGGCCCCCTGGTCTCGTTACGAGTTTTGAGCGCTGATCTTGAGTTCGCTAGTGTGGCACGAGCGCAAGTGAATACATGCGCAGTTACCCCTACTATTATATTATATCAAAGGAATTAGCTAGTAGTTGTCAAGAAAACGTCCTATTGATTTGAAATTATACCGAACTACGATTGCAGATCACGTGAATACCGCACAGTGAATAGTATATAAATAACTATATAAATTTGACTATTAATTTGCTCTGGAGAGCATCACACCTTAAGAGTTTTTTAACTGGCCTAAATTTATCAAATTCTATTTTCTTAAAATCGATTCTAATGGCTTAAACTGTAATCTGTTTCTTGTAACTTGTTTGTGATAAAATACGTTTCCAAAAAAAATTGGAGAGTACATTGCAAATTATGCTATTGTTAGTAGTTTGTCTTATTTGGACTTACACTACGTAACAGGTGTTGTTCTTTGGAAAGAAATTGCAGTCTTCTGGGTTCGAAAAGTAGGACCATTTGTCGCCTCACAAGTGTTAGCTAGCTAGTTTAACAGACGATTGATTGTATGTCCTCAAATTGATTATGTAGGGAGCAATTTATATTTGCGCGTTCGATGGGGATTCAATCTAATCAATGGATGGAATCGACTTCGATATGTATAAAGCGGAGGTGGCGGCGGCGAACCGGAACGAATTTTAAGACCCATAAATACCGCGACCCGAAACGATTATCGAGCCAAGCTTGAGTTTAGAAAACTGATATTAATGCCACGTATCTATTTATATTAGCTATCGATGGCCTGTCCGAATCCTCTTTTACCCCGTGGTCGTTTCCAATTGCTATATATCTTTTAATTTGTGCCTTTTGTACGCTCGAACAGCTGGACGAATTCAAATGTAATTTGTAATGCACATAGCTTATACCATAGTTTGAAACATAGGGCTATCTTCTAGCGATTTATTATTGAAATTACCTGAATATCTAATCAGTTTCGCCTAATTTCTATCCTAATAACACCGAAGGCACATTAGTGGCATTGTAATTTCTAAATAATAAATCGACGCAAGTTTGAATCTCAGCGAGGACACAGAGTTTTTCTAAAAAAACGTATGTGTAGTGATTTAACATCACTTGTTTTAAGGTGATGGAAAACATCGCGAGGACACCTGCATATATATGTATGAGAAGTAATTCCAAAACGTATGTATAGTGCCTGACACGGCGATAGCCTCACCATCTGTCACGTTTACACTGAATCATCTTCGGTGAAAAGTGGGTACAACACTTCTGCCTACTCCATCGGGGAATACAGACGTGAGCATTATATTTACACAATTTGTTGAAGAATTCCCGCAGTACTGATTGCTCACTGCAGCCCTGTTTATATTGCTCATCTATCACGGTAGTAACAGTAGATTCCAGCATATTCATTTTGAGCGAGTGGATTTCATGACCTTCAAAACTATATTCATATACAAGCCAAAAGTTATCCTAGGTAAAGAAAGAATGAACCAATAATTCACGGTACAATTTTAAAACTTGTTGGGAGGAAGACTAATGATTCGGGAGAATAATGAGTCCGAATAAAAATTACTAATATTCGGATAAAAAAGAGCGAGAAAAGGGATTTTTCGTGGCTAAACAGAACTCATAGCCTTGTGTCGAATGAACGAAGAACTATATTTGTTTTAACTAGCCGCTCCCCACCTAATTTGTTTAAGTTTTATAAATAAAAGTACCCTTGATTGGATACAGGCGTGAGCATATTTTTGTATGTATGTAAATAAAATTTGCCTGTGATAATCGTTGAAACATCAACTATCTGTATCCTCTTTAAATAGGTCCAACCGTCTCAGACATTAGCCGTAACAAACAGTAAAATTAAAAAAAATGTTTCTTTATGTCCCAATATATTGTCATATCCATTAAGTGAAAAGCTGTTAATTTGGAATCACATACAATTTTATCAAATAAAAAATCAAATTACAAATCGTAAGGAAAATACGAACACTAGGCGAGAACTCTTAAAATTTGAACGACGGATACAAAATTGCTGAGCTAGACTGTAAAGTAATGACCAGCAACGTATTATTTAAAGCAAGCCTTATTTCTAAACATATTGGATTTTATATAAAGATATATATCAAAAGGATAATTCAGAACCACATTCAGCAACGTTATAATTTTTCACAACTAATTTGTAGATTTTCATCTAGACATATAACTCAATATTAAAAGTAAACCCAAAATCAATGATGTCAAAAGCGCAAAATATATATGAATTCGAACTGAATTGGAATACGTAAGCAGGTGTTCGAAGAATACGGAGTCGCGTAACAATATTTCAATAGTAATACCGTTATCAAGTCAAACCAAATGCTTCGTGCCGGGGTCTAAGGTTACGTATCTCGCTCACGTTCTCACAAATTCCATAAACTCTACAGGTCATGTTTCTAAAGAAAATTGACGCTAAGGAATTACTCTGGTTACAGTATTGGAATTTACGGTTTTTTTTTTATTTTAGATTTTTGTGGATATTTTGGAATGGAATCTAAGGTTTCATCTGTAAGCCGAGAAAGAATTCAATCAAATACCAAACTGAAATCTATACGTATAGAATTCAATATCATGACTGACTAACGCGCAGCCTATAGCCTGATGATCCTAGAGACAGGAAATTTGGAGGGTATATTCTTGGCGAGGAGAAGATATATACTAAGAACGTGTTATTAAAACTATTTTTCCTCCCCTTAGGGAAACCAAAGAAATAAAGTAAGTTAACAGTTTGTTTGTGAAATTTTACTACTACGCAGATAGATAGAAGCTGCGTAAATAAGCGAAGGTGCGAAGCTGGAGTAAATTTTTGATTGATGCAAGCAACCTAGAAACGAGCAAAATTTAAGTATCTGTTTATAATTCCATAATAACAACTTTTTCACTAAATGCATATGAAAGTACTGTACTGACGTTACAAAAAACAATTCTTATATTTTTTCTCTGTCTGTCTGTCCGTTTGTTCCTGCTAATCTCCAAAACGACTGGACTGATTTGAAAGGGACTTTCACTGGCAGATGGGTAATGTTACAAGAAGTAACATATGTTTTATTAGTTTTTATTAAAAAAACATAAGCTTTCCGTGGGTCACCTATGAAATTAACTCTACGCGGGGCTACCGCTATCTATAAACTATGCTTACATAAAAAGGTGATACTATGATTATGTTCGAATTAAATCGGTAGCGTTTAAAATTGCAAACCATTGAAAATGTTTTACTTGCACCTGAATGAAGATAGGAAGAAATTCAAACAAAAATAATCTTATGCAATCCACTTAGACATTTTTATAGAGAGTAATAAAGTATTTTATACTACGGCATTAATGTTCACATTTGCAATCTTACGCAGCTTGGATATTGCATGCTATAAGGAGCATAATGCAATAGAGGTGGTAACATGGTTTACTTGAGATTTATTTCATTACTTCCTAGTATGAGACCTGATTAATCGAAATGGGAAATAACTTTTATTGTTGTGTATCATCATGCATGGCTAAATGCGGTACAGTTGTATATGAAAATAATAAATAAACATTTTATTTTCGAAAAAATAAAAATATATTTGCATGCCTCATTTTAATTGAATTTCACTAAAATAACAAGCTGGCGACTCGCAAGAAACCGCACAAGACCGGGATCAAGTTCTCGTATCGAAGGCCAAGACTCACTTCGGGTCGCTGAGCCAGCGGAGTAAGTAAAAAGTCAATTAATTACGTGTCAAGAGTAATTATGCAAATTCCCTTATTTACGTGTGAAGTGAATTAAAAACATAAAATCTTATCTCCGGTGTATTAAAACAGACTCGTAGAAAATCATCAAGGCGTTTCATTGCTTAGGTAGCATTTAATACGAGTTTCCTAGACTTCAAAAGTAGGTATACTTTGCGAAAGGATTTGTTCGAGAGTCGCGAGACGTTTTCGCCTGTATAAAAGCACTTAAGTTAAAATTATGCGGTGTGTTAGAATCCACGTTCATGATGAATATTTTATTTCATGCTTGAGTATTTAATCCTACAAAATTGTATATGGAATTTTGAATGTATAATACGTTGGTAGTAAGGAATTTGTTCTTAATTAAACTGTGTACGATGTTACTCAGAATACCTAGTCTTAAAAACGTGTATACCTTAAGTGATTCATCGTGGGGGCTTGTGGGGCTGGACATCTCAAGCAACGCATTTAGTTATAAGTAGATGTACTAGATTTTTAGTTATGTTAATTTTTATCGACATTTGTGCATTGGAACTTTGTCCATGAGCTTACGTTTTTTAAATTATTTATTTTGTATTCTTTAAATTGTATAATCTTTTTGAAAAGAGTATTTACTGAGTTTCTTGCCAGGTTCTTCTCAGTGAAAGCAACCTTCCGAACCTGGCGGTAGCATGTATAATCCTGTATAATTATGTCATTCTGACGATTTGAAAGTACTTTGTAAAAAGTCTAATCGAATATAGATATTTTTGACTTTGACTTTGACGTGGTTATAGACCACTAGTTTTGTATATGCTCTATATATTGCAGTTATTTTATGGCTTATGTACATGTTTTTTGCATCTTTTCAAATATTAGTCGCAGGTGAACTTTGAAGGTAGGGTGAAGTAGTGGTGCTTGTCCGAAGTCTTATGTGCTTAATATTGTGAATCCAGATTTATTCAATGGTCTTAGGTGGTTAAATACAAAAAGTTAGTTCTCAGCATATTTTTTTCATATGTTTATACATATACATTTATACTTTTGTTTGCGTGCTACCTTTTTGAATGATTTTTTTTCTAGAACGCAGAGAATATGAATTCGATTCCTCTCTTTGTCCTCCTCTCAATATCCAAGTGTGTGGTTTTATCACGATTAAGTTCTAGCCTAATATTTCTGCCGGATTCTGACTAACAGCCGTTTAAAGTCTTATCAAAACTAGCTTTGGACAAACTTTTCCAAGAAATACCTGACGCTGTCTAGATATCTTGACTATTTGTAAGTAACCAGCGGACCAAGACGACCATTATGCTGCACATTTGTCCATAAATTGCATTTTATAAAATGGCTAGAACGTGCTAGGTAGCCATTTCTCTGTAAAGTGTCCTTACCTCTCGACTTCTAAGTGTCACTTGGAGACACTAAAATGGCGATTATGCATTGAAAGGATTGGATAGCTAAGCCTTTTTGTAATAAGTTTAATCAGAAGATTAACATGGAAGCTAGGGTGTCATACCTACATTAATTTGGGTTCAAGACTTTGGAATAAATTGAAGAATAAATGCAAAAAATCCCGACAAACGTTGTTCTGTCAAATATTTTTTGGAGTAGACCACCCTCACCATATAGGGGTATGAAAAATAAACGTGCTATTCTCAGACCTACCAAGTCACAAAAAACATAAAAATTGCTCCAGCCTGGTCGGAGGAGATTTGTTACAAACACTGCGAGATCAGAATGTTATATAATACTAGATGTCAGTTAATCATTCAACTCAATGATATTTTATAAAATAAATGCCGATTACTTGTCATACATTCAAACATATAATTACTCCCGCTCGTATTCCTCAAAGGGATAGGCAAAGATACATTTTTAATACACCCACACTAACTTACTTCACATCTCTCGCTTGTTAAATTGTAAACTTAAAGAGTAAAATAACTGTTCCGTGCATGAAATAAGAAGTAACGGCTAACTTTATAGCCCCACGAGAACCATTGAGAAGGATAAATACATCTCTTGGGTATTAAACTGCATTCTATTTAGTACCTGTATAGTACAGTCGTGCAAATGTTGATCTATCTATATTTTAATAGGTTCCGCTACTTTGGTCACATGGCATTTTCCTATACATGGGACCAACTATGATCGTTTAAGCAGCGCTTATTAAGAACTTCTTAGCTTTGGCATTTAATTTTGCGTTACAAATATGAAATGTCAAAGCTCAAAAGTTCTTAATACGCTGTTTAAACCGATGTCTCCATTAGTTTCGAGACAATGGGGCCAGCTATGGTCGTTTAGCGCGTATTTTTAGTAGAATATTTTGGTCAAAATAAAATTTCAAGCCTTACAAGCTCTTATAATTGATACGCACTGTTTAAAGCGATCATAATTAACCCTTTCATGCTTTTAACGCGTCTTTTCTTGTATCATATCTGTCTAGATTTCCAGATTATATATTCTATTTCGTTACGTTAATCTTAAACAAAGACGATTGTAAAATTTTTGTTATATTAGGCCTAAAGCTCGGTAGACGATTTTGTTATAGATTGAGAAAAAGGGTATTGGAATTATGGAGCGTAAAGGTACAGAGAAATCGCTCCCCTAAGGTTTCCTCTAACAAGGCACGGACTTAAGGTTAGCTCCTTTAAATCTGCCTTGAGGTATGCCAAGGGACGCATTAATTACCACCTTTTTGTAGACCAAGCCCAATGCTACACTTAAAGAATCTTTGCAAGTCTACAGTAGTTTCTAGATTAAGGCAGTAATGTTATATTACGCTACTAACTGAGCCCCGTAGTTCTACCCACGTATGATTAACAAAAATAACACTCCTCTTTTTGCGTAGGGGGTTGAAAACTATATTATTAAGATACATATTTATTTATAAAACGCTTTATAATCCCGTTGAAAGCAGTCCAGCTGTTTCTGAGATTATCGGAACGAACAGATAGACAGACAGACAAACAGAAGACAGACAATTAAAAAATATATAAAGGTCGGTAACGTATATAGTTTCATTAGCGTTATTTATAAGCTGTTTTTGTTTTTAATTTGGAATTATAAACATAAGTCTCAATTTTATTTATCTGTATAGACTTCTCATCCATTCGTCATTATCGTATATTCTATTGCCATCGAACACTTTATTGAGTTAAAAAATCGTGAAAGAAACTAAACACATTACCTTCGAAAAATCTGTTTCAAATTAGGTTATACAATGTAAAACCAATGCCCGTACTCTGTGAGCATTCTGTATTGAATTTTAGTATATAATGGCATAGTTCACAAATACCAAATATTCAAATACAAGCTCGTAAAAATGCATGGAATATGAATATATATATATCTACCAATATGTTTCTTGTTTATGAATCAAAATGGGGATCCTCATGAATGTTAAAGGATTCCAACATTATGCATGCATTTTTATTGTGTTTTTTACATATTTCGTATTATGATTTATACTTCAAAGATAATGTTTAGTGAACGTGAACTTCACCTGTGATTTATATAGAGATAGGCTAAACTGACTTGCTTGCGTCCGCAGTTTCGCCTACGTGTGCGTAAACTTTCAACCCCAATTTGACATGTGCGTTTGCCCAGCACGGCCCCCCAGAATTTGCATTTTTGGTGTACACCAAAGGAATGTACTTACCCCTAGGGGTATATGTACCGCTTTCTCTTTCAATGTACCTCTGTACTTTCGAAGAAATAAGGAAACAAAAGGGGCCGTGCCAGCCATACGGTTTCAACACGGCCCTCGTGTAACTTGGTAAATATAAAGTGTATTTAAAAAAATCATAAGCCCAACGAACATTCGTTGTAAGTAGTAGAGTAATTTGTAGAGTAAGTACATACTTACTCTATTAACACGTTATATGTACCGCAAAAGATATTGAAAATTCGTTATAACAAATAATATATAGACATGGAAATAGGGCCGTGCTGTAAAAACTAGTAACATATGTACTGCTTTGGTTTCTCATAAATTGCGCAAAATTTTGTAATATAATTTAGTTTTTTTCAGCACGGCCCCGTAAAGATGCTTATATCTTTTTAAATATGACATATTTCCTTACAAAATTCCACATTCTGGATTATTTTTAGGAGTACATTCGTTTCCAATTAATTCCGATTCTCGTGTTAGTCCTTTAAAAGATATACCGCATCAAAAATATCATATAATACAACAAATTCAGGGGGGCTCTGCTGGGCAAACGAACGTAATTTGACAATAGAATTGTGGATTTGTCGAATTTTGACAACCATTTATTTAACCCCATCAAAAACATACCGTCCAAAGGTCATGTCTCTAATATCAGCGGTTTAGGTTGTAAGTTGATATATAAGTCAGTCAGGACTTGAATATTATGTATGAATAAGTTGGTTCTCATATATTTTGTGAATACATTTACCTATGTTAGCTACTGTCCCATGGGAACTGTCTTTCAACATCTTTCCAGTATAAACGCTTTTGATTCTATCAAGACACTTTAATGCGACAAGAGGTGACACGTTCCCAAAAAGACTTTAGGATGGTTTGATACTCTGTTGCTGTGTAAAACATATACAAACCAAACAAAATGAACCAAACTTACATATTTTCGTTAGTATGGTTGGTACTACCGATCTTAATTAGCGTGGATAATATCGGTTTGAAATACTACATACATATGCTCACGCCTGTATTCCGCGAAGGGGTAGGCAGTGGTGTTGTAATAAATACGCCAACTTTTCACCGAAGATAATTACTTAAGTGCTAGCGTGACAGATGGTGCGTCTATCGCCGTCTAAGACACTACACATACGTCTTTGAATTACTTCTCGGACACATGCAGGTTTCCTCACGATGTTTTCCTTAACCGTTAAGCACGTGGTGTGAAATCACTATACTTAAGTTTTTAGAAAAACTCATTGGGTAGGCCCTGCTGGGATTCGAAATTGCGTCGCTTACGTTGCAGGCGACTGCTCAAGTCCCAAGGCCAGGACGGCCACCGCGGTTAGAAATACTATACTTATTGTATTAGTATTGTAAGATTAGTCTTAGAGCAGGATCATTTATAACAAACGATGGTAATAGGGCTTGTCTTCACGCCTACAAACAAAGATGGAAGGTACAAAAACACAAGGTCAGCACAAAACATAAGTACCAACCGGCCTTAGCTTTGCTAAGCAGGTCATCTTGCCGCTTATATTCTACAGACAGTTAGTCCCAAACGGTTTTGTAGATAGTTGACAGAACTAGGTGAGAGAAAAACAGGTCACACAGATAAATAAAAAAGTATACAAATTCACAGAGATATTTAACTATCAACAATCGAGGGCATCTATACAGATAAATAAAATTGAAGTGTCTGTTTAGGTCATTCCAAAATAACAGCTTTTCATTAAGTGCATATGAAAGTAATGTATAAAGGTAATGACTAAAAAAATTTTTCTGTCTGTCTGTCTGCCTGTTTGTTCCGGCTAATCTCCGACGGCTGGACAAATTTTAACGGAAATTTCACTGGTAGATAGCAAATTTACAAGGAGTAACTTTTATTTAAAAAAAACATTTACACAGTACAGCTAGTTTTTAATAAAGAAAGAGAAGGATTCAATTCGTTTAAAATTCAGAGCTGGCTGACAGGAGACTGCACCTCCACCTTACGGAAGCTCGCAGCCAAATAATTCTACCTCATGGTAGTGCTGTTCGGTAAAGTCGCTAGTGATCTTTGGAGGGGATAGAGGCTCTATTATGAGACATTGTCATCTCTTAGAGTGATCCCATTCCGTGTAAGGCATGCAAAGTGTAAGTCACACCAGTGTCAATGGCTGCAGTTGCCGCTTACCATCAGGAGGCTGAATGCTTATTCGCCATTCCGGTATAAAAAAACATTATAAGGTGAAAACACGTGCTGTCCATTTCATTTTTACAGTTAGAGTTATTATATAGGTCTGTACCCCATCGCAACTGCTTACGAACAGTTAGTTACGTACCCGGCCGAAAGGAATCTGACAGCAGCTTTAAATCTGATAATTGAAACTAAAGTGACAGGTACCTAGAGCCTTTAGCCTTCACGACCTTCGAATAGATTACGCCACGTCTTGAACAATCAAAGGATTTACAGACGATGAATCTTATTTCCACTTCAATTTAATACAAACTCTATGGTCAAAAGGCGTTCATAAGGGATTACGCCAACAATTTGTATTGTGCAGAATATTCATTCCTTATAATGTAACTGTATTTGTAGGCACACGCCCTTAATATACAGAAACCTTTTGAAATACTACCCACGGTTCTCGTTAACCCTTGAAATGAGAAGTCATAAAACAAATTTGGTTTTTGTCGACATGACTCTGAGAGCCGTCTGAACAATGTGCTGGGCCCAGTCCAAACAGTACAAGTAATATTGGATTAATTTACTTTTATTATGTTCATTGCCTTGTTATATTACATTTGTACCTTTATATATTTATATATTTTGATGTTGAAAGTATAATGAATTCGCGCAAATGACGAATTTCAAATCCCTGCTGACGTGACGAAACCTGCATATTGTATTTCTAGTTTATTATTCTAATTGTACAATATTCTAATTTCAAAGACAAATGTAAAGTGCCTAAGACAGTGTTGGACTCACGTGTCTCACATTGGTAAGTACCAATGCAGGGTCTTTTCACCCAAGACGATTAAGTAATCGTCTTGGGTGAAAAGACCCTGCATACGCATTAGTCAGTAACGAATCTGTAAATATATGTGCAGTCACTCCCTTTATTTTCACTAACCGATCATATTGCTCGTGACGTCACGAACCTATATAATTCTTAAAAATACAAATGTCCTGAATTTATGGAACAAATACGCATCAACTAATTACAATAATTGTTAGGCCCAGTATTGACATTGTGAATTTGAATAGTCAGCATGATTAACAAATGAGCTACATTCAGCCGCCAAATCATGTTTGCACATTACTAATGTGTATGGTCAAACAAAACAATGGGCTATTTACTATCGGTACTGATTAATTAGGGTCCGAAATAAATAGTGTAGGATCAAGTAGCGTTCATAAGCTACGCTAGCTTAGCGGGACCCTTCAAGGTCTATGATATAGAGGGAAGGGGACGTGAGTTACATCCACTTGACCGAATTTGTCCCATTTAATCGTACTTACGCCTGATGGTATATAACTAAAACTCTAAAATTAAATCACGTATACTTACGTTCTTCGAAAAACGAAGCTTCGGCTGAAAGTTCACAAGGTTCCTACCACCGTTCTTATTCGTTCTAAAATTATGTCCAAACGTAATCCACAAGAAAATTCTTTGACGTTAATATATTCTGAACCTACTTTAGTTAAATTAATTAACGAAAAAAAATTAAGAAACTAATTTTGATTTTCGTTTGTTTGCGAAGTTTCGTTTTCGAAGAAAGAGAGTAGACCCCCTTCTTTACTCTGGTAAAAAGTCACAATCATCATTCATTTATTATTAACATTCATAGGGAATATTTAATCAAAAACATACCAATCTAGAGGTAAGACATAACGAACTGCGGAACCGGGAGCATTCCTAGTCCCAAAACATTCAGAATCCAGAAGAACGCAGCCAAATAATACTACCTTATTTCTTAATTTGTCCTTTTCTGTTGTTCTGCTGTGAGCAAAGTCACCATTGGGAGGGGAGGAGGAGTCTGTACGGACTATTTATTTATTTAAAAATATATATTACGTATAATTGCAGTAATTAAAATTATTACGTCGGTTTATCTCTGAGCAGGTATCTGCCCATCCAACAACGATAGCAAATTGGTTAACGTAATTTCTGCCCTATCAACGAATATATAGTGTATTGCGGGGCCCTTTTGTTTTTCAGTTCCTTGGCCAGCGATTCAATTCTTTATTGAATCAAGCGTTATATATAGTATAGATACCATCAGACGATACGCTTTTTTGTCACCTTTGATGCAAGAAAAACAAAAATATTTTACAATATATCTTTTGTTTTCCTTTATTCGTCGTATCGATCGCATCTCTAAAAGTAATACCTAATATTTTAAATAGATTCAATATGGCGGAGGGTGAAGTACCTTCTCCCGACTCTCAATATAATAATAACTGAATTTTGATATACGGTCGACAGCGGGTGTCAAATCATGCACAACACAATAGAGTCGATGTTTCGATATTATTGACATTCATTCTACTGAACGAAAGGGCTGTATAATGAACCTAACAGACTTTATTATAGCATTTAATATATTTTTATTTTTTGGTTCATGTCTAAAATACGTATTAGTTACGTTTACGAATTAAAAACTCAAAAGCTTTACAGACGTCGTATCCGTGTGAGAACTAAAGAGCACATCTTGACTTTTAATTTTGGTACCATAAAATTGAACGACAAAGTTTAGAAGTTCTCAATACCAAATGATCATAGATGGCCCCACAGTCACTTGCGAATATGCATCATGCCCGACGCCGATATATTTCTATTGACGACAGCTCAAGTACTGGCGGGTAAGGAAGTCCTCCCCGCCAGTAGTGGAGGGCTCTTCAATACCCATTACTTGCGTTCAAATGGATGTTTGGAGACTGGATTAGACATCTGGCGGACCACCTCCTGTATTTGGAATCTGCTCACAAAGGTTTCTCTTCGACTTTTGTGATTTATTGCCTTGTTAATAAAACAGTTCTGTATGTCCAAATTCGAAAGTGGAAGGTTACTCAAGGTAACCGTTTAACGTTATTTGGCTCTCAGTCGTCTTGTCCTTATATTCGTTTTTCGACATTTATAAGTGTATTACCAGAGCCATAACTGAATAAATCATTTTCAATTTCACATAACGACGTTAATGCCGTAAATATAAGTTGTTACAAACGAGGCTACTTGCATGTAGCACATGGTAGCTCATTCCTTTCCTTTGGCCGATGTAAAGGTAGGAAGTATTATCAAAACACACTTTTCAAATAATTACAAACCGCAGGCTTAAGCCCCGTTTACACTTAGTAGTTGGCTATACGTTCCACCGCGGTAAAATAAGATCATAACAAATACTTGAAAATATAATGTTACAAAAGTAACTACTATTCATTTAGATATAAGTCCTTATATGTTAATTCAAACATATAATTAGATGCTGTAACCCTCGCGCGCTCGTAATATTAACATACATATGACGTCATTGGCTGTTCCTTTCTACGTCGGAGTTTATTCTTCGCAAGGGAGCCTTTCGTATAATTACGTCACAGTTCACGGAGGGTCGGCCAAGTGTGACAACATTTAAGGTGAAATTACGCATTGAAAACATGCGTATATTATTTTAACTCTACTAAATATAGGAATATAATTAGTCAAATGTATTTGAGTAAAATTGACAGAAACTAGTAAGTGTGGGGCAAATGCATGCTGAATGAGGCACGTGAACATTATAGCTCTAAGCACGGCCGCAGTGCCAATGCTTTTTATTCTATTCCAATTTTACCCTAAGCCGCACAGCCCTTTGGGCGTACAATACAAATCTACGTATTTTAATAGTATTTATTTCTTCTTCGTCCGCTTTCCTACTCTCTCTCCTCCACTTTGCTCGGTCTTAGGCATCCTCCACTGTGAGGTCGTTCTATTTCATGCCGGCTTTAACGACGTCAAGCCTGAGTGAGTTCTTGGGCCTCACATATTTAATAGTAGTTATTTAATATATTTAATTTAAGTCATGTATGTGTGTGTAAAAAGCTTTCGCATTTGTAATATTAGTATTACACAAAAAATATCTTCTTTATAAATAAATTGCTGACTGACCAACTGATGAGAACTAGTCGTCAATTGTTTCAACTGCGCGATAAAAACTTGAAGCATTAATTAGAAAGACAACAATAAATATCTGTCTTCCTCCTTACTTCTTTATAAATTGTATGTATACTTTGAAAATGAATTGTTCTTGAACTTGACTTGGTCATTTGTCACAACATTTGCCAGGTTAATTACATGGAAATTTGCATACGTCTGAGGTAAATTACCAAGACGGGGTAAATGAACTGATACGGAAATACTTTTTGCAAGGGAATAATAATTGTATTAAGAATACGAGACACACTTAGGAACGACAACTCAGTGCCAAAAATATTGGCCTTAAAAGTCTAGACTCTACATAAATGGGTATATCTATGTGTGTGTCCATGTACAATCTTAGTTAGCGTCAAGGTTAAATGCAATAAAATTGCCGCAACATATGACCCATATGTTGCGTCAATTTTATTGCATTTGATCAAAGTATTTAAACAAAGAACACAACCCTATATGATAATACTTGACATACCATAAATCATAACATATGTAAATGGACATCTAACATAAACGTGACTAACTCTGACTTTGAGGGTACAAAACTAACTTCCTTAAAGTTTTGAGACGTAGTAATTGAGTGAGCCCAAATAATATTTTATTCACACGAAGTCGCGGGCAGAAGCTAGTACTTATATGTTTATATGTGTATAAGATATATGTATAAGAATATGATATATAGCTTCGCCTCGCAACTTCGTTTACGTAGCAGAATTATATATAGCTTGTAGCGTTATTCGATAAATATTGAACGGTCAAACCCGTTATGCCCTAACTCTCTTAAATTAGTATGTTATACATATTATTATTAAAGTTATACTTATCCATTTATATTACATATACTGTTTGAGAACCGTGGTGGCCTTGTGGTTTGAGCAATCGCCTGCTCGGGTCGGGTTGTACCAATGAGTAAGACTTATGTACAATGATTTCAGGGAATACAGGCTATAAGCATTTACGAGTGTAGGCGCGAGAAGGACCAGTACTTGATACAATTTTAATATATAACATATTCCAAAATACATATAATATTGTAGCAAAAGAAATAAGGCAAAACTTTCTTCGTTCACATAGTATAAGTTTTATAAAATTCAACAACCTTGAAAGAGTGAACTTCAACCGCAAACTAAGCCCTTACCAACTATGAATGAACGCTACATCTAAATACAGAATTCTTGACTATATTTAGAAAAGTTTTATAGCCAAGTATGAACTTCAGTACACCTACGCAATTAAGTGATATTACAGACGAGTTTTATAAAAGGGTCGTAATAATAGCCCATGATAGAGCCGAAGTAATAAAATCCACTGAGCGGATATTTGCATGGTGATAAAATCTGTAGCTACGAGCTTCGTAGCACGCCTACGCGCTACGACATTGTCTACGAACCGTAGCACCTTTGTCTGCGCCTCCAATATAATGATAGTTTTTGTCTTGTCTTGTTTCTAGTCAATATAGATCGATATTATATTATACCTTTAAACGAGCAATTCTTGTATATATATGTATATAGAATCTGAATCTCGGGAACGGCGGTAACGATTTTCATGAAATTTTGTATGTAGTGGGTTTAATTTTTGGAAACATCGTTTTGACCACGTTTTTAGGCACTGAAAAACTCATAAAATATCATGTACGATATGTAGTATCACGATACAAAATTTCGCCAACATCTGTCAAGTAATGGTAGCTCAGACGTAAGACTTCCAGCCTACGGGGCGATAACGAAGCTAGAGTACCCCGGTTCGAGACAGACGTTCACCGGATCGATTTTTTAATTCTTCCCCCATTTTTTTTCTACTCGCTTTGAACGTCAACCAGGTCCAGTAGGTTATTCAACTTACGAACATAATATTAAGCGTGTACGTAATATCATCAGAAGAAATATTAGGTGTGGATTCAAACTAGATAATATTTCTGTAATATATAGTAAAAGCACCTATTTATTATGTATGCAAACACTGCAATATACTTAGTAAGACTTAGTTACATTTAATTTCGCTTACGTTTTATTTTCGAGATCACTGATCAATTTCTTTTGTGATGCAAATTCCACAGAATTTCAATAAAATGCAAATGTATTGGACATTCACATCGCGCCGCGGGCTGAATATTATTGCTAGACATTTGATGTTTTGATAAGACCAATCTTCTTTGATTTCTACTTTAGTAATTCAAATTGATTTCACGAGAGTATTCGTTATGGTAACATTCCTCGAATATACTTTAATAGAGTTCCATTGCTTTTCAACTCTCTTTCTTTTCTGTATTAACGAGGTCTTTTAATGAAGATACAATAACGTCAAAGTAGACGCTACTTACGTTTTCTATTTATAACACTGTACTTTAAAGGATATATATATATATAATACCTTTAAACGAGCAATTCTTGTGTATATTTGTTGAAAACGGCTCCAAAGATTTTCATGTTAGTAAGTATGCACAGGATTTAGGTGGCGATAAACCGATCTCATCTGAAATGGTTTCATTTTGAGAAAAAGTCGATCAAAATGTGTAAAGCTCGCTCATCCAGGCACTGTTATTTAAATTCAATAGGACTCTGATCGGTTTTATCAAAATCCACGTGTTCCAGAATAGTATTTCGATAAGACTTCAACTCAATAGGATCGAAACTAAACGGTTTCACAATAACTTAATAAATACGTTTTTACTTTGATATATTCAATACGAAAACGTTATCAACGAATAAGTCACTGCGATATCGTTACGGTTTTGATTATACGTATCGCTATTGTATATAGTAGCTTACAGAGGGTGAAACGGCTAGTGTTCAGTGGGGAGCGACGATGTGGCTCTGAAGAGCTATCGATACTGGCCGTCGTGCGATTATTTACCGTCGAAAGAATGCAAATCCCTTTGGAATATTTTGACCAAAAATATTTTATTATTCAAATTTCGGGGTTAATATTACATGACTGAATACATAATTGGTATTTAATTAAGTATCTCCGATGTAAAGTGGTCAGTATAACACTAGTGCCTACCCCTCCGGGGATTATTTTGGCACGTTGTGAGCATATATATTTCATAACGACACTGCGATAAATTTTATTCAATTCACTTTAGTTCCGAGGCAAAATAATAATTATGACTGATTGCACTCCCGAGGGTAATGTCCTCGCGAGCCATTCTTAAAACACCAATAAAATTGTTTATTGGTAGGGACGTAACGAATAAAAAAAAATTCCAGTGTTGCCACCATCGAGGTGGTTCCACCTTTTCTTGTGAAAATAAGACAGTCATAAAAGAAAATTTATCACCCGCAGTAAATAAAGCGAAACATATTGCGCTTTCGAGCAGTAAAAAGATATCACAGCTCACAAAGAGTGTCGTTAATGTTTATCAATGCGAATCATGAGGAGGTCCTCGGTCGACCACAGTTTTGAACTCACTTTTTGTACTTCTGTAATCGTAAACACAAAGTCATCGATTTATTTCCAATAAATATTCATTTAATATATTAATAATCATACTCACATTGGTTTAAAGAGATATGAAAACTTAAACATCGTAAAAACCTTTTGAAATCTTTAGCAGTTTTAGAAAATGCTTCTTTTTTTTCTTACTGACTACAGGAGGCCATCTATGTTTCATTAGCGCGTATTAAGAACTTAGCTTGACCCTTAATAAGCTTAAGCCGATGATGGTGGGCACCCAGTGCGATAAGGCAAAAAATTGGGCAAATTATATTACACTTACACCAAGAAAATTCTAAAATAACAAATAAAAATCATCATCATCGTCATCATCTCCCTGGCCTTATCCCATACACTGTTGTGGTCGGCACTTGATTCAACCCGATGTAGCTGATCACTTGATTTTTATACGAATCGACTGCCACCTGACCTTCGCAACCCCTTTAACGAGAAAAATCTGTGATCTGGGTTAAATCAGTTGTCAGACTATTTTAGGCCTCCGACTGACCTGTAACGATTGCCAAAAATGATAAATTGGCAACCGGGACCGACGGCTTAACGTGCTCTCCGAGGCACGGAGGGAACTCGGGCGGTCACCCATCCAATTACTGGCTAGGCTTAGGGTTGCTTAACTTCGCTGATCGAATGATATGCGCAATAGCAACTGTGCCACGAGCTCCTCTTATATTAAAATTAGACAAAAATCTAGCATACGATCTAATATTAGGTTACCCGTAATGTCAAAACGTTTTAGGAAAATATAAATATGAAAATATTTTATCCAAACTTTTGTTGGTAGAGCACCATTGCACACTGTTTGCAGTCCAATTCATTCACGGTTAAGCAAACAGATCAACACGAATGGGATGATAGGAATGTCAATACGCCCGTTAAGCCTCTGCTATTTGTTGTTAGTTACATTTTGATAATCCTGCAAATTAACGTGATACAACTCCTCGTAGCACATAATTCGTGCAATGCATACTCGTTATTTGGTGTCATTACCATTCAGCAGTGACGACTTTCCGATTGGTATGACGACTTTGTGAAATGTACTGACCGAGCTTCTTATCGGCTATACTCAAAAGACTCGTTTTTCTTTTGTCGGTGGTAATGTTATCAACATTCATGAATCATAACTGAATAATTTTCATGATCTCAAACTAGGTTTAATTTCCTGAAATAATTATGTTAAGCAACAAAAAAGTCGGTTGTCCTTTTCCTTGTTGGTTGTTTTGCATTTTGGTATTTAATCAAAATATTTGTTAATATTTGTAAAACTTTTGTTGCATTATAACAAAACTACAAAAGTGTGTAATTTGATTACTCAATCCATTTTCAATCCAATGGCTGACGTCACACCAATCAATTTATTTGCGTCAACTTGCCATGGACCGTTGCACAACGGTATTGTATTTTGTTATCCGATGAAGCGTTGCAATGGAGAGCGATTGATGAGAATTCTTATTACAAATAAACGACCAATATTACATTATGTATTATGTTCTTGTTAGAAAGGTGCCGGTAGACAAAGTATGTCACGTGACTGATTTATGTCATTACTATACATTTTTTATCGTTTGTATTAGCGCAAACGCAATAGAATGTTTCTTCGTCTAGGCCTACAGAGCAACTGGAATACGATGCGCGCTGTCGATTTCAGACATTTCTTATTTATTTACTTCAATTATGTATATTTCATATTAGAACTGCTATAATTCGACACTTACTTCATACGAAATTGAACCTTACTGTCGCGTACTTAGGTATAAATTTCGTTTGATACCATTGATAATATTTGTTTGTCATTTTTAGTCGTAAAATAAATATAATTTTTCGTGGAGTGCCGCGGCAAATCGTCAACTATGTACAATTGCATTTCACAGAAACCATTGTGGCATTATTGATTTAGTTCAGTTCCGAGAATTCAAAACTACTCATTGTATACAACCCTATATTGAGTCTATTGCAATTACAGAGGATTATTAATAGTACTTTAAATGCGACATCATACAAAAGTAGTACCTGTAAGCAATAGAGTAAAATATTTTCTTTTTGAACAAGTCAGAAAGAGCCGTGGTGGCCTCGGGGTTAGAGCAGTCGCCTGCTACGCAAGCGACGCTAGTTCGAATCCCAGCGGGGTCTGTACCAATGAGTTTTTCTAAAAAACTTATGTACAGTGATTTCACACTACGTGCTTTACGGTGAAGGAAACATCGTGAGGAAACCTGCATATTTCTGAGAAGTAATTCAATGACGTATGTAAAGTGTCTAAGACGGCGATGGGCTCACCTTGGCGCTCAATCATCTTCGGTGAAAAGTGGGTGTTGTTACAACACCTCAGCCTACCCCTTCGGGGAATACAGGCGTGAGCATATGTATGTATGTATGTTAAACAAGTCATTATTGTATCATTATTATGTCATTATTATGTCATTATTGCTTATGTTTAGTTATTTCGTTTAATGAGAAGCATGTGTCTCGCTGCGTCTAAAGATCATAAGAAAAAAGTACGGGATGTCTTCACACACGACACTAAAACAAAAACACACATAAGTATTTCTCGTAAGGGACGTTTTGTAAAACCGCCAAAACAAATTACCCACTAACTGCTTTGTTATTGTACCAAGAAAATACAATAAATTACTAAAATGGATGATGTGCAAAAATGTATAGGTATAATATTATATCCCAGTACTGAATAGTTCCACAATTTGATACACATGCAAAGATACACGGAAGTCTTTTGTCCATTGTGAGGCCGCGGAACGCTTTTTATGGGCCCCTAGGTTTGACCGACGTTAATAAATGACCGATTTTATGTCATTCACATCAATCTTGATTGAATAGACATCGGGAAATATCAGTATTCCCGCTGCACCATTTGCAACACCCTGATGGAATGAGGTCGGAATAACAAAGATTATTTTAATGACTGACGGATGTTAATGAGGCTTAAATAAAGTAAGCCTACCGAACATAATTTGTAAACCAAAAGCGGCTCAAAAAGTGCCTTTAGAAAAGTAAGTCTGAACTCGACTCTGCGTGGAAATCGGATTATGTAGGTGCCTTTAGTCGTTATTTTTGTATTGCTGGGGCGCGACTGAGAGGATTTCACTCTACAGATTCCTGTGGGATGGAATGTTTTTAAACATCTGCCCAACTTACAAGGGACACCTTACGCTGTTGGTTTTTCAACTTTTACTTAAAATCTATAAATACTATATAAAAATTCCCATCTGACTGACTAACTTTATACACCATCGCACAGCTTAAGCCGTTGGTCCTAGACACATGCATTTTGAAGGTTGTGTTCTTTGTGCTGTTCCATCCCTAACGGGTTGATGAATGAACCCGGATTACGACATAGCTATTTATTGATTACGGGTTGATTATTTGTGAGACTTTTCATTGGATGGGTGTATGTGCATGTAAATCACGCGGGGGAACCCGCGGGTGGCATCTAACTGCCACCCGCGGGTTCCCCCGGGTTCCCCCGCGGGTTATTTTGAAAAAAATAAGATTATTGAAAAACTATTTTCTATTATTTTTTAAATTAGCTTTTAGTTGCATCTTTTAAAGGAAAACAATGATTTTGTCGTGTTGCCCTCAGCAAGACCTTTCATTTGGTACCCACACTGTGGTAGTGAAGAAAAATAAATAGTCTGCCATCTTGGATGCTCCGCCATATTAGAATTATAATTTCGTCACCTAGCTAAGCATGCATTGTCGTCCAAAATAAGCATGTATAACAAATTTCAGCTCAATCGGTTAAAGAATAAAATCGGTTAACTGATTTAAAATGCAGTTGCAATATTATACAATATAAAATTTTCATATGTTAATTAATTAAATTTAATAATAAATTAATTCAAGCTAGTAAAATCCTTATAAATCAAAAGAGTTGTAAGTATGCTCGTTTCCCATTTGTAGTTAAAACTCATATTAATAAGATCAAGATTAACAACACAGGGGTGAGTCGATTATAGTTTCCAAGAAACAATTTATCAAATCGTGTTGACTACATTGTATGTTACCTTTCAACATTTGCAATCAACTCGCCAAACGAGCATCGATCAATGTCTTTCGTGTTTCACTATTAATATCGATATACCCACAAAACTCATAATTTTAACAGCTGGAGTTAGATCGATACCGTGGTTAGTGCTTTAATGTTTTTTAAGAACTACTTGAGAACTCTTTTTTTATTCTTTTTATATATTTATTTCATGGTGGCCCGCGGAACCCCAATGTTTTTTATAAAAGTATGCTCCTTGTAATATTAGCTATCTGCCTGTGCATGTCCCGTTGAAATCGGTCCAGCCGTTACGGAGATTATCTGGAAATAAATAAATTGTTTTTTTAATATGAGTACCATAATTATATACTTTCTTACGCATTTAGTGAAAAGTTGTTACTTTGGAATGACAAAAAATCTGCAATTGTATTTATCTGTATAATTTTCATTGTAAAGATCGTTACTCTTGACTTTCATTAATTATTTTTCGTGTGCCTTAACAATAATTATGAAATCTGTATATCCAAAGAAAACGAGAAAGTAATTTTGAGAGAGATAAAATAATCAATATAATAAAAAAATTTACCGCAAGGCTACAAATATTTAACAAACAATAAAACACCGTAGAAACGGAAATTACTTAAAAAAAAAATTCCACAAAATCATTTTGTGTGCGTGTTACGGTCATATAACTTATTGGTGCGATCTTAAGCAGTAACCACAAAAACTGTAGGGAAATAGTCTCTCGTACACGCAATTGTATCCACGTCCAAATACCTACCTTTTTATCTGACTGTTTCATTAAATGTTTACTGATGAATGGTAAAAAAACATTCAGCAAGTCTTTTCATTTAATACCCATAGTGTGGTAGTGCAGAAAAATAAATAGACCGCCATCTTGAATGATCCACCATATTGGAATTGGATTGACGTCACATAGCTCAGCGTGTGTGCATACGAATGTTCAACTCAATCGGTTAAATGTAACAGATATTAAATTATGTTGTACAATTCAAACAGGACAAATATATCTTCATACATTGCAAGTTAAATCAATTTGCAAGCCTCGTTGATAACGGATCATCGGCCTCCCGTTATCTTGATACTTTGGAACCGAATTTTCTCACCGGACTGCGGTGATCCCAACCGCAAAGTGAAAAATATATACGTACTTTCGCGTAAAGGTACGCGTGCTGGTAAGCGGCTACTGCAAGCTATGAATACTTGCAACACTAAGGTGTCACTTGTGTTTATCATACCTTGTAAAAGTGTATTAAGACAAGAACTTGGCTCCACTCTTCCATCTAGTTAATTTAGGTAAAGGTTAATAAACTGTGATGTGATTTTTTTATTCTTTGTTTACATATATTTGGTACACTCGTACCTAAATGCACTAAAATTCGAAATCATCCGATCAAATCGATCCCGACAGAACGAGCTATTGAGCATCATTGCATTACAAAGTCAATCTGTGAATGGAACTGATTTCCAATAGAGGCGGTGTATTGTACGGTAATCGACAACAGAGACGATGCAGTAATCTGTTAGAACATCAGAGTGCGACCCTCAAAGGCAAGATGCTCGCTATCGATTCTCTTTGTACCCCTTTGTTGCTAAATACATCAGGGGATTACATAATTGGATAACCTTACAGTGCGTTTGTAAGGTGATTCGACTACCTTTGGCCTGAGCGTAAGCAACTGGTAACTAAGTATGGTAAGTTTTTTTGAGGAATTTTGATCCTTATATATAATACTTTATATAAACACATGAAACATTTGGCATAGCACTTATAGCCTGGTATTTGATTACCAACTCTTCGTCTATGCCTCATCTACGTTATTTCTAAAAGTCATGTCATAAAATATATAAAGAGATAAATAAAATTGAATTGTCTGTTTGTAATTCCACATCAATAGTTTTTCACTAAATAAGAATTTTAACGGGATTTAAATTGGCAGATAGATTACAAGGAGTAACTTTGACTAGGTTTGATTAAAAAAATGGATTCTTCGAAATTAATTCACTCGTTAAATTAAGTGAGACCGCGGGTACAGCTTGTATATGGTATGATTTGACAAATGTTTCCCTTGGTAGTGTCGGCCCAATATGTCGCAATTAATTGCTGGCACACTAGGAGACAACATTGTCACGCGTCGTACAATAATCCGAATATCATTACCGATATCGACATTATTGGATGGTAGAGAAGCTATATCAATATTCTGTCTGTGTCGTTTTGTCATTATATTCGCACGATTACAAGCGAATCAATATTACTTTTTTCGTTCAGTTAATCAGCATTTCTGCAAACCTTCCAGGCTCAATCCCGCGATAAACCAATTTGGTTCGAGTTTAATATTTGTAATTACCTATATATTCTTGAGTTCTTGTTTAAAATATTACTTCTAAAGAGATGAATAAAATGTATGTGTCTGCTTGTAATTCCAAATTATCAGATTTTCACTAAATGCAAATGAATAAGATATAATATAAGAATACTTAGATAAAAAAAAACAATATTTAGTATTTTTTCTCTATTTGTTCATTCCGGCTAATCTCCGAAACGGCTCGACCGATTTTAGAAGAAAGAAGAAAAAATAGGTTTCCATGATATTAAGCCACACATAAATTAAACCAACGCATGTGAAACCGCGGAGCACAGCTAGTAAATAAATATACAAACGTACTCGCGGAAAATTTTTCGTCTACGAGTCGTCCAACAAAAGCTCATCAGCTATGAATTGCATATAACAGAATCCAAATGGATTTTCAAAAAACAAATGTGCGAAGTGAGAAGCGGCCATCAACTCACTAAAACTGATTACTCCGGAACAATGGCTCGTTAAATATATCGATTCACTTGTAAAACGGGCCGTTGTATATTTGTTTTTTATCGACTCGATCGCAATTTGTTGACGACCGTTAAGTGAAGAACGGCGACGCTTGTAAACTATCATCGTTAAATGACATTCCCTTCACCATAGTATCAAGATGAGCTTACTACAAACAGTACAGAATCTAGGAACAAACCATTGGAAGTGAATCTACGAGATTATAAGAGGCCACGCCGTAATGGCAGTAAGGGGTGTCACGTCGTAGTCCATCGCTTTTATGGCATTTACCGGCTTAACATATATTTTTTTAAACTTGAAACAAATTGAATGAATTACATTAACAGTAAATTAAGGAGTATTTTTCTAAAACTTAAAGTTTGACAAACATTACACACTGGATAGACGGGAAACACTTTATTATAAAAAAAATGGTATAGGTTGCACACTACTTGGTAAGTTTAGATATACTTACCGTGCCTTCACGCTGTCATAACATTTTATCACTTGCCTAACAATTACTTAGCTTAAATACAAGTCATCCTGTCGAATCACGCTTCACGATTATAATTGGTTAATTAAAGGGCCTCAACGTCACGCAAATTTAGTTTTACCTTAAGGAGGATCCCCTGTTTTAATTGGGAAATTGTAGTTTGAAGATGTCTTAAACAGGTATAAAGGCTTAAAAACTTCTCATATATTGGACTATCAGGTTAGTACTAGGCCTTAGTTAGTTCTCAAATTATAACAAAGTTCAGCCATCAGCCACTAATTAAATAAATATGCTCACGCCATCCCTGAAGGGTCCCCGAAGGGCTAAGCAGAGGTGTTGTAACAACACCCACATTTCACCGAATATGATCAAGTGCCAACGTGACAGAGGGTGAGTCCATCGCCGCCTCAGGCACTATATATACGTCTTTGAATTACTTCTCAGACATATGCAGGTTTCCTCACGATGTTTTCCTTCACCGTAAAGCACGTGGTGTGAAATAACTGCACACAATTTTTTAGAAAAACTCATTGGTACAGGCCCCGCTGGGATTCGAACTTGCGTCGCTTGCGTAGCAAGCGACTGCTCAAACCCCAAGGCCACCACGGCTTTTAATAAATAAAGAGTAATATACACATAAAGCATTATGGTTCATGATAGATACTTACAAAATCAGAGACAGTTTTCCCAGACATAACATGAATCAAAAACTATATGACAGGTAGTAATTTTATGACGCCCACAAGTTCCTTACTGAGCCTGAACTGAATATTACTTCAACCATACATTCACTCACATATTTATACGTATTCAGATGCTTAGCAAACTTTTGTGAATAGAATTTAATTTCATCAAGTCTCGATCGTTGTGGCAAAGCGACATGTAACCATCAATCATCTGCGGCTGACCGCTGAACTGCCTGCCGACCCTAAATAACCTAGACAATAACTTTACAATCAAAAACCCACTGTAAGTAATATATGTAAGGTTGAAAACAGCTCAAAGTCTAGCTAGCCGCTATCACAACCTATCTCATCTGATAGATAGTAACACAAAATAAAAATGTGTTGTGTAATTCTACTTGAAAAGGCGATTTTTCGTTTCGTTTCATAAAATATAAATAATTCGTTACTTTATTGCGTTATTGTACGTTGTTAAGTACTTTTAATTTGCGATGTGTGATGGCGAGAGGTTATTTGCGATGGTTTCGACTGTCCAAACATCTTAGTGCATCGGAATTGTTTTCATTCGATGGTAGTAGGGTAGTTAGATGATAGTCCGACTCACATGCAGACGCCACAAATATCGAAAAACCTCTTGACTGTTTCATCACCAGGGCAAGTCGGTGCTAAATTTGACCGACTCCGATTGTTGATACATTTCGCAATCTAAAAATAAACCAAGATCATAAAGGCTTACCATGAGAACAAAAATATCTAAGAAGAAATCATATATTATTACCCAATTGATAGCAGCGGCTTAACAAATATTGTAAAACATACCATTAAAATAAAATCTGAAGTAACCTATCTATTATATAAACAACTAGCGGACCTCACGCGGTTTCACCCGCGTAGTTCCCGTTCCTGTGGGAGTACGGTACGATAAAATAAAGCCTATGTTACTCGATGATGATGTAGCTATCCAATAGTGAAATAATTTTTGTAATCGGTCTAGTAGTTTTTGAGACTATTAATTACAACCAAACAAACAAAGTGTTTTTAAAATTCCTCAGCTCTCTTTAGGTACACGATAATCACGAAATCAATACAGATAAATAAAATTGAAGATTCTGTTTATAATTCCAAAATAACAGCTTTTCACTAAAAGCATTATTAAAGTATAAACGGTACTCACATAAATAAACCAATTTAACAAAAACCTGTCTTTTTGCGGCGGCATGGCCGATAACTGGCAGATAGCAAATTTTACAAGGACTAACATAGGCTAATTTGCTTTAATAAAAATAGGGGTCAAGAAATAAAGTCTACGACGACGAAACCGCGGGGCACGGCCAGTTCCAAATGAAATAAATGTTGTATAGTACCTAAGTATTGCCATTTTGTTTGTTTCTTACTTATAATCTATATTCAATCGGCATACACATATACAATATCGAAAGGGAATTCCAGCTTTATTGGATTAATAACGTCATTCGTTATCAAAGTTTCCCACTATGTTGTGTGCCTTGAATAGTTTCACAATGAAGAAATAAATATAAATTAGTTACTTATTCCATACTGAATATTAATATTTTCAATTATAGTATAGACTAGCTATACCCCGCTGATTTACCCGTTTTAATTTTATCATCATCTCACTGGCCTTATCCCATACATTGTTGGGGTCGGCACTTGATTCAACCCGATGCCGCTGATCACCTGATTTTTATACGTAACGACTGCCATCGCAACCACTTTTACGAGGAAAATCTGTGATGTGGGTTAAATCAGTTATCAGACTATTTTTGGCCTGGCCCGTTTTAATTTCATGCGTGATTTATTTCTATATTTATTTAAATAATAAAACCGTATTTATTTAAATAAAAGTAGCGTTAGTTACTGTTCTGTTTTAATTGTGTGAGAATCGTATACATATTTTAGTATATATCATTTGGGATTAAAAACAGTCACTTCAATTTTATTTATCTCTATAGATTAGGTATTTTGGTGGCCATCAAAGGATCTGAGATGAAATTAAGGAGGTAATTTATTCGTCGGCAGCTGTCACAGGCGGTAGTGCTACTGACAGATTATCAGCGGTTACCGATTGACTATTCAGGAAAAAACTTACGCGTAGAACTCGTTTAAGTTATGGATTTATTGAGTTCGCTTCCCGTTGCGTGACTTTCTTCCGTGACTTACTGCTTTCAAGTCAAATGTCATTACAAGTTTTGTAATAGCTTTGGTTTTAGTTATATCTCCTTGCGCTAGTAAATCTGTTGCACTTAAAAGTACTCGTATTACAATTTTTGATAACGCTATTTTCCTCTTATAGTGAAATTAGCTGTGCCCCGCGGTTTTACCCGCCTGTACTTAGTTTCATGGGTGGATTAGTATTTACGAAAGAATTTCATTAATTTCAAATCATTCATGACATATTTTAAAGTCATATTTAATTTCTCATTCCTAATAAAACAACTTTGAACCTTGTAAGTTAGATAAATTTATCTATCGTAATTTTGTTGTAAAACAAGATCTAATTTCAACTTTGGCTTGCCTCTTACTCGAAGCTCAATAAAATATTTCATCTCGGCATTCACCGTGTCTCGAATAATTATACCTTTAGAAGTTTTCCTTCGTATACATAGTCGCACAAGATGAATAATATTCGTTAGTTTGTGACGTCTCGTATAACCGACGTTTATAATACAATTATTAAGTCGATTACTATCAAATTCTGGTGAATTTCTGTGCTCCGGCGAAGATACACAAACAGTGCTACATATAAATTCGTAAATATTTGACCAGCCATTTAGGCTCTGCGTGTATGAATTTGGCAGTAATCTATATGTAATAACTTTAATTATATGAATATAAATCGCAGTGTAAATAAACTTTTGTTGCAAAGAGCACTGCCGGCAAAACCAATCAAACAAGCAATTCCAGCACATTCAATTCGGGTTTATGTAAACGTTTTCTGTCCAACTCTATTGAAATTCTTGTAAATTTAAATTCTTCAAAAGAAACAATTGTACCTACTTTAGGTCGCAGGAATGTTCACAATAAAGAGAATAGAAATTTCACGCCACAAATTCAATGTAATAAAATGGTTGTTAAAGGAAAATGATTGTGTCGAACGGGCATGAATTCACTTCCCTTTTATAAACAAGTGTATTACGGTGCTTCGGGCCCTTGGTGGGAGGTGACACGCAGGAACACGTGGCAAATGGGATTTTCTACTTTGCATAATGCTTGCTACCCTGTAGCCGCGCGAGGCGTTTGCTCGCCTTTATTTCATTCATCGGCCAACTGGCGACGTTTACAGCGGGTTTATATTTGTTCATAAAACGGTATTCCCGCGAACACAAATCGTGCCGCTGAATTCAACCACCAATCTATTTCAATGTTGTTTTTATTACGCATGTTTTCTGCTTTCCAGCATTTCGTATTCGGACGAAAATAAAACTCTCAAGAGGGTTTTATTGTAAACACTATTTCACTTTTATACGAATACGTAAAGATCCTTGAATATAGCCGCAATATTCAGTGCTTAATCGACCGATTCCGCAAACTGGTAATATTGTTTGATATAAAGAAAACAAAGAAATCCATTATAGTAGGTATATAAGTCGACCCTTTGACGGGAACATAATTGGGTCACTGATTACTTTCTTAGAAACAGCTGTATTTATTAGGTGCGGCTGAATAGCGCTGAGCGAAAGTAACAATTAATCATATTCGACGACTCGATACGTGTAATGCCTCCTTTGTACTTCAACCTGTTGTGTGTCTATTGACAAGGAATGACGTATTTTAGTTAGAAATACAATTGTAATAATCATAGGAAACCTATTTTTGGTACTAAGATTGGTAATACGATTGACTTACGCTAAAGAAATTTTTTTCTTGGATCATTTTAATTATTCTTTATTTTTTTAAAGTGTAGAATTATTTTGAAGAATTTTGAATTTATTTGAAAATAAACACCGCTCTAGATATTACTGGTTTCATACCATTGGGTCAATTAAGTGAAGTATTATTGAGTTTAAGTATCGCACACATTTGATATCAATACAGTGAACTTTAAAGAGATAAGCAACTTCCTATAATGCTTTTGTTCTTTCAATAACATTTTGAGTAAAATGAAACATTGTCATCGAGGCAATACAATGTGTACTTTAAATATTTTATTTCTTTACTAATATATATCTTTACATAGTATAAAGTCGCCTTTGCTGTCTGTTCGCTTCGATCTTTTAAACTACCTACTCAATCAATTATAATGCAGTTTTCAGCAATATATAAAGTGATTCAAGGGAAGAGAACTCATACATCAGAATTACACACAGGCTATAATTTATAAAGATATTGTGTGAAATGTCCAATATATAAAGAGAAATCTAACCCTGCGCAGGCGAAGGTGCGGGCACCAGCTAGGTCAAAATAAATTGCGTATCAATAACACTAGCATAGGCGCTTCCACATTCAAATAATAAATAGTTGGACGTCATCTTGAAACAAGTTTGTCCCAATGTGAGTAAGGCTATAGACGTTCCCCTCTTGTTAGTCGTTGTTCATCCTATAGGACGGTATAAATCACTGTGCGGACCGACCTGACAGATTTGTCACTGTCGCCAGTAGTAAATGAAATACTAAAGGGCTTTATTCACCACCCGGTTTTACCAATCGCATCCTCGGGAGCAACGAAAATCCGTCGCCGGCTTTCAATGTTCTCGTAGCTGCGTATATAGAAGCCGTAACGTGTAAAAGGGCACTTAGATAAGACTTGCCGACAGAAAAAAATAATGGTTACAATAACTCATGACAAAGAACTACCCCTAGTTTGTTCGGCGCGTTCATTATACTTGAATGAGCTGAGGTGAACTTGATGCCAACTTAATTAAGCTCAGTGTATTTATTATTTACCGAGTCTCGAATTAGACCGTATTGATGTCGATAGGGTTCCATTTGGGTCTCTAATGAAAGAACCTGGAGAAAAGACCTGGAGAACGATATTAAAAAGATGCGTGGGTTTTTAACCTTTTCTCCATTGTCGTCATTAATCTATCGATCTTAGCAAATCTCTCTAAGTCTGTACGGAATTTTATGTTATGATTTCTACGTAAAATATATTGAATTTAAGTTTTATGTACTTAATGATAAAATTCTTTAACTCCCTCGAAGGCTATGAAAGTAACTTATCAAACAAGTTCTTAAAAAATATTAACTTACAAAGCACTTTTGCAAAAATTATCCGAAAACCTAACATCTTTAAAATTTTAAGTTGATGGTTCATTAATGAAAATTTTAAGAAGCCCACTTCACATTATTCTGTAATAGGCTTGGTCAATAAAACGAGCTTAACTTAAGGGCCTATTTGAAGGGCGAGATGGGAAAGAAGTGGACACGAATTAACAGAAAATCTGAGCGTAGATACGCCGGGTCTAATTATGTACCGAGTTAACTGCATGGAAACATGGGTTATGAATGGGCCCGATTATACCCGTCCCATTCACAGACGGATCTCATTTAAGAGAACTTAATAAGTAAGCTCTTTTGCTAGTTATATTGATGATAAAGCTTATTTTTGCTGCCAATTATATATACACTGTCATTTCTTTTAACAAAATACATACATATGCTCCCGCCTGTATTCCCTAAGGGGTAGGCCGAAGAGTTATAATAACACACTTCTCACCGCAGATGATTAAGTGCCAACGAGTCATATGGTGAGTCTATCGCCGCCTCAGGTACTATAATATCTTTGAATTACTTTTTAGTGTGTTTTTCTTCACCGGGAAAGACGTGGCGTGAAATCACTGCTCATAAGTTTTTAGAAAAACTCCCTGGTACAGGCCTCGCTGAGATTCAAACTTGTGTCGCTTACGTAGCAGTCGAATGCTCAAACCCCGCGGTCATCACGGCTATAAAAAACAATTAATGGTAAAACGTAATTATAAACATAAAAGCTTCAAGAAAAAAAAATTATGTGAGTTAAAATTTAATTTAATTTAATGACTTTCACTGTCTGGGCTCCGGTGATGAAATACGTGGCTCTAATTCAAATCGTCACGTCGTCCCCCATACTTAATTCCCTATTAAAACAAATTTTACATTCCAATAAGGAACGCAATAAAGAAACGAAGAAAATATCACGTCTAAGAAAGAACTATCATAATCAAATCAATAATCTTCCCTATAAAGGTTGAATTCTGAGCACTCATAACCGAAGGTAGTGTATGCAAGGATGCATGAATGTAGACGACGCGTAAGACGTATGTAAGGATCGTAGTATATGGCGCACAGTAATCTCTGTCAATCCCTATGGGATACAGGCGTGAGCATATGTATGTATGTATCACATTCCAGAGTAAAATTAACTAGCCACCTATTACAGTAGAGTTGCAGTGGCTAAAGTAATGTCGTGGTGAATTAATTACTCTGTGTAATCACGCACGCTTCTACCCACTGTTATCGGCGCCCGGGTTCCCAAGGAATGCCACAATTAATCACCTAACGTTACTGGCAGCTACTCCTCTGAATTTATGTGCGGGACACGCACGTGATAAATATACTGTAAGTATTTCCAATGGATTAGATGCCGAATACTTTTATTTACCATTAAGGTGAGAACAAAGCCTGATGGTAAGCGTCTACTGACATTAACACCAAGGTCATCACTAATTCATTACCCACTGTGCAAAATTCTCTTCACACCTTTCTCAAAGCCTCTAGCCCATATCGTATCGCCAGAGTGCAGTCCGCGGTCTCTATCTTTACGTAATGTGAATAACCAAAGACATTATTCAGAATATGGTTGTTTTGCCAACGCTTTTTCAAGTGCGGAACCATGAGCTAGTACTAGGTATAAGTTATTTTGTTTTATGATTTATGCGCATCATTTTCTTGAAAAATATTAACAATACATAAAGTGACATGTACCTACTACAAGTACTATATAACATCATAAGCGTTCGATAAACCAACTATATTATTACATTCCTTTACAATGTAAACAAAATCGTTAAATCATTCCCGTATTAACAAAATGTTCGGAAGCCCGTACTCAGTGTTACCTGTGTCATAGCTGAGGTGATTAACGCGACGCAGGTGCGATTAATGGTGAACTTACCTCCAAGCCTTAGTACACCGTTAGCGCTTTACCGCTTTACGACACTTAAAAAGAAAAATAACCGTAGTTTAAGAAAAGCTACGAGTTGCTACGAACCGTAGCACCTCCGTAGACTACAGCTACGTAATCGCTACGAAATAAGTACTGCAGATCGAGTGCGCTGTGCATACTTAAGATACTAAAAATACTATGTTGAACACGTCTTAAAATGTTTAATTCATCGCGCTCTTAGCTTTCTGAAGTTATACTATTTGCTACACTCATGAAGACACTTTGAAGCCGTAGGGTCCCGATACTTAAAAATTGTCTTATCGACCCAAATGAATATACCCTTTTGTGGCACACGTCCTGAATTGTTCCAGATTCGTATGGCATAATTTATAGTTCAAGTAGAAAGAAAAACGTTATTTTAGGATTTTCCACTTTTAAATGCTACTTGATCACGCCTTCCCAGAGGGGTCCCTTGCAAAGGCATTACAAATTTTTAACCGAAGATAATTAAATGCCAACGTGACAGATACTGACTCAAACATAAACTCAGGTTCCTAACCAATGTTTTCCTATACCGTAAAGCTCCTTAAGTGAAATCACTACACTTAAGTTTTTAAATAAATTCATTAGTTCATACCACTGAGATTTGAACTCTCGCAACAGGCGATTACTCATATTTTAAAAGTCGTACTATTTACATTATTTGTACTAAAATAGAAACAACCCAAGGTCAATAAACTATTCGGTTAGATCAAAAGCCATCAATGTGCTAGTGTGAGGTTGACAAATTTTAATTAGATTCGTATGTAACTTCAAGATGTGCTGAGACGAGCCGACAAGCTGATTGATTGGCAGGTCTGAAGTACGTACTCACGTGCATACAATGTAGACATTAATTAATGATCTTGTGAAAATTAACATGGTCTCGATATCAGTTCATTGTGAACTATAATGGATGTAACGTATCAAAAAGTCTCACGAGCATTAACTCCAATCATTATGCACACAAAACAAAACCTTTAAAGCATATTCCTAATATAAATTTGTATGCAATCTCTTCAAAATCACGTCAATCAGATGCTGTATGACGTCACGGGCGTGGATCTAATGGTTTAATATCTCAAAAGTGCTTTAAGAGCCAGTGGTTTAATTCCTAGGTCATTAGGACCAGGTGGCGGTCGTTAAGCCGCCCAGCTTTCTCAAGTACCCTAGGAAAAATATGTTACGTCATAAATACGTTTATTCCTTAAGTTTATATTGTAACTTATTAGCTTTTTCCATTTTTTCATTGGCCAAATTCGATCACTTATAATGAATCTCTTATGCATAAAGTTATTAGTATATTTTTATCCATGTGTTACAATACAATACAATATTGTTTTTTTTTACTTAGCGGAGGTGTCACGCATAAAAAAGAGACAAAACATATCTCAGCTGATCAATGTCTTAACAAAATTATTTATTTATTTATTTATTATTAGGTTTGCCAACAGTTCTTACATAAACAGTATACAGAAACTTAATTCTAGGGGTGCAAGCTATATGTAGAACCTATTACAGGCAAACACCACATGCATTATATAACAGCAGTACTGTGATCTGCGCACTTATAGCGCTATTAGTATATGTGCACACATTAAATAGATAGTAACAATCAAGCCAACATTACCTAAGCTTGACACAAAGTTTACACAGGATAATATTTAGTTACGTGGCTTTGAGAACAATATAAACCAAGTCAGTAAAGTTAAGACAAGCAATTAAATTATTAAGTAAAGGAGTAGAAAAGTAAAAGCAAATTCACATTATTAATTTATTATTATTAATAAAATATTTCTATGTTCCTGTCTGAGACACTTAAAATAATAATTACTTCCGTTCACTGATAAATTGTCAAGTTACAAGTTTAAATGAAGTTAAGGTTTTTTTCCGAAAAGCTTTGAGAGTCGGATAAATTGTTTAATAAAGTTGTATCGGATGTGAATTTGCTTGATAGTACAACCTGATATTATTCCTCAACCAAAATTAATTTCATAAGCTGTGCTTAAGCTGAGTGCATGCATTGCAAAAATAATTTCAGATAGTTCATATGCTATGAAGAAAGATTTGCATTTGTGTGTGTGTGTTTGTAGTGGACAAATTCAAAAACTACTATTCCGATTTAAAAAATCTTTCACCATTAGAGAGCTACATCATTAACGAGTAACATAGGCTCTATTTTATCCTCTTACTTTCACGGGAACGGAAACTACGTGAGTGAAACCGCGTTACGTCCGCTAGTATTATAAACGCGAAAGTTAGTAATTAAGTATGAATGGATGGATATTTGTTACTCTTTCACGTGAAAACTAATGAATGGATTTTAATGAAACTTTACAATAATATAGGTCAGAATAACACATAGGCTACAATTTAAAAAGATATTGTTTGAATTGTTCAAAATACTTTTATCATATACCAGGTTATAATTTTTATTGGAATAATTACAAGTAGCTTACGATATTTTTATTTAAAAACATTTGAGTTCCGCGGGTCTTCGGTGAAATTAACTCTTCGGGGGTTAAACCCCATAGCTAGTGCATGTATACGTATATGCTCAGAACTATATTTCCTAAAAGGGCTAGCTATGTTTCAGTTCCATGTAATTATATAATAATTAGCGAGCCTATTGACATTAACCTATGGGCACTAATCCAGACGCTGCTGGAAAATTACAGGTGAAAAAACCAATAACGCTGGCCGAGTGGGATATCTAGCCCAGAGTCCCGGGTTCCGCACTAGCATTTGCTACCACTAAACCATGAAGGCAGTTTTAGTTATTTATGTTGTCAGTAATCACCAATAAAGATACATTCATACGATATTCTCTATGAACGTTTCAAAAGACGCTGTTAAGTATTATAGTAGGTATAAGTAAGGTTAGTTGTTACATCAAATCAATACAGTGCACCTACCAAGATTAACTCTAAATCACAGTAAGGAAAGGTATAATCAATAAACCCTCGTCAAAACGCCTTATCTACCCACATTTGAGGCCATTAGGACGCTATCCGAAAACCACCTGTGTATTTGCTTTCCGAGTGAGCTAAGTGTAAATGTGAAGTTTGGATGTGAGGACATGTACAGAGGTGAGGTGAGAGGAGGAGATCCGAAGGGGGGTGAGGGGCTCAAGCACTCATGTGCACGGGCTGCTCACGGCCCACAGCACACAATTCGTTTGATCTCGCCGACTGCTCTCCAGTGCTATTTATACAGCAAGGCCACCTGTCGATGATGACGTGCCTCGTGCCAATGACACACCGACCGATCCCACGGTCAAACTTTACCAAACACATGTTAGCTTACAAGTCACCAGAGAAAGAGAGCATATGTATTTTCAAACTTCACAGAAAGTATAGAGTTTTAATTTCACCACAAAAATGGTAAACGGGTACATGGTGATGGCAATAATGTCGTTTACTTATAAAATTCTTTTAGATGATAACAGTCACGATGACAAACAATAATATTTAACTAATTTTGCTTCAAATACCTCTTACATCATTGTTAATTTAAGACCCCATGGTAATTAATGTTATTACAGAGGAACTAGATAACAACGCCTTTATTTCCTTTCCAGATTTCGGCCAAGTATATCTGCAGGCTACAAAAAATGACATTGAAAAATGTGCCAGAGCTTACAAAACTGGAATACAATGCCTGCCAAGAACGTAATCTCCAAATGGCTGCGGGCAAAACAAGGAAAATATAAACACACACCATGGCGCTAGCGAGCAAATAACTATTGAAAAAATATGAACGCGTCCCAACCGGATATACTGGTGGCAAGAAGCCAGCTGGACATATACCGGGGGCCGGAGTACTCTGTGGTAGGCAGCGTCTACAACAGCAGCCTCGAGTTCAACATCTCCCTCGACAACAGCTCCTGCGCAGCGTGCAACGACTCCACGGAACCCTGGAACGAATACATCAAACTCCTCCAGGACCGAGCGCTGCTCGTCACTTTCCTCCTCCTCTTTTCACTCACCACTGTCTTCGGCAACATGCTGGTGATCCTCGCCGTAGTCCGCGAGAGATACCTGCATACCTCTACAAACTACTTTGTGACGTCATTAGCAGTAGCGGACTGCCTCGTTGGCTTAGTGGTTATGCCATTCTCGGCCTTGTACGAAGTATTGGAACACACGTGGTTTTTCGGTGTGGACTGGTGCGATGTGTGGCGATCTTTAGACGTGTTATTCAGTACTGCCTCTATACTCAATCTGTGCGTGATCTCTTTGGACCGATATTGGGCCATCACGGACCCAATAACATATCCAATGAAGATGAGCGGACGGAAAGCTGCGTTCCTAATTGCAGCGGTATGGGTGTGTTCCGGTGCCATATCGTTTCCCGCGATCGCGTGGTGGCGTGCGGTGCGGACAGAGGAAGTGCCAGATTTTAAATGTCCTTTTACGGAAAACTTGGAGTATATAATATTTTCATCAACAATATCTTTTTATTTGCCCTTATTTGTTATGGTTTTTACATACTATCGAATATACCGAGCGGCAACGATTCAAACGCGGTCGCTGAAGATCGGCACTAAGCAGGTTATGAGGCCAAGCGGAGAGTTGGAATTAACACTTCGTATCCATCGTGGTGGAACTATGCGGCAACGGAGTGACGTGTGTCATGGTGTGTGCACACCAGAAGACGCGGATCACGAGCCCCTCACGGCTTTACAAAACAATGGGCTGTCGCGTTCTTCAACAAGGCTGACGAATGTCACACATGGGAAGAACTTGCCAAAGAATTTTTCACTATCTCGAAAATTAGCGAAGTTCGCGAAAGAGAAGAAAGCGGCAAAGACTTTAGGGATAGTGATGGGTGTGTTCATAGTCTGCTGGTTGCCGTTTTTCGTGGTAAACTTGCTATCGGGAATCTGCTCGGCGTGCATCGCGCACGAGGAGGTGGTGAACGTGGTAGTCACGTGGCTGGGCTGGGTCAACTCCTCCATGAACCCAGTTATATACGCGTGCTGGAGCAGGGATTTTAGGAGGTGCGTAGTTAATTCCATATTATTATATTTAAACTGGTAGGTAACTCTCTCGATTCGTGTTTTAATGCATTCTAAGTAAGAAAGCATAGGACATAATGACACAAAAAGAAAAATCTGATTTATTTTACGACAAACAAATAACCTATTTGTCTCATCATTATTGTATGTTCGAGTCGTACGGTAGTCAAAGGATTTATAATAACACGACGCAGCGTTTTTCATCAAGCTTTTCTGTGTCAACTGTTCCAGAATTTCCGCATCCATTATAAAACATGACATGTAGTAGGCTAGCATGTATCAGAATATAACAATATCCAAGCTAACGATATTACTTTTACAGAGAGTTATTGAATTAAAAATCCTGCTATTACATTGTTAGCCGCGAGCGGGGCGCGCAACAAATAAAACATTACCACTCGAATGCACTCTAGCCAATGACTCTAGCTCAGTTAACGTTTCACAGTACACGTATTGTTTATCTCTAAATAAAAACACGTTTCTGTACTTGCTAAAACTTTCAAATCCTGTAAGCTCTCACAATCGTCAGTAGTCAAAAGGTAAGCCCTTAATAACAAAATGCAACAATCGAATTGAATCGTTCCGATTTAAAATTGAATAGATGCGATTTTTCATTCAGCTCGACAATTTAGGTACAATTTGTGGATTTGATATGGTTTTGAATATATCGTGCAATTTTTTGTTATGTAGTACTTCTATTAATATGATCTCAAGTACCTCTTTCTCTTCTTATCTTTCATCTTTAATGTATTTATTGTTGCGACTTAGGGAACCGCAAGTATTCGAAATCATAATTTTATATGAAATGCAATGTAATTAATAATTATTTACTACTTATGTAATGAAATGGCATCATGTAGCCATCTGAGTTTCTTGGTGGTTCTTTTCAAATGGCTAGTTAAGAACCGGTGGTTCATTCTTCGAGGTTCATAAGTGCCTTACAGAAAATAATTCAATCATTTTCATTTTCAAACAAAACATTTTGTTTTATGCTCAGAAATCTTATATCCTTAATTGGCTATAAACATGGACTAGATTTTTATAGGCAAACGTGTTTTATCAGCTCACAATCATTTAGTTATTAAGTAGATATCGATAAGAAAATAAAAGAGTACCTTGTTGTTTAAAGGAATATATCATTTTTTACAACGTTTATTTGAAAGGCCTTCATTAAACCCATGATCCCATACACGGTGTTGAATTGTATCACATAACGTCAATTAAGGCCCGCTCCTACCGTGTCGATTCGTGACCGGGGTAACAATGTCACCATAAATCAAATTACGATCATTATTGGCCAGATAAATTCAATTTATATCGTTTCTCGTCGACAGTGGTATTGTGCGCTATAATAGAGATTTCTATCTATGGTGCCTCCAATCTGGTTTAGTTGTGACACACAGACAGATACCGTCAGATTATTAAATTAATATAAAAGTATAACACGATAAGCCGGATTAATAAAACAATCCTTAAAGGTGATAACAATATGAAACACCAGCGAACATTGAACTCAAACGCCGAGTTTATTATCCTGTTCGTATAATATTGTTTTATTCTTGTTTAACGGAACTTACTTTTCCTGTTTCATAAGATTACAGTAAAGTTTTTTCGCACATAACACGGGTTGGGTACGGGTTGGGTTAGCATAACTTATTCCATTGACTATTGAATAATAATGTTGTATATTGAGCATATTGAGAATAGCGGTAGTGAATTATTTTGGGCAACTGTCGAATCACATTTTCGGTCTCCATAATAAAGGGTTAAGTTACAAATGTGAGATTTTTCCAGGATTTTTGTGAACTATTCTCGTAGCCAGAGCTAGGTTACTTATGAACTTTAGTGTTACACAAATGACCTTTATCAATATTATAAATCAAGTCCGTTAGTTAATGTGTTAGTTATCTTTGAATTGACATTTTAAACCGCTGAGAAAAAACAGTAGGCTCTCTATGATAACACATAACTTTTTAACTGACAGGACAGTCCGATTTACTCACTCATTTGAATTGTACAACCCTATGTATAAAGTAGGATAACATGTAAAAAAAGCCGGGGAGTTTGTTTTTGACTTCTCGTGACAGGCTTACATTTGGGAACGGTAGTAAATTTACCTAAGTTAGCGTAAGAAGAATGACGTCCAATGATATAAGTGTCCCTTATATAAAACGTTTTAATTTGAATTTTGATATCAATTACCAATAACTCAACTATTCAAATGATAATAAAGAAAGAAAGTATTTTTTGTCTATATTATAAATACTTTTCAACTAAAATAATAATCCTACAGGGACCCTGTCATCATCCGTTTAAGCAGAGCGTATTAAGAAGGGCTTTGACGTTTCAAAGCTAAGAAGTTCTTAAATCGCGCTGAAGAAACGACCATGGTGCCCTGTAGTATATTTAAGCGTAAAAAGTCATACAACACCATATTACTTATGACTGCGTTAAAAAACATGTTTTATAAAATATGCAGCATAATTTTAGTATCGAATAAAGCATAATTCATTCTAATTTAAAATATAACGTAAAATCCTCGTAAAGAGGCTTCAAGGGTCGTAATAAGATTGTTCTGATTGCCGTGGGCGGGCGGCGGAGCTTCTACGCTGTGCTCAACACGTAAACACGATTATATTTCGAACTCATCCCGAAAAAATATCGCCGTCTGGTCGCCAAGTATTAAAATATGCGAAAAATAAGCAGCCTAAGACAATTTACAAGAACTCTTAGTGGTTTTACTCTAGCATATTATAAGTAAGGCCTACGATAGAAAATGTACCGGAGCAGCAACTATGATAGTTTAAGGAGCGCGTATGAAAAACTTCTTCTTTCTTGGTAGCTTTGACTTACCAAGATCATAATTGACCCCGTGGTACATAAAAGAAACGTCAAGATGGACTCAACTCCCAATCTATTTATTTATAACCAGATATTTATAACCACCGAAAAGATAGCTACAGGTGTTACAACACCCATTTCCGAAGCACTATACATTGAATTTATTGAATTTATTCTCAGACATTCGGTAGGGTCTTTTAGTTAAAAAATCATATAACTCATCAGACTATAGAACTTTATGTGACCACTGAAATCAAAGCGGTAATAATAATTCTCATCTGATTAAATTGACTGACACAATCTATTAATCATAATTTATTCGGAAGCGTCGAAGTTAGGAAGGAATCTACTTTAAGTTACACCGACGCCGATCATTCCGATTATTTGAATCAAGTTTCTATTCGATCTCAATAAATAATTTATTAAGTTAACATGCTATCACACTTTTATCACGAATCAACTGCAATATAGTTGCTGCGGTATATCTCTAAGAGCTATTCCAAAATTCAGTTTTAAAATGTACGCATTATCAGTTATTCCGCCAATTAAACAACTAGTTTTTGCCTACAACTTGTTCCGCGTGATGATTCCTAAGTACGCTATTTTCGTCCTTGGATCATAACTATTCATACCTATACCAAATAACACTCAAATCGGTCCAGGTGTTTATGAAAATGAATTGATTACAGTCTTTTAAAAGTAAGTAGGAATATTCGGAGCCGCGGTAGCCTTGGGGTTTGAGCAGTCCCCTGCTACGCAAGCGATGCAAGTTCGAATCCCACTGGGCCTGTATCAATGAGTTTTTCTAAAAAGTTATGTGCAGTGTCACACCACGTGCTTTGCTGCGAAGGAAAACATCGTGAGGAAACCTGCATACGTCTGAGATGTAATTCAAAGACGTGTGTATAATGCCTGAGAGGTATAGTGCGATGGGCTCACCGTCTGTCACGTTGGCACTTAATCATCTTCGGTGAGGAGTGTGTGTGTGTGAGAAGAGTGGGTATTGTTATTATAACACCTCTGCCTACCTCTTCGGGGAATACATGCGGGAGCATAATATGTATGCATGAATATTCTGTATATCAAACCATGAGAATGTTATTTTAAAAATTCAAAACAGTCGCTATTTCCCTTATTTTTGCATAAGATGTGGGTAATATTTAATACAAAGATTTAGATTGAGCTACTGAAAAATGTATCTGAAAAATGGCGAGGGACTCGTCATGTTTCACGATGCTACATAAATATGTCTTCAGTAAAAAGTGGGTGTCATTACAACTCTTGGAGCTTGCGAGAAGACGTGAAAATATGGAAGCATTATTATATGAAGAATAGCCTAATAAGTACTCCATGAGTGGGGTGAGTGGAGTTCGAGATCAATCACATAATTAGTGAATACATTTTCTGAGAAAACCTAATACATAGTAACTATCATATGATAGGTGAATAAGTGTAGGTTAAATTAACTGATTTAGTAAGAAATACTTCGCGTATTTAATCCAAGACTATGAAAAAGTCTACCTAAAATATATATCTATATAGACAAACAATGTAGAAGCATCTGTTTGTCATCATGTCAAAGTACTAGCTGGTTCATGTGACTCTACGTAGGATTTGATTTATCTTTATATTTTTACAACGCAATAAATATCTTTATAAATTATGGCCTATTTTATTCAGATGTTGTTTAGTTTCAGTAACAAACATCCTAACGCGGGTGAAACCGCGGGGCATACCTAGTATATTATATAATTTCCACTTGAATAAAGGACTTTATAACCAAATGAAACGATTTTACAAATATAAATCACAATCGAATCGAGGGATTCACGTTTGATCTTCATTCCACTTAAAAATATATTTTTGCTGAAAAGGATATTAAAACGTTTTCCATTTAAATTAGATTCCTTTTGCATGCGCCACCTTTAAATTATATGTTTGACGTTGTGTCTGGCTGCAAATATTTTACCAACAAAATAAATTATTCTGTCTATTTAAGTACACATACTTAAATTAACCTTCATCTTCAAACCCCCACATTTATTCTGTATTGACATGCCTAGAGGCAATCCAATGTCACTGTATAATATTTTAGACTAGCAAAGATCCAGAAAGCTTATGTACACTAATAATATAAAGATGTAAAGTTTGTGAGTTTATGAGTTCATGAGTTTGTGAGGTTGTAGGTGGTAGGTAATCTCTGGATCTACTGAACCGATTTTGAAAATTCTTGTACCAATAGAAAACCACGTTAATTATGAGTATGAAATCTGAAAAAAAAATATATCTTAATAGGTAGTTAAATTATAAGCGGATGGAACTAGCTTTTGTTTGCGTGAAATTTGTCAAATAAATGTTTCATCAAAGTTGGTAAACTTGTAAAAACCAGCAAACAGCCCCTCAAAATATTAGTGACACGTAGCGGATGTTACATGAATAGATTTGAAATGATAGTTCACATTATATCCGTTGTGATTTCCCATGGGAATAGGGCATATAATGTTATAAGTTATGACCACACCAATATTCGTCAAAACATACCGACTTGTTTTGTATATTGTAATATATTACATCTTTAAATAAAACAATATCTTATCTTATCCCACGGGAATTTATGCGGTTTTAGGTGCAATAAGTAGATGATGATTACAGATTAATGAGAATTAGGATGTCGCCCCGTGCTACATACATACATGTGCTCACGCCTGTATTCCCCGAAGGGGTAGGCAGAGGTGTTGTAATCGCAACACCCACTTTTCACCGAAGATGATTAAGTGCTAACGTGACAGATGGTGAGTCCATCGCCGTCTCAGACACTCTACATACGTCATTGAATTACTTCTCAGAAATATGCAGGTTTCCTCACGATGTTTTCCTTCACCGTAAAGCACGTGGTGTGAAAAAAACTGTACATAAGTTTTTTAGAAAAACTCATTGGTACAGGCCCCGCAGGGATTCGAACTTGCGTCGCTTGCGTAACAGGCGACTGCTCAAACCTCAAGGCCACCACGGCTCTCCGCTCGCCCCGTGCTACCTATAATAGTATCATGATTCCATTATCTTTCTTCCTTACTTTCATGGCAAGGTCCATCAAAATTCTACAAGTATTTTTCAGGGTTAACTTCGATTAAATACATGTAGTGTGACAAAGTATATTTAAAAAACTCCGGTTTTGATGCTGCGTGTATATATTGATAAAAAGGTTCATAATTTCACAAATACATAATTTTTTGAATTACTTTTTTAATAAAGCTGCCTGAACCGTAAACATTCTAATAAATAATGAATATATTACTTGGAATCTTCATTTGTTACTGTTTGTGCTTATTACACTGTGGTAAACACATCGCGGGAGGTATTTATTTGTATGTTATAAGTTTTAAACGGTGGTGCGATCCGTGCCAAATCAATATGAAGGTTGCGCCGACCCAGACAGTTAACTAGAGAGACACATTTACCTGCCTGTGTTTTGATTATTTTGGAACCGTCGTGTCATGGATGTATATGTATAGCACGGTCCTTCAAACTTCTGACCGCAATAAATACTTATAAATACATACATAATTATTCGGACGCCTGTGCCCCATGGGGGCCTATGATCCCTACTAATATTATAAATGCGAAAGTAATGTCTCTGTCTGTGTGTCTGTTACGCTTTCCCGCTTAAGCCTCTCAACCAATTTTGATGAAATTTGGCACAGACAATCTTTAGACCCTGAAAAAGGTCATAGGCTATGTTTTAAACTAAATCTACGTGGGTAATACCGCGGGACACAGCTAGTATAAAATATATTTAAAAAAAGGTACATATGTCACTAGCCTGCCGGAGCTGAGGTGCTTGAATTAATAGAATTACAAACTATGTTCTCAGTCAGCTTGTAGGCCATAATCATATTGCCGTTCTGTATAATCAGTAAATGCTATTGAATATAACCTAAGTTTATTCATAAATGTTTTCCTCGGTAGTTGTAACCAATTCGTTAATATCAATAAATAGGGCTAACTTTCAGTAAAAATATTTTATTTACACAAAACAATAGCAACAAGAAGATTTACAAAACCATATATTAATTTCCATAGCAATAGTAACAGTACAGAAAAAACAAATGATAATCTAAAATAATTCGATGATTGCATTATTTATTATTCTTAATTTAGATGGCCAGCAATGAGTAGGTCTGGACCTCCTTGCTTCTCACAATAAATTAGACACAATAATTAATTTAGAAAGGAAAATAAAGGTCAAGGAATTACATATCACAAGTAGTAACCGAATTAGTTTATTTTCTTTACATATTTCTACTACCAAAACAAAAAAACAGACGAATAGATAACCTCCTCCTTTTTTTAAAGTCTGTTAAAAAGGAGTCAAAAACGAGACGTCACGATGACGTAAGAAAAGGACAGTTTTATTATTTATACAACGTGAGTGATAAAGACAAATGAAGGGAATACAGATAAGAAAGAAAACAGAAGTGCCTTACTGTTTTGTTTGAAAGTACGGGTACCTACTATTAGAAATCGTCACTCAACTACTCGCCCCTTCAAAAAATTTGTTAAACTGAATTTCACTGAACTCAATTAAATTAAATCATTGATCTTGACAAATAAAAACAATATACAGACAGATTATGAAGTTTCGTGCATACTTACTTATATTATGCATTTAGTGAAAAGGTGTTTTCTTATGCATTTAGTAAAATTTGCAATAAAAACTGACAGTGTACTCGTTGATTAATACACATCGCAATATTGCTTCTTACAATATTCACCGCGTCACGATGAACGACGCCGCACGTTATGACGTGCCAGACTTACCGGCTTTGCGGGAGAGCGTGCGATTTATAAACGCCTTGTAGTTTTATTCTTAGCAATTGAAATATCTATTACAATGTATAAACTTATGTACTTCAGACAATCTATAGAGATAAATAAAATGAAAGTGTAATCGTAAAATAACGGCTTTTCACATCATGTGAAAAGTGATATGCTACTAAAAAAACAGGAATTTTTATCTGACTGTTTGTCCGTCCGTCTGTCTGTCTGTCTGTTACGGGTAATGAAACGATTGGCCCAATTTTAACAGGACTTTCACTGACAAACAGCGGATGTTACAAGGAGTATCTTAGAGTACTTAATTTTTTTTTTTAAGTAGTTTCGCGAAACAGCCAACGCGGGTGAAACCGCGGGCCACAGCTAGTAACGAATAATTGTAAGGAACGTGATGACGTGACGTAATTACCTACAACCATTGAACATTTTACAATCCAAAGACGTAACTCCTCAGAATTGTAAAACATAACTGATTTTTAACCGTGAACATATGTATACTCAGATCTATATTTACATGCATAAATACGAAAAGTGTCTATCTGTTTTTACTTATAAATCGTTGAACGTATAAGACTCGAATAAAGAAAGCCTTAACTCCAAAAATGCACATAGAGAACCTACTTAAATCATTACGTGGACGAAGAGCCGGATAACAGCTAGTGTTACAGTTCCAAAAACAATACAGTAAATTATACAAACCGATATTGCTAAGCTCCGTAATCTCACTACCCGAGTCCATTCGTGGCTGAAAATGTATTTATTTTAAATGTGTTTGGACACCGATATTACAATCCAATACCCACGAAAGACAATAAAACCAGTCATCTGTCAGTTTTCTCGTTCAATGTATTGATATCGGTCCGGACAGGGCACGTGAAGATATTTTAATCAAAATGTTGTTCTTTAAACTCCTATATAATATATTTGTGTAGAATTGGAATATGTCATGATGTCTGTTACAAAATTAATCGTCAAACTATTGATTTACTAAGTGGTATTTAGTAGCTCGAAGAGGAAAGATGATTGGCCACCTTGTGTGACATGACAACTTCTTTAAAAACATAATAGAAGGAAAGGTAGAAGGGAAGAGAGGTAGAGGAAGTTCAAGGCTAACGTACATGAGAGTCAATTAATTGCTACATTATCACTAATTAATATAGGGTATATGCCGGTAATCCCACGCGGCTGAAATCGCGTGACGTCGACTAGTATTTCATAAAATATGAGAGTACTCACTTCAAATACGAATTTGAGGGAAAATATTTTTCTCCAATCATCTTGTTAATTAAAACCCTGCCTTATAAAATATGAAAATTAGATAGAGTTTAAGTGCATATCTTTTCACACTCATTTTTTGCTCCCATGAATAATAAGCTGTCATGTCAGGCGGTAAATCCTGACATGTCGCGCTCGTTAATCTACTTACAACCTAACAGCATAACAAAGAGACTACGTATATCTCGTGTTGGCCACATCTCTCGAGAGCGAAATCACTTTACATTTTGCTGGGAGCATAATCTAATGAATAAAAAAGTCTTGTGACTTCAGCCGGCGCGCACCCCCCAAATGGGGTTCACATATCTAGAAGCAAATGACGGCTTTTTGTTATCCAACAATACCACAAATCGCTTGGGTTATACACACCCTCCCATTTATCTAATAAACCCAAGTAAGTACCGACGTGCCAAGCAACATTTGATTAAAGTGAAGCCGAAAAGGAAACGGGGAAATATGACACGATTTTGTAATAAATAATTGGACTTCCAGCATAATTTGGCAGATGAAAAATTTCCCTCGGAACGTTACCCGAGCCTTTGCTACTCATCGTTTATGGAATACCAAAAATAAACTTTGCGCTCTGATGAGGGACATCATATACAATTATGAGAATAACTGTTCTCAGTGTATTTTGAGGGCGGTGAAATTTGCAAGTGTGTAAGCATTGCACATATTTTATTCATGCGTTACCTGGGGCTGTGGTTAAATATAATTTAGATACACAAGGAGTCTTAAACAGATATGAATTGTGGATGATCCAGCCCGACCGCCCTCAAACCGACATTATTTATACACTCGAAGACGTTACCTTGTTAACGCATTGGTTGGATGCAGATGAACACCCATTAAAATACCTATCCATATTAAATTTTCAAATCTTTTGATGATGACGCTGGTTATTATACTAAATAATATATGAGTATTTTTAATGGCTGCCTCGTTGGTGCTGTAATCCCAAATATGCGGAACATGAGGTACTGAGTTTGGCCCATGGCAAAGTGTTTTTGGGTTTTCCATAATTTTGGTAAAATCCTCCTATTACATGGGAAAAATAACTGGCAAAATGTACCATAAGTTCACCTCTGCCTGCCTACCCCTTCGGGAAATACAGGCATGGGTATATGGCTTTGAATGAAAAGCTGCTAAATAACCTATCCAAATCAAAAGCAGAGATGTTACACGTGTCACAACAGAAGTAAATGCTTTCCAATTTTTACTGTAACGTTTGTTTAGTTTATACATAGTTCTCACGTGTTTGTCATACAAAGCTTCATCACACAATTTAATATTAGAAACTCAAAATATCGAAATCAAAATGTCATCCATGGATTTTTGAGTTCCATATTGTTGGAAGTGTTTATTCAGACCATTCCTATGCAAACTGACCATAATATTAACTTTGCATTTAGACATTTCCGAAACCAAACAACGAGAAACGAATAATAACAACTATAATTCAGTGTGTTTCAGAGGAACAGGTTGGTATTTGTTTTAAATGTTTGAAGCATGTCCGTGCATATCTTGCACCTCGAGGTATTTGCATAACAATTCCTTCTGCAAACAGAATTCCTCGGTAGTATTGCAAACTGAACCTGGATGCTTTTGTCTATTTTAATAATTTTCCCAGTTTTAATTAAAAAAGTTGCGGTCGCATTTTGTTGGTGAAACTTATAGCTTTCTAGTAGTTAGGTAAGTAAGTTTTATGGTAAACATCTCACTGAAAATATTTTACACTAACGGACGTCACGCGGTTTCACCCACGTAGTTCGCGTTACCGTGGGAGTACGGGAATAAAATACAGCCTGAATATATAATATAATAAACAGTGAGAATTTCTCACTGTTTATGTAGCTTTCCATTGCTGAAATCGGTCCACACTTTTTGAGCCAATTCGTTACAAACATACTTACATACAAATCTTTCCTCTTTATAATGTTGTATTAGTATAGATGTATCTGCATCCATACAAATGCTCACGTCTGTGTCCACCGAAGGGGTAGGGAGAGGTGTACTTATAGCACACCCTGATTTTGCCAGTTATCCAGTAATAGGGGGCTAGCCTATTGCCACCAACCGGCCATTAATCCAGACTCCGGGGTGTTCCTGGGAAATTACAGATGAAAGACTTAGAATAACACTTTGCCCGACACGAGGATCGAACCAACGACCTCGTGTTCCAGAGTAGCGCTTACGACTACTAGACTTACTAGAAAGTACGATTTAAATATTTTCGGCGATTTAGATCACCCCAATCTAAAATACCAAGCGGTATAATATTACCGATCTGATTTGATATTTCACGCCTGGCTCATGTTCCATTAAGTGCAATATATTGTACATTAAGTGTACATTACTAGGGCGACAAGTATCCGGTTCCGGTAGACAAGTGAACTCCGGGATGTTGGCGGACAAGTTTGCGCTGCGCAGGTTTTCAGCATTAGATTGCATTGTAATAAAAGTTGCTTTGTTGAAGGTCTATTTTACATTGTAAAAGTTTTTGCCCATTACAAAATGCATAATGATTTTGATATTTGGAAAGCTCAATTTTGGGCATCCAATATCATCGTGAAATACAATAGGAAATGAGTAATTTGGCGCGTCTTGGACCGGTTTTATAAAAACAATCAAAACAATTGAAAAAGCTCGCGATTGTTACATCGCCAAGGCGAGTCGATGGTTGACTCGATGGTCAATTTAACCGACTGATTGTTTCGATTGTTGAAACATCTCGCAATCGTGCATTCTAATGTCAATGACTTGCAGTGAACTCTTATTGAATCATGGAATAGGTGGTGAGAAAGACAACCTTATCATCCTTGAGTCTAGTCTTATCTCTTTAGCTTCATCCGCATAAATTATTATCGTTATGTAATCAGACTATGCTGTCATTATATTCAAGGTTCCCTACTAAAGATTTAAATATTTCTATGCAAGCTTTTAAAAAAAGTTCAAGTGGCTATTGAATACGCACAAATAAGTAAAAATGCAATATGCGATGTACTCTAATTGACAGAATAACTGCTTGCTAAGGGTCCATATTTTTACAAGCTCTATTTAACTTTCAATGCATGTATGGTTGGAATCTTGACACTGAATTTAAAATCAGTAATCTTTAACCGGTTTAGCTGAAATTTGGTATGTTTCGATGACATTAAATGTTTATGTGACGTCATTCTAATTACAATATGGCTGATCATCTAAAATGGTAGACTAGTTATTTTATCTGCACTACCACACTATGAGTATCAAATGAAAGGGGTTGCTGAAGAGAAAAAAGAAAGAAATTCAAATAAATCACTACCAAAGTAGGCACCGTTAATGCTCACGACTTCTTTTGTTCTGGGTACATTTTAATAATTATAGGTAATGCAAAATTTGTCGCGATAATTATTTAAAATTATTAACTACTACATTTAAAAATGAATGTTGAGAATGTGATCAAAGAAAAGACTTCATAATGCAACACATTTTCGCTCATTTCGAATCTGATGATGATATGCCATGCTACTTTACCTTAATTACCTTAATAAAATAACAGGACAACATAAAATAAAACCACAGTGCATATTTCGTTGTTATATTTGGTATAAAATAATGCCAGTCAGGCTATCCAGACCATTTCACATTTGGGTCACGTCGATTTAACGCGATAATTAATACAACATTATGCATCTGTAAGGCACGCCACGGAAACTCCATAATGTATCGCATAAAGAAAATAAGGTTCTATGAATAATATCATTGCAGTAGTCAATGTGTTAACACTATGATACGCTATGAATACATTACCTTGTACGGTCGGTTACACATTATGCAAAAAATCTATATCTATACAGATATATAGATGTAGATTTATATAGTATATATATACTCTAAATAGATTAATAGTATCTGTTATATATATAATAGTGTCTGTTTATAATTCCAAATTAACAGCTTTTCACTTAATGCATATGAAAGTATATGCGGTACCTACATAAAAAAACAATTCTTTTTCTGTCAGTCTGTTTGTTCCGGGTCATCTCCGAAACGGCTGGACTGATTTTAACGGGAATATCACTGGCAGATATCTCATTAGATAATAATATAGTATATAATAATATAGTAGCATTCTACAAGAAGTAACTTAGGCTTAAGGGACATTACGGTTCCACGATCCACCCATGAAATTAAGTCTACGCGGGTGAAACCGCAGGGTGCAGCTAGTTTTTAATAAAAGCTAATAATACGAAAATTCAGTACAATACGAGGTGCGTAGCTACGTACACAAAGGCGACAAATAAACACACGACCTACAATAAGCCCTGAATAGCTCAGGCTGTGACTGGGGCCGTCATAATATACTGGAAAACAAATACGCCGTACGATAAAAGTGCCTCACGGCGAAAAGTATACTATTAATCACCGGAACGGTTCAGTTTCGTCATTCGTGTCGGATACAATTTAACAGGCGATTTAATTAATGGCGCTCCAAATTGAAAGTTTGCATGCTCCGTTATATTTCACAGGAATCAAACTTTCACACTCCACTTTATAATTTTGTTCGGTAATCGTTCGTTATGAACGAACATGATTGTCACCTCGGCAAGGAGGTAAAGTAAATTATATATTTCATACTTTAACTTCTAATAGTTATTAATTTATTTGATTTGATAAAACTAAAAAATTGCATAAACATTTTTAAGGACTTTTTTCAGATTGTAATCTATTTAATCAGCATTTACTATTGAGGACTCTCCCTGAGTACGTCTCCAAAATAAATTAACAACGGTATAAATATTATGAACATACGTTGATAGTTAGTATTAAATTAATAGCCCATTTAAATTAGGGCAAAGGCGACCTATTAATGCACAATTGGATATCTATAAATATAAAATTAAAAAGAGTCGTGGTGGCCTTGAGGTTTTAGCAGTCGCCTGCTACGCAAGTTTGAATCCTAGCGGGGCCTGTACCAATAAGTTTTTCCAAAAACGTATGTGCAGTGATTTCACACCACGTGCTTTACGGTGAAGGAAAACATCGTGAGGAAACCTGCATATGTCTGAGAAGTAATTTAAAGACGTATGTATAGTGACTGAGACGGCTATGGACCCATCTGGGATGGCGTGAGCATATTTATTATTTCATAAAATTCTAAGTCCTGACTGTGTCAACTCAACGCACAACCTAAACCTCTGGTGCTAGAGACATGAAATTTGGAGGGTGAGTTTCTTATTTCTGTGTGAGTAATGTATACATGAGGTATATGTGTATAAGTGTTTCTCGAAATGAAGCCCCAAAGAGGGTAAAATGGGGGTTGAAATTACTGCCACGCAGATGAAGCTGCGGGCAAAAGCTATCAGTAGAAGCATATTGAGGTGAATGCATTTCTTGCCTAGTATCTCAAAAAATTGGTTCCTTCAACGATTTAATCTTATTCAAATTTATAGTGTTTATTATAATGTATTTAATAAACATCTGATAAGTTCCCATGAAAAATAAAGTGCTGTTGAATCTTTTAAATGTTTCGTAATACCACTAGGTAATGAACTGACCAGGAATAAATTGTTGATCAGACGCAATTCATTTTGTTCACCTTCTCTTTTGAATGTATAGCAATTTCAAAGCGGTTCCGTGTAAAATTGCCAGGTAACTTCGGGTAAACGTGCAGAAAATGAGCGCTAATGCCCTAAGTTTTATTGGAAAATAATGTGCTGAATAATACATCGCTACTTTACGTTTTTACCTCGACAATTTATTGAGTAACTTTCTACTTTGGTTGATAGAAATCAGCTACATGCTTCGTCTAACACGTTATTAGAGGAAAATTTTCAGGCTGGTATTCTTGTGTGAATGTTGTAGTTCTTGTAGTAAAATATGCAACGTCATGGGGCCCTACCATGTGCTCTTAATGCCATGATAGTTTGTGTTATATTATGGACCAGATATATACAACGTGTATACATTTGTCTACGTCGCACAGTTGAACTATCATAGCAATAACTCATGGTTAGGCTCCTGACATGCGTTACAGTATTCGCCATCTTAAAGTATATATCAAACTTTGTCTATTCAGTGTGACCATATAGTCTGACGTGGGATATTTTCGTGGGATAGGTCGAGCCGTGTTATAAATCTAAATGGTCTAATGGTGTATGCGGTCGCGTTAAAACTTACACCTTACACTTGAGATATCTATTCACCTTGAAGCACTAGAAACGGGAATCTAGAGGCCGCTGGCAAGGCAAATAGGTTAGATCTCAATGCTATGGCCATCTCAAGTTACACAATTATTCATAGTACTTCTATTAGTTCTTATCATTTCTCTATCGACATTACAAATACACGAGATTCTAAATCGCGCAATAAGAGTTTTCGAGCGCATTGTAGTATATGTACAAGATTCCAAGTAGAACAGTTTGAGAGGCGGTTCCCCAGACATAAAACCCGCCTGGCTGGAAGATCTTCCCTTTGCTGGGGATAAGCATGATCACTTGCTCTCCCCATATGAGTAATTACTGAGCTTCTTGCTGGGCTATTCTCAGAAAAAGCAAACTTCCTAACCCGGCCGTAGAATGTATAATCCTGTAGAATCATGTAGTTATTAAGATTTAAAAGTACTTTGATAAAAGTCTAATGAAATAAAGATATTTTGAATATTAAATATTAGGTAGCTGAGTACCACAAGAATAGGTGTCGACTTATTTCAACGCTTGATGTCATTGAGCGTATTGATGATTCACGCTGGGCCGTGTGCGTTCCGAGTCGAGCTTCGGCCGTAACTTAGTCAGTTATCCGTTACTCGTGAACGTGAAAAAGTGTATCCATACAATCTTCTACTTCTTGTAGTGCCTCTTCAGTTATTGAAGGTTGGCTGTCAGTTCGGTAAACTTCTGTCTATCCTTCTCGAGGCGGAAGAGTGCAGCAGCACTGCTGATGCCAGTCCACTCGCGGATATTGCGCAGCCACGACTTCCTCCTTCGGCCTACTGGCCTCTCCCCAGACACTTTGCCCATCATTATAAGTTGCAGCAGTTCGTATCTGGAATGTCTCATAATATGTCCCAAAAAACCAACCTTTCTCTGTTTGAGGGTTTGTATGATTTGGCGTTTCTGACCAGCTCGATCAATACAATATAAATGTAATATTTAGCTGGCCGAAGCTGAGTGGCCGACGCTCGGATTGGACCCGACATATCTTTAGATCAAAAAATCTTATACAATGTCTGTTAGATCGCACAGTGATTGCGTTTTCTAAAATCTGTATGATACTCCTTATTTGACTACTGTTGATATTAATATGGTCATTTCATTGCGTCTTTTGCTCAGCGATTAAACGCCAGACAGAGCATGTGAACAGTAATGTGTACACACCACACAAGTATAAAGTAAGATAAACGCTTATTGCTCGGCACCTGAGGCAACACAGTGTGAGTGTTCAGTCTTTAATCAAGCGCCGTTCTCATGTAAATAACAACTGGAGTGCAGTTGCACGGAACTTGGGTGAAGCGCGTCAAAGTAATTGAACGTGTTTATTAACGTCTGATGTTAGTGGCTTGTCTTAGAGGGTAATTATCTAGTTTATAGCACTATATGCACTCGCTGTCTTGTCAGCTGTATGTAGTTGAAGAAGTAATTATTAATTAATTTACCTTTGTATTTATTAGAATGTCCTACGAATTTCGGAATAAGGTTCAATTACAAATCTCGATTTTTTTATATTATAAGTTACGTATAATGAATATCAGCTAGTATTCAAATACAAACAATTGAAGTATCTATTTATATTGTCAAAATAACAGCCTTTTAAATAATAATCAAATATTTGCAGTATATTTAGTACTTTGTAAAAATCAAGTAAATTTATCAATCACGTTATCCATGACAGTTTGTCACCATTCCCAATAGACGCTGGGTCATCTAACAAAAGTTTTTCAACTATAATAAAAGTCTCGCTCTTCTATCTATCTCGCCTATTAAATTGGCCCGTAGGCACAGTAAACTTATAAGCTTACTACAAGCAGTGTGGAATCTAGGAATAAATCGTTCGAAACCTCGTGCTAGATTGAACAAAGAACGTTCTTATTTTTAGAACCAGCTGTGCCCTGCGAATCCCTTATGTTATCTGCCAGTGAAAGTCTCGGTAAAATCGGTTCAGCCGTTTCGGAGATCAGTCGGAACTAACAGACAGACAGACAGAGAAATTCTTAAAAAAATGTTTTTGGTTGATATTCTGGAATTACAAACAGACACTTCAATTTTATTTATCTGTATGCATGTATCTATATGTAAATGTGTGTAGGTATAGATGCATATATTTTGTCTAGATTTCATACTGCCTAGTAAACTAATATTTATATACTGCGCCATGGGTATATTATATATTTTTTAAGTGAATCTTCGGTCGCCCACGCAAGTCTAATATCAGAATACAAAAGCGAAGCCCTGAAAACAAGTAATGAAATTTCAATTGTTGAGGCTTCGTCCTTTGTTCAAAGCGATGTATTGTGAAAGCCTTTCATAACTTATTTTCAGTAGTTTCGTATTTACTCCGTTCATTCCGCAAGCTTTAAAACTTTTTAGTGCTGATGCAATTTTGTAATTTTAAGTAAGTACTAACTTGCTGCTCGCGGCTTCGTTCGCGCCGAATAAGATAATACCAAGAAAATAAAGCCTGTTTGTTTGTCCCAGCAAATCTCCGGTCCAATTTTAACGGAACTTTCTCTAACAGATAGCTAATATTACAAGGAGTAACTTGACTAGTTTTATTATAAAAACGTTAGGGTTTGCTACGCAAATGAAACCGCAGGGCACAGCTAGTTGAATTTTGTATAGAGAAGAATAATAAATTGAGCCTAATGCCTCATTTGCATGAAGAACAAGTTGCGTACATTTTAGTAGATATAAATTAGTTATTGCGTTTTGGGTTCTGCCCTTACAATGCGTGTACAATTTGAGACTTAGCTAGATATATCCTAATATAGGAATTAATTAATTATTACAACTTTATCACTAACATAATAAACCTTATATGAGACCATTCAAAATTTTATTTTTTTAATCGCTTCTTCAAATAGGTTTTTAAGTAGTTTGCTACTGATGTGTTTTCTCGAATAAATATCTTCTTTAGGCGCAAAAGTGTTATATTTTAAACATTATAGCAAAATTTAAATATACCACCTCTCATTAGTTCCATACAAAAAGTTGTTGAACCGTAAACGGTGTTAAGGAAAGCGTACAAGATACTTTTTAAGGTCATTTTCTGAAACGCCGTGGATACAAAAAGCTTTAATTTTCCCGATATTTTTCTGTCCTAATCCGGTTTAAGGATAATGAGAGCAACCATTTGTTTTTGTTTGAAAATTAAATAAAGTTAATGTAACAAACGTTCAATATACCAACGTCTTTTTTGGGAACCTAGCAATTTGAGTAGCATCCACTGAACACTAAGTTTTACTTAAATTGTAGATATTCCCCAGTCAAATTAAAATGATTAGGTACTTAGATAATTTAACATAATTTAGTAAACACATTTTTAAATCCATTGGCTTAACTTTATACAGCTTGTCTGTGTGTAAGAGATAATATTGTATTGTGCTAATTAAATTAAAATTTCTAGAATGAAGACGCACAATATATATTAATTTTCTATTTGACCTTTAGAAACACTATTATTGGTTTTAACGTTCACACTGTCGTGCATTCAAATACCTGATGTAGTAAAAAATAATACATACAGGTTAGATGTTTATGCATTGAATATATACAAGGAAAGTACTTTAAACTAACTACAAGTAGAAAACTTGGCCCAAATCAGTTCCCTCGGGATCGTAACAAGAAGGCTGGCAGCACGTTGAATTGCAATGCTGTATCTCAGAGTGAGAAAAAGTTTCAAGTACAGTGTCATCAAGCAATGTAAATTTTTTATCGTTCTACATACGAATGTTACATAATCAATAATGGATTTGAGCCCACATGAAATCACGGCCAGCTATTCCTTTGTGCAGACAACTATGTTAACTGAACAATAACGATAATAAAGGGCTATAAACGCCAAAGCGACCATTTACATGCTGCGCGACTGAGGGTGTATAGTAATCCTGTGATTCTTGTACAAGTGCCGTTACATTACTTAGCGGAGCTAGGATCTATCGTATAATGAAAGTGTTCGAACTTGGCCTTGCGCCAGGAGATAAGGTTCAAGGTCGTTTGGCACAAATATCTAAGTACCGGCTGACTTATTATTGTTTACTCGACTCCATGGTTCGTTGTGTTATATTTTGAGACGAAATCACAGTATATATACGTAACTTTACAAGCAGTAAGGAATTTTTTAAATAAGAATTTTATCTCCTTTGAGAGTGAGGGTTGTCAATACTTTAAGATTTTTAAATCTGTTCTTTTATTTCATCATGAATTTAAGAGTAATAATTCTTGTCGGTGTAACCGATGCAACTCTTTCCATTTGTCGCAGTTTTATTTACAGTCACAATAATGTAGATGGTCGTTTTATAGTTTTGAAAAAAATAATGAAAACTCCTAAATGACGTATATGCGGTCGGACACGTCGTGACACCGCTGATTGACGCAACTTCTCTTATGCTTCGGATCCCGTACACATGCGTGTCTGTGTGTCAGTTTGGGAGATTCCTTACTGCTTGTAAAGCATATATTTATACTGTGCTCCAATGTAGGAGGAATGATTGAAAACGTACTGTTATTTACATAAGCTTAGACGAGGGCTAAGTTGACATTGTCTTGAAAACTGGGGAAAAAAATACTCTATTGACTAACGTAGACATTATTTCAGTGAGGGAATTTATCCACCTAGTGCTTCGACTATTCGTGAAAGTAAACAATCATATGACTTTATCATTTAAAGTATGAATTAGTTATTTGCTCCTTAAGCATCACGTGGTATCGTCGTGCTAAGCCGATGTCTTGGATGCCTCTATATTATAAGTACACTTACTTTCATATTTACGTAACTGGCATAGTAATAGGTGGCCTCGGGGCTTAAGCAGTCGCCTGCTACGCAAGCGACGCAAGTTCGAATCCCAGCGGGGCCCTGTACCAAAGAATTTTTCTAAAAAACTTATGTACACTGATTTCACACCACATGCTTTACGGTGAAGGAAAACATCGTGAGGAAACCTGCATATTTCTGAGAAGTAATTCAAAGACGTATGTATAGTGCCTGAGACGGCGATAGACTCACCATCTGTCACGTTGGCACTTAATCAAATTCGGTGAAAAGTGGGTGTTGTGATAACAACACCTCTGCCTACCCTTTCGAGGAATATAGGCGTGAGCATATGTATGTAGTAATAGGTTCTAACTTTTAAAATGTATCGTTTAAATGTCGTCAAGTAAATAATTGCCAGCATTTAATTATTTGGATAATAACTGTTTCAAAAGAAAAAAATGGTCTCATTAGATGGCACCGTCGACACTTAATCGAATTTCCCTCCGCCCATTGAAACGATAAAGTGAATTACAATGTCTGCTCCTCACAGCAACTTCCTTTCTTGCGATAATGAAGCTGTCAGACTTTTATTTTTTTAATATTTACTTGCCTTAACTAGAGATAACGAGAAAAGCGAGTTATATCAATTACATTTTATTTATTTTTCTTTCATGTTTTAATTATTTTTATTCAAATTATACATTTCTGTAACTAAGGACATTATTAATTTGGATTATGAATTCCTCGATACATAATTTAAGTGACGGTACAACTACTACTTATTCTCGGGGTAGTGTAAATTATGAAAGATTAGAATTTAAATAAAAACAAGCATCAAATAAGCATTGTACCACATATCATCCAATGAATATCGAATCTTTTTTAATCCTCGATAACTTACACCGCTTCACTAAGAAAAATTATTAGTAAACATACTGAAGAAAAAAAAACAAAAAGGTATGTCTATAATATAAAGGTATATGTTTTTATATTTCCAAATTCTTATGTAATCTCAAAAGTGTAGACCTTGTATATAAACTGCACTGCGCCTTCTAATTTGAATACATATTCATCTTAAGCTATTCCAATATATCACTGAGTAAAAAACATATGATATAATATATCCAAGTCACAATACGACAAATTGGAGGAAATCTTTCGCCCGCGTAGATTTGACTATCTCGAATGGAAGTTGTTCAGCTGCCGACGAATTTTCGACAATTATTATTAATGGACGCTGCCTTATCCAGATCAATTGTCATTACTGGATTGTTCGTGCTTAATTGACGCTCGTTATCAGATACTTAATAGACAGTAAATAATTATAGGTCAACACAAATTGAAATGCAACTCCTTCAATTAGATCTTAAATGTGCTAATGATTTAATTACTTTGTTACAGCTGCCTAATTGGACAGTCAGTTATTTTTACCTAGCTTCTGCCCGCGAAATCGTCCCCGTGCTATAGTTACTTTGGGCTTACGCTAAGTTCATCCAACTTAGTCTAAGAGTAATCATATATTTATATAGCCGTCCTTGATAAATGGTTCATCTAACTCAGAGGGATTTTTTGAATCGTACTAGTAGTTCCTGAGATTAATGCGTTCAAGCAAACAAACAAACTCTTCAGCTTTATATACTAGTATAGATTTAATAAGCATTGATGTAAAAAACTAATATTAAATGCCTTGAGGTTTTAGCAGTCCCCTGCTACGCAAGTTTGAATCCCAGCGGGGCCTGTACCAAGATGTTTTTCTAAAAAAACTTATGTACAGTGATTTCACACCACGTGCTTTACGGTGAAGGAGAACATCGTGAGGAAACCTGCATATTTCTGAGAAGTAATTCAATGACGTATGTAAAGTGTCTGAGACGGCGATGGACTCACCATCTGTCACGTTGGCACTTAATCATCTTCGGTGAAAAGTGGGTGTTGTTATTACAACACCTCTGCCTACCCCTTCGGGGAATACATGCGTGAGCATATGTATGTATGTTAAGTTTTTTTTTGTTCCAGGGCCTTCCTCAGAATTCTTTGCGTGTGCTGTCCTAGAAAATTACGTAGAAAATATCAACCGCAGCTTCGATTTAAGCAGTCCCAGGTAAGATTAGACTGTACGCTTGCCTTACTAACAATATAACATGTAGTTTTATGCTTTTATATAAAACATATTCATACAGTTTTTCATTTTATAATGAGTGTAATCGAACAACATAAAACAATATCTGTGCAATATTTGTACTTTATAAAAAAGCGAGGCATATTTCGCTGCAGGCGCATCCTTATAGCGTGAGAGCCTAGTTACAACCGATGTGTAGGTTCCGTCACGAGTTATGAGCGCTAACTTTGAATGCAACTTGTTTGGAGCGAGAGAGAGAAATACCTGAGCGCCCATAACTCATGACGGTACGGTAAGTATACTTATTTTCAAAAAATAGGTGTCCTAAGCATATGCATCACAGCGAAATTTCACTGTTAATTTAAATAAATAAGAATATTAATTATTGAGTTGCTATTCGGTTGAGCAAGCCGCTTCTTACTTAGATTGTCATGAATTTGTTTTACTTTCAGTTACGCACGACTCGTCGTTATTACTCGTCGAGCGAACTGACGGGCATACAGCAGATCAGACAAAACTCCTGCGAACAAACTTACATATAGCGATTCAACTCCACCCTTGTTCACCGTCTCGATTCATCCTCAAAATTTTCAAGTGCCTTGACTTAATATTATTAAACTTTCTAAAGTTGCTAAATACTTTGCGCAATCAAGAAGTCATTTTAAGGCGATCGTGGAGGAGTGTAATCTCAATTGTAATGAATAGATGCTTAATGAGCAGTTTGATCGTTATAATCTTCTAATGAGTGATAACTAGAGGTACGTGGACGCTGTTGCCTCGAATGTTGCACTCTATCAATGTGTCCTTGCCTCATATCCACGCAACAATTAACTTTGATGTCTGCACTCGGTCACACATAATCTTGAATGCTTCAAAACCTCACAATTATACTATTTAAATGTTACCCCAAATCTTTGCATGCACCGAGCACCAAATTAATTAATGAAGGTTGTAAATTATGTTACTTTTTTCCATTGTGCATGAGCTGGAATACCAGAAAGTACTCAAGATATTTATGTTTACCCTCTGTCATCCCCTGATTACATCGTGTGCTCATTCTCTCGTGCCTCTTGTGCGAAATTCTTCAGTCTTTATATCTTTCACGTGAAATACAACTAACAGAATTTTCGTAACAAAATAAATGTAGCATTCTTGTATCGTTTATGTGTTTATGGTGCTACCGTTTTATGTACTGCCTTTCGTGTCTGTCACACACTAAAATGTCTTCACCAGAACTGTGGAGCGCAACCAACATTGTTCGTTATGTGTCATTGTACTGAAGCTATCTGTGTTTGATCATGTATGTATTAAGGCTTATCAAAAGGGCAAGGTGATAAATTCAAGTTCATCGAAGGTACACTTTTCACTGTCATTGTTCTGTCGCCTGTTCTGTAGGCCTGTTCAAATATGCGAGGTATCCTCGTGCCGGTAGCGGTATCCCAAAATAAACACAATTCTCTAATAACCGCTACGGGCAGCAGTAGCGAATACCGCTCATATCTGTACAAGCCTTTAAAGCGTAATTATGTTTGTATTGTATGCTTGAAGAATTATGTGTTATTGCAGTACCCGGTATCAACGATGATGTACTCGTCGGTGTCGCAGCCTGAGATGTGTCGGTTGTGACATCAGGCGCGCGCGGGTTCGTTCCGGGGCCCGCGCGGGCGCTGCTCCTGATGCAGGGACCGCCGCTCGTTGCGCCTTCGTCGCGGCGAGCGGCACCCCTGCACGGACGCGTACCGGCTCCGTACCCTCGAGCACACCTCCTTCGACGACCCCATTCCGTGCGTCGATCGCCACATCTGCTCCGACGCACACCCCTGCTGCCAAGACGCCGAGTCTGTCAGCGAGATCAGTCTAGACAGTGACAGTCGGAACCCATCCATCAAACGAGCAAAAAGCGCCAAAAAGAAAGTCACATACCAAATTAAAGCAGAGGTGATCTCTAATTAGGCAGTAATTTCGTTCATTGTAACTATTAGTAGTTTGTATTGTACGTTTTCTAGTCATTATTACGGGAATCTAATATTTCAATCAGGAGCTGTGATTTACTGATTAGCTGTATATATAAAATCTGTATTTGTAAATATTACGATAAACAACGCATTGGATACTTCTGGTATCTTGTGTATAAATTATAAAGAGGGAACTAATGCGCTTCATTGTATTGTAAAAAAATATTCATTGTAACTAACATTCCAAATTCATTAACTTTAATACGTAGAAATGGGTTATATGAAATTTAAATAATGAACAACTTTTCATATAATTGTAAGCAACAGTGTAAAATAAATAAAATATTCCAAAACTGAAAATGTACCTGTAATAAGATTTTTATAAGTGTGTAAATACTAAGATAAAATTTCAACTTTACACACCTACGATTTTTGTGTTAATTTAATTTTCTTTAGAACTGTTTCATTTAATTTTATTCATCAATGATCAAGTTACTAATATTAACAGATTGATTTCGACTGCCGTTTTAATAATTTCCAAGAACTTGATTTATGGATCTTGATTCAGTTCTTATTTCCCTCTCGCAGTTACTTTACGAATATTTAGTACCTATCGATATTTATTGGAACGGTTCGAATTGATAATTTTATTAATTGAAATATTTTTCTTCTTTATTATGTGTAATTATAAAATGTGGTTATCCTAATTTAGGCAAAATTTAATTACGCAAAAAGTTATATTTATTATCCGATCAAGTTAACATTGGCAGCAGAGTTTTGTATGGTACCTACTGAATTGTGAAAAATTACTTAAAATTAGTACTAATACTATACGTAAACCAAAATCACCGTTGTGTTATTTATTATATTTTTTTAAATATTAAAAAAACAACTTATACAAAAATAATTACAACAAATATTCAAATTATGTTTTCCTATCTATGCAATAATCAAATATTTGAACAATTTTCAAGCTTTAAGATATTTCTAGTCATTATTTTTTGTAATTCTTGTTCTCATAGGAAACAAAGCTTGCAGACACTTAAAAAGTAAGTAAAAAAACTAAATAATAAACATATTTATTGATAAACTCTTCCAGAAAAATTTGACTATAATTGATGTATGTATAAAGTTTTTAAAATATAATAATTGTATAATATATTACAGGCTGTTCACTAATGAGCAGCTACTCAAATAGTCAATAAGAGCATAAGGTTCTTATAAACATAGTAAAACAACTAACGTTTAAAATTGATTTTGAATCTGGAACATTTGTGGGTGAAAAATCTGAATTTCATTTCATTCTTGAATTTTGCATATTTTAACCGATATCTTGACATACATACACGTTCTAATATTTTGAACATTCTGTATATGATGTAGTTGAAAAGAAAAATGTTTGAGTACTTTGCTATATATTTATGTATTTGTAGTAGATGATCTAATTTCGACGTTAATTGTACATTATAAAAGTTTAAAATACACTGTATGTTATCAATACCAGTGTGCCTGTCAAAATACCTGTATAGTTACTAATCTAACTTTCTATTGTAAATAATCTAACTATCCACCTACTATAAATACATATAATAAGATACCTATATCTGTATAGATATATATATTATAAGTGTACGTATATTTCTTCATATAGCTAGAATATTTGATATTGTGAATACTGGTACATTTTTAAATTAATTCAAAATGGGTTGTCGTATGAATTTATATAAAAATATTTTTTCTATCTGAGTCTTTCATTAATAGCATCTAATCTAGTAGATAGTAAGTATCCATCAAGCTATACCTATTTTTCCGTGGGAAACCAATCATGGATACGCCAACCGCCGCGAGGGCAGCGGATGGGCTATGTCGGACTCCTACCGGATAAAACCCACGGGTGTTTCTCCTGGTCGCTTTTGCCATCCTCATATGGCTATCATAATGCTACAAGAGTACTACACAAGTTCATTTACTGCACTTATTTTGTCTCTTAAAGCGATGCAAGCTTATTATGGTGAGATAAAGATAATGGATTCTCATATAGATATTCCATGCGCTGTGCCCTAATTCACGTAAAATAAATAATCGGAATATCTTTGAACGATTCCATCGAATCTTCTCCCAATGTGGTATTCACGTTATCTATAATTGTAGTTTGATAGGACTACTTACAACTTAATAGAACGTTTTCGTGACGACGACGGAGCTATTCCGTGTTTTGTTGTATATAATTAATCATGATATAATTACTGTTTTCAGTATATGAATCGGGCTACAGAACTACACCATAGAACATCTAGGAGCAAAGCTTATACACCACTTTTAAGCATTCTTAAAGATACATCTTAAAATACGATATTCTTATTACATAAAAAATATAACGTCGATAATCTACGTAACAACCCTTCCGTTAAGTGCATCAGTGCAGTGTTTGCTAACTCAACGCTACGATACAATACACGCTAAGTTAAGGCAGGCACACGTGGGAAACATAATTTAGGATGCATTAGAACAATATTGGTTGCTGTAAATTGTGCTATGTTATTATAACGTTCTGGGGCCCTACCAGTGTTTACTGCCATGATTGTTTGACTCATAATATGAGTTACAGTTATGATGATTATACATCTGTCACTGTCGCACAACTAATCATTGCAATAAGAGCTCGTTCACGCTTTCAGTGTTCTGAATGTAAAAATAAACTCACAATTGAACATTAAACAAAATTATGTCATGGAAAATTCAAAAATTAATTCACGTCATCGCAGAAGTGTCCCCGAAGGAGTAAGTAGAGGTAACAATAACACCCAAATTTACCGAAGATAATTTGTATCAACTTATCATAAGAGGTTCATCGCCGTTTCAGGAACATACGCTTTTGAAGTATTTCTCAGACATTATCCAGGTTTCCTCACGATGTTTTCCTTCATCCTTTCACCGTCAAATTATATCTATTTTTAAAATAACAGGTAAGTATTTGAATTAATAAAATTTGCACCATAAGAAAATTAAACAGTATCATCTGTTTACGAGCCCAAAAAACAGCTATCGCAACTCTCGACCTACATCGAGAGGAGTGAGCGACCCGCCACACAAACTCCACCTTGCTTCAAACTTATATTTTTAACTTAAAATATTTGCGGAGTATTAACATTAACAGGGATTAAAACAAAAGAGAAAGAAATACTCGAGTTTTACTAAAATAAAGACGACGATGAATGCACAAAATGATAGCACCTGTTCCATAATTTCTCATAATCTCACACATTTTTTTTAATGCCCTATTTTAATGATAATCTAAGCAAACTACATACGTTATGTAATTAACGAAATAGTGACTCGGTCATACATTATTGAGGCCACGACGGCGCCTACAATGAGCTACCGCATAATTATGGACACTATGTCCTAACTATATTCACACGACAATGCAGATAATTGCAATACGGTTGTTTCGTATACTGAAGGTTTTTTTAATCTATGAATATAATGCTTAAAGTATTCGTTGGAAATCCTATAGTCATAATACACATTTTAAACACGTTAATATATACAGATAAATTAATTTGAAGTGTCTGTTTGTAATTTCAAATGCATCTTATGACAGTATATACTCAAAAAAAAAACAATTTCAAATAAGTCTGTAAAAGTCGATCCAGCTCTTTTAAAGATTGTCCGTCCGCAAGAAACAGACAGTGAAAATGTTTAAAAATTGTTTATGTACCTTATATACTTTCATATGCATTTAGTGAAAAGCTGTTTATTTGGAATTACAAATAGACACTCCATTTTTATTTATCTGATTAGATGAGTATATATTTATGTCAATCAATAAGAGAAGATTAGTCCTAGCTAAGAATTAGGAATTGCCCTTAATATTTCGGCTTTAATTTAACAAATTTATTTCGATTAACAAACCAATTAAACATTTGAAATGAAAACAGAGTTTATTCTATTAAACCGGGCCATATAACATTCACAAAGGCCAGTTTCGTAGAAGGGTCTCTTTCAGAAAATTCAAAATGATGTTACGAGCCCTGCTTTCTTATCTTCACATTCTATTGGTTCAGGGGTCTTTATACCGAAAATGGATATTCATAAAATCGCCTTTACTGGACAATTTTAATCCGTTTTATATGCGTTGTATACGTCTGCACCTTGTTCTTTGAGCCGGGAAGATGTGCGATACAGGACAAAAATGGCCGTACCTTGCCGTTTCTGCGACATTTGACTGGCATGATGCTATCGAAAATTATACAATGTATGTAATACGAGCGACGAGGAATGTGCTCATGTGTCCCCGTCATCACTCCGCCGCCTTCCGCGGCAGTCTCAAGTTCGCCGCCACCAAGTGCTGGAACGATCTGCCTCCTCCGCTGCGTTGTCTGCAATCAAAACACATATTTAAAACACGCTATAAAATTCTATTGTTAAATTCACAAAAGCATACATAAATTAAACCCTAACATACACAATAACTCAATAAAGTTACCATTATATTAAATAATATATGGTAATGTTATTGAATTGTTGTATCATTCTATATTGAGTATTACATTTTAGCACTATATTTTATTTCCTTTTATCAAAATGATTTAGGTACCTTTGTAAGTATTTATTTATTTATCTATTTCTTTAATGACCAATTTAGAGCAGGACTGTACATACCTTCGAGTTGCAGACACATAGCATTGGAAACAGAAAGATCCAGCGCTTGGTGGCTGGTTTAATCTGCGAGCGCGGCTTTTGATGTACTCGATCACTCCCACCCGTTATAATGTGTGAAACACAACACCACATTCATTATGTTTGCTTCATTTTAAACACGCCAATTTCATAATTTTGATTTTTTTTGTCTTCGATGTACTTTCAATAAGGAATGTCAGTAAAATGTTCATCAAGATCACTGCTTCGCCAAAGTCAGCATTCGCACACGACCGCTATTGGCCTCGCGCCGCAGCGAATTAAGTCGAGTGGTGTTTGCTCGCTCGTTCTTCCATACACATAAATATGTATTTTGCTTTTATATCATTTTAGTTTACTTTACTTTTATATCAGTGTAGGTACTTATAATTATAACATAATACATTGCAAATTATTCTTTTACATTAATATTTTTTTTTCTTTTTTCACATATAGTAACCATCACACGTACAAGTATATATACTTTTATTATATAAGTATCTTTTTATTTTTATTTTTTGGCCGACGTCGTGCGTCACTCAGTGGGTCACACTGAAAATCAGCTCCGCTAGATTGAACTGGACTCCAGTTAGTTCTGCGGGTATAGCTGAGTTGTGGCCTTTTGATGACAATGTGCGGCAACACCCGATGTACTGGTGCGAACCACTTTGCACCATAAAAACACTTCTTATTTCTTTTGTGTATTCTTTTTTGTATATATTTTTTGTATGAGTTTTATTTGTTTTGTTGCTGCTTATTGAAATCAATAAACGTTTTATTATATTATTATTATTATTATAATACGTAGATAAAAATTAAGTTTTCCTCTGACGGAGATGAGGCAGCACTTGCTTCTGCCCGCGACTTCGACCGCGTGAAATAGCTACTTTGGGCTAACGCTAACTTTAACCTACGATTGGTCTCAGCCTATAGCCATTCTCGATAAATGGGCTACCTAACTAATTTGTAATAATATTTCTAATCAGACCAGTAGTGTACAAAAAAGAAACGAGTATATCGTTCAAACCTCTGATTGACTGAAATCAACGCAAAGCCTAAACCTCTCGTCGTAGAGTCGATTTGGATGATGAACCTATTCTTAGTGAGGTGTTAATATACACAAAGAAAGAGTTTCCGGAATTGCACCCTTATGGCGGGTTAGACGCGGGTTGAAAACTTGTTTGTGTAATTGTACTGCCGCGCAGGAGAAACTGCAGATGGCACTGGAAGGAAACACCGACATGAGCTTGACTCTCAAATTCATGATGATTATGAAAAATTTAAATAAACTTACATCCAAAGGTCTTTATCTTTCAAACCGATATTTAGTAGTGCATACAAAATAATAATTTTATCAACCCCCATATTCTTAGAGTTCAGATATACTCATACATTAATAAATAAATGCAAATGAAGTCAACACCCACGTTTGTAAGAAAACGTTTAGCTAACCTACTCGTATCTCAGAGTCCCGCCCCAATAACGACGCGTAATTGGTTGTGTGGGCTCCCAGTTGATATTTACTTGGAAATATAATGGAGCTGTATTAAATAACAACGAAGAAACAATCATGATACAATTAGCTTAGAATTGTCAGAAAAACGCAGATATTACAAAAGGCGAGAGTAATCAAGAAAATTTAAATTCAATTAGCGGATGGAAGTCATTAAAGCGACAAGCCCGGGTAGAATGGAGTCAAACTTGGGGTGAATCCGCACCCGTCGGATATAAGCGGGGCTGAATAAAAAATAAACCTCTCACCGAGGAAAGTTTGCTCTTCAAAAGTGGCTCCTTTATCGAAGCAAGCAAACTTAGGTAGAAACAATTTATTTTGTAAATATGATAAGGTCTCGCTATACAGACAACTAGTTTACATAATGCTAATAGAAATACAGTAGAAAACATTAATTAGCATGCAAAAACATGAATGACGAAGCGGTAATTATAATAAAAATGCATTAAATACCTACATAAGGATGCACTTTTCAATTTCATTTTTATGTTGACACAGAATGTATTTGTAGTCCTGTATAATGTAATTTTTTATCTGTCTGACGATTTAAAGGAATTATGTTAAAAGTCTAATCGAATAAAAATATTATTGTTTTATTTTGATTCTGCCACTTTTCATTTCAATATATACATAGTATTTGGCATGACTGTACGTGATTTCAAAACTGGATATCTCTGTCACATAAATAACTTTCTAAGTCACATTCGACTTATGAATTCTAATGATAAGCGTTACTTTTCATCTTTATACAACAGTACGCAGATATGATAAGATGAGATAACATAAAAGTGGTAAGCAGCATACATATATAAGCTCACGCCTGTATTCTGAATGTGGTAGGCACCATTACACCAGTTATTTCATACCTCGTGCTTTACGGCGTATTAAAACATTCTGAAGAAATCTGCATATGTCTGGAAGTAATTCAAAGACGTATGTACAGTGCCTGAGACGACGATGGTCCATCACCATCTGTCACGTTGGCACTTAATCATCGTCGGTAAAAAGTGGTTGTTGTTATTACAACACATCTCACTACCCCATCGGGAATACATGCGTGAGCATATGAATGTATATTTTAAAGTCTCACGTAATAAGGGGCGAGCCTATTGCCACGGGCATTAATTCTGACTCCGAGCTGTTACTGGGAAATTACAGATGGAAAAACCCAATAAAACTTTGCCTGACCCAGGGATCGATCCCAGGACCTGGTGTTCTGGAGTAGCGTTTGCAACCACAAGAACAACAAAGCAAATATTAGGTATTTTAAAGGAGCTGTAAGTTATCGGTCAGATAGAGTGACAATACGCGGGCAGTTTGGCAGCTTAGCGGTTGAACGCGAATATTTGCGGATAAATGCGCGATAATCCCTCGGGATGGCTCCAAATACAACTGCACACAGAGCCAATTGCCTCCGTATTACAGATTGATTTATAGCGCTTTAGAAGTCACACTACGGTTTAATTAAACACTACACTATTAATGTATTGGTATAGAGCTACTCTTTACCAATATACATACATATTGAGCTCACGCGTGTATCTATATCTGTGCCTGTCTCCCATGGAGGTAAGATATCACCATTTTCTACATGCTACGATCGCTAGATCGATAAAAGTAATGTAATACCAGGGGCCTACCATCATGGGTTTAAGCAGAGCGTATTAAAAACTTCTAAGCTTTGACGTTCTTTGAGGCCCTCAGAACTCGAACTTTAACAAGTATTATAGGTAATCATTATAAACTTTATTGTTTGGATAGTAAAGTTGTAATTTGTTCGTATAACTTGGGTAGTTGATGTCATGTTATATACTGGCACGACTACAGGCACTCATCTTCCTCGCTTCAAGAATCGCAGGCCATGTTTGTTCAGTGCATAAATCCTGAGCTTAGCCCAGATACGAAACTGTGCTTACAACTTTACTAGTTGAAAATCAAGAGTACACTACAGGCGGTTCTCGAAAGGCTTTTCCGAACTGACGACTTATGTATATCAATAAATCTGTGTAAAAACATACATTAATATATACATACTTTTGGTAGCGTCTGATCGTAATTCAAATTTAACGACTTTTCACTAAATGCCTAAGTTTTAGGGTTATCATATATTTTTTTAATTGCCACTGTCAGTCTGTTTGTTCAGGCTAGTCTCTGAAACTGTTGGACCGATTTTAACGGGTAAATAGCTGATGTTATAAGCTGGAACTAAGGCTAATTACTATAGAAAAATTCTCACTAAGTTACATAGTTTTTATTGTCAACTAGTAGTGCACCGCGGGTTTACCCATGTAGGATTAACAATAAAATGTATGTAACTTAGTGATAATTTACGAGAATACACAGTATTTTTAGCGATATTATTTAGTCATTTATCGCGATCATTTGATACATTATATCATAAATGGGAAAGTGTCTCTGGCTCTCTATCCGTGTTACCTTTACCTACCTGCCTGTGGCCTAAGAAAGAAAGATATTTTATATTTTGCACCCATGACATTGAAAGAAAATTAATATTGATATCAAATCAAAGTTGTTCAAACATACTATCTATGGGTATTCTGTGTCTGCACCACTACATAATATTTATTATGTATGTGTACGTCCTGTGTGCAAAAAGTCTTTATTTCTTCTTTCTTTCCTTCTTTCCTTAGCCATAGTCTAGGCAAAGTCAAATGTTAGTAGTAGTATACATGTGCTCACGCCTGTATTCCCCGAAGGGGTAGGCAGAAGTGTTGTAATAACTACACCCACTTTTCACCGAAGATGATTAAGTGCCAACGTGATAGATGCTGAGTCCATCGCCGTCTCAGACACTTTACATACGTCATTGAATTACCTCTTAGAAATATGCAGGTTTCCTCACGATGTTTCCTTCACCGTAAAGCTCGTGGTGTGAAATCACTGTACATAAGTTTTTTAGAACAACTCATTGGCTTGCGTAGCAGGCGGCTGCTCAAACCTCAAGGCCACCACGGCTCTTAGTAGTGATATTAGTAGTAGTATATAGTAATAGATTGAAGTAATATACTACTTCAGTTGACGACACGTTATATCCCACCAATATATCGAAATAATACTTGTCAGCAAAATCGCCTGCAAAAATATCAGTCGGTTCTCGATTAACCCCTCTGAACAAACAAGTTATACAATACGCGTTGATATCTATGTAATCCGCCCTCGAGTATCACACGCAGAGTTTCTACACCATCAAATAAATATACACTGAAGATCAGACCCCATACCTCCAAAATTAATAATTACATATAACATCAGCTAGATAGCTGACAAATACCTGTGAAAGTACAACACATACAAAAAGAAATTATTAAAAATGTCTTTTCTTATTTAAGTACCATATATAAATTCATATGCATTTAGCGAAAATCTGTTAATTTGGAATTTCAACAGAACTTTAATTTTATTTATCTGTATGTATGCATGTTATTCTTATTCGCTCGACAAATAGCGAGGGATATTAATAGATAGCCGACCTTTTGTGATCTCTCTATTTAGTATCTTTACTATTTACTATGTAGTCCTCCGGCTACATTACAAGGCCGGTCCTTGTATTACAAGACAATAACAAATCACCCAGTCCAGGACTTTTATGACAAGTTTCTGATTGCTTAGGAATTTTTATATTTTTAGGGCTATCACCAAAGGTTTTATTTATTACAAAACATGTTTTTAATCAAGAGTAGTTCAAACTGGGGCTAAAGCTATGTCCGTCCCTTTTGAAACCGATAGCCCAAAAAGAGATGGAACTACTTTAAACCCAGGATTTTCTGGGGCTATGTTTTTAAGTAGGGAGATAGGAGATTTTTGAATTTCATTTTACAAATTAAATAATCTGTATCTTATGCCGCAAATATAATTCAATAAAAATCGGACATACAACACTGTAAAATCTACACTTAAACTGAAAAAAGTAAATAAAATTAATGCATTTATTATTACATTTTTAAACTAAAGAGTCACCACTTTCTTTAAAGAGCATTTCGGCTACTCACGCTACAAATATCGGTGATTACTCTTTGATCTGTCCAGTCTATATAGGTCCTTCGAGCCGAAAAAAATACTATTGTAATTACATACATACATATGCTCACTCCTGCATTCCCTGAAGGGGTAGACAGAGGTGTTGTAATAACAACACCTACTTTTCACCGAAGATAATTCAGTGCCAACGTGATAGATGGTGAGTCTTTCGCCGTCTCAGACACTATATATACGTCTTTGAATTGCTTCTCAGATATATGCAGGTTTCCTACACCGTAAAGCACGTGGTGTGAAATCACTGTACCTACTCAAGTTTTTAGAAAAACGCATTGGTACAGGCTTGCGTAGCATTCGACTGCTCAAACCCCAAAGCCACCACGGCTTTTATTAATCTAATTGTAGTTAATTCTTATTTAATTAGGTAACATATTATAATGATCATAAACATGAGTGCGTAAAGTAAAACTAACTCGCTAGTAGAGGCGCTTTTACCTTCCCTTACAACATGTTAACACGAATTGTCAAACGAAGCTGGTTCCAATACGGCAGTTAACCGCGCAAATTAGGTGTGGTTTCAAACTTCTGGGACAGATCATTACGAGAAGCGAATAAATATTTAACTGTACCTAAATAGAGATTCGCTTCACGGGACATAGTATGAAGGGTAGCCACACAAACTCTGGCACGAGTTAGTTTACCCACAGACCATTAATTGTTGGGGCTTACCTACTCGGGTTGAGTGCAGATTAATTCGCAATGAGATAACTGTGGGACGCAACCAACACACGTCGCCCGCAACGGATTCCCATATCTTCTCATTCATTCTTTGTATGTAATTACGTTATCTGTATTTATTATTTATTTATTTAGAGCCCGATGTGTCCCACTGCTGAGCAAAGGCCTCCCTTCCCTCTTTCCAACACTTCCGATCCAGGGCTATCTCCGGCCAGTTTTTGTGGTAAGCGGCGAGTTCGTCCTGCCATCTTTTTCTCGGCCTGCCACGTCTGCGCGTCGCATTCGGAGGGGTCCATCTTGAACCCCGAACTGTGTATTTATTATACAATATCTATTCATAATGAGAACATATGTTGTTGAGTAAGTAGTGCGTTAAACAAAACGAGGAGGAATACATGGGTATTCCTTTTTGTTACAGTTAAATATCATTAAATATTCTTAATTCCTATAATAGTCTTACGTTTTAATACAATTAAATATCTTATAACATTAACAATAAAAACTATGTTCGATAATGTAAAAAATATAGCATTACTTACTCCTTAAATCAGCTGCCAATGAAACTCTCGTTAAAATTGTCCAGCCAGAAGAAAGAAAAAAATATTAAAAAGTTGTTTTTTTTTATTTAAGTACCCATGTATAACTGTATTTACTTTGAGTGAAAAGCTGTTAGTATGGAGTTACAAATGTAGACTTCAATTTGATTTATGTGTATGGATAAATATTGATTCATACCTAGTTACATATACGAACGCGAAATTGAACCTTAATAGCACTTAGCATAACGTACTTCTTAACTCTCAATTAGAGCCACATTACTCATTATTGTCTCACAATGAAAGGGGTCAACTTTCAGTTAATAAGAAGTCATTCTTAGCAGACTTAAAACAAGGAGGAGGTTCATGTTCGACGCGATGTTTTTTTGTTTGATGTAAGAATTTTCGTTCAAGGCATCCCTCAGGGAAAAACTAAGCCATTAGAATTAAGACGTATAGTACAAGCCTACAAAGTAGATTAATAGTAAATGAGCCCTTTGTAGTGCGATGTGTGTCAATGCCACTCACTACCCTTGGCTCGGCGCCTGCAATCGCCCTTCGATAAGCCTATTAATAACCATATTAATAACTACCCTTTATAGCCCTTGCTTCCATTTTCGCCTTAATAAACACACTGTCAGAACCGTGAGCATTCGCCGAAGGTGAACAAATTTATCCGTGAGCACGCTATTCAGGATGTATTCGTATTAAAACAGCATTAAGCTTTCATCATCATCATCCTATTGCCCTTATCCCTTAATTAAGGTTTGACCAAAATAATTGATTAGTCACAAGCCATTATACCTACACCTAAAGGATTTCCTTTTATCAAGTTATATTACGTCATAGAATCCTTATCCTTATAAGAAACCTTACATGTAATGCTATCCGTAATTTATATTAATAGACATAATATCCTGTTTGGTTCACATCACTAAGGGTTGCACCATAATAGTTGGATGACCGAATTTGCTCGTTTTCTAAGAATGAAACCTAGCTAGATCGATTTATCGCCTCCGCAGCCCCTGCATACAGAATTTCATGATAATCGTTAGAGCCGTTTCCGAGTTTCAGATAATATATTTATTTATTTGCATATATACACAATAATTGCTCGTTTAACAGTGTAGTAGCGTTTCTAATCAGCGTTTAAATTTCTTATAGCTAAAATTTGTTGATGCAATCCTCCCAGATTTAATCTATTTCGAATTTCGTCTTATTAAGCTACAACGTCATCGCAAATTTATTCGGCAATTTCCACTAATTTGTGTCAAATAGCTGTAAAATTAACGTCGAACATAGAAACTTCTCGTCCTCCTTTATTTGAAGTCGCATCAATCAATGAATTAATTTAAGTATTTATACTTTATGCACAAAAGTACAAAGGTATAAAAAAAAATATAAGTGAGAATTATTACATTTAACATATATATAAAACAATACATAAGATGATAAAATAAAACACATTTATACAATTGGTATACATATACAAATATATCCAGAAATTATAATGCATAAGCAATTCCCTTTTTCCCTTGGCCACGGGATCACGATGCGGGTAGGGGTGAAGCAATTTCGCTAATTATTTCTTAACGTGTTTGTTATTGTTAGGAAAGTTTCTTATGAAAAATAATTAAAATCCATTTTTTAAATGTAGGATGAGATATTGGTCAGATATAGTAGAATACATCAAAGCTTAAGATCCACTTAATTTATCGTATGAGGATAAGAAGACTAACGAATACTTAAGCCCTAAGATAAATACTTTGTTCTGAGCACTTGCGTAAATATATGTCGTTAGCAAGTTAGTTAGAAAGTTCTGTAAGAAAACGGACTTAAGACCTTATATTACAGGTCATATAACTTGATGTCCATTTAGGCTTTCAGATTTTATGGACGGAGTACTAAGCCTTAGGATATACAAGTACCTAATCAAATGAAATGAAACACTACGGATTTTATGAGGACCGGCCCCATAAATATGTTTAGTCTTCTTTGTTGCATGTCCATTTTATCGGAAAGCTTGTGCGGGAATACGGTGGGTAAATAGAAAGGCTTTGTTATTTCTAGGACACTGACTTCTGATTGTGTGTCATACTTTCCTTGCCACGATTTGGTACGCCTTATGGTATGGCCTTTGGTAAGAAATATTGAAGTGTCTGTTTCTTATTCCAAATTAATTAATAATTGAATAAAATAAAAATAATTTCATTAAATGCATATTATGAACGCATATACGGTACTCCCATTAAAAACAATTTAAAAAAATCTCTGGTTATCTATATGTTCATCTGTCTGTAAGTACAAGTCTGAAAGCCGCGATGGCCATATGGTTTCAAGAGCACCGACATTGTAAGATAAGACGAGAATATAAGAGACGAAAGTGAACGAACCACATCGGATGATTTGTTCGTTCGGGCAATTTGATTCCTATCCATTCATCAAAACCAGACGTGGGTGTCCCTTTACTTTTTGAAGGGTAGTTATTTAGCTAGAAATCTTCTATTTGCCTGACGCCAGGCACACAGAGCGGGGAAGGCAAGCTTTGCCAAACAACGTTCAAATAAACGTTTACGAGGAGCGACATCTCTGTCGGTGCAATTACACAAACTTCTTCTTGTGGGAATTTACAGCATTACCTTTGTAAATTTACTTTCTGTATTTACAAAATATACTCATTGTTATTTATTATTATCATAAAAGCAAAACTATTAATTATAACCACAATTGAAAAAAATATTTAACTTGGATTCATCCCTAGAGTTATTTGGGCATCCGTTATCTCCTTTCCAAGTGTCATATTAATTTGTCGAGCCGTTTGATTGTGTATGCTTAATACACACATACACAAACTCGCTTATAAAATTACTTACGTATAGTAACGCAAACGTTGGTAATGGTCTATTTTGTACTTAGATGACAAATATTTCGGTGTATAAACCTGAGTTAACATATTTAAGCAAGGCTATTAAAATTAAAACTTTCCCATTGCTCTAAAACCAAATACGCTATAAATTTAACTGAACTAAAGGTGGAAACAAAAACTTTCCTCGGTTTTACCGTTTAACTAGCCATTAGCTTAAATGTGAGGTTTCCGTTCATTTTATTGTACAGTATAAAGTTTTGCAATTCACTATAAATCATACTTATTTCAGTTAGAAAACACCCTTAAATGTACTGATCTGAATATAAGTTTCTTAATCAAAATTCTGACATCTGGTTTAACCCAGACAACCGACTTTCCTCGTAAAAGGATTTACGAACGTCGGGTTTAATCAAGTGCTGCCTCAACAATGTACGGGATAAGGTCAGGGAGATGATGATGAATCGAAATTAGCGAAATAAGAAAAGAAAGAAAAAAACGATAAAAGTAAAGAAATAATTATGTGAAACGTTTATTTATACCGGTTACTGCAGCCTTTTTACTTGCACCAAGAATATTAATCATTTTTAAATGTAAGTAATTGCCATTGCCATTGCCAAGGCAGATGAAGGAATCAAAAGATGTAATTGAATTAATTTGGCGCATTTACTTGATATAAACACGAAACAAAGGCAAATATCTCGTGAGCTTAAATCCCGGAGAGATCCTTAGCCGGGACCCGATGAATAATTTGTGGATGTAGTAGGGAAACACTCATCTTATCGGCAAATCCGTTGTGATACTTGCCTCATGGAGACATGTATCCATTTAAGGGATTCTAGTCCTAATAATGTATTAGTGTTCGATTAACAGAATAAGCGGATGATGCGATTTTCGTCAAGTTCAAGACGATAAGGGGATTTTTCTCATTGATTTCTTGTTCGCAAATTGTAACTATTGCAAAAGATTGTCTTAAAAGGAAAACTACTTGAAGAAAGGCCAAATATTTTGTACGTAACCATTACGCAGACTAAACTGAACTGAACTAAAGTTGTATTTTTTGTAGTAGATTTTTTGAGTTTTATTTCATCGGAAGCTTTCTTCATTTATTCATCTTAATTAAGTAAGTACGTATATGCAAAAACACTGCGTTGCTTAATTTGAGAACTACTCGGTTTTTTGATGCACTTTGTATCAGTACGATAAAATAATTTTAATTTTTTGGCAACTGAAGTCCATGTTATTCTTTTGTAAGCAATTATTTTTCGGGAACCATGTCTTACTGAGATATACATGGAATACAACTCTATATTACAGTTTAAACCTTCCAAATCGGTAAGCCGTTTTAAGATATCGCGAACAAACATACAAGAACATAGTAAATTGAAAATCTCCATCTTTTATACAGTCGTTTGAAAATAATATCTAACGCTATCCACGATGAAATATCATACACATAATATCCACCTGCTGTATTGCCAGTTTAAACAGCTTGTTGCAATAATTTGACAGCCCCTAGACCAACATTAATATTCAAAATCCTTGCTTCACTGAATGTTCGAATATTAAAAGGTGATCATTATCGCAATTTATGTCATTTTCATAACAGCCAGACTACGAGTACCTCTTAATGTTTTAAATCCGTCTACCTGACTCCATTTGCCAGTCCTTGATATCCACTCGAGGTCACGACTTCTCCACACCGGGTCAAGAGACTTCAAATGTATATAGAAGAAAATGCAAATGCTACAGTTGCGAAATATAATACATTGCACGCTAACGTAAATGTTTCTTTTAATGCAAATGTATGCAGATTTACGATCTGGGATAGTTTATATGTTTAGGATGTAGACGACTAGTGCCCAGCCAAGAGCTCTTGCAAAGATAGTTCAACTGTGTAACAGTGACAGATGTATGCACGTCATATACATCTGTCTCATGGTAGCTTGCACTCATGTTGAAACTGTTATGTTGTGTGGGACGATTCATCAATATATATAAAAGAAAGTCGTGTTAGTTACACTATTTATAACTCAAGAACGGATGAACCGATTTGGCTGAAAATTGGTGGGAAGTACTTAAAATCCGGAGATGGTCATAGGATACAATATAATATATCCCGAATCTATACATACAGAGAAATAAAAATAAAGTGTCTGTTTGTAATTGAAAATTAACAGCTTTTCACTCAATGCATATTAAAGTATATAAGGTAAATAAAAAACACATTTTTACCATTCTTTCTGTCTGTCTGTCTGTCTGTTTGTTCCGGGTAAACTCTGCAGCGTCTGAACCGATTTCTACAGAACTTTCACTTTCACACAGACAGGTAGTAGATGTTACAAGGTCTAACTTAGAATACTTTTTTAAATTAGGGTTCTGTTAAAAATCTACGCTATATTTAAGTCTACGGGAGTGAAACCGCGGGGTACAGCTAGTTTTGAATAAAACACAATCCTTTATTTCCATAATGTAGTGAAGCATTGCCGATGGAGACTTTGAGTGTTTTAGTTATTTTTCTTAGCTAGTTTCAATACAGTAGTAGGAGCCCTTCCGCTGCCCCCGCGGTTGGTGTATCCATAACGGATTCTACACTTAAAAAGGAGCGGCTAGTTTGCAATACCATTTTCTATGTAAAAACATCCTTAAGGAATACCCAAGTGTCTAGTTATAAGCCTTTTTGAGGTCTAGGTCCACACATTAAGATGAAAAAGATAAGAAATAATTTACTTTTTTCTTCTAACCGTCGTCTTAATTTTATTGTAAATAATAAAAAGTTAATTTACAATAGGTGTTTTTTTTTATAATTTTCTCTAATAGTTTAATAAAGGAATAAATCTGCGGCACTTTTTATATCCAAACAATGACAGGTATACTGTATTAAAATTGCCGCGTAGTTGTGCTATTTGTTGTAAGACTCTCTAGTCTCCGATGCTGACACATTGATTCCATCTATACAGATAAATAAAATTAAAGTGTCGGTTTGTAATTCTAAAATATCAGCTTTTCACTAAATGCATATGAAAGTATACATGGTACTGACGTAAAAAATACAATTAAAAAAAAATCTCAGTCTGTTTGTGTGTTTGTTCCATCCTATCTTCGAAACGGCTGGACCGTTTTGGAAGGAACTTTCACTTGTAGATAGCTTATTTTACAAGAAGTAACTAAGGCTACTTTTATTTAAAAATTAAGGTTCCGCGGGTCTTCCATGAAATTAGATATTTATAAGGAAGACCATGAGCGGTGCAAGTGACACTCTGTTGTCGGTCATGCTGGAATAGACGCATTATAAAGCGGACTATGTTCTTGTATTTAAAAAAATATTATAGATGGACATCGCTGCCTTCTTATACTCTATATATTGATTCCATCTATACAGATAAATAAAATTAAAGTGTCGGTTTGTAATTCTAAAATATCAGCTTTTCACTAAATGCATATGAAAGTATACATGGTACTGACGTAAAAAATACAATTAAAAAAAAATCTCAGTCTGTTTGTGTGTTTGTTCCATCCTATCTTCGAAACGGCTGGACCGTTTTGGAAGGAACTTTCACTTGTAGTGTTCACGAACCATCCCCAATAGAATTTTAAATAAATAATATTAAATTTAGTTCGACGCCTTGTCACAGGATGGCGCCACTAGTATTTTACATCGCGCTATTAAAAGTGTCGCATTCAATAGTTAAGTGTGTGGTGCTTGTTTTTATTATATAATACCAGCAGATCAGGAATACTATTTGTTTCATTTCATGCTACCTATAGTATTTCACATTAGTACAACCAGTACCAACTCGGTACTAAACATTGGTCCTTCGAGCCGGATCTTTTAAAGGACCTGTAGTCCAGTTCTCGGACGTTGATTCCGGGAGACGCAAGAACCCGCAGTGGATCGCTGCATCAAGGGATTTTGCCGTCAGCAGTGACAGCAGTGGCAGCAGCAGCAGCAGCAGCAGCGCCGCCGCGTCAGCAAAAGCAGCGAAAGCGGATCCTACCTATCTTCGATGTGTGAGTGTGCAGTGCAACTGTGAGTACAATTTAAGTGTATCAAACTAATTTAGACTTTGTTAACAAGAGCAAAATAACTTTGAAGAATTTGGAAGAAAACCGTGACCTTTATGATTATAGTTAGTTAAATTGGGACTTGTAAAATTGTGCATGTTAGTTAAGGACTTAGAATATTTTAAGTAAAAACGAGGGAACGAGGAGACTATGTCCAATTTCTCTTAGGATTTTAAAGTTTAAAAGACTTAGAAATTTTTACTCTTTATGGGACTTAGAAAAATTCATTGATTACGGAACTTAGAAAAATTCATTGATTACGGAACTTAGAAAAATTCTTTGATTGTTATCAACATAGAACAGAAAATATTGATTACCGTGCAAGTTACGAGACATTTCACTCGTTCGTTCTTCTACCATTGTTACATTTGAATAGTAATTATCGTACACTAAATTAAAAGTTTTACCACAAAAATGGATGGACTTATTAATGTTCAAAAAGATATTCAAAAAAGTATTGAAAAGGGTGTATTAAATTTTAAAAAGAGTCCTAAAGATAGAATAACGTATGAATACATAGAAGCGAGACTAGATAATTTGGAAAAAGATTGGATGTTATTTAGGAAAAACAATACTAAAATACATGAGAGTTATGATTCTGAAAAGGTACAAAAGTCTGATTATATAACTAATGAAATGTATGATGTAACTGAGGACAATTACTTTTATTATAAGTCATTACTGAAGAATAAGCTCAATGAACTAAGTGTTGGTAAGCAAGATTATTGTAAAGATCAAAAAGATGGAAGTTCTACTACTGGTTCGTTTGTAAAGCTACCGAAGATATCCATTCCTATGTTTTCGGGAAAGTATTCGGAATGGACCTCTTTTCGCGATTTATTTGTGTCACTAGTACATAAAAATAGTTCATTGGATAATGTACAAAAATTGCATTATTTAAAAGCTCACCTTACTGGTGAAGCCGAACAATTAATAAGGCAAACTCCAATAACTGATGCTAATTATATTCAGTGTTGGACGCAATTGGAAAAACGCTATGATAATAAAAAATATTTAGCAAATTGTATTTTAAGGCGCTTATTTGGTCAAAAAAAGATGCATGTTGAATCTTCTAGTGCATTAAAGGATATCATTGATACAACTACAGATTGTATGAATGCGTTAAAAAATTTGGATATTGACGTGAGTACATGGGACGTTATTATCATTCATATCGTTACGTTCAAACTAGATGTCGAAACTCGTAAACAGTGGGAGTTGACCATCAGTACCAATGAGTCCAATGAATTGCCCACTTTCAACCAGTTCAAATTGTTTATAGAAAATCGTTTCCGTGCCTTAGAATGTATAGAACCTAAAAAGGCATTAGTTCACCAGGGTAATACAAGTTCACAGTCTTACAATACAAGGTCTATGCTGGCTACTAATAGTTCAAACATGAGATGTGAATATTGCTCCGACGTTCACAAGCTTTGCTTTTGTAAGCAGTTTGGTAAGCAACCCGTCGACAAGAGACGCGATTTTGTCGCAAAGAACAACATCTGCTTCAACTGTTTAGGTAGTAATCACACCGTATACGATTGCAAGAAGTATACTTCGTGTAGGGTTTGTCAGAAGCGTCACCATTCGTTGTTGCATCCGGATGTAACCGTCAATAGACAGGGTCATGAGAATGTATCCACCAAGCAATCAAATGTAGATCGACCTAGAAGTACTACTACTAGTACCGCATCGCACCATGCTTCATGCTTATTTTCAGGCAAGTTAGCAAAGCCCAAACAGGTTTTATTAGCCACGGCGCTAGTAAAAGCCGAGTCTAAAACGGGTGAGTTCCAAGTTGTTCGTGCTTTATTGGATCAGGGATCGCAGGCTTGCTTCATAACCGAAGCGACTGTCCAATTACTTAATCTCAAAAAGATTCCTGCTTATGGAACTATTTCTGGATTGGGTGATAGTAGGTCAACAACAACTAAGTACATGGTGAAGCTCTCGATTCATTCTAGGATTGATTCGTCACTGAAAATAGAATTAAATGCGTATGTGTTGACAAAAATAACATCGTATTTGCCGGAACAAACTATTAGCCCAACTAGTTTAGATTGGGTAGATCTAAACGATCTGTATTTGGCAGATCCAGAGTTCACGACGCCCAAAAAGATCGATATTTTATTGGGCGCCGACGTTTACAGTAGCATCATGAAGGAAGGGATGAGAAAAAGTCCTACGGGCACTTTGATCGCACAGAACACTACTTTCGGGTGGGTCCTTTCTGGTGTTATTTCTGTGAATACGGAGAGCTCAGAGGTCAAAACAGCGAGTGTCACTGTGATGCATGCTCAGTTCAAAGAAGATGAAATGCTCAAAAAGTTCTGGGAACTTGAAGACCAACCCATTTCTCTTAATAAACTTTTAACACCAGAAGAAGAAAAATGTGAAGAATATTATAAACTTTCTACGAAAAGAAGAGAGGATGGTAGATATATCGTTCGATTACCATTTCGTGAAGAGACTCCGTCTTGTGAACCAGGAAACTCTCGCGATATTGCTGAAAAGAGATTTAAATCATTAGAGAAAAGGTTTAGTAAAGATGGGCAGTTAAAAAATGATTACGTAGATGTTATTCACGGATATTCTGAAGCTGGACACATGAGACCTGTAATGAAAGATATAAGGAAGGAAGAAGGTGTATGGTTACCACAGCATGCAGTCATACGGAATGATAAGACCACCAGTAAAGTACGTGTTGTTTTCAACGCATCTGAAAAGAACAGCAAGGGGATTTCGTTGAATGATACCTTAATGGTTGGACCGACATTGCAGGCAGATTTGCGACACACTGTGCTTAGATGGAGAGTTCACGCTATTGGCTTAGTTGCGGATATAAAACAGATGTATCGCCAAATCAGAGTAGCTGACGATGAGGCTAAGTACCAAAGAATACTTTGGCGCTCGAATCCTGAACAGGATATCAAAGACTACGAACTTGTGACTGTAACTTTCGGAGTATCGTCCGCACCTTATTTGGCAGTAAGAACACTGCATCAAATCGCTTATGACGCAGGGGATAGGTATCCGCTTGCCGTCGATAAAGTGCTCAATTGTTTTTATATGGATGATTTGATGACAGGCTGCTTCACAGTGGCAGAAGGATTAGAGCTGTATAGACAAATTTCGGAATTATTAGAAGAAGGAGGGTTCAAATTGCAAAAATGGAACAGCAATAATAAGGAATTGGTAAGGGAAATAGCTGAATTAGAAGAGAATGAATTAGTACAACAAAAAGCAAAAGAGCAAGGACAAAACAAGGACAACATAAAAGGTAATACAGCAAAGGAGCAAGGACAAAACAAGGACAACATAAAAACTGATAAATCAAAGGAAATAGAACGAAACAAGGACAACAAAGAAGTTGATAGATCAAATGGCAAGGACAAAAGGGATAAGGAAGAAACGGAAGTAGCTATAAAATTAGATTGCACAATCAAAATCTTAGGACTTACCTGGAATCGCGAAGACGACAGCTTCCAATATTCAGTAAAACTCCCGCAGACTACTGCACCTGAAACAAAAAGGATGATCATTTCGGACATAGCTCGATTGTTTGATCCGCTAGGATGGCTAGCTCCTAGTGTAGTTGTAGCGAAAATATTTATCCAAAAGCTGTGGCTAGCTGGTGTAAATTGGGACGATAAGCTAGCAAGGGAACTGGTTAAGGAATGGAGTACTTACCGAGACGAATTGGTTCATTTAACCAAGGTTCGCATACCTCGATGGCTAGGCACAAATCCTGAAGACAAACTGGAACTACATGGCTTCTGCGACGCGTCCAAGTCGGCATATTCGGCGGTGGTTTACGTTCGGATTGTTAATATCGATGGCAGCATTCGAGTTGCTCTTCTGGGAGCAAAAACGAGAGTAGCACCAATTAAACAGGTCAGCATACCTCGCTTAGAATTGTGTGGAGCAGTCTTATTGTCACGATTGTTACTTGAGACCGCTGAAGTGTTAAGTATCCCAAAGGACAAAATTAGGGCATGGACGGATTCTACTGTGGTACTTGCATGGTTGAACTGTCATCCCAGTCGGTGGAAAACCTTCGTAGCTAACAGGGTAGCTGAGATCTTGACATCGTTAAACTCTTCGCAATGGTGGCATGTCCCGACCAAGCTAAACCCAGCTGACTGTGCCTCAAGGGGACTATTCCCCTCCATGCTTGCTGATAACACACTGTGGTTTGCCGGACCACAGTTTTTAAAGGAAAACCCTATAATATACAAAAGACAAACAGATATAAATACGACATTAGAACAATCCGTGAAATCCCATTTGAGTACAACCCCTGAAAAATCAATGTTTGATAAGTTTTCCTCATTAATGAAACTACTGAGAGTAGTTGCTTATTGTCGACGATTCTTAAAGAAGGGTACATATAAAACTAAGTATTTACAGAACAAAGAAATTGATGAAGCATTGCAGATTTGCATAAAAAGAACACAAAAAGAAGAATTTTATACGGAATTTACACACTTACAGGACAAAGGTTATTTGCAAATTAAGACAAGCAAACTAAAATCACTTTGCCCTTATCTTGATGACAAGGACATTATAAGAGTTAGAGGAAGACTCGAGAAGTCAGCACTAGATGAGGAAACCAAGCATCCAATCGTTCTACCTAGTAAGTCACATCTAACACAGCTCATAATAGCTGATGCTCATCAAAAGACTTTACACGGCGGCCCACAGCTGATGTTAAATTACCTCAGGACAGCGTATTGGGTACTTGGAGCCAAAAATTTGGTCAAGCAACATGTTCGTATGTGTGTTATCTGTGCGAAACAAAGAGCTAATATTAAAAACCAAATGATGGGTTCTCTTCCAGCCGTTCGATGCTCACCTGCTAGGCCTTTTCTCCATAGTGGCGTAGATTACGCTGGACCCATTAATATTAGAACTTCCAAAGGACGAGGTCATCGCTCCTATAAAGGGTACATTAGTTTGTTTGTGTGTATGGCCACTCGCGCTATACACTTAGAGGTGGTGAGTGACATGACTACTCCAAGCTTTTTAGCAGCCTTTAGGCGATTTGTTTCACGTCGAGGTCATTGTGCTCAATTGTGGAGCGATAATGGCACTACTTTTGTAGGCGCCTCTAGAGAACTGCAACAATTGGTATCCATGCAATCTGCTGCAGCAGAACATTTAGAAACACACGGTACAGAATGGCATTTCATCCCACCCCACGCACCGAATTTCGGAGGTCTTTGGGAGGCAGGTGTAAAATCCACAAAATACCACCTTAAACGAGTAATAGGTGACTCGACTCTGACATACGAGGAAATTAGTACTCTCCTCTGTCAAATAGAAGCCTGTTTAAATTCGCGACCGATTAGTATTGTGAACAATTCAGACCCTGGTGAATCATTGCCATTAACCCCGGGTCACTTCTTAGTCGGGGAGCCGTTACTTAGCGTTCCTGACATTAATTATGAAAACTCGAACATGAATTGTTTGGCAAGATGGCAATTTGTTCAGAGAATGTTACAGACATTTTGGAGACGTTGGTCGCAAGAGTACTTGTCGACATTGATGAATAGGTATAAATGGTCAGCTCAAGTACCAGAGCCGAAAATAGGAGATATTGTTCTGATCAAGGAAGATGATCTACCTCCAAGTCGATGGCTCTTAGGTCGCGTCTTACAAAAACATCCAGGTGATGATAATATCACCCGTGTAGTCACAGTACGCACTAAAACGTCAACGGTTAAAAGACCAACATCTAAACTTTGTATTTTACCTATAGTTGATTAAGAACATTTTTTTTTTGTGAAGTACCTTTATTCTCATTAATACACATGTTATCTGAAATAATTTTTATTTTTTTTGTTGTTAATTTAAAAATATTAAGATGTGTCTGCAATTTGCAGAGGTTTGCAATTGTATATTTTGTGTATATTTTAGTACAAATAATTTGTTGCTGGAAGTACTTGTTATTCATGATGAACAATACCGTACCTGTTATTATAAGATCAGAGCATTATCAAGTCTATGTACTGTTTTTTTTTTAATCTTTGTCAAAGGACATTTCTGCACTAAATGTCCTTGGTGGGCGGTATGTTCACGAACCATCCCCAATAGAATTTTAAATAAATAATATTAAATTTAGTTCGACGCCTTGTCACAGGATGGCGCCACTAGTATTTTACATCGCGCTATTAAAAGTGTCGCATTCAATAGTTAAGTGTGTGGTGCTTGTTTTTATTATATAATACCAGCAGATCAGGAATACTATTTGTTTCATTTCATGCTACCTATAGTATTTCACATTAGTACAACCAGTACCAACTCGGTACTAAACATGTAGATAGCTTATTTTACAAGAAGTAACTAAGGCTACTTTTATTTAAAAATTAAGGTTCCGCGGGTCTTCCATGAAATTAGATATTTATAAGGAAGACCATGAGCGGTGCAAGTGACACTCTGTTGTCGGTCATGCTGGAATAGACGCATTATAAAGCGGACTATGTTCTTGTATTTAAAAAAATATTATAGATGGACATCGCTGCCTTCTTATACTCTATATAAAGTTCAATGTCGACGTGTAACAGACAGATAGTTATAGTGGTAAAATATGTCTGATGGTTTGGCTACACTGCAATGTTTCCATACGGCCAAAAACGTCGTTAGCGAAGTTAAATAAATAGACACAAGACTCATTAACAATTTGTTTCCTCCGCGACCGGCACAGAAAACTTTGTAGGTGCGTAATTAGTAGATTCTCCACTTTACAAGAAAGTACGATGGGTAATAATTTTTCTCGCTTTAAGAATTGGAGCTGCCCGTTTGGGACAGCTGCGTTATTCTGTAATATATTGAAGTCGATTTTAAACATACGACCATGAACTTTATAGTGTAAGCTGTGCCTGAGATTCCGCCTTTATATTTTTTATGTATAAGTAACCTAAATTACTCCTTGCAATATCAGCTATCTGTCAGAGAAAGACCTGAATAAACGACAGACTGCTAAATTTTTTTTATTGTTTTTATGTACTTATCGTATTTACTTTAATATGAATTTAGTGAAAAGCTGTTGATTGGAAATAACAAACAGACAGACAGACTTACATTTTATTTATCTGTATAAATATGAAAAGTATTAAGTATTAAATTCTTATGATTGAAATCAACTTCTCGACTTCGCGCTCGCCTACTACGATCTTTTGTAAGATCGTAGCCATCCAGACAGTTCTATTGTGTCGAGATTATACTCTCGATATTATTTCTAGAGCTCCAACGACAGATACCTTATTTGCTACTATAACGTGTAAAGTTATAGTAGCAAATTGGGTATCTGTCGGTGACAGATATCTCACCGGTGTCACATTGATTACACTCAACATAAGATCATACAGGTATGTACTGTCAAGTGTCAATACATGAGGTAAGTTCGGGTGTTAAAGACTAATGAAAAACTCAAACAAAATTAAAAACTTGTGTACGAAAAAACGTCAGAGGAATCCAATGGGTTCCTCCACGTATTTTAACAATTTACAAGATTTTTTCTCAACAAACACTTGACATTGGCGGAATAGCTGTACTGAATCTCGGCATTAAATAAATAAAAGAAAGAAAGAAAGACAAATGCATAAATTTACTTCAACATATACTATCATTGTCAAGATGAACCACAGTGGCCATGTTGCCTGAATAGTGACCTTTCTACCACAATGAGTTGTTTCAAAAACCAAAGTGCTGATTTCACGCCACGAGCAATATGATTAAGTGCCGACGTGACAGAGGGTGAGACCATCGCCGTGTCAGGCACTATACTCAGGTTCTCGGACATATGCAGGTTACGTAACAATGATTTCCTTAACTCTAAAGTATAAGTTCCTAGAAAAACTCATAGGTACAAGTCGATGGGATTCGAATTCGCGTCGCTTGCGAAGTAGCGACTGCTCGAACCCCTCAACCACCATGGCACCAAGGATTCCTTCAAACTTTACAAGTGATTATAAAAGTTTATACCTAAGTTCTCGCTATCGCAGTATAATTAACGGTATACAAAATAACCCATTAGTGTCTAAACTTGTAACACGAAATCATAAATTACTCAAGAAATGTTTATTAAACCGGCAGACAACATAATTAAGTAGTGTATTTCTAAATCTTACAAAGAAAACAGAGGTAGTAAAAAAGTCTTAAGTGTTTTTTTCCTTTTACATCTAATGGATGTAGGAAAACACTTTTTTAGTGCCGTTTATTTTTTAAGCAGCCAAAAGGTTTCCCAACAATGGCACAAGTTTCTTATTAAACATTCTAAAATTTCTGCCACTTAGTTGATTATGATCAACAAAAGTTGTTCAACTTATTTTAACTAGATTTACTTACTTAATAAATTATTAGTGAACCCGGCTAGGTACGCACGAACAAGTTCGTTTCTTAGGGGTTTCGTGAAACTGTAAAAACATATTTTAAAATTAAATACAATCTTTATGATATCAATCTTCAAAAAATTCGAAAATATTCAACGGGTGAATTTAATTTAGCTTAAAATTGTAATATTTAGTTACTAGGGTTGACCGAGACAACTCATTAGGTCCTTAAAGATGAAATTGGCGTTTTGTAAGAGAGTAACGTAAAGCCGTTTTTTTTTTGAAAATATATATGTCTATTTAATCAAAGTGTGTACAATTGCTTTTTATACATTTTGGACATCTCATAGGTAGTTCATTGATCCCAATAAAAAAAATTGAGAATCAATAAAATCTTTGAAGGTGCTTTGGACTGTCCCATCGGAGTTGAATTTTTTCCCTTGCAAGGAGTTAAACAAAATTCAAAAAAGAGTAATCTGTTGGAGCAAGGTCCGGGATCCTACCAAGATGGAAGTGCCTACATAAACTTCCAACCTTAAACTTTATACCTCTTCATTACATAACATGGTCAATCGAAGCATAGACTAAACTCGGTCTAAATCTATGTCCATCCTTTTTGAACGTTACCAGACAAAGGATATACTTATACACCTTTGTTTACACAAACGTATAATACATACCCAACACCCAGGCACAAGGCAAAGACATGTGTTTATCACAAAAAACATTTGACTGACGTACGACTCGAACTCGCGACTACCACTAGGCCAACGGTGTCGCGTAATAAGGTGGATGGTATTCTTAACACACCTCATTCAAAGAGAAATTCGTAAGTAAGGTTAAGGCACCTGTGTTGGACGTGGACCAATCATAGACATGTTTTGTTTTTTCTATCAAAATTTAGGAAACGCGCAGTATTTTTTTCCAAATGTCAAAACCGATCAGTTCTGCCACTATTATAGCTGACATTACAACTGTTTTTGACAACTATTTTGATTACAACCGTTTCGCGGTGTCATTTGGTGTCGGGAATTATAATTTCTTACTACAACCTCAATGCAAGTAGGTTATCATCTTATTTTGTGTCTGGTGTATCGTCGTTGTTTGAAATTAATATAATTTACTGTCCATTAATGGTGTCTAAGTAGTTGTGTTGTTTATTTATATTATTTCATTGTACTTAGTACTAAACTAAATTTAAACATTAAATTCTGAATAAGATAAGAGCTTTTAATTTACCTCCAAATCCTATATAATGTATGTTGAACAATAAAGAAATTACAGAGCAAATATGAAAAAAATCGCTTATACTGTCCATGACTGGGGTCTTTACCTTATTTGTCTCGAATATGAGCAAATTCACTTTTGATAGCGGCTTATTCCGGTTCACCACTTTACTGTAGTTGGCTCCCAGCCAGACGGCTAACCCCCAAATTTACAAGAAATGGACACAATAAATCGTCGCCTGACATGTTTTATTTAGGAAACAACCTATTTCAGGAAGGATTTAGAACTTTGCGTTGAACTCCTTCGCCCAGAGAACGTAGATAAAACAGTAGTAAGCGAAGTCTGAAACAAATCAAGATTTATAATTCCGGAATTTTACCTTGAGTTATATAAAACCACAAATTTCAAACGAAGAAAGTCCCTTGGGATTTGTACTGTAGGTCGTCTTTTGTCTAGTCGTGGCGAATGATGGCGAGCCGTGCGATTGTGGTGTTTATAATAACTACTATATATTTTACCCACGACTTCGCCCACGCCCATTTTTAAAGTACTGTATGTTAGTCCTGATATAAGCTAATGCCACATTTGGGGAAATTAAGATTAGCGGTTAAACCGCGGAATAGTAGCAGAAAGATTAATGTAATTTTACTATATAAATAAATTAATCTTTCTATTTATTTCTATAATTTTTAAAAATCTTTCTATATAATATTGTGAATTATGAAGCGTATAGTTAAATATAGTTTTCGTAAATAGATACACTCTTCACCCGACTACTGACAGTAAACTTTTCCCATTTCTAATATGTATATATGATTGAAGAACAGTCTGAGTATTTCCATTTGTGTTCAATTTATTCGTGTAATCACACATTGAAGAGGCACAAGAAGAAAAAAGTTATATTTTATATTTACCTGCGGCACGTGAGCAAACTCAACGTTTAAATAGTAAAGTGGACCCTCTTACAGATTGTTTAGGCGTTAAATCGCTTCGTAAATTAAATTATTGAGGGGATCTCGAGGCCCAACTTCCCGAAAAGACACGATTTATTTGACACAAGCGACAGACCCACTAACAGCTATTTGCTCTGAAACGTAAATCTTCTAAACCGAAATTACAAAAACACAAAAGCTTGCAAGACGCTTTACTCGCGTTGAATTCCCATGTGTTGACGTGTTTTATGATAAAACGCGCAAGCGATACGGCTGGACCGATTTCAACGGGACTTCCATTGGCAGATAGCTAATGTTATAAGGAGTAATTTAGGCTACTATTTATTTATAAAAAATATTAGGGTTCGGCGGGCCACCCACAAAATTAAGTATACTCGGGGTTATACAAAAGCAAATGTTCCACGCGGACGAATTCGCGAGCAGAAGCTAGTAACAATACTAAAAACGTATCTCAATATGTCATCATCATCATCAACCTACATTGGTCCACTGCTAGACATAGATCTCCCGTAATGAGCGTCATAGCGCCCTGTCTTCAGCTTACCGCATCCAGCATCTGCCTGGAGTCTTTCGCAGATCGTCATCCCACCTGGCCGGAGGGCGTCCTATTCTACGTTTGCTGAGTCGCGGTCTCCACTCAAGAACACGTTTGCCCCAGCGGTTTTCGGTTCTTCGTGAAATATGCCCACTGCCACTTCAGCATGCTAATTCTTTGAGCTATGTCTCAATATGTAACGAACGCTAATAACCAATAATATTGAAATTCATTACCAACAATTCAGTTCGATAGGTGTAAGGATACAAGCACTAAATAAATAGACAGAAAAGGTTCGCTCCCAGGTGCTAACCAGCGGTCGCCCTCAAACGAATAATAATGATGGTATCAGCTCAAGTAACGGAGCGTTAATAACCGAACGTGTTAAGCATTGACGTTTTGTTTATGTACCTTATAAAGAAACGATTAATGGATTGTGTGCAGATGATTTGGCTAGAAAATAACACATTGCGCAAACCCCAAATAAATTGGGATATTGGCAGAAGGATAATAATGACCTTATAATGACACGTCAAAACTTAACAGTCCTAAATACGCCCTACTCAAAAATGATCATTGTTGGCCCATTTTTCCACGCGCGTATTTGCGCTTTCGAAGATGCTCTATCAATGTAGGAAGCTGACCTCTTGTTACCTTTAAATTTTGGGCACTCAATAATCGGTCACATTGTTTGAGGAGATTTCAGACTAGGTAATAATTTAGATATTCTACGGCGACGGAAATTCAGTGCCGGCACCCAAGCTAGAATCTAGATCGATTAACTTTATAGACACAATGTTACTAAATAGGCATTATATACCTACACTGCATTGTATCGTGAACAAGTGACCTCAACACATTTTTTCATTTCTTTTTGTTTTGTTAACAATGATAGAGAACAAAGGCTTAGGTGCTAAGTATAATCGAATATATATATAAAAGAATCATAAAAAAAAATTAACACACAACAAACAAACACTACATAACATAACATCATCTATATCTATATCTATAAAGGTAATTAAAATGGAAGTGTCTGTTTATAATTTAAAATTAACAGCTTTTCACTAAATTGCATATGAAAGTATACAAGGTACTTAAATAAAAAAAACTATTTTAAATTTTTCTCTGTGTTGTCTGTCTGTAACTGATATAATATATGAAAAAAAAACCACGCCATAAATTTAATCTCGCGGGTGAAACCGCGGGTCACAGCTAATGTAATAAAAAAAAATAATGCCTACCTGGTGGTAAGTATTAACCGGCCATGGAAGCTTGCAAGCCACGTACAAAAATCATAAAAAGGAAATGATGTTTTCCTTGTTGAACGGATAATTATAATCCATTACGTGAGAGGCGCGTTGATTCAACGTTCCATAATAATAAGTTGCCTATATCATGGAGGAAGGTACGTGCAAGGATTAGAGCGGAAGATGAAAGGATGCTCATTTGTTCCGAACACTCACCTGCCTTTAAACATGAAAGCATTATCTCCGTCTTACATACATTATGTACAATTGATTAAGTAAGGCGGTACATTATCTACAATTCGACTTAGTAACTACATTGCTCAATGGTTGCCCTGAATTCCGATTCTAAGGTATTTATGCAAGTAGATATCTACCAGCTAAAATCGCAACGGAAAATATCTCAGTAATTTACCTGAGACGTGAGATTTGAGCAGTCGCCTACTACGCATGTGACGCAAGTTCGAATCCCCACGACCTACACTGAATTTTTTTTCTAGAATCTAAGTGCAGTAATTTCACACCACGTGCTTAACGGTGAAGAAAAACATCGTGAGGAAACCTGCATAGTATGAAAAGTAATTCAAAAACGTATTTTTTCGTGCCTGAGACGGGATAGACTCACCCTCTGTCACGTTGGCATATCGTACTCGATTAAATGTGGGTGTTGTTGTTACAACAACTCTGCTTACCCCTTTTGGGATGGCGTGAACATATTTATTTTGTATTGTATAATGCTTTAGAGTTACCAATTATTGTTTTATCTGTAAACAAACAGACAAATATTAGTTAAACTTATTCGGCTATGGAGTGTGGAAAACAAACAAAACTTGTTATACACACACGGCGTGAGCAACACAGGTACGTGACATTTTTGATGTCACGCTACTTATAAGAGTTTAATATACACTAGTATACAGGTTTCCCACACCGCTGTTAGAACACTGTCGCAGCGTGAATTAGTTCTCTGGAATAAAATGTAGTTAATTGATCACACGCTTGACGTTTGAAGTGAAGGCTGTTTCAATATTACACAGCGTCATTCTAGTGTTGCAAATAATACCTACAGAAAGTCGGTAAATAGTTATGACCATTATTGAACTCATAATAAATAGTTATAACTGATCATCTTATTGTAGAGGTTGTATATCGCCTAATGGATACTTCTCGTGACAAGCGGGCTTGGGCTTTTCTTGTTCAGAGAATCAGCATTAATTCTGACAGCCTTCTTGGCGCAATCGCAAGACACTGATTTAGGTATAAGAAAGTTTTTTATTATACCTTATAAAATTTTTGTTCAATAAAGATTACATGTACATATACCTATTACATTGGTTCGCCTCAAAAACACAGCGGACGACGTAGAAGATGTCTATGTCGCGTCAGCGTATTTCGAGCTCGTGCGATGTGGGGAAGCTTTATATTTGAATCTCTGGAGACAAGTACGAGAAGCCTTGATTTCACCCCCGGGCTCGGCTAACCTGATTATATCAGTCGACTCCAGGGAAATAATTTCGGGCACTGTGTTGCACTTTACGTACACGTTAATTAAATGCGCGGACAAATTACATTTGAGACCATTCTGGTTTTAAAGTTTGAATGATTCTAAATTGAAGGATAACGGTACGTAACTCACATAGAACCTAATTAATTTAAAAATATATCTATCACTTTGAAACCTAGCGATGTTCTTTGCGTTATCATATCCTTTCAAATGAATGGCAAAGATTTTCACCTAAGCGAATAAACTAGGATAATCCACCCGATTCGACATATCTATTAAGCTGTAGACAGACTTGGGCAGCACATCGAGCATTCATCGTATTTGACACAAGGGATGTAGAAGAACAGAGTCAAGCTTGACTCTGTTTACCAGGCCGCTCGTTGAAACTCCTATTTATTATATACTATAATAAAAACGTTAATTATAGTGAGCTTTACATTTGCTAGAATGCTCATTACAAGCGACTCAGTTCAAGTCTATCGGCACCTTTAGATTTCAAGTGTCTGAAGTCAGCAGACGATCATTTCTTGTACAATTTAACCAACCTTATCGGGTTACATCGGGTGCTGACCTCAACATTCTTCGGTTAAACGACCGGTTCTTGAACCAATGTCCATTTGAAATTTAAAGTGCATTGGACATAAGATATCCACGTGGAGGTAATTGCTACATTCAACATGCTAAGAGTATAATCCTTAGTATGCTTGCACGCACCGCCTTCGTATATTTTCCTCAACTGGCGGAAAATTCGTACATAGTCTCAGATTAAAACTTTACAATGCGTCGGTGTTGCAAGGATAAACAAATTACAATTTTTAATCGTATAATTATGTATGGTTTTTTTTATTAACTCCTCAAACTTTCTAGTTTTAAAAATAAAATTTAAACTATTGTTTTTATTGATTACTCAATATTGATACTCCAAACCAGTCGTATAATAATTTTTGTAAATTATATTTAATATTTAGATGTTAACTTAAATAATATCTGTTATTGTAAAGAATTTCGCGCAGGGTAATATGCAGTACAGACGAGGAGATGATGGTAGCACTGAAAGTCTTTGTACACTATATACAAATAAGTTTATTCACACACACGCACAGTTAGTTCAGTCACAAGAAGGGATTATATACAATCAGGCATTATATTTTCTACAGTTATTTAAATATAATTTACAAAAAATTCATATTCGATTGGTTCTTGAAGCATAACCTATCTAACATACACCTCTCAACTGGCTTATTGTAACCGCGGAACACAATTAGTATTTATATACCTCTACAAGTAGGTACAATTTAATATCATTACAACGCAAGCACAAACTCAGCCTGATTCCCTGTTGTGAAACGTTTTACAGGCTCTTCATAATAAAGAGAATTAAAGCCTACATTACACCTTGGGAACAATTTCAAATATTACCGAGGAGTGACTTGGCGTAAACTCGATAAAGTTAATTTCATCACAAAACAGGTAGGTTTTATAATGAAACAACTTTTGTAAAACATGAATAATAAGGCGCAGGACTTTATGTTGGGATACGACGCAATTTATTTCGGCACATTGGATGAAAATATTGATCCTTGAGTTATGGGAAAATGCTCTGTCTGAGTTTTTCCAATATAAGTATATTTTTGACAAAATATTTTTCAATCAGTTACCCTACTATACTTTTTTCTTTGTATAAAGGTTATCGACTAGACGGCTAATATGTATATTTAAAAATAAGTTATAATATATCACGTGAGCTTGACACCACTTCGGATGCAAAAGGAAATAGAATGTGAAAAAGGAAGATGGCGGGCCACCAATTTACAGCAAAACGCAATGAATCCCGACTTCCCCCAAACCAAAATGTTAAAATATAGTCATAAATAATAGATATCATTATTTCTATGTAGAGGAATGTAAACAAATAAATCAGCCCGTTACACTATTCGCTTGACATTAATCCTGAACGTCGGATAAGAGGAATGGAACTGATGTAAATGTAGGATTTAGTATATCCAGTAGGTTTTTTTGAACGAATGGTTTGTTTACATCAACACCAATCATATATTCCTTTAGAGAACGGTGACATTAGGCACAAATGTGATCGTTTAAGCTAAGAAGTACTTTATTAAGTACTTCATAGCTTTGACGGTACATGAAACGTCAAAGCTCAGAAGTTGATAATACGCTCTCCTTAAGCAGACGATGGCCGGCCGCCTTAATATACCATCAAATTTTATAAGAATGAATACCTTCTGCTAGTGACTTTGTCCGTATGGAATAATTACTTTGGTAAAACGGTAAATTTAACCCGCAATTAGTCTTAACGGGATGATATATAAGCCTTCTTCGATAAATGAGCAAAATAACACTAAAAGAGTTTTTCAAATCGGACTACAAACAAACCAACACTTCTGATTTATATGTTAGTATAGATTGACCGACTCATCTTATCAACATCAGCACCCCGGCCCTGTCCTATTATAATATTTTGATAAGAAAACCAGGGGTCCGACCATGTATATGTGTACTATAGGTATACATATATAACAATTTACTTACTAGTATTGTATCCTATTACATAGTCAACAGCTGCTTCCATTTTCCTGGTCCCGCTATAAGTACAGAAGTATAGATACAGATTAGGAAACGATGTTCTATTCCAGCCCCATTCAAATCGTCGCGGCAATCGAGCGTCAAATTTGCCCCTTGATTTTGAATTGTTTTGTTATGATTGCAGTTAGTTAATCAAGCTGTTCGTCGTCGATGTTCACGCTCCATTAAATTGGGAAGACGGGAGACAATCAGCGGGAAATGCGCCATCGCTATTGTTCGCGAAGGAAAAATATTTATATCTCGCGGTTATTAACTTTGTTTTCATCACTGTCGCTCTTTAAACGTTCTTGTTCTCATTCATATTCATCTATAGTTTTATAATTTTTTTTATACAATAATTATTTGAATGCAAAAATGTCTCTGTCCTTCCGCTACTTGCTATATATATGAAATGTTTAAGAGATTTCCAAGAAAAAACAATAGAATTAGAATAATAAGTGTCCCGCTATTTATGTTTATACATATACTGGTTCTCCTTTATATATATTTTCAGAAAGGTTCGAATGCTTTAAAACTAAGGAGAAAGACTTGAAATCAATAAGTAATATCCATTCAATCGAATTACATGTTACTCGATTTGTCGATTGGCTGCACGATTGTAGTGCTTGCGATGTACCCGCAGCAAATGCAATCAGGGGTAAAGGCATCAGTCTTGCTTTGTATCTGGCTGCTCTAACGAACGTTTATAGCGTTTGTTGGACTTGATCTTTGCGGAAACAATGTCGGTAGCATGATATAACGAATACAAGTTATCTATTCAGATAAATAAAATGAAGGTGTCCGTTTGCAATTCAAAAATAACAGTTTTTCATTAAATGCGTAAAGTATAAACTCTTCCACACAATGGATTTTGGAACTACTCAACTACTCATTGGATTTTGATGAAACTTTACCACAATATAGCTTACAAATCAGAATAACACATAGGCTATCATTTATAAAGATATTGTGTGATTTGTCCAAAATATAAAAATGAATTAAATCCTGCGCTGCCAGATTCGTCGGTGTATATATATATATAAATTTCATTAATGGATGGACATGTGAAACATAAAACGAGCTGAAACATGTGTGTGTTGTAAAAGAGGTATGTAAGCCTATAGTGAAATGGCCCTTTTCTCTTTGCCTACTCCTGTGAGGGGCTCAACAATGTAATGATATTATGTACCTATGTAATATTAGGGATCCTAAATCCGATCTCCTATTCCTAGTAACTATAAACGCTGGGTATGCATGGAGAGATTTATGACAGGGATTCGGCGCGAAGCTTTAATAGCCATTTAGGGAGTTAGGGATTACGTATTTTATATGAGTAGTAATTTATAAATGAGCATATTAATGGGACTGATTTTCCATAATGCGTTTATACCATGAGCTTAACGGTTAAGGAAAATTTTACTGAAACAAATGCATATTATCATTACTTACTAATATTATAGTGCCTGATAACGGTGAATGAGAGAGTGAGGTAACTGTCACGTTTCTTAGGCTAACTATGTTCAAATGAAGTGAGTATTATCTCTGTTTATCAGTTTGGTGCCCCGTGGATATGCGCAGTTACCCCCATTAATTTTGATAAGCGCTCATAGCTTTTTTTGATTATTACTAGTACCTAATAATTGGTAAGTGATTGGTTTGACTAGTGCCCATGGCCAAACCTCATCATCTCCCTGGCCTTATCCCATTGGGGTTGGCATTTGATTTTTATACGAAGCGACTGCCATCTGACCTTCGCAATCCCTTTAACCAGGAAATAATTGACTATAATATTTACATTGATTATGTGGATAAGCTATATAAATAGATACTTTCGAATTTGAACGAAGAATTGATATATGATACGTAATTCCAAAAAAAGTTTAATAACTACAATTTATATGAAGTACCTAAGTCCCACAGTCTTCAACAATATGTAGACGAAGCAGATTTTTTTATAATTTACGCCCTACCTGACGGAAGAAAACCATTTTTATGTAAAGTCAGGGTTTTTGGGAGTGTATTGATCTTAGCTCAGAGACAGCTGAGTCGAAGAAAAAAAGTAATAAACGTGAAAATAATGTTAATCTCAGCAGATCAGGTCGGTAACACAAATATTTTCACGTCGATATGGCACGAACGCTTTATTACTGAAGCTTTCGATATTAGATAAATATCGTTTTCCATCGGTGTTATCATAATGCGATGTTTATCTGGTGCAGTGGAGTTTTTAATTATTTTGGGGATTGGAAATAATAAGCGTATTTGTGATCTGAGAATAATCACCAAATTTAATCAACAACCATTTATAAAAAAATCTAGAAGGCTTAAGACAGAAGGACGTCCATTAGTTGGAACCGAATAAATGAACGAATTTGCTATTACATTTTATATTACATACATCTCACAACATTTTACTGTAATTTAACTGAGTTTCGAGACATGGGTTTTTTTTGCTAGTTATGTTTTTGATGGCATATATTTTGCTATATGTAACTTCTCGTGATTTCAATCGTGATGTTTCTAAGCTCGTAAGGTTAATGATAGATCAATGTGTGCTATAATAAGTATATTTCAGAGTTTGCATGTAGAATGAAGTGAAAGAGCTCTTCTTTCATTTGAAGATGATAATAAAAGTATAGAACAACTTTATGTAAAACGAAGAGTTTATGCTCTCTTTACAAGCGATTGTTGCAACTTTAACCACATTTTATCGCGGTTCTGAACTGCACGAGGGCATGAATGCTGGGTTTGCGTCAACTAACTTTAGCTTAAAAAAATATTTTTGAGTTCGGATAGGTATAAAAAATATTGCGCTATTTGAAAAATGTCAGATGATGGAACTATTAGGTTCAACCGCCCATGATTATCGATTAAAGTTACAACTTTTCATACTTCAGTAATTCGGTGCAACGCATTCCGCCGAAATTGAAGCCATAGTTACTGGTATCCTCAAAATTGTATTACGTTTAGGTTTAAATAATTTATTCTCATAAAATCGAATATAGTTCACTTACAATGAGATACAGAAATAATACTTAATATGTAGGTAGTAACATTTTCAATAAGTACTCTGATTTCCAATAAATGTATGAAGTGTATACATACATGTTTCTTAAGTCTACTTTTGAATAATTGGATACTGTTACACTCCATAACTTCACTCGTCCCTCAAACAATATGGTTCTTTTGCCGTACTTTGTACGATAGCCATTGCCGAGATTCAGCTTATGATTGCTCATAGGGTTATTTGTGTATAATTTTTTAGGTAACTCTATATTAAATAAGACGAAGCATCTTATTTTTCTTAAATTTTAAACTCTTGCTTTCACAAAGTAACTGTTATCGTACAACCAAGTATAAGTGTTTTAACATTGTAGCCACAGCGGGTTCATGATATCATGAATTTTAGAAATTTGAGATCTTTCCAATATCATGAACAATATTTTTGATTATTTTTATCACCTCGCGAAATAGAGAGCAATATTGTTATTACGAATGCTTGATTAATGTGATCTTAAGGAGTTTCTTATCGTCATATAGGTAGTCATGTACCGTCGGCTCTTTTGGCATACGTTTCTCTGATCGACCGGTAAACCACCTACCTCTCTTCTGTTTCATAAAATGATTCAAACTATCATGTCATTTCTTGAAATATTCTCATAAAATTATGTTTTGATGTCAGTACCACCCCGCTTGACAGCGTGTTTTGTGTGACGTAAGATAGACATCACATGGCGAAATTATATTTATAAAACCCTACAACTTCTAGAAGACAAGTTCCTTTTTCATAGACAAATTAAAAATAATTATGTTTGAACTGTATAAAACAACAACTATTGAACCAAAATTTGAAACCATGAACCAAAGATATTCATGTGATATTTCTCTAAGGCACTTTTTGTTTGCCAAATTATTGCAATTATTTCCATAAGACAGAAACAAAACTGACGAACAATGGGTATACTATAAATACACCACTGCCTATTCTATCGGGGAAAACAGGCGTGAGCATAATGTATGTACGAATTATTTCTATTTATTAGTAGCATAATTTTTTTCCAATCCCTGAAGCAAAACGCATACTGCTATGTACAAACTGCCTTTTATAACTTGGCGAGGTGTGATAGAATCTACGTCACGCGGGCAATAAATCTCTCTTTACGCGCTAACTGTTGAATACCATGTGATTTATACGATATGCAGTTTGCATGAAGCTTACTGTCTCTGTTCGAAATAATTGGTCACCTACGTAAGCTTTATACATATATATGCGCACGCCTTTATTCCCCGAAGGGGAAGGTGTTATAATAACAACTCACACTTTTCACCAAAGTGCCAACGTGATAGGAATGGTGAGTATCACCGACTCTACTACTATACTATATATAAGCCATAAATTTTTTTTTTAGAAATGCTCATAACTACAGGCCCCGCTAGGATTCGGACTTGCGTCGCTTGGTTAGCAGGCGACTGCTCAAACCGTAAGGCCAACATGGCTCTTGAAATAATAAATAAATATTAATTGTTTATTTTGACGAAACTACTAACTTGAAACTAATCTTAACTACCGTTACCAAATAAGTAGTGATTGCATTGGTGCTATGGAAGAACTACGATTCGTAGCGTTGGTGCTACGGATGAACAACTATTCGTAGCGAGTGCTACGTGGTACTTTCGCTACTACTAGTTGGTTAGCAGTCGCCTGCTAAATAAGCGACGCAAGTTCGAATCCCAGCGGGGCTTGTAACAATGAGTTTTCCTAAAAACTAATGTGCAGTTATTTCATACCACGTGCTTTACGATGTAGGAAAACATCGGGAGGAAACCTGCATATGTCTGAGAAGTAATTCAAGACGTGTATGTATATTGTCTGAGACCTGTTTACCCTTCGGGGACCCTTCTGGGATGGTGTGAGCATATTTATTTTATTTATTATTTCAGTTATGTTGTATTTTCCTCTTGTGCATTAAAAACCAGGTAGAACTAAATGCATCGATACAGATATATATCATTGAAGTGTCTGTTATTCCAAATAATAGCTTTTCACTAAATTAATATGAAAGTATATACGGTTACTCACATAAAAAAACAATTTCAATTTATTTTTCTAAGCCTGTCTCTCTGTCCGACTATCTATCTGGGACTTTTTTAAATTAGGATACTGTGAAAAAAAGCCACTATGAAAAGTCTACGCAGGTGAAACCGCGGGGCACGTATAGTAAGTAATAAAAGTTCTGATTTTAATGCTACATTTCAGAAAAATATATAAGTGATGCATCAATAATAACATTGACATAAGTACATAAACAAGTCAAATAATTATAGAAGACGTTAACATAGGAAATGGAAATTCCTCGTCAGCCGGAACTTGCGACGACTACCTACAATTACACACAGCCATACCGCCCACACGTACACAGCAGGAATTCGCTGTCGAGAATAAGCTCGGTAGTTTTAGTTTTTACTTTATTGGAGTCTGAACTTTCCTCATAGAAATGTTAAATGTTGGATAAAGGGAGATTTATAATCGCCAGGTCATGACAAAGTTTTCAAGTAATTTATTTTAGATAGAGTAACTTATAAATAACATGGTAGTAAAATGCAATAAAATAACTATAACATTTATTCAAATATACCCATGCGTTTGTTTACGTATTGATTGGTTCTGAAAAGAGGATTTACTATATTTTTGCTGCGCAATATATTAATTTGTTTGACAGTTTCTATGTGTTCACACATCGTTAATCCGATTGCAATGACTCATTGGGCGAACACGATATCGTCGGACTAGTACTTTGATACAATTACTACTGTATAATCTATACTCGCAAGCGTCTCCGCTGAATATTAGTATGAGAAATTGTGCAGCGACTCCCAGATGTGACGTGCAGAACTAAAATATCTCATACAAATATTGCGAACGACGCTAACGAGTATAGATTACGAAAACGGTGGCAAACCCGTGATAGGAGTACAGACGCTTTCACACTGTGTCGTTGTAGTGAAGTATCGGCCGACGATATCGTGGTAGTGGGAAAGCGCCCTTTGATGAATTGTTGTGCGACGCCCAATGTTTCTGTACCATTATAAATTGTATAGTGACACTTCAAAAATCCTGTTGTTTATAAGAGCTGGCCGTTATACAAGGTTTATTGGTTATATCCGCTTACCATGAAGCAGGCTGCATAGATAAACACTATAACATAAACGGAAGTAGGTACTCTCATTGAGTTGTTTTTTAAGTAAATTAATTCAATCAACATAAGAACTTCCGCAAAACAACGACCGTAAACGTAATGAAATTTTAATAATACCAAGAAACACCAATTTGTATGCAGGCTTAGCAACATGGAGATTCGAGATTCTGAGACACGCGGCAGAATTTTAACAGCGAATAAACAGAGGTGTACTTAGATATAAAATACATTGAAATGATTGGAGTACCTATCTGCGCTTAAATAAACCTATACGACTTTATTTACAATTGCAAATATTAACCTAAGATGAAGTACTCATATCTTTATTATTATGTATATTTTATCGATACATACGTACATAAACTGAGCCTGTAACCCATGTCTATCGACTGGGTAACAGTGTCAGTTTGTATTTTATCAATTAATATTTTATCCATTAATTTATAAATACTAAAACTAATTTATCGTAAGCTGAATTGAAAAGTCCAGTTTTGAAACCTCACTAAATCGAAATAGCCTATCATGATATGAACTTATTCACGTTTCAAAATGATTTAATTACTTGTAAAAATGCTTAATTATTTAATTACTAATAAACACAAATTATAAATAAACAAAAAATTACTAGCTTCCACGCTTCATAATTATTCAAATGCCCTTTATTCGTCATTGAATCCATCCGATACTAAATTTCAGCAAAATTGGCCAGACAGACAAATACAGTTTCGCTTTTATAACATTACTATAAATAATCGTGCCGGTGTCTGCTTCATTTCTGTTATTATAACTTCAGAAATCTGTCGCAGGAATCATGAAAAATATAAGTTAGTTTCCAACAGTACTATTAGTTCCACTAAAAGAGAGCCAAGTGTTATATACACGTACCAAAGGTTTAATTTAAATGTAACGTTTATTATACAAGGCGCGCATGTGGCCAATTTCCGAGGGGAAAAATCACGCCGGCTCCAATTGCCCCTAACAAGCCGGGTCCCACGCGGACTGAGCCGTTAAGCCTTATTTAATGCAGAGGCGGATAAAGGCACTTTTTAGAATACCCACCAACGTTTATTACTCGTCTTAATTGAAACAAATTTATAAAATGTGGTGACTTTAATTTTGACTATGGTTTGTGAGCACTGTCTCTGAAAGATGAAAAATTTGATTGTGAGATGTATTTGCTATGTTATCTAAACATTACTTTGTACATGGCAGCTCGCTGCACAAAATATTATAAATATAAAATATTATTCAAAGAGAGGTACGGCATATCGGACATAACTTCCGTTCGAAATTTGGAGCTCGCTTCTGGCGACTTTACATTACCTTCCACTTCATTGAAGATTGCAGTCAAATAATGCTACCTTAGAATAGTTTCGTGTGCCTGCGGTGAGTGATGCCATTATATTATTAGCTAAGCAATACGTGAGTGATACTGTGTTAATCAACCTTCATAAGCTGCAGTAGCCGCTTACCATCAGGCGGACTACACACCTGTGTAAAAAGCTAATCTTACAGAATACTTCCAATAAAATGTACTAGGGCACAAAAAACAGAAAGACGTTTCTGCCTTGTATTGTGTGCCTAGGGGTAATACATATTCAATCTCAATCATTGAATAAAACCCTTACTTCAATGGAAAAGCCCGAGTTAAACACCGATTAATGGCACCGAACCGTAGACATTTCGATTAACCGCTGCCGGTAACGAGTGGATTACCTGTAAGACGTAGAAGTGGGCCAATTATCGCATCAGCCACCGTTCACTCGCGCCGGAAGCGTCCCGTGCCGATTGCCACCAAGTGTACCATTTCACAGAACTGAGCACCCTGACTTGTTTCTAATTGCGTAAGTTTAATGAGAGATCTATGGATGATGGTTGAACCTTCATTCTCCTCATTGATTAAGGGCACAGTTGTAAGGTTATACGGGCTGCCTCGAAATTCCACGATACATATATAGAAAAATAAGAAAATGTAACTTTTGTAATAATATTTACTTATTATACTTTTTCAACTATGTTGAGCTGTTGCGTAAGTAAGTACTTGGGTAAGTATTACGGGAAAAATAATCATTGTAAAAGTTTATGTAATTTCACAACTTATATTACTCGGTGATCATTCATACTGTAAGCGGTTGGTTGTATTTTGGTTTCTTCGAGTACCACCAGAAATGACTCATCCAATTTTCATAAATATGTTGTGTAACATTAAAGAAATAAATTAAAATCTCTAAATGTTGCCTTTCTTATACTTACTTACATTTCGAAAGGCGCAAATGAAGAAGATTTTTTTAAGTATGGCTATATCTCAATTCCAGTATTTCGTTGAATTTGGTCATCCTGTATGAAGATCTTCATCCCTCCAATGGTTGGGTTCGATCCCATTTGACCTTCCGCTTATGAGTTAATAAAAAAACTTTTAATAAACAAGCTTACTACAAAAGCTATTACTTATAGTTTTTAGTTACCTATTTATTATCAAAAAAATATGTTACTTATAGAGAGATCGCATTTAAATTGGTCATGGCGCTTAATTGACTTTTCCACTCAACTCCAACGCCGTTGTTTGCAAAACACCACCATTAATAAATGTTGTATTCCTTGATTATAATTATTTCTAAAATATCTGAAATTTTACAAAATACATTCTCATGACAGTCAACTATTAATGTGAAGCAATACCTAACTTTAATAAGCTCAAAATGCAGTGGTTACAATATTTGATCTCTAAAAATATTTTATGCATCTGAGTCCTTAATGCTTGTTACATACTTTCTTACATACGCTCACGCCTATATCCCCGAAGGGGTAGGAAGAGGTATTGTAATAACAACACCCACTTTTCATCGAAGATGATTAAGTGTCTATCGCCGACTCAGGCACTATACGTACATCTTTGAATTACTTCTCAGACAAATGCAGATTTTCTCACGATGTTTGTGAAATGAATTGAAATCACTGCATACATGTTTTTTTTTAGAACAACTGTTTGGTAAAGCGCCCCGCTGGGATTCACACTTGCGTCACATCCGTAGCAGGAGACTGCTCAAACCCCACGGTCACCACCGTTCTCTTAACGCTTATCGTTCTTATAATTATCAATACGACGGGAAATATTCTTACGACTGCTTTATTTATATACCTTTGTAAAGTTATTTGGAACATAAGACGCTGCTAACGGCCGACCTCTTTTCAGTGAACATGCAGCGCCACAGCGCGTGAAATTGAAAATGTGGCAACGCTCCAGATATCTCTTTTTGTATGCACATCTCTCTTTAAAGTTAAATATAAACCTATAATCATAAATGTAGCTTATGATTTACTTCCTTTTTTTAGGAAATACTTATTCAGCTTGATGATAAGAATATAAAGTGTGTTAAATGCTGGGGTTGTCTAGTGATTCGAGCAGTCGCCTTTGAAGCCAGCGAAACAATTCAAATCCTAGCTGTCTGTAGGTACCAGTGAGTTTTTCTAAAAACTTAAATGTAGATGTTATAAAATCTCTACCTAAGTCTTTGTGATGCCGTTTTTTGTATATATTTCTACATATCTATCTGAAAATATACCTTGAATGGCAATGAGATCGTGACAGTAAAACACACCAGTCTTCACTCACATGTCAGCTATCACTAAGTGCTTATTCACGAATTAGACGTGGTGATCGCGAATTCACATGGAACAGCAAACTTCTGCGCGAGATTTCTTGTAACGACAAGTTCAAACGATCACAGTTTGATACAATTGCCGTCATGAGTTATGAACGCTCAGCGAAATAACTACGCATGAATTTAATCGCTTTGCGGCGAACAGGCAGACACCAACTCATTAAATTACTAATACTGCACATTCAAGGTCAGCGCTCATAGCCCGTGATGACATTTGTACCATGTGTTTGATAATGCCGCTAGGACGCCGCACGCACTCTTGCGCGAGTTAAAATAATCGCAGTAAAGTTAAATGAATCGTCTCTGTGGCAAGTTGTCAAAGAAATCACGTGTTTGTATATTTTTAACTGTTCTAGTACTATAAATTATGAAAGACAACCAAATCAAAATTAATGCTAATTTTATTAAAGCTTTTGACACTTCGTAATAAAAAGCAATTTTGTCTATATTTGTTACTATGGACTCATGTAATAACGGTCGCTTTCTAAAATTTGTCTGATATGTTCGAAAACCTATTTTAGTTAAAAGGTTAGAAATACCAAAATTGCCATTAACAATATTCATTTGAAAGCATATATCACCAATATTACGGCAGTTTTGCTAGATGTTTGATATTTCGCGGCCACGACCGCCACCGCGCATTTTATGTGAATAAGCACTAATCTGGTAAATTCTCGTCACGTCGAGACGTTTGTAGGATCGCGCGTGACGACTCACCATGAACGATAGGGATATACAATAAAACACCCACAGATAAACCCAATAGATCGCCTATTGATATACAAGACGACACCAGAATAATAAAGAACAATAACATATTTATTCCGACCATGATAAAATGAAACAACTAATAAATATATGCTATGAGAAGTGAATTTAATAAGGGCACGCACCTACGTATAAAGTTATAAATTATTAATATTTATTATTGCTATATGTGTGATAGAGTTTTGAAGTAATAGTATAGTCGTGTGTTACCACATTATGTGCTGCTCAGTGCTACTTAATTTCAAACCTTAATCATGGGTACGTACATGGATAAATACAAATAATTTGCGTGAATGTTACCGATGATTGAATCCTGCCTTTGCCCACGCTCATATCTATTTTCCATAACCGTCTGACCTCGAAGCCTCTACACAAACGCAAAAGTCAAAGGCAAGGATATCAAATATATTGGAGAAACTATTACCTATTCCTGTGTATATTTTTACATAGCCCTAACATAGCCTGCGGGTTCCTTTGATTTGGCACCCAATCTTCTCTGAACAGCAAACCTTCGAAAGTTAAAACTTAAATCAGATTCTGTACTTGCTCACCTTTCCTCACCAACTAAATGTATTACGAAGGGAAAAGATTTGTTTTTTCATCACAATATAATTCAAAGTTACTCGATTGATTTTAAAATATGTTTCACCATTCGAAAGCTAAATCTTCAGCGAGTAACATAGACTGTGTTGTTAAACGATGCTAATTCAGGATTCGTAATAACATGCGGCCAAATCCGCGGGCATAAACTAGAACTTACCTACCTTTTACAGGAAAAAGTTCTTTAGTAAATGATTGTTACCGAAGCCATTGTTTTAATACAATTAATTAAAAGAACAATGACTTACCGTCTGCGCCTGTTAAAAATCAGACCGTTATTAATCATGGCAGTTTGGTTTGTGATCGTATTTTTACGTAACTAATCTGACCTTAAGGTTTTTATTTCAATCTTTAATCTACTCATATTATAAACGCGAAATTTTTATGCAGGTATGGACGCGTAGATGTATGGATGTTTGCTACAATTCACGCAAACACTACTGAATGGATTTTAATGAAACTCTACAATAATTAGCTTATACATAACGCATAGGCTTATATTGTGAGATTTAGATACTTATAATCCTGCGCAGACGAAGTCGCGAGTACCAGTTCATAATAGTTATACATATATGCTCACGCTTGTGTTCTCAAAGGGTGTTCGTGTTCTTATATTACACTCCCGGTCAAAACATTGTTTCCAATCTTGTTTCCAATAATGTATAGCATTATCTATTTATAGAATTATTTGAATTTGGGCCAAACCCATTACTTCAACATCCCGCGCAGGCGGTCCCTTCCCCTGGAATATATTTTTTTGGTTTCCTTGTTATATAAAAAGTAAGTTTTTATTAAAGAATAACAAAAGGGAATCATTCCCTTTATAATATCAATATACCACTAAGAAATGTGTCTTTTGATCGTAACTTACACATTTGGAATATATTTTGTAACACGATATAACGTTTGACCTTTAATTCCCAAAAGATCAACATCTATAAACAAGTCCTAGTTACTTTGCTACCCGATTCCATACCAACATATCAGCGTGTCACAAAGCTGTGGTGTCACCACCGTACGCCGAAAGATCCACAAGCCCTTATCTCTTCCGTTTGTGATACTGACGAGAACCACAATACCAAAACTTAGAAAAACAGAAGACCTCCTCCCATACCTACATTAACGGAAACACATGCATGCACACACAGACGCATAGTTATGACTCAGGCTGCGTTTTCCTCAGAGTTGTGTGAGAATGGGTAGCGAGAGATGTGTTTGCTAAGAAACAAATAATATAATCTCTTTATATACCTAGCTTCTCTAAGCCTGGATCTGTGCTAGGGATGGACGTGAACGAGAAACTACAAGCAGTCATTAGACAGTTTTTATTAGAGTTCCGTATGTGTGTGTAGTAGAGATAGTTTTACAGCATCGTTACGCATACCCACATCGCTCAGCTACCTGACACGTGGAGATGATCGTCTCGATTTACCGCTGCTATATGTGTGCGATTGTCGACCATTATAGGAAGCCGCCCTTTTATGAACCTCCTATTTTGGGCGCGTATATTCTGTACGCATTTTACGACCAAGCTTTCGTCTAACTGCGCGTGACAACGTGTAGTTGGCTTCAAACGGCACAACGCTATCTTTTACTAAAAGTAACATGAGGTTGCCATACCATTTTCACGGTAGTGACAAATTCCTAATGGCAAAGGTGATTTACGCAACCAAAGAAGTGACGCAGATAATGTTACGGAGATATTTTCTTCACACTATAGTAAATATGAAGTCATTTCTGCTTACTACGCCTATTTTATAAGCTCTATCCAGAAAGGTTCTCGAAGGGGTAAGTGGAGGTATTACAACAACCATGAAGATAATAAATAAATAAATAAATAAATAATGAGGAAATTTGACGGATGCATCGATGTACTTCAGTTTTCAGAAAAATCATTCGTACCTACAGACTATATGGATTAAAGTTGAGTCTTACGTAGCAAACGACTACTCAAACCCCACGACCATCATCGCTCTTATTTTTCGTTAACCTCAATGATGTGATATTACAAAATGCATTTTATAAAGCACTTTTACCTAAGTCTAAGTATAAGTATAAGGTATATAATTATTAAGTGAATTTAATTCAATGACCGTAAACTGTTTCCAAATCACTTCCCGAGTTGGGAAACGTGCTCTTTGTGGGAACTGACAGATTACTAGAGCTCAAGCCACCAAGATAGGTTTACCAAATAGAACCCTCTGCCAATAAAGTATCACGTGAGATATCGGATAGCGTAGTACTCGATTTACAGATAAAATCGTTATTTGATTCTACGCGGCTGCTCAGGTTTTTAGTTCCACATAGGAACCTAAGTTACATCACTAGCTTCTTGACCACGAATTCGAAGTGAAAATAGGTAGATATACGAAAATATTCGCCAGTGTTGATTTTCCTCGACCAACAAAAGCTCAGAGGAGTTTGAATAAACATCCATTGAACGATTTAGCCGTGGCCTGGAACAGATTTATGGAGGGTGTAGACTTATGGAGGGTTAGCTTAGTGCATTTCAGACAAATATAGGAACGTGGGTTTATAGATTTTTATTCCAGACTATCTACCGACCGCGGTGTCGCCCGCATTTTATTATAGATTCCTAATTTAACTCGGTCAATATTATAGGTAGTCTACCTTACTCAGTGTACCTTTTTTTAATTCAATACTTATATTTGTTTCGGAGCCTATTCAATGCAAAAAACGAAAAATCCAGTCGTTCATCTTTGTAATACTAGTATAGACTAGTGACCCTCTCTCGCTTCGCTATGGGTTATGATTTGAAGGCGATTACGATATGTTGACCTTTTTCTACTTTCATTTAAATTATGTATGCCAAAATCGGAGTATCGGAATTCAACTCGTTAATAAAACCGTAACGTAGTTAAGAACGATTTTTCAACAGCCAAAAATATATGTTTGGATGGAATTGAGCTTGAATATATATACTACTTACTAGCGGACATCGCGTGGTTTCACCCTCGTAGTTCCCATGGGAGTAAGGGAATAAAATATAGCCTATATTTCTTGCTATCCATTACTGAAGGAATTTTTCAAATCGGTCCAGGACTTTATGAGCCAATTCGTTACAAACATACAAATCTTTCCTGTATATAATATTAGTATAGATTTATAGATAAAGAAAAAGATGTGTAATAAATTACAAGGTAGTTCTCAAGAATGAGACTGTTTCTATGTAACTGTTTCTTTTCTATATTTTAACGAAATGTAATTCAGTCATTGGCTTATGAAAAGTATATAAGTAAGACCTACTAATATTTTATTTTAAACTGTGGATTTTGTTGCACTAATAAATAAATACAAAGCAGGGAAAGCCAACTTGTAGTTTTTAATAAAACTAAACTTGCAGCACATGTAGTACCTTCCATCGGGTGTTATTTAATTTTCTGTTTCTTAAATTTAAAATTGTATTGTGAGTTCAGTCCGCTCGCAGGCAAAATTATGGAGCGATATATTGAGGCAGTCGTTGCAACGGCTTGGCGCTTGCAGCTTAAAATATTTCCGTAATAAGTACCTTGAAGTTTTCAAGCAGCTTTAAATAGGATAAGCTCTGACAGCTCGCATTAAAATCGGAATAGAGATGGAAATAGATTTACGTTACTTTTATGAATTATACAACTTATATCTGAGTATGTACTCAAAACATTTAAAAACAGTTGTTAGAGCTCATCCCATAGGTAGTACACCAAAGTATAAGTACTAGGTTTTATTACAACCTGCTTATTTACTGTTATTATGTAAATACATATTGCATTATTACTCAAATAGTAAGAGTCACTAAGGACCCTTACCTTACTTTTTAACCAATACCATTGTCGTTAAGATGACGTAAGAACACGATACCTTTAACGCGCCAAGTAGATACTTAATGGTTTATCGATATGTAAGTACGTACATACAATCCCTTACGCCGGGTTCCTCATGGGTAGTGAGAAATAAGGGTCAGCTCACTCTAAGATTACTTAACACATTCGCTCCATCCACATTCATACTTGCTTGCTAATCAGTTTTGCCAATCTTTAATAACTCATTATTTCCTTCCGAAGGTAATGGTTTCAGGAACAAAAAGTCATCCCAAGCAAATTATAAGAATAAATGGAAATAAAACAAACGGTGAAAGTGTTAAGCCCGCGGTCGCGGTCCAGGGCACGGCGAGCAATCTAAAATGCAGATGCAATCTGCGGTCTAAACTCAATACTAACTACATACGATGTCATTATACCCTGTTATAGTACAAAATAAAGACATACAGAAGGCATATCGTAAATATTTAACCAGAGATCACAAGCGTCGCGATGTAGTACTGTAAGGCCTCAGCCTTACAAGCGGCTTAAAACCTTTTTAAGCCTTTTAAAAAAAAACAAATTTAAAGTTATTTATGAAAGATATATCAAAAAGGAAATCCAAAAAGGATTCGAAAAAAGAAAAAACTATGAGTTGTCAGAGATTGATTTTGGAATAGAATATCGATGGAAATAAACATGGAATAAACGTGAAAAACATTTAATTAAGTCGACTTATTGATTAGATCCCGGGTAGCCAGCGGCCCAAGTTGGGGTCGCGGTGCTACAGTACCTACACCTACATGCCCTCAGACAGAGTACCCACTATGGCACTACGTGGGGGTATATTGCAGAGAGCTTGTATAAAGTTAACAGTTCCGATTTATTCGCTTTTATTACATAATTTTATAGATAGCGCACACGAAAGCTCCCCTCCAAATTGCACAATACTTTATCCTACATCGATAATAATAATGAAAAAAATCTCTTATTGTACACCACACAGAGACAAAATAAAAGAGGAAAAAATATGAGAAGAGTGTAGCCAAAGGCAGTCTTATTCGTTTTTCGAAACAATGAACATTGTAGAAAGCCGCCCTTCAGTATGTTTTCATTTTGTAGAATAACGTCGCGAAATTGATAGTAGGTAGGTAGAGGCTATTATATGGCAACCCCCTACCCAACAACTTACAATAAACTTTTTTAATCTTAAACTCGACACATGTGTAACATTTTAGTTTCAAAAGTTCAGTCCCGTGAAAAAATAAATTAAATTTAGAACAGCACTACACTTTGTACATTTTTGGTTACTTTAGCGCGTACGTATTTCAAATCTATAGATTGTAGATATATAGATAATCGTACAGGAGCTCGTGGCACAGTTGCTATAGCGCATATCATTCGATCAGCGGAGTTAATCAACCCTAACTCTAGCCAGTAGTTGGATGAGCGACCGCCCGAGTTCCCTCCGTGCCACTGAGAGCACATTAAGCCGTCGGTCCCGGTTGCCAATTCAACATCTTTGGCAATCGTTACAGGTCAGTCAGAGGTCTAAGAAAATCTGAAAATTTGTTTAACCCAGATAGCTGAATTTCTTCGAAAAAGGGGTTGCGATGGTCGGATGGCAGTCGCTTCGTATAAGAATCAGGAGTTCAGCCACATCGGGTTGAATCAAGTGCCGAACTTAAAGAATACATAGGATAAGGCCAGGGAGATGATGATGAAAATGTATTTTAAAATAGATTGAAATTAACCTAGGCAACTTTTAAAATTATAACTCCAAGTGTTCTATGTATCTTTTTAATTATCCCAGTTTCTTATTAAGTATAATATTGCTAGTACTGGTCAGTGGTGCAAGTATTTACAGCCAGCGACATCATGATAGAAATTAATTAACTATTTGTAAACTTCAGAATAGCATTAACTCGGCGGAAGGAAACTGTTACACTTTAGTTTGACGCTTTTATTATTTTAATGGGTTTAGTTACGCAGTTATGGGATAACAAAGCCGAGGTAACTTTACCTTTATCCGTTACACAATTTATGAGAGCAACATAACTTTGTGAGTTACTCCGTTGTAAATAACGGGTGTAAACAATAAGGTTATCTCATTATGTTTTTATCTCATCATACCGAAATGTCACAGCCCTTATTAAATTAACTATGGCGTTGTCTGATATAATCGCGGGATAAGTAAAGTAAGGGTAAGCAAGAATACATCGAGTTTTTACTGAAGATCTGGGGACCTATTAACCATCATCAGTTAAGCAGAGTATCAAGTATTTCTGAACTTTGACGTTTCATTTTGCTACCTTCAAAGCCAAAAAAAGTTCTTGGCGTCCAGTTTTGACAGAAGACAAGACGTGGCAGATTTCTAGTCTCACGCCCTGTCTGGTACCTGCTTTATTACCACTGACTGAGCCAAATATCTTATTTTAAAAGGTCAATACATGTTTTTTAGTTTAAAAAAAGCTTTAATTTTAAATAGAAATAATATTTATTCACATGAAATATGGTACAAAGGGTAGGTGTTATTAAAGGTTACAAGAATCACATATAAAGATCAATACATGTTTTTTAGTTTAAAAAAAGCTTTAATTTTAACGACATCCAAACGACTTTTTTAAAGATTGTGGAAACTTAGGCATGTATTGACTAATGTCTACAATCAATGCAATGATAATGAAACAGATAATATCGAAGTAAGAAGCAACAGTAAAATTATTTGAGTACAATAAAAATCGTTTGGAGAAAACTTAGACTTACCTGGTTTTAATACCTCCACTTCTTTCGTATGATGCACTTCACTTAGAAATGTTGATTACGATATTTTTCAAGTTATTACCCAACACTACAAAAATAAATAAGACATAAAAGGACACTGTATTACTTATATCGCATTTTGTAAGCGTACTTCCTGCGTTTTTTATTTATTGACAAGTATCAAATATTTCAGTAATGTTACAACGACCATGATTGAGAATGAGGGTAGTTGAATAAAATGGGGCATTATATTTCAACCCTCATTTTTCCACTCAATAATTATATACATTTCAACACGAATTCAACCATTCGTTAGTTCATTCGTCATAAGGTCTACATTTTCAATTTGGTAATTAAATAAAGAAGTAACTACCTTTAACGTGTGCAAATAATTGATGCTAAGCGCTGAGATAATATATTTGAAACTCGAATCCCTCATCTGAATATGCAGTATTTTGCTAGAACACGGCGCTGCACTCAGACCTTCTAGATAGTTTTACTATTGAATGAAAGTAAGATCTATTTAACTTTCACCTTCTATGTACCCTATGTAGATCATCGTCATCGTCATCATAGACGTTGATACGGTAACTGTAGGTATTGAAAAGTTCATAATTATGCGTATATTGTCTATTATAGTAGGTACGTCAAATCGATTTTTGGCTCGCAGTTTGAAAGTTTGCATGAGATTGGTTAGGTTAGAAAGAAAACGGCCGAGAGGTCGCATTCCTAATACATAGATGGTCAGACCAGCTGCGTTCTATAAGACATTTCAACGGCGAGCTGGACGTCGAAATGCCTTACAAAATAATAACTCAATTCTTGACAACAAGCCTTACGGGTTTCTGACTCTGGCAAAGAAGAGGGTCATTGCCAGAGATGGGCCCAAATTATTAAGGAGAAGGTGATCCAAGGGGAATCAGGGCCCTCAGCACTCACACAAACTAAAGAACAGAGATAGATAGAAACGCATTTCTTGTTGACGTCACAATTTATGAGCGCTGACCTTGAATGCGTAGTAGTCATTTTATGGGTCTTGTTTGGAATGAGCGCAAACATGCGCAGTTATACCAACTATTTTCGCTGAGCGCTTATAACTCGTGACCGCAGCTGTAACATAGATTTACTAGATATGTAACTTTAGACTTATCCAAGGGCTGTAAGTAAACCCTTAGATACCGACACTTCGAAAGAATTTCTAGCTATTTATAATGGATTCAACAAAGTATTAAATTGACCTATTTATTTCACTGTCTCCCATACTTACCTACCTAAAGAGTTTGAATGCTATCATTTCACATTAGGTGTAAATGAATTTATCTCCATGCTTTATGAATGTATTTCGCTATCAAAAATTTAGAACGGAATCCCAAGTCTCGGGCGATTATTCCCGACCCATCTCAATTCCGTTTAGAGAGCGCAAATCCCTGGTAAGCCTATAATAAATAGGCCGCGTAAAATATTGAAAGAATCTTTATAGTAAAGTTGGCGATCAACAGAAGAAGCCTTTGAAACAGGCATACGATATGACCTCGTAACGCCTACTTAGCAATATTTGAGCTGTAGGTGCTGAAATTTAGACATTATATTCAGTACTTTCGTAAGACTTCGACTTTCTTCTAAGATGTACTTAGGTTTCCTCAAGATAATGCTGTGTAAAAATATCAAAAGATTTTAAATGTATTCAGGGGCTTTACCATGACCTCTTAATGTCATGATAGTTTTACTCTTATTATGAGACAGATGAAGATGACATGTATACATCTGTCACTGGCACACAACTGAAATATCATTGCAATGAGAGCTGGGCCCCGGTTCAGTTTATAAACGTCAAGAAAATAACCAATGATTCGGAAACTAGCCGTCTGAGACGAACCGGCGAAAAACTCTGCTGACGTATTGTACATTTTATGAAAAAGGTCAGAGAATCATAGATTATTACATATCAATGAACTTTACACAAGTAATTGTTACCAATCAGTGGAGATACATTTAATTAAAAATATCATATTTATAAACATCAGATATCATTGGTCAATGTGTTGATGATTAAATTACACTTAGTACCTTGATAAGTAAAACACTTGCTTGTTGAAAAATTTATCAATATAATAAAACTAGCTGTGGCCCCGCGGTTTCACCCGCATAGATTTTTATATAATTTAGCAATAAATTAAAATTGCGACTATAATTGGAGATTTAAACTATCCTATCTCTCAAGTTGGATGGAACTGCACATGGTGTGCGAATTTTATTATAATCGGTTAAGTGGTTTAGGAGTCCATTGAGGACAAACATTGTGACACGAGATTTATATATATTATATTATTTCTATGCTATACATTATTTAAATCTCCCAACTTTACTTATATCACCAATGAACTGCTAGCTGACTTTTTATGTACATAAGCAAAATTTTTTTACTAACAGGTACCGAGGTAACCATATTTTGTTAAGTCATCTATTATTCCTTTAATAATAGACCTATATTTATCAACAGCCAGTTCCTTATCTTCCCTTGTAGTCCAAATATGTTTACTTCTTACATGTCCTTCCTCTTGTAAGCCATTTAGTAGCCAAAGAGCAGTATTGGCAGTTATAAGACATGCTGGGCCAACTACTTTCAAGTCATTTTCAAATGTTTGCCTGGAATACACATTACAATCTACACCGGCTTCAACCAACACTTGTTCAAACATTTGACAATATGTATCCAACATGTTGTTGAAGTGTTTCTGTCTGAGCTCTGTATTTGTACTGCTTATGATGAGGTAGAGAGTGTCAAATGCTGGACTAATGATGCGTGTCGTTTGATAGTCTATGAGGCAAGCTGATACCGGCTTACTGTTCTGCAAGAAAAACACAGGTTACAATAACTTTCTTAATTTTAATCAAGTATGATAGTAAGTTCTATACAGCTATTATAAAGCTGAAAGTGATTATAAAAATTATAAAGAATTATAGAATATTTTTTCATATTTTCTTATGATTATCATCATACAGAAAATAAAAGTAAATAAATGTGGATGGAACTGCAAATTCCATAAGTATTTCATAATGTTATCTGACATGAGAAGAAAATAAAAATATTATTCTATTTACCATCCACATTATACTGAGTAATATGTTATAATAATAAGGAAGATGCTTGATGCAGGATATCTTGTAATCAAATCAAATATACTCACCGCATATTTGAAGAGTATATTCTCTTTCCAAATATCACCGTGACATATACATGTGGCCTGCACTTTGTCCACCGCAGCTATAAAGAATCTACTACAGTTCTGCTTTAAACTTTCAAAAAGAGAAACATAGCTGGTACCGTCAAATTTCTGCAGTGCTTTTGACAGCCTATCAGACATAATTTCAAAGAACCTTTGATTTGTACTTAGGTTCAATGGTATACAGACTTTAGTAAACTCAGTGTATAATGCAGGGTCTCTCAATTTAGTTATAAATGACAATGCATGAAATTTTGCCAATGATTTCAAAGAAATAATAATATGATCTAAATCCAAAAACATACCATTTTCATATGGTTTGAAGCCAAGTGCATGCATGTCATGCATTGCTATAACTTCCTTGCAATATTCTTTATTGACGTAATAGCAATTTGGAATAAGATATTTCAGATCTGAAGAGAAATTTATTTGGATTTTGTTATAGTGTTTCAGCACTGTGGAGTAAACATAAATTTCGCGGGCAAACATCAGAGTTATAGCACCACTTACTCGAAATCGTTCATCAGTGGGAGCTAGCTTTAATAACAAGTCTAAATTTACTTCTATTCCGTTCTTCTTACCGGTCAATCTAACCGGAATAATGATACCAAAGTAATTTTGAGCAACACTTTCAAAGTTTCGTTGCGTATAGTTCCAATCGTCTAAGTCCGTTAAACAAGCAATTTCACTCATCACTGCCGTTACATTATTGTTTACAGCGGAAGACATTATTTTAATTCATGTAATCACAGTTTTTAAATAAATTTGCTACCAAGTACCTAACAATAAAAAGTACAATAACAAACTTTTTTTATTAACACTCAACGTGATGGACAAGTGACATTGACATTTACACGAAATTTTATTTTTCATGTTGAAGAAAAGCAAAGGGAACACGACACAAGTTCATTTTATTGAGTGCTTTCTACGTTAGTTTAATTAAATTGTTTTATATATAAGGCCTTTCTTTAATATACTTTCATGGTTTTGGAAATAATCCAAAGCAGTGCCAAAATATTTGATCTATGTGAAACCATAAATTTCCGTCAGGAAATTGGAGTGATGCACCAAGATCTACCTCCCGAATAATTTATTCGATATTTATGTACTACTATACTAACTTTTGCACGCAACTTCGCCCACGTTACTATAAAAAAAAAGCCCAACTAGGTTTTTGAATCAGATCAGTTTAGTGTAACAATGACAAAACGCCCATACTTGGTACCAAACAACCAACCAACCTAAGTAGCTATTTTGGTAAATCAAACAACAAGCACAACATTCATAGCAATTTCAACACATGCTGTTTGATGTTTGACTACTACACAGAATAATGCGAGTATTATTATAAGTATGATCGTATGTATCTGTGTATTCGGATCGGGGTAATGACGTTATCTTAAATCTTTAAGTAATAACCATTTACCTAGGCCTTAGTCATAACAAACACACACACCCGACAGCCTCCAAGAATTAACTAATCTGCAGCGAACGAGTAAATTGTTAGGGTCAGTTTGAAGCTAGATAAAGCTAACTAGATACGTACAGAAACGGCCATTCGTGTCTAAATATGCTAAGCCCCTCAAATATTAATGAAGATTACTCAGAAGGGTTATGGCCCTAAGATTTTAATTGTATGCAAAGCGATGAATTGAGTTGGTAGACACCGTTTCCTTACTTTAATATCTACTCACAGGTCCCGTCACAAGTTAAGAGCACGCAGCGAGTGGGGAAGTAGTGGGGATACTGCGTATGTTTTTATTCGCCTCACGCCATACATATAGATAGAGACGGACTTATAAAATGACTACTGCGCATTCAAGGTACGCGCTCATAACTCGTAGCGGGATCTGCATTTTCATTTAATCAGCAATAAACATTTCCTACTTCATCAATTGTATTTATTGAATGACAAGTGTATATCTTACTTTATATCATGTATTTGATACAATATTTCTGAGACTAGCGGACGTCACGCGGCTTCACCCGCGTAGTGTACGTTCCCGTGAGAGTACGGGCTTAAAATATAGCCTATATCATCAGTAATAATGTAGCATTCAAATGGTGAAATAATTTTGAAAATAGGTCCTGTACTTTTTGAGCATCATCCGAGTTACATACAAATCTTTCCTCTTTATAATATTAGTATAGATATGTTTCAATGAGACATCATAAGAATTCAATGAACTCAATAAGTAGATAGAAAATTCAAAGTTTTGCAGATCAGACAATACTCAGCTGGTGCAAGCCAGAATACAGTATCTGAAAGGATCAAACGAATGAACCCATTCGAATCTATAAAGCTTATGAAAGAATTGAGCTCATTTGTTCGCGTTCACGTTATTCGCTGAATTGAAGCTAAGCTTTCATATATTGAGATCATTTTTATGGGACTTACTGGTGTGTTCTAAATTCAAATACCATATATTTTATGACACTAGCCGTTTTGAATAGAAATGTTAGCGCTGTAGATGGGCCCAAATGTGATTTATAACAGTAAAAATATTGTCATACTACATGTATGTATCGGGGAACATAGGCGTGATCATATACGTTCATATGAAGGGGTAGGGCCGAGGTGGAAGTACTTACAGTATACTAACATTTTGCCAGCTAAGTTTAAGTCTCATGTAATAGGCGGCAAACTTGCAAGTAAGCGGGTACTTAACCACTCCAGGCTGCTACTGGGAAATTTGCCTGATCCGGAGATCGAACCCAGGACCGCATCGATCGTGTTCCGCAGTAGCGACCTCTAGACAAAGGAGTCAGTCGAAAAAAAATGTGGTCTAAATAATCACAACAATTCTTTCATCTATGGATCAACTGCAGTGTCACAGGCAAAGACCGTTTATATTTAACGAATTGTTTGCAAACAAAACAAGAAAACAATTCGTTAAATATAAACGGTGTTTCAAGAAGGACTGGAACAATACCAATCGCAGGAACACAATACAACACTACAATGGCAATGTCTATTTGGAGTAGCTGTGATCTTCTGCACAGTCACAGTATAAAATATAAGCTTTACAAGAAGTAAGGAATCTACGAACAAATCGTTCAAAATTCATTCAAAAGTTCACTCACACGCGACAATCTACGAGTTTATAAGCAAAATAGCAGTATCGTCAAAAAAGGGTGACACGTCATGTCCGATCGTATACGCGCATATTTAAAACTTCACAACGACAAATATACTTATATTATTTTTATAGTAAATAAAAATGTAAATTTAAATACTTTAAGATTGACAACCTTCAGGCTCCATGGACGTTAAACGTTTTCATTGAATGACAACCTCCTCCGTTTTTTAAGTCGGTAAAAAATAGGCTTCCATACCTTACTATTTTGTCAAGCTCATATTTTACATTGTGGTATAGTGTACTGACCCAATCAAAGAGGTTTGTTGACTCCGCCCAGCAAAATATTTTTAGGTTACTTAATAGGAATTTAACCCCAACAATATTTATGACCAAGATTATTTCTTAATACTAGGTAAATACCTAAATGATTATTTGATTGGCATCATTATATTATGTACTGGTAGTGTAAAATAATTTTCTTACTGGCCGTGCCTGCGATCTCAATCGCTTATTTTGTTGGTTTAAATGTGTTAACCAAGGGCCATTTGAGTGTGAAAAAGTAAATAAAAAACTCGTGTTTTTAATACAACGAATACCATCTTCATACGATCACATAGGAATCGGTACTTGATATAATATATACGTTAATATTATCTATTATGTCAATTTATAATAGTATTCCGTGATTGTAAAAATTGGACGAATTTATTTCTGGCTTTTGGTAACTCTCATCTTAACTAAAAAACAAATATGAAGTTATAGGTATACCTAATAAATTCCCTAGCGACAGGTAGACAAATGTGATTGTCTCAGCTTTTAAATATTTCCTTTCTGGTTCTGTTTCCACCACAGAACAAGAAAGAAGACTAGCAATTATGGATAACAATGTGATACAGAGATATTCAAACACGGAGGAGTCGAAAAAAATATGAAAAGAGGTTTAAATTTCCGCTTTTTTGATAAAAAGTAGCTTTGGTCCATAAATTAAAGCCAATTAAAGATGCCATGAAGCAAAAGGGGGTCAATGTGGTCATGATTGTAACCGGTAGGTATATATGTTCATCCATTCCCTCAGAACTCAAAAACAAGCTAGTTATCATAATTTGACAAATGAGGTATTGTTGAATGCGTCTTGATTGTCAGCTAGTAGTAGACCAGAATATAAGATCACGTGTTATTGAATGTGGCGCCATCTAGATGCGAAACAGATATGAATTAAATTTTTTTTATTAATCGTATAAATAGAAAGGTCATAATGAGAACACGCAAGTTTTATTAAAATTCGACTAGAAATTTTTGCGTACCCGATAAACATCATAATATCACACTCACATTTGTAATAGTGAAGTGCGAAGATAATACAATATGTTATACCAATATGAGATAACCTATTACCTCCAGTAGGTACTTTTGGCGAGTCTCATTATGAACTGTTGATTACTTTCATGTAGGTAATATTGAGCCAAGAGCGAGCGTTCGTTAGTGTCCCGAGGGATTCCCTTACAAATCTTATTATTACTCGTTATTCACTCTACCTACGTAAGAGAGAAAATCTTGGGATTTTTGTACGTGTTTACGTACTCTATTAGTCGAGTATACTAGATAAAGATTATTTTAGTTTAACTTGCAAGCTTCATAAAATACACAAGCTTATCTATACTTCTATACTAATATATAAAAAAGAAGAGTTTGTTTGTTGACTAGAACGCGCTAATCTTAGGCAAAACTGGCCTGAATTGAAAAAATATTTCATTGTTAGATAGCCCATTTATCGCGCTAAGACCAATCGCGGGATAAAGTAACGTATATAGTATAGCATTAGCTCAACGTAACTATTCCACGCAGACGAACTCGCAAGCAGAAGCTTGTATTTCATTTCCATGACTATTTCCGCTGAGTACACAAAACTCGTGGCGTAGGAAAATGGATTTGTTAAAAAAATTGCAACCTTTATTTATTTTCGTCCACAAAGTTGAATTAGAACAGCTACAAGCCATATATTGTCAGCAGCGTTCCATAATTATGAAGAAACCTTCAGTTTGAGAAAATCACTTATTTCCCAACTTTCTTAACGAGTGTTGGACAAACTGAATTAAAGTTTTCGCTTACTTGTTATATGACTCGAAAACAGAATTCATTTAGGAGTCTTCACTATCGTTATGTAACAAATTTTAAGGCTTTAGGTCAATTAGGTATAAGTAAGTTCCCCGAAAGGGTAGGCAAAGGTGTACTGATAGTACGAAATGTGGGTACATTTCGTTAGTTACGTAAGTACCATGAAATAGGGAGCCTATTGCCATTACCCGAGCACAATTCTAAGCTCCGGGCTGCTACTGCGAAATTACAGATGGAACACTCAGTAACAATTTTCCAAGAAATCGAACCCAGTACCTTGTGATCGACAGGAGCGCTTGCGACCACTAGACCAACGAGGCAGATTCTGTTTGCTAAATTAATATATATAAAGTAAAAGTTCTCAATTCGACAGTGTCTGGGGGCCTTCCATCATCGATTTAAGCAGAGCGTATTAAGGACTTCTTAGCTTTGACGTTTCATTTTGTAATACAATAATTAAACGTCAATGTTAAGAAGTTAGTAAGACTTCACTGCTATAACGAAGATAGTAGGCCTTCTGAAGCCCTACCATGGCCTCTTATTATGAGACAGATGTATTACGTTTATAAGTCTGTCACTGTCACATAGTGGAACTATAATGGCAGTAAGGCCTTATGGTAAGGCCCCTGGTCGTCACTTGATTTTTCGTGTTGTTTCCATAAATGAAATAAAAATTCGCTTTCTCGTTGCATTCTTTATCTTTCGTTGTTTCAATATGAAGTGATGACGTTTGAAAGCTGTAATAAAAACTATAAATCAGTTAGCTGAGTTATCATAAAAAAGACACAAAATACCAGCGGTTGCGACGCCGCCGCGGCTCTCGCATGCACTCACTTATGAATATTTATGGGGCTGCGACTCCCATTGCGCAAATGAAATTTTCCAAGGATTTTTCTCTTACAATAGAGTAGATTATATCGCCGCCAGTACACGTTTCCCGACTATGGAAATATACTGGTCCCAGTTTGTCTTTCCAATCTGGGATACATTCATAAGTTCTTATTCACTAACTAGCTATGCCTCGCGGTTTGACCTGCGTAGATTTAATTTCAAGCTTTATTTCGCGAACCACTTTTTTTTTTATTAATTGTAACTTAGTTCTGAAAAAGAAAAATATTCAGTTTGGGCCCTGGTAAAACAATTACCACCGGTTCGGAAACTAGCCTTCTGAGAAGAACCGGCAAGAAACTCAGCCAGGTATCATGTACATTCCATCGATCGTCTTGTAACACCTACGTACCAGTGAAATTCCCGTTAAAATCAGTCCAGCCGTTTTAGAGATTATTACACAGACAGACTGTTTAGCTGTATAGGTTATAGTCTGTTCTGGGGCCCGACCATGAGCTCTAATTGCAATTTTAGTTCAGCTGTGCGACAGTGACAGACTTATATGCGTCATATACATCTGTCTCATAATAAGAGTAAAACTATCATGGCAATAAGAGGTTATGGTAAGGCCCCTGTTCAGAAACTTAATATTCGTTTCTTTTACAAGATAAGTACAAATCTCAATTAACATAAAAAGTTTATACCTGCCAAAATCAATAAACACTATAAGTATTTTATATTTGAAACTTAGAACTCATACAACTCGTTAAAGACCCGTAATTGTAATTCAAAATCAATAAAAACATTAAAATGCAACTTAAATACTTAGATCTCGTAGTTCTTTGTAATTCTTAATAGTTTAGTTAAATCATTTTGAAATATTTCTTTCAGACGCTTTTACACTCTACATAATATGCGGATAAAAATAAAGCCGACAACTTACGATATAGCAATATAGACTCTGGGACGGTCCCAACGGCAACAGAAATTGAAAAGTAAACTGATTTTTCCACAGGTAGGTGGCTCGCTACAATACTTATCCGTATGTATTTGTTTTAAAAATCCCTATTACCCGATTGTAGCGAGGCTTAAATGTGGGTTATGATACTCTCTGGATTCTAAGGTCAATGCTTTACTTGATAAATAAGACAAAACGTCGAGAGATGAAGACGAGCTCAGTGCTTTATAGCGAGATTGCAATCGGTTTTAACACTACCTATTATTTGGTTCATTTTGCGACAGAACATTGACATCCCTTCGCCCCAGACATACTTAATGCAAACAAATTGTATAAACTAGCGGTGCGGGGTGCTGCAGTTATAACTCAAGCATGAATTCTGACTGACAGACCAATTTGCATGAAATACCGAATATTCTGTCGTGTTGAAATATCTGAAAACATAAGTTACATTAACCTTTTAAATATGATCTCCTAGATGCTCGATTTTTATACCTACTGGAAGTGCAGTCCACCTGGCAAGCGGCTACTGCAGTCTACGATAAGCACCAGAGTGCCATTCGCGCAACAATATAGAAAGGAGCTACTATGCCTAATAAGATACGAATGGGTCCTATCATAACTAGCACAGCACCTCAGTTCCTTCCCCCTATGGAGCACTGGCGACCTTACTCACCGCAAGAATGTAACCGAATGTAGCATTATTCGGCTGCTATCTTCTATCAGGAACACAACACTACTCTAAGGATACTCGTAATCTTCTAGTCGAACAGTTACTAATTTGAAACGGTAGATACGTCACGATATCGTAGCGACATGGTCGTTGACAGCGTTTTCATATTCTCATCCTATTATCGACATCGATTCTAAAGTCATTCTATCGAAGTGTCGTTGAAGCGCAGTTGCCGTACCTTTCCAACCCTTTACCAACTCAATACAAGGGGCCAACTTCAAAGTTTGAATTTACGGCACAAAAATAGAACGTCAAAGCTCAGAAGTCCTTAATACGCTCTGCTTAAACCGATGATGGTAGGCCGCCGGTAGAAATAAAAACAATGATTTCATGAATATACTGTTCAAAAAAAGGTCACGGTCAGCTGAATAGTAGGTAAATGTATGTAAGAACAAGTAGGTACGTTCGTTGTGTGTGTAACCCCTCGGGCAAACGCCGCACTCTAGACAATGCCGAGATAAGACTTTTCCACTTTTCCCGTTACTCGACGTAACACAACGATTAGTCTTGTGGTGGACTTGCACTGCTTATCTACGATTTGCATTGATACCAGACGTCGTTCGCTCAAGCAAGATAGATCGCTTTATTCATTTTCTTATAAGTAATTGCTTTTATCGGATAGCTTCTTGGCTGAGATATCGCCCGCCTCGCAGTTTTCATGATGAAACTACGTTACTTTCTCGAGATGCAAGCTATGTCGACTTCTACCGAATTAGAAATGTGCACACGACATATGGTATGGTAAGGGTATGTATATAACTTAGGTGGGTATTGTAGCGTAATACATACTTTCGAAATAGGTACTCATGTCATGAAGAATCCTACTAATATTATAAACGTGAGATTTTGAATGTATGGATTTATAAATGGATGTTTGTTACACGTTCATGTAAAAAAACTAAATGGATTTTATTGAATCTTCACAATAATATAGGTCTGACTAGCACATAGGCTATAATAATTATAAAGCCCTCGTGTGAATGGTCCAAAATATAAAAAAAACTCAAAACCTCTGCAGACAGAGTAGCGTGCACCAGCTAGTAAGTTCATACATACACATACATATGCTCACGCCTGTATTCCCCGAAGGGGTAGGCAGAGGTGTTGTAATCATAACACCCACTTTTCACACAAGATGATTAAGTGCCAACGTGACAGATGGTGAGTCCATCGCCGTCTCAGACACTTTACATACTTCTCAGAAATATGCAGGTTTCCTCACGATGTTTTCCTTCACAGTAAAGCACGTGGTGTGAAATGACTGTACATAAGTTTTTTTAGAAAAACTCATTGGTACAGGCCCCGCTGGGATTCGAAGTTGCGTCGCTTGCGTAGCAGGCGACTGCTCAAACCTCAAGGCCACCACGGCTTATAGCTTCTTCTTCTTCTTAAAGTGCCTCTCCAATTACTGAAGGTTGGCAATCAACTTCGAACATTTGTCTCTGTCCTTAGCGCGGCGAAACAGGTCGGCGGCACTCGCAATCCCGGTCCACTCTCTGATGTTTCGTAGCCACGACTTCTTCCTACGACTAGACTTCCTTTTGCCAGCTACTTTTCCCATCATAATAATTTGTAGCAAGTTATATCGGTCATGTCGTAACACATGACCTAAATATGCCACTTTTCTCATTTTGACGGTCTTCAAAAGCGCCCGTTTTTGTCCAATAAGTCGCAGGACTTCTTCGTTGGTCACCTTTTGAGTCCATGATATAGCCATCATGCGCCTATAGCTAGTAAGTTCATATTTATGATTATATCTGATACCGCTGCTGTAGTATATTTGTTAATTCACTTAGCAGTTATAGTAAGAAGCAGACATTTTAATAATCAATACATGTTTAGGTTTAAATAAACATCAACCTTTCTACCCTACGGATGTCAGATTTCAAAAAGATAACAACAAACCGTAGCATCGTGTGTCAGTCGTTGAATTATAACGGATATGTATCGGTCGGAACCTATTCATCATGTTCCTCCATGCTGCGTGAAAGCCTTTTTCTCAGAAAATGTGTGTACGCGTGAGTATTTCGATGCTCCCTATCTTGTTATGGAAACCCTTCACGTCCCTTTTAAAAGAGTTTTGAAGAATTCGTCGAGCGAAAAGGTGGTTCATTGGAAGGAAAACTCAACGTCTCGACTCGTGCTAATTAGACAGTTGTTTTCGTAAATAAAAACATCGGTTATAATGATTTCGGATAATTAATTTTGTCTACCTACTGAGGCATAATAGAGCAGTTTTATTCCCATTTAGTAAACACAGCACAAATGAAATGCCAGTGGTAATTAAAATTACTATAAATAAGTAGATGCCCGAGTCCACCACGACAACATGAGTAGCCGCGAGGCACATCAAAGGAACTGGAATTAACGAAACAGTGACCGCAACCAGACAGGGCACTATATTTTCACTTTGCCCTAAAAGTTTCCTGGACGTTCACCCGAAAAGAGACGCTGATCTAGACATAGAATACGTTTAAATTGAAGTCACCACTTCCACACAAAATTATTTTATTATGTTTGAACTTGAACGCATCGCTTTTTAAACTACGTTACCGATTTTGATGCGGTTTATTACCAACAGATAAGAGTAAGAAAAAAAGGAATATTTTTTAAGAAAAAAGAGAAATCTAAGTTTTTTCCAAATAATTGTTTTATCTCTGTCGTATATTATCGTTACACCAACACAATGAAAGTCGATAGGGTCTCATTACAGCTTACAGAGCGTGCACCATACTTAAGAAAGCATTATTTGGCTACGATCTATTATAAGGTGGGAGTACAGTTCTCAGTCGGGCAGCTCCATATTTCGTATAATTCCATACGAGGGATCCCGTTATCCCTACCTCTCTTAGATAATGATCCGGTGACAGCCGGCCTTTGCCCTGCGATAGTAGATTACGACCCTCATTGAATAAACTATCTCAGCCGAACAAAAAATCAAACCTCCTGCACCTGTACAATTACCAAGTATAATATATTTTAATAAATGTAGGACCTTACTTACGAAAACTAGTCGAATTAACATTTAGATGGGACCAAAATTATCTTCGTAGAAACTAAACGCACTCGTATATTGAACTTAATCAACCATCTGCCCATTGAATCAGTACAACAGCGGTAAACACTCTTGATCATCGCTGTTACTCTTCAAGTTTCTGCAAACTCAAACTCAAACTCAAAATATCTTTATTTGATTAGACTTCTTACAAAGTACTTTCAAATCGTCAGAAGGACACAAAATACATTATACATGATTATAAATGTTACCACCGGGTTCGGAAGGTAGCTTTTGTTGAGAAGAACCCGGCAAGAAACTCAACAATTACTCTTTTAAAAAAATATATATTATACAATGTTTTTGGTTACAGTATTTATATCTCATGAATATAAGCCCATGGGACACAGCACAAATGCTCAATTGTCAAATATAATAACTAAAATATTACAAATATTTGTGAGCATGGCAAATTCCAGCCAGTCAAAGCAAAGATCAAACTAAAATTAAATTAAACTAAAATTAATAATGCAGGATTGGTCTATTCATTGAAGTTTAATCTAACCTTTCGGTTCAGCCACTGAAGTTATAGAAACATCGCTGACATATTGAAAGATTGCTTCTAAAACTTCCTGAACTATCTCTGATGTATCTATTTATTCATAAACCCAGACTGGACAAGTTAAATGATAAAGTTAAGTGAGTGACGTGCGCGTCCCATCCTGTCTGTCACACCATTGTAAAGGAATACAGCTTGTACGCAAAGTTAGTAGTTGGCGAAGACATTGCAAGTTTTGCAAGTCTGACGCTGCGGTTACCAACTTTTAAGTAGCGAACTTCATTAGAAAGATAACGTCATTATTCATATTTCATACGGTGTCAGTGGTTATGTCAAAATGTGCTTTCGCGCAAAAAGCTTGCAAACAAAACTTGGCCGTCATCATTTTTAATACATAACTTTCTCCATAAAAGTCTTCTTCACTTACCTCGCATTTCTGAACTCCGTACCTTTTTATTACCAAGGTCTCTTCGTAGCCAACTCGGTAGTGCGTGGTTAGCATGAAGGTAGGTAAGTAGGTACCTAAGTAAAATTAAATGCACAGTGAATGCATAAATAAACTTATTTTAATTATAAATAATTAAAACTTTTCAAATACGTTTCATCTAATACGTAAGAATTACTGTAATATTCTATCTGAAATATTTAGCTTGAACAGCTTGGTTAATGATATTTTATTTATTATGGAAATCGGCTCAGCGATTTCAGCGTCTATCTAATACTACTTTTTAATCTCAATTCGACCTCTTCTGAAGTTTTATTTAAAGGGCCTCGTCTATCTATCCTCGAGTTCAATCTATAAACACAAAAACATTGCAAACGTAAACAATGTTTTCTTCATTTTAAACCATGTTGAAATCCAATCTGTGAACATTTTAGTCACGACCCGAAATTGGGGGATGTCGTAAGTTATTCAATGGTCGATAAGGGAAGTAATATCATGCGGCATAAATCACAGTGAGAAATATTTTATCAGCGATCTGCAATCGGAAGGGAATCAGGCTCTGAGTGGGAGTGTGAGTGACGCCACTCGACCGGAGAGCTCGGCGGGACTTCAATACGCCATCGGATCAAGACTTAAATCTACCACTGAATAATCTAGATTTAGCTAAATTATGCAGCGATCCATCTACAAGTAAACTACACAACGAAATAAGGGGGGGAAAGTTCTGATTGTGTTAAAAACAGCAAGGAACCGATGGACACAAGTTAAATTTCGAGTAGAACACCACTACTGTAAGAGACACACGTTAGTTTTATTTCAATTTAAAAGTCTAACCCATAACTTTAATTTTGAAATCTATAGAGTTTGTTTGTATGCGTGGCTCGACAGCATTAAGCAGAAAAGGCTTCGAATAACCGGCACTGCTACACCCTCAGATCCACGATTCACTTGCGACAGATGTGGCAAGAGATGCCGTGCTGCCATTGGTCTGCTAAGCCACAGGAGAAGATGCAGGATATAGTACACGCACTACAACAATCATCTGACAAGATGAAGTAGCCTATGATGATGATGAAACGAAGTTAGGGAAAAGTAATAACTCCACGTGGAAAAAGTCGCAGGCTGAAGCTAGTCTATACATCTGTTCTACAAAGATAAATAAAATTGAAGTGTCAGTTTCTAATACCAAAATAACAACTTTTCACTAAGTATATATAAAAGTAGATAACTGATTGCTGATTTAAAACAAGCAACTTTTTTATTAATTTTTTATTTAATTATAAAATAAAACCATAGCTGACCAAAAAGGATCACAACACAACTCAGCGATTCTGATTATCTGGTAATGTTTACAGCCATTAACACCGTCGAAGAAGAGCGATGCCCGGGGAGCAATCAGGAAGAAAGGTTAGCCGCAAGCCCGCAGGGGTTTCTTGATCGTCTCACAATCAAATTTAGCTGCACCGCGACGTAGTTAATCGAGGATTAGGGAAATTGGCCCTTATACCGACACCGATAGAAGTGGTATAACCGCTTGAGGTAACAAGGGACCACCTCGCCCTAGATCCACTTACAAACTCGTTAGGAAAGTATCATGTAATAGTAATGAAGATAAATTAAACTATTTGTTTAGTTTCATACCTATCTAAAGTAAGTGTTACAATTGCTTTCATTTATGACGAGATTAGTAGGTATGTCAAATACTTGTTACACAGTTTGTTTACTATTCCTAGGCTTCTGACTTATAATGTAAACATTTCGAGAACGCCATTCAGTCAGGCAAACCCAAAATATACCCTAGTTCTCCTTTTCAATAGAAAATAAAGCAATGTGTTCTTGAACAGTAAGTTATACTAATATGAAACTTTCCAAATATTTTTAATAGATAAAAATTGTCGCGATAACATCAGCAAACTTTCACGATATTACGTGGTAAGGATACAAAAACAAAATTGTCGCCGGCATCCTAAAAAGCGTGAACTTACGGCCAAAAGGTTAGCAAGGAATTGTCAGCGTTAGCTTTTCCTCGAGAAATTGTATCAAATAAGCTCGTCACGTCCATGTAAGTAAGGGAGCCAACTTGAAAAATTAGACAGAGACCGGAAGTTGGATTCCGAAGGTCCCGTTAATCCGTGTTTCATTTCGGCTGTCGTGGAAAACTTACTGAGATCGTTAATTTGTTTGGCATAAGTATTCACGCTGGCAGCATCTCTGTCGTTTTTACAAAGAGTTACAACACAGTTAGTACAAACTTACGTCTTTCATTTATTTCGTCCCATATATAACTTTACTCTCTGAAATCTTTTTTTTTATATAATGATCTATACAGATAAATAAAATTGAAGTGTGTTTCTTATTCCAGAATAACAGCTTTCGGTCTGTCTGTCTGCTTGTTCCCGGTAATCTCTGAAACAACTGGACGAATTTTAACGGGACTTTAACTGGCAGATAACTGATGTTTCGAGAAGTAGCTTAGGCTAATTTTATTTAAAAAAAAAGCATTTAGAAGTACAATAAAATTTAATCGACGCAGGTTATGTTGTTTTTTTCTTTGTTTTGTTTTCCTCTTACCTTCTTTCGACAATGGCGTAGGTTTTTCATTTACCTAAGTTTGTCTTTTTTAATATATATGGTTAAGCCTTGTATACCTCAATATAATACTGTTATTTCGTCCATGAAAAATATAATAAGTACCCACAGGTTAGGTACCTACGCATCATTGCAGGGTAATTATGATGATACTACATTAATTAATTAATTTCATATACCTTGGATGCCATTCCTATTTGAAGGGGTTGTTTATTACTTCACTTCTTGGTGATATTGTATTAATATCCGACTATAATGGTATACTATTCTTCCTTTTATTAAAATTATCTTTTATAAAAATAAAAATGTCCAATGAACGGTAAACGGTAAAAGCTGACTTGGGGCAATTAATCGATCACTAAGTTCTAGTTTCGATCTAAAGTTACATAAGTGTTAAATTGAAAACAGTATAGTCCCCGACCTTGCCCGCGGAAGATGTTGTGGATACATTGTCCTGTTACAATGCATGTATACGAGGATGTGGAACGACACCGTAAATCGGAACATTCACTCCGTCCAATTGGATGTTCCACAGGTAAGTGCGTCTTTATTGCCGGCCTGTCCACTATGAGCCGCTGTTCACTTTTATTTATCGCCGAAAGCTTTATACACCATAAAAATGGATCTCCCGACATTAATTTGTAGAGCATGCCGCACCTTCGCTTATTTTGATGGGCTTAAAATCTGATAGGGAAGCCAAGACCCGGGGCTCATTCATCACATGTCGCGTAGAAGTACCTAAGTACATACGAATGGGTATCTAAGTACTTGTATGTATGGTTTCAATTAACATTAAGTGTCGAATAGAAATGAATGACATTAGTAACTAAGTACTTATAATAGTATCCTCTACACTTTATAAAATTACATAACATATAATTGTTTCGTGACACACGGTTATTAAGAGATAGTATAGCTATCTAAACATTCACTTAATCGAGGCACGAGTTATTATAAAGTAATTGATCAAATAATAACTTATTTTTTCATGTATAAAATACCGCTCTGAAATTGATTTCGCACCGCATCTACCAGACAGCATACAGTTTACATTTCAGATTATAGTCTACAGAAAATTATAACGCAGAGAAGCATTATTTTGTATGTTAAGTAACAGTGTATACAAAATGATGTATTAGGGCGTCAGGCAAGTAATAGGTAAAATACCAAGGTCTCGTCAAGGTGAAGTGCGCAATGAAAGTTTAACGCAAGGACGGCGAACCGCTTACGTGGCTGCAATCAACTTGTCAGCCTTTGAAATATGATGACGAGCCTCCCCGACTCATTAGCTTCCTCGTCTCGAAAAATTCCTTTCAGTCGACGTCGAACTTCAACATTATAACAGCACATTCCACTGATAAAGCCTAAAATGTCCTTCTACCATAGCAATCTGTTCCCGACAAGTAAAGCGAATGGCGTCCCAATCCAAATGGAGGATAAGCCGAAACGTAAAATGGTTTTTCTTGACGTCACGCCGGCTCGCATTCCGCGCGTAAAGCCAATCTCCCCTAACGCCGTCGTGCCGATGAAAAACAATCTAATAGATTCCCATATTTACAAGGATATCATCTACGAAAACATCAAACCAGTGTTCACTTTATTGCGGGTAATGGGGATATTACCCATAACAAGGTCGGCCGACGGGACGAGCCAGTTCCTGATGGCGTCTCCCCCCATGTTGTATTCAGTGGTGGTTTTCATATCTCTCGTTAGCTATATGTTGTATCTGTCTCTGCACACGGTACAAATTCTGAAAACGTCCGAAGGAAAATTCGAAGAGGCTGTTATTGAATATCTTTTCACAGTTTACTTGTTTCCTGCATCTGTCATTCCTGTGATGTGGTATGAGACACGAAAGATCGCTGGAGTTCTCAATGGTTGGGTGGACTTCGAGGTAGATAATATACGTTATTTTAACTGTTTTCTGTTACAATAGCTGAGTATAACAATTAATTATAATTGACCTTTTCAGATATCTTATAAGCAACTATCGGGACGAGCTCTTCCAGTGATATTGTACAAAAAGGCTTTAATGATTGCAATAATCATACCGATCCTGTCCACAACATCAGTATGTGTAACGCATCTGACGATGGTGCATTTCAAAGCGACACAAATAATTCCCTATGTCTTTTTGGAAATACTGACCTACATACTAGGAGGGTACTGGTATCTTCTTTGTGAGACTTTGAGTGTGTGTGCTAATGTTTTGGCCGAAGACTTTCAACAGGTGAGTTTCAATTTAAAGTTTTCATACAATATATAGGCTATAGGGAAATTATTTATTGAAATTGATAAAATATATCTACATTTTATTTAAGGTGTCTGTGATAATTAAACTTAGGGCCGACTTAAGTTGTAAATCTAAATATTATTGCAATTTTCAGGCTCTCCGTCACATTGGTCCTGCAGGCAAGGTGGCCGAATACCGCGCTCTATGGCTTCGTCTCAGTAAACTAGCTCGGGATACAGGAAACGCCAACTGCTATACATTCACTTTCCTATGCCTTTATCTGTTCTTAATAATAACACTGTCCATCTACGGACTGCTCAGTCAGATATCTGAGGGATTTGGAGTGAAGGATATTGGTTTGGCACTGACAGCACTTTGCAGTATATTCCTGTTGTTCTTTATTTGCGATGAGGCACATTACGCCTCGCAAAATGTAAGTAAAGTCTACGTTGTTCATTTTAAACTTACCTACTCTTAAGTCACGGGCCGGTTTCTGAATTGAGATTTTCTCGTTAAGATCGTCTCATTCTGTATCTACCTATATAAGACATATCATCGTTTCTGAATTAAGCCTAAGTAAATTTTGAGTATCAGAGATTAGCTTTTCTCGAAATTTTACATTTCACAAACTTGTTTGGAATCTCGCGGTACCTACCTACTAGAGGTGTGCGCCGATCGGCGTGGCGTCCGTTTTTCCTTGTAATCACTTAAGCCTTGTCTAAGTAATTCTAATTTCGAGTTCATGCTTAATTTTTCTGTGCTTAAAATTTGTGCTTGAAAAACAAATTTTTTTTTTTCATTAAAATATTAGTTCATTATTATTTTTAAAAGTACAAACTTAAGTACCTAAGTACTTACTTACTAATCAAACATTAAAGCGGAACAATAATAAGTTTTGGTAAGATTCTCAATTCGGAAACCGTCTGACTGGTGTGAACAATAATGGATAATAGGAATAATTTTACCTACCATTATTATACACACCATCAATTGGTTCTAACCAATTTCGAATGAGCGCACTACACTAGCACACCATTGACTTCCCTTCGAAATTCCTCCAGGATGGCACTGCTAGACAGGTTAATGATACCGTATTTAATTTATATTTCTCCTATGTATCCAGGTACGAACTCATTTCCAGAAGAAATTGCTGATGGTGGAGCTGTCTTGGATGAACACCAACGCGCAAACTGAAGTGAACATGTTCCTCCGAGCCACTGAAATGAACCCCTCACAGATTAGCCTCGGAGGGTTCTTCGTCGTCAATAGAACTTTATTCAATTCTGTACGTTGATCAGAATCTCAAATTATTTAATTGAACTTAAAATAGTGAAAATATAATTGGGCATAAGTATTAAACTTTTCTGCCTACTTTCGTGCATAGGAATGTATAAATATTGCTGGATATCGGTGGTAAAGCACACTTTAACGCACCCTTGGCACTATGTACGTCACGCTTCTCTCTAGCTGACCAAAGTAAGTCAGAAGCAGGTCAAGTGCTTAGTGCTGCAAGTGCAAGTACCTAGTGGACCTAGGAATATTCTGTGACAGTGACGTATGTATACACGTCATGTACATCTGTCTCATAATAAGAGTAAAACTATCATGGCAATAAGAAGACATGGTAAGGACCCAGGAACCGCGATGTCACTTCAACAACAATTCTCCGAAAGTTATCCCAGGCTTAGATAAAGAAATATTTTGTCGCGCTTGCGCTAACAAAAGCGATACAAAATGTATGGAATGTATGTAGGCCATTTCCATACATTTTGTATGGCTTCTTTAGGCGCGAGGATAATGTTACTTTGCCTACAAACAGGCCATTTTAGAGTTGTCCACCTTAGCTACAAGCAAATTTGCAAAAAAAAATATTTGATAACCTTTGTATTACGTAGGTAAGTAGGTACTTTTCTTTGTAAACATCCACAGTGCGCCTTTTTGAGGGGGGACCGCAAGGCCGCATGTTCATATGCTACCAAGACCCCAAACTACTAACCCCCGCTAGTGACTGGTTTTTCGACTGTATCTTTAGAAAACTTTTTGTACTTATGTGTGTCTACATGAACAATATTTTTTTATATTTTTCCAGTTGCTAGCAACGATGGTAACATATTTGGTGGTGTTGCTGCAATTCCAAATAAGTATTCCTGATGAAAACCAGAACCGTTTGAGGACCGATGACGTCATTGATCACGCAGTGTCCAATGTCACTTACTCTACAGCTGAAGCCATCACTACCACCACACAGTTGACCACTATTCTCACAACTTTAGCAAAAAAGAAAAAGAAAAATTAGTTAGACACCTTACACGTACCTAATCATAAGCTTACAATTTACTTATGCTAACTTTATTATTAGGTCATTAATTATTGTGACCCAAGCAAATTATTTTCAAGTAGAATCTATGCGTAGAATGTCGATTGTACTGAAATCACTGAAGTAACTAATGTAAACCTATTATACATACCACGCTAATCTAGAATCTACTTCTTTTCTTTCTCAATTTACTTCAATAAATTTAAAGAGACCATCAAAGCAGTTTTGCTCAAAAAAGGATATTATACTGTAAGTGATTATATTTGTGATAAGGAACCCTGGGATGTATCTTTGTAGAAAAATTATTGTAAATAATCCCATTGGCACTGTACTTTTGCTACAATTAATTAATCTTAGTTTGATCTTTGCTTTGACTGGCTGGAATTTGCCATGCTCACAAATATTTGTAATATTTTAGTTATTATATTTGACAATTGAGCATTTGTGCTGTGTCTATGGGCTTATATTCATGAGATATAAATACTGTAACCAAAAACATTGTATAATATATTGTTAGCAAATACACCCACCAATGGCCCCGGCACAAGCAGAATGCCATAAATACGAGCGTTTATGGCGGCTCGGGTTCACTTTTCGGGTGGCGCTCGGAGGAGACGGACGTTTCCATTATTTGTATTTCTCAATAATTTAAGTGGTTGATTAGTGCTGTGTTATTTGTACTGGTTATAATAAATCATTAGTTAGGTCGGTATTGTCGTTATTTTTTAAAAAAATTAAATCCACTTCTGATTTCTAATATCAGAAGTGGGATCGGAACTTATACAGCTCACGTTGTTTCAAGATTTTAAAGTCTAACTTCATAGTTTTGTGTCAGTGAAAAATTTTCATTTCTGTTCGAAGTTTAAGAAAAGTGCTGATTTTTATAGTTCAAATAACGTTTTGGTGCTACTTTTTGTGTTTGAGGTTATAACATTTTCACGGTAGTTAACGCCTTCTTGTATTGCGTGTACATACTTGAATCGATCGAAAATGTCGGGACGTTCTACTAAAACAAAGGAACGACGTCATTCACGTGCTAGAAGTAGGTCTAGGGAGCGCGATAGTTCCCATACACGTCACAATACGCCGCCGCCACGTGGCGATGATAGGTTATCTAGGCATCGCGATGCCTTGAGGCTCACACGTGGGCGACGTGATAGCTCGTATGGGTGCCGTAATAATACGCGCGATGTTTCCCTGAGCCAAATACTGAACCGTTTAGTCGCGATTGAAGGTAGGCTGTCATCAGAGACCGTCTCACTTGGTCCGTCGTCTCACGCGGAGCGCCACCCGCCGCCTTCTCCCCCTTTAGTTGAGCCGGCAGTCGCAAGCGATCGAACCACGGGTTCTACAGCGGACACACCTCGGTCGGACGAACCCGCTACTGCGCGAGAGATGGACGCAGCGAGCAGGATCATTGGAGCGTTACCAGCTATACTTCAAGTAAGGTCGCATCAGTTTTATATTTCGCCATTCGATCCCAATGTACACGATTTTGACTTGTGGTGCGCGGAGGTTGATCGCGGCCAACAATTAAACGGTTGGGGTGATCGCGAATGTCTAGGCCGTATAGGTAACTGTTTACGAGGCGATGCAAAATCCTGGCTGAATGAATGGTCCACGAATGATAGGACATGGTCTAATTTCAAGACTGAGTTTCGGTCTTTGTGTCCTCGTAGTATTGATACCGCAACAGTGCTTTATGAAGTTATGTCCACCGACTCTAACAAATATTTGACGTTTGCGGAATACGCTCGTAAATCCATACTACGTCTCAATATTGTTAAGGGCCTATCAGATGAACTAAAAGTAGCGATTATTATCCGTGGCATTGCCGATCCCCAAATAAAGGCCGCGACTGCCAATGCTAAGCTGCAGTTAAAAGAAATGGTAGACTTTTTGTCAGCATATGTAAAGCCTGGGATCGATGCGCGTCGCTCCAATGATACTGTACGTTCGTCCACTTTCGTAAGACCATCTAACCCAGGAAAGCGCGAGGCATCTAGGTCGAACGATAATATTATTTGTGCCATCTGCGGCAAAACCGGTCATAAAAAGTGGCACTGCCCTAAACGATTTAAGGCTAAAGCACCGATATCTCGTCTTGACGTCGTTACACCGACACCAACCATCACCTCGGTTGACAATAGACCGTCTAAATTTTGTACGTTCTGTAAACGCAGTGGTCACGTTGTCGATACCTGCTTCCAAAAACAACGATCTCGAGGTCCAAGCGATAAGAATATTGACAGCGTAAATTTTTGCTTAGAATCGAGCCCAAGCGTAATAACGTAATGCCAGCGGTCGTCCAAAAGGTCCCCGTCGACGCTTTAATAGACAGCGGCTCTGACATTTCATTGATATCGGAATCTTGTTTGAAGTATTTTAGTTTTAATCGCATTCCTACTTATCGCCTAATGCGAGGAATAGGAAGCCAAGATATTGAATCTACCTCATACGTTACTGCCATTATAGAATTTCCTGAGATTTCATTAGAGGTTGATTTATATGTTGTGTCAGATCATTGTATTAACGCCCCAATTTTGATTGGTACTGATGTCTTAAATAAAAAGGGTCTCACGTACATACGAACTAACAGTGAACAACGGCTTGTCAGATCGGAGAGCCCTCTCACGGTACAGCACGTGGCTACCGTGGAGGTTGAAAATATTAAGACACCTTTAATGGGTGATGAGAAACAACGCCTATTAAAAATAATTCAAGAATTTTCTAATTCTTTTATTACTGGCACAGCGACCTCCACGGTAAACACAGGCAGTATGGAGATAAAATTAATGTCTCATAGCCCAATATGTCACCGTCCTTATAAGTTATCACTTGATGAGAAGCGTAGGGTTCGTGAAATAGTTGAGGAACTACTCAGCAAAGGTATTATTCGCGAATCACAATCGGATTATGCAAGTCCTATCATCCTTGTCAAAAAAAAGGACGGGAGTGATAGGATGTGTGTTGATTACCGTGCACTCAACGCCGTCACCGTTAAGGAAAGATTTCCTTTACCACTAATTGATGACCATGTAGATAAACTTGGTGGCTTCAAATATTTCACCAGCCTTGACATGGCAACTGGTTTCCATCAGGTGCCCTTAAAAGATGATGATTCTATCAGCAAAACGGCCTTCGTAACGCCCGAAGGGCATTTTGAATATCTAAAAATGCCCTATGGGTTGGCTAACGCACCGATAGTCTATCAACGAATCATCTCAAAAACCCTGAAACCACTTATTGATACCGGTAGGGTCCTAACGTATATTGATGACGTGCTAATCATGTCCAATAGCATAGATGAAGGCTTGGAAATATTGGCTAAAGTTCTACGTACTCTCACAGACGCAGGATTTTCAGTCAATTTAAAGAAATGTACATTCATGGACACCGAAGTCGAGTACCTAGGACGCTTAATTGGACATGGTCAGGTAAGACCGAGCCCTGGTAAAGTCGAGGCTTTGATTAAGTCCCCAAAACCTACTAACGTCCGTGAGGTCCGCCAGTTTCTAGGCCTAGCAGGTTATTTTCGTAGATACATCTCCGGGTATGCATCCAAGACAGCGTGCGTAGCCAAGTTACTCAAAAAGGGTGAACCATTTGTCTGGGGACCAGATCAGCAGGCTGCCCGCGAGTACATAATACAATGTTTGACTAATGAGCCTGTTTTAGCAATATTCGACCCTAAGTTACCCACCGAACTACATACCGACGCCAGTTCTATCGGTTTAGGGGCAATACTGATGCAGGAGCATCCTGGTAGGATGAAAAGAGTTGTTGCCTATTTTAGTAAGTCGACCCAGGGCGCGGAATCTCGCTACCATAGTTATGAGCTTGAGACCCTAGCCATAGTGCGTTCGCTGCAGCATTTTCGCCACTATTTAATTGGGATCCACTTTAAAATAATAACAGACTGTAACTCTCTGAAGCTCACAGAACGAAAAAAAGACTTGCTCCCACGAGTCGCACGCTGGTGGGTTTACCTACAAGACTTTAGGTTCACTTTAGAATATAGAAAAGGGACTCTAATGCAACATGCTGATTTTCTTAGTCGAAATCCCCCTACGTATGTTGCGCACATACGCAACCCAAACAACTGGGCGAAAATTGCTCAGACAGCTGACGCGGAAACTCAAGACCTTATGTCTAAATTAAGAGATAACCAGTTAGATACAACTAGGTACACAATCAAAAACGATTTGTTGTATTACAAATATACTCCAACCGGCGAGGAACCTCGCTTACTGTGCTTTATTCCAAAGGGTCACAGGTTAAGTTTGTTAAGAGTCTTCCACGATGACCATGACCATATTGGTATGGATAGAACTACAGACTTAATATTACGTCATTTTTGGTTTCCTGGTCTCAGACAATTTGTTCAAAAATATATCAGTCATTGTCTTACGTGTCTAGCTCATAAAAAGGTGCCTAGGGCTCCTCCGTTACCCATAGTGTCCTGGACCAAACCAGATATTCCATTTTACGTAATACATACTGACGTTCTTGGACCTCTACCTGACTCTAATGGTTTTAAATACATATTAGTAGTCATAGATGCCTTTTCCAAATATTGCCTATTATACGCCCTTTACCGGCAAGATGCCGATGAGTTAAAGCGAGTCTTTTCAAACGCTGTCTCATTATTTGGTACCCCGGCTACGATTGTTTGCGATCGTGGTAGAATGTTCGAAAGTGCGGCTTTCCAAGAATGGGTAAGCGACTTAGGGACCACCCTGCACTTTATTACACCTGGCATGCATCGTGAGAACGGACAGGCTGAAAGATACTGCCGAACTGTCCTTAATATGCTGCGCATCGAGGTAGGGAACAAGGGCCTGCAATGGTCCGAGGCTCTGTGGAAGGTACAGCTCACCCTCAACATCACTAGGCAAGCTACTACTCAAAATTCGCCTCTACAGCTGCTCGTGGGCATAGACGCAGCGACACCGATTATCCGGTCCTTGGTACGAGATGTGGCATTGCATGACAATAATCCGAATCGAGAAGCTTTAATGATTCTCAGGAGACAACGGGCGTCTGCATTACTTGACGTCAACCAACGACGTCAAGACGCCTATGTCAACGAAGACCGTCGGCAGCCGCGAACCTTTACCATTGGTGACTTCGTGTTCGTAAACAAGTCGTCGCAGTCTACGGGAAAGCTGGACTCCGGCATGAGGGGCCCCTACAAGGTCCTGCGGGTGCTGCCGCACAATCGCTACAGCCTAGAACTCCTTGGTGGTTCATATGGCAAGAAAACTCAGGCAGCTGCCGAGCACATGGTTTTGTGGCGTGGCGAGTGGACACCGGACGCTTGTTCAGCTTTCTTCGAGAGTGGTGAGCCACTGCACACGGACATCGGGTCATTCATACTTAACGATGTACCATGGATGTTGTGCCTTTGCAATGTATGATTTATTCATGCAGTTGCCTTTGCAATGTATGATTTATTCATGCAGTTGCCTTTGCAATGTATGATTTATTCATACAGTTGCCTTTGCAATGTATGATCTATTCATACAGTTGCCTTTGCAATATGTGGAATTAGCTCCTCCACATAGTTGCCGTTTTTGCAATGCGCAATGTTGTTGTGAGTACTATATTGCGCAGTTGCCATTTATTTATTGGTTCTTAATTACTACAATGTGTGGCGAATTATAGAAATCCGGAATTCTATGATTCGTGATACATTTATTTTTAGTGAATGTGAATGATTCCATTACCTACCGGACAATTTTTATTTGCTCTGACTATTTCTGTTAAAACATCTTGCGATATCTGTGTTAGTTGTACTTGAGTGCACGCTTGTGCTTCTAACATAGTCGCATTATCATGGTTGCTAATAAGTACACTGCTTGGAATTATGCAAAACAAAATTTGTAAGGTTTAAAAGTTCAACCCTATGTTTGCTTTATAATTTTTGTTGTGTGTGTCACAGAAGGTTACGTGACTGACGAGGTGGAGGACAGCACTCCGCCGGAACCCGGGGAAGCGGTTGAGGACAACGCGCAAGCAGGAACGGCCGTGTTAGCAAATACACCCACCAATGGCCCCGGCACAAGCAGAATGCCATAAATACGAGCGTTTATGGCGGCTCGGGTTCACTTTTCGGGTGGCGCTCGGAGGAGACGGACGTTTCCATTATTTGTATTTCTCAATAATTTAAGTGGTTGATTAGTGCTGTGTTATTTGTACTGGTTATAATAAATCATTAGTTAGGTCGGTATTGTCGTTATTTTTTAAAAAAATTAAATCCACTTCTGATTTCTAATAATATATTTTTTTAAAACAGTAATTGTTGAGTTTCTTGCCGGGTTCTTTTCAACAAAAGCTACCTTCCGAACCCGGTGGTAACATTTATAATCATGTATAATGTATTTTGTGTCCTTCTGACGATTTGAAAGTACTTTGTAAGAAGTCTAATCAAATAAAGATATTTTTGATTTTTTGTTTTGAATTGAAAAAATTCAAAACTTTTTGTAATGGATATTGGAAAAAATATCACTAATTAACATAGATTCCTTTGCGGGTAAAACCGCGAGGTACAGCTAGTATGAAAACTAAATTCATCTGGCTAAGCCTTGAAAAATACAAATTCCTAATAATATTTTGGTTGTATGTTTGTCGTTGCTTATGCCTTACTTGCTTGGGTCAAGATCGAGATAAAAAAATACGTTATTATCTGCGTTTGAGTGATAAATTTTATTTATTGAGAGGAAATCAGGACAGAGAATTCTCGAATTCTTCAGATTTCTAAGTGATTCTAGATATTCTTTAGCATACCTGTTTAGTGCTAACACCCGTTACACATATAGGAACCGGCTTTGTGAGTGTGTTAACATAAAATGGTGGATTACAGTAAATGGAAGGATATTGAAGTAAGTAAAAAATTCGAACTTGAAACTTTTCTATGTGAGTTGTAGAAGTCATAACAGATGTCTTTAAATAGATTATGTAGGTACTTAAAAGTAGTTTTGTATCCAACTAACCGGTTGCCTAGTTACATTATGCATCTGGAATATTTGTAGATATCTGATGACGAAGATGAGACCCATCCAAACATCGACACTCCTTCGTTGTTCCGCTGGCGACACCAGGCGCGTGTGGAGCGCATGGAGGAGCGTCGCCGCGAGAAGGAAGAACACGAACAAAAGAAACGCGAAAACTCCCGAAGACTAGCAGAAACAAGGAAAAAAATCACCGAAGTCGAACCTACTAGCCCCGAATTAGATGGATTGAAGAAAGCTTTAGCGGAACTCGAACTGGAAGAGAGAATGATAAAGAAGAAGGAAGACGATTTGAACAAGAAGGAAAAAACAACACCTTGGAATGTGGACACTATCAGCGAGCCTGGCTTCACAAAGACTGTCATCAACAGTAAACCACCAAGAGCTAAGGATGAGAACTTGACGGAAGAGGAGAAGGAAGCAAAAATGAAGAAGTTTATCAAAGAGAATGAAAAGCTTTTGAAACAGTTTGGTATGCTGCGGAAATACGATGACTCAAAGCAGTTTTTGACGCAACACAGTCAGCTTGCATGTGAGGAGACCGCTAACTATCTTGTAATTTGGTGCATCAATTTAGAAATGGAAGAGGTGAGTTACCTTCATTCATCGACATCCTTCACACAATCCAACCATCATTTATTAGGTCTTTCTCTGCCCTTGTAACCATCCACAGTTAAATACATTATTTGATTGTAAAAAATTTTTTAGCAAAAGTTTACAGATTCAAAAGGAGATTAGGAGGATTGTCAACTAATAAAATCACATGGTTATATGAAATAATAAAATCAGGTCTGTGTCTGTAACTTCACTTCATATTATGTGGTAAACCCAAATAATACTGCAGAATGTAAATGTGTTGTATTCCTTTAGTCGGTTGAGTTGAATGAATTGCTAATTTCTGATGGGCTAACCTGTTTGACACACTTCCAAAAAGTATGGGTTTTTTACTCTCTATCTGATAAATCAACGCAAGTTTACACATCTGTTTTCCAAAAATTCAGCCTGTTCTGAACATGTTGTCAAATTGCTTTATTCCTTTTTAATATATAATAAATGCATGTGAGTTCAAATAATATAAATGCTCATGTCAGCCCAGAAAGGTGGGATAAATAGAGATGTTAATGCAACTACATTGGGCCAAAGGTAGTTGTGACAGAGGGTAAGTCCATCGCCATCATAGGCACTATAAATATCTTTGAATTACTTCTTAGACATACTTTTCCTTCACTGTAAAGCACATGTGAAATCACTGCACTTAATTTTTCTTTGAAAACCTCCATGGTACAGGCTGCTAGGATTCGAACAGCTCTTTTTTGTTCAACTTATTCTTAAGTGATTTGTTTCCAGAAACATGAACTGATGGCCCATGTTGCACACCAGACCATTTGTATGCAGTATATCCTAGAGTTGTCGAAGCAGTTGGATGTAGATCCAAGAGCTTGTGTCAGCTCATTCTTCTCAAAGTATGTACTTATATTATTATTAATACTTACTTACTTTAATTATTTGTCTACTACTGTTTGCCAAATTTTCTTTGCAATTGGTAAAGATTTTTTGTTAACCATTGGTGATTCAAGATGATTATTTGTGAGAAATGATATTCTATTTCATCATCTCTGCAAATTTTTGAAGCAGCCATCTCAGTTTTTTGCCAGTCAATCCGTCCAGTACTTTTTGAGCCAATTTGTTACAAACATATATACAAACCTTCACTCTTTTTAATATTAGTATAGATAATACTTGCTGGCAGAATTTTGCTATGGGTTTTGTTATGAATGGGATGAACCAGTCAGTTCCAAATAATATTTTGTATAGAAATGAAAAGATATTTTTTTATTGTAGAATTCAAATAGCAGAGAAAACATACAAAGACTCCTTTGATGATGAATTGGAGCAGTTCAAGGCGAGGATCAAGAAGCGTGCTGCTGAGAAGATACAAGAGGCCCTTAGAGAACAGGAGGAGGAGGAGAGAAAGGCTAGGCTGGGCCCTGGTGGCCTGGACCCAGTGGAAGTCTATGAAGAGTTACCTGATGTAAGTAATTTTAGAAGTATTATGCACCTTAATACATAGGTAATAAGGTCAATAATAGAAAGAATGAGAAATACTATACATACCAATAACCAATAGTCATGAATATCATTTTCATACAAAATAATGATGCATGTGTTTGCTCTGAGTATAACATTTCATGAAATCATGTCTTGTGCATTATTTTGGACATTGATGCACATAATTCGAGGCAAAGTATTGTCACCACGGACATAGATAGGTAGTCAGTATTCAAGAGTATACCTGAAGAAAATTTGATTAAAAATAACTACAACTTTTATTATTATTTATATTTTGTAACCCATTTTTCAGGAACTGAAAAAATGCTTTGATTCCCAAGACGTGCCGATGCTACAAGCCACCATAGCTAAAATGCCTGAACAGGAAGCCATTAACTACATGAAGAGATGCATTGATGCAGGTTTGTGGGTGCCAGGCAAGAATGATGAGGAACCTACCATGAAGGAGAACACAAGTGCCCCGCCTGCTGCCCCTTCTACTACTGATGATTTAGACTGAGACTGGATAACACGTGCATTTACGATGCTAGGGCTAAGGACAAGTCATCTAAAGCACCCAGACATCACTGCATCAAAACTACGTAAATTAAGGATTATATTAGTATTATTTTTCTCTTCCTTTCAAAATAATGTATTTCTCAACATTAATTATTATGATGTATGACAGCATAATGTTTTTTTTTCTATAATAATGTAATAGCTAAGCAAATATTCGTTATAATTTACCTATTTTGATTTCATTGCTAACATTCCCCTTTTTGTGAGCCTGGATTTATTTAACTAAAGTTAAAGTCGAGTAGAATAAATCAACATTAACAAGTTAGGTTTGTTTCAAAAACTCGACATTCACGTCTCAAACGAAAATTATAAAATCAGAAAGTCTGCATAACCGAGATTTTAAAATAAATGTTTCAATAAAATATAATAGTTTAGTTTTATTTCAGTTCTACTCATTCAAATATCGCGAAAATGTATGGTGCCAAAATAAATGTCAACGCACATTAGTACTATAATAATATGGATGCAACGTGCTTTAGGTGCAGTCAGCGTAGAGTAAATCGACGTTACGCAGGTAAAATAAAATTAGTTTTCCTGTTCCTGTCATAGTTATAGCTAAATTTACAGTGCTACTCAAATACCTAATAGCTAAATAAACTATTGAGTGTTGCAACACATCCCATATTCAAACCTAATCATAGTTACAATTCAATGATGCAACCAAGACCAATTTTCGTAGCGCAATCCAAAATTCATTCTGTTAAAATAAAACGATTTATAAAATTTCGGGTGAAGACCACTGTATGTTCCGTTCTGAAGAAATGAAATAGGGGATTTTAATGAGAAAAATGTAAACTTCAGGTAGAAATGAAAATATAGTTTTTTTAAACTTGTACTTTTTATATAACAAAACTACAATAGGTGTGTGAGAGAGGACTCGGCGGGGACGCTACGTGAGCACGTGCGGCGGCAGTTGCGGTCGACCCTCCAGCTTGCTGTAGTCTAGGTGGAATTCTTTCGCCACCTGCGTACAAAATAATATTGTTGATACCTAGGATTAAGAATACAGCCCTAACGAGGTATGCACAACTTCTTTTAGGTACTATTTGACATACAAGTATCATGGACAAGCATAGAAACTATAGGCAAACGTCCATGGGCATCTCCATTGGTAATAAAATTATGAGTTTTCGTTACCATGACAGAAAATAGTCTTGTGATTCCATAGGGTTCAGCTTTTTAATTTTACTAATTTAAGGTGACCTTGGGGTTTGAGCAGTCGCTTACTACGTGAGTTCGAATCCCAGCAGGGCCTGTACCAATGACTTTTTCAGTTTCTGTCAATGTAGACGGCGATAGACCTCACACTCTAGCACTTAATCATCTACTGTGAAAAGTGGATGTTGTAATGTAAACAACACCTCTGCCTACACTTCGGGGAATACAGGCGTGGCCATATGTATGTATGTTCCGCAAAATCCGTTCAGAAGTTAGCCGTAAAAATGTAGCAGACACTTATATGTATCTTTACATATTATAAATATTATAGAAGTAACCAATTCCATCCAAAAATCCTCTAAAATAAGTTATTGTTCTTGGTAAGGTCAATGTTTGTTAAGTCTTAAATTCCATTGTGAAACAACGGCGGGACAGTAGATAAATAGATGGTACCTTGCGCCAATTGTGCGCGTCAAAGAAGTAGTAGGTGCCGCGCTCGTACGTGGAGGTTTTCTCCACCATGGGCATGCCCGGCGCTTGCGAGATCCACACCTTCTCCTCCATATGATACCGCCATTCGCGATTGTACCTGTACACATACAACGCTTATATACGCACAGAACGCACGAAACGGACAAACACCCCTTATTTCAAAACATGGCTTGAATAATGACAACCTTCCAAACCCGGCGTTAGCATGTATAATCCTGTATAATCATGGTTTTCTGACGATTTTATAGTAATTCATTAAAAGTAATTAAATTAAGATGATTTGGATTACAATTAGAAAAGAAAAAATAACTCACAGCTCTGCCGCAGCTGCTATCTGTAGCACGTCGCCGACGAAACAGTAGAACAAATAAAATAATAGGTCTTCCTTATATCGACTCAGTCGTAGGGGCGCCAACTTTTCTCTGATGGAACCATTTATCAGATACTCGGGTGGTACGTGGTAGTCCATATCCTGTGGTCTGAAATTGAATAATATTTTATTGGAGTGTTTTTATTAGACGCAGCATACAGAGTTTGGCAGCGATAGTAGTGAGCCATCATAAACTGCCTCACGACTTTTGGTTCATCAATATTTATCTATCTATAGAAACATTAATTTCAGAACCCTTTATCATCAGTTTCGCACCGTTTTTGTAGTCTATACTCGCTGGCGTCACCGACAACAGTTGTATTAGATTTGGAATTTATTCACGTCACCGATAGGAAGCGCTGTGCAATTTCTCATACAAATATAATCGTATTGGTTAGTAAAACTGTGACGTGTGATAGGTATACATTTACACTTTATACTTTTGTTCAAGTATATTTATTTAGCAGTTTTAAAATAATATTTTCGTAGGATAATTATATAATTAAAATAGTTGATTATCAGTACACCAACCATATATCAAGGTAATTTAAATTTGCCACATGTGTAAAATGAGATTCAATTACCTGCAAGGTGTATCCGCCCAGGGACCGGCGAATGTGAGATAGAGATTGTCGGGCGAATTTAAATTGAGTCCAAGCGCCGTTAAGTCTTGCCCTAGCGCCAATGAGACTAGACTGGGGTCCGACTCCGCCGCCCGGATGAACGTCAACAACCCCACTATGCCGAACTGGTTGGGTATCATTGTCTCTGGTATGTTCGTCACTTTGCCTGCAAAATCGCCACAACTAAGTTCAAGCTCGCTAGCACAGTATCGCAAACAGTGGTCAGTACATCAATGCGGCCTAGGTCAAACACATCCAACATCAATATACCTTCCAACCTAATGAAGCAATACACACCATTGTATTCCGTATGTGCAGCTTCATTGACCACTTTAGGGACAAAAAACATGTTGATGTCAGAAGCAATATTAGTTTATCACTATATTGCAACCTCTAACTTTAAATAGCATTTGATTGCTGAATGGAAAAAAGTACTATAAGAATTAAGGTCATTTGTTGCACCAAATAAATATAATTAATTGGAATAAGACAGGTACTAGAGTTTTTATGGCAACCATTATCCATAGGTAACAAGCATTACCTTGGTACCACGATTTTGTTCTTTTGTTCTGGGAAAGGGCGCCTACTCATAATTTAAAAGTACTAATTATAAAAGATTTCATCACAAAGATTAGGGAGCAAATATTTAAGGTTGGCATGTCTTATACGGTGAGCAAGAAAATCCAAATTAATGTATATTGTGGTATAAGGAATGGGTAATGTAAAGAATGCTTGATGCGAGACTAAACCGAGCAGGGTCCGAGTCGAACGTTGGTTTTAGTATGGTCAAGTAATAGCGAATATATTTTATATGGTCACCCTCACGCTATACCGAGCGGCAACCGAGTGTTCCGTTCGAAATTAGGAGCTGCCCGACTGGAGATTGTACCTCCACTTTACAGAAGATCACAGTCAAATAAGTGTTTTGTACCCGCGGTCGTCAGTGCTCCATGGAGGGGAGGAGTAGGTGTGGAGTCGCTGCGATAGCAATAGGATTTCATTCTAAATAAGATAGGCAACACGCGAGTGACACTTGTTCCAAGCACTTTTAGGCTGCAGTAGCTGTTTATCATCAGACGTACTTTACGCTTATTTGTCGCTTTATTAGTATAGAAAAATAAGTACATACCGTCGGGTTCGGTGTGTATGCCCTTGCGCGGTTTGTCGAGGGCGGGGTAGTCCGGCGGCGGAGCGGGCGCAGCCCCCCCGGAGGTGCCGGGCAGCGCGGGGAAGTCCTCCGACGACATCGTGAACTCTGACTGCTCGGACGTCGGCTGCTTCACCATACCCACTGCACACCATTTATTTACACTCAACAAATGTATGCAAACACATTTTTTTTCATTCCCTTTTGCGATACGTCTTAATACAGACGAATTTTATTGTTAAAAATGGTCAAGAAAAATACAAACACGAAAACGCAAAACAAAGGATGGAAAAATGCGACACATGAGGTAGGATCACGAGTAGATCAGTTGGCATAGCAACTGCACGGTTAGCAGTGGTCGTGGGTTCGAGTCCCGTCTCGTGATCATATGATTTTGACCATTTTTAAGAAATTAGAATGTAATGTAAACATGTGTATCGAGCAAAAACAATCTAATATTTAGACGAATTGTATATCGTCGGATCGTGGGACTAAAAACTGAAACTTATATATGGTTGTCGAAAGGTACTGCATGGCTGTACTTACTCATTGACTGAATGAAAGAAAATGGAAAAGCATTTCATGGAGCTAAAATGGTTTTCTTAAAATGATACCGGTGTGAGGAAGTGATTTATATTAAGATTCAAGTCAGTGTCGATCTTATTGTGAAGGTCCTGCTAATCTTGCAATAAAGTAGAGCACCAAAAAATGGAACACAAAAAAATATCATCGGAATAAATCCCTGATCAAAGTAAAAAGAAACAAAAACTCTACAGTACAAAAAAAATCCGAATCAAATAATTTCACAAAAGAGAATCTACTTAAAATTGGTGTAATAGCTGTTTTACAGTTAGCAAGTCACTTGTAGTTGAAAAACTACGTTTCAGCGAAGCGTGGCGATTCGTCGCGAACCATGCTTAATTAACCAACATCTTATACAATATTATAATACTTACAATTAAGATCAAAATCGACCATGCAATTCATAACAAAATAAAGCGTTTGTCGCTTCAAATATGTCACTTTTGTTAGGAATTAAACAGCGCAAACTTGATTTGCTTAATAAAGCTATTATGCATACAATACATTTTTAATTCACTTGTGTCCAATGTTTTTTTTTGATAATTGTATTCCAAGCCGGGTCATTGCCTTTGTAAGCACGGCAATGGCACAGGTGGCCTTGCGGGTAAGAATAATACGCGCCTAGAGAGTTTTCATTACAACACAATTCTGTTGACATCTAACTACAGGTCCCGTCACAGCGCGTGAATAAAATCTGTTTGTTCAACAGGCAGAATAATATCTAAAATGGCAGTATCGTTTTATGAGCGTACGTTGAATGCGCAATAATAATTCAAGAGTCTTTCTCTGTCTATACGCGAGGAGAATGAAAATTCTCGCTGCGCGGTCGTGACGGCACCTGTATCTGCTATGAAAATTTAGTGTTATACATATTTTTCTTTTATTCCCGTTGTGGGAATACTAGGTTCTACCTTAGTCTTCATAATGCCAAAGTAGCTGTAGAAGTAGTATATTACTCTTTGTAACATCAGCTACCCAGTCATTGAAAGTCCCGTTAAAATCGGTACTGCCATTTCAGTGATTGTTCTGTCTATTCTCAACTAACGAACAGAAAGACAGAGATTTTTTAAATTGGTTTTATTGTGCAAGTGCCGTACCATCCTAATGAACAATGTTTCTCACTAAATGCATATGGATACAGAGTACAGACAATTAAATCTTATTGATGTGTATAGATATAGATATATAAGTATGTATGAGTTTTTCTAAAAAACTTATGTGCAATGATTTCACACCACGTGCTTTACGGTGAAGGAAAACATCGTGAGGAAACCTGCATATGTGTGAGAAATAATTCTAAGACGTTTGTATAGTGCCTGAGACGGCGATGGACTCATTCATGTTGGCACTTAATCATATTCGGTGAAATGTATGTGTTGTTGTTACAACACCTCTGCTTACCCCTTCGGGTACCCTTCTGGGATGGCGTGAGCATATATATTATTTTATATTTATAAGTATGTATGAATGGTTACCGTAAGGTTTAGAGCCGGGCGGCGCGGGCGCGGCAGCGGGAGCCTGGTCGCCGGCGCCCCGCGCGGTGAGCGAGGGAAACTCGCTGAGGTCCAGCAGCGGAGGCGTCGACGTGTCGCCGCCCTCGCCGAACACCGAGTGGTAGTTGTTGCCCGCGTTAAACCGCGAACCCAAGTTTCCCATACTAGACTGGAAATATACCATTTTGCTTATAAGAATAGTTTTAAAAATAATTTCGTGTTTTGTTATCGTCTAGTAGCATCACTTTTCTGTACCCCTACCACGGGTTTGCCACCGTTTTCGTAATCTATACTCACTAGCGTATGCGCATTTGAACAGATGCACAAGTTTCTCAGCAAAATAGACAGAGTGGTGGTTCACCAGGCATGGCACCCTCTTATCTGGAAAACCTTACCTTGGCTGTGGCCGGGCATGATCACTAACTTTCCCTATAATCTATTCTGACTTTCAACAATTAATCTAGCTAAATAGGATTAATACAATTGTTTATAAGCTTTAATAACATTATAGTAAGGCATGGGCTGTTTACCCCACTGCACACACACACACACTCCTTACTGGAATTCATACACAAGACATTTGGGAGAGTTTAAAATATCCATACCCAGTTCATTATAGTTGGAAACAGCAACAAACAAAAATTAAAAGTTCATTTATTGCCACTAATATTTGAAACTTAATCTGTGTCCATAGGCTTCTGTTGTACAGATGTATTTGTGCATCACAAAAAGTATGATGTGATTAAAATTACCCTAGAAATATTAAAAATGTATGAACACTGCACTAAAATCACAAACTTTCCACACAAGTTATTTCTGTATGACAGCCTTAGGCAAAATGAAATCTTTCTGGACAAAGAAAAGTCCTCTGTTGTCAATTCATCATTGACCTACATTAAATGTAACTCATTTGAAATTCAAAAAAATGCTGCAGTCATACTAATATTTGCATGCAATAAATTAACATTGTTTTTATGAAATTTAAAAGAAATGCTCAATTGCAGTTTGATAATACAAATGGTATGTGGTATACTCACAATATATGTATCTAAGAAGGTTTTTATCCTTCTTGTTTCGATTTAAAATGTATATTGTTCCATTATTTGTAGCATTAGAAATATGTGCACAATTCACTACCAGTAGTACTGCTTACTTACCTCATAATAGGAGGTAAGTAAGCATTATTATAAATACTTGTATTATAAGGCTTGTAGTCTTCGAGAATCAGGTACTTAGTTAAATGGTTAGATTATTGGGGTGCAGAATTATTGGTAAATACACTAAAATGCTGCAATGTTGTCTCACCATGGAATTAGAATTGGATTGTGGCAAGGTGGTGGGCATGGGCACCCTGCGATCAGCGAAGGCTCGCTGTCCAAACAGCGTGGAGCGCGAGGCCATGGAGGGCGGCGCGCCACCGGGCATCACCGTGCTGCGGCCCGGCGACAGCGCGCCGCCGAACGTCGGCGTCACATGCCCCGACACCGCGCCCACCAGACCAGAGCTCACGCGAACACCGCCACTTGCTAGGCTTCTTGGTGCTTGTTGGAAATTCAAGTTTGCCATAACCTGAAATAATTGTTAGGAAAATTACTTACACATATTAAGAATAAAATGTTGTTTATTTGACTTCAATAAATGTATATAATGGTGGAGCCTATAAGTTATAGACACTCAACAATGAATATGGCGTGTGGTAAAAGGCAAACATCAACCCTAACAATAAGGAGTTATTTTTGGTACACAGTGATGAACAAATAAGAAAAAGAACAACTTTTGGAATAAACATATTATTATATATTATAAGTTTTAGGTTTTAGGTTTTAGGTTTGAGATAGAAATAAAATGTAATAATGACGATATATAATATTCTACTTCACAAAATTATTCTTCTTGCTAGATCTTGCTAGAAGTCCAATTTCACAAAAAACAGATTCACTACATTATCAGCAAAAAATACACTGTCTTTATATGAATACTACATTTTATTCCTAGAATTAAATCAAAAAGCAAGTGACAACAAAATAATAATATCTAAAACTAGAAAAAAAAATGTTTACAATCTGGAAGAATATAGTTCCTAATAACAAAACATCTGAATTATTACTGTTTCTTGATAAACTTACTAAGTAGTAATACTAACATTTCATACAGGCAGCTAAAATAATACTTTTGCAGGGCTCTTCCAACTTCACAATTTGTCAACCTTTCAGTATCTTGACTGGACATGGGTGTATTGTATTTACTTCTGCAAGTCATTTACTTCTAGTAAACAAGTCCTATTGATAAATAGTTACTGGCTCAAGTCACATTCAGAGAGATCACTTGTAGATTTATAACCAACCATTCTTAGGCCCTGATAATGTATCTATAGAGCACAGTGCAATGAATATTACTAGATCAACGAAAAACAGAGAGAGTAAAAGAAGTATATAGAAGGTAAATCAAAAATTAAGTATACACAAGATAAATCTGGGTGAATCTACACATTCAATATTTAGTTAAATTTCTACTTTATAGGACAAAAAGAATACTCATTCAAATTGGATTAATTCGAAGCAATAGTGTTAATATGCAAGATAACGTTGTTATTATCAACAAATGAGACAGATATAAAATAAAACGTAGGTAGGTATATCAACTTTACGAATTTGTCCCCTGTCAAACAATGGCGACCCTGGAGACTCAGTGCACTTTTCGTAAAAAAAAAAAGAGATTAATTACCTAATGTGTCGACGTCAGTACTTATTCCACTATTTTAGTACCAGTATGGATGGTTCATAATCGAGTATTCTCCTCAGGAACAAATAAATCCACTTCAATGAAATAAACAAAAGTTTGTTGACTATCCAATTTTGACAACGATTTTCATGCATTCATAAATTTATTCACCAACTAGAAGGGTTCGTAAGAACGTCTCTGCATGGAACAATGCTATAAAACGCTGAAAACTTTATGCATCTTTGCGTCACTATTATGTTATCAATTTCACTCAGTTTTGTCGAACGCCACATTACCCTAAACAACTGGCGGCCATATTGTTGAAAGCGGACGGAAATATACACTATTCTCTAATTCGCAACTTTTTTATTCAGGTAACAACAATTAATAACCGTGCAATTTTCACGAGCAACTATAAAATACCATGAATATTATAGAAGGCCTATTAATTTACTGCGAACAGGGTCTTTGCGTTTATACTTGTGATAAAAAATATTTGATAAGCTATAGCACAAAGAAAGAGAAAAGAATCTGTGGAAAGAAGATTAGAAAGTGTCGAGGTTTTTTAGGCATTTTAGGTATAGATTTAATATGACTAAAATATCAAATAAAATGGCTTAAAAAGAAAGGAAACTAAATAAATAAAAAAAAGACAATCACTCGCCATGAGTATTTAGTAATCATCACATAACGGTAATTATTACTGCGTTTCGATTAGAATGAAACGCACTTTGTTAATACAACTATTTATAGTATTTTTTGTTACAATGCAGACAGAAAGTGAGTATACTTTCAGCTGTGCCGTCATGTAGCAGACGTAAGAAGGTGGGTCTTTTCGGTGCCATCACGTGGAAAGTTATTTACACCAACTTTTTAAAACTTCTTTAGAAACGAATTTGGGACCTACAATAAAAAATAAACAATCTTAATTTAACATCGTTATTTAAGTTCAACTAGGATTTCCCAGAAGAATTCGAGTATTTCCACCACCTTTTTTTTGTTCCATAGGTGGGTAGAAAACCGCACCATTAACATGGGTAACACGTTATAACGTTCGAATTACGTCAATCACCGCTATATTACCGTCTACTATAAGTATTGAAATTTACAGATATTGTACGCACATAGTTTTACAAGTTGAGTGTACCTACTCGACTTTATAGTTAAAATTGTATCAAATGGGAAGTTTGTTTATGGTTAGTTGGCGTTTATTTTTTATTGCTTGTGGCAATACCGAGATCATATGATTGTTCAATGAAGAAGCACGTCTGATAGGCGTCGACTAACTTCTTTGGACCAGTTTTTAATTTTCTGGCTCTATATCGGTTGTTTTTCGTGTTAGTGGTGCTAAATATTAACCATCAGCCATGGCGCTCAGCGACGCAGATGTTCAAAAACAGGTATGAAATGGGAATACTTTGATTCAGTTAAAGCTACACGTACTTCCATCGACATGGTCTTGTCAGAATAATTGATCCGAAATGAGGCACTTGCTGGAGCATTCCAATTGATCATTTTGACTTGAAATTAAGATGGTATTTCAGTTGTTTGATAGATTTTTACGTAATAATTCGAATGATGCATTTCTTTTTACCAGATCAAGCATATGATGGCCTTCATCGAACAAGAGGCCAACGAAAAGGCTGAAGAAATCGATGCTAAGGCTGAGGAGGAGTTCAACATCGAGAAGGGCCGCCTGGTCCAGCAGCAGCGGCTCAAGATCATGGAGTACTATGAGAAGAAAGAGAAGCAGGTTGAACTCCAGAAAAAGATGTAGGTTTAACTTCAAACTCTGTATGTATAACACACCTTAGGATAGTGAATGCTATCTCATATTCATATTGAACACATTCATACTGAAGACATAACCATAGTGACATAATTTACACAAAAGAAATCTGACCAATATTAGCCATCAGAAGTCCATCTGCACACTTTCTCTGTAATTTCAGGTGTCCATAATCATAATAATATTTTTCTTTACACCCATACTCTGGTTTGGAACTTTAAAAATCATTGATTTTATATCATCTAATAAAATTTTAAAACTTTGAAATGTTACTCAAAAACAACTACTTAGGTACTAATGATTATGGCACACTTTTTACAATATTTTATAGTACACTATTAGGTGTAGAGTTCAGAATTCATGCATCAAAAATTATATTTCATTTACAAGTAACATTATGTCAAGTGAATAAAGTCATGTGACTTGGGCTCAAGGATGAATGCTCTATGGTGCACATGTTAATATATAAATCACATTCTTTTGAATACTTGTAATTCTATTTACAGAATATCCCTTAATATATCACGCAATTATTTGATGAACTAATTATTTTTTAATTATATACAGTTGTATGTTTGCAGTCTATAAGATATTTTATCATTTAGTAGGTATCAAATAATGGGTGGCATATAGTTGACTATAACAGAACTTGTGATATTTTAACAGCTTGTATGGGTCAATACTTCATCTGGGTAGGTCAAAGTTGACATGAGTTAATAGTTATGATTAAATTATGAAGATGTTATGATAATTTATGGACAATAATGATAACATGGCAAACAATCATCATCATCATTTAAAATTAAAATAGAGAGTAAGTGTTTTAAGAATCTTCTCATGTCTGTTCTACCTTCTACTGCATCATTGAACCAACTGATAACAATGATTGCATAAACATTATCAGCAGATAACGGCTCAAATCATGAGTTTTTGTAGTTTGACTTACTTCCAAATAAGTTGGGTATACTAGTTGCAAATATTTTGAATGCTTTGGATTAAATACTTATAAGTTGGCACTTACAACAATGACTATAAAACCCATTTAGTATTCACACACACACACAGAGTCCAATAAATACATTAGAAAATAAACACACTGCCTACTATGGAATACTAGGTTCTTCTTCGATTCCCAGTTATGGAGATGTGGTTTTCCAGCTGTGAATTCCCAGTATCAGCTCAAAGTTCAGGGAATATAGCTATGAGAATTTGTATGCATGTGAATAAAATTCACATACAAAATACACTGTTATCTCAATCAAACACCCTCAGTTGCAGTAAATTCAATACTAATAATATTTTATGATGACAAAAGTAAAGGGATGATTTATTCACCACCAATGTTTTGTTCAGTCAATCCTCGAACATGCTGAACCAAGCTCGTCTGAAGGTGCTTAAAGTGCGTGAGGATCACGTACGTAATGTACTGGACGAGGCCCGCAAGCGCCTGGCTGAGGTTCCTAAGGACACCAAGCTGTACTCAGAACTGCTTGTTACTCTCATAGTACAGGCTCTCTTCCAGGTATGTTGGCATTTCCATTGATTATTATGTTTTTTCTCTTCCTTTCAGCTCCCATTATATACAATGTTTTGGTGTTGCACTGCATTACTATTACACTACTTAAATAATTGTTTTACATTTACAACTGACAGGTGTAACTTAGAATATACATACATTTTTTCTTTCACTATGAATATAACATTAGCAACTTTTAATCATTACCAGAGCTCTTCGGTGATGTGAGTTTTTATCACACCATCAATATAATAGCATCATGGAATTATTTGTACATTTGTATGTGCTTTGAAACATGTACTGACTTTTATGCTGAGTATTCTATACTGTTCAACTCAAAAATATCTTCATTTGATTAGATCTCTCACAAAGTACTTCGTCAGAAGAACACAAAAAAATTACACAGTACAGGATTTAAATGTTACCACCAAACAAGAAACTCTGCCATTACTCACAAAATACACACACTGTTATACATACTTATTGTATCCTTGTAGTTGATGGAGCCGTCAGTGACAATTCGCGTGCGACAGCCTGACAAGGGACTGGTGGACTCTGTCCTGGGCAAGTCCCAACAGGACTACAAGGCGAAGATCAAGAAGGATGTGCAGCTAACCATCGACACTGAGTCTTACCTGTCCCCGGACACCTGCGGTGGTATTGAACTTATCGCTGCTAAGGGACGCATTAAGGTAACTTATATGCATGTTTTTGTGTGTTTTCAGTTCAGGAGGAGCTTTTAGGATCAAATAACTTTTCCATGCATAAAATTAAAGAACCATAAACGCAGGCGTTACTTCGGGACACCTAATAATACAAAATAAAATAACTGGTGTTGACTCCAGGTATTTGAAGTCTACATCACATTTTTATGTGTTAGAATTTTTTTTTATATATGTATGAAAATCCATGTAACACCATCATGATTAGCTATTGATCGTGACAATATAATCTTGTCTAATTGGTTAGTATACCGACTTACTATAAGTAGTAGAATCATTATATTGTAAAATTATATTTTGTATTATTTATCTGAAATTGTATGCGTGTGTGTGTTTCCAGATCAGCAACACCCTAGAGTCCCGCCTGGAGCTGATCGCTCAGCAGCTGCTGCCTGAGATCCGTACCGCGCTCTTTGGACGCAACCCTAACCGTAAATTCACCGACTAAGCATTACGGTAACCTACATACACTTGTTACTAACATTTTATTTAAAATATTCTTATTATGTAGAACTAAATAATAATATTATATTAAGTGTTTTCCTTTGCCTAATTAATTATATAGTATAATAATGCGTACAATTTTATCGCTGTCTAGAATATATACAGATGAATGAACCCGCAAGTCGCCAGAAAATGTTACTAGTGCAATGTGTGTGGTCATGCGAGTTTATGATTCCTGGCAAATAACACCTCGTGTCTACTATGTACATTAGTTTCGCCTGCTAACATAATATATTCCGAAGTGAAATATTTTATTATTACAATTCATTCGAGTATGCTAGTATATGTATTGTAGACGAGGTAGTTTGTAGGATTTGGAAACAGTTTATTAAGATGTTACCATATAAAATAATAGCCTGTACAATGAATAGTCGGTACTTTTACCATCATGTATGTCCAGTATTATAGCAAGTTCCAGCTTAGTAGGGCTACGTTTTGTGGAATGTTCAGTGAATAATCTATGTAACTTTCTATATTGGATGTTGTTTCGGCTTATACTATGTGTACCCAGCCTGCATCGGTGTCGGTAGGTGTAAGGTCGGTGTGCGGCGCAGCACCCCATGCTATCGTCACCCAAATCTCCGGATTTGGCTGGCTGCAGTGTGGAGCCGCACCTCAACCTTGCACCTGTACAAGACATTCCTACTGTTTGTTGTTTCCTGGCAATGTAACCTATCTTGCTTCTCGCGGATAATCAACAGAGCACCATAGCTCCTATACAATAAGGTACAATGTATAATTTCCGTATTGCACTGTTAAAATTCTTATGTAAATATATAGATGTGTTAAATCGTGTTTCATTTCGAATACCCTCCCCAATTATTTTTTCGACTTATAGTTACCAACATTTTACGTTACTTTAATCTACAAATAATTCAAGCCATCTGTCCAAATCAAAAATGTCCGTTTCTTCTTTTATTTCACTACCTACTCATATTATTAGAGTTTTGGTCCTTCGAATTACCAATTCAATTAAATGCAGTGTCATCGAGACTGACACACAAGTAACCAAGAAATGGTTCATGTAATCCACAGTACCTACCAGCATGAGAGCTCGAAGGACCAAACATGTCCACAAGTTAGGCGTGTATTGGTCAATGCAGCAGGGTGATTATTAAAGTCTTTTTTGTTATTTGTACATAATAGTTTATTTGACATAGGCACAGTTAAGTTCAATAACAATAAGTTGATTATATAGAAAGTCACACAGGTGGTTGGTACACAGTTAAAACATATATAAGAGTTATCACAACATAATTAGGCACAATTCGCTAGGCATACAAAATTATAAGTAACGTAACTTCGCTGAGCTTCTTCGAACCTACGGGCAACAAATAAAACACGTTCGCCTTCCCATGCATCACATACGATGTATGTATTTAAACGATTACCTACGAGCATGAATCAAGTGTGATACACGGTTAGGCGAAAACAATAACAATATTTCCTTTATTTTGTTATAAAATGCTGCTCATTATATTATAAATGCTAAATCGCGCAGCGCCCGCTGCAAACCGCCACACGCCGCACTGCGTCATCCCGTTGGCACGTCGGTAGTCGTTGAGACGCGATGTGAGACGCCGAAAATTATCAATCCATTTATGCAACACGGGTATACAATCACATACAAATTGGCAATAAATAGTTTGTACAATGAACATTACCTTCCCGTTTTACGTACTAAGCACTTAGCTTACTTATTTTGCGAAATCTTATACTTAATTGGACAGCACAAAGAAAATAGGGGGATGAAGTAAAACCACCATATTTGTCATAAACATTTATTAGACCGATTCAATTCCTATTGATAGAGATGGGCCACGTAACCTACCAACATCAATTACAACATACATGGAACACATAGATTTTTTTAAATACCAATCCGCCTTGGTTTTGTATTATTAAATGGTTCTTATACAATTAATTTTACGTAGACACTTATTACCGCAATTGAACATTTAAGAACTTGCCTATCTGTATGATTTTGACCATTATGAGATAAGCAGGGGTTAGTGTTTTAGTGCCATTTGAATCATGGTGTTTAATTATTTAAATCTTATAGTTACCAATTCATATATTCCTCAGTCGATGACTGCCTACTCTAAGTACACACAAAGATAATTTGTAATTGCTTAGTTAACTAGTCATAAAAGCACATGAGAAAATATTCCACCAGAAACCATGTTTCATACAAGCGGCACTCTACGGCACACACACAAGGCTATGAAGCTAGGTCTCTGGTGGGTTAGGTACTCATGTGATAAAATCACATTTAAAAAGATCCCAAGTACTTACACCTATAATACTTTATAACCTCAATCATGTTCATACAATGTTTACCTCTTTATTACTAAACTACACACAGAGAATATTCATAATTTTTACTTCCGGAGAAGTCAATGCACATTAATAACAATTGTACGGACGCCATAATTAAGCACATTTAATGAATATTGTAAATACATCTAACATTTATCTGTGACACACATAGGTATAGGTAAGGTATTATTGAGACAAATTACAATGTTTACTTGAGTAATAAACACAGATTAAAAATTTATACTACCAAGTGTGAGACGTCGGGTGTGTAAGCAGCTGAGTAGCGCGGTACCCGCGGCTCGTCGCGTCGCCTCACGCCTCTATCCACACTGAGGCTGATACTGCCAGCCTCCTTGACCCCATTCGATTTGGGCCTTCGCTGGGATGGCATCATGGAAATGCGCATAGACTTCCTCTTCTGCAAACGAAACAAATTTCTCAGTAAAAATATAAAACCCAATGTTTTAATACCGAACTAAGATGGTGCTCACCACCTACTAACTTAAATCTTAGGGTCGGTCATTGCGCGAAACCGCGCATCTGTGTCATCTGGACCTGGTTTTTACCGAGCTCTAAGAGTAGGGAACACAGATACGAGGTTTTTGGCGTCGCGATATCAACAGTCCAAAGACTATAAGTGCCTTTTGACTGTCAGGACAACAACAACGTAAAGATAAGTAAGAAAAAACCAGAGTTACCAAAGCAGGCTGCGAAACTCATCCCTCCTTCTACACTAGAACAAAGTCGCATATTATACTTGTCTGCAGTGTTATTCTATGAAAGGTCTAAAGTGGAACCTCGTTCCGCCATAGAGCTTATCACAGAATAACACCGTTGAAATACAAAATCTCAATAAATAAGCATTTGAGGTGAGGCGAGACTATGAGTGTGTGCGTCCTACATTATAGTTCTAAGGAACTGTTAGAAATTATGCCCACCACCACGACCACCTTTGGCGCAGTTCTGATTTCAGCGAAGAGTTCATTGAAAAAAATTAATTATGTTCAATTAATTGAAGCCTGTATACTTGTTTGCCTCGCAACAACGATGGTATAAAAAGCAAACGAATTGCATGAAAAAGTTTTTATTACCATAAAAATATACGAAAATCAGCGGAAGTACGCAGATATTTAGCGAGAGACACGTCCGCTGTTTGTAAAGTATTATTAATTTCGAGTTATATTTTTTATTACATGGTTTAAGCAGCTATATACCCCTCGTGCCCCCACTGGTTCAGAAGTAGAAAAGTACAGTTAGCATCTAAAGTCAATTGATTGTTTAATCTAAGTACCTAGTAATCTAATGGCCTTAGTGTAGCCTACAATTTTATGATCTCTTGCTTTACAAAACAGTGCAGTTGGGTGAGTAGCGACAAAGTACTTTCCTACTAAATTGAATCATACTAAACTAAATAATTGGAGAGAGATTAGAGTTGAATCTATGTCACTAAATTGATTGTCACAATTGAATCCAGGAGGGCAAACTAGCGCTAGTGTAAATATTTCTATAGATGATTGATGCTTTTGCAAAGCCGTACTAAATAATATTATTGTTCGAAATCTATATAAAAATTGATATGATTAAAAAAAACGCAGTTAAAAATACATAGTTCAAAATCTAGATACGTGGTGTGCTTGAATAACAGCTCGCGATTCCTGATCAAGGAATCAGTATAGAACGTAACGTGAACCCTTGTGAACGTAGCGTAAAGCATAGTGGTCAGTTACAAAGCGATTGATTATATTTGCTCTATTGGTGTTTTGATGCCGTCGATATACAGGGTTTCAGCTTTAGCCCTGTTTACCTCAACGGCGCCGCGCCATCTATCAGCCGCATGGCGAGCGATCTCCATTCTCTTCTGCTTCTTGATCTGATGTCGCTTGTACACCACCTCGATCACTATCAGTACTATACCCCCGATGATACCCGCCAGTACTAGGATAAAAACCCCAGCCATATTCTTTAGCCCCAGCGTGTTCGGAGTCTTTTCGTTCTCCTCGCAGTTCAGCATGTTATTCCTGAGAATCCATTGATTGTCCAACGATTCCATCACACCACCTCAGGATTAATATAAAATATTATGCACATGCTACAAAAATATGTTACATTGTATAGATAAAATAAATACCTACTTTCATGAAAATCCAAAATAGCAAGTGTTACCAAATCAGCCCACGGTGATCCTTTTTGCAATCCGACCCCATAACCAGACCGACCAAAGAGTTCTCCAGCTGTTACCAGTTCACAATCCTGAGCCGCTTCGAATTCGAGGCGAGAAGAATCCCAGATAAAAGCCATAAGTTTCCCGTTTTTAACATCCTCGATAGCTTGTTCAGCATTGTCGTAGTTGTTTGCTTCCATGGTCCGATACATGTTGGACAGTTCCACTTGACGTCTGAAATACATGTCCACTGCAGAGCCCTTGACTGTGGCGCATGTTAGATTTTCCATTGTGTTACGTAGCTAGAATAAAAAGAGAATTAATATTAAGTACTCTCCTAAGATTTGAAATGTGGCGTTGCGTTTATTTTGTTTATTTAAGTGACGTCGATGCATACCCTCGCATCATTAATTCCAGTGAGTTTGGTTTTCGGACGCTCTAAGACGAGGAAGGCCGCCAAGTTGGCAGTATATGAAGCAACTATAATCATTGCAAAGCCTGCCCAAACCATACCGAGGACGCGAGCTGAGAAACTGCGCGGAGTTCCTGAAAGAACAGCCTTTGCTTAGAATGGAATCTAGAATTACTCTTTAGAAAGAGTATCAAATGTTTGTTACCTTCCCCAATGCCGCTGTTCAATAGTACACCCCACGCAAACCAGATAGCGCTGGAGAGATTTAGTGCATCTTCTTCAGTTCCGTCTATATTTGCTAGTTTGAATCTACCGAATGGCGAAAACCTATCCAGCAGATAAAGTACCAGCGCCACAACATGTACGGAAACCATAACCAAAATCCAAAGCGTGTTTGAAAATGGTTGCAAGAATGATACCAAAGTTGAGGAGCGCGAGGGCTGAAACAAATATTTGAATGGTTAATAGTTCTAAGAGTTAATGTGGTATAAGATTCAAATGCATTGAAGCAAAGAAAAACGTACCTTCTTCTCCAGTATAGTGATACCCTGGTATTTAAATGGCTTGCTGAACTCAATAAATTCAGCTCTTTCTGGATTGATAGTTAGCGGGGCTACGATCATGTCAGCACGCTCATACACTAGTTCTCCTAAAAAACAAAAGATGGAAATTATTTCATTATAATATTCTGTACCTATGGGCTATCTATATGTCATAGGACTTTTTTTACTCACCTATTAGTCCAGTCCATTCCTTTTTAGCCCCTGGCGCCGAAAAATTACGAATGATGTAGTTCCCAAACTGACCATCAGGGGACAGGGCTAAGGAATAAGTGAAGTTGATAGCTTTCGAAAGATATTTCAGCAGATCCATACAGAAGCCTTTGCAACAATAAAGTTGATCTGGAAATTACGTTGCAATTTAATTATATGAATTTCATCCAGTAAGTATCTACTTAATCAAAACTGTTTGCAATTGGTAGTTTCATACCTGTGTCGTCGCTGACATTGTAATGTGGACAGGGGATCTCTTCGGGTGAAATGCATTCACTGCCATCGTCTATGCGCCGAGCATATACAAATGGTTTTTCTTCAATTGTTAGCACCTAAAGTAATAATGTTACATTATTAACTGAATCTGTATATGTATGAATTTTAGTGTCATTTGTTGGTTATATTCATGCTGTCTTACTTTAAGATGTGTCGGTATCATAAATCCTTCTGGCTTAGAAGGACTTCGTCCCATCCAAATTATCTCCTGCTCTTTTAGTTCTAGACGCATCTTGTGAGTTTCCTGAAAATATTGAAAAATGTAGTAGGCCGTTGCTGCCAGCTACCATATATGTTATGGTAATGTTTGGTGTCTTACCTTTGAATAGAAGTACTTTCCGACGGCAACATGTTCACCTTGTGCCCTTACGTTGACCATATCGTACTCAGCGTTGACTCTGTCACCATGGTCGTCGAAGGCTACATGACCGGTCGCGCCATTTTCCAACTTCTGTCTCCTGATGTAATCGAAGAGTAGACGTCCAGTTGTCCATATTGACCCCGAGTTATCGCAGTCTGAAGGTGGTGCGTAAATTTCTTCGGATGTGTTCATATCTCGGATTGCTGATGCGAGGACATAACTACGAAGAACAAAAAAAAACATAGTATTAAGTAAATACAGAAATTTGAAAAGTGATAGTTTAAACGGTCTTACATGGAATCTTGAATATGGGCGTGTTCATTGGTTGCATTAACCAACCGCAATCCAAGTAATCCTTCCGGAGCATTAGCTGCATCCAAAGCCTGCTCTGTCACCATCCACACGTAGCCAGCTGTCGTCATGTTGAGGTATGTCGCATCACGGAATATTATTTCTGCATCAGTTTTGCTACAAATATTATTATAATTGCTGTTCTGTAAATTCTGAATCTGTACACCATTACGATAAAATTTTAGTTCTTGGCTACTACTTACCTGGCGTACATAAGAAATACTCGTGCTTGAGCGCCCTTGACATCCATCAGTTTATCATTAAAGGAATCTAGTCCAGGCTCGAACTCAATAACTTGTTCGACCACTACCTTACGGTCGACGTCTTCGTCTCCACTTTGAGATGTAGTTTGGAAACTGTCAATGTATATTCCAGCGTTTTTAAAATGGTATCACGAAACTAGTGAATTTAATGACAAACATTCTAGAAGCTGTCTTACCGTCCTAGGATAGCTCTACCATCAGTATCAGAGCTGTGGATCACAATGACTTTCATATAATTGAAGTGCTTAAGAACATCCACCCAAACGTCTGCCTGGTGAGAATACGGGGGGACTGTGCGCAAAAATGACACGTGAATGTTCTTATCCGAAAAAGCTGAATCCCTTGACGATATACCTATAACTGGGATGTGGTAGAAGCCACTGGTATAAGACACGGCTGCTGGGGATAAGTCGCCTGTTACTGGGTGCGATACTACCACTGCATAAACCTGAAAATTATAGGGTTTTTTGAATTTAACTATTAGCCGAACATAAAATAATTCTTCTAAATTATAAAGGCATTCAAAACTTACACGATGTGCAATGAGATCCTTGCAGACATTGAGCGCTGTTTTGATAGGATTTGGATCCATGAGGATGGAATAATCGTGGTAAGTGACGCCACGGGGCACATATTGGTCCTTGAAGTTCAAATTCTAAAAAAACGGTATATTGAAGAGATGTAGGTACCTAAATAATCATATTCGGACTATATGTGTGTAGGTTCGTACTTCTGCTTAGAATCTTTCGAACTCTACTATTTTAATTAGATTGACTAAATAGGTATCCTTATTAAATTACGATAACCTATTATAAGTCTGCACATGTGACGCACAAAATCAACAGGCATAAGTTGGGCATAATCGTTTAAAATCCCATAAACTGCGCACGTACTATAAATAGTAGTAAATATTGCCAGGCTTATATAAACTGGACCAAAAAGTAAGCTTTTTTTTCAGAGCAAATCTTACCGATATTGTGAACTTAAAGAAAGCAATGGACTCATTGCTGGATAGCACTCCGCCGACATTGTAGTAGGTAGGATTGGAAAACCGACGCCTGTCGATTTCCGCTGCCACCAGATTGGTGCCAATTGCAGCCACCAGCAATACGACGCGATGGGACCACATTTTGATTCGCTACCCGGACAGATGAGATTTTCAAATAAATAAAATTGTTTAATATAATGTTTAGATCATCCGTTTCGGATAGTCATTTCTGAGACGTGATTTTTCGAGAAGATATTTTTAAAATTTTTTAATAAGATTTTGCGTTTCTATCAAATAACTTCATTCATCGTGCTAAAACTATATACTTTCACTTTGTCTAATTAAGCTAAGTAGATACTTGTCTGTATCAGTCAGCACCACAAGTGGTTTCCTTGATTGCCTTGCGACGCGTCTTAAACCCGGAATCCATTGTCTATTGTATAATAATAAACTAAGCTTTACACAAAAATGCCTGAAAACGTAAACTTATTGATGATATGTTCATATTCAGTCAAAAATCGGTATAAAAATGTCGATCAGTTTTAATATTTACTGAATAATGTTTAATAAATAGGTACTGAATTGATTTTTAATACATTAAACTAATAGTTAAAACTTCTTGAACATTTTTATCTAGGAAGAAACAAAATGGCATCCTACCTACGATACGTATTTCCGAGTTCTCCTTGTTAGGCTTAACAAAGGTAAGTTTTTCACTTAATAAAAGTAAGTGCACGAAGCGCAACAGGTCCAAAAATCTAGAGGAACGGCGCCATCAATCAGGGAGAAATAAAGTATCTAAGTTAATCTTACTGATACCGAAATGGCGCACTTTTCACTCTGCCCACCATTTTGGGGCGTTTCCACCGATTCACCTATAGGTACGGCGGCCATATTAACTATATATAGGTATTTGTGTTATTCGTAGGTATCGAATTTAGTTACTCCGGTTAAAAGACCACTTAATAATTAACTCACTCACTCGCTAACACTATTAAAGTACACTTTAGATAATGTCGCAGTCCCAACTTTTGATTGCACATGAATTTTTTAGTCACACCCTTATACGCCACTAATTAGATAAATCTCTACAGGCTTATTAACTAACACTGAAAATGAGTTAAATATCTCACCTGGGGTCGTTTAGTAGGCAGCCACGTTAATTATCTCCACATTTTTATGTATCTTACATTTTTAAGTCGGATCTCCTATGTTTTTCACGTAACAAACAGATGAGTGAGGCTGCGCTGCGAAGATGGAGCCTTCTCTCCGGTCACTAAGGCAACCGCGCACGCGTACTGCAATCGATCATTAATCTTTCATCTATATTTATTTTGAGGATCTAGGTCAGTACCTTTACCCAGGTTGCGATCCAGATATGATAGAGTTATGTAACAGCTACGTAAGTTACTTTGATGTAGGCATAAACATAGGTATTATAAAATGGTGCCTATAGTAAGCAAAATTTACAGTATTTTTTTTCATAAATCGATCTCCTTTTCCCCTAATATGCGTTACTATCACGGTACATTTTAGTTATATTTTTAGTTCAGATCTTATGTCAGTCTGGAGTTAAAATCTATACTTTTCACTTAATGCATATGAAAGTAAATACCTACTTAGGTACTTATACACGAAACAGACAAATAAAAATATATATTAAAAAAATGTTCTCTGTCTGTCTGTCTGTTTGTTCCGGTTGAGCTCCGAAACGGCTGGACTGATTTTAGCGGGACTGTCACTAGCAGATAGGCAATGTTACAAGGAGTAACTTAGCCTACTTTTATTTAAAAAAACATTAGGGTTCTGGTCCACCCATGAAATTAAGTCGACGCGGGTAAAACCGCGGGGTACAGTAGTAGTAAATAAAGAAAAACAGGAATATGTGTGTAAACATTTAATTTTATTAAAATATTAGTAGGTGCCTCTTACTTAGGTCAGTAAAATAAAGCTACGTACGGTTTAAACAGTTCCTCAATTTATTTAGGCTGCTTAATTATTAGGTTGGTAAGTATAATATGATTAAATTATATATTAGGTGCAGGCAGATACGTAATTTATATAATTAAAAATATTCTTTAAAAGTTTCTTCAGACAACAATGCAATTCAAAAACCTTTAAATCTTGCACTCAATATAAATCTAACATTACTTATCTATAAAAAAAATAACTTAACCAAAATGTCACCTTAAATTTAGGAAAATCGATACAATTTATGCAATAGGTCGCCAGTCTTCGATCAGAATAATATCTACAATCGAAGGTATCAGCCTAGTTCTGCAGCCATTCAGGACCAGTTCCAAGGCGATGGTGCAGGGTTCCATCCTGAAGCCCATGGTTTATTCGGCCAGGATGGTACAGGTGGGGTAAGAGCAGCTGCAGCAGCTGTAGCAGCATGATGGGCCGCGCCTGCCGCTCCTGCCGCGCCTGTACTTTGCAACACCGACAGCTTCAGTGCTTCTATGTCTGTAAGTACAGAATATATATTGAAAATAAATTAATTGGACGTAATATCAAAGCGATTTACGTAAGTTTATCTTTCATGTATCGAATCATAGTGGTATCACAATTGCCAAATTAAACAATTAAAACGTCTACAGGCATTTTAATTTAATACCGATGATTGAAAGACCCAACCAGCATAAATATGGTTAAATTTAAAATCAAGACACTTTCCTAGATATTTTGAGCTATTTAAAATTCATCGAATATATCGTAATAAACGTGTTCTTACCAGCGTTCTGCAGTCTAGCAGCTTGGTTGTTAGCAGCATGTTGGATAGCTTTAGCAGCAGCGGCTTCTCTAGCAGCTGCGATCTTCTGAGCAACAGCGGCCCGTGCCTTAGCTGCGGCCAGGGACGCCTGGGCATGGACAGCTGCTTGAGCGGCTTCGAGCGCATGGGCACGGGCATGGCGAGCGGCTTCCTCACTAAACATAAAACTCCTGACTAAAGTATGTTTACGTGAAGTTCCGTGGCGCGTTAAGTCGTCTATATCCTGCGTTCTATCAAGTATGAACAAAAAATCTGCTTGAGCATTCTCAAGCAAATTATTTGTTCTTTGAATGTTGTTAAGCTTCACGCCGCGCCAATATTCACCTAGGTGCTAGGTACCTTCACACTTACTTATACCAAGGAAAGTTTGTTAAATGTTATATCTAGATAAAAGCTATTAGATGGTTAGCTAGCTCACCTCTTATGTGCCGCCAAAGCACTGGCAGCTTCCTTAGCACTGGCAACACTCTGTTGTTCGAGGGCTGCGTGCTTGGCCGAAGCCACTTCATGCTGAGCTGCCATCACCGCCGCGGCCGCCGCTTTAGCAGCCGCCACTGCTCCAGCCACCTCTGAGTTTGCATCTGTGGGCCAACCTTTATAAAATCTACTTATTATAGTGATATAGCAATGCTAGTGGAATATTGTGCATTGTAATAGAGACAGCTACTATGCAGGCACACTTTTTGAATTGTGGATATATGCTCTGCCACTGTTGCTGACAAACAATGAGAATCGAAATCGAAAATATAATTTCAGACGTGTCATATCGTCTTTCTTATCTCGTACCTATTTTTTAACCTATCCCGTTGTACTTAGGTACTGATTAAGTACCTTTTTACATTTTGTAAAAATTACTTACCGTGAGTCGGCGTTGGCGCCCAAGGTGCGTTCGGCCATCCAACGTGATCCCACGCCACTGAACGTTTCAGATTTATATTCGTGGCTGAGATGCTTACCATTGCAGTAGCTAAAATCTAGAAAAACATTCAAAATTATTAAATTGAACTGTATCCTGTTTAAAGAATAAAGTAAAAAAATATTATCAAACTTGATTGTTTGTAGCAAGAATTTTGACCACAAATAGGTATCCCAACAAAACTTACCAAAACTTTGAACACCATCTTGGATGAATTTCTAGCGCACTTTACTAGATGATAACAGCTGATAGAGTGATGTTTGAGTGACGGGCGATCGACTTTTTATATGATTGGATACGGAAAATATCAGAGAAAGGGATAGGTCTAATCACACAGGGAGTGTAGATAGATAAGTGCACCAAGTGTCTCGGAGGGGCGGTAGGTGCCTACTTTTACAATCTAAACCTATGAGGTAAGTCTTACAAACGTTATTAGGAAGAAGAAGCCGTCAAGCTCTGAGCGCTGACCTTGAATACGCAGTTACCCTTACTATTTTCGCTGAGCGCTCAAAACTCGTGACGGCACGGGCACTTGGACAGTGAAATTTAAAATGTTCTTTTTAGGCCTTGGTAAGGCACTTATTAACGTCGTTTAACTAACAACGGTTCGGATGCTAGCCTTCTGAACTCAGCTGCCATAATGTAAATCACAAAATTATTTACAATACATTTGGATATAAATTATTCCATAAAGTGGTTCTAGCTAGACATTAAGATCTACAAACATGTGACAATACAATATCCATAGTAGTAGGTAAGCGTATTGATTATCACTAGGTACCTGTAAAAGTTACGGTAACCGTTTAATTTTGGGTAGATTTGATCGCAAGTACTTACTTAACTGCCTAACTACCTACCTAGCTATTATAAATAAGTACTTATAGATTTTATATGACTGGGTAGGCAGGTACCTACGTACTTACGTCCTCGTCCTATCTTTGAACTAATTATCTGATGTTGCGTAATAATATTTATTTAAGTAAGCAGGCATTAAATGGTATGACTTTCAGTAGGTATATAATAATGTAAACGTACTCTGTGGGCATGGCACACTTGCATCCCATTGCTTGCTTGCCCATCTACCTTTGTGTATCCGCAGCATGAGCTCCGGGAGCCATTCCATTACGACTAATAACTACTATAATATACAAGGGGTTCGATTCCTGTGTCTGGGCAAACAATGCTTGCCTTGTGTCTGGGTGCTTGGTAAGTATTTATTTTAAAAAAAAAATCTATTAAATATTATATATCCGTTGTCTGATACCCATAGTACAAGCTTTGCTTAGTTTAGAAATAAGTGTTTTAAAAAAAAAATCATGCTTGAAATTGCTTTTGTAATGTTAGTACAGTAAGATAACTTGGGTAAGGACCCAAGTTATCTTAGACAAATTATGAAGTATGGGTATAGATATAGATACCCAATCTACAATTATAAATGAGCAATCAGCGTACATGTAAAATACTACATTATTTACAGGCCTAATGTGGGCTGCGTGAGACATGTCGAGTGCATGGACACTCACCACACCACAGGACTAACATGTTTCTTTTTTAATTGTATCGTTCTAGGTCTTAGTTGCCTATGATCCTTCGTCAAAATCATAGATTCCAAAGATATAATACATATAATATATTCAATATACTGGCGCTGTCTTATATGTAGATAACGGAGCTGCCATTAAAAAAAGCAACATTTATTGGCATAAAGAAATATTTTGCAATGGCAGCATTATTAGGTGCCATCTGTGAACTGTCATAGATATGTCACTCTGACAACAAAAAATTGTCCGTCCCCGAATCGAAACGAAACATTCGAAACCAAAAACCAATCCGATAGCCAGCTAGTCCAAATTTCACCAAACGAATCATTCTTTATTCGGTTTATGAGTTAATTTACATTTAATAAATTATCAATATGTCTGTGTTCTAAGCCAGCATTTTGTTCATAAACTTATTACAAACAAGGTAAGAATTAATTGTAACGATCCAAGGATAAAGCTCACTCCACCAGCTTAAGTTGTAAGCTCGAAACGTTAAAATAGTATCCTTTAATCTAATATCTTCTTTGCTACAGGAACCAAAGTTCAATTCAGAATTATAATCAAATAATAATTTTTATGTCAAAAAGTTCCAAGAATGTGCGAGTTTTCCACGTCTAGAGTGGCCGACGTTTTATTGATTTTTAGAATAGATGACATAATAAGTAAAGTAATAAAGCTTAGTCTTTCGTGCCTATTTGCTGTGATAAATGTTGTTGTTTCAAACATTTTCCACAATATTCTTAAATATTTTACAGCCACAGAACACCTGCCCAAAATGAGTGCACCACCCAGCAAACCAAAACAGCAGTTTGAGTAAGAATTGTATTTACTTATCTATGCTAGGTATCTACTATTTATTATGTACCTATTTATATGTAAAGGTATGTATTATCTAAATCCATGGTGTAATGTGATAAATAGTTGTTATTAAATATTTCTTAAAAATACTTACCTAATTAAAATATAAGAAAATAGACAATATCATACCAATAGACAATAGCTATTATGAATACTCTATAAATAAATTATTTACAAACTGTGTACCGGAAGCTGAATAAACAACATGTGACTGAACGTTCAGATTCTATTTTTGTTAATATAAAAATGAGTTTAGAAAAACAATGAGTAGCTACAAATAGCTTCATTATCCAATATTGATAAGCTTATAACTTAATACATCTTCTTAATCACTGCCCCTTGCATCCCTTCTAATAAAAAGAACTACTACTATTGCAATAGTTGTATTTACAATAAAGTTAAAGATATTTTTATTCGATTAGACTTTTTACAAAGCACTTTCAAATTGTCAGAATGACATAATTTACAGGATTATACATGCTACCGTCAGGTTCAGAAGATTGCTTTTACTTAGAAGAACCTGACAAGAAACTCAGAAATTACTCTTTTCAAAAATAATATAATATAACATAAAAAAAAACAAAATAAATAACTTGAGAAATGTAAGCCCATGGACACAGTTGCAATGAACAAATGTTGTTAAAATTAACAAAGAAAAGTCTAGTAGTTCTACTTATATCTAAATGCATAACTTGAGATGACCAGCCCCCACAAACAGTACCTGTTCACAAGTATGACGAGAATGCCAGCCATAGCCCTCCTCGACCATTATAGAGCTGCATAATAACACTGTCACTCATATTTCTTACAATATGAAAATGATCTTAACTGAAAAAACTACCAACATATTTAAAACAGGCTTATTATTTATGCAATAATCTATGGTCCAAATTATTTACATAAATACCATCAAGTGAATTTACATAAAACCTTCATTCATAACAAAGATCTATTCTATGTGCATATACCCACAGCTGTAATAATTAGTTCTTGAAAATAGTGTAATTATGGAGCAACCTTCATGTTCCATTAGTGGCATTTACTTTTTAAATGACAGCATATTAACTACTACACTCCAGTGGCCATTAACTGAATGCTGGCTGTTTGATGGCAGTTGATTTTGACTTGTTTTTTACTGATGCTTGTTTGTGATGCTCATTTGCAAACATTTGTTCTGTGCGGGAATTTTGGTTTATCAGCGCTTTTTTGGAAGGAGACTAGCTTAATCACATGTTCAAACTAGCTGGGCCCTGTAGTTTCACCTGCGCAGGCTGGCTCATGAATGGCTATAAGTCCGGATCCTATTTTTAATAACAAATATAGCCTAAGTTGCTTCTTGTAATATCTGTCTATCTGCCAATGAAAGTCCCGTTATAATCGGTCCAGCCGTTTCAGAAATTAACCAGAACACATGGACAGACGGACAGATATTTTTTTATGTAAACATACATTCTTTCACATGCATTTGCTGAAAAGTTCTTAATTTGGAATTGGAAATAGACACTTAAATATGATTTGTCTATATACTACTTAGTAAATTAATAGTAACTAATAATAGACAAAGATATATAACTTCCATAAAATATACGAATTGGCAGCTTTTGAATGTCACGACGACGATAGTCTGCGCTCTGGAGGCGCGGCACGTGAGGACGTTGTACATACGTACCTACTATTTATGCACAATTTTTGACCTTGAATTTCACTATGTCAACTCTAGTGCTAGAAATAAAATCCATGAAGAATTATTGTTTAAAGTATGTTCAAAGTAACCACATGCTAGTGATTTTGTATTAATTTATTATGAACCCTCTAAAGAGGTGGATATTCATATTAGACCACTCCGTAAATTTGATTGGTAGTCCCTGAAATTAACGCTCTCAATCACTGAACCACTTCAACCTTATAGGTAATATTATACCTACTTCAGTATCAACATCGATACCACCAGCTAGGCAGACAGTCATAGAAATATCGCCGCTACGCTAGTTACATTACAGCTCTTTATTATATAATGCTGGCTTGTCTCCAGTGATGAAATGTCAGATAACAATAAATCTCGATGGATCAAGATATATTGCATTTATTTATAGTACATACTTTGGTACCTAGATCCCTTATCTTTAAAACACACAAACCTGCTGCTATGCACATCGCAATCATATTTAAATACCCAGTACCTAAGTAGTTCTTACTTTCAGAGTAGTTAGTTAGTAGTTACTACTGTCAGAGCGGACAGAGTTTATATTCGCTCGCACGGCTAGTAACAAAGATTAATTGAAATCACGAAATGCCGTGCGTGAGCTACATAAGTGGCCATTTATATTTATATCATAAACCATGGTCACGTAACTCGATTGTTCGTGAACAGTGTCAATTACTTTTATTCTGTTGTAATAAGTTATAATTAACATTACGGCAAATTTAATGATAGGTATAACATTAGCTTCTGACTTCGGTTGCCTGGATCTTTATTAAGTACGTAGTAAGTACAAGGTAGCTTATGTGTAAGCCGTGTGGAAGACCACATGGCTTATTAAGTAAGGCTATGGTTTCCCATGACAGTGTAATAAACAGAGAGATGATATTCAAATAGAAATGCATAAAATCGGATTACTCTTAGTACAAAGGCAATTTCTTTTATGTTCCGATTGTTTATAATGTGATAAATAGACCTCTGAATGTTCCTAAGATTTTTGCGCGCTATGAAATACCGTCCTACGATAGTAACATTTATTTCCTACAGTTTTTGTTTTGTTAGACAACTAGGAAAATGCCAGCGACCGATTTCAGTTGTTTGAGTTGGCCACCGCCTATGACGTTGCTATGTCACTTTTAACAACCGTAGGTAGGTAGTTAGCTGCCTAATTAGTGTTTCATTGTTATACGTATAACAACGCTACTAGCCAAACGCTTGCCACAATGAAGCGTAAACAAAAACGACACACCTCCTCACCACATTTTACGTAAATAGCAAAACATTCGTTGTTTCAAATTTTGATTAAGATCTTCGCAACGGAGCTCTTTAGAACATCATTCAATTTGAAAAACTATTGTATTAGTTGAAAGTATTGATAGAGACGTTTTGACGTCATCATAATATGAAGATACTTTTATATTTCTTTATTATGTTCAACATTGGACGGTAACATATCGTGTCATAACATAACTTATCTTCGTCACTGGGAATCTCACATGTGATCCGAATGGAACAAGTCCTCAATAATGTAGGTAGAGTTTTTATCATTCATGGTGATATCACTACATATCACGCATAATATTGTTCTTGTTGACGGCTACAAAAGTAATGAAGAACCGCTGAATTATGGAGTTCCGCAAGGTAGCGTCCTTGGACCTACCCTGTTCCTTATATATATAAACGATCTATGCAACCTTGCTCTTCCAAATTGTAAAATCATTTCGTATGCAGATGACACTGCCCTTCTCATCCATGGACAAAACTGGAAAGATGTCCATCACTTCTCAGAAAATGCGTTAAAAATTGTTATGACGTGGTTGAACTCTAATTTTCTTACTCTAAATTTAGGTAAAACAAAATTTATTTCTTTTTCTCCCTACCAATCCAGACAAACACCATCCACTTTTTCAATTAAAGCACATACATGTGTTGAACATTTAATCCCATCTTCCTGCAATTGCATATCGATTGAGCGAGCTACATCTATAAAATATCTAGGTGTTATTTTAGATGATGAAATGTCTTGGAAATTACAAATTCAATCAGTTGCAGCCCGAATCAAAAAACTTATGTATGTATTTAAAAAGCTACGTAATGTCATGGATTTTAAAAGTATGAAGAATGTGTACCTCGTGCTAGCTGAATCAATATTATCGTACTGTATAACATGTTGGGGCGGCTCTGGTAGATATCACATGCTGAGGTTGGAAAGGGCCCAACGGGCAGCTCTTAAAGTTCTCACTAAAAAACCTATCCGCTTTCCTACTACTGAACTCTATTCTCTTTGTGAGGTATTAACGGTCCGGCAGATTTTCATCTTCCGAACCGTGTTACGCAAACATATAGAATTACCATATGATCCGAACTTAACATCTTCCAAACGTAGATCTGACAAGGTTTGTAAATCCATAAGACGACGGACGGCTCTTGCGAGTCGTCACTATTTTTATATAAGTCCTATGCTTTATAATAAACTAAATAGAATCTTAAATATTTATCCACTCTCACGATATTCATGTAAAATAAAATGTGCAAAGTGGTTAAAATCCTTAAAATATCAAGATACTGAAGACCTTCTTCAATTACACATTTAGTGCAACTCTCATACACACACACATATACACACACACATACATACATACTTACACACATCCACACGCACACACACACACCTAAAGTTAAACCTAAGTTACAAATTTTGTTTATAAAAAATACTGTACTAAACATAAGTTACAAAATTTGTTATTATTACTTTACTTTTAATACTTTTAATATTGTGTTTCTCCGAAGGTGGGCGTTGTCAGACGCAACACAGTTTTTAAACTTCTGCGACTGTCACCGTTCCTCTGTATACTGTACTAAGAGTTATGCCAAATAAACATTATTATTATTATTATTATTATTATTAATATGAGGCAATGTACTTCGATTCTATAGATATTATAATATGTAATTACATGTTCCATGTGAAGTCAACAACAGGCACGCACCCCATTTTTATCTGTACAGGCTATAGATACATTGATGACCATCATTTTATAAACGCAATGTTTATCAATTGCATGCACTTCCTTTATGTAGTAAGTACTTCCTTTATGTACGAAAGATGCCGTTGGGCTCCATCTCGCTTGAGGCTTCTGAATCTCGTGTATGTAGATAAAACACGAATGGCATCCACAATTAATACCATACTTACCTAAGTCGCATCGATTACTTAGTAGTTCCAGTAAACATCCTAGCAAACTGTTTTTTTCTCGCTGTCATATAAAGTCTTCCTTTCATTACATAAACTTGGCCTATATCCAAATAAAAGCAGTCGAATAGCGCCGTATTCATGTTTATGCTATTTTTATCGAATATCCACGGAACGTTGCTTTTCTAACGGTTTGGCGGATCAAATACTTTCGTCATCATCATTAATCATTGAAAGAATTAAAATTTTCAGATGTTCACTAAGAACAGCTACCAGCTTACCTAATTTTAAGACGGAAATCGAGCATATAATATATATTGCTATCTCAAGTCAAGGTCTACCTACCACCAACTAACCATAAAGCGGCTCCTGCATTAGGGTTCCAATTTTCGTTATTCCTACTATCCGCGTATTCCTTAATCTATACCCCTAAACATGTGATAATTATAGCTTTGACTCTCAAGATTATCATAGAGTATATATGCCATCACGAGTTATGAGCGCTGACCTTGAATGCGCAATAGTCATTTTATGAGACTTGTTTTTTTCTGTCTGTCTTTGTGGGGAGACGCGAATAAATTACATGTTCTAATAGCCCCACAATTTCCGCAAGTATAATTAGGTACTTTTTTCACAAATTGTTTATGTTTTTGACTTTTTATGACGTAGAAATGCATTACGTATACACCAACCGCTGCGTGTGCAGCGTAGGCGTTATGTCGGACTCGCACCGACTAAACTTCACGGTGTTCCACCAGGTCCCTAAGTTAGTATGATTCAATAAGTTGTATCTATTTTTTGATGTGCAGTCTCCTGCCGAAGATCATCAATGGCGGCATCGCAGGTATCGTCGGCGTGTCGGTGGTGTTCCCGCTGGACCTCGTCAAGACCCGCCTACAGAACCAGACGGTTGGCCCTAAGGGCGAGAAGCAGTATAAGAGTATGTGAGTACCAGCCTTCAAACCAAAATTAAGAATTCAGGCACCTATTAGTAACACTTTCATCGATTTTAGAACACTAAGTTATGATATTTTTTATTTTTTTTATTCCAGAGTTAATTGGAAAGTTAGAGCGAGAAATTATTATCAGACCTCTTTCTGACATATAATATGTCACTCACAAATGATTAAAGGAAATACTTTGCACCGTATCGACTATACGTTAATACAGTCGCGATAAACTACGCAGATTTTTTTATATAGTAACGAACAATGCAGTTCTAAGAATGTCCAGTGTGTGAGGTACTCGCTGCCATTCTGCTCGCAAAAGTAATTGCGGCCTATCATATATATAAATCATTTTGGCAAAAGGCAACTCTCTTCTCAACTGCTATTATTAAAACACTAATAACACGGTGTCGTGAAGACAATTGACATAAATAGCTTGACGTAAAAATAAATTGTAGGCGTAGAAACGTATGCATATTTTACGTCGTTGCGCGCCTGTTTAGAGGGCGTTGATGATTGTTTTCGATTGCTAGTTTATCAATTTACTTACTAAGTAAGCTGATGAAATCACCTATGTATATTCAAGTTGATACATTCACCTATGAAAGTGTAAAACCATAAACCTATAGGTGTATGTGAGTAAAAAATAATAATAGGATAAATATGTATTTGTAGTAAGCATTTGTAATTTCGCAGTAGCAGTAGACTCGCCCCCATTACATGGGACTTAACAGAACTGGTGAGATGTATATAGAACCATAATTAATTCAGATTTCTTGGCTTTGTTTTGATATGTAACATTCAAAGGCCAAGCCGTTCCAAGCTTTATTTGCGTTTAACTTTCCAGGTTGGATTGCTTCAAGAAGACATACGCCGCGGAGGGCTACTTTGGCATGTACCGCGGTTCAGCTGTGAACATCCTCCTCATCACCCCAGAGAAGGCGATCAAACTCGCAGCCAACGACATGTTTCGATACTATCTCACGCGCGCTGATGGGTAGGTATGGCTGTATGGTATATAATATATTCTCTTGTAATCCGAAGAGAGGTAGGGCATAACGGTTTCCCGTTTGAAATTCGGAGTTGCCGGACTAGGGATCTCCAATATATATATTGTAACAAGCCGTGGTGGCCGTGGGGTTCGAGCAGTCGCGAGGGAAAACATCGTGAGGATCTGCATATGTCTGAGAAGTAATTGAAAGTCATGTATTGTGCCTAAGTTGGCGATGGACTCAACGTCTGTCACGTTGGAACTTTCATCCTCGGTGAAAAGTGGGTATTGTTGTTTCAACACCTCTGCTTACTCCTTCGGGGACCCTATTTCGTTTTTAATTATGTTGGCACAGTGATGTTTTTGATACTAGTGCGTTCGTAGGCTGCTGTAGCCCCTTATTCACGCTTGTTTGGAAACTCCGTAGATTAAAAAAATATATAACAAGTTATGCCATCTATGAAGCAAACTTACATAAGGGAAGATGATTTATTCTGTAAGTAATTGAGCATGTTATTCGTTGTAGGACTCTTCCGATAGTCCGCCAGATGATGGCGGGTGGGTTGGCGGGCGCGTGTCAAATAGTGATCACCACTCCTATGGAGCTGCTGAAGATACAGATGCAGGACGCTGGGCGCATCGCCGCTCAGGCTAAAGCTGGTAAACTTATCATCGTAGACAAATCCTTTCGATTAAACTTGGTCAATTAACCAAGGGGCTGAAAAAACTCACTGTAGTATGTTAATCCTAGAGAACATTAGATCCTTATTATAAATATCGTTCAATTAATCGAGAAGGCGAAAAATATAAGCACGATTTGGTCAATTTGATGTTTCCCTCCGTTAGTTATTTGCCATCAATATATAAATAAGTGAATGTCTATACTTGTACATTAAAAATGCAAAGTCCTGAATGACTTATTGTCTGACTTATAATTATATCAACGCACAGCCTTGACAAGTAGTCCTACAGACATTACATTGTGCTATTTTTAAGGGATTTCCAAATTCCAACTCGAAAGGGGCACAAAATGGTTTGAAAGTTCCGCGCGTGCGGTCGCTAGACATATTAGAAAGAGAAAAGATTTGTATATTACTTTTATTTATTTTTAATCATTGTATTCCTTTATTATGATCATATTCCTAAGAGCCGTGGTGGCCTCGGGGTTTGAGCAGTCGCCTGCTACGCAAGCGACGCAAGTGCGAATCCCAGCGGGGCCTGTACCAATGAGTTTTTCTAAAAAACTTATGTACAGTGATTTCACACCACGTGCTTTACGGTGAAGGAAAACATCGTGAGGAACCCTGCATATTTCTGAGAAGTAATTCAAAGACGTATGTATAGTGCCTGAGACGGCGATAGACTCACCATCTGTCACGTTGGTACTTAGTCAAAAATTCTGTGAAAAGTGGGTGTTGTGATAACAACACCTCTGCCTACCCCTTCGGGGAATACAGGCGTAAGGCGCATATGTATGTATATTCCTTTATTGAATAAAAACTTAATTATATATACGAGGAACAAATTATTTTTATAATTTTTAATGAATAAGCTCGAAATCTTCTGGAGTTTATTTTCTGTCAGTAATGGAATGCTACATTATCAATGAGTAACAAAGGCTATATTGTTCATCCTACGCGAGGCGAAGTTAATCTTTAAGTTCTTCCCAACAACTGTAATGTTTCTTAATTGATTGACATTCCATTTGTTAGAGGGTAAAACAGTGAAGCAGACAACAGCGATGCAGCTAACAAGAGAGTTGCTGCGTCAGAGAGGCATATTCGGTCTGTACAAGGGGATCACAGCCACGGCGGCGAGAGATGTCTCCTTCAGTATATTCTACTTCCCACTGTTCGCCACGCTCAAGGACGCTGGCCCAGTAAACGCCAATGGGGAGGCACCATTCTGGTAATTGCAACTCTTTTAATATGACACAAGGTGTTGAGTTTTGATCGCTGGCCTTGAATGCACCGATTATTATTTGAGTCTAAAATATTAAGATTTATACTTAAAATATTAAGAGGTAAATACGAAAAGATTCCACTTTCTTATTTTATACATGTTATACAAACATTTATCAAGTACCCTTCACCATGAGGAAAGTTACATATGTCTGAGAAGCAAACGACTTTCGCAAAGTTGTTCCTGAGATAAGCTAAACGCACCATATTTGTCAATTACTTCATAACACTTAGATGGAAAAAGTGTTACAATTTGTAAAAATATTATGCGAACGTGAATAATTCCGATTTTACGATACATTTAGTTACTCTTATACAATATAGTGATGAGAAAATTGCAACTTTACTCAGCACCAATAACACGAATTTTGCTTATTTCATATTTAACTTTAAGGTGTTGATATAAGATTCAATATCGCATATCGCACTAGCAACTAAAAGATTAATGTACCGGCCTACCAACAGTACTAAATACTATTTACAACCTTAGTATGAAAATAAGTAATACATATTATCAGGTGGTCATTCGTGTCTGGTTGCGCGGCGGGTTCAATGAGCGCCCTCGCCGTGAACCCCATGGATGTTGTCAAAACACGCATGCAGACCATCACCAAGGGATCTGGCGAGAGGCAGTACTCCTCCATCATGGACTGTATCACGTGAGTATTTTACTTACAAAATATATACACACATTTTTTTAGTTTGGGAAACGAAAGTAAACTTGTTAGCTTGTTGCTGTTAGAAAATTGCTTATAAAGTAGTCAACATTCACAAATTATTCCTTGAAATTATTAATTTGTGAATATATGTGTAAATTGTAATAGCATTGTGAAAGTACTAATAGAGACTTCAACAGACTTGCCATCTTACTAATAATATATTCGCCATAGAAGTTAAGGTGGCGACAGAGTCACTACCTAACACACCAGTCTGAATTAATGAGTTTATCTTAACCTCAATAAATATGTAAGTAAGAAATTGATGACACGACGAACTTTTAAGCCGAAGTATGTGTGGGAACCTATGTCTAAAAATAAATTCGACGAATTATGTGAATCGCCTGAGAAACTTTAACCGACTCTATTGACACGCGCCTTTTATCCGGGCACTATTGTGAAGAGTGAATGAAATTTGTGTATTTCCAGGCAAACAATGAAACACGAAGGTCCCACAGCGTTCTTCAAGGGCGGTGCGTGCCGTATGATGGTGATCGCACCACTGTTCGGTATAGCACAAGCTGTCTACTTCATTGGCATCGCCGAATACCTTCTCGGAAGGAAATAAATAACACGCCAAATGCAACCTTATCACAGGTCAACAAGTACTGTATTTAATTTTTAAGCATAACTGAATCAGGATATGAAATGTTTAGAAAGGAATTTATCTCAGGCTTCCTGATTACGTATTCTTCCTAATTTATCTGTTGGTTACTAGCGCTATCGAATAAAATAGGTAGCTAAAATGGCGCGTCCTCAATATAATTTTGGAGTCATGATCCATTCACCCACTGGACTTTTCCAACGGTGGACGGGTAATTCAAGATTACCCCGCCACCCACTGCGCTAGTGTGTACCAAAACCGGTATAATCATCGATGTATTATCAAAAATAATTATTTTTTTTCTGATTTTCTAATTTAACAGGGATTTCGCATTTTCGTATTTTTTTTACATCTACTCCATTTAATTCTGGCGCCTTATTATGTTATTAAAGAATAATTGCTCAGATTTTGAAACCTACCTCCTTTAAGTTCTGGTGACCTAGTACTTTTAGGTAATAAGTTCATAAAGCTCTTAAAACATGAATGAACAAAAATACAGCTTTTTACGTACAAATTTATTTGAACAGATTATCTAGATACATTGCATTATTTTCGATGAAAAATATCGACACTTTAAAATTTATTCCAAGTCCGTAATCAGGAATTACCCGTGGTGGGTGAAGCTGGTGGGTATACGGTTCATGACCCGAATTTTGCTGTTGAGATGATGGATCATATTGGCATAGAAGGCGACATAGGCGATCTTACATATTAACTGTTTTAAGGTAATTAACATATTTTTTTACAGCAAAAGTTTAAAAGTTAGCATGTTTTAGTTTACAAGTATCTACATGACTGAATGTGATATTTTTTAACGAATATGAAATGGATTATCTTATCTTTAATATTTACATGTATTTTTCATTGAAAACTTGGGCGATTTGATGTTTCATTAAGTCGGACAAGACCTGAAAAATTTTTCTTTGATTTTTTGAAGTATTAACTAAAATTTTCTATTAGTAAAAGAAAATGGACTGTCTTGTCATCGGTGCTTCGTTTTGTTATTCCTCAATTCTACTGAATGTATTATTTGTTATTCTAAATAACTTGCTTATTTAAAGACAACATTGCTTAATCGTTTAGTTATTATGACATTTGTATACATTTCCATTACCTGACAAATATTTAAGCAATTTATAGATAATAGCTCAATTATTTTATACTATTTTATTGTTGCTAGTACATATTGCGAGTGATATTATTAATTGTTATTATTTATTTTGATACTAGAGTTGTTGTTGCCGTAGTCCTACTAACTAATAAATTATGTGAAGGTTTGCTACTGGGATTAATAAAATCACAGTAGTTTCCAATTGTTTGGTCAATTCAATTAAATCATTAATTGTGTATTAGCTGTGCCCTGCGGTTTCACCCGCGTAGACAAAATTTCACGATGGTCAAGCCGTTTCGAAGATAAGTCGGAACAAACAGAATGAAAAAGTTTTTTTTTAATTTGACTGCTTTTTATACTTTCATATGCATTTAGTGAAAAGCTGTTGATTTCAAATTACAAACACTTAGAACACTCATTGAACGTGATATATAACACTTATTTAAGTTAATATAATACAGTTTCCAAATTAAAGCCTGACAGAGAAGAAACGGCGAAACAGACTCCCATTTTCACATAATACTCACAGTTTTTTAACACGTGGTCCCTTTATATAAATGGGGTTGATTGAATACAATTATATTCTGTTTAAAATTACCATTGTCTTGTAAAAAATGGGATTACGATTCGGTGGTTTTATTAGATGAATTTAAGCTTAAGCTTTTCGATCGATAGGTCGAGCAATAATCTAATCACAGGCTTCGAGATATATCGTGGTCTATAATGGTAAGTACGGTCACCAATCCAACCATTGGTCGCAGAATATATAGCTTAACTTCACAGGTCGATCCGTATGTGACGAGGGCTTTTGGAAACATTTAAATGTATTAAGTAGATAGTTATAAAAATATTGCTGTGCTTAGAATATTAACGAAGGATGCTTCTCAATTCAATGCAATTATTAATGTAATGACAATAAATGCCAATTGGATGTGTAGTTAAAAGTTTAAATGTTGTTAATAATGTCAATTGAATACTTCACTTTGAACTATGTAATCGAATGGATAAAAATAGATAAACATAATCGGTCAAAAAGAGTTTTATGGATTAATTTAATTGATAATCTATATTTTTTATAACACGTACATTCCCTTTATTGAATGCAAGAATTATGTATTATTAAAACTAGTTGCTTCCTTTATCCAAATATTTCCCGCTGAAGCGCCTTCACTTGACGTAAGATATTTATTATATTTCCAGTCGATGCAAATATTACTGAACACTTCTATACAAATACTATAGTTACAAGCTCGGGACTGGAAATATTCCTCAGACAAGGCAACATTAATACTCAAATATATCTTCGGAGTGAAAAGGATGTGAAGATACTTTTTGAAAGGAAAGCCGGTGTTGAAATGTATCTTGAAATTCATATCAAGAGTGATGGAATAAAATTTCGAATTGTGTTTTTTCCGAAAGCAATTCCGATTTGTCGATTTGAAGTTAAGAAAAATTACGCTAACGTTAAGACCGTTTATAATCTCGGCACAAACTCGGTAGAACATGACACACACAGACGTGTGTGTGTGTAATTTTGAATGTTTTTTTTTTTACTAAATTCAGTGCTGCTTGTAGTAAGCTTCTATTTATACTGTGGTTATGGTCTAGATTGGTTTGAGGCGTTAAGGTTCCAATTATTACAAAAATGAGAGCCATTCGTAAAGGCATGTAGACGTCTATCTATATAGTATTTATTCCCTAAATCTATAATATCCTTGTATGTAAGTAATATGTTGAGACAATAAATTAAATAATTAACATAATCGTTAAACATATTATGTGCGTTGGTTAAAAGTTAACTGTTTGACGTAATGTCAATTAAAGTATCAATATTACAGTATACACATCTAACAGTATAGCTAATATTATGAGACTTCTAAGCAAGTTTAGTAATACTTGATCTAGATATTGTAGCTGTGCGAGTGTAATCATCATTTTTTTGCGAAAGTTGCAATACTGCGTCAATATGTATACTGTAATAATACAGAGCTAGAAGCTCTGATAACATAGAACTCTAGTCGTGTGGATGTATGGACCGTTATTGATATTATAATTCAATGTTATAGCAATTATCTAAGTGTTCAATTTACTAAATGTTGTATCGAAATAGATTGAACCTTCGGCTATTTAAATTGTAGAATGCTTGCTGTGCGGGTCGCTAAAACGAGTGCTAATGCGCTAATATGCAGTAATATCTAACATCCAGCAAACATTAGACAAGCGCTCGTGATTGCGATCTTAGTTTAGACATTAAAACCACAATTAAAACTGAGGTAGAATAAACAATTTTCTCCACAAACGTTTTTTTATTTTATTCGCCACCTGTGTAAGCTACCCAGAAAACGCAGACTAGTTGCCTGCGTTTTCTGGGAAGCTTGCACACGCATGAAGGCGGGACCAAAAATATAGTCAAATTTGTAAACAATCAAGAAACTATGTAGTCCAAGTTGAGCAAAGTATCAATTTGATCAGTCACTCCACTTGATCAAAGCATTAAAATGTCTACAGATTCTTATATTCCGTACATTCTCCCACAACAATGATATGCAGGAGAAAGAATACCAAGTTTTACAGAAATTGCTGAGTAGTTCATGAACATTTTCTTTGTCTTTGGAATAAATGATGTCGGATTGAGTGATGGATGAATTTATTGACAGGATTGTAGGTAACCTACCTATGCAATCGCCCTCGGGGTTCCCACCTAGCCGTGGTGGGAGGGCTCTAGTAGTCGTGGCGGCACCCTACAATGAAGCTAAGAGGTACCCCGTGGCCCCCAATACATAGTGCGGGCTGGCCCAAGAGGGTCGCTCCTGTAAGTGGTGCCTGCTTTGAGTCATCAGCATCCCTTTGAGCGACGACGTCGTAGTCTGAGAAGTGGCGGGCGACGTGCAGGCGGCTCGGGCTCTTTGGTGCAAGTTGGCTTGTGGGGGTCGCCCCTAGGGTGATCTGCAGCCCGGCAGGTTTAACTAAGGTGCGACGGCGGCGTCGTCTGGGAAGTGACGGCGTCGTGCAGGGCGACCTGGGCCACTGGTGCAGGGTGGTCTGGGCCACTGGTGCAGGGTGGTCTGGGCCACTGGTTCTAGGTACATTATTTTTCAGTACTTCCCATAGTAGTTTCTCAAATGTATACCGTCAAAGTTTGTAAAATATTTTCAAATCTTTAATCTTGTTTTTGCTTAATCGACAAGCAAAGAGATAAGTAACCACATAGATATTTTTTTAACTGTAAGCAACTTCAATCGAGGTAACCAAATATAAAATTTTCGATTACCTATATGCAATTATAAAAATAAAATCACTTCTATTCGACACAAGATGGCATTATGCTGTGCCGTTAAGGGATTTGATGTAGTCCATCTGATTTTATGATATGGGCACAGACGAAAAAAAATTAAGAATCTATCTGGCTGCACTAGCACAGATATATAAAAAGAACTATAAGAAACGTAGAACTAGCACTAGGTTTTTGTAGTAAACGTTTTCTGTGCCTTACGTTTTGCTTAAAATGTGGCAGCACTCAAAATAAATGTCAGAAACGTCAATAGTGTTTCTACCGACGCCGCCGTGCTGTCAATACCGTGTATTCTTCTTTTACAAATTTTCCTATCTTCAGAGAAAGAAAACTTGAATATTTACAAAGGCATATTGATTTTTAGTACAGTTGACAGGGAGTTAATTAACACTAGTGAATCAAAATGACCACAATAGGTCCTAAAAAGGATGGCGGACCCAACATGGACTATTTTCAGTCGCCGGAATCACTTGCTCAATTTGACCAAATTCGTGTTTGGTTACAAAAAACATGTAAGAAGGTTAGTAAACAAATGTACAATTTTCATATTAGAAATCCTAGTATCCTATGCATATTTTTATTTTGATTAGAGGCCAGCATAGCCACAGTTTGATTTCTCGTGTGCTTTCATCCACTTAGTTATAGATCATTAGCCTCAGTTTCGGAATCTTGCCTTACCTTATTGTTTATCAAACATTTCGGCTTAATGCTGATGTGGAAATAACCAGCTTTAGTCTCCCAGGGGCAAGTTTAAACCCTTATGAGATACATAAAAACTTTGTAGAGAGCATAGCTATGTCTAATGGCATATCAATACCATATATCCGTAATTGGGGTCTGATAAAGATAATAGAAGACGCCATTTATGTAGCCTAACAACCAGGGCAGTGCAATTATCGGTGCCCTTATCTAACTTTCAATATATATTTTCATTTTATTTATTCTCAGTTCCCTGGGCCGTTGGCTAACCTGATGGATTATCAGGGCCCGCTTCATCATCACATCTTATAGTGATCATATAATTTGTAATTAGGTTCTAATAAAGAGAAATAGAAGATTTGTATTCTGGGTTGTGAGATATTGTCATATATCTAATTTCCAGCTGGTGCAGACAGACCCACCCACAAAGGAAGGATTAGCGCAGCTTGTAATTCAGTTCATCCAGTATCAAGAGAACAAGCTGGGAAAGAATGCATCGGATCCACCATTCCTGAGGCTTCCGGTGAGTTTTAGTTTATTTGGTTCTTGAAATACATGTCACACTTATGGTATACCTAGCAAGTAACTTAGTGTACTACAATTAAATCTTTTAGAAGAGAGAAGGAAACCCTTGGTTGATTTATGGTCTTCTACAGGGAACTATATAGGTAGTGGTTCCATCACGAGTTAAGAACCTGCAGAGAAAAATTGTTATGATACTGAGTATGTATTTATTCACCTAGTGCCATACATATATGTAGATGAAGACGGATGCAAAAAATTATTAATGCAGTTTCAAAGGTACTATCTATTCTTAACTTGTGACGGGACTTATATACACTATTGTACTCATTCCAATAAAACCTATTGACTGTCTGCTATATTTAAGAACTCAAGATTTTCTTTGGATCTCAAATTAAAATGCTACCTATCTGTGTCACCTTGCTAAAGATAGAAAGAAATATTCAGGGCTGAAGTTTCTTCAATTTCAATTATTGAAGAAGCACTTCAAGAAGAAGAAAATGAAATGCTAAGATGTATATTAGGATATATCAATAATTTTCAATATTGACTTGAAATACATGATGTTACGTCATGTATTTCAAGTTTAATTTAATCATATGGCTGAATCATTACAATAATAATATACAAATAAGTACCTCACTTTTATAGAATTGGCCTGCACTTTTATGCTTGTACAGAAGAAATTATATCTAAGAAAAGTACATTTTATATTTACTTTACGGTAAAAGCAAGTTTGCAGTATAACATAACAATTCAACATAAATTATGTGTCAGGTGTCATAAACTAGTATATACAGGTACACTATTATTCATTTAAGCATATATTTATGTCTCATTGACTTTTCACACAAATTTGCCGTAACCCAACTGCAAACTGTTAGTTGTAATGAGTATAATATTATTAATTAAATGCATTACCACTTTAATAATAAAACAAAACTACATCACAGTCAAAAATACTACAACACTTAATAATAAGCAGCATCTGGGAAAACGAATTGATTCTCTGGCAATCCCCTGGACCCAGTTCCTTCTATTGCAAACAGTGAACCAGCTTCGGGCTCTCGAGCCAGCTCCGCAGGGGTCAGATCAACCCGGCTGGTGGTAACAAATAGGGTAGACAAATCTCGGCCACCCCACATCACTGATGTAACTTTACTGGCAGGGATTGTGTGTTGCTCCAACAGTTTGCCAGCTCGCGAGTCAATTTTGATTACCTGAAATAATAGCAAAAATATGTTAAATTATGCTAGATTGGCTAGGCCATTCCTATCGAAAGGAGGGGCCTAAAAGGCCAGCAATAGCATTTGAAGATAGACATACATGTGCACCCCACCTCAAGCAACTAGGAAGAATGTTATGGAGATCAGTTGTTTCAACTAAACTTCACAGTTTGAAATAACCCATCCATATCCATAGCAGTTACTGTATGCATAATAAATACTTCCACACCTACACATTATAAATGGTATTTTTTGTGACTTATCAAACAGACAATGTCAGCTCCATGGTAGAATATTGAATGCTGCTTACTTTGCCACCATTGAAGCATGCCACCCAAAGGTTTCCATCACTATCTATGGTCATTCCATCAGGCAAGCCGGTCACATTGTTCCTCTCAAAACTGAACAGTGTCCTCCTGTTTTCTGAAATAATTTTAGAACTTCTTTAGAGGTTGATCAATTAAGATCCGTCTACTTATCTTGAAATGGGTAAGCAAATTACTTGTAATTATGTGAGTTATTTTGCTAATATAAATGAGCGGTTTTGAAGCTCGTTCATAGAAGCCTCTATAAACAATACAAACAATGTGGAATTAATGAATAGCGAGATTTATGTTGCAAAATGTATAATGATTTTTAATAAAATCTAGGTAGATTAGATCTAGATAGATAGATAGCCTAAACTTTAGTGTGCGCATTTCTGTCAGTCACGTGTTCTGTTAAAAGATAAAATATAAGTAACTCACTGATAGTCCCCGTGTCAAGATCATAATCAAATACATCAATTTGCTTGGTAGGCGTGTCAATGTAGAACATGTACTTGTTGTCGGCTGTCCAGGCTATTCCGTTGGAGACGGTCACCGGCCTCACCTTGTCCACGGGGTGTTGGTAGTTGTGCTGGTCTATCATGTACAATGTCGCCTGGTCCGGGTCCACTTCGCCTGCCTCCTCATTGCCCATTGTACCTGGTGTCAGATCAAGTCTAGTTAGAGTAGTCGAATAGAACAAGACTTTGTACTAATTAGTAAAATTACTTAAAAAAAATACGAGTATATATCGGCAGATAACCTATATACCTCTGTAAGAATAAATTAACGACTTCTAGGTGTGTGAAGTTATACCTGAAATATGGCGAAAAGCTCACGCATCTGTCATGTCAGATTTTCGACATTCATAAATGCCTTACCAGGGCCTGAACTGAATAAATCATTATCATTTTTCATTTTTAAATTATTAGTGGTGACTTTATCATCCCTACCTTAGTATCTTTTTAAGGAGCTTTGATTCGGTGGCAAGATGCATACAATTTATGGACATCGTATGGGCAGACAAACCGTAACTTTTTTGCCACTGGTAAAAATAGTTTAATTGCAATAAATTTATTGTCGTACCAATCCATAATCTTCCTTTAGCGTCTACTTTGCCGTCATTGCACCGGTTGTCAGGCAGGCCTAAGTCTAGCACGGTGAGCAGTCGGAGTGCGCTGTCTCCTCTAAAGGTGGAGTTCCAATTCATGACGTAAATCTCCGACCGCGACGTCACCAAAACTAGCTTAGGATTATCCTTTATTGTCAACACTAGCGATACTGGACCATAGCCTGAAAATAAACTCGTTACTTTGTCTCTCATTTTCTTTAATTTTTTCATTGTTGACTGAAGAGTTTTGAAATTAAGTTACTACTAAACTTCAACTACTATTACTTATGGCTCCACTAGTAGATCTGTATGCTTACTAAAATTAGTGGTTCAATAAATTCAATTCTATAGACGAATGTTAAACACAGACATAGGTGTGGCAAGGCAATATTGTTGCGAAAAAACTTATTTTGTGCAGTGAACAAAGTATTGTCACATTACGGGTTTTTACCTATAATCACATCAATCCATTGCTGCGTCAAAATTAACAAATCAACATGTTTGACTCTTTCTCATCTATACTCGAGTTAAATTAGGAAAACTCATATAAGACGCAGGCGAAACAGCTGGATGCTAGTTTACAATATGATTACTACGGAAGAATTATCGCCGAATATGACCTTACCTATCTCCCTGGTAGTGATGTTCCCCGCGTCAACGTCTAATCGATGAACTTTCTGTCCGTGGATGTCGACCCAGTACAGGGCGTTTTCTGGGCCGCACCAGTGCGGGCCCTCGAAGTGTACACCAGCGCGAAACACCTACGTTTAAAATATTTTTGTTTTGAGTTTTCAAACATGACTGTACAGTTATTTGTGTAAAAAATGTGTGAATATATTAACAAACAAGTACAACTCGTGTTGATCTTTTGAGGCATTTTTCCCTGAACAATCGAGGACCAATTTAAAACTTATAATTTAAATCAAAAAAAATATTAAGGGAAAAACAAAACTTCCTATTACTACACATAGAACGCGGCTACTCAATTTTTTTCTCAAGGCATGAAATATGAGCTCAACCTGATTCTCGATTGAACCTGGGACCTTGGCAAGCTAAGCCCCCATTTCCGCTAAACCATGGCAGCAACTTACTTTCGAAAAGTGCGGCATTTATAAAGTAAACAAATTGATATAGCAAAACGCAATTGGAAGATTAGATGCATCTTCAGATAATAATACACACTAGATGAATCTCACGATATTGTCAGCTACCAAATTGATTGAAGGTTACCTCAACACTCGTTCACGTGAGGGGTTTGGGCAAAGGTGGAGTTCGTAAAGACATAATGTTACCTACCCTAAGAATGGATTATTGCTTGTAGGAAATGAGAATGTTACCTGTTTTTATAAGCTGACCGAAAAACTAGGGTAGCTACATACTTATAATTTATTAAATACAATCAGTTTTGGGACCTTCGCCCTTAGGTAAAATCTTTTACCGGTTGTCAAATTTCATTATAGCCGGTCAGTCCGACAGCCTTGTTTTGATTCCGGTTGAAAATGTATTACCCTCTGAGAGAGGAACTCGATACTAATACAAACTGAATTTAAGATAAGGTAACTTTGAAAAATAATTATATTATTTTTGTACCGTGCACGCCTCTTTAGACAGATTGTATTGATACTTAAAAAAAACTGTCTGTCTCTGTGCCTATATTTGACATGAATTTCACCCAGTAAATATGTTTTGCACTTTGAAGTGACCACGAGTAATTGATTAAGCTCTAACTTTCATTGATAAATATATAATATTATATATTGCAATATGTATCATGCTCATGCTCATGGTGCCGCAAGCCCGTAAGATTAAACAAAGGACAAAACCATTAGGAACCTAATCTCAGTTTTGGTAATCGTAAGAACGGTAAGCAAATATAAAAATAGAAGACGAACGAGATGAGACTTCAATATAGGTAATAAACATTTATTTCATTTAAATAAAATTCAATTGGTTCCAACGGCATCTCGAATACCATATTTAGCCAAACCTTATTAATTGTATTTCAATTTGATTAAACCGTTCTCTTATCTATAATTATTGATATAAAAAACTTACATTTTTAATAAGCGGCGCACTTGATCTGTAGGCGAGAGTATTTACAAATAATATAGCCGAGAAAAATGTTCGCAGTAACATTGTGGTCGCGCTTCAAACGTTCGTCGCTCGCGGTCGTCCACTAGCTATTACAGCCTGCGTCAAGTTTTTTGCCCACCTGAGTGACTGTAGTTTTCGTACTAGTTTGCATACGGAGCCTTAATCGTACGATGGTTACTCGACTGTATGATAGTGACGGATGTATACGCGTCAAATACATCTGTCCCTTACAGAGTCGTGCTCATGTCACAATAAGATTTGATAGTAAGGGTCCTCGTTGATGTTTCGTCACTCAGATAGTACACTTTGCTCAATCATTCCCTTTGTTGTTCACAAGTTATTTAAAGCACCGATCAACCTAATTATACCATCATAATCCATGGTATGCATTAAAAATTGTTTAAATAGCTGTGAATCATTGGAAAACCTTAGCTTGGGAAGTAGGTATGTTAATTAAAGTACACATGCAGCCACCAGTTATGAGCGCTTAGCTATAATTGCGGGTGTAACTGCGCATGTATTTTATTAAGACACATAAAATGACAACCACAGGAATAACATTTTCCACATTTTCATTTTCAACGACCGTTTTGTAATTTCATGAAAGTCATTTTAGCCTGTTAGATATTTTGATGTTTGTAAATAAATAATGTTCAATTCATTCTAAATTTTAAATGCGTAAGCATCTTTCTGTTACTCTTTCACTTTTATCCGCGAACTGATATTGCGAATGCGGTACATAGAAGAGAGAAAATAATTTAGTTTATACTACCTATTCCCTGCGGTTTCGCCCGCGTAGACTTAATGTTATGGGTGACCCACGGAACCCTAATGTGTTTATTTTAATTAATAGTACCCTATGTCACTCCTTGTAACATTAGCTATCAGCTAGTGAATGTCTTATTAAAACAAGACAGACAGAGTTTTTTTAAAATTGGTTTTTGTATGTCGTTAGTGTCTATACTTTCATATGCATTTGGTTGAAAGTTGTTAATTTGAAATTACAAACAGACACTTCAATTTTATTTATCTGTATAGATAAGAAAGTACTATTGGCATGGGAACCCAGGCCACTTCTTGGCACGAAAATGTATTTCAAGCGAACAAAGTCACGGGCAGTCACTAGAATTAGATATACTTATAATTTAATGTAAGCCATCGCTTGTTTTTAGTTTTAAAGTACCATGGGAAGGTCGCAGCGGAACATCTCCGGTCTGTCGGTCACGGTTCGAAAGTTACCGGTTTACGGAAATGTAGCCTTCTCCAAGGACTTTCAATTATGTTACAGTTCAATTATATTGCATGCAGGAACTTGTTTTTGACAGATATCAAAGAAGTAATGTAGGTGTAGTAATATATTTATATAAGTAATTAATTTATTCGTAGCATGTATTTTTCCTTTATTTTTATGTTTTTATTATCTTTATTTAATTAAATCTATTAATGTATCTATCTTTTATTTTTTTCGTGCAGAGAGAAGGGAGGACCATTCTACTTGTTATCTTAGGATAATATGTGTCGACTCGTTAATAAAGAGCAAAAAACACTTCTTTAAGGGAGAATCTACTCTTATATATTCAGAGTTTTTTTATTTCCCTTTTTGATATTAATTAAAGATTTAAATGAGCTAACTATTTGTTTATGCACCACGGATGTCATAATCCAGCTGCAACTGTGCTGTTGCCTGTTATTATCTATTTAATATTTATTATTTCCTGTCTACATATATATCATACCATATAATAGATAGCCTTATACGAACATAATCTATAATAGTATACTATTAATTTGAGTAGCTATCTACCAGAATACATTTTCTTAGGTACCTAGACTACCTAGTTATTAATATTAACACTTACCTTGACCACTCGTCGTTAACTACCTATGTAAGTAGGTGAAACATATTAACTTATTCATAAGTAAGTCCTGTGTAAAAACACAGCTTCGAAAGAAAATTATATTCATCACCATTATCACAATATTTTTAGCCGAACATTGTCTACTGTTAAACATAGGATGACTGGAGGTGTCATCATGCCCCTCATCGTCAGGACTAACGTCGAATTTCCGTCTGAAATCTAGATGAACAGACAGTATCTAGAAATTTGATGGAGTTTTTAATACTCACACGTAGTTTTAAGGCTTGGATTGAATATAATACTTTTTGTCCCGGATAAATGTTATACTACTTACGATGGTACTATTTAAAAACATTGCGGGCGAAGCCACGGGCGTAAGCTAGTGTTTCATACTCTGATACTATTGACTTGAGACATTACTCATTATTAGCAGGTGGTGGTGCCAATTTGTGCGATAACAATTGGCAATATAAAGTCCCATAGGTAGCCAATGCAAAGTTAGTGCAAATTTGGAACAATAGTGAATCAATGATTGATGAGTGTGGATTAGAACTACCGCGTATTAAAAGTAAACATAGCTATGCAATATAAAGCCTATGGGAGAGAATGCTCTTCTATCAGGCGTCGTCTCCGTATTTACTACCCTTTTTATGCAGGAAGTCGTCGTGACGTCATATTTTAGTCTCATAACTATCAACATTATCGGGTCGTAGTAAGAAGCGTTTATTTAGCTCACGATTGTTGTGATGTTTTTATTACCAATTTAAATGTCGATGAAAAATTTACCAACCCAAAAGGCAGGGATAGGTTGCAATGTACAAATCGTAAGTTCACTACAATAGCCGCAACGGGTCTTTCTGAACACTCAGAAAGTAATGAGAGTGCTCAGAATCGTCGAGTACGTGTGCGTAATTATGTATGCGACGATGATACGAAGATTGTTATTAATTTGCAGATGAAAGTGTTCATGGACATGAAGCCGGGCGGCGCCCTGTGCACGGTGCTCGCCACCATGTTCCGCTTCAAGTCGGAGCAGCGGTGGCGCAAGTTCGACTTCCAGGTCGGTAAGGTATGCACCCGCGCGCACGCTGCCTCGCTCACCGCCCGCCGCCCGCCGCCAGACCCCGCCGTCTCAGCCATAGCCAGCAACACCACACGCGGCTCTCTTATAATAACAACGCATACATATACCTATGCAACACGCGTGTGATGCACATACATTTCATTCCTATAATAGCTACCGTCCGCGGTGTCGCCCGCGTTTTTTAGGGATCCCTAATTTAACTCAGTTAACAACATACCCTTAGCCTATGTTATTCATTGATGTTTTGGACTGAATTTAGAAACGATTTCACTAATATATTCTATTAGTCTGGATGTATCGGAGCCTACTCGTTACAAACAAATATTTCGTCTTTATAATTTTAGTTTAGACTAGCTTTGCCCTGCGGTTTCACCCGCGTAGATTTATGCGCCTCATATCAATCAAATACATACTCCAAATTTCAAGTCACTATGACTTGCGGCTTAAGCTCTGCGTTGATGAGTGTCAGTCAGGCAGGACAAGTAATTATATTATGTATATCAGATATAAAAAGAATAGATACAAAATTATAGACTGTAAATACTTATAGCCCCCAGCCGTATTTAATCTAGATTAGGGGTTAATTGCTGATTAACCTTTCGTAGAAGTATAGGCTATAAATATTTAGATCAGGGTCCAATACCTCAAGAGTGTGTCGTATTTAAAATATTACTTGTTAAACTAACTCATTATCTATGAATAGTATTACCATGGTTATTCAGTTAATTTACGAGGCTGATACCCTTCGGAAAACAAGGCCTAGGATATGACGCAAAAACCAAGAGGTATTCTAATTCTAATATTAAAAGACATTCGACTTCTTTACCCTAAAAGAAATGTTAAATAATTAATTTACAATACTTATTCCGTTCACACGCGTGTTGTTGCTATTTATTGCACGAATTGTGTCCAGGGTATGATCTATTAACCAAAGGTATACATTTACACTGTCTAGAGCACATTTAAACACAATATTGGAATCACATAAACAATATGAAGACCATTCTGTTTATTGTAAATATCACAGTTGCAAATGTTTAAATTATTATAATCAATGTTCACAGATTTATATTATAATGCTCAGACAAATTTTGAACACAACAATATAGTTCACTATAAATTGTCACACACAATTGAATTAATATCTTTATGCAGTGTTAACTGTCACCATATTTGAATTAAGACACCGGTTCTTCTGTATTATAACGATGGTTTCGACTGTGCTTCAATGTTCCTAGTCCCTATGTACCATTTCATGCAAGTCATTGTGTGGCACAGCGAATCAATGTGGGTGACTGTATGTTTGTACATAAATGTGGGTGTTACCAATAACAAAGCATTGTGTGTGTGAAAATAACACGATTTTTGGATGTATTGTCACTAATCTAGCGGGGAACGATTGCGTTCTTTTCTCTTGTGCATGCACTTTCCGGGTCCATTTTTATAATCTCTTATAGTTTTCCAATCCAGAGTAAAAGTAGATTAACGGTAATGTAGGTCTTGTTACTTATAACACATTATTTAATTGCTATATTACCGATAAACAAGAGTGCAATATATCACAGATTGAAGCGACTTTATATTATTATATTGAGTGAATAATACCTCTATTTTAATAACCTGTGATAATGTACATTTTAAATACAATACTTTTTTAAAAGTATCCAGTTATTTTGATTGAAGAAGTATTGACTATTATATTTTTTGTTATTTATATATTTTACCAATTAGCTAATTCGTGCAGTTACTAACATAACGCTTCTCTCTGGTCCCTCCCCCCATCCTCCATTTGCAGAACCCTTCCCGCAAGGACCTGAATGTCCAGATGATGATGGACATAGAGACATCCCTGCAGAACGCTGAGATAATCCGTTCGCCGTGCGTCTACATACGGCCGGAGGTCGACAAGGCTACTGCTAACAAGATTAAGGATATTGTCAGCAATCACCAGGGAGAGGTTTGCGGTATGGTACACTTGAAAATCCCTTTAATTCACAGATTCACATAATATCACCGCCAACGGCTTTAAATTAATAGTTTATTTGATTTATTTCGTAATTAGCTGTGCCGCGGTTTTACTAACGGTTTTACAGTTACGCGTAGGATCATCAGTTCTCTGTCTACACAAGTCTCGGTAAAATCGGTCTAGCCGTTTCTGAGATTAGTCGGAATAACAAATACTAGGACAGAATTAAATGAAATAGGAAAAAGTTTTTTTTCATGTATCGTTTATACTAAAATTTTCGAAGGGATAGTTTAACACCGAAATTAATAAATATGTACTTGGCAAGTGGCGAACCCTCACCTATTATCAGGCAGGACTTTACGGTATATATCGGTGGATTTCTAGAGACCTACTGTTACCTCGCGGAGTCCGTGGTGTGATAAGTCACTATGGCTAACTTTTATAACTGGTACAGACGTGATTTCTCGGGGAGCTCGTGGCACAGTTGCTATGCAACCCTCACCCTAGCCAGTAATTGGATGGGTGACCGCCCGAGCTCCGCGCCTCGGAGAGTACGTTAAGCCATCGGTTTCGGTTGCCAATTTATTATCTTTGGCAATCGTTACAGGTCAGTCTGAGGCCTAAAATAGTCTGACAACTGGTTTAACCCAAATCACAAATTTCCCAATGTGGCAGTCGCTTCGAATAAAAATCAGGTGATCAGCCACATCGGGTTGAATCAAGTGAAATCACAGCAATGTATGGGATAAGGCCAGGGAGATGATAATGATGACAGACGGAACTTCTCATACTTTGCAGCCATGTCTCATGGATACATGTTCTTTTATAGAGGATGAAGAGGAAGCAACACACATAATATACCCGGCGGTGGATCCGCTCGAAGAAGAATACGCTCGGCCCGTGTTCCGCCGAGGAGGCAGCGTGCTGGTCCACTGGTACTACTTGCCCGACAGCCACGACACATGGGCCCAGGCGGATCTGCCGGTAAGTATCTTATTAACACACAACATATTATACAAACATTTATTCTGAAAAATGCTTAGGAAAAATACGAACACGAAACCGTGCAGTTGCACTGCCATCCGAGCCACTCACGATATCGTCACATGCGTCGAATATTTACTTCCCTTGTTTTTGCGATTTTACAGCCGTCTACAAAAACAACGCCTGAAAAAAATTATTGACTTGAATCAACAGCAGAAACAAATAAAAGTAAACAAACAAGTTGTTACTGGTGAAAGTTAGTTTGCACTAGTATATCAGGTGTTGCAGCACGTTGATGTCAAAAACAAATACAAACTCCGCCATAATACTCTCTGTTTCTCTAAATGAAATATAACGGTTATACATATTGTAAATCCGTTGTTGACTGTAAGGGTTATACGTAGGATTGTTTATGTGTAATTTGAGACTTTTAAGAGCTATTTTGTAATAAATAACGCACACTGAACTTGGATTACGTCAATTCCAGCGGAGCTAGTTTTTAACCGACTTCAAAAAAAAGTAAGAACAACACATCATTTAATTTTTTTTCTTTTTGAAGACGGTTTTACTTCAGTATTCAGTAATTCAGTGCGACCTGATGAGTGACGCACGACATCAGCGATGTAAGAACTTAGTGCATTACCTTTACTACCGTATGAAATACGCATACGTATGAAGCATGTACTTGACTCGACTTTATCAGCATTATGACTTTTTAAGTACCCTATTTACGGCTTCGGGGACAAATCTATCCCTATACGAATTTCAACTAAATCGGTTCAAGGGTTTAGCTGAATTTACATGTTTAAAAGAGCCAATAACGCGTTTCATATGTGCTGTCGTAATCATTCATGAGGCAGGCCATAAAGTCTATTGCCCCTTTTGAAGTATATTATATGTTTTTGTGTTAAGGTGGATGTGCCAGAGACAGCGAACTGGGAGTTGACTCGTTCGGAGCCATGGCGCGTGAGTGCCACGTGGGTGCTCGACTTGCCTCAATATAACGAGTGGATGAACGAGGAGGACTACGAGGTCGACTCCAATGGAAAGAAGAAGGTATTTAGATGTCATGATTATGACGCCTCACTTAATTTGGCCTACCATCATCAGTAAGCTTTGACATTTTATTTTGGTACCACACGTCAAAGCCGAGAAGTTCTTAAAACGCGCTGCTTAAACGATCATACTATTGTGTAAAATAGTCGTAAAATTTTTGTTTATGTTCGTGTAGGTGCACAAGTTGCGTCTGTCGGTGGACGAGTTGCTCCCGGGCGCAGACCCCCCCGGCAAGAGCAAGAAAGGCAAGAGGAAGCGCTCGCCCTCCCCGCCACCACTCAAACACGCCAAGCGCAAGAGGTACCTTGATACCTGCATCTATATCTAATTATGAATAAAAGCAGAATGTCTGTTTGTAATTACATATTACACAGATTTTCACTAAATGCATATGGAAGTATGCATGGTACTAATATAAAAAATATGTATTTGTTCCGACTAATTTTGATACCCTTGCGGTTTCAGCATAAATAAGATTGGAATGTCTGTATGTAATTCCAAATTAGCAGATTTTCACTAAATGCATATGGAGGTATACACGGTACTATAATAATAATAAAATTTTCTGTCTGTTCGTTTGTTCCGGCTAATCTCTGAAATGGCTGGACCAAATTTAACAGGACTTCCACAGCTAGATACTGATGTTACAAGGAATAACTTAAAGTTAAATACATACATCACACGTTAATCTCATTTAATTAGGTAGATAGTGTACATGAAACCAGTGTGTGTGGTGAATCTATATGGTGTGAATATTATCGACAGCCGCATCACGAAGCGTCGCGACAACGACGGTGACGATGAGGACGACAACGCCTCGCGGGACAACACTGACGTTGCTCCCACGCCTGAAGCTGAACGGGTGCCGGAACGTACGTCACTATTACACTAACTACCTCACATGTGACTATCACTTCACATAATATGTCAATGAAAAATATTTTTCGTCTCGCGATTTTTTCTTCACTAAAAAGACTTGCAAATCACTGTCTTTGTCTGTCTGTTTAGGAATAAAGTCCTCCACGAAGCACAGAGATTACACACCCTCATTACCCCTTTGCGCTCTAGGATTACAAAATTGTCACACATTCGAGAATTGTTCACTATTATATCCTCTATTGATTACTCTCTCTTTCTTGACTTCGACTATAAATTGAAGTAGTAATTTCCATACAAATTATTTGATCTGTTTGAACGCGTCTTTCTTCTAAATGACGTTACGATTCTTACTAACATGTCGGACGGAGTTATACTCAGAGAGGCTTATAGCTAAAAAAAAATTAAAAAAAAACATTTTTATTTATAGGTAGTGGAGAAAAGTCAACGCTTATTATTAACGTAATTGTCTTAAGAAACGAAGTGAAGCGAGGGCGAATCGCTAGTCTATAGTATAAATTGTGTATGGTATAATCACCTGTTTGTAGCGACCCCAGTACCAGAACCGCCGGCAACCTCAAGTGAAGCTCCGGCCACTCCCGCCCCGCCTATGGACACCCATGATGATTCACAAGGAAAACATAGTGATTCTAACACACAGGTAACGATCCATACCTATACACACAGCCTAAATCGCTGGTCTTAGAGCCATAATATTTTTTGGGTGTGGTCTTGTTGAGATGTACATTAATATACATATATAATATATACACTAAGAAAGGGTTGTCTGTCTGTTACCATTTCACGACTAAACCACTGAACCGATTTTACTGAATTTTTCATACAGGGTGTGCATTTGTATTGGTACCATATTCATAAAAAACATTTCATGTTTGATTTATATTATATAGCTAATACTATAGACAATCATTGGAGATTATAATTTATACTTTTTTGGTTTGGACTTAGTATAAAAAAATGTTTTTCTTACCTGACTAATCATGGAAGATCATAATATTGTAAGAAAACTGGTAGACATATAATTTTCTAAAAGTAAAACATACGAGGCTTGATGTATATTGATATTAAGTTACAGGCGGACAAATATTGAGACACATTTATATAAAAACACATGTACAGATGATTTAAAATTAACCTTACTGTGAAGTAAGTAAGTAAGAAACAGACGTCAAACCAATTAGTTAACCTTAACGAATTTGGTTTGACGTTTGTTTGCCCACTTGAATGAGTTACTATACATTAAAAAATATTTAACAAAGCCGTTCCGAATAATTTCCAGTTGCGAGACAAATTATGGTAAATTAGTTCGTAAACATCTTCATCAATTCATCTGCATAACTCGATCTTATATTATAAATACCTAACCCGGCTAAAAGTTCTTTTGAAACAGACAAACGACAATGCATATTTTTAATAAAATGTAAATGTCATTTTAATAAAATTTACATGTACTTTAATATTTATTGAAGTACTGGCAAGAATTTAAAATTAATTTAATTCGAAATCGAGTCTAGTCAATCTATGATTTTTACGCATTATGTCCATGATCCACGAGCCATGGTGATCTTGGGGTTTGAGCAGGTTCAGACGCAAGCTCGAATCCCAGTGAGGTTAGTATGGGCCTCAATGAGTTTTTAAAAAAATCTTATGTACAGTGATTTCACACCACGTGCTTTACGGTGAAGGAAACCATCTAGAGGAAACCTGCATATGTCTGAGAAGTAATTCAAAGACGTATGTATAGTGACGGAGACGGCGATAGACTCACGTTGTCTGTCACGTTGGCACTCAATCATCTTCGGTGAAAAGTGGGTGTTGTTATTACATCACCTCTGCCTACCTCTTCGAGGAATACAGGCGTGAGCATATTATGTATGTTCCATGATCCATTGAAAAAATCAGACATCGCTTTCAGTAAGGGATTTACTGAGAGACGCAATGTTAGCGTAGTCTTTGGTTTAACCGACGACTAACCTAAAGGCTATAGACAACTGTAAATAGGTAAAACATTGAGGCAGTCTAATGAAGTAATAATCTAATGAATAATAAGTTAGTAATTTATTCCATATGCTGCACTTATTCACGGCTTTAGACTATGGCTGGTTTGTTGCAAGATAGAGCGAGTAAATACAGATACACAGCTGTTACTAATATTATGAATGCAAAATTGTCTCTGTATGTTTTTTTTATTTTCAAGGCTAAACTGATTTTGTTTGAATTCGGTATACGATAGCTTTGACACCAAGGAAGGGCGTAGGATACCTAAAAATTTTGAAAAAGTCACGCAAGCTACTCTAATTATTTTTTAAACATTGTGTTTCCTACAGAATTTGTCAGATGTTAATTCTCACATTGAGTAAAATAAAATAATAATTTGTTTGTTTTTTCATTAATACGTTATTTGTAGGAGATGTTGACTAAAGAAGAGTTGGAAGACAACGTGACGGATCAAACGCATCACATCGTGGTGCCCTCCTACTCCGCGTGGTTCGACTACAACTCCATACATACCATCGAGAAGCGAGCATTACCAGAGTTCTTCAATGGCAAGAATAAGTCTAAGACTCCCGAAATATACCTTGCATACAGGTAAACGCCATTCTATACTACCATACATTTACATATAATTATAATTTGAAGAATGATAATTATAATTATAACATTTGTTGCTGGAAACGAGCGTCGAGCGGCTTGCATCAGGTTGCACCTTGATTCAAGCCTCTTTATTACAAACACTTTAAACCAAGGCTGGACTGAGACTAAACCTATGTCCATCCATTTTAAACCCATTTCACAAAAAGAAAATTATCTTAGGCTATGTTTGGAAGGAAAAACATATTTTTTTATTGAAGCCAAATGCATTCACGACTGACAATGAGACTTCTGTATCATAATTAATGATTTTTTTGTTAAGATATAATAATAACCTTATTTACATGTTCGTTTAAATGAAAATTATTTATTTAGGCCCTCCTAAACTGATACTAAATAAATAATTTTCATTACCAGGGGGGTAAGGCGACTATTAGTAAAACATGATTGTTCCTTAGTAAGCTATCGTCAGATCTCCCATACACATTTTCATTTATACATTCTGTAACTAATGGGATCTATGTGATCCCTGACTCAGAAAGACTGCGATGTTATTGTGAATCTAAGTAAACAAAGTCGTGGCCAAAAAAATTCCTTAGGCAAGGATGCAGGTTTTAATAATGCTGATGATAGTGAGAATTGTTTTCCGTAGAAACTTCATGATAGACACGTATCGTCTGAACCCAACGGAGTATTTAACGAGCACGGCCAGTCGCCGCAACCTCGCGGGAGATGTATGCGCCATCATGAGAGTGCATGGCTTCCTCGAGCAGTGGGGACTCATCAATTATCAGGTATAAATATTCTCATGCCATCCCAGAAGGTTTCCCGAAAGGGTAAGCATAGGTGTTGTTATTACAAGTGCCAACGTGACAGATGGTGAGTCAATCGCGGTCCCAGGCTATATAATAGTTTCAAGTATCAGGTATCCCACAGTAATACAAGTCATGCAATGCATGGACTCATATCCATAACTTAGAAATCTCACCATTCTATACCAGTATTTTCTTCATTGTCAAGCCGACTGAAATATATCGTGACAACATGGATTACGTGACAAATAAGGGATAGAAAAAATGGATACACGAGCTGGAAAATAACCATGTAATATAATATAATATATAACCAATGAAACGGATATTGTTTCATTCGATGTTATGTAACGTTTCAGGTGGAAGCCGAAGCACGTCCAACAGCAATGGGTCCACCGCCCACATCCCATTTCCACGTGCTCTCCGATACTCCGTCTGGTCTGCAGCCGCTCGTGGCTAGACCCACGCAACCCAGACCAGGTAAATAAAACGATATGTCAAGGTACTGACATTTATTCACCAATACGGGACCACAATATCCCAATGGATAGGTATTAGATATTAGAAAGTTGTTGAAGTTTGTCGACTGCAATCTAGCGTGAGTTTCAAAACCCAAATTTTATATTTATAAAATTCCCGACTGTCTGGATATATCAACGCCCAGCTTACTACTAGTCCTAGAGAAATTATGTGCGGTGCGGTGTGTTTGTGCGGTGTAAGTACTAACTAAAGAAGAGAATGTGTTATTAAAAATGAGTTTAGTGAAGGGTAGAATTTTCTGTGAATCTTTTTATACTTCGGGTGGAATACCACGCGGGCGGCAAACTAGTGCAAAGTAATAATTGATAGCAATAAAACTTTAGCACGTGAAAGTAATATTTTGTGACATTGTGACAATGCGTGGTATGTTACCAGCGGAGAACGTGCCGAAGGTGGAGCCAGGGTTGCCGAACGGAGCCGAGGGCGGCGTGCCCCCGCTGGGCGCCGGGCCGCTGGCGCCCGTCAAGGCCGAGCCGCCGCTCGACATGCCCGCCGAGCCCGGCCTCAAGCTCGACCAGGTATACTACTTCTGATACATCACTTTGCAAACGTAGAGAGATGGAGCTCGCGGATTCTAACCCCAACGAGAACAACCTTGCATTTTCTTTGTGTTATGTTTCTCTGTATAAACTACGAGGAGGCTGTAATGTATGGTGTAGTGTGTAGAGGGAGCGGATGTAGTATGTAGTGTGTGTGCGTGGACAGTACCGCGGCGGGGCGCGCGGGCGCGAGTGGACGGAGCAGGAGACGCTGTTGCTGCTGGAGGCGCTGGAGCTGCACCGCGACGACTGGAACCGAGTGGCCGCGCACGTCGGCTCGCGCACGCACGACGAGTGCATCCTGCACTTCCTGCGGCTGCCCATCGAGGAGCCCTACCTCACTGACCTCGCTTCTGGTATTTACATCACCAATTACGCATACTTTGTCGCCTAGGAAGGCATCACATTAGTGGAAAATTATCCACTTTAGTATACAGTCCGGATATGCTCACAAAAATATTTTGTTCACGTCAAAAGTGATATGGTCAGCTGAATATGAAGAGCTAAATTATGCAAGCAATCTTACGTATAAAATAATATGACGAGTGTTTTAAATTGCGCTCTTTGTTCAGGTGGCGTGTTAGGCCCGCTAGCGTACCAGCCGATTCCGTTCAGCAAGAGCGGCAACCCTGTGATGAGTACGGTGGCATTCCTGGCCTCTGTGGTCGACCCTCGCATCGCCTCCAAGGCCACCAGAGCCGCTATGGACGAATTCGCTGCCATTAAGGTACTCACCATCTTCTTCCTTGTCATCACATATAAACAAATTAATTATATAAACAAAGTAATTTATTTACCATCACGCTGCACTCTGCACCATGTTCGTCAGGAATTTATTTAATTTTACATAGAAATATGCAGAGTTAATTATATTCGTTAATCAACAAAAAATTCGAAGAAAAAAGATCAAAATTTGATGCCTTGACCTAGATTCCGAATTCTGTGTTGTTAGTTTGTATGTATAGACAACATATGTAAAATAAAATAATAATATGTATCTGTAGTATAGACTGCATTCTCAGGAGAGATGCTGCGTCACTACTTGATATATAAAATCTGTATGGTCGGACCTATAGGTCCTGTCAGGAGTTATGACCTTGAATAAAATATAGTTATTTTATGAGTCTGTCTCTGTTGGTCAGTATGGCGGGATGCGAATAAAATATATGCGCAGTTACTCCCTATTATTTTAGCTGAATACTCCAGGTGGCGTAACGTGGCTCCTAAACCGCTAAAAACAAGGGGAGGGACATATTCGACGCATTTGGTGAGATCACTAGAAGCCCAGTTGGCAGAGCAACTACACGCAGCAGAGGTCGTTCCAGACCATTTGAGTATTTAGAAAATAAACATATTGTGTCACAAATCTAATATTATTATTGTCGCCAGGATGAGGTGCCAGCAGCCATGATGGAAGCCCATGTGAAGGCAGCCGGTGCTCACGGCGCCGCCGCCGCTCTGGCCGCCACTGGCATCGCGGGGACGGCCCCAGAACTCTCGCCCACTGGTAACTGCTTTACTTCATCATCATTTATTTAAGAGCAACACTCGCAGGCTTCGATCACAGTAAGCTTATCAAGCAGTATGGAAACTAGGCCTAATTTTGAAATGAGAACGTTTGGTCCCTTGGAGCGGTCTCAAGTACCGCCTTTTTCCTTGACTTGAGTACGAGTCTGAAACACTGCTGAATGGAGATCTTATGTAATAGGAATTTGAAACCTCAAGCCCCTCACACTGCTCACGCTCGGAAGTCGCTAAAGAAACTCTAAAGAAACCATTGACTACTAACCTTCAACCAATCGGCGATCACACTAGTTCACGATAGAACTTACAACAGTCTTTACCATTAGCTCTAATAACCGGGTACTAATCTAGACTCTAAGCTGCTACTGGACAATTGCCTTCGGCTGGGTATGTAAACGAGCTTTTATAACTGGTAACGAACGATCTTTGAACCCAATATGGCAGTGGCGCTTGTGATACAATACCAGCGAAGCAGTCGACTTTCCTATTATAGTACAAACACCTATCTTATGTTATTTACAATAATGTGAAGGTGAGAAGAAAGAAGGTGGTGCAGATGTGAAGACTGAAGCCATGGAGGTGGAAGAAGGCGAGGCCAAGGTCAAGGAGGAGCCGGCCGACGCGCCACAAGAAGAAAAGGAACCCAAGGAAGAACCTGATGCGCCGCCCGGTAACTAACTTTATAATATAGTCTATTATAATATATTGTATTATCCAGGGATTATTTAACTTCTTTTCGAAACGTTATTTTGCCATATATATTTTTGTGGTGGATTTTTTTTAGCAGCCTACAAGTTACTCCTTGTATCATTAGCTATCTGCCAGTGAACGTCCCGTTCATATCGGTCCAGCCGTTTCGGAGATCAGCTGGAACAAACAGAATTTTTTTTAATTGTTTTTTCTTTTTCTGTACCGTGTATTTTGTCAAAAGACTTCAATTTTATTTATCTGTATAGATATAGACTATGTAATATAAGGAGCCTATTGTTTTATAAAGCAGAAGGAGCAGGCACAGTGGACGCGAAGCTACAGTCAGCGGCAGCTGCGTCGCTCGCGGCGGCCGCAGTGAAAGCCAAGCATCTCGCCGGCGTCGAGGAACGGAAGATCAAGTCACTGGTAGCTCTCCTCGTTGAGACACAGATGAAGAAGTTAGAGATCAAACTACGTCATTTCGAAGAGCTTGAAGCTACCATGGAGCGGGAGAGGGAAGGTTTGTTTGCAACTATTTTGGCTTATGTTTAAGGCCTGTTTTGGCTTGCCTTGAAATTTTTGAAACAAGAGTACCGTAATTACTACGTTTTGGTTCGTGAACGAAATTCTGTCTATCTCCTAGTCTATGTTATTTTCGAAACTTATTTTAGTTTCATTCTTTAGAGAGGATAACTAAATAGCGGGCGGCATTTGTAAAAAGATGTCTGTCTGTGTAGGGCCGTGCTTGCAGTTTTCACCATAAGAGAGACGATTCTATCGAACATATATATTTTTTGAGTTATATTGTGAATACTAATTGTCAATAATGTTTTAGTAATGAGATGTCTCATAATGATGGTTTATTTACGTCAGGTCTTGAGTACCAGCGTCAGCAGTTGATCCAGGAGCGGCAGCAGTTCCACCTCGAGCAGCTCAAGGCGGCGGAATTCCGGGCAAGACACCAGGCACACCAGAGGTCAGCATATTTTATCTTGTATAGAATAATTATACAAATTCAATAATTAGTCAATAATTATACAAAATAATACAACTTTAGGATTTTTAATGAAACATCTAATTAGAAGAGCAGCTGATTCGAGAACGTAGGCATTCTGACGAACTTAACGGAGAAGTTAAACGTTGTAGTGAAATCTGCATATTATTATTATATTTGAGTAGATATTCCAAGATTGTAGTGCCTGAGACAATGATGGATTCACAAACCGTCATGTTTTTATTTAATCGTCTTCGGTGAAAAGTGGGTGTTCTTCTTACAACACCTCTGGTTACCCATTTAGGGGTGAGTTTGGGCACATTGGCGTAGTATATTATAGTAAGATGTGGTTTATGTATGTATTCAGGTTGCAAGCGGAAGGCGGAGGCGTCGTGCCTCCAGTAGCCGCTGCGCCCGAACAACCAGCGCCCGAGCCCGCGCCACAAGCGCATCACGCATAGATATAACACTACAAACCTACTATATTTCATTGAATTGTATACAGCACAGAAGAAAATATTCCACCCGAGACCAAGCTTCTTACAAACGTCGCGCCAATACACCCATACATAGGGTTTTCGCACGTTCTGACAGAGTACAAACTATGGCGCGTGAGTACACGTACGTCGCAGTGCATGTGTGAATTCACTTGCATCGCTTGCATGGTTTCGAAATATGTGGAGCTATTGATTTTATAAATTTTATAACATTACTTAAACATGTACTTTACGGTAATTTACAATATCCGAAGAGATTTTATAAAACAAGTATGCGATTTCTTCCGCGTGGATTGTTTTTGTTATAAAACTTAACCTCAAGATTAAAGTTCAGTGTACTGGTAATAAATTACCATGAGACGGCATATTATGGGCCTTTGTCACCAGGTCTATATTTTGACTGTCTAGCTAAGAAAAGTTAGTATTCTCAGCGCGACAGTTGTATGTTACCAGAGAAAACAAGACCTCTTGTGACCTCTGGCTGGGTTTTTTTAGTGTCTGTAGCTTGCATTGTCAAGAAATGTCGTATAGCTTTCTGCAGTTGATATGATGGTGATATTTCCACAACTTTAACCAGATATACCGCATTTATGCTGATGTCCTAACTCCATTCTATATTGTATTTATGTCAGAGTAACTTGGATAAGCATAATTTCTGTCTTCATTGTCTTTGGACTGAGGAAATAATCCTTAGTGATCGACTTTAAATATAATAATGTAGTTGAGTGGATATGAAATGACGGGGGAATAAATTCATAGTATTGTAATGTATGTGTTGTGTATACAGTTATGTATTAGTGTGTTAGGGGAAAGTTATATTCGTTACTTCGAAGATCTGTCAGATGGAAGCGTGAAAGATGAATGAAGCTATTTTAATAATATAGGCTAATTTATTCGTAAGTTTCTAGTAATAGGAGGAGAATTTAATTCGTAAACAGAATTTTAAATAAAATAATGTGAAAATTTACTGTTTTTATTTATAGTCTCTACTAGCGATCTTCCCTTTGAGTTCTTTAAGTGTTATGTAACATAATGAAACATTGATAGTGTTACATAACACTTATTTCACTCAATATCGTAGTGTGAAAAACATGTTTCGTGAACCATGCACCTACCAGCTTCACCCACCAGTGGGTCCACCCATTGAATGAAATTATATCTTTCTATGAGCTATAGATGTAAAGTTTTAAGTAATTATATGATTGGAGATATATCATCAGCTGCTTATTTTGCAGGGCGTTTGTTTTTCAAAATGCCGATATGTTAGAAAAAAAGATGAACACCGCTATTGTGTGGAAACTCTGTTTAATGGTCTTTTTTGAGTGTTGTTTTGTAAAATAAAAGCGAAACAATGGCAGTTAATCGCGGTTGCACCGCTGCACCAGCAGCGCTTAGATTTATCTAACATTAAATAATTAAAATATTAGTACGTACGTGTCAAAATAATTCAGCTAATAATATGAAGCATTGTTTATTTTTGTTTTTGTTCATATTATATATGTATTTTAATATAGTTAGTGTTTCCGGTAAATCGTATAGGATTTCCATGGTAGGTATAGTAGCATTATATTTCACCATGTCTTTTTTTTTTAATTAAGACGGTAAGATAAAAAAATATTCTTCTGATTTTTGTTACCACCAACACATAAAAAAAAATTAAATTTTTTTTTTCTTGTCAGTACTTTCATATGCATTATTTAGTGAAAATCTTTTTTGGAATTACAAACAGACACTTAAATTTTATTTAGGTATCTATATAGAAGCCCTGAAGATGTATAGGTTTATGCACAATTTAAAAGTATGATAAAGCATTTTCTACCAATTCACCACCTCTGACAGGAGATAATAATAAAGCGTGCGTGCATCAAAAGCATGTACGGAGACAAACTAAATGATAAGACTAATGAACAACATAAGTGAGGGCAAGGCAGAAATTATGAAAATATTATATAGCAATATACTTATACATAAAAATAATTCGTCATTGGGAATGTTTGTATTTGAAATGCGTGCCTAGGTGTCGTCTCAAGAGAACCCAGGGTCTCCGGCGTTGTTCCTGCACGGGGAGAGTCCTGTGTGGGACGCGGAGACACAGAGCCTCTACTTCGTGGACGTGCACAATCAAAACGTACACAAGCTCGAGTACAACAGCGGCAAAATAATCACCAAGCATATTGGTTTGTTATATACTCCCGTTTTACTAAAGCCTTTATTGTGTAGCAATATAGGAATGTCTCGTTCACAGAGAATCGCTAGTAAAGTAGGTATAGGTAATATAATGGCTAGGTGGCCAATTATGTGTTCTGTGTGTTGATATAAAACAAATATTGGTCGCCTTTTTTGTTAAGCTGATCAAGAGCGAATACGTGGCTAAGACACGATAGCTATCGACAAAAAATCTGATGTTTATCCAGCGAAACAAAAAAGTTGATGTTTGAATTATGCTCAATTCTACTGATTGCAGTCTTACGATAGTCACGCATGTGGGTAAAAAGCAGATACCTACAATCAAATTGATGAATTAACGCGTAGCAACGTTTGAAGCTGTATCGTGACGTTCAAGCCGTGTATTTTGCCTTAACGTTTTCGTATTGTCTAGTATCATACGTATGTTTAGTACTTTCAAAGGTAAGGTATAGACCTGTAGTTTTATTAGTATGGTGGCGTCTTTTACGTATTAGTTACCTGTTTGTTTTGTTATTTTTGTTTTAGAATACGGTCCAGTAAATGTAGTATCATTAGTAGCGAATTCGCATCGCTTGCTAGTAGCAGTGCGCGCAGAGCTATATCTGCTAGATATGAACGTGCCTGGAGACAGCGCGCTGCGGTTGCTTACTACACTAGACAGGGGGTTGCCTGACAACGTCATCAATGAGGGGAAGTCTGACGCCGACGGACGGTTTTGGGCTGGTGAGCATCTTCCCTACTTAGTACAGCCGCGTTATTCACTAAGGTTTCTCGTTGCCTTGGTGCATTGCTTACAATCATAGGAAATTGATACATAATGTATAGAGGATAAGGATCTCGTTTCTTTAAAAGCGACACTCGACGACGAGTGCGACGCTGACAAACCTTAGTGAATAACGCGGCAGGTGCCGTCACGACTTTTCAGCGCGCAGCGAAAATTATTTAAATTCTACTAAGTATCTTCTAATTGAAAAATTAATTGTTTAATCGCCAAGCTCAAAGGAAAATGCGCTCTCATCTCTCAATCAGTTTTCTCTGCGAAATCCTCGCATACTGACAAAAAGTAAGGTATGAGTCAGGCTCACCTTTATAATGGAAATTTTCGATCTCCGAAGTGGTATTATTCTGTAAGAATTTTGAGAGCAGAATCTGCTGAGAATTTTAATTTTGTAACGTTTTCAGATTTTATGGCGATATTTTATTGAATTATTATGCAAGTAAATTACATATACAGTTACAGTACACAGTTTCACTGTAATTTACTTGCATAATAATTAAGATAACATATTAACACGGAAAACATTTTTAGGTACAAAGGGCCCTCAAACAGGTGACGAAGTGGTCCTCGACAAAGGCACGTTGTACAGCATAGAGCAGAGTGCGGTCCATCCCACCGTCCAGTTGCGGCCGGTCACCATCTCCAACGGCCTGGTGTGGTCTCTCAACAACACCGTGCTTTACTACATCGACTCTACTACGCAGAAAGTCGAGGCTTTCGACTTTGACTTGATGAAGGGAGATATATGTAAGTTATGTGTAGGTATATTTTCACTATCTACTGGTTATGCAATGTACCTATAAATCGAGTATTCGTTTCCATTCATTCACTTACATCATTTTCATGTATTGACAAAACCTTATTTTTGTTCTCGAGTAACTTTTCGTTCTACTAATGTTCTTAGGTTTTTTTTTATTTAGTTTCACTGTTTTCTTTTGAAGAACTATCGAAACGAATCGATAGCAAAATCACTTAATAGGGACCACACGTAGCGGGGACGAATATCACATTATATTCATATCATAGCATTTAGTGCCCCAAATAAAGGTTTTGTAACGTTCAAAGTCGAACGACCTTGCGTATTTAGCCTGGCTCAAAATGTGTCGATTCTTTTTCGGATGCGGGTTGCGTGCGGTTGAAGGCCAAAGGCGGCGGATCAAAATTTGAGCCACGCTAAAACCAAGGCCAAGCGACGACGTCTGAATATTTTCAAACCTATAAAGGGTACAGGAATATGATGTGATTTTCATATATATATGATATGTACTTAGCTGGTCGTCGTACGATAGTGGACGTCAGTAACTACGGGTATGAGGATGCTATCCCCGACGGAATGACCATCGACAACAACGGACACCTGTGGGTCGCACTCATGTTCGGAGGCGCGGTAAGTCTACCTTGCCTTGAGTATCACTTACGCATTGTGGCAATCAGAACACCTATTTCCTTCTAAGAGCTCTGGATACTAGTAGATCGGTTCTCGAAATATAAATTAAAACTCTCATGACTCCTTTACAGCTTTCATAGGTTTAAATTAATGTTTCCAAGGCTTATTTTTGATATCTTATCATTTTTATGGACACAGTAGTTATGGATTCGTTCTTAATATGTTTATGAGAAGTTTTATACACTTTGTGTAATTAAATAGCGTAAATTAAGTGTTCTTACAGGTTCTCCACATTGACCCCGACACGCGTCAACTAGTGCACGGGTACAAGCTGCCAGTGTCCCGAGTGTCATCAGTGGCTTGGGGCGGGCCCAAACTAGATGAACTGTTTGTAACAACGAGCAGACACCAACTGGACTCCAAGCTGGAGCCTCTAGGAGGCGCCATATTCACCATAAGAGACACAGGCAGCAAGGGTGTGTTGCCGCACTACTTCCATTTCGAAAATGCCGATTATTATTGATAACGTTAATAAAGCTATCTGACTGTTATTATTGATTATAATATTCTTGATATAGTAAGTCATCAAAGAGTTCCCTGGAATTTTGGGATTGTCTCAGCGTAGTAACTTATTTTACCAATTCCATTCCATATATTTATGGCAATACCATCAAGGATACGTTCTTATTTATATATTAACTATGGCAGTAATTATTGCAGCAATTATTATAGTATTGCAGTTGTAAATTTTCAATGTTAGTTGCGTAAGAGAGTTAGTATTGAATACTATTGAAAAGAGGGTAAAACAGTTAAACTGAAACTCTTAACATGTCGCGATAATAATATCTGCTTTTGTGATTTTTTAATATTACCTCTGTATTATTTTAGTTGGTTCGTTTTTCTTTCATGCCATCTTCGTATAAATAGTAATAATTTGTGAGTCCGTGACCTATGAAATATTACCGAAATAGTAGGTAAGTATCTTAAACCAATTATTTTTGTTTCCGCACTTCTCGGAAATTAATATTACATTCTTAATTGGAACTAATAACTTCATCGTAATTTACTATGTCGATCTTAGCGTGGATAATATTTTGCATTCTAAATTATAAGTTTACTTGCTCGCGTAGATCAATAATATTATCCACAGATATTGTATGGCATTTTATGCATAAAGCCGGTAATATGTTAAAATTCTTACTAATTATAATAGTTTTTAATATTACGCCGATTGTATCGGAAACAGAAGTAAGTGAGTCAATATTTATTTTTGTGTTTCGTCGAGATGTTAAAGTATTCAAAACTTGTAAGAATTTTAAAATTTCAGGTAAACATAATAAGAGAGATATACCTCACCGGGGATCAATACAATTTATTAGAGTACTCCAGCCTCCCCTCCACCCATGCGGAGAGCCCGGTGTGGGTCCCAGAGACCCAGACCCTCTATTGGGTCGATGTGTCAAACCAAAACCTTCACGCTTTGGAATATAGTACCATGAGACATACCTCCAAGCATATTGGTAAGGGATAAGCTTAATTACTCTCTTTACAGTCGCCCATCCAAAGGTAAATTCTGCGAGTTTGTGAGGTTGTAGATGGGTAATGTCTGGATCCGTAGAACCGATTTTCATAACTCTTTTATAAACCAAAGCCTCTTTGTTTTTGAGTGTCTCAAACAATATATTAACCGAAAAAAATAATAGGCGTTTTCGTGGTAGTTATATTATACGCCCACAGGTGCCTACCTCATGTATACCTTACAGAAGAATGGTCATAATATGGGCGTTTACATGCATTACCTGTCTCCCGTTTCGCTCTTAATAACCGTGAAAGGAGTCAGCTTTCCTCGTTTTCTTCCTCTATTGAGTCTTCTATCGGTTTCGAAATCACCATGTATGGGATCTTTCTTGGTTTTTGGTCTCCATTTTTATGTAGTGACGTTTTTTTATACTCAGAATACGGTGAAGTTAACATAGTGCTACCGATAGCAAACAGCTCTCGTCTGCTAGTCGGTGTGAGGTCAGAAGTGTTTCTGCTAGACTGGACCAAGCCGAGGGACTCCGCGCTCAGACTGGTCGCGGCTCTCGACCTTGGCAAGCCGGGCAACGTGCTCAATGAGGGGAAGGTGGACGCTTATGGCCGGTTCTGGGGCGGTTAGTACAAAACTTTTGACTTGTATGCAACTGTGGGTTCTAGGCTTTTTTCTTAGGTCACTACCTCCATCAATTTGATTCATTTCCTAAAATATTCCCGTTTCATTCCTTTCCATCAAGTTGATTGCAGTGGAATTAGGGATTACGTACGAAATTATATTATCAAGCAAAACTGAGCGCCCCCTCACTCGTGATTTACCCCGCAAATTAGAATAGACTAGCTACCGCCAGCGTCTAAAAAAAATTTTTACATTACATTGGTCGGTTTAGGTACAAAAGGGCCGCAGCAAGGAGACACTGTCGAACACGACGAGGCTGCTTTATACAGCATGGAGCAGCCGTGGTTCGAGCCTCGCATAAGACTGAAGCCGGTCACCATATCCAACGGACTCACGTGGTCGCTTAACAACTCCGTCATGTACTACATCGACTCCGAGACCAGGCTGATTGAAGCTTTTGACTTCTATCTACACAGGGGATATATAAGTAAGTACCCACTGATAATATTTACGGTAAATCTGCACGTATAGCTAACTAGCTGTGCTCCGCGCTTACACCCGCGTAAGCATACCCTAAGTTTTTTTTATTACAAGTAGCATCCCCAATTTTATCCCTTTGGGGGTATAATTAATCAAACCCTTTCTTAGCGGATGCCTACGTCATAACATCTACCTGCATGCCAAATTTCAGCCCAATTCGTCCAGTGGTTTGGGCTGCGCGTTGATAGATCACTATGTCAGTCAGTCAGTCACCTTTGAGTTGTATATATATATATATATTAAGATTATTGCGTCACCGCTGCTCCTCCCGTCTATGGAGCACAGGTGACCTCTACAGGAAACAAGCTATTCAAAGGAAGCATTGTTTCTTCTGTACAGTCAGTTAGTCAGCCAATCAGACAGCTCCAAACATCGAATTGAAGATTTATTATTAGATAGTTACAAATTAAAACGATTTGTGCCTCCAGAAAATCGTCGCACAATCGTAGACATCAGGGAATATGGGTACGGAGCGGCGATAGCTGACGGCATGACGATTGACAAGGACGGCATGTTGTGGGTCGCTCTCATGTTCCACGGATCGGTTAGTTGGCTATGTTTTAAATCAATAGTAATATGTATACGTTGCATCGTCCCGTTGCGTTTCCCTGTCATGGTGCTGATGAGAAGAATAAACATCACTCTGCTGAATTAAAAGTCCACATTTATGCATTTCTTCATAAACTTAATTTGGGGTTTTTATATTACATAAATATATTTTCACCGCAGCCTAAGGAAGCCTGCAACACCAAGGCCAGCTATTGCGCGTTGCCGACCCTGCAAGACATGGATGCAATTTCATTCACAACATTATTTTCTTCTATTTGATATATTTCTAGTAACTTCAGACTTAACGATATACCTTCAGTTCCAAATTAATGTCCTTATAAATTCTTCATGATGTATTGTAGATAATCCGCATAGACCCTGACGCGCGTCGTATCGTGGAGAAGTACAACCTGCCAGTATCGCGTACAACATCGGTAGCGTGGGCGGGCCCGGGGCTCGCTCACCTCGTGGTCACAACTTCAAGGAAGAACATGGACGCTGACGCCATTGCGAAGGAACCGCTCTCCGGCGCCATATTTATCCTACTAGCGACTGGCACGGCTGGAGTGCCCGACCATAAGTTCGTTTTTCCCAATGCTGATACTTATTAGGTAGCTAGAGGCGATATTTAGTATCCCTAATTTACGTACATACTATACAATCTTAGGAATTAAATTATTTTTTGTTGTTCTTTGGGGAGAACGCTTCCACAGCACTACCGGTAGTAAAACTATGTGCTTTTATTGGTTCACTTGTTCCGGGGAACAATTCTCTATGAACACAAATATTAGATGTGGTAGATAACTACAAATTATTACTAGTAGTAGAATGTAAGTGAATATTTTAAATGTAAGAAAAATTTTGTAAACATTTTTAACAGAAATGCGGCAGCACCATATGAAAAATATAGGGCTTATAACCGTAACGTAAAGAACTTAAATGTCGCATAGATACAATTAGTGTGCGGTGCCAATAGCGAGACTACCCTCGGTACAAAGCCCGTAATAGGCTTTATCCCCTTTTCATCCCCGTGATATTTTAATTCTGTGTTGAATACCATTAGGTACTTACTGTCTTTATTCAATTATAAAACCTAGGAATTTAGAAATAAAATAATTTGTTTAATTCATACGAAATAATTTATTAGAGGACATGAATACAACCAGAGTGTAACAAGAGAATACCAACAAGTTAGACTATTTGATAAACAACACCTAAATAACAAAACATCACGTGACAACAACGACGGTGACTAGAATAATAGTGATTCCAATTACAATATTATGCGACTTAGCGTCCATATTAAGAGTTCAATTATTAAGTAGATTACAATTTAAGAGCGAGACATATAACAGTGCTAAATTTTAAAGATTTTTTAACATTTTCAAATTATCAAAATTACACTTTATTCAAAGAACATTGTATTGTGACGAGGTAATGTAACTTATCGACAATCACAATAGGTTGTATGTCACAATAACATTGTTTAGGCACATTTTTCCGATACAACACGAAATATAAACATTAAGATGATAAAAAGCCGTAACCAACGACAATTAGATACTTTTTAAATACATATAACATCTATATTTCTTTGTATAATATAAAATACGCCATTCGTAATACCAAAGACCATTTAATAAATACAATAGAAAACATACCAACAAGAAAAACTTTAAATCATATATGTATAAGTATAACATTTTATAGAACTATAGTTTGACGCAAGCGCTAAACCGGACTGGGAGGGAGAATGCGATAACACAATTGCCCACGAGGGAAAGAGACAGACAGTCGCGTAGCTCCACCCCCATTCTTTGCCAGCGTAATATAGCACTTGTATCCGAACCATAAAGACCAATTCAGACCGTAGCATTAATTCCTACCGCTTACGGTACACACTTCATACAAAACCCGGCCGAATACTACGCAATATTTACTTCTACCCACAGCAAGAACTAATAACTCTGTCTGAAGGCCTTTAATATGAGATTACAATTCCCGAGATCCCGGCCCCACAGTACACTAACCGATAAACATTAATTGACACTAAAGTTAGATGAGCTGATAATCATTTCTGACAAATATATGAGCATCTAGGAACGGAATTCACTTATATATACAGCATTCGAGTAACTCGAAATATGTAGAAACGATACAGAGCTTTTTAATTCAATACGACATCACGGTAACAGAAAAGCACACGCGTCTTCGCAGTGTTTTGTTTAAACCACTTAAAACTACCCTTATCCCCTCTTCATATTATAAATAATTCATAGATGTAATCATGTCATACAGTTTGAATAAATATCATCGTCAGGCACCGATTTGTAACACAGCAGCTAACGTGTTAAAGATCAACTTAAACGCCCTTATTGCAAAACATCGCCAAAAATAAAGTACTTCTATCTCTTTTCATCGTACAGATTTAAAAAGGGATGGACATAGTTTTAACCCGAGTTTGGCTTAGACCATGTTATGTTATAACGGGGAAAACGTTTAACCGTTGATATGGTCCGGAATTTCATTGGACAACATCGGGCAGTATCGAATAATTATATTTAAAACAACCAAAACTTAGTTACACCTATCTGTCACATATTCTACAATACACTACTAAATACCACAACGGTACTGGCAGTGGTAAGCTGTCATGTACACAACATTCCGTTGTTCGCATACACTTAAGTACATGCATCCTACATAGTTCATACATTATTTAATTACCTATGTGTGCATTCAACTACACATTGGGAAAACTGGGTTGGAAGTAATTTAAGACAAATAATGCTTGAAAGATTGCACAGATTGTAATGTGTTCCAGGGGCGTGCATTCCATACAAGTAGTGCTTACCATTTGTGATGATTGAATACACTGGTGTCGCGTGTGTGTGTCTATACCTAAACGTATGTACCTACGCCGCGCCACATTGGTATGTACTCAACCTGCCTATCTACCTACTCAGTGTCTACCCTCTGAAAATCCAATGCACGCCTCTGCTTCCAACCCTGAATTTTTTGAGTAACTTAAGGCTACATTTCCACCTGAGTTGTGCGAGCCTGTGTATGTTGAGAGCCAATAGACTCACTGCGCTGAGCGAGGCTAGGTTAGTGAAGCGATTCTCTTGATTCTCATCAAACTCCGGTTACGCCCTCACACATCAACCTCTGGTTGAAACGGACCATAACACTCGTAATTACATAATTCAGCTACAATAATTAGCTTTGGACTTCTATATCTATGGCACTATTCGTGCCTTGATAGTTGTAGTGATAAATTTGATCACCTAATTCACTAAATGTAGTGATATAATGCATATATGTAACTATTTATTACTTACGATATACTATAACATATTTGTAGTATAATTGTATATTTTGAGTAAACAACACATCATCAGACTGGATTTACTTTACACGTTTTCACAAAATGCCTTGACTCAAGTAATACTCCTAAAACTTTAATTTCTATCTATGTATTTTTATATGTATAAATGCATAATAAAGCCTCCGCTATATTAATATTCGATAACATATAAGCTATAACTAATGCTTACCATCTGAAGATATATGCTTTGCTACAGAACTGGTATAACAAAAAATATGTATTTTGTCTGAATTTAACGTTAAATACAGCGCGTCCGGTCATCGATGTGGGAGCTATGAATAGTATCATATATATAACATTTTCGTATCTCAGTGCTTGTAATAAAAGTCCTCAGAAACAGCTTGACCGATATGAAAATGTATGTATTCGGTAAACTATTTTAACTTAAATTTTCAACCTGAAAATGTTTCTGGCATAACGTTTGCCGGGCACAGCTGGTGCGTATATTATTTAACACTCACAATATCGTGATAAGTCCCGTGAAACACATACAGCTATGTGTATATGAGATGATCAGAATGTCAATGAAATACGCCCACATTGTATGACATTAAAAGCTCCAACATCGATAAGCACACTGTATAAAGAAGTAACCTAGAACCTAATGGAATAAATATTTAACCTAATTAAACATTACAGATTATAAATAAACACAGCTCCAATATATCACCGATAATATTAAACAATAATGTAGATGTACTGAATAATTTAACAACATAATTAAATTTCCTAGCATATAGCTTCGGTTACTATTATTTCATAGTATATAATTTAGTATAAAGATTGGTGCGCATTGTGCCGCTAATTTCTCTTAAAATAGTGATGTTTTATATTCCGTTATTCTGCTCAGATCACTATCCAATTCCTTTATACTTAACATAGTCGGTAGGTTATTGTACTTACTTTCTAATGTCTTTATTTTCTTCAATAGTAACTATATCATGGACACGTTTATTTTCTTGTCATGTTTGAAATACAATGCAAAACAGCTATGTCCAAGTACTGTCAGTGGCTTAAGTGCAAATAGATCACTTTGAGATAAAAACATTGCTGTCATACACTACCAGACACACACACTCACGCCATACCGTACGGCAAGCCGAAAGACGGCCTAGGAAATAAAGCGGCTTAAGCCTCGGCCGAAGCTCGGCTCGTGCCCGGTACGGTCTAACGTGACTCATCCTAGTTTGTATATTGTTAACCTTATAATCCAATTCATTAGCGATTCGCGATTGCGAGATGTTTCAACAATCGAAAAAATCGGGAGTCGGTCGAAATTTTCTATCGAGTCAACAGTCTACTCGCCCTAGCGTTGAAACTATCGAGAGGTTTTTTGTTTGTTTCGATCAACATATTATGCCAACGATTGGTCCGAGTTGCTCCGAATCTAGCCGAATGGAAACAACATCGGCGGACACGATGCAACGCGCCGTGTTCGATGAGTAGATCGTGATGCATCGAGATGTTTGAAGTATCGAAATACTCGCGATTAACATCTCGCCATCCCGAAATGCTAGTTTATATAAAATGGTCTACAGCTATAGTTGTAAGTTATACCTTGGGCGCAATGAGTCCTTTGAGCATGTCGAATGTGTTCCCGTCCGGTGCTACTCTGCGCTCGTCCTCCCCCACCCTCACCACAAGCCAACCAGCCTCGTCCAAACGTGACACGTAGCCGGACACTGGACTGCTGCCGTCACCACTTTGTACTGTCACTTCTTCATCCCTGCGGAGTCACAATGACACTATTGATTCGATTGTTTAAAGACTCCTAACTCACATATTTGGACACCTTCATTCGTAGCACAACAGTAGACAAAGCAACATTCTCTCGCGCTTGCTCTAATAGAAACCATAGAAAATGTATGGAAGTGTCATAAGTCAGACAAGTGAGATATGTCATTCCCATACATTTTGTAACGTTTCTATAAGCGAAGCGTGAGGATAACGTTAGTATTGAAACACATACTCATATTGACAGGGAATGGTAATTGTTTGGGATTTACCTATACTTAAAACCTCCTCTTGTATCCAAATATTTTTAAGATATGTACTCACTGATGCAGCCAATACTGGTAGTAGTCGTCGAGGAAAGCGGTCACCCCGCCCTCGGTGGCCAGCCCGTCCAGCACTACCTCGAGCTCGGAGCAGTACCGCGCCAGGAATCGTTCGATTGATATCGGCGCTAAAGACTTGCCTCTCTGCACGTTATACGCCTTGATAATATCGTCTAAGCACGTCGTCGGCACTGAATTGGATATATTCATTCCGGTACCTGTTTGAACAATATCGTAAATGAGCTACACAAGCAGAAAAGTTTGTTAAGCGTTTGATTTGAGCTACTATGTACTAGAGAATATGCCACACCCGCGTTCGCGTCATGTACGTGTCTTTCATGATAAACCCCTAGTTACATATGTATATGTGATACGTGTGTTCTTGATAATAATTAAGATACGCTGTAGGCACCTATATTGATGATGACGTCATCCCCCATACAGTTCGCAGTGGTGATAGTGCCCCCGATCTTGACCTCGCGCCCGTAGTAGATGTCGTTCGGCCATTTTATTCTGTAACCGATAGTAATGATTTGAATTGTTTAATACTTGCCTTTGCAAGATATAAAACAAATAATTCACCGCCCATCTGGTTGACATGGCAAGACATTTTCTTATCAATAAATCTCACAAAATGTTTTCTCTTAATGTACCTGAATATACTCGATTTATAAACCAATATAATAAATGCCTGTATCTATTGTGCATGTCTGTAACCTTTTCATGGTTATAGAGCTAACTTTTAATCCAAGGACATAAGCATAGCAGTCTGTACACTTAAAATAAGCACAACGCGTACGCAGTCGCCGCACTTATTTAACTGGTTTAATTAAATTTTGATAAATTTTCTGATACATAGTTTAGTATCGTATTGGTAGGCTTATATACGCCTTACAATGTTATTATGTGAGACAAGTCACCTGAGATCCAGGGCGCTGTAGTCTGGCAGTCCTCGCACGGCCTTCACGGCGGCTAAAGCAGCCGCGTGCTGTACCAGAGGCACCCACGGGGACATCTTCTGCCACACCTGAATATTACATGAAATGATTTACACCAAAAAGACTAAATAAGCAGTTGTCTGCGCCCCACGGCCGCCAGAGTAGTATGTATAATGGTATTTTGAAGAGAGTAATTACTGAGTTTCTTGCCAGGTTCTTCTCAGTAAAAGCAACCTTCCGAACCTGGCGGTAGCATGTATAATCCTGTATAATTATGTCATTCTGACGATTTGAAAGTACTTTGTAAAAAGTCTAATCGAATAAAGATATTTTTGACTTTGACTTTGTTGTAAACTTGCCCTTTGATAAATTTAAAGAGACTGTTATATCTGTATTACTTAAAAAGAGTTATTTGTACAGTTGGTGATTATATATGTGATAAAGAAACTTGGAATAATGTATTACCAGATAAATATTGTAAGAAGTCTCATGGACATCTCTAGTTATGCTACAATTCTTATTATCTTACTTTTGATCTTTGTTTTGACTAGCTTTAGTTGTCATGCTCACTAAAATGCCTTTGCTTGAGGCGGCGTCAGGATGACGGGTCGCTCACTTCCCTCTATAATGGTCAACCATGACGAACGTGAACAGGTGCTGCTTGTGGGGGCTGGTCATCTACGCATTTAGATATAAGTAGAACTACTAGACTTTTCTTTATGTAAATTTTTATCGACATTTGAGCATTGCAACTGTGTCCATGGGCTTACATTTCTCAAGTTATTTATTTTGTTGTTTTTTTAATTGTATAACATTTTTAAAAAGAGTAATTACTGAGTTTCTTGCCAGGTTCGTCTCAGTAAAAGCAACCTTCCGAATCTGGCGGTAACATGTATAGTCCTGTAAATTATGACATTCCGACGATTTGAAAGTGCTTTGTAAAAAGTCTAATCGAATAAAGATATTTTTGACTTTGTCTTACCTGCAGCGACATGGCGGCCTGTCCGCAGGGCGTGATCCACCGGTTGCCGCCTCGGCCGCGGCCCGTGAGCTGCCTGCGCGCCACGGCCGCCACGCCGTGCGCCAGAGCAGCCTCCGTCACGTCCATTGTCGATGACATCACATCCGCGTACACAACCAGACGACCCAGCTTCTTGCTTGACAAGTTCTATAGACACAGTATAGAACACTAGATCACGGTACTGTTCATACACGCAGCTGCGAGGCTTGTGTTGTCAAATCATGGTGTTGAAGGCATCTATGGATTGCGGTAGCCAATTAACATCAGGCGGGATTTATGCTTTGTTACCACCTCAGTGTACGACAAAACAAAGAAAGCTTCAAAGAAACGAAATTTCGTCTACTAAAATAAGTGATAAGTCACATGAAGATAATCAGGGGTAGTAGTAATCTATCAATCAAAACGCAAACCGACATCAAAGTATTGTAGTGTGGAGAAGTTTTCCGGGCACTCGTAGACGTAGCATGGCAGGAATGTAGGCGAGGGAGGGTGGCGCGGCGGCTCGCCTCGCAGGCACCACTGCACCGTGAGCGCGCCCACGGACTGCACGCGCTCACTGCCGCACCATCGCTCCACTAGCGACAGCTTGTGCTAACACAACATATTACATTCACTAACTGATATTTTGGTGGATACAACACATAGTTGAGTGAGAAAAAGTAACTCTTGTTTATAAGTCATTTATGCCGTTACTGAACTATGACATCGTCAAACAATATCCCGAGCTTCACGTATTCACGTAATCAAAACCGTTTTCGTATTTAATCTAATATCAAAAACTTAAATCTTCGAGGAACCGTCTACCATTAGAAGAATATTTAGCTCGTGGTAAAGCCAATAAATGATGTCGTACAGATTCGATTATACAGATTTTATTTATTTATTAATACTTAATGTACAGATGCAGTTAATGTTGATTAAACTCTAGTACAAATTCATATTCGATATCGTTTCGTACATTGTTTAGGTTTTAAGACGCTTTTATTAATGACTAGCGGACGTCACGCGGTTTAGTTTTTGAGTTTATTCATTACAAACATACACACAAAAATATATTTACTTTATAATATATTTAGACTACTCAAACAGTGGTAGCCGTGGGGTTGCCAAGCGACCACCATTGTATGTTCTTAGTTATATCACAGAGCTCTTAGATTTTTAGAACAAGTGAATGCCATTTGGATAAGTCTTTAATCATTCAATTATATTTCAATTGTTTACAAATTGTATGAATCCTGGAGATATTGTATGAAGGTGTCATTGAAACGAACTTATTATTGTAGTCTAAACTAAAAATGCGTGCCCCTCCAACGTATTTTACGAATAAACGTGATAAAACAAGTGAGTGGAGGAGCGAGCAGTTTTCTTTAATCAACTAAGGGGCAAATTCACCGATCGCTATAAAATCTTAGTTTAATGAAGCTAAGTTTCCGGTAATCTGGTTTACAGATCAGTGTTGATCTCGTTTAACGTCAAACTGATTTCACCAGCACCATTTTAACTGCGATTACGAAAGCCATAGATAAAACAAACATTTCGCTTGGCGAGAGCCCTAAAATGTCGTAGCCGCGTTTCATTTTACGTCAAAATCTACGATCTCATACGTATTTCATGTATAGAAGTAATAACGAAACGTGTTTGATCGTTCATAGTGTTAGAAGCTCAGAAAATGTTCTCTTATTAATATTTAAAGTGAGGTATATATTTCATTTTATAAAAATTTTAAAGATATTTTCCATACATATTGTTTTACCTTTACTTTAATGTAAAAACTTATGAAATGTAATTATTTGTGACGAATTTTTTTTCACTATTGCCAATATTGTGTTTCTTCTTTGTACGAAAATTTTTACATCTTTCTTTATATAATTTTTATTTATAGCGTGTGTAAATTTGTTTTTTCGTATTATTATTTACTCTTTTTAAAGAATGGTTGCATCAATAATATACAAAGCATTTTTATGTTAGTTATTATTGTGACATTTACAACAAGTGACAGCGGCTAATCGCGTTTAAAGCCGTTAACTGGCCAAAATTGGGCGTTTAGAATGAAAACTAAGCTTAGCTTGATCCAAGTTATGTTTGTGCTGGTGAAATGCAAAATGTGCCTCTAATCCAGATTAAGCTCTAAAACTGCGTTTCGTTGGATCTAATCGCGATTAGTTTCATCGATGAATTTGGACCTAAATATCATTGTTGGGGAACTTCTATCACCAACCTATGTATTATTAGCAAACATAAATACTCAATTAGTATATTCAATTTAGTTGGGTGCTTTAGACAAGCATACGAGTCTGAAAATACTAGAACAATCTACTTAAAATGGATTGCCTAATGCATGCGTGGTTGCAAGGGTCCACAGACTGCTTGCTACCTTGCATGAATAATATACGCTAGGTACTACTCTAAACTAATATTCTAAACGCGAAAGTGTGTCTGTATGTCTGTTACTTTTTCGACTGTTGAAACTATTTGGCAGAAATTTAGAGAGATTTTTATGATTCCAGGTACGGACATAGGGCAGAGGTTAGTTATATATACATTTGAAAAACGTTGGATTTAATTATTTAGTCTTATAATTGCAATTACGTTTTGAACATTTATTTTTCAATTATTATTAATAGTTTTAAGATAAGCTTAAAGCTTGGTTTCGGTTCAGTGAGGGAATTCCCCAAGTAACAAACACGTGCAACATCGATATCAAAAATATAAATACAGAATTATAAGTAATATTTAATTACATGGATTAGTATCAAATCACAATTTAAAACTTAGTACGTATTTGCTTTAATTGATATTTGAAGAAAACAAGTTCGGTCTGAAAGTGTAATTAAATGATTGCTTAAATAGAAAACTATTGTGTTCTTGAAACCACAAGTAGTATAATTTGAAAAAAAATCAGTCTAATATTTTAAGCAAACGCAAGTTCCATTTGTGCTTTCCACAAAAGCGGTTTAGTAAGCGTAGTTGGTTACCAGCCAGAATTTTTAAGGGATGATAATTTTTAAATGTCCTACTAATATTATGATTATGTATCCGTTCCTTTGAATGGTAATGATTAATTTACCTTATTTTTTTAAATATCACGATTAAAATTTCTGGCTTCAGAGGATAGCCTAGCTCCGGGATTATTGAAAGTAAATATAATGCTATCGCCACACGCTCTAATCGATCTTAAATACGTGCAACAGAGAGGAATATATATATATATTTAATTATTTATACGATTTATACTCTTTTCTCATTTACACTCATATGGACGTAACTGCGCTAGACTTCCTCATAAAGCACAAAAGCGTTACAATAGCACATAGTAGCTTTAACTGACGAGTGCGCGTGTTACGCTTGACCCTACTTGGCGATGGGCAAGTCTTGTAATACAAGTGTGAAGACGATCATGGTAACGGCTTTTAATAAATACTTTTGATACATTTACCGTTACCATGGTAACGTTTATAAATGTCCCGTCCAAAAGAACTCTTTTGGCGTAAAGGAATAATAAAATGAACCTCGTTATAGTATGGTTCATTTTATTCAACCAACTATTAACGGTATAGGTGAACTATATCACGTTACATTATGTACCCGTATACGAGTATTGAACCGTTTTCCTAATGTATACTCGCTAGTGTCACCGCGCAAATATTTGAAAGAGTTGTAGTTAAGAGGCGTTTTTCAATTTATCACACAAATATAATTCGGTGACGTTAGCGAGTATAGGTTAGGAACAAACTACGTAGGTACATAATAAAATAAGCAGGTAATAAAATAATACATAATAAAATAAAATGGTAAAACAAGTAATGGGAGGACTGAACGATTTGAAACACTGTATGTTACAAGACTTGTACTCTCCAGAAAGGGCGTAAGAGCAAACTCGTGAGTTGTAACAACTATAATGTGTGAAGCGTGGTGATCTCACCGGCCATCACACCGTCAGGTGACCCCGGCCCGTCGGCGGCCACGGCCCCTAACGGACAACCTGGACGTCACTCTTATTGCACACAACTTACGGCTCAAATTACTATACCAACACCTACCTACCCTCATAGCACTATGTACATATTGCCACGCCTGAATTCCCCGAAGGGGTAGACAGAGGTGTACCTACCTACACATAATACACCCATATATCGTCAGTTATGTTAACTCCCATATAATAGCGGGCGAGCCTACTACCTTAACCGGGAAATAATCCAGACCCCTGGGATGCAACTGGGAAATTATAGATGGAAAAACTCAAAACCTATTTTGGTCGACCCGGGGATCGAACCCAGGACCGGTAAATAGGCAGTCATAGCACTCATAGCGCTATATTATATGTAGGGGAACAAATGTGGTGAATTATTTATAATATTGGTAAGCTCGCTGCCATGTGAACCACATTTATTAATGAAGTTAAACTATACCTAACCGATAATCACATGTGACATGTATTTGATTCATGAACAATAATTTCACCTATCTATGAATCATATGTGGGTATATCACGGGTTGGCGAACCTATAGAATTAAGCTGAAAATTGTGCTTCTACTTCGAGAATTATTCACATCGTAATAAGATAGGATTTCCAAGAAGTATATTCATCCCTATACATAGTGCTTTAATAGTTCGATGTTCTATACTTCAATTATGACGGCTTAGTGCAATAAATGACGGTGTTTCTAAAAGCTTCAACAATACGTGAATACTTAAATTTTCCTTATTTATAATTGCAATCTAATTTGAATACACGATCACAATATATCTATGGAATAGATACATATAATACTCAACAGATATATGAGTTACATTATCACTACTCCACTCATTATTTTGTTCTAATGCTGTACACTGACCTTTTGTGCTTAGTCATGTTATATTATGGTGACCTCGTACCAATACAGCCAATGTCAAGCTTTACAACTATTATCAAATATACCTATATCATTCGCTGATAAATCACCATCAGAATCATGATAGATACGGTGTCGTATGCATCTCGTTTATTAAAATTAAGCAACGATGGATATTAAACCTTACGTCTTAAGCGACAAAATAAATATTTGAGTGATAATAGAAAGCAAGTTTGGAACTTTGCCCTTTGAAGACTCTCGACACCCTGAAACACTGATCACACTTCTGATGGAAAACTACTCAAATTTGTTGCGCTCTATACGCCTCTTTATTCAGCAATGTCTACAATAATGGGGATGCGTCGTTCTAATGATGTTGATACGCGACATGTACTCACCACGTGGTTACCCAGGAAGAATCCCTTTGTGTACTCGACCTGTGTGATTTCGCAAGGATCTTTGACGTGCAAGCCAAGTATATCGCCTAAGATTTTATGTATTATTCCCAGACGCGCTTCGTTACTCTTGCTGCCTTCATCGCCTAGGTAATCACTGGGGTCTGCTTCCAAATGTATCTGGAAATTAAAGCAATAAAACAAAATGAAGTTACTGTTTGCTTTGTGGCTGCTCATGGAATTAGAAATAGAGGAATCGCGAATAGCTAGACTTCATATATCCGCATCATAACGCCGAGCTCGGCAGACAGGCAGAGATCGCGGCTCCAATCAACACTTACATACCACATTCGCATGAGAGTTGCATAGTGTCTCAGTATTTTTTTGTTTAACTTCATAATTTGGTCTTTATTATTTTAATTCAACGATTTCCTAAGATGATAAATGGGGAACCGGGTACGACGACTTATCGTGATCTCCGAGGCATGAAGGAAAATCCAATTACTGGCTAATTAGACTTGCTTAACTTCGCCGATCGAATGATATGCGCAATAGCAACTGTGCCACGAGCCCCTCTCTTTAATCTATTCTATTTAAAGATTATGATATCGTACGAAATAAGAGCGTTGTACCTGTGAGAAAATAGCAATTCCACTATTAGTGAGGTCGGTGGCTTGTAGTAAGGACGGTGTTCGCCACGTCTCCTCCGAGGCCAGCACTTGGATGTCCAGCTCGTGGCCCGGGTGACCAGTGTACTTTGATGGCCTAAAATTTTAATACGACTCTCTAAATAATTTATACCTTACCACATATAACATAAAAACGCTTTCAGCTTACTATTTTTTAAACTACTTAATATTTCTGGCAACTATCTGTCATTATCATTTTAGTATTGCCGAAAGTGTAAATCCGCGTAACATATATATATATTCACTCTTGTATTCCCCGAAGGTATAGTTAGAGATGTAATAAGAACTCCCATTTTTCACCGAAGATGATTAAGTGCGTAGATGGTGAGCTCGTCGCCGTATCAGGCACTATATATACGTCTTTAAAACACGTCTCAGACATATGCAGGTTTCCTGACGACGTTTTCCTTAACCGTAAAGCACGTGGTGTGAAATCACTGCACATAAGTTTTTAGAAAAACCTATTGGTATAGGCCCCGCAGGGATTCTAACTTGCGTTACTTGCATAGCAGGCGACTGCTCAAACCTCACGGTCACTACTACTCTTTTTGTTGTATGTACTTATTCTACTGCGACTAATTAATTGACATGTACCGACGTTGCAGACGAAAACTGTGAAATCTTTTAATAATAAACACCTGTCTAATTACATAATATTGTCACTGACGCAATGACATCAGAAGGAACTCCAAGTAATAAGTTTGTATGTATGTTTGTAACGAATTCGCTCGACTAAGTACTAGACCGATTTAAAAAATTCTATCACCATTTGAATGCTAAATTATCACTGATTAATATAGGCAAAACTTTAGTCGCGTGAAACCGCGTGACGTCCGCTAGTGTTTCAACATTTCTTTGCATATTACTTTGACTTAACAAAACCTAGACGTGTGGCATAGAACATGGGCGCAGGTACTATTTATTCCTTATTTCGTGCACGGGCTAAAAGCTTCATACTGTACATACCCTTACCTCTACATCCATTTGATATCGTTCTAGTCATAGTAATATAATTCTATGGTTCGAAAGGAATTATATAGTTTACATGACAAAGCCGATCGAAATAAACCCGAAGCATAATAATTAAAATATAAATGTTCCGCATCAATGTAAAATTAATTGTATATATGTACTATTATTTTTGATCTCGATTTAAAAGTATGTAAGGTAGGTTTGTGTGTATAAGTGTGTATACATGAAGATTCAATGAATATATATAAGATTCCTTGTTTGTTGATACGGAACACTAATATATAAATATATTTATAAATGAATATAAAATAGCATCACTAATCAAAAAACTTACAATTGACCGTGCAATCAAACAAATAATTACCCACTAAATGGAACTAATGAGTTATAATTTTACTATCAAAATGACTAAATATTTACAAAGATAAGATATAAATTGTGTATAATTCAGTGAAAGAATAATTATTCTGGAGTTGAAATATGCGTACCGACAAATATTATTTTCTTGACTTGCTCTGTAAAATTTTACGAAAATTATTATAATACAGTACATAAATGTTAATAATTAAGAAAAAAATTTTTATGTATTACTTACTGGCGATCGCTTTCTGTAGAGAACTGTTTTTTGGCTGGTGACGCTTGGTAACAAAATATGTGGTGTTTCATCTTAACTGACTTCCATTTGTCGTAACTAAATTGTACCACTTCGTTTTCGCGAACCTGGAAATAAAATATTTTTGTTATTGCAGGGGATTCCGCCCGCACCTCGCTCACTTTTGTCGGCGAGGATTATTGAAGCGGATGGTTTATATGCAAAATATAATTTGATAGAAGAGCTGTCAGCGAAAATTGACATTACTTCGTTATTAAAAAGACTCTTCCTTTATGCCGAATTTTGAAGAGGAATGCATGAATTCTAATAAACAACAACTGTACAACGTGTACTGACCTCGGCTGTCTTGTAGTAGGGTAGCACGGCGTGCAGGAGGTCGGAGCAGAGTGCGAGCAGCCGGCCACCGTCCAGCAGGTGCGCCAGCAGCAGCGGCGAGGCGCGCCCCACGCAGCCCGCCACAGCTACCAGCGCCGCCCGCCCGCGCCACGCGCCGCCCTCCAGCGCGCCCCGCGATATGCTGTACAACGTGTACCTGACCAACACACGCACCACGATCATACACGTCAACTTTACCGCTGCCTGTTACTGTTGGATAAGCTCGTGATGCCACAAAACGTGAAGGCATGGGTTGTGCATCTATTTACTTCACAGCTGAAAGCAAATGTAGTTGAAGATCATGACAGCAGGTGTCTTGACACTAGATTGTTTGGAATGCTGTTATAGTAAAAAAACTATCATAGTTCATTGCTTCAAGTGTCATACGTTTTGCTTTAATTTCTTTCAGATATCATAAAAAAAAATTGCATTTTGTCTCTATGGAGGCCCTTCAAATTTATGTGTGAAAAATCGTCACGTTATTCCGCAACCAAAAAACAAAAGTAAGATAATTGTTTTTTATTACTAAGGTGAACTATGTAATTGAACTGTAGGAAAGATTTTGCAGTCATTAAATTGAATATTCAAAATATATTATATAAAGTAAAAACCAGAGGAGTGTAGAAGATTTTTCCGAAAGAAACAAGCGCCAATTAAGCAAACAACAAAAAGGAAATATGATTCAGGAATAACAACAAAAATAATGATTTGCGGTACACATAAAGTCTCAGGGTACTCACACTCACCTATCACAATCCAACACTTTCCTAAGTGATGCTTCTAAACTATCTCTAGCAGCCTCACTATCAGAGTATATCAACACATTTGGTGACTTAGTATTAACTAATGGACGGCAGTTGCGCGCCAACTTGGGCGTGTTTTGTGAAGAAGAACCTTTGGCTGCCACCTCCTTCACGGGTGGGTACGACTCTGTCTGCGAATGAGGCCTCTTCGGGGCCGTCGTGCTCACTATCCTCTTGTGAGTTGTTACAGACTTTATTTGGCTTGATATGTTCAATAATGAAGACGAAAGCTGGCCCGTGCCCGTTTTCAAATCCAATTTCAAGCTAGATTTCTTTGGTGTGATATTATGTTGTATTTCAACGGTAACATTTTCAACAATTAATTCATTCTCATCAGGCTCTTGCAATTCCAATGTCTTTTCTGGTGATTTTTCAGCAGTTTTTACACACTCTTGTGCAGTTTTACTTCCTTCTTGGATTCCGTCGTCTTCCTCAGCTGATGCATTGAGCGACTTAGTTGTGTTCACACTGACATCAGCCAATGTGATATTTTTCCTGGGAACCAATGTTGTGTCCAAGACCATGTCACTGCTACCATTCATATGAACAGTGTTTCTTGTGTCAGATTTTATGTCTATAACTTTGGATAGTTTCCTGAGCAATGCAGCATGGATAGGCCATTGGAAATCATCAAATGAGTTCTTAAGACTGTGTTGGATGTCACTGCGTAAGCTTCGCATAGATGGATCTGTGGCTTTATTTGGTTCACCTGATAGTTGGACAGCTGTAAAAATGTTTCAAGATACTCTTGTAAAACACCCATATCTTACATAACTTACATAACCTTAGTGAGTATTATAGTTTTCCTGTCATGATTGAGTTCCTCTAGCAGTATCATCATCTTCCTGGCCTCATCCCATACCTAATTTGTTGGAGTCAGCACTTGATTCCACCTGATGCGGCTGATCACCAGATTTTTATATGATGCGACTGCCATTCTGACCTTTGCAATCCCTTTAACAAGGAAAATCTGTGATCTGGGTTAAACCAGTTGTCATACTAATTAAGGCTTCCTGACTGACCTGTAATTATTGCCAAAGAGGATAAATTGGCAATCGGGATTGACGGCTTAACATGCTCTCTGAGGTCCACAGGGAACTCGGGCGGCCACCCATCCAATTACTGGCTATATTACTGGGTATAAGTTTAGGGTTGCTCAACTTCACTGATCTAATGATATGTGCATTAGCAACTGTGCCACAAGCTCCTCTAGCAGTAATTTGGTGCAAATCAAACCTTATTATTAATAATCTTAATTAGATTGCAGAGCAAATAAAAAAATATGTACTGACTTTGTATCCTCACAACAGGCAGATGGTGGTCAATGACAAATTCACCCCCAATGAACTGGAACCCAATCACACTGAGATGTTCAATGTTTGTCTTCAGGACTATAGCGAGGTGAGAGCCTGCCTTCCATGCCACTGGCTGTCCCATAGATTCCAACTAGTTAAAAAACATTATTATGTTATGGCAATGAATAAAAAAGTTTAAAGTTCCTTTTACACATACCACTTATGAACATAGAAAAAATACTAACTACCAGTTCCATGAATTCAGCCAAGTTCTTATAATAAAAAAAAAAATTACTACTCTACCACTAGTTTCACAACTATTCTGTTCTGTCTGATACTGTTCCCGACAGAGTCCTGAAAAGAACCAGCAAATAATAGCTTCCCGAGTATTGGTTTCAGTCAGCCAAGATGTTGAATTTTATCATCCTTATTACAAATCATCACCTAATCTTATTGTGATATGGATTCCAAAGGTGATGGACCTACTATTAGTCTGAGATTGGTATTGTCTTGGTTCAAACCATGTTTAGTAATAAGGAGGTGGAATATGGTTAGATTACACATGTAAGACTGTTTAAAGCTGTATTCTCAAAATTCTACAATAAAACATTTTAATAAAAATCTTACACAAATAACATCCTGAGCTGAATCATGTGGTTCCATCTCACATTCAAACAACACTTCCACATCAAGGTTAGTCACGGGTGAAGTGTCTCCTGAGCCCAGGGGCAAGCCACCTCCACAAGACACCCAGTCAGTTATCTCTATACATTGTGTAGGCTTCATACTACACACCCTTGTGGTGTTTGTATAGTCTAACAAGTCACATAGATATGCATTCTTAGGATTCATACACAGCTTTGAGCTTAAAGTTGGAGTTTCTGAAAATATGTAAGTACATGTTACTTGTGTGCTACATGGCTTAAATATTAAAACAAATTTAGAAATGGTAGGGAAGATTATAGTGTAGTGTTTTAATTTTTAGTTTGGATAATAAATATTGACTAGTGATGAAAGTAGAAAATGGACTGATTATTAAAACTTACTGAATAAATAATTTTGTACAATCAGTTTTGATATGATCTATGTATGGTATATATCCAGCAGTGGACTTAAAGAAACTTGTTTCGGTAACTTATTGAATTGTGTAACTGAGGTGTAAGAAAAATGTTTCTGGGAAAAGACCTACATATATGTACTTAATGTAATAGAAAATTACCTGCAGCATTTTCAGGAACTTTGCAAAATGCGACACTCGTGTTACCACTGAGAAACTCCAAAAGTCGCGCCCTGAACGAGCGAATGCGCCAAGTTTTGATGAAAGTCATCGCGATATAAATCGGCGTGAACAGCATAGTCACCGATGGCAATACACTCACAAACACGCTGTCACACCAGTAATGATGTTCTATATCATCATTAGCTGATAATATAGGCGGTTTAATTAAAAATTGTAGCGAAATTGGGTTATCGATTCTGAGCCATCGATGTATTATGATGAGATGTTGGAGTCGGATGGATATAATACGATATCAAAGTAAATTTTCTATAGCCAATTTTTTCGTAATTGATGAATTCAATAAAATACCCAACCTATTTATTTAAACGCGTAATAAAATAATTTAAATTAGTGCATCGTATAATAACTTGAAGAATGGACGAACTTTGTATTTCGACTGAGTTGACTGACACTGACTGACTGACTCTGACAGTACAGTTCTACCTCGTCTCGTCTTCTTTTTTCCTTGGCGTATAAGAAATTATCTGTCATCGGTCTGACATTGCTGACTGACAATACAATGTCTTTTCGTAACTTACTTACGTACGACGAATAAATTTAGACTGGGCTAGAGAAAAATATATATACAAATTTCTTTCCTTAATATAAATAAATATATTTTTCTATCTTTACTAACCAACCATTTTCTAAAGAAAAAAAATTTTTCTTTGGAAAATGATCAAACAGCAAATTTCGATAACTAAGGCACAAATACCTATCGATAATATCTTTATATCTAACTATTATAAAATATAACGCAAAAATATAAATGGATTTCGTGAAATAAAGCCACCTTTATAATAAACCGCATTAAATAAATAAAATCTATTTATTAAAAGCCGAAGAAACCGCGAGGCGCAATTGTTACTTTAATACATAATAGTAGTTATGAATGACCACTATTATAAAAGTTCAAATATCCGCTCTCGGCGGGGATCGAACCCGCGCCATGACGCTAAGCGTGATGCGAAGCTAGACTTCGCAGACAGAATTTCTGTCTGACCACTGGGCTGACTCAACCCCAATGTTAAAGTTAAACCAACCACGAATTTCACTATAGGTTCAAACGAGTACCTACGTCATCCCAAACATAAAATTCCTATCTAGGTAAGTAGTTATTAATTTCGTATTAAGTATTAGCTTGTAGTATGCTCATATGTACAGGTATTGTGGTATTAGGTACAAAGTTATCTGTGGGTAGGCAGGTATCTAACAAGTATTTTAACAAAAAGCTACCCACACTTTCTTCCAAATTTATCATTTATTTTTATTTGCTACGAACCTACCCCAACAGTAAAAACAAAATAGATGTTGATGCGTGCGTGACCACTGAATAGAAGAAATGAAAAGGGAATGTGATAATCAGCGGATGTTGTTTACCACTGTCAACCCTTGCCGGGTGATAACATAAATGTTATTTATTTGGCCTGACCAGTCGAGTTCCATCCGCCGTATTGAGTGCGCGTGCGTTTGCTTACCGAGTTAATTGTACCAAGTGATCATTTTGTGCGGAAGAAAATGGAGTTAAACTTCATAACGACTTTAATAAAACACGACGTGAATCACAATGTTAGGCAGTGCTTCAAGACAAAAAAGCCGTTTAGTAAGTACTTACACAGCTTTTTTTATTATAAGAATATGATGGGAAATATCGAAATGGTTTCTTATTTTATTCTCATATCAACCTAGTTAGGTTTGATTCTATTTTAAAGTCGGCGACGGATTTACAGGCTTTACAGCTACCTAGAAGCTACTTACTTAGATTAAAGTAACTTACAATAAATATATGAACATGAATACTTACATAGGTGAATAGTTCCTCAGTATGAAACTGAAATTATTACTGTCCGAATGGAAAAAATAAGTCATTTTTAATAAACGAAAGGCCCAAAGTAAACAAAGCAATATTTTAAAGATATTTTATGGTATCCAGCGAGATCGATGCATTTGTTAATTAAAACGGCAAACTACTCATTTATTAACGTCCATTAGTGGACAAAACTACCGCAACAATAATACTCTAAATTACCGCAGAGTAATAATACTTTAATTGCTTATTGTTTATACCTAATAATATATAATCAGTATTTTTATCGAAAGTTACAAAACGTGGGTAGTTTAAATATGTGGGACACGAGCGATACACGTAAATAATAGGGCACCAGAAGTATAATTACCAATAAGTACCAATCTAGTTGGGTAGTTCATTTCAGATTTAAAGAAGTCCTCTTAAGATTGTTTATTGTTTAGAGATATAGTTTAGTCGCAGCTGCCACCTATTTATGATGATTGTTTATCATATTCAAGTGCTTAGACCCATTAAAAATCTGTTTCTTATAAGTACTTAAGATAAAGATATTACGTTCATCTTTAGGTACTAAATTACTCTTTTTCTTCAAGTAATCGCCAACTTATTATTAATACCTACTTGTGTATTTGCGATCTATAAATACATTAATTTAATCAGTACCTACGTAATTATGTAACAAAATGTATGCATCCTACAAATTATTAGTTCATCGAACCCCAGATTTTGTGTTAACTAGTTGATAACGTCTTTGTATGCACGTTCGTTATCAGTCGGTCAAAATTGCGTATTAGTAGTTGCTTGATCTAATTTAACAACTTGTGGATACGTGACCGCTGTCACACCCTCTTCAATTGACGAAGGTTTTAATGTCATTCCTCGGGTCCTATTCAACGCATTCTTTTCAACCCCTGACTATTATTAAATAACAGGTAGGTGGCAGTAGCTTTACCAAATTCTTAAAGGCGAACACCAAACTATAGCTGTCTCAATAAACTGCATCTTAAATATTGACTGATGTATAATATAAATCAAATTTTATTATAATGATTAGGTACCTACGCAATAGGTAACGGTTTTCCAACATTAAACTCCTATATTTTAATGAGCAATTTTTTGTAATTACGGTACGTAATCACATAAGTTATTTGGGCACACTATCTAACTTACTCAACACATGTATTAAAATCAAATCATTTTTTTAAATGAGTAGATACTGTAGATACTTATTATAATATTGTAGTGATTGCTACCTGTCATTCGCAAATTCCGTACGTTTCTTGTTTAGAATCAATAACATTTACAGTAAGTAGGGCCCTTCTTCCGCTACAAATAAAGATTAAGGGAGGTACTAAACTAGGTATGTAAGTGAGAATAATTAAATAATTTTCTTCTCTTTTATTACAGTTTGTAGAAAAGAGGAAGTAATGGCGATTAAGAACAAATTTCCCACGAAGATACCGGTAAGTTCTTATACATTACGATTCTTTAACTATGAAGTAGCTTACGTAGGTACTTCGATACTTACTTATAACAGGCAAATGTACTTATTGTTTAGGTATGTTATTTCAGAAATACGTAATAAATCGAGTTATAAAATGATTACAATTAAAAACCCTCCGATATAGCTATTGAACACTTTCGATCAAGTCAAGTTAAAAACAAATGAAACAATACTCTCACAATCTCACGCCATCTCAGAAGGGATAAGCAAAGGTACAACACCTACTTTTCACCGAGGATAATTAAGTGCCGACGTGCCAACGAGATGGTGAATCCATCGCCGTTTCTGGCACAAAACATACGTCAATTTGTTCTCAGACATTAACAGACATTCATTTCATTAAAAGACAGAAACCTCACGATGTTCTACGTAAAGCTCGTGGTGTGACGTCACTGCACTTAAGTTTTTAATAAAACGCGGAGCGTCGGCCACCATGTTTTTTTTTTCGAACAAAAAAACAAAATCGAAATCGGTTCACCCGTTTCTCGATTGCGGCTCCCATTATCACATTCCTATCCTATGTTTTCTTTTTGCAGCTAATAGTGGAGAGATACCACAAAGAACGCAACCTGCCAGTGCTGGACAAATCTAAGTTTTTAGTCCCAGAAGACATCACCATGTCACAGTTCCTAGTTATTATACGGAACAGGATTAGAATCAAACCAAACCAAGTAAGTACCTGAGTATGATATTTTCAATAGGTACTTTACTTAATATGTACCTAAGTCCACATTTTGATAGAATACACGTCTCCCATGCCAGTTGAAGTTGTCGCTTTCTGAGGCACATTTAAAGGTACTAATATTATTATACTATATAAGCTGATGATTTTGTTTGTTTGGTTGAACGCACTAATCTCAGGAACTGGTTTAAATTGAAAAAATATTTTTGCTGGATAGTTCATCCATCGAGGAAGGCTTTCAGCTTATAACATCACGCTGCGACCAATAGTAGCGAATAATTAATGAAAATTGCTACAAAACGGCCAAAAATATCACAGAAAAAAATATTTTTTATTGTTAATTCTACAATCGAGAGGCACAGTAGTGAGTTTGGTTATTGCCGGACGTGTCTTTGCATTCTTAAAAACGTTTACCTTCACCAAAATCTATATAGTAACTATGAGTGACGGCTATAATTATGAATAGAAGAAAAAAACAATAAGTACTATAAAACTACCATCGACCGAGAGACCGCCGGAAGGTTTTTTTTTTTTTTAATGCGCTTCACGGGTCTCTCTCAAAACAGTGCTGTTATCTTTATTATAATATTGAATTGTTATCTTAAACATTTTCTTACAGGCCTTGTATCTGATAATCAATAACAGATCAATGCTGAGTATGAGCCTCACAATGTCTCAGGCATACGAAAGTTACGGCGATGAAGACGGTTTTCTTTACATCACGTATGCTTCACAGGAGGTGTTTGGCTACCAAGATGGTAAGGGGATTCTTATCTTTTTGACCATTGATGTGTACTAGACTTTTAATTCAAATTCAAAATATCTTTATTTGATTACACTTTAGTTTTTTACTTTACTATAACAAAGTACTTTCAAATCTGACAAAGATTTGATTCATCAATAAAAATCAAATCAAAATATATATAGGTGCCGTTTTGACCACTGACCTCGAATGTGCAGTATTCATTATAAGTGTCTGTCTCTGTCTGTGTGTAATGCGAAGCAAAACGCGCAGTTATCCCCACTATTTTCGGTGAGCACTCATAGCTCGCGTAGGCACCTGTATATGATAATTATAAAGAATATAACATTTAGAAATCACATTATTTTATACCCACGTTTTGGTCAAGACTTCTCTTGACTGCCTCAGATTCTAAACATTGTTAACTGCCAACAAATGCCAGCCTTTTTGGCATTGGAATGGAGATTTGTATTTATGTTTAACTTCTATTTCATTTCGAATAATTATGGAAGCAAAAAGTGAACTTAAGTTCCGATATCCACGTTGTAACCCATTCTTGGGTTGGTTTATTACTGCTATATAGAGTTAATGGCCTAAATACAAATAACGTTATGGAGATCCAAATGGTACAGACAAACTATTCGTTATCTACTAGCTAAAACAAAAAAGGTACCTAAGTAATTAGACCTCCAATCCCACGACACGATTGCTCTCATTCTGTAAAAGACTAGAGGAAAATTTGGTACCTACTTACTTATACACTTATCGTCTGATAACCATCCAAATATTTATGGAACAATTAGTTATTAATTATATATAGACGACTTTTTTCTCGACCTATGCCACAGGGATTTTATCAGCTTATACATTCTACGTAATTAATTTGTCTGACTGATTATATTTCATAGGTCTCCTAAGTCTGACCAGGTTATCGTTCACTCATATCTCCTATGCAATACAGATTACGTAGAATGACGCGAAGGTAGCTAATTACATGTTCTTGTTGCAGATATGACCGGGAAAGATCAAGAAGTCCAGGCTATTCGGCACCGGTTCCCGAATAAAGTACCCGTAAGTTAATTATCATAATATTATTGGTCCATATTTTACGTATTTAAAACTGTTTGAATATACCACCGTATTATATGTATAGTCCAAATAGCCAATTTGACGAAAAATAAAAGATATACTATCTTTGGCAGTTGTTTGTGCAGCGCTTCGCGAGAGAACGGGAAGTCCCCGCGCTCGGGAGGACCAAGTTCCTTGTCCCTCAGGAGCTCACCATGTCCCAGTTCCTTTATATTATAAGAACGAAAATGAAACTTCGAGACTCTCAAGTGAGTACCTACGCTATTTTATAAGACCGTGCGGATAGGTAGGTACTAGATACTACCTAGGTAGTTTCTTTTCACAACCGGCAGGGGTCGTACAAGATGTTTTAGTTCGGAAGCATTAAGTTAAGAAACAAGCTTTAAGAATTAACATTACGAATTGTATTATTATAGCTATTGATAAGCCAAACTGTGTGGGTAAGTATGACTATCTAACCACCTCATGAGGTTTTACCCAAGAAATAGTTAAGTGGATAGGCATATTGACGATGCCGTTTGAATCATAGTAAATAACAATTAGGTATTAATTTACTTGCATTACGTCACACATAACTTACTAGGTACATACGTAATAGTAAATATTCCTATAAACAAATTGGTCTGAAGCCATTATTCTCGTGGTCCGAGTGGAAACAATAAAACAGCCTAAATAACTAGGGATAAAACAATAGTATCTGTTCCAAGATCCAATTACTTACCTATCTATCTCGTATCTCACTAAACTTTATTATACATACAAATACAACGTGACAATATACAAAACTTGTCCGTAGGCTTTGTACCTGCTTGTGAACGACAAGGTGCTGGTGAGCCACAGCATGACGATGGCGCAGGCGTACGAACAATTCCGCTCCGACGACGGTTACCTTCACATTACTTACGCTGCACAGCAGGTTTTCGGCTGAGTTAAGGTACCTGCCTACCTACTTAGTTTATCATTTCTATTCACATCTTCCCAATTAGGGATCCCTGTTAAGCGGTGGTGTGAGACTTAATGCTAGCATAGATGACCGCCCTCTCTCATAAACATGCGACTTTCCATATTTCGGTGTATTTAGGTAGCTACTCAGAATTTAGGTCGGATAGAAAAAGCTTGGCGAGTGATGTTAGAATAGCTACAATCCTACAGCTATTTACCTTATTGAGAAATATATCCTCTGTTACTACGAATAAGAATCTATGCAATCTATGTAGAGAAATTGCGGACACCAACCCCACATTTATAAATATAAAATTATTTCTCTATCTACTCCACAATGAATACATAAGTATGCTGATTATTTAGTAAGCATGTGATATTGTTTTATCACTGTTGCAGTTCATTAACGCAGTTCATTTACATTGGATTCTAGAAATTGTTAAGAAAAATATTGATGATAACTAAAAGATTCCACTGGAAGAAGGACATACTTGAGAGGGTTATCGCGTATTCAAGGTACAGTCGCCAAAAGCTTCGCCTTGACACCCTAGAGGTGACAATTCTGCTGATATCAATACCTTGAAGTCGCGGTCAAGAAATATTTTTATTTTTCAACCTTCACAGGGTAAATAACCCGCCAATATGAATAAACTTTTTCTGGATGAAAATACCGTAGACTTACCTAAGTATTTTTTATGGCATTGGGAAATATCAAATTAGGAATAGTGATAATAGAGTTTCAAACACAAATATACTTTTTTTATTGAAATGTTGCTAGTTTCGATAGTACCACTGGGGTAATTTTCGACGTTCATGAATAATTTAAATTTTTTGTCGATGCTCGCATATAAAAAACTGCTCAAGGCAGATTTGATGAGGATTCCGTATGATCACTGATATTAGACCACTCACCACATAGACCCATGAGGAATTACGATTAGGTATAACGTTATATTAGTGCCTGGACGAGAAACGATTTACCTTTAATTTATTAAGTAGATATCTAGGTACTTGGTATACATACATACACACACACACACACACACACACACATATATATATATATATATATATATATATATATATATATATATATATATATAGTTATTATATGGGGGTAAAGAGACAGATACCGTTGGTGTCACGAGTGTCAGACATTATCGTAAATCCATGATTTATAAGTTTGTTATTGAAGTACCAACATTGTTGCGAGATAGGGTCTCGCACTGACTATTATCAATCTATTACGTTGAGAAAATATTATTGTAGGTAATAAAAACAAGCAATAATTTACTTTTTAAGATTTAAGTAAGTATATAAATAAAGTTCGGACATTATCACACACAAATATAGTAGTAGTAGTGAATAATTTACAAACAAGGTACTTACACAAGTTTGCAGATTATTTGAATTGAGCTGAAATGACGACGGTCGATATTTGAATTACTGTTGATAGCTTCATGATCTCCTTAGTCCAACCATAGTACCCATCTATGGTCGAAGGTGTTATCCGTCAGTATCCGTGCTGAGAGTAAATATTATAAGCCTAATCACAATTTTTCCACAAAACGTAAAATATTTGTTAAACTTACGCATATCTGCAAAGTTTTAATAAGTAACTTTCCATTCCAATGACATACTCCAATTTTTATTTTGGGAAGGAAAAATACCCTGTTTATGTTTTGAATGTTATGATAAAGGCGGCCCGACTTGGCACAATCACACTCTTTATTATCTGTTTATAATAAAATATCTATCAAGGGAATCGGGGTCACTTTACATTTAGACTACACCTACCTACTTAATTTTTTTCGGTAACATTTGCCTCTCTTTTGTTTATTTATAGTATTTGGTAGATATTTTATAAAGCTAAAGCTAGTAAGTACGTGCCTTATTTTCACTGTGGAGTCTGGGGAGGAAGTCATGTTCTAACTATCATTATTTGTTAAATAGTTACTTGTAGGGAGTTAAATCTGTTCTAATATATAAGGCTGAAGGGTAATAATCTCCGGAACAGCTGGTCCGAAATGAAATTTCAGTGTTAGATAGCCCATTTATCGAAGAGAAAACGAATTCATGGGTTAAAGTTAGCGTTAGTTCAAACTAACTTCCACGCGGACGACGTCGCTGACAGAAGCTAGTAATTTGTTATAATTGAATGTGGCGCTAACATGATAAGGGCTTTAGGTAGTTTTAATTCAACATATAGATACATTCATAATAACATGCGCATAACGTTCAACAACTAAACTCTGACAAACGAACTTTACGAAATAAATTAATAGAACGACTATTAATGTATTCCATGTTGTGATTCCACGGTAGTAGATACTACATCTCGTAGTACAACACTTACATACTCACTGGAATACAAACTACACACTACGAGCACACCTTACCCCCGTGTGTGTCGACTGACCGTGATAGGCTTCGTGATAACAGTATAAAAATACGGTCAGGAATACCAAACTTTATTTATTTGCCCATTATCTCACCAGGCCATGGCAACCAAAACGGTGGGCACATGTTTACGGGATGTCGCGATAAATTATTGATATCGTATTGCAAAAAAATGGCATGTTATTGTCACTTATATCATCCTGTATCAAGTTGCTTTTTATGTGTGTAGGTGTGTCTGGCAGACTGTGTGAAATGTGGTGTGAACGACCGCTGGTTGCTAGCTGTGATAATGAATGTAGAATCTTGCTTCACCCAGTGATAGGGTTCCATCCGCGAGTGCTGCGTTCAATACGCTTTTTATTAGTTTAGACAAGAAACACAAACAGTACCCAAGTACTTATATTATAACATATTTTATCGTTTATGTTATCGATTGCCTACTTTCCTCATTGTATATAGGAACGTGGAACTTTCTACACTCGTCGCTAGGGGCGCTTTTACGTTTCTATATAAAATGAGGAAAATACGCAATCGATAACATCAACGTTAAAATATGTTAAAACCTACCAATCGATATATTCTACTTGAAACTACCTACCTATAAAAACCTATTGATATATTCAACGTGAAAATATATAGGTACTTGGGGCACTGGCATCGTTTTATTATAGTCCGAATGAGTCTCCCCTAAACTCCCCAAAGCCTCTTAATCTAAAGAACTTGAACGTTATTGCTAAGATATTGACCAGGTCAAGGATAATAACGCACATAAATGGCTCCTAATACACTTAACAAGTGACACCTAGAATATTCTTTACTCGCGTTTGTATATGTTCCATTTAATACAATACTGTCAACAGCTGCGGACAATTGAAACAAACCTGTATTATTCCATAGTGATCCGTCAACGGGCTACATTATTTATGTCATCATAATAAGTTTATCGGAGGTCAGGCAGAGCAAACATCCAGCGTAAAGTACTTCTGTACATTGATAGTGTAGATTGATGTCCTTTCCACAATGTTTGCTGCCCCCCAGGGCCTGTTGTCAACCGGTCTGCCACTTGGCAAGCAAATAACTCACTCAACTAACGTTGCGGGTAGATACCACGCTCATAACATTAATGTATAACACAAACATACTTATAGGTACCAGTTATTATGACCACTTATCTATAATTTAGAAATATTGGTGTCTTAATTGTATAATTAAGATTTCCTCTTACGACCGTTGTTTATCATGTAGGTACACGTACCGATCTAGGTATGTCCCTACCTATTAGATACGCCATCTTGGAGATGACCTATCTTTATAAATAGTTATTTTGAACTTTTGAAATTGTTATCCGATGAGTACATCTTCCTGTACTGTATCAGACCTGCAATGTTATCTTTAACTAAATTTACATTCAATTAATTCTAAGAAACTATTTATTTGGTCATTACGTAGGACTACAGTTATAATTTAATAACTTACTATTAGTTAATTCATGTACCCTACCCTGCCTATTTACTAACTGTGTTTTTTTTATTTGCAGGTAATACACTCAACCCGGGATTAATTAATAAATTTAACGTTGATGTTGTTGCAATATCGCTTATTGTAAAGACTGATAGAATTGTATTGTGATAGTTCTAGATTAAGGTATGATTGTGTTCATTATGTAAGGCGTAAAGCATATTCAAAGGGCTGGCCTGTTTTCCACAAAACTTAAAAATCAAGCTTCTTTATAAAAGTGATAATTATTGATGTAATAGTGACCAAAATGTAATGTGAGGAGTTCCGTGATCTCTATATAAGTATATTCTGATAAGTGTAATTATGTTATGTATTATTGTATTTCAGATTTTCAATTACCTAGATCTGTTTAAAACGTATGTATATTGAGATTTAACCAAAATATAAAAATATATTTTAACATTAAAATAATTGTTTTTTGAATTTCTCACTAGATGGCGCTGTGCAATAACATGGCAAAGCTACAACGCGCTGTTGAGAGTCTCCATCGTTTCATGTCATGTTCGACCTAGCATTTAGATATTAACTCTGGTTTCCCTTCAAAACGTATAAATCTTTCGCCTTTTACTAAAGATTTCCGTGGAGGGGGACACTCAAATGAGTCTTAGGAATTTTTTGATGCTCTGCTAACGCGGGGCTTATAACATATATATGGATATAGCGAAAATATTATACCTGTCGTTCGCTTGTACTAATATATTTTGAATGTTACGATGTGATTTCGCGAGTTTTTGTTATTGTTAATCATGTAACGCGGGTAACGGCATCCATACTCTCTCACTCAATACTAGCAATAAATTATTGAAATTGAAAAACTTATTATGAAATTTCTCTGAATGTAGTTTAAACTAATATTTATAAATAAACTTCTATCACGATTTCCATATCCAATCAAATATTGATCTCAGACATAAGATAAATAACTAAAATAAAAGCACGAGAGCATATTCCTTAATAATTATTTATTGTTATTCATAAATTAAAACTAGACAAAGTTATTGTGTTCCGGTCATTCGTTGGGCGGTATGTTCTGTGCAGCCGCTACCAGCGTGTCGTGTATATCCTTGGCGTAAGATATCTGCAGTCGCACCGTGTTCAGGTACTGGAGGTAACTGAGGGTAGTCTCCTAAAATATAAAAGAACCAAATTAAAATAATGTACATATTTCTATAAAACTAAGTCCATCCTTTTTGAAATCCGTATCACAAAAAGAGACGGAAATACTTTTGAATCAAGGATTATCTTTGGTACTGTTTTGTAACAGGGGGCTCGGGGTCTTGTTATGCTTGCTTAAAAATAGCTAAGCGGCATATACATATACTTACAAGATTTATAGCCACACACATAACACCTTATATATAATAATATACATATTTATAGTGATCCGCGACGCTAGTGTAGTGCAAGCTAGCTTAGTTCACATTTTGGTATTTTACCTGACACACTCCATTCTTTTTTTAATATCTTTATTTATTTATACTTTTAACTAATTGGTATGTCCGTTATACTTAACTTTAAATAAATAACAAAGAACATTCAAATCAGCAGAACGACATACTGAATTATAAATGTTACCAGCAGGTGAGGAAGGTTGTTTTTGTTCAGAAGAACTCGGCAAGAAACTCAGTAACATTTTATTTAAGAAAATAATTGCAATTACAGTATTAATAACAAAAGTTTGTGGGTACACAAGTATTCTATCAAAAAACAAATTTTTTATATTCTATTAATAAACCAAACTAAAACAAACTAAAAACCATTGATTGATTGTTGATTGATGATGATTCTTGAGGCTGTAATATCAATGATGTATCAGACTGCTACTAATATTACTGACACAGTAATTAAACTACTACAATGATATTTTACGGCATTCATTAGCTCATTGCCATTAAATGAAAGAAAAATAAGATGAATTCCAATGTATGCTGACCTGTGTGGTCTGTCCGGAGTCTAGTCGTGAAGGTATCACGGAGAGTGGTAGGTAGTGCGCGGCCGATTGAGCCTGTTGAATACACGTGGTTGCTGTCCTCTGCACAATATAATACCCATTTCAATACATACATTGTTAACTATTATAATTAAGACTATATGTCCTTAGAGGTTTTTTTATTATTTTTATCACCAGTGTCTGGTATCCACAGTACAAGCTTTGCTTAATTTGGGACTAAATGGCGAAATTGATTTGATTTCACAATGATATTATAAAATAAATCCCTGTCTAGGTAGGGATTTATTTTCAAAACAAAATTTTTCACTGAAGATATGTTTAAGTGCAAATGTGATTAGAGTATGTCACTACAATCACACTGGATCTGACAGGTTGAATTGCATGTTTTCAAATGTATTCTCTAGTGACAGGAAAGCTTGAAGAGTGACAATTGACACTTTATGCCTACTTATTTTGTTTTTCAAAATTAGTGTGCAATAGGTTTTGAAAAAGTCATAGATACAGATGGACAACCCAATATTTACGTGATGATTGATGCAATTGAAAAATGTAACAGTCTTGATGATCTTAATGCACTAGGATTTAATATCAAGTGACGTCAAAAGATGATAACTAGTTAAACCTGCTTACAGCTGATATGTATTAGAGATTACAGTTGCCGGGTCATTGAGTTAATGAATACACTCAGATATAATATGATATATCAACATTCTCAGTTTCTATGTACATAGTAAGATAGGACTACTTTGTTTATGGATAAGTACTGTAGCACTACAACCCCAATTTGGGCCACTGGCTACCCAGGATCTATTCAATGAATCAATTAAATTAATTACATGTTTTCCACTTTTATTATATTACAAGACTTTTAGTATACAACAAGACAAAAACAAGAGATAGAACAAGCTTCCATCCTTGTTCTATCTCAAAATCACTCTCTGACAACTAATATTGTTTTTGTCTTGTTTTGAATTCTTTTTGGATTATGAAATATCTCTCATAAAACTTAAATTTGCAAAAAACAAGGTTTTAAGCTGCTTGTAAGGCTGAGGCCTTACAGTACCTAAGACTACGTACTATGCCATGTTGGAGTTTATAAGTAGTTATGTGATTGACCACACTTACCAAATGCAATTCCATTTGATCACAAATAGAAAAGAACTCTTCTAAATTCTTGTCAAATCTCGCCACTGTACTGTCTATGCCTTTTCTGTAACATGAGAATTGTAACATTATTTCTAAGCTTTGCAGCTGGATGTCAAAGATCAAGTAACTAACAAGTTTTATTTTGTTTAAATAAATGTTAACAATTGCATTAACAACTTTGTATAAACTTTTAGTTATTTGATGGGGATTCATCAAAAAAAAGTGAGCAGAATTTCTGAATTAAAAATATTTTGCACATTTATAACAAATTCTGGTACGTACTGGGAAACGGAATCCACATTATGGTTTTGATGTAAAATCTGTGCAGCTGATTTTAGGGTCATCTGAAAAATATAAATTCAAGAAGTTGTTGACGCATAGGTATAAACCAATTTTTCATAGTAGTTTTTGAATTTTCTGTGCTGAACTTACTGGTATTGATTCACGAAGAGATCCCATTAATGTCTTAACTTTAGATATATTATCCATTTTGTCCTGTGGTGCTTGTTGGGGCATTGCAGGTTGCATTTGTTGGGGAGACTGCTGTTGCATTATGGGTCCTGGGACCGGCAGCTGCATTCCCACATTAGGAGCCGCTCCCACTTGATTCATAGGCATGTTCAAGTGCATGTTTATTTGGTTATGATTCATTTTTCTGTGCAGGAGGAGTTTTCTTACGAGATTTAAGGAATTTAAGATTATCGGCACGAAGAAAACAAGTACATCTACAACCTACGACATAGTTAGTTTGTTTTCTTTGATTTCAGTTCTGTCTGTTCTGACGGCTGTCGGCTGACTCGGCTGTCAGTCAGTCAGATAGCTTTTTTCATTCGTAGTTTTGCTTTGTAGCTAATGCCTTTGATTGTGAGTCAATAGCGTGCTGTATTTTTTTCTTAATGGCAACTCGGTTAGCGCCATCTAGCGTCGGGTAGAAAGATTATGTAATGTTTGTGTGTTTGGTTGGTACACCTGAAGCGGTTATAGTTCATAAAATTTATTGCACTTTATTTTGTCTGTGGTTATTCAAATGTCAGTGCTAGTTTTTAAATATTTCAAATTTAAATTTCATCTTCATCATTCAAATAAAAATTTGCTTCTTTATTTGTTGAGTGGGTATTTAAAAGTTGTTGTATTCAAATTTTTGTTTTATTTTACTTTTTAATTCACCCACATGACTTCATGATGAAGAAGTTCCAAATATATAATGCAACGGAGCTGTGGCAAGTGAGTATGAAAACCTATCAATAAGAATTAATTCATATAAGAGTCTTATCCAGAAATATTGTTGTTTTTGTAGAAAGACACAAGTTTACCGTCTATACCCACATTTAGTCAAAGCCTGGATAGCATGTTGGGTAATGATGGGCTTCAGTTGGGTTCGTTGACGGAGTTCCTAGGATTACCTGGATCGGGGAAGACACAGTTATGGTTTGTTGAACACAATATGTTTATTATCTTAACTATAGAGATTAGTTTAGCCTGGATTGAGATGATGATAGGTAAACTACCTAAGATCTAGGAACATTCATTCTAATTTCTTCCTTAAAATGTTAGCGCATATGAAGAAAATTCAATCAAAATTAACGAAAAAATTATATCCATTATACTTGCATTACGAAAAGTAAAGAAGTTTACTTGCTAGCAGTAAGTACTTGATACCTACTTATTTTATTTCCAGTTTACAACTATGTGCTTCTGTACAAATACCGAATGTACTTGGAGGGCTGAGTGCAGAAGCCCTATATATTGATACAAATACAAATTTTACTATCTCTAGATTCAGAGGTAAATAAATATGTATTTAAAATTTGCTCTAGCAGAGATATTACCATCAACTATAGCTTTTATTCAGGGTCTTGTTTGTGCAACATTTGAGAAAAAATTGTTCAGCCATTTTTTTTTAAATGTCCAAAATTTCAGATTTCTGTTAACTGGCAACCCACCCTCACTTTAATTCAGGCACAGGCTTCACAATATTTACACTATGACTTTTCTCTACTATTTTTAAATATTAAATGGATTTTTAAGGTACATAAACCCATCCTACATGTTGGTAGAAATTGGACCAAGATCCGTATCCTATTAAAATACTCTTTCTGTTTCTTATTTTATTATAAACTTAAAAAAACCTTATTGCAGAAATCCTGAAAGCGAGTTTACTAAAATGTCAGAGGCTGTTAGACTTGCCGCTCTGTGTAAATGAAGATGATGCCCAGAAGGTACATTATGTGAATGCTTTTTGGCTGGAGAGGTTCTGTGCCTTGATGCAGACACTGCCCAAGGTTGTGGATGAGCATCCCCATGTTAGTATAATCTTTACTTTTGTAGACACAAGTATAATAACTATAGCAGTTATATCAAAATTGCAGATAACAATTAAATACCTACTTCACTAGCGTAGACCAGTGGGTGGCATTATTTCCCAGAACCCTATTTTTGTTCATATCATTAGCCTGAGTTATTTCTTGTAAAATTAGCTATCTGCCGGTAGAAGTCCCGTTAAAATCGGTCCAGCCATTTCGGAGATAAAATTCTTTTAACATTTCTTTTTTCTACGTACCATACTTTCATATGCATTTAGAAAAGCTGTTTATATGGAATTACAAACTGACACTTGAATTATATTTATCTGTATATATAGCGATGTATCTATACAGATAAATAAAAAAATTTTAAATGAAAACAAAATCAACTTGGGAGCTCAATTTGATGAACCAACTCAGTTTGCACGAACTTCTCGGGTTTGAATCCTGATGTGTATGAATTTTTCCTGACCATTTTGAGAATTGGAAATCTAAGCTTGTGATTTATGCATAAAATACCTATTCCAATATTGTTTCAGATCAAGTTGATTGTAATAGATTCAATAGTGTTCCCCTTCAAAGTGGGTATATCGACGAAGGAGCGGACTGGTCTGCTGTTTAGACAGATGGCAGATTTACAAAGGCTCGCAGTAGAGAGGCAGATTGCTGTGAGTATAAGACCTCCCTTACATGGATTGAGTAGTAAGCCACTTGTCAACATACACGGCTCAAGCAGTTAAGGGGGCCTACCATCATCGGCTTAAGAGAATATTAAGGACTTCTGTACTGAAGAAGTTCTTAATACGAGCTGCTTAAACGATCATAGTTGACCCCAAGTTTGAAGTATTTAACTGCGGTATTTTCAATGTTATATAATGTAATGGACAGACATATGTACTAAGATAGTCTAAGGTTTAAAAGTTGTTCCATCTCTTTCTGTGATATGATATAGTCGGAGTTTAGTCTATTCTTCGTTGAAACCATGTTTTGTAAGGAAGGAATTTATGCAAACGCAATGTATGTAGACGCGCCACAGTCTTGGTTAGTTTTAAGAAACACATGCCCCTCTTACTACAAAATGTGGTTTAAACAGACTAGACCAAACTGGCTAAAATTATAGACATCCTTTTTTAAATCTGTATGACAGAAAGAGATCGAAGTACTTTTAATCCAAGGACTATTTTAGTTTATACGCTTATACCCGCGGATATGCTCGCATTGTAAAGTATCCTATACTACTTTTTATACCTCCAAGAATATGTGCACAAAGTTTCGTGATGATGACAAACAAACTTACATTTTAATTTATAATTTTAGTAGGATCTTTTCTTCTTCAAGTGCCTCTCCAATTAATGAACGTTGGCAACGAACTCTGAATATTTTCTGCCATCCCTTGCGAGGCGGAACAACTCCGCAGCGCTCTTCATGCCGGGCCGTTCCATCATGATGAGTTGTCGTATCTCTCGTAACGAAAGACGTGTCCGAGATAAGCAACCAATTAGTAGTATAGCGTTTTCTAATAAGGGGCAGGAAAACACAGAAGTTTTCCTGCAGTCTCAATAGTATTATTATACTTAACAGGTAGTGGTAACAAACGAGATGAGCACACGAGTGGGTCTGTCGTCGGGGTCGATAGTGGGTGGTCTGGGCGACGCGTGGGCGCATCGCTGCAACAAGCGGCTGCTGCTGTCCACGGACCGCTGCGGCCACAGACTGGCACTGCTTATGAAATCTAACGATTCGCCCAACAATGTCGGCAGGTTTCAGGTATTTAATACTGATAATCTTAGGAATAAAGGCTTGTTTGTCGTAAGTTACACCATGTTAGCTTTTTTCGAAATACAACTGTAGTACAGTTACCGTCATTGAGTTACGGGCTCTGACCTTGAATGTATATAATTATGAGTTTGTCTCTGTCTGTCAGTATGGCGCGACTTGAATAAAAAAAATGCTAAGTTATCCCCACTTTTTTCGCTGAGTGCTTATAATTCGCGACGGCACTATCTCATCTTGAGCGCAATATACATACCTACTATATTAACTATAATGCCCAAATCGTGTCAAGGTTTGCTGCGTTATACAGGATGTAGACCTTTTAGCCGTATTTTTTTTGGCACAGGGCTTCGGTTGGTGCTAAATATATATATAAATAAAGAATCACGTAACATTAAAAAAAAAATGTCGTTAATTGCATTTATTTTTGGGGTAGTTTTGTTTTTAGAATTTCATTTTACAAAAAATATAAACATTGTCTTATATTCCAATAATAATCGAACCTTACAACTACACTTAACCACAAAATATAATTAATAAGTGTAAGAACGGAAAAACAAAAATATACGGGATTGTTGTTGATATTTTTAAATTGATATGTACCAGCCGAGGCTGTGCTAAAAATATGCGCCTAAAAGTCTACCCCTGTATATATATATATATATATATATATATATATATATCATCGTTATATATGTCGATAAATCCATGGATTCTTAGAAAATTATTTTAATGATGGCAAAAGCGATATCACTGCGGCACGCCAGTTACGCATTGACTGACGCGTTGGAACAGTGCCAAAGTAAACAGGGGCTTTCCTAGTAATCGTGAATCAAACTGACAGCTTGCCAAATATTTACCAGAGCCACATACTCAATGAGTTCATGATAAAGATCTTGAGACCTTGAATTGTTTAGTAAATGTTTATAGGTGGCAAATTAGCGTAACTTTTGCTCATAGTAAGTAAGTGCTTTCCGTAGCCTGTGCCCCAAGTAACGACTCGCTATGCACTAAGGGAACTCGACGACGAGCGCTAGTTTCAATCATAGGAAATTGATACATAATACATAAATAATAAGGTTCAATTTAGTTTTTTTAAAACCGTCACTCGACGACGAGTGCGAAGCTGAGAAATCTTAGTGAATAATGCGGCGGATTCTGACACGTTCAAAGTCGTCGCTTGATTTTGCGTTTTAGCGTGGCTCAAAATGTGTTGATACTTTTTCGTAGGAATTTGATCCGCTATCTTTGGTATTCAATTATAACCCGATAATTGAATGATAATTGAAATTATAACAGGATCAATACATTTTGATCCACCTAAAAGGCAAGATCAAGCAAAGATGTTTGAGTATTTGGGATAACTCCATGTACCTTTTTCCATCCTGCATCCAATTTGGTGTACCTACTTATTTTGTAAAAACACTGACTGAGTTTCTTGCCGGTTCTATTCAGAAGGTTAGTTTCCGAACCGGTAGTTAATTTTCGACATTCATAAGTGCCTTACCAGGGCCCAAAGTGAATATTTTGATTTTCATTTTCAATTGTTAGCAGTATTAGTTGAGAAATAATGCTGTACAGATATATCCAAAATTGCCTTCTTAAATATATAATCTCCATTTCCAGGTAACAAGGGAAGGAATAAGGGATGTAGATGAAACAAGCCAATTGGAACATACATAATGTCGTTTAATTAATAATTAATGTAAATATGTAGATTGTAAACACAACTACAGCACCAATAAATATCTCATTTTCACAAAAATATCAAGCTTTAATGCCTACAACGGTCAACAGTTAAACATTTATTATGTAAAGGCAGATTCACGGAACGAGTTTCACTTGTACTCTATGACACGAGAGTCAGTAACACGCGTTTGTAGTCGCCCTTGGTATCGTCCTGCAACGTATATATTGTACTTGTCAACTTGGTACCTATCTGCATTCATATAGATCGACATGCAAAGCTTAAAACAATACTTGTATAAAAATAATATTATAGTTATATTCGCAGGACTAAGCACACAGTGTGACTAGCACTTTCCCGAGGTCACCGGATAGGTCGTCCTGCAAACAATCGAACTAGTTGCTCAACAAGTCACAAATTACATAGAAACTGGCCCATCGATTCCTTGATTAGTTCACAACGTGCATCCGAGGTAGCTATCGCCTATCGTAACACACTGTAATCTTACATGTAGCTTATACTAATGACAATGTGTCTTTGAAATGCAACGTTAAATGTGAATGGTATACAATAATATGGTTTAAAGAGCGCAGTATAAAGCGCTTTTTCTCATGGTTATAGCAACATAGCGGTTGGCTTAGTAACTCATGGTGGAGAGAAGGTGGCCGAGGGAACCTCCTACTTCGTCCTGAAAAAAGGCAACTAGTTGTAAAACACGCGGGAGTGCCACTACACCATTCCCATGCAGAGTGTTAGCTACGGTGCTCTGAAAGTTACATGAATATCTAGCAAAATATACAGATCTTTTAACGTAAATATACACCCGGTTATAGCCTAAAGGTATGGAACACTGCTGGCCGCTGTGAGTTCAGATCAGGTTCAATATTCGAGTGGCGGCGGCGACAGTGAGGCCATACCCCGTAAGATCTCTTAACAGCCTAACAAATTGACAGAACTTAAATATGAAATGTGATAAGTAAACGCAGTCCCGACGCCGATCTATTCGATAAGAGTCAACAATGCCTTCTTGTAAGCCCCGGAGGTGTCATCCTGCAAACAAAACGGCCAGTTCTCAACTCCTCACCCCAAAATTGGAAAGTAACAGAAGGGCCGCTTCCTACATTGGCGAGAAATAAAGACGCGCGCGAATAAAGTATTAATTTACCATGCAGCCGGCCAGCAGGTATGCCACGAGACACTGTATTCGATAAGTTTTCGTGCGCAACTGTTGTGACGGAAGATGGAGGGAGCGAAAAGATTTCTCTCGATGTTCATATAAGTACATCAGTGGTAAATGCTCGTAAGTATGTACGTGTTAATGTGTGCGTGCGCCTATTACCGCCAATGTAGGCGAACTGACCTTCTGTATGTGTTTATTTTATGTTTTAAATTCCACTTCCTTATAGTAGTCTCGTCTTTTTATAATTCCAACACAAACGAACACGTTGTTAGCAAAATACACTTAAAAGTTTACAAAATTACCGAACACAAAACGTGGACATTATTATAGACAATATTTCTCTTTTTAATTGCTATCGTTTGATATAAATAAATAGATCTGTATAATATTAAGCTATTCACCCGGTTTTAGATGATAATGATAAAAGGTATGATTATTATGTGCGTGTGTGTGTGTACGCACAGTTTTGGTAACGCGTTTTCCATGCTCATTATTAAAGCACATTTGACTGTCGTGACTAACAGACTGAAATATATGGGTCAGTTTCTTGAAGAATCCTACTAAGATACCCCATGTGATATTATTTACATGCTGTTAGTACTAAAATGAAAAAAAGGTTAAGGCATTGTTAGTTAAACTATGATTTACTGAATGATAATATAAATAGTAAAATCTTCAAGTTAGCAAAGTTAGTAAAGTCTTCAAGTTGCAATCATTTTCGTAATCTACACTCGACGCGTCAACGCACAATATGTAGGAAAACAAAATAGGTATTGTGCGGGGCCGCTATCGAGTATATTTCGCAAAAGATAGCGAACTCTTACCCCCTTATAACAAAACATCGCCTAACTCAAAACTTGATTTAAAAGTTGTTCCATCTCATTTTGTGATATGGATTTCGAAAGGGATGGACATAGTTTTAGTCAGAGTCCAGTCTACGTTTTGTAACAAAGGGGTGTATTCTATTGAAGGTAGTTAGTTAGTTGTAAAAGTGTTATTAACTGATTAATAATGGGAAGTGATAAAAAGCTGTATTTATATAGTAATTAAATTAACAATGCACTTATTACGTATAACTTTTAATCAGTTCATTCATTATCTTAATTAGGCTTGTTTCCATAAATACAACGTGCATTGATTAAAATCAACAAATAATCAAACAGTTCCTATAAAGGATGGGAAGTCGTAAGTGTTGTGCCCAAAACAATGATACTATTTTGAGTAACAATTGGATGGGACAAGCATATAATATGTTATAAGGAAAAAGTTAAAATGATTTTATTGTATTTTTAAAATTGTATAATATTTTTGAAAATATTAATTACTGACTTTCTTGCCAGGTTCTTCTCAGTAAAAGCAACCTTCCGAACCTGGAGGTAGCTTCTATAATAATGTCATTCTGACGAATTGAAAGTACTTCGTAAAAAGTCTAATCGAATAAAGACATTTTTGATTTAGATTTTGACGTTATACGTAATAAAATCATTTGTTACCAGTGCAGTCAGGAGCTATAAGCGTTTTAAAAATTATAAGGTAACTGCGCATGTTATTCGCGACGTGCCATACAAGATCCAAAAATGCCTACATTCAATGTTAGAGCTCATATCTCGTGACGGCACATATGAAATCAAGGAACACCAATTAAAATAGAGAAAGTGTTAAAGATAAGTAAACTCACAGCAATCCAGGTCTCGAGGGGTTTCCCGTATTTCTCCTGGAATGCTTGCTTGATGTCTCCCAGATCGATCTCGGAGCGGCTGACCACAATCCTAATGAGGGTCTTGTCGTTGGTACCCAGTCCTTTCATGGAATAGTACAATCTTTCCGCGAAGAATCCCACTTTGCTCTTGACGCATTTTACTAGAATTTTTAAATATTAAAGTTTATTTTCCTATCCAAAACTTATATAAAAAAGCCGCAGTTTGTTCGTTCGCTTGAACACGTTTATCTCAGGAACTGTTTTTCGATGAAGGCTTTAGGCTCCATACCATCACGCTGCAAGTATCAATGGAAAATCTTGCAAACAAACGGACTAATCCACGAGCAATAGCTAATTGTTTTTAAAAAGACGATAGATTGGAATCTTCTCGTAAGAATAGAGGGCTTTAAGTCAAGATCGTGCTGACAGTTTTCGAAACGTTCTTAAAAAAGGTCTACAAATTCTTCCTCTTTATGTGGAATGTAATTTTACAGTAATGGATATAGTCTTAGCTTGGTTTATTCTTATTAAATCGCTGTGTGCTTAATAAAAAGGGTAGAGCTAGACAATTATTACTTACGTTTTGAGACCAAAGAAGTCTCTAACAAATTTTAATGTATGCACAAAAAGTTGAACGCTCGAGCAAGGTCACTTGCTGCTAATTTCCTGTTAGGAAACCTTGTAACTCAATACTAGTGATGACTACAATACTAATGTATGTGTAACTAGAAGATGCCTTGTCTGTACGATTATTTTGCTTATTTAAAACATAACTTTACGAGGTGATAGCCAAAGGTATAAGCAATAGGAAGGTTAAATTCTTGCAAATTATAAGGAATCCTAAAAGTTTAGACTTATTGGAAAATGTCATATAAGTACTAGGTAAGTTATAGCGAGTTCTGTAATTTATGGCATCATTTGAGTTGTCTGGGGAACTATTAGCTTTCTCCGGAAATCGTAGTTTTGGCCGAACCGCCCTGTTCTTATCATAGTTCTTATTCGTTCTAAAATTACGTTGGAAGGTGGCTCGCAAGTATATTTCTTTTTATATATTCTAAATCGGCTTTAATGAATTTATTAAACTGACGAAATTTGGTTTTGATACGATACTTATAAAAATCAGGTGATCAGCCACATCGGGTTGAATCAAGTGCCGACCCCAACAATGTATGGGATAAGGTCAGGGAGATGATGATGATGACAGACACTAAGTTTGATTTTCGTTTCGGAGAAAAAAATTGTGTCTACTCTCTTTCCCCTGTTTAGGAAGAGAACTGACGTTGAAAGCAAGGGCACTGCTGGAATTATGACCTACCCATTTGCTTTCCTAAGAAAATGATCACTCGTCTGTATCAGAGGTTGATCATGTAGACTTTACTTGTTTATTAGACAATAAATCTCGAGGACAGTATTCGACATATTGTTCACTTTTAGGTCGACACGGTTCTCTTTCTGAATAGACCCTATATTGCGTAAAATGTATACCTAATTGAACTTCGACAGGTTTTAACGAATTTGGTAGTATTTTTAACGTAGCAATGAGTTTATTTTTTTTCCGAATGCACACCTATATACAAATTTTGTTATTATAATATAAAGTACTCACCAATAGCAAGCATGCCCTTCTCGATGCTTCCAGAGAATTCCTTCTTGATGGACTCCTCGATGTCCTTGCCGGTCAACGCCTCGAATTCAGCGAAGATCTGCAATCAATTGCACTGTGACGTCACACACAATTGATACCATTCACGGCGTCCGCCATGCTATATTAAGCCCTACTTATGAATGATTCATGCTCTAACCAAGAAATATGAATAATTAACTAAGGTATTGTGTGATTTAATTGCATTCTATAAAATCTTTATCCTTCCCATGCGCAATAAACCAACCAATATTACAGACATACTTACTAGGTAAATGGGCTCAGCTTAAAATGTAGTTCCTATGTGTGTCAAAGAACTTTTGGCTGCCAATACTACTTAGAAGACTATAAATGCTCAAGGTAGCAATAAAAAATATGAACATGAAATTACGTAAAATATTTCCTTCAACGATTTAGTTACGCTCAGCATACCTATTACCTACATATTGCAGATTGCAGTATAGAAGGTTAATCTAACGTAGATAATGCGAGGCTATGCTAAGAGTGTCTAGTCAAACTATTGGAGTGAGTTATTTTTAATAACTTCCTATCATTAGCCCATCATCATTCGGTTACTTTATGGCACGTGTCTTCGTCGTTTGTGATCTATGTCATTCAAGGAGGTTAAGTACTAGTCTGAGTAGCATATTTGGCTCAACGTCTTACAAAGAAATAGACAGACTCCAAATAGAAAAGACAGGTATAACAACACCCACTTGTCATCTAAGATAAATCATTCCAATATAACAGATAGACAGACAGGTAATCTGTCGCTGTCAAAATTTGAAATTTGTATTCACATAAAACATGAAAAGAATAATAAATATGTACATAATTTCAGCGTGGATACCCCTTTTGAGTGGATAACACTTTTGAGTATTTAACGCGTTTGGCTCCGGCACTGCTCGACTAAGTCAATATATAGCCGGCCTATGCTGGCTGAATTATCGCAGTCTCGAATGAGAGTCACTGCCATACTATTCCGTTGACCTGCATGTGTGTCAGTGAATTTTTCGAACACAGGCTGTGTAATAAATAATGTTCGGACTTTATCACACAGCGCCTATCTAGTCCCAAACTAAGCAAAGCTTGTATAATGGGTACCAGATAACGGATATAATACTATACTTTAATTTATTTTAACATATTTATAATTACATACCAAACACCTACACAAGGCATACACAAATGCTCAACACATACAATGTTTGCACTGACGCGGTAATACTACACCAACAGTGTCGTAAATAGGTGAACGATTATAACTTGACTGACCTGTCTGAGTTGTTGATAAGAGCGTGTGATGAGTATAGAGTTGAAGACGGACTCGTCAGTGCCCCACTGGCCCTCCCCGGCGCCGGCCAGAGCTTCGGCATCAGCGCGTGCGGCGCCCTCGTCCACTCCCTGGTTCTCATCACGGTTGGCCATGCACAGAGACACGCACAGACGCTTGAAGTGGCCTGATGTGTCGCCCTTCAAGTCCGATTCTAGACTTTTGTTGTACACTACGAAAAAAATATATTTTTAAGATTTATGGGTAGCGAAGGTTGGAAAAGTCGTTTGGTAAAATTTTGCAAAATACTAAAATACTGTGAACACTTATCCAGGTTACCTAAATCCTTTGATTTTTGTCAGAATATTTTTTAAACTAATATTATCTCTGTTCTGTATTGTGTATAGTGTTCTCTGTATGTCTTTAGGAACTTAATTCGGGCAAAATTATACCTACTTACCTTACCTATAATATGAACAAACAAAATGTGTAGGTATTCATGTAAGATGTGAGTAAGTTAGTTGACAGCACTTGATGGTTTGACCCACATTGCTATTGTATGCCAGTGGCAGCTCATCGCGAGTGGTGGCGTCATATCAATGCAAATATGCGTCAACTGTACATGCACACTGCATCTCATCATGCCCATTCCTTGGTGGAAAATATACCTACATCATTGAAATTCAAATGCGACCGTCTGGCGAGACGAATATGTTACTCTTGGCAGTTATTAAGTGGCTTATAACAGTTGCTTGCTATTTTATGACTATTGGCTCAATGATTACGATATCTAGAAATTTAAAAATAAGTCGGTATGTACTATGCAGCAATATATTTGGTTCAATTTCTATGCTTTATTTTCGTTCATCGACGTCTTTAAAATGTTCTATGTTTGGTCCAGTTGCGACATCGCAATATTTGTTTAATTGATCAAAGCTTCTCAAATTATTTCGCTGGCGAAATATTTGATTAATTTTACTATAGATGGCGCTAGCTATATGTGCTCTGCCTGACAGATCCATTTTAATAGAAACCGACCTTCAGACAGACAACTTTACATCTAAACCAAACAACGAACTACACGTCAAATTGTCATATTATGATTACGACCAAACTTACTACAGTGTTTACTTTTTATATCTATTTATCGCGCCAATTTATTTACATTCCCTTTGTTAGATGTGTTATATCTGACGATAAGAACTAGGTATCTACGACGAAGTCAAGGACCGATATTAAAATGGCGAATTACAATTCAGTCCGAACATTATATTGCCAAGCGTCTTTTTAGTACATCTTAGTGCAACTATTTGTATTCTGTTGATTCCGTTACAACATTGCTGGACGATATCGAGACGATATTGTCCGCTACTTAATTACAACGACACAGTGTGAAAGCGCTCAGTAGTAATAGTATCAAACTACTAGTCCGACGATATCGTGTCGTTACCGTTATCGTCCAATATGAAAGCGCGCATTGTTGGAAGCAACTGCGAATATATTTTAGGTATTCATGATGATCGTGTTAGTATACCTATCGATTTGACATTTAACTTCTTACATTGTCAGATAACATAAGAACAGAAAGTGGAATTGGTTCTACAAACGGTTGCAGTTGCTCTGATTATTCAGTTTTCTCCAAACCATCCTTAGAATTTAGAAACAAAGCATTTGCTTTATGTATAAATATCGTACCTACAAAGCTACATAACTTGCCAATTGGGTACCTAACATAGGTAGATATAAATAAAACCATCACATACATTGTTCATAGAAAGCAGAGATGGTCCTGATGCCATAGTTGGAGAGGGTGCACAGGATCTCGATGATGGCTTCCTCATCAGTGCCCATCCCCGCGACAGCATCATGCAGTTCCTTGGCGTAGAAGTGGGGTAGTGGAGTCATCAACGCAATGATAACGTTCTCCAAGTTCCCGGTCAGCTCGCTCTTCAGTTCGCTCATCAAGTCCTGGAAATTAAACCTTTTGTTAATGGAAATTAAGATTGTTTTAGCTAGAGCGATTCGTAGATCACTTTATATCGTTGGTCCAGATAAACCTTACTTAGCGGCGTTAGTCCAAAGTAACTATTCCACGCGGACGAAATCGCATCGTAAATTGTAATTCGATTGTCAAGTGGTTTCTCTCAAACGACATTACAAAGCTGTCATCATGTATTTTAAATTCGGGGATTCAATGTGATGACATAATGTTTTTTTATATCTGTGCCATAATTGTATGGTCATTACGATATTTACAGATTTTTTGCAATCTGTCTAAAGTTGTTTGGAACTGAACTCTAACCCGGTGTGAAGGACGGATTTAAGTAATTCATATGGTTAATTTTGATACTTCTTTCTACTTTACAACCACGTAGATAATGAACTGTGATACTGTTCACCCCTAACTAACTATTCATAAATTCAGTTTACCATAAATCGTTATGGATAGGTATCTACCTAGTTCTTTGTAACAAAATATCTACGGAAGGTACTCTACGTACTGCCTAAGTACGTTTACTGCTATAAAATTATTTCGAAAACCATCAAGTATATGTTATGCAATCGTAAGAATAAATGTGTGCGAAAATATTTCATCATCCTCCTACCCTTATCCCATGTTATTTGGGGTCGGCGCAATATGTTCTCTTCCATTTCTCTCTATCACCCGTCATATCTGTATTCACTCCCATTTTGGCCATACCACCTTTGACACAATCCATCCACCGTTACTTAGGTCTTCCTCTCTCCTTGTTAGCATCCACATTCATAAACGAAACTTTTCAGTGCGAAAATACTGATGTAACATTAAATGACAGCTTCGCTTTCTCGGGATATTTAAGTTTCTAAGCGTACCTATTTTCAAGAACTACGCTGGAAGTAAAAGTGTATTACTATAACCAACGTGACGTTCAGCGAGGCATGCAATAATAACTTGACTTGTATAGCTCAAGCCGTTTTCTAAACGGTGCCAATGAAACATTCAACCGAACAATAGGTGCAGTTCTTATCGTCGCGTGCATTGAAAACTAAAGATTTTTCCACTGATTAACGTATCTACATATATACTATTATCTAGGAGCCGTGGTGGCCCCGGGGTTTGTGCAGTCGCCTGCTACACAAGCGACGCAAGTTCGAATCCCAGCGGGGCCTGTACCAATGGGTTTTTCAAAAACAAACCTATGTACAGTGATTTCACACCACGTGCTTTACGGTGAAGGAAAACATCGTGAGGAAACCTGCATATTTCTGAGAAGTAATTCAAAGACGTATGTATAGTGCCTGAGACGGCGATAGGCTCACCATCTGTCACGTTGGCACTTACTTAACTTCTTCGGTGAAAAGTGGGTGTTGTGATAACAACACCTCTGCCTACCCCTTCGGGGAATACAGGCGTGAGCATATGTATTATTATCTAGGTAGGTACCTAGATAATAATACAGGACAAATTATAGATAGGTACATGTTGTAACAATATCAATGACTAATAGCCAACTGATGATTCTATTCATTAACATAATGAACTAGATGTGTTGAATTGACTCAGTTTTTATAAATATATCCTGTGTACTTGCTACCGTCAGTTCCACGGAACAGTCAGTCCTATGAAGAATTAAATCTTCTTAGTTTCGTTATCAACATTTCATCAAAGTAATATTATCAACAATAATTTAAGTTGACGTTAAAAAGTTAATGATTAATATTTAACAGTTTGTTGTTTATAGGTAATAGGTTGATTGTAAAATGTAAATATTGGAAGGAAATTGTACTAAAAAACTTGATACCTATTTAAGCATATTATCTCGGTATTGTAAGACAAAGTACTTACCTACACATTATTTTCAATTAACGAATAGTCAGGTACCTACTACGTAAGTACGTTCTAACAAAATAAATCGCTTAAATCAAATTGCGATTAGACTGTATCAAAAACAAGTCAAAAATTAAAATTTCGATAGACCTTAATAGCCTAAGCTACCTATATGAAATGATAATATCACGCACAGACCAAAATTGCTATTTTGAGGTGAGTTGATGAAGTGCCATAAAATATAATTAAGATGTCAACAAGATTTGTTATCTTTTCAGATTTCATCTTTCTGTGAATTTCATGATACTTAATAGCAAACAGTCCGCCTTGAGTAAGTACTTTCTCGTATCATTTGGAAAGATCACAGCCTAGGCATTATAGCATAGCCTATTTATATATAAGCCCAATTACATATAACTGTATAGGTAGGTGTGGGTAATACTTGGGTAGCTAGACTGGTCACATAAAATACCTTCGAATGATAATGTCAATATTGGTCAAAATAAGAATTTATAGCTTTTGTGAATTCTTGACAAACTATTTTCTTTCTTTGCCTCACCTACCTACCAATTTTTTTTTCTGATAGAAAGTACCTACCTACCGCTTAAGCTTCTGCACGGTTGCAACACAAAGGTGAATGATGAAAGACAATTGTTGTGCTTACATAATGAACGATATGGTAACTTATGTAAACTTACGTACAGTGATTTCACACCACGTGCTTTACGGTGAAGGAAAACATCGTGAGGAAACCTGCATATGTCTGAGAAGTAATTTAAAGACGTATGTATAGTGCCTGAGACGGCGATAGGCTCACCATCTGTCACATTGGCACTTAATCAAATTCGGTGAAAAGTGGGTGTTGTGATTATAACACCTCTGCCTACCCCTTCGGGGAATACAGGCGTGAGCATATGTATGTATGTCCTACTCTGTGAGTAGGAATTCTGTCTTCGAGCCTACCTTCCGAGAAAAACCAGCAAGAAACATCATTGTTTCATCAATACGATAATAACCTTCCCACATAGAATTACCAAACGTGGCGTAAATCTGTCAGCCGGTCATTTTTAACGAAACACAATTCTCGAAGCACATCATCATCATCAATTTAAACCCAGGAGGAAAAAATCACAACAGAATTCATTGTGAAGAATGATTCAACTATGAATGACTAACAAACAACGAAGGTTAACATTTTAGAGGCCAAACATTCGCTGATGTTATCACGACTACCAATGTTTGACCCAACTCTTGGCTGTAATTTGTTTAACCGTAAGATCTAAAATTCAATGAAAGTGTTTCCGTAACTATAATTGTGGTAATTACCTACGTTGCGTCATGGTTTAAGCATTCCGGGTAACTTGTTTTTAGGCGTAAAGGTTTTAAGTAATCTTTGTTTGTTCAATGGAGTTCCCAAGAGTTCTAGGCGCAAATATCATTATTTACATTGCGATTTTAGTTTTGTATTTCAAAGTATGGAAATATATTCGAAAATATGTTTTATTGAACAAGGAAAAAGCAATAACGTACATCTAAGAAGGTAGGTAAGTACTTAAGTTCCCAATAGTACTTATGATATGCTATGGTATGGTATCTACCTATATATTCTACCGAGTATGCCTACATAGTGTTAAATTGTATTCAGATAAATCCGCACCAATTAAGTCTTAATAATATGTTAACGATAACGTTTCATAAATCAACAACCAAGTAAATTGTTATCGCTTCTCATTAAAACATTAGGTATCTGTACTACCTATAAGTATAGAAAAACTGAATTAAATAAATAAACTGATAAAAAAAGCTATATTATAATGTGAAGTACAGAATACTGCTCAACGGATTTATTCATTCAAAAAGAATGTAACTGGTTCTTTTGTAACAATCAATACAGATTAAAAATACAAAGGTATTAGGTAAGTACCTAAACTATTTTGAATGCCACAATCCTTACTGGCAGGGCTACTCCGGTCAGGATTCTATAATGGTAGGGTAGGAGATAGGAATAGAATATCCGGATCCAAATGGACGCTATGGTGGGCAGCAATGGAGTCAATTTGATTCACTGATAGGACATAATAACATACCTTTCCATAGTTAGTCTTGAAGGTCTCGGCGATCTCGAGGCGCTGCACGATGCCGCGGCGGCAGAGGACGTCAATGATCGCCTTCTCGTCGGTGCCGAAACCCTTCATAGCCTTGCGGAGGGTCTCCGCATCGCCAGCGGGGTCGAAGGGCTCCGCGGGATACACCGTCGGCGTGCACTGTAGGTACGTCAAACGGCTACATTTAAAAACCTGTCTTACTTTATCATTCTGACGATTAGGAAGTACCTACTTAAGTATTTCATTTGATTAAATGTTAAAAGTTTAATGAATGCAAATTGATGCCTGTCCAAATCTTCTGCAGACTTTATACGAATACAAAGGTAAGGGCAGTCCTTCGATGTTTATAAGTGCCTTAACAGAATAAATAAATCAATTAATTTTTTTATCAAAATTCAGAGACCACTAGCTCTTTCTAACGGCCAAGTTCGGTAAGTGGTGCACAGACAACTTGTCTGTGGCTTGTGGAATAATGGGACACCACAAAACTGTGGGACGATATGCTGACACCTAAATAACTAGATTGAGTAAGGTAAGTATTCGCAGGTTTTCAATTACATTACTCGAAATGCAGACATAACATTCACGTAGTTCAGGTGAGCTGCTAAGTAGGTAGATAGAGTTTGTCGAAGTAAATACCTATGTAGGCAGATGGTATCGCATCGGCATCAAGAAAGTACCTAGCTAGATGTGACATAATTCGGTAACTTTGTTCTCAAGATTATTAACCACCGAGTTATTGCATGTCTGGGTAAAAAACGGCATGCAATTTGACTTACGTCATACCCGGTAGGTAGATGTAGGTATAAACTTGTTTTACGATATGTTTATAGATTCGCATTATTGTTACACGGGCGCACCCTACATCCCCCAGGCTACGGGCGCCTCTACGTCGCGTAGGGAATTATCGGCCCTTTCTACTATTGACCTAAATTTCATTAGACTGCATATTTGCGAGAAAAAAATATTTCTCATAGGATTATAATGGTTTCAAACCAAGACTAAAACCTATCTGTCCATCACATACCTATCACAAAAGTGACAAAACGCTACACCAGCACCGAAATTAGGTCAAGATTTGCTGAAAGTATACTTAGATAGGTAAATGCAAAACCCTTGCAGTGAAGTTAAGCTATCATGCACAAGGCCAGTAGTTGGAAAGGTCGAGTTAGTTGTTCGACGTTCATAAGTGCCGTAAGTAGGCACTAGGGCCTAATCTCAATAATTAATCTAAACTTGATTTTAATGTGTTTGCGGATGCGTGGCTCAGTGCCTGACAATGTGATGTGATGTGATATTTTAATAATATAAATCCATTTTGTAAAGCAAGTAAAGCTATAATTACTGTTCTATTGGATAAATCTCTGACGCATTCAAGCGTAAATCCATCTGGCAACTGATTTTTACACAAACCCACCTATCTAACCGATTTTCCCTGTATTGTGGTTGCTAAGGTCAAAATGGTCAACTCGCGTAATAATAATCAGCAATGTAGGTAACTACTTCTCAATTAATAAATTTTCCAAAACCCCTAAAAGTGCGGATCTCCAAAAAGAATAAGGTCAAGGCATGGGCGATTAATTAGAACCGGACGGTGGTTTAAGAGACAATTTTTAATCTACCTAAATACATTAAATAATTGGAACGAGAGATATACCTACATAGACAGGTAATAATTAATTCGGCATAGTCTATATATTGAAGAAATTATTACCCACAGCAACTTCTTATTAACTCTACCTACCTTTTCGTGCAAAACTAACTTCGCCCCAAAGGATGACATCATCTCGTAAAAGATCGTAGGCCGTAGGCAGTTAACTTCATAATATATTCTATAAGAGTGGAAAACTTACCTTGTAAGGGTAGTACTGTTGGCCACTCATGTTGAGATTCCTGCAGGAAAATAACAATTTAGTTTTCAGGCGATCTAAAAATACATTGCTATCAACCGCAGACCGGCTTTCGGCTTTTAGCGTTGGTTAACAAACACTTGACGTGTACAATGCCGGCTAACAAGGCAAAAAACACTTGATAAATACCGTTTATTTTTTTAGTAACGAATCATCAGGCTTTATAAATCTTAATTAATATTATGTTTATCGGAAAATAACAAGAAAATACATACTTGTTTATTATATTCGACGACACGACACACCCAAACTAACTAACCACTTCGAAGTGAATTCCGAAATATACACGACTCGATTGGAACTCGCGGAGGTCGGTCGAACTCGGAGCGTTTTTGTTCGCCTATCTCGCTCTTCGGGGGTTGGCAACATTTGGTAATTTCATATTTTTTTCGTCATCCTGTTATAAATAACTTATGTATACATGTTTGTTATTTATAATATGTAAATATAAAAACGGTAGTGTAAAACCACGGTAGGTACTGTTACAGTACAGTTTAAAAAAATCTGCATATTTAGCTATTATGCCTACCACATTATTGTTTCCCGTCTTTATACTACTTAGCTTAGGAATAAGTACAGGGCCACAAGTTTCTAGCGCTGGCCTTGAATGCACAGCTATAATTTTTGAGTTTGTTTGGTACGACCGAGAGTAAATACATTTTCGCTGAGCGCTCAATACTAGTGAATAAGATAAATCTCTTAATATCTTGATTTTTATTTATTGCTCATAATCATAGTAGAAAGTACCTCCTTACAAAATAGGTAATTGATGGGTAGGTTATCCAGTTTAATTATATTAAGATACTTTTCTAGATACCTACCTAAACAAAAGGCTGTCTTATAGCAAAAGTCGTTCAACCTTGATTAGAATTGTTGAGAGCCTCTGCCGTGTAGGTTATTCGCCAGCGATGCGATGATGTCATCGCGTGATGCAGGTTTCGTCCACCGCGCCGCCGCACCGCACCGCACAGCCACAATACCGCATTTTACTTCACTTTACAACCCTGATTTATTTTATCCAACACTTAATATAAGAACTCTTAGACCCATGTTAAAAAAAAATCTAAAACGGTGTACTTTCCACCTTAAAATCTATATACAGAAATTTTGGTACTTAATTATTAGGTACTCCAACCTACGTAGATAGGTACTTATGTAATGATAACACAGGTTTTGATTAATTTAGAATTAAAATCTTCCCATGGAACGACATACGCTTCGAATATAAAACAGGAAAAGGTTGAACCATTTTCTTTTTATTGGAAGCTCACATCGTCCACACACTTGCTTCTGGGAATATTACCTCGGTTCTAATTCTAACTTACGTGGTATTCTAGTTGCTTACCAAGTGTTAAGTTTCAATTGTACTTTACTGTCCCAATTAAACAATTTCCTCGTAAAGTACGTACGTATACAGGTTCCTCATACTTATTAAGGTAAATATTTAAATTTATATACGAAAATAGGTAATGTATACAAGGTAGTTAGTAGGTCTACCATACTTAATGAAAGACTAGAGGTATAATTTAGAATTAACTGCACCATAGCTTAGATAACTTGCTAAGTTTTCATCTCACTTGGATCCAGATAAAAAATCATAAATCTTTTTCTAAAAATATTTGTTCGATCCAGTTTCCGAGTACCCCCTATACCTAGAAACGTCACTAATACGTGTTTCGTCATTTTATTCATACCATGACTGATAGTTAGATCATCTTGTGTGTAAGATGTATGATTCATTTCGTTCGGATGATGTCGTAAACATGTCGATAGTTGATACGTGATCTCTATTTTAAGTTCATTGCTCGTTCGTAAGCTGTTCCATATTTTAATGTTTGATAAAACCGGCATGTTACATGAATATTTCTGATTTATCGCTCAGGAAGTCAGTTTGTAAGGAGCGAGCGTTTAGGTGATTCATGTTTATCTAGTAACTTACATACCCTCTGTATGATAAGTCAGTTGACTAGATTTGTGCGTCATCTCAAGCGAAATACGTCTTATATTTTGAATTATATAGTGTTCATCTTTATTGATGTTATTGTTTATTGAACTCTTCTTTTTTTTTAAAAGAACAAAGGTTTTCAAATAACGTTTGGATAGTATTGCCCTGTTTCCTAGGAAAATTAATATTGTAATATATCAGAGTCTGTAAGTTTGATTTTAATTTAATTTAGGGTTTTCTATAAAACTCATGTAAGTATTATGTAATTACATTTATTTTGTAATGTTTCAAGTATCAAACTATTTCTCCGAAACAATTATCCATATTGCTTTGTAATTGAAATAACAGCGTAGAGGCAATGGTTGTATAAAACATGATTTATTATGTAATATATTTAATTATTGGAAATACATGGATGGCGGGCCACCATTGTGACGTACAACTGCGGTATATATTTAACATGCCCCGGGCTTAGTCCTCCAGGAAGAAGTATTGGCCCGCCCTCTTTTGTTCTATGTCCTGTAACAAATAAACAAACACAACATTCAACAGAGTTCAATTAAAATTGTTTGAATATTTGTATAATGGTGCAGTACGCTATTCATACAGAAAAGGTTTAATTCCAATCAAACATGAGACTGTTCTCTAGTTTTTGGGTTTGCGTTAATATGGTAATGCCATTAAGTTTGTAGATTACTTAGGGATTAGTGGAGAGGTAGTGTTGAAGCTGAATATTTTTTTATGCGCGCGAATCTCTGGAACTTCCAACCAGACGTTTTTTTTGCATATGGTAACCAGACAGATCTACTAGCGCACATAGGCTCCCATAATCTCACCAAGCCTACCATCTGGTTGCCAGTATGTTGGTTTACCTACTAATTACCATTTTCATATTTTTAAAAATATGTTATATAGCTGGGCCCCGAGGCTTCGCCCTCGTAGGCTTTATTTAGTGGAACCCTATCTTTTTTTAAAATAAATGTCTATATTACTACTTGTAACATCAGATATTTGACATTGAAAATCAGTCTAGCCGTTTCGGAGATTACCCGGAACAAACAGACAGACAGACAAAGATTTTTTTATTATATCAGTACCGTATATACGCTCATATGCATTTAGTGAAAAGATGTTAATTTGGATATACAAATAGACACTTCAATTTTATTTATCTGTATAGATGTATAGATAATGGTGACAATGACCTTAACAGAGGAGTGTTTATTGATCCTCGGTCGGAAGTTGTTGGGATCCCTGCGGAAGGTGATTCCAAGCAATTCTAAGAATTTGTTCATGCCGTTGAGGAGAGACTGCGGAGCGTGCGCCGTGGCGTGCGATGATGGCGTCCCTTCGAACACTATCACGCGGTCCGCCAGATACGTCGCCATTATGAAATCGTGCTCCACTACGAAGCCTGTCCGCTTTGCGTGCAAGATGAACCTGCGGATATAATTATACATGATATGTTTATAAATATTATTTGTCATACTTAAGCATTTGTTACTGTTGCAGCGTTTTGAGCGTTCATCGAATTAACTGCTGTAACTAGGTAACTGCGGATGTATTTTTTCGCGCTCGAGCCAGTTCATAGGCAAAAATGAGAACTATGTATTCAAAGTCAGTGCTCATTGCTCGTTATGGCACCTATATGTAGGAACGCAAAGAGTATTCTAGTTTATTCGAGTCGAGCTTCCGAGTATTGGGATCTATAATTACATTTATATTTTCTCAAGAACTTACTGCTTTTGAAAGAGGTATGAAGACGATTTGCCTTCATACTTCATATAAAATTCACATTAAATGGTGCTAAAAATAAACTATACCTTTTAATAACTTTAGCAGCCACTAGACGTTGTTCAGAGTCGAGGTAGGCAGAGGGCTCGTCAATAAGGTAGACATCTGCAGGCTTGCCGAGGCAGAGGACAAGGGCCACTCGCTGCAACTCACCACCAGAGAGATTCTGAACCTCCTGGTCCATGATCTCCTCAATCTTCATCGGCTTCATCACATCAGTTATGAACTGAAGAGAAAGAGATACAAATTAAGATTTTAGTCCCATGTTACACCATATAGTATATTTCAAAATGGTGTTAAAGCGGGGAATTTCCTTGTGAAAGGAGTTACGAAGGATAGATGACGCATTGGGCTCAATCAAAATGCTGAGCCCAACAATATTTAAATTATAAAATTCTCGTGTCGTGGTATTTTTTATCAAATTCCTCCAAAAAAGCTAGACAATATTTTTTATGAATATTGGGTAGGTCTGATAATCTATTATAGAAAGGGAAACAATAAGGGTAATCCGCCCAAAAAAAATATATGGCAATACAATGTTTACCAGACATAGGTAGTAATAATATATTAGATAAGGTCTGGGAGATGGGATGGTGTTAAAGGAGGTTTCAAAGTGTCTCTTTTGTTGAATTAACAAAATTAACATGTTAGTTGCAGAGCAGAACATTTGCTTAAGTGTCCAGTGTCCTTATGTACAACAGTTCTGTCTGCCCCATTGTCACGGGAAGCCAGAATGCTATATAAAATTGTGAATGCAGGACATCAATAGACAGGAGAAACACGCAAAAAACTCACGCCTGTATTCCCCGAAGGGATAGGCAGAAGTGTTGTTATCACAACACCCACTTTTCACCAAATTTGATTAAGTGCCAACATGACAGATGGTGAGTCTATCGCCGTCTCAGGCACTATACATACGTCTTTGAATTACTTCTCAGACATATGCAGGTTTCCTCACGATGTTTTCCTTCACCGTAAAGCACGTGGTGTAAAATCACTGTACATAAGTTTTTTAAGAAAAACTCATTGTTACAGGTCCCGCTGGGATTCGAACTTGCGTCGTTTGCGTAGCAGGCGACTGCTCAAACCCCGAGCCCACCATGGCTCTTAATAAATAACAACAGAATAAAAAAAGGAACCCAGTGTCCATTATGAAATAAATATCTCTCATCTTCATATCATAGTACCAGATTCACATTATATGTAAAATGAATGTGAGGTTTTAAATTGTATAACAATAAGTTATATTATACATTATTATCATACATTACCTGCGGATGTATGTAAGCATCTCTTATTTTGTCGTGCAGCAAGCTGCGCACAAGCCCCTGTGACTTCGGGGATATCTTCTGTGGCTTATAACTAATATGGAGTTGTGGCAGCTGACCCGAGCCTGGCAACACAAATTATAACTATTATACTGTTACACAAAGAGCTATGTTGGCAGTTATCAAAATTGTTATTTCAGTACCCCCCACCAGTAGTACATTTTCGTTATCTATACTCGTTAGCATCTTCGCAGAACATTTCTATGAGAAACTGAGCAGCGACTCCCAGTGGTGATGTGAAGAAGTAAAATATCTCATACAAATATTGCGAGTGACTCTAGAGAGTATATACAAAAATGGTGGCAAACTCATGATAAGGGTACAGATCTATCAACAATATTGTGTTATACTGTTATACACAATTTCTGTTAGAGATATTCAATATTTATATTGTAAAGAGGAAAGATTTGTTTGTTTGAATTGAATAGGCTCCGAAACTACTGGATCAATCTTAAAAATGTTTTCACCAACGAATAGCAAGTAACATGGGTTTTATTTTATCCCCATATTCTCATGGGAATGGGAACTACGCAGGTCAAACAATGTGACATTTGTTAGTTGACTTAAAAATTAAATACAAGACAAATTTCCCCCAAGCTCCTTAAAGAAATACATTGTATATCCTTACTTGGCATTCATGCTGTCTTGTAAAATATAAAAACATCATCTCTTCAGTGGCTTTGCTGATTAAAGATGGCAGACAGACAGAAGAAAAGTTACTTTATTAAATTAGTAAAATACATAATTTCCGAACATCATGGTAACATCAATTAACAAGGAAATTTACTCGACAGTAATCAGGACAAACAGATCTAGGTATAATATACTCTATTCAGAAATAAAGTAGGTCATTGACCTTTCAATAACACTGAATTTAATTAGAATTGATTTGATCTTCATATATTTTGATGGTTACAAAGCTTTTCATTGAGGGATATACTACAGTTCTGGTTTACTTAATCAACAATTGATTTCAAAGAAAGAATGTAACAGCTGGTAATATAATGTACACTTCAGTTCTGATGTCTAATATTAACGATGTTGAATTATTAGTGTGTGTGCCACAAAGTGACTGTCATACCTTCTACAGTCGCCGTGGATTCTGCGTGTTTTAAACATTTTTGGAACACAGGATGGAAAAATAAATCAAACAACTCAGTCCTAGCCATAATAACAACTTAATTGAGCAATAACTACATTAAATTACAGTTAAAACTATACATCAATAACCTCACTCTTCAAATCATTTTTACACCGTTACGCAACTACTTTCGTGAAAAATACAACATAATGTTATATTTAATAACAATTGATAAAGTTATTAATGTATTTTGAACAGTGAATAAGCTGAAAATTGATGAAAATTCATTCCAACGAAATCGTAGCGTTTTTGACAACTTTCACGAAACTGACGTTTCACGTCAGTGTTGCCAGATGTAAAATTGTAGAATTAACGTTTGGATATATTGTCAGCAGATTACATTCTCGTAATCAAAATTATTTCACGAAATATTTTTTTTTTTATATATTTTTGGTCGATCAGAATCCTTATTACACTGAAAAAGATTATTTTATTGAATTGTAGGTCATATTTACCGTCATCAGGCTCCAAGTTTCCAGCCAACATTCTAATGAATGTCGTTTTACCAGTACCATTCTCACCAAGTAGTACTAATATTTCGGAATCAGAGAATTCACCAGGCATCACACGTAAACCAAAATCACCCATATTCTTTGTCATTTCAGGATATTCATAGTGATTCATTCTTTTAATCTGTATACAAAGAATATATTAAGGATTTAGACACCAAATTATTATTCACAAATTATTATTAGATCTTACCTCTTCTTCAGTTGCAGATTCAGCTACTTTGAACACTAGAGACTCAGTTCTGAATCTCATATTCTCAGTGGGTACAAAACCATCAAGGAATATATTAATACCTACAAACAAAGACAATATAATATTAGAACAGGTGTCATTGTTATGAATGTAGAGTATAAAAAAGAAGAATAAGTAGTTTGTTCATACCTTCCCTAACAGAGAAGGGCATAGTCACAACACCATAAGCACCGGGAACACCATACAGGCAGCAGATGAAATCAGAGAGGTAGTCCAGGACTGACAAGTCATGCTCTACTACAATGATGAACCTAGACAAATCATTACATTGTTAATTATAACATTAAGTTGAGTGAAGGTTCTAGTAATAAAATGTCAGCCCCAAGTCCCACATGGGGTAAAGCTATGATGTTATATTAGCTTATAGTAATGTAAAAATCAATCACAAAAAATTGGTGATGTTTATTTTAGATATTTTTTTTATAATTACACTTACTTGTCAGGATGAATGAGTGATCTAATTGTGCGAGCAGCGTTAAGACGCTGCTTTACGTCCAAGTATGAGGAGGGTTCGTCAAACATGAAGATGTCTCCATCCTGAATGCACACCATGGCGCAGGCGAAGCGCTGCAACTCTCCACCAGAAAGCGCCGCGATTTCGCGGTCGCGAATATGGGACAAATCTGGACATTGAAATATATAATCATATTTTTTTTCATGCGGCCAGGAATATATTAATAACTGTCAGTCACAAAAAAATATTGATCTTTCTTTTTTACTAAATTTGTCTGATTAGTGGTCTAAAAATAAGTTTCAAAACAAGATATTTATTTGAGATCTGCCATGGGTGACTCACCAAGCATTTTACATATCTGCGTCTGGTTTTTGAGTTCATCTTTCTTATCAAGCAGCTGGCCTACAGTACCCTTCACAGCCTTGGGGATTTGATCCACATACTGTGGTTTGATGAGCGCCTTAAGGTCATCTTCTAGGATTTTGGTAAAGTAGTTCTGGAGCTCAGACCCACGGAAATGAGACAGAATCTCTTGCCAGTCCGGAGGATCCTAAAAAATTGTAATTGTTCAAAATAAGAGTATTACTTAGAGTAAGACAAGCAATTTTTCTTCCCAATTATAATTGCAATGGAATATTAATAAGCAAATAGAAAATGGGTGTAGCGTGTGTAAAGGTGAGTGAATTAAAATTGTAAAAAGAAAGTCAAATTTTATTAATGTTACAGAATACAAAATTGTGTAAGGCAATTTCTTTGCTTAAATATTATGAAAAATTTCGTTGGAAAAATGTTAATCTATCAAGATGATTTTTTTTATTTGAGTCAATAATAAGCATAATCTAATCAGGTTAATGTGTAAGGTAGATTATTTTATGTTGAGTTTCATGTACAAGTAAAACATTACATCTTACAGCAAAACGTCCCAGATTAGGCTTCTGTTTGCCTGCAAGGATCTTCAGTGCAGTAGATTTGCCAATACCGTTTTGGCCAACCAGTCCCAGAACTTCACCGGGCCGAGGGATTGGTAGTCGATGGAGCTTGAACGAGTTTTTGGAGTAGCGATGAGTAGTATGCTTCTCTAAGTTTGACGGAACATTGATGATGGTGATTGCATCGAATGGGCATTTCTATAAAAGAAAAATACATTCAAATTACAGTATCCTTATGTGGAATTAAATAACCTACACATTGGTATGGTGGCTAGTAGGATCTTAACTAACCTGTTACAGTAATATTTTAACATATAAACAAGTTCCTTCCTTTAAGCTTTGTTATATAAAAAATATGCCTGTAAAGACTATATACTATAATTTCTAATAGTTTGTATTTTATATCACACATGTGAGAAGGGAATAATTAGCAGTTATTTATTCCACAATCACAATTATCTTCAGATAAAAAGGCAATAAATAAAATGAAGTAATGTTTGTACATTATCACACAGCACCAAACTTGCTTAACTTTTATAATGGGTACCCAACAGAAGATATAATATTAAAAAACAATTTTCACAAGACACAAGGTAAACACAAATCACATATAAATGTTTGCCCAGGCTCGAGACTCGAACCCACGACACCTCGTGTGGCTAGCAGTCAGGTATACTAACCACTAGACTAACAGTGTCATCATGATAATGATAGTTACCTTGACACAGATACCACATCCAATGCACAGCTCCTCAGAGATGGTGGCGATCTTGTCGTTGGGAGTGACCTCGATGCAGAGCTTGCCCATTCGCACCACAGGGCAGCTCTTCTTACACTCCTGCCTACATCTCTTGGGCTTGCAGCGATCCGCATTCACAATTGCGATACGGGTGAGTTTATCAGTCTCCTCATGTTGTTTATTTCGTGACATAACTGGAGACAAAATGTATACTAATTATACGAACTAAATTTCACTGTTTTACCTACTTGGGGAAAATATTCATCAACTTTCATCTGATACTTATGTGGCACGGACGATGAATATAACCTCAATGTTTACCGTATGTTGAATTATTGTTGGTGCAAATGTAAAAGGAAATCAGTGTTATATCACTTTATTATGATCCAATAGCTTGTAAATGATTGTAAAAAAGGCAAAATACCTGATAAAAGAAAGCGAACGTTGGCGTTACTTTGCCTACGTTCGCGTGTCCTTTTACTTCGAAATGTCAAAGGAATGAATCAAATTTGGCATTTTAGCATTACTGAGTGGCATTTTATAAGTCGCCCAACAACAACGCTAAAATAAATAAAATATAATCGACTTCTCAGGAAATAATTTCATATTCAGTCAATGGCAACTATTTACACAGCAATAATAAATTCAGTTATATTTTTCATCGGCCATCAACACAACTTTCATGGAAACGAAAACAATCTAGATAAGATTTTGTTTTGAATTGATGATTCGATGTTTCTAAACGAAGATTTCACCTCTTGGCTGAATTATTTAATTTTTTTTACAACATTATAAGCTATGCTTATTGTAAGCTGACTTACTGAGTTATAATAGCAGAATAATTCTAGTTAGCTTTTGGTTGGTACCATTTTTTTCGTTAGAAATCCGTTATAGATTGGGTTGTACTTAGCCACAGATAAAGATAAATTTCCTCCTGACCAATTTTTATTTCTATGCCTTAGAACAAGAAAGTAGTCCATCCATGAAACTGCCCAACCTCCTGTAACTTCCCATTTATGGATCAGACCTAAGTATACTGACAGTTAAGTTAAACTATTTGATCATTTTGCATAGTGTAACTCATAGCTCGCGGTGTGGTCTGCGCTTTAATATTGATACCTAACCTCTTCGTTTTAAGTCAGCTGTTGAGCAGAGGTGGTTAAAACTTAGTATAACTTGAAATATTTTTTCGGAAAGGAGTTTCTGACTGCCGTCGTTATTGCTAGTCAAGAGTGGTAAGTACCAATAGGTACTTTCATTGTATTATGCTTAATAAAGCATAATAAATTTTTTTAATAGGTATTTTTTAAAGGCGTGCATTTGTATTAAATTATTATGTTAAGTACTTACCAACATAATTAAGAGATGGCGCTAGTTGTAGTTATTCGACGAATTATATTTTTTGTTCCATGGCATCTCATGTTCAACTTTGTACAATTGTATGTATCCCACCTACTCTACTACATGTAACTAGATTTATAATGCAGTCTAATTTATAATAAGCTACATAAGTACATATATTTATTTAGATCTAGATAATTTGTTGGATTGATGGTTGTTCGAAGTCCTATCCTCAGATCAAAGGGAATTTCTCTCTGTATTTGCAGAGTGTACCTACTAATCACCAATCTATTGTTTTAGAAAATGTTAGAAGTGTGCGTAGACAGTTTGGAATCTGCGGTGAGCGCGATTCACGGCGGAGCTGATGAGCTGGAGTTATGCAGCTCATTGACAGAAGGGGGCCTCACACCTTCTGCAGGGCTTGTGAAGACAGTGCTGGCGATGGTTATTTATTATTTCTTCCTCTAAATTTCAGTAGTATTACCGACACAGTTGCTATTTGCGGATATCGATCAATCAGCTAAGTTTAACCTCGATAGTTATAGCCAAGTAGGTGGTAATAGGGACCGCTCTTGTCATACCGAGTACCGGTACTATGATAGTTTAAACCATGTTTGGTAACAAGGATGAGAAAGACTAATTGCTGATTTGGTAATTGATTTAATTACCAATAATAAATAAAATAAAAAAATATAAATAAAGGACATATTGTTATAGGTACCTCGTTTGCGAGTAGTGAGGTATTATACTAGACGGATGTCTATTAAACTAATTAGTGTAATTTCTTTTTCAGGTTAGCAAAATGCCGCAGGTAGGTACACTTAAATTGCTGAAGGTTACCTTTCTTAATTAGTGTTTATAATTAATATTATATTTTGTTTTTTACAGTCAACAAGGGTCAATGTAATGATTCGATGTCGTACGGGCTCGGATTTCTGTTATTCTGCACAAGAAATGGAAACAATGCTAGCTGATATAGATGTGTTTAAAGACTTCGGAGTGGATCGTTTCGTGTTCGGTGCTCTTAAACACAGTCAAGATATAGATGAAGAAAATTGCACGAAAATTGTTATGCGAGCTTCGCCAATACCAGTCACTTTTCATAGAGCATTTGATATTTGTAATGATCCCATTGCTGCTTTAGAAAAGGTAATTAGATTAGGTTTTACTCGAGTGTTGACGAGTGGCCAAAGAACATCTGCAGCTGATGAAGAGGCTGTTGATCTAATCAAAAAACTGCTCAAAGCAAAAGACAAAATACAGATAATGCCAGGAGCTGGTGTGAATGTAAATAATGTAAGAACATTTATTGACTTGGGATGTAAAATAGTGCATAGTTCGTGTAAAGTAACCAAATATTTGCCGAAAGTCGTTAATCAATTGGCTATGGGAAGTAATGACAGTGAATTTATTTACGTAGCCGATGAGAATGTCGTTAAAGAGATGAAAAACATTCTAACAAATGCAATTCGTTAGAATGTTCTGTATGACGTCTAATTAGTCGCTGTAACTCGTATTATTTTAATTAAGGAAATGCATGGAACGCGTTCATATATTTTTATTTAATTTACGTTAATTTCAAAGAGTATGGGACAGTTTGGCGGTCTGCGTGTTGGCTTTTGGGACTGAAACAATCCTTCTTTGCCTTATCTCCTTAGACCAAAAAATCTCATGGTGTGATCTATGTGCCTGTTCAAAAATCAAAATCTGTGTTTCAAAGTCTCGAAATTATCCCTTATACGTAGAAAACGTGGATTTTTTTGTAGATATGCTCTGTCTCGTTTTGTGAAATGGATTTAAAAAGGAATGAAATTAAATTTAGTTCGAATTTGGTCTACTTACTTAGTTAGTCTTGGTTCAAAGGCATGTTTAAATATTTTAGGCAATAAATAATTTATTTTATAAAATGCGTCTTGAATTTTATAAAATAAGTAAATTTATATGCTCGGAATTCGATTCTAAGCCACAATCTGTTAGGTTTTGCTTTCGTTTCGTGGCAGTTGTTTGCTCAAAACATCAATAAATTTAACAGCCAATTTATCATGTTCTACCCGCATATTCTACCCGCTGGCCGCCAGGAAAAATGACTACCCGAGCCCGTTTAATGATGCTATTACTTAACGCGCGAAACAATATCGAGTTGATGATGGTGAATGACTGTCCAATATTAAGGTGACCGCTTTCTGTACATTAAATAAAGTTAACTGAGTTTTCACATTTGTGGATGAAAATAGAGATAAGAGAATTTTAAGAAACATCCTTTACAAACTATGGTTTTCAAGTGGCACTATGTAGTTTTATGTTTCTTTCCTATTTAAATGGCGCTCTTAACTTTTATGAGTGTTTAGAGGTAGATATCATGCTACGTGATATCTCCAGATTCCCTGACTGAACTACACTGAACAAAATATATTTTACTTTATACTTTACATGAATATGATAGGCAGGTACTTAATTACATTTTTTTTTCAGTTCAATGTAATGCTTCTTAAACTTAGATTATTTATTTCCTTTAGTAAAATAGTAACAGAATTAAGCATTCGGGGTTTTTGAATGGATGCTTCGAATACAGATAAAATTTGTCAGAGTTTGCGGGATGATTAATGATGTCAGTGAAAAATATCGCGGAGAGAACGCCACAGTGAGCTCGTTACAACAATCTTTTTACCCCGCCCATCAATCATAAATGCCTTTTAAAAGATCGCTCCGGACTCCTAATTCTGTTCTGGTGTTCGATATGTTTTGTAAACTGTCATTTGAATTTGATTACAGAAATAAATATGGTCAGTGTTCACTAGACGCATAGGATAAATCGCCGGTCCTAGAATTCATGCCTTCATTCATCATCGCTAGTCATACAATTTGGAGGCTTTAACTCTTAGTGACTATGAAATCTTACTGCCGCATAAGTGAAGCTGCGAGCGGAAGTTAGTCCTCATATATATTTTCATATATTTTATATAGCTTTGTATGTTTTCAAGTGTAGTTTCAAAGATTCCCTATTGACGCCTTCAATTAAAATGCTGCGATTACGTAAAAATCACACCCTTATAAAACGTGCATGGCGCCAGGGAACCTAGTTAAGTCAAACCAAACTGGAGTTATAATACTGGAGTGTATAATAAAACGAGCAAAATGAACGATTTTATTTTGTTTTATTCAGTGATTTAAAGTGATCTCCCATAGCTTAGTTACATCTAACTACCTACTTTAAATTTAAGGTACAAAATAAGGCTATATCGTGAAACGTGAATATGCTTACTTTAAGGCAGTTCTTGCTTACCACTTGTGCAACATTATCGTCTACTATTTACAACTTAAACGTACTAAGAATACTTCTAGAATAAGAGGTTAGGTAAAATCTTGGTCGAATTGCACTAGATTTACATTTTAGTAAAGCGTTTAATTGTTACAAGCGAAATTGTTCCAAAATGGAGTTAGGGTAATGCTATTTTGTATTCTCTCTTGGTCATAGAAGCAAGGAAGAAAGAGAAAATAGTAGTTTTTAGATCCTGCTTTCAACTCGGTAAAGGAAATGTATTGTCTTATTACGGCTTGCGTGTGTTTTAAAGTTATGCTCTATTAGCTCAGGTAACTTCGTGCTCAGGGCTTCAAGTTTTACTGTGCATATAAGGTATAAGTTACGCACAATCTTTTCTTTGTAAGTAATTAAATGAGTGCTATTAGGTAACGAGGTGACGTCATTAATCTAAGGTTCTATTTCACACATAATTTCAGTGAGCTCAGAATTAGTCTAGGCACGCTGAAAAGAGAAATACCTAAGAAGATATTGAACACATTACAGTGAAGTGTGCATTCATTATCGATAATAAATCGTCGTCGTATCGTCAAATAGATCCAAATAAATATTTCAGTCAGGCAGCACCAATAATCTTGCCTTTGATGTTCAGACTATAACCGAATGCCTGTTGGTCTTCTTGTCTGGAGCATAAGGTTCTAATTTCGCTGGCTCGGTGTTCAGGGCGCTGTAGTCGACTGGGAATGGTGGCTGAGGTAGGGAGTCCTTCGGTGGAACCAGCACCCATTGGCCGGGTCCGTTAGGGTTCTTTCCCATCAACCAGTTCGTGAAGCAATGGACGTAGGTTCCGTAATCCAGGATAAGGTAGCCATTCTGAAATTAAAAATAAGGCGTTATTTTCAATAGCTAATCAGGCAAAGTAAACTGCAAAGTAATTCTTGGCAAAACCAAAAAAATCTGAACCCATCTCTATACTATCTACTTTGCGAAGCCTATTATGATTCACGGAATCATTAGTCAGAATGGGAAATAGGTGTAAATTTATTTCCTAGCCTACTTCCGTCCGTTTACAAAGCGGTGAAAGTTACTGAAAGCTTGGATCATCATTTCTACTTACGCTTGTCATGCGGTCGTAAGCGGTGTCGATGATCTCATCCACCCGTGTCGCAGTGAGGCCGATAACCGAACGGTAGAATGCTGCTAAGGCGGGTTTTGTGATGGCTCCCGTACCTGTGGAAATCAAGAACTATTTTAATTTCTCTTTTTCCCACTAAAAGAGGGATCCCAACACAACTATCCTACTACTAAAGTAGTCTATCCTGCCTACTAATAGCTTGGGTTATTTAGGCTATCATTTTAGAAAAGAAGTATAAAATGTTCATCGATTTAAGTCTATGTATGATCTAATTCTGAACTTAAGTATAACAAGTATAAGAACTCAAATAAAAGGAGAAGTGATAGTAAATATCAGATGAATTGGCAACATGTTGCAAAAATGGAATTCTCGTGTTTCGTACCGTTCGATATATGGTTTCCTATTTCTTCGGTTAATCTATCAATTTGTAACTTAGTTTCCAAAAAGGCACATAAAGTTAAAACAAAAAAGAAACTGAATATATAACAACATATGGAACAAAAAAGCTCTCTGATTTTAAGCGAGTGTGTTTTCACAGCCTCTGGCTGAAAATGTTGTGCCGAGAGCCAAATCTTACGAAATTTGGAGTATGACCAAAAGCAATATTTTTTAAGCTGAGCTAACAGGAAAGAAGCCAATTGGAGATATACATATCTTAGTATTTATCCAAAAAGAGTTCGAGAACTACTTAAAATGCATTTATCAAAACTAGCTGGTGTCCGCGAGGATTTGATTTATCTTTATATTTTGGAAAATTCACACAATATCTTTAAAAATTCTATCATTGTGATGTACAAGCTATATCACTGTAAAGTTTCATTAATATTAATTCAGTAGTTATTGGGTGGTGGAGTAACAAACATCCATATTTACAAACATTCGACTCAATAATGTTAGTAGGAAATAAGATAAACAAACCAAGAATTAAATCGTGATCAAATCAATACTGTCAGGATCATAGCTTGACATTCAGTAAGAGGTACTTGAGTATCCCGTTAATTTAAAATAAGCACATTCAAGTATTTGCCGGTTTCATAGCCTTGGGCAATCGTTAACGTAGAATTTCCTTCGAATTAAGGTTTCGGCTCCAATTACCAATTAAACTCTTGTTGCACGTAGGTACCTTAGATGTTCCATCTTAACAATTAGGATGAATCTTATTAGGAACTTGAAATAAATATCTATCTTTTGAATTGATTCATATTGGCTTTGGCATGCAAGTAAATGAATAAGAATTATTTATCCGAAGTCTGTATCATAATATCAATTTTGAAAATAATATTTATATTCATATTATTTTAACACAATTTTGTGGAACATGCATGATTTGCATATAGTTAGCGAATCAAACCATTCGATCACCACGACTGTGGATCATAAACTGGGAGAAACATCCTTAGGGATTACCCCGTTTATAGGTTGCAGTAAGTTCTTAAGTAAGTCAAATTTACTGTACTGCCTACGTGCTCGAAAGTAACAAGTGACGATTTTTTTGCAGTCTCTGTGATTAATATAAAATACACATTAATAAGGTTAAATGAGATCCTAATGCATGGAACATGAACTAACTATTAATAAGGTGACTGTATTAATATTATTAAATTAATGACACCCAGCCAGAAGCCAAGACAAAATTTTACTTTTGTACCCAGTCTCTCCTACCTACATATTGTTAGTATAAAGAAACGCATGTGAATAGGACACTGAACTTGTGTATTTTTTTTATTAATCTAATTTTTATCCAATTTAATATGTATAGGTGCCATCATGCGTTATTAGCGCTGACCTTGTATGCTAGTAGTCATTTTATGAGTCTGTCTCTGTCTTTCTGTATGACGCGAATAAATTGCATGCACAGTTAACCCCACTTTTTTCGCTGAGCGCTCATAACTTGTGACGGTATTAACTGTAAGGTGTACTTACCATCTCGGTCAACAACGTGGAAGAGTATTTTGCAAAGATATTGCAGGTAGAGCGGCAGGTCTGTAAACCTCTTCATCTGGCTGAGGTGCAGAGCCCAACGCGCCACCCATCCTTCTATTGTGGTGCGACCTGGGAGGTTGATGCCGCTGGCTTCTGGGCCGCATACCCTTCGGTAATACGGGAGGTCACCGTATCTTAAAAGAGTATAAGAAGTCAGTATGTTTATTTTCATATATAATAATAATAGTAGATTTAAGAAGATAAAATCGTGGCCGCGGTTCCACGTGGAACCGCGGTGAAATCTAAGTGGTGGCACAATGTGTGTTGTTTTTTAGGGTCTCATTTTATCTACGAGCACAGCTACGTGTATAAGCAAGGATATTAGTAAAGTGTTTCCTATGCCTTACTTGTGGGTACAGAATATAAATTATTCTCTTTCCATTTTCCAATCTCGTAATTATCCAGGTAAGTATATTATGAGTACCCGACACAGTGCTCTAACATATTAAAACCACTAATCATTTTAATTTTGTAGGCATTCTTTGTGTTCACATACGAGGTAAAATCATAAAGTTCTCGCTCAGTATTGATTTTATAACTGAAGACAAAGTGCCCACCTGACCTGTAATTTCTTTCAATTTTATGATTCATAAAGGCATACCTATTGAATAACTTTCGTTGTTTCCAACTCAAAGTTTTCTGGGCTACAATTATGTACATATTTATTATTTTCGAAGACAAAAGAAAAATTACGCCAGAAAGGTCTGATGGATTGCTTAGTAGATTCCGAATCATTCGGAAAACAAATAGTATATAGAAATGAACACTTCCCGACAGTAAGCTTACTTACTTAATAAACCCATCAATCTCATTATTACTTAGGTACGTATTAAGTCTCGTCCCTTATTATCTTGTCTTAATTCGCCTTAATCTTAGCTTAACATTTATTCGCAATTTTATAAGTACGGCGCCGCTCTAAAATCTTTTTTTATAAAGAACTTTTTAACAAGTAATGTTTTTAGCATCAAAACATGTTTTCGGATTTGCCTATCATACAGATATTTCTCGACTTCATGATTTTCTTTGAACCATACAAATTTTCTTCGTAGGGAAGTTCCCACTATATCAGCATATTTTTTTGTTGGCATTCGAATATTTCAATAGGTATAACAAGAAACATGGAAAGTGGTGTAATAAAGAGGCTGCTCTTACTTGGCCGGTAGCGGGTTGATAAAGTGTTCCAGGAACTCGCTCTTTACTTCTAATAGGATGTGGTATTCGGACGAATTTATTGACCAATCAGCAAAATGGGCCAATCTCTGGAACAAAATGTAACATTTAGGAGATTATAGCAACTACTAGAAAAGGAATATCTCGTTTCTAGTTACTTATTAACAAATCCCATTGCAAATAATAAAAATAACAATACCCAAATCCACAGACATATTTAGCTGTCTGTGTTCAAATCAGTATCAAGTGCCAAGAAGGCCAACTATGATCGTTTAAGCAGCGCGTATTAAGAAATTATACGGTACAAAAATAAAAGCTCAGAAGATCTTAATACGCTCTGCTACAACCGATGATGGTAGGTCCCCTGATTCTACAAAGATGAAATGCTAAATGTGAATAATATCCATGGCTTAATATTAGGTATTTTGAATAGTATTATCTTATTTACAGGGTTAAAGAATAGCTTACAATGTTCATAATAATCTTCGCAAACAACATACTGAACTAAATGTTCTTCATTTTGCGTAAAAAACGTTTAAGTACATTAAGTTTTAATTGTATTTTTGGGATGCCATACTTCTTAAGACAGTTACATAGTTATATCTGTTACACATTCAATCAATTCTGTAATATTTATCTGTAAATATCGTATAATCCCATGTTATTTTTCAATAGTCCGGATAATCTATAAGATATTTAAATAATTCAAGATAACAGCTTAGATAAGTAGCAAATTAGTGATTAGCAAATACTTTCACTTTCTAGAAATTTCAACTAAAATGTACAGATAGCATACTGTACACTCCAGTCTACATACAAAATTATAATAATGAAGTGTGGGTCACCACCAAAAGATTGAAGTCTGAAGTGAAGGCGGAAGTATATCACGACGCAAACATCACGTACTATCCTACGCACAATACTCGTATAATACGTCCCTGGAAAAATTGATCAAATCGAATAGGGACGTAGGCAAGGTCATTGCCAAACTTTTAACCTTGAGAATCGTATATGTGAGAATTAACTTTTTCCCATGAAAATCGATCGTAGTTATTTGCCAGACCGAAGCTTTGATACTTTTTTTCTTTAATAACACATATTTGATCGCTGTTAAAGTGATACCTACTACAGCAAACATCAACTCTTGATCGAAAAAAAATTACATCGACTTTATCAGGATTAAGGAGTTTAAAAACGATACACCCCAAATCGATTTGATTCCAGATTGATCAGGCGAAATCAAAATTAAACATCATATTATTATGTATTGACTTGTGCCTTATTGCATGTCATAATGCTACAGGGGGCGAACTATAATTGTTTTATGCAGCGTGCATTATTATTAGTATTTACTATTCAAAGCTATGACGTTTGATTTTGACACAAATGTCAAAGCTTAGAAGTTGTTATTAAGTACGCGCTACATAAAACGAGAATACTTAGTTGGTCTCGGTAGATATATCTGCACGGTCTTATACAAAAATCAAATACAATGTTGATACCTTCATACCTCGAAGAACTGATCGAAATCCTGGTCGCCGATGACGTCATCGCGGTCGTGGTCCAGCAGCTCAGTGAAGAACAGCGTCAGCTTCTCCGTCTGCACCGAGCTGAGATGGGCTAGAGGCTGCTCGTCTTCTAGGTCCAGGCACTCCAAGTCTTCGCTGCACCGGTTCACCCATGTTGCTGTTGGTAGCAGGAATATTATATTTAGTAATGTAGATATTTTTCTTGAAACGTTGGGTCTTTTGAATGACCTTGTTGTTGGTTACCATTTTAACCACAGAACATAGAGATACATTTATTTTGCTCTGTGATTTTAACAGAACTATCAATAGTGGTGATAAGTTGAGTAAATACACCACGTTTGCACCTACTCCAACTATCACAAAATATTGGAATATTATGTGTTGGGGTGACAAATGCTGCCATCATGCAGGACTTTGTCTATAAAACTGTCGATAAATCCTGAACGACACTATAATTATAATTACATTTGCAAACGCCTTGACTCTACAATGCAAAGAATTGCGCCACAAAGTTACAAAATTGATGTTGTATGTAAAACAAGCTAAGCTACTCTTAGCAGTGGTTTCATAAAAAAAAACAAAAATATTATATCCCTTGTACATTTTAGTAATTATACAAAATGTAATTCCCATAAACAGGGATCAAAGTCAGGACGACTTTGATCCTCCAGCCGTACCCGGGGGCTATGTTAGTAACAGGACCTTCTATTTAATTAACAAATTTTACAAAAATGTTGAGCGTCCTTCCACGAATACGTTTAAGGCACACTCTGGATCCAACTCTACCTAGACTGTTTGTTGCTAGAAGGAATGTGAAACGCTTAGCCAAATTGCCGAATGTTATTAATTCCATTAGCTTACCGTTTCTAATGAACTTATATTTGACGAGTGCGAGTATTAACAGCCTGTATCGTATATCTACAAAAATACTGCGTATTTCTCTCTCAAAATGTATTTATAGATAGCTGAACCCATTGAGGGTGGGTTGATAATACTTTAACATGTAGAGGTTCTGTATGATATCCGTTCCTCGTTATGTCAAACAGAATACTTTTCAATTTATTCAATATAGTTCACGCCGGTCAATCACGTTCTCTGAATAATTTTGTATGTAAGGAATAATAGTGCTTCCACTTATTTATATTCTGAATGTCCACAGCATATGACATTCTGTGTGATACGTGCCATATTGGGTTGAAACCGCTGAAAGGAATTCAAGACAGCCAAGGAAGAATTTCCCTATCTATGAGCTATCTATAGAAAGTATTCAATAAATAGGTTTGTAGTTTGGAGTTTGAAATTCAGTTGAAGCCAGCCCATGCGAGACATTTCCGCCTCGTTCCTCGCTGTGCACTCGCAAATATTCTTTTAAATATATTTGGCACCCTTCTGAATAGTGTAACGTTATATTGAAATAAGATACAGCAAAAAACTTTTGTTATAAAAATTAAAATACGGAAAAATATATAAATGAAATCTTAGAAATATAGTTTTTAAGGAAGTTATTTTATTTGACTGAATCTAATATAATTTTGTGTATAGTAATTAGCTATTAAAAACTCCAGTCAAAAGTAATTATTAACTACCTAGTTGTAAAATAAATATTATCAAACATTTTAATTCGTATATACGTCTTGAATTAAAAGCCAGGCCCACATGTGGCTGTAGTGTAGTTAAGTTAAAAGTTTAATCAACTTAAAAATTCAATTTGTACAATTTGAAATTCTAAGTTTCCTTTTACATCAAGACGAATGTTCGACGTGAGACGTACGCGGAAGGGGCGGATTAGATTACTTATTAAAGGGCATCAGTTTATATCAAGGGGCGAATTACCGCACTGCGGAACCCATTGTTTTGACAAAATCTCCGATTGCCCGGTACATGCCCTGCTCTTTTGGCACCGAGCTTGCTTTCTGTTTGCTCCACCATTTACTCTTGGGAAGATAAATGCGTGCCTTCATATCTAGATATTGTTATAATAACAGTATTTCCTTATTTTCAGTATTTGTGAGGGCGAATTAAAAGAAAAAATCATTACATATTGGAAACTAAAATACCAATCACACTTCTGCCGGCAACTTCAGCTGCGTGGAATTCACAATGTGTTGATGTTTTTTCACAAAAAGGAAATGATTTTGAAAAATGCCACAACACGTGTTAACGCGTTCACTGCTAATGACGCATCTGCGCGTTCAACAGTCAGTGAATTTACGAAGAAGATCCAAAGTTAGCAGCGAATGTGTTAATACAATACTAAATCGCAGTAAAATCTTTAAAGTTGACTCGGTAGTCTTTCTCAAGTGTAAATGTTTTCATGTGATTTGTGAACTGTAAGTTTTTTTTAAATTAAAATACTAAGTAGCTATACAACCTACCAGAAAGTGTTTCATCTCATTGCAGTTTTATAGGCATGTCTCGGAATCTACGCAATTAATAACGTATATATATAAAAATAAAACACCCAGTAATGTGGATTTTCAATGTGTGGGGAGTTAATATTTCAAACACTTCTCTGCAGCACTCTTTTGAAGTCATAAAATAATTGCTAACTGCTTCTTTTTTGTAACATCACACACCTTACTTGTAATTTGCTATGCTTTCCTATGATTTTTTTGAAATTGTAATACATATTTAAGCACACTTCTTTGATATTTTGTTAGTACTCACGGATAATTGCTGGTTCTTCGAGTTTAACCATTTCGTACCGAGTCTGATGCGCTAATGATTGCGTTATCATTCGGCGAAATATTTATAATGTGGCTCCGTCTTGTTATTTGCATGTTATCATGACTTTCAGACGCCCACATACTAATTAGTTTGGCAAATATAATCTTCACCATGTTCACATATATATCACAAATAAACAGACATACCCACTCAGATCAATATTTGCCTTATCCATAATGAAAACGTATCATTGTTATCATTATCACGTCACGGTGCTTGTGTGACTATCAGCTTAGAGGATTTAAGTGTTGATTAATATTGGGCTATTCTAGATGTTGTAATGAGGTGAAAAACCCGGCGGTGTGTTGCGAAAACAGGCTCTGATTGGTTGATATTTATGATAGCAGTTTTTTTTCCAAATTATCGCTTTTAATCCAAAAGTTGATAAAGCTGAAAAATGATAACAATGTTACGTTTTCATTATGGATAAGGCAAATATTGATCTATTGGAATGTTGTGCAACGTTGATGCAACGATAATGTACTTTATTATCAATTAACTGTGCCCCGCGGTTTCACCCGAGTAGTATTAATTGATTCTCGTGGAACACTTACTGTTTTTTTTAAATAAGCTTAAGTTACCCTTGTAACATAAGCTATCTGCCAGTGAAAGTCCCATTAAAATCGGACTGGAATCCAACCGTTTCAGAGATTCCCGGGTCAAATAAAGAGATATAGAATTTTTTTTAAATTGTTTTTTGTCCTTAGGGTGCATTTTGTTCAAAGCTGTTATTTTGGAATTACAAACAGACACTTCAATTTTATTTATCTGTATAGATATAGATTTCATGAGTTCTAATTTTCGGGCTGCCAGACTGTAAGTGCTTCATAGCATATCGCAGTCAAAATTTATTCTAAGTTTATGCAGAATTGTGTACCTATGAACACAAAGATGAGACGAGAAGAGAAAGTAGAGTCAGGGTCGATACAAAAATACCTAGGTTTCTTCTGGATCACAGCAATGCGGATGGGTCTTATAATATTGTATCAAACAATTTTCGTACTTTGTGTAAAAATACTAAGGTCCAGAATGGATAAGCCACCTTAGTGTTTTACAAACCAATCACGAAAAGAGATAGAACTACTCCTAATCTTGGATCAGCTTATGTAGATCAGCGGAAACATGTTTAATGCTCTAGTTTAATGACAACCTCTAATGCTGTAGGTATCTATACATCTATACATTTATCTATACAGATAAATAAAATTGAAGTGTCTGTTTGCTATTCTTCATTAACAGCTTTTTACTAAATGCATATGAAAGTATATATGGTACTGACATAAAAAACTAATTTACAATTTTTTCTCCGTTTGTCTGTTTGTTCCGGGTACTCTGGACCGATTTTAACGGGACTTTCACTGGCAACTAGCAAATGTTACAAGGAGTAACTTAGGCTTTTATTAAAATGAAAAATTTTGAGTTCCGCGGGAATAACATTAAATCTACGCGGGTGAAACCGTAGGGCACAGTTAGCTAGTTATAAATAAACGCACACAACATCGTATGACGTGTTTATGTGCGTTGCCTGTTTAGCCCCATGTTATAAGTTCCAAACTGTGGCTCCAACATATTAACACTATTCTACACGTTAATAAACAACACATAGGGTTGCTATTAATTTACCTCATAAAGGCGCTGATCCTGAAACATGTACAAGCTCACACGTTGCATTGAAATATTGTTTATGTTTAGTTGTGCGCTGTGGTGGAATTATATGAATATATTAAATAAAATTAGCATTAGTTATTTCTGGAAACAACTGCTACTTTCCAGTGTAAGTATCGTCAAAATCAGTGCATTTCTTTGCAGGTTTGGTAATGCCTGATGCCACTTCTCTTAATCTAAGTTAACGTAATCCGACATACACACTGATTTGTATTTAATTAAAAGCCGACGTCACGTGGTTTCACCTCTGTTGTTCCCGTTCCCGTGGGAGTGCGGGGATAAAAATATAGCGCATGTTACTCGCTGATAATGTAACATTTAAATGGTGAAAGAATTTTTAAAATGAGTCCAGTACGTCTTCAGCCAATCCGTTACAAACATACTTAAGTACATACAAATCTTTCCTCTTTATAATATTAGATTACGAAGTTTTACGTTGAAAGTATGTAACTAGCTCGGAAATTACAAAAATATCTCCTTATCTAATGAATAATGCAAGGAATTCAGACGTTTCTAATCAGCACCGGTTCTAATCGCAAATGTATAAAATATGCAGCTACAATGTGAAATACTTGTTTGCTTGTCAAGTACATTGTCCGCTATCAAAGCTTTATTTGAATTTTGGATATGAAGTAATCTCCTGCACGGTAATAAAATCTTGAATTAGTATAAAATAATTGAAGTCGTCATTACCATACAAAATTATTTTGTCCGCTTTATACGCACCGGTTTTACATAATATAATCTACGTTACGGATCCTGATACGAATCGGCTCAAGGAACGGAAGTTTTGATAGCCCCGAGAAAATTCGGTTATCATTAATTAAGATAGGTAAAGATCGAGAATTTTGCAGCCTATATAAAACCTGTCTATTGTCTGGACAAAGGGTAATTCCTTATAAATACAAGTTCTGTAGGGCAGAGAATATCCCACAAATGTGAAATAAACAACTGCTTTTATGAGTGCCTGAGATAGAACAATATGCCATTATTATACCTGAATGTACAATATCTGTCTGCCGTAAATTCCGGCGAGTTAATCTACTCCTAAAATAAAGTACTCTGAAGTACTGTTGACCTAAAATATACAGGGTCGTAAATCCCTCCACCTGGACAGGGGTTTTCAATAAGATTCTTGCGTGTAGGTGTGTTGACTTGTTTGATTTATTGTTTTCATATTTCATAGTACAGTGTAGTAGCGATACGTGAATGGCTTATGTTATACGATGATCATAGTTTTGGCCACGTTCATAGGCTGCAGTAACCGCCTTTTAAGTATCAGGTGAAGTGTACGCTTTCATCCTACTTACATTTATTTTACAAAAATGCCTTTAGGCCTAAGCCCATTTGTTCTTTCAACGCATGAATGTTGCATTTTTCCCAGCTGTTTCATACCAACTTTAAATGAAATAAAAAATGTTTCATAGTATACTTTCACGCAGTGTGTATACGCATTAATTTCAATATAATCCAAATTCAACTAAGTTAATTTAATTCGCTAAAAGTTCATGCATTCATACGTTGCATTCAACTTCAAATCCTAAAAAGAAAAAATACATTTGCAATGTTTCAAATAGAATTTATGTTGTTAGGCGAAGAAAGATATATCGATTAATATTTCATGAATGAAACACAAACGAATCAAACGTTTGTTCGGCGCCGATATTCCTTTATTCATTCGGATGAAAGGTAAAAAGAATAAAGCATTCCCAGCCGTTTACTCCATGCCTCTGCGAGCCGAGGCTGTTGTCAGATTATGTTATATATCAACTGAAGCACATTTTCCTCTATTTCAAACATATTTACTTAACTATACCGTTACAAACGTTCGCTATTCATATCACAGTGTAATTAGGCCCATATTAAACGGTTCTTTTCATTATATAATTATAGATAGTTTTACTCTTATTATGAGACAGATGTATATGACGTGTATACATCTGTCACTGTCGCACAGCTGAACTAACATTGCAATAAGAGCTCATGGTCGGGCCCCAGCACGAAAACGCGTAATGCAACCAAGTTCGTGTAAATGTGGGGTGTAAAAAGATACAGATTTATACTAGGACGAGTTTCCTCATATAGATCCCCTGAACGTATTTATTCAAACAATGTTACATGTGTAATAAATTCACAAACGTATCTTGTTAGTATTCACCGAAAGCTTCGCCACAGGTCCATTTTGTTTGAACATTTTTCTAGACGGATGGAGATTACTTTTGCGGTCGTCTGCTTTTCTCGCGTGCTTTGCGTTTAGTCACCTTCTGCAGCTTGGGGGTCGCTTGGGACTTTACCAATCGGATCATCATGTTCTTGAACTTATAGAACCCCACTTCCTTGTTGTTGGTCCTACGGGTCCGTCGGTCACTCTCCTCACTCACAGGCGACGTAGTATCCTCATTCACCTTGGTGGTACTCTTCTGATTCTCCTTTAATTTATATTTGCTTTTCCCCTTACTTGCCTTGCTCATAATTACGACTAATACCTACGTTATTGTAATGCTACGATCAAGAATTCATGAAGCATACTTTAAACTACGCTCAACCTACGAGATTTACAGATGTCAAAGTTACGTTTCGTGACGTTTCTTTATCGATATCTGAATATAAATTTCATAATCTAGTAGACCATAAATGCCCTCACTAGTGAGGAGATCCTATTAAAGGTGAAGAGGCTTTAAGAATTGGGGGAGCGTGAGTACCAATTTACCTTACCATACTTCGTAATGTAGGTTAACCCCAAGTAGATTTTCTCAATGATTTGTAAAAATCTACTTTTTTTTTGCGATGAATTCAAATGATTTTCATCGGATATTTGTGTAGTTAGTAGGTTATTATATTGATACTTGCCTTGGAGAAACCTTTTCTAGAATTCAGTAAAATCACGCGTAAGTATAATACACGTTAGTTAACAAGCACCACCATGGTGTTTGATATATAAAACACAGAATGCTAAAAAGTAAAAGAGTGGTCGTGACCGAGTGATTGGAATAGTCGCTTGCTACACAAGCAACGCAAGTTCCAATCTCATTGGCCTGCATTATGAGTTTTTTAGAACATTAAGTGCGGTGATGTCACAGCCCAAGCTTTACGGTGAAGGAAAATATAGTGAGGAAACCTGTAAACCTGAGAAAACATTTATAGACATGACTCAGACGACGATGGTCTCACTATGAAAATTCAAAGTATATTTATTTGATTGGACAAACTCTTTTCAAATCATCAGAAGGACGGAAAAAATTACACCGGCTATCTGTCATATTAATGGTAAAAAGTGGGTGTTGTAACACCTCTGCCTACCCTTCGCTTCACAGAATGCATGAACTTATACTTTTAGTATCTTAAAGAATCCCATGAAATCGGTTACTATATGCATGCATACTCGACATAAAGACGAAAGAAAATGTTTATGGAAAATATCGATCGGAAGCGTGTAGCTCCGAGCTCGTAGCTATAGCATATGAAACAAACCATAACATCATATTTAGTATTATAGAGCTGTAAGTATAACGTCTGCGATATTGTGTAAATGTACTTCATTATTCAACATGTATGAAGTGCAAAATTGGATGGAAAGCAATGTATACATTGCTTTTTTTTTATGTGGTGAATATATTACACTTATTGATTTTATTTAGACCGCATTTTAAATACGGTTTCAGACCAGTATAGATAAAATAGGAGTGTGTTTGTTTGTGGATGTTTATGTTTAGTGTATAAAAAATAAAATGTATCGATAAAATTTGCAATGCTGTTGATACAGGTCCCGTCACGAGCCACGAGCGCGTACCATGTATGCGCAGTAGTCATTTTATGAGTCTGTCTCTGTGAATATGTATGGCGTGAGGCGAATAAAAACATGCAGTATCCCACTACTTCATAAAACGTGATGACACCTGTCCACGTGTTACTTATAACAAACGTGTAATATAATATACATATTAAGGAGTGTGCAGTTAGCAGCAAGTTTTATTGAGGTTAATTTTAGACCGAGATAAGTGTTATCTCTGTCATAATATAAATAATATTTTATATGCCCACAGTTCAATCCATGTTGGTCAGATTGTGGAGGTCAAATGAAAGAATATTATGATGAGTTCAAATTATTATCACTCGCGTGCTAGTTGGCTGAAATAATATTATAGGTATTATGAACGAATGTTGTAGTAAACAAGCTATTTAAGTTTTCTTTCACTATCATGGAGGCGCCACGAATTATTATCCCTATTTTTTTTTTATCAATTACCAAAGATTTTCATGACAAATTAATAATATTTAGAAAAGTCAAATTCGTAACCTAAGGAAGTGAATGGAGATATGCATGAATAATAAAATATATATACTAATAATACAAGATATAAGACGTATGTATAGTGCCTTAGACGGCAATGGACACACCCTCTGCTACGTGTGAAATGTGGTTGTTTTTGTTACAACTGTTTACCCCTTCGAGGACCCTTCTGGGATGTCGTGAACATATTTTTATTATTATTATTTTTTACATTTCTACTAGGTTATACCGAATTAAGATGTTCCCTATGGATACAGACTGGCCTAGCTCCTAAGCATAGAGTCTTGTCCGAACAGCGATAGACTTATAAATAAATTGACTCTCCCGCGAATGCAACCGCGTCCAAAACGGCTTGAATAATTTCGGTGTTAATGATAAAAGGTATTATATTTATCAAAAACAAGCCCGTATTTTCGTGAAAAAGGTGGAAGTATTAAATTTGAAGCACAATAGGTTATCAAAGTATTAAGATAGTTTGTTTATCACGAGTATAATAACACTTATTTGAACAACAAAAAAGACTTACGATTACGTATTTTGCATAAGAGATAAAACAGCAATTAATTATTTGATAACAGTCGTTATCATTCGCAGGGGAGGTTAATAACTGATAAACGAATTATGTAGATACCTTATTTAAGTAAATGAATAACAACATTGTTTACAGTTCAAAGTAGAGGTCAAGATATCGAGAGGTAGTAAAACTTCAAATTGCAGTTAGAATACATTTTCTAGTAATAGTGATGTTCAAAAACAGACCTTCCCTAAAGGGCTCTTGAAAAGATATGGAAAAATGACCTTTATCACACATGTCCTTACCAGAACTATTATGGTAATATAATCTCATTACATTTCTTGTCACCGCACCTAGATGGAAGCCTACCGTTTAACATATTTGGATTACTCAGTCGATGTTTTAAGGATTTTTTTCATCGAGGGGTAAGCCAAAACATAGAACTAAGTTTCAGATTTCACTTTGAGCTCCTCAGGAATATTTGGTTAGCGAAGCATTCCGTTGAAATCCAAATCTGTAAAAGTGACTCTGTAACATTGATTTTGTCAAACCTGAGGGCCTACCTTCTCCAACATAAGCAGAGCGTATGAAAGAACTTCTGAGCTTTTTAAATTCTGGCTCCCCGTTCATGAGGTCAACATATTTTTACTCTGAAAAATGCTATTTAGTAGCTCTAGATTAAGTACCTACGTGCGTGTGTGATAGTTATCTATTATCTAAGCTTTTATCTTTTAAAGAGTCATAAAACACGACGCAAACAAAAGGTCTATTTACCGTACAGACACAGCCTGAAACCAATGTTGTACTATGACACTGATTCCCTCTAATCACGGCTAAAGTGTTGAATAATACATGGGGACGGAACAAATGCTGTTTGTTATTGCTATTGTAGCCTTTGTGAATGGGGAATATCAGATGTTTGTAATCTACTCCGCTTAGGGCTACAGGCTCTCATAATGTGAATAATTTCCCTCGAGTTCATGAATTGAGTCGCGAATAGGCTATAATTTAACTTACAGCGGCATACTTATGTAATGTAGCATGCTTGTAGGCTTTTAAGGAATATAATTGAACGCTTTCATCAGAATTATGTCTAGACTTCTTTTTACAAATATTACCTTGCGTCTAGTTTTTTTACCGACAAAATGAGGAGGAGGTTCTATGTTTGACTATTATGTTTCTTTATGTATTTATATTTAACGTTACTCAAAAACGATTGGATGGAATTGGATGGCTTAGGTGAGCTTTATTAAACGAGGTCCCAAGCGATACCGAATTTATAATGTATTTTTTCCTTTCATTGTTTTTGATTGAGTAGAAACTGAAACTTTCCTTTTAAAGGCGAACACTCTGATAGGCTAACTTCTTGACGCTTTGTTAATTAACTTCCAACAACTTTGAAAAAACGTTCTACTTAATCGAAGGAACTGTAACGATGATTTCATTACCTTTTTGCTGCGTGAAAGCCTTTTCGCAGTACATTGAACTCTTCATCACCGTTCTATCCAATGTCGATCTATTATTGGAATCCCTTACATTTGCCAATATTTTTCCAACGGTAAGGGATCAGTCGGTTACCTTCCTTTGCATTTAAATTTGTTAATCAGCGTCCATGTGTTTCTTTGCGGTCTATATTGAAGGTTCGTATCTAGAGGAAAGCTAAGTTTAAGCTTTTCCTAGTAGTGTAGGTTGAGTGTTGTCAAGAAAGACATGATAGTGTGGGCTTACACAATAGACTTCGCCTTATTAGAAACAGAAACTTCTTGTTACGAGCTCGCTGCTCTACTGAACAGCGGACTCCGTGACGGGAAAGTCATCACACGAGGGCCTAGTGCGAGTTTTCTTAAAATCACCGTCACAAGTAATCACGTTGACGTAAACGCAGATTTGTATGGGCTCACAATAGTGTAAAGCTTCCGGAATACCAAAATTTATGTTCATACTGTATGTTTCAATAGTCAAATTATATTCAGAGCATGGATTATAACAAAATTATCACTGAAAAAATTATGACACGTGAAAACTATGACACATAAAAACATTCAGCTTATTTACACGACTTTATCGTGTGAATAAGCTAAATGTTTTCATATAAAAATATAATATTCAACTAGGAACGTCAACACCAACTTGTATTAAAGATATGCTCTCAGCGTCAAGTCCATTGGTCTCTTTATTCGCAGTGATTTCGCTGTAAATCAGTTACTTTTCAAGCGGCAGCTGTGTTATAAAACACTCGCGTACTTATTTCATCGAAAATGTACATTTCTTAGTACTAGTGTGAATTAATTAAATAAAAACGTGGCACAAGTACTAAACAGCCACATTTTCATTAAGACACGATATTTAACGATACCATCACGGCAGATGTTTTAATGAAAGCCCTTTTCATTAGTGGGGTTTATTTTCGGACGGAAGTTGACGGAGCAGGCCTTATAGCGGTCATTCCTGAAATAACGGGAAATATTCCGGATAATTCTTCCCGCAAAGTATGTACGGTGTTTGTGATGTGTAAATTGTGCAAATACATACTTCTACTATTATACTATTAGTGAGTTAAAATTCAGGTTCAGTAAAAGTTTGTATATTTAGCAAGGAGACAGCTAAAGTGTAAGTAAAGTGTATAAGTACGCTGTCAGCTTCTTGGCAACCTCCCGCGAGACACCGATTTGGTATAAAATACCTACTACTTTTATTTCTTTGATATTCAAAGTTGGCGGTTTATGTGTCTTATAAATTATTCCATGTAAAATTTCACTTAAATATCATAGTATATTACATATCATAGTAAAATAGCATACCTAATGAAAATTACGTATGCTATTTTACACATTGCAATAAAGGATTCTGACTATTTAACAATTCGTCGCGCCACATGTGGGATTTAAACTTCTATACAAAACCTGAAAAGTCACTAGAAACAACCTAAGGTAAGGTAAGGCACCAGTGACAACCTAGGAACTTAAGGTATAAGACCGTATCATATTAACAATCCATATAATTAGATGCGGACATCGTCGTGCATTGGAGCTGCCGCGTTTTTCACTAAGGTTTTTCACCGTCGCACTCGACGACGAGCGTTGGTTTCAATCATAGGAAATTGATACATAATGCATAAAGGATAAAGATCACTTTCGTTTCTTTAAAACTACTTAAGACTACTGCAGCGCTGAGAAACCTTATTGAATAACAGGGCTGGATTATATTGGGCTGTGTACAATATTGCGCGCTTCACAAAATAGGCCCGATTCTGCTGGAAATGTCTATCAAACGGTCTTATACCATGGTCGAACATAACCCAAACGGATAAATGACATGACATTATGATGGAAAACGTATGACACAATGGGATTCGTAACAAATCATGAAAATAGTAAACAGGTACAAGTATGTTGCCCGCATCGGAACATGTCGGGTTGAAGAGGTTGATATATTTGTATGGATCGTGACATGAATGTTGATGAAGCGCCACGGAACTGAAGCTCTTTATCATTTCATAGCGACGCCAATAAAACAAATGGAACTCTTATCGTGACACGCTTACGTAAATAATATTAAAAACATATTTCAGTTAACCGTTTTATTTACTTAATTTAAAACAATGTCTTTATTTCCCAGTCCATTCTCCACGCGAGATATTTTTTGAGTTTTTCCAATGACCAAAGTATTTCAAGATTTTTTTATATTTTTATCGACGACACCAATGGTCTAGTCGACGACTCAATAGTCTACCTTACTGTTACTCTAGGTGTCGCGGGCTCGATTCCCGCGTTAGGACAAATATTTTATGTGAGGAGCATATTTGTGTTTGGCCATTGTTTTTTTGTGTTTTTTGTATGTTATAAGTATATATTTACAAACAACCTCATCATATCCGTTGTCTAGTATACCCATAATACAAGATTGGCTTTGTTTTGGACTAGATGGCTCTGTGTGCTAATGTTCGAACAGTATTATTGTTATTAATTAGAACTTCGATTTCGAGAGAACTCATCACAATGAGAACCCTACTTTATTTGTGTTTCTTGAAGGTAACAATGGTACCTTTCCTAGAACCGTTGCAATAAATCTCTCAGTAGTAAGCCCATAACCATTGTACCAAACGTCGACAATGGGATAGCTAGAGCTTTATTTTAATCACCTTGATATTAATACTCAAGGATGATAAGAACGAAAGATTTAAATACAAGTTATTGGGCGGAGAAAAGACTAGGCATTGACTACGCGCGTAGCGTCACTTTACATTACCAAAAGAAAAACTGCTTATCACGTTTTTCCTCTGCCAGCATTTGTCACTCCTCAAACGGTGCTGCGATCTTGAAGTTACTTTTAGTTTTATTTGAATACATGACATACATAATTTACTTCTGCATTCTTAAAAAAGGTTTAGAAAGGTTTAGAAAGTTTTAGTAGCATTCCGTTATGGAAATCTTCGTGGTAGATTTCACAAGATCAGTCCATATAGTTGGAGATCGACCTAGGGACCGTTTGCTCTCTATTCAACCTTGGAACACTAGACGTTCCATCGCATTTTTCTTCCTATAAACATGGCATATGAAGCAAATAGTATAGTTTAAGAATTACACTTACTCCAAACATGCACGCTCCACCCATGTTGCTTCTCATCCTCGCTATGGCCCGGGGTCTGCATGGATCCCTCCGGCGTGTCCCCTTCAGGTAAGGTGCGCCAGCGCTTCAACAGCTCCTTCGTCTTGTCCTTTGTCTTGTCACATGCCTGCTTCCAGTTGGTGAAGTATTTACGAGAGACCTTTGGACTTGTTAGCGACGTCGATTTTGAGTCTTGCCTGTAGGTGAAGAGTAGAGTTTTAGAATACTTATGGAGAAAGATGATTGTCTAAGACTTTTCGAGAGATATAAATGGTTAAATATGAAGAAAGTAATCGGGTAGCATATATATAGGATGCAGATTTTGCCAAAAATATATAACAGCAGTTGCTATGACTTGTAGTCTCTTCATCTGGTTGCACCTTAATAAATATAAATACTTATTATAAGTTCCTTAAATCATCAAGCTTTAATAAGTAATATATGCACACATGTCTAGCTTATGTGGCCTCAAGCATTTAAAAATAACATCCCAAGGTATTCTTTTTACTCAGTTTAATAACTTGGTCATCGACTTCGGAATTGAATTGAACATAGGGGTAGAGTACTTAATATAAGGGAACGATATTTTGTCGACCAGTATACTCCATCTAACCGCATAACTCATTTCATATTGATTTGAACGTCAGACCAATACCACGAGTGATACAATTTCATACTACAGCATTGATGTCTGTTTACTGCAGTGTACCAATAGTGTATCCGGTATTGAAAATTATTGAAGTGCAAAATCCCCGCAATGCCTTTTTTTAAATGGAATACTTGACAATTTAAGTATGCATCAGCGGGTTTGCCTCGTATTAACAACTGAATCTGTATAGCTTTTTTAGAAAAAGTCAGCGGGATTTACGTAATTCTATTCACTTCTTTCAAACAAACCCTTTCCTATTATAGTTCCTTTTCATTACAGTAATATGATGCCCACTGTGTAATGAAGGAAACAGAACTTGAGTTATGAAACTGGCATCGTATCATAGAATCAGCACAATATCTTGAAAAGGCAGCTCAATTACGCCAGTTCGGTAATAAAGTTCTGGAGTTCATAGTTTGTGCGAGGGAGAAGATATGTTCCAATTCCACTTCGATTTCATTGTATTGTTGTGTGGAATGTTACTAGTCTGCATTATTGACTATGGGCAGGCTGGGTCGCCAAACATTCAACTATAAATTACGAAGGTTCTGAAGAAGGCATTTTAGAAGTAAAAGAGACGGAGAGGACTTCTAGTATGAAGCGAAGTCTTTAAGAGCAGAGGAAACATTACACCGAAGGAACACAGCGTCATAGGGGAGTGTGATCTTCTGTAAGATACAGTTCCGGCTTCAGACAGAAAGAGTAAACCCATCATACTTTATGTTCTATCTCTTTTAAAGTTGCTGTTTGTTAGATCAACTGTAAATCAATTTATCCTGATCGACCTTTACTTCAAATAATACGCCTTGAAGATATTAGGGATGTGTATATTTTAGACACATTAACGAACTTTATACATCCACCCACAAAGCACTCGATCAACCGTGCTAGGTACATGATGTATTACTATCGATTACGGGCTGTTTCGTAATTACACCCGTTTCAGCAACGTCACTGTAGCTATTAAGTTGTTAGTTGAGTTTGTGAATAATTGAAGTCTCGACCTCCAATTTCGGGCCATCACAATTATATTGTATTTATCATGTTGAAATAGTTTTTTTGTGCTATTCAAGAGACTTCAACGTCCCATTTAAGTTTGACATCATATTAAATCGCTAACGGATCAAACTATTTTAGTACATATTTTTGATTTTATTTCTTCCCCCTTATTAAAAAATATGTATGGCCTTTGATAATAGGTACTTGGTTTAATAGTTCGTTTTGTGGTATGGAATTCAAAAGCGACGAATATAGTATTATGTTCTGAAATAAGAAGAAAATTATCTTTACGTTCGCTTTATGAGTCTGAAATGTTTGATACGTATCTTTCATTATCATCATCATAAGATAGCCGAATGTTCCAAATGATTTCCATAAGTTGGATTACCTTTCAAAAGTATCCTTGGAGCTCTCACTAGCCCGCGATAGTCTTCGCTCCCTCCTCGTCCCGGCGTCCTCGCTGGGCGATTTCTCAGGCAGCCGGAGCTCCTTGTCCGATTTGCTGGTGGATCTGGTCCGGTCGTCGCCGTCTCGCTTCAGGGCCGGCTTCACTGGCGACAAGCTGCCGGACTTGTCTTGCTTCTTCACCTCCATACCGTGTACTCGTGCATGCTTGCCACGTTACTGCAGGTGATACAAAAACATTCATTTGTAAAGATATTTGACGAATTCAGTCTTTGGATTTACTTCAAAATAAACTAATGTTCGTTTGGCATTGTTGGGTACCTTACAATGGATTTCAAATGCATTGTTGCATCATTGAATACGGAGGTCTTCGCAGATCCATGAATGTAATGAGTCTCTGAGTGGTATTTTGGTTATTATTAAATATGTGTTCAATTTATTTAGATGCCTGGACAGTAAGGCCACAAGTTAGTTAATAAAGTGACCAATGACTCGATAATAAGCTACAATTATAAATAACTTTTCGAAAGAAGCCATTATGTTCGTTACAAATGATATGAATTTTCTACAGAGAATCGATAGAACGCAAATGGCTGAACTTTTACCGTCAGACCGTGAAACTTTTAATGCACTTAGTAGTGTTTAAAGAGGTTAATATCCAGGACCGAGGCAGGTTCCCAACTATGTTAGTACATGTGCTTGCTAGACAAATGAAAGACCGAGTCATTAATTATCCCGAGTTTGATGAAGTCGGTATTGCTTAAATAAATTTGAAATCTGAAAATATTTGGAATGGTGTTCGAATTGCATATCAGTCAAAAGACAATGTTTATAAAGCATGCTTACTTGTACGCATGCAAAATTGCATCATACATTACGATAACGCATATTGTTTTTTTTTTATTTACTTATATAATTAATGGTCACTACAAATATAGATATGAAAACCCCAACATTTATATTAAGGCGGGACCCGTTTTGGATCTGTGATTTCATTTACTATTACCACGATCATCCAATTACAAAAATATGCTGAGAGACACAACACAATCATGATACTCTGAAAGCCTTATTAACTGCATCAAACCAATTCTACAATAGAGTAAGTAGTTCTTCAAGATTAGGAATATATACGTACGTAGTAAAAACAAATATATGTTGAGGCAGAGGGACCCAACTGCTATCTCAACTGTCAACTCCGTGCTACCACCAGTAAGTACCACGGACAAACATTTCTTCCCTTCATCTCATGTACGTTGAGCTAAAGCCTAAACTTATTGCAGGAAAACTACCTACAATAGAACAGTTCATGGCATTGATCTCCCCTAAGTTGGATGTCGTGTCGCAGTCGAGTAGCTCCAATTTAAAATAGGAAATTACGTCGTCGTCCTCAATGACGTGTTTCTTAAATGTGCTCACTGAATACGTGACTGAATCCTACCAAATTCATTATTTTTGTCTTAAAGAAGTGTGGTCGCCCAGTGATGTGGGTAGGCGCTTATTACGCAAACGACACAAGTTCAAATGTCAGTGGTCTGTATCAATGAGACCAAATACGTTTGTATAGTGTATTCACGAGTCATTACAAGGTATAAGTCAATGTTTAGTTTAGAGATGAAACAATAGTCACATAAAATTAATAGGCGTTTATTGTCCGCACTATGGGACGTCCACACGATAACCAGCCCATCCTCAAACATGCAATTCTGGAATATTATAGGAGTTATGTCTCAACATATAGTGACTGAGAAGACGATGGACATACAATCTGCTAGGGTGGCACTTAAGCATCTTTGGTGAAAATTGGGCGTTCAAACCCTCCGGAACCTTCTGGGAAGGCGTGAGCAAATATTAGGTAGTATGTATTGTCTAAGTGACCGCCCTAGTTCCACTTGTACAAAGCAAATGCTCAAAATACCCTTTCGTCTGGCACCGAACAAATAGAGAAGAACTAAGCTTTCCTTACTTAATTATTACTGTGAAACGTTTCCAGTCCAAGCGAGGACTGCGAGCAAAGTGTCTCTTACTACAAAATGTTTTATTAAAATAATATCAGAGCGCAGACAGGATTGTGTTGTGAATTATTGATGGTCCTCTACCGCAGTCTCACAGAGGTTAGACTGTCTGCTTTTATTCTAACATGTGTATTATTTTTGAATTTGAATTTAAGCTGAATTTAAATATAAAGTCTGACTTTATTGAATAAAACTTAAACTGGACTTATGATCCTTAGCTTCTGCCCGCGACTTTGTCCGCGAGGAATAATTGCTTTAATAGGCTATCGCTAACTTTAACTCACTTTACGTTTTAGCGTGATGATGTATAAGCCTATAGCCTATAGCCTATATAGATAAATAGGCTATCTAAACACAAATATATTTTTTCAAATCGGATCAACCAACATACAGCGAGGCCTGATGGTGAGTATGCTTGAGTGACACCCTTTGGAGAGGTACAGACACTCGCGAACTGCTGACGTTGATGACGTATGTTCAGCTAATTAAATCGTTGTGTCAGCGTAATACCATATACAGACACTATGTTTTCATCGCATTACTTTCCAGAATTCGATCCATAGTAGCGACAATATTGAATCGTGAAATCAAACTCAAAAATATCTACGTTTGATTGGACTTTTAATAAAGTTTATTGACATAATTATACAGGATTATACATGCTACCATCACGCTCGGTTGCTTTTACTGAGAAGAACCTGGCAAAGGATCAGTAATTTTGCTCTTTACAAAAAATAAATAAAAAAAATTTAAAACATAGTCACATGAAAAATATAAGCCCATGGACACAGTTCCAAGTATGACGTATGTATGTCATGGACCTTGTAGCTAGGAATATTGATTTATCCAAATTCTAATGATGCTGTTTTAGATTTCATCGATTACATCGACAAAATCGACCCCGATATACCTTCGAGTATTTTCGCTATTCCTTACAGTTCCGGATTCGGCCTGAGGAGATGATTTAACCCTAATTGGTAGAAAGAAGCTCCCTGGATGATTTTTTAACAATGTGTGCTAACAATTAGTAATTCAAGGGGTTAGTACATATAATGAGAAGCTTCTATCTGTTTACCTGTTAAAACATCGTGTCGCTGTAAAGTGTTTGAATAACATTTACTTTCGGTAAACTGTTAATGTTTTCAGCTGCGTACAGTGTTCTGGGAGGCATAATGTCACGACATGGAAATGCTGAATAATTACGAGCTTATGCTACATATACTCTGGAAGTGTTATTGGCGAAATTTCTCACTATTTTAAGATGTTTCTTTGTTAGAGACTTGAATATAGATAAAAATTCAATGAAAACTCAACTCAAATGCTTTTGCCAGTAGATTTAAATTTAACTGCACGGAACACTAGGTCCATCGATGTGGAATAATATCGTTCGATAGGCATTCACTATTTAGGCTGATTGTGTCCCAGGGGGGAGTCAGTCAATGTGGAAGTTCAGCCTGTTTGATATCTACTTACATATTCTACGCTACATATTATACTAACGTAGATGATTGTGTATATATACCTACATGAATTTAGTAAAGCGTTATTTGGCTGGTCAAATTAAATACACACATTCATACATATGCTCACGCCTGTATTCCCCGAAGGGGTAGGCAGAGGTGTTGTAATAACAACACACACTTTACATACGTCATTGAATTACTTCTCAGAAATATGCAGGTTTCCTCACGATGTTTTCCTTCACCGTAAAGCACGTGGTGTGAAATCACTGTACATAAGTTTTTTAGAAAATGTACAATGGTACAGGCCCCGCTGGGATTCGAACTTGAGTCGCTTGCGTAGCAGGCGACTGCTCAATACTCAAGGCCACCACGGCTCTTATTAAATTCAACGGGTCAAATTAAATACCCTGTATATATACCTGCGATGGACTCACCATCTGTCACGTTGGCACTTAATCATCTTCGGTGAAAAGTGGTGTTGTTATTACGACACCTCTGCCTACCCCTTCGGGGAATACAGGCGTGAGCATATGTATGGATATATACCTGTTTTTTTTTCCTATGGCATGGAATGAGAAATGGAATAAGAATCACACTACGGCCACATAATTTAATATAAAATTAACTCTAGCTTATATATATATATACTGCGCTACGGCTTAGTTTTGGTTTAAATCTATGACGTAGAGAAATTTCCTACTATTTGTTGAACGTCATAGCGATATATACAAATGAGAATAGACCTAATCAGCTTATGACGTGCAAACGATAATTAATCTTAAGGAACGAAGACTTTAGCGCCCGTCTCCCCTATTCGTAACATGAGTCGTAGAGTCGATTTATAAACAAAGCTTTTTTCATAACGCATTTATTTTCGTAATGGTATTTTGCAGAGTCTATTTACTCTTGGTGACGTAAGTAGCCTAGTCTTTGTTTGATCATGAGCGGACATACCGCTATACGCCCCTTGAATGCATCCATTAGCTTATTGCCTCTGCCTAGGCAAAATGTTTCATTATACAGGGCGTTATTCCAAACAGGTATTTTATTTTGAAAATGAATACTGCCAACGATAAATTTGGAGTAGTGAGATCCTCTTATAGAAATTCAATATTGATGAGTAACTGTAGTGAGTAAAATTGCTTTACCAAAAACAATTCACATATTATTTGTCTTACATAGTTGTAGAAATGATTAAATATCTAAAATTAAAACTATTTGCACAATACCCTGTATATTTAAAAACTTACATACACTGTGCACAGTACAATACAATATTATATGCCTGTGTTATAATGACGTGTAAGCATCAAGGTGCAATGTAGGTCAGACGGTTGACCTGCATTCATTAATGTTTATTGTCCTGTGACTTTGCAAATTTGGAGCCATCATGTTCTTTTACGTTCAGTCCCTGGCCGACGATGATCAAATATTTACCGCAGCGCAACTCTACGTTGAAACTTCGAGGGGTTTAATGAATGTCGCGTTTCTAAACCTGCATAATTCATGCACATAATGAAGCTTATAAAAGTTTTGAAATACACTGCAAATTATACACTTTGTAGAGCTGAAGTTGATCTTACCACTTTCTTTTTGAAATCAATATTTACTGAAATATTTTAAGTTGGTTCATTACATACGGTTCAAGATCGGAATTACAGTTCAGTGTACTTTACTCAGGCATATTTTTGTATGTTAAAATATCCCTGAGTAAGTAAAATAAATATTCAAAAATTAACAAAATTAACGCTATATTATTTCAGCTATGCTTACTAAATATAATAGTCAGTCAGTTTTACTAAAATTAATAACAAAATTACACGTAGGTAATTGTTATTGCGATACGTATTTTTGACGTGGGCTTAACTGCAAACTAAACACAGCAATACAATTGCTCTAGGTGCATTCTTGCTACCGTGTTTTGTTTCCATCTTGTCTCGTTAAATTCATAACTGGACTCTTGTTGTTTCACGTTGATGAAGTATATTGATAGTGTTGTGAGCTCATGTGTATGTATTGGAGGGAGAAGGCGATAGTTTAATTAAGTTTGAACACGGCGTCATGGCAGATAATTAGCGCACGGTTGGCCAAGCTGTGTAACTAGGTTACTTGCTCTGCGACGTGGTCCTTTACTCACTAATGGCAAATACTTGGAACCCCACTAAAGTAAGTCTGGTCTTACTTGTATGAAACCTGGGTCTTTTGTTAGTTTAGGCAAATATTTAATCGACAAGTACTTTTATATTCATAATTTACAATAATACTTAAGCAGAAAATTCTGTCACCAACGTGCGGTTTCGGACCAAGTTTCGGAAAAATATATTTACAATTGTCTAGCCACCAAACTTTTAGGAACTTTTAATGACCTATAGATATAGCAATGTGGACGAATCCCGACAACAGGGAGCGATATCATATCTAAACTGTCGCTTGCTTCGGTGGCCATCATTCAAAGGGTTGAAGCTAATGGAGCCTGCAGCACACAATTTCCGGAACCAAACTCACACGTACGCAACACAGCTACGTACAAGACCCAATCTGATTTCCATACGGTTGTGCCGAAGCCGTAGTGTCGTTTGCTAGAATCAGCAAACATGTTACCATAGACACGTCAACCAGCCAGTAAATGGATTAATCCATCACTCCGTTCATATTTTATGAACGAACGAGTCGTGGCGACGTACGAGATAGGTACATCATTTTATTCGACGTTACATTTTTTAACAGAGGAGAGCAAACATTGAGAATTGGAGTCGGTATGATGATTGCTAAAATATGTAAGTGCCTACATGAATATATACAGCTGTGGAGTACTGTTATGAATACAAATAAGAAATGATATAGCATTTACTTTATATAGATAATTAATTCAATGCAGCCCCTGATAAATACTTCAAAAACAGTCAGTTATGTGGTTGCAAGTAGAATATACGAGAAGTTCTTGAATTAGATCAGGTATTATAATCCCATTAATGCAAAACAAAGATTAAGAAAGTCCTTGGTTTAAAGGTAGCTCCATCTCTTTTTGTGTTATGGATCTCAAAAGGGGTGGATATAGTTTCAGTCTGAGTTTAAACGAAGAATAGACCATAGTTTCGACCAAAACTTCGAAGTTAGACGTTGTTGTATATGACAACAATATAATGTTGGTAATAATTTTTGATAAACTTTGTATAATAATAAAGTCGAATTAAACGACTACAAGAGTAAAGCAATGAGATTGTACGCGGCTCTGAATGGTAGACATTATTCAGGAGTGCGTTGTGGCTGCCAAGGATATAAAGTATTCGAATGATTATGGAAAAAGCTGGCATTTTATGAGACACTCACCGATGGAAATTTGGAGGACTGTATTTCCGTAAACGTGTAACTGCAATGAGCGGTATAAATTTTTATAGCAGTCGATTTTATAGTGTTATTAAATGTTTAAAGCTTGTACCTTAAATAATTAAAATTGAAACAATATCCGACATCTAACATTATGGTAACGAAGTAAAAATAAAACATTAAAGGTAACATTAAATGTTTTTTAACATATATATAATATATTATATTTATATTATATATATTAAAATGTTCGTAGGTTCGTATTACGTGGCAAAGATCTGCCTACCTCCATGTGATACAGGCGCACAGTATTTATGTATGTGTACTGGGGGTCTACCATCATCGTTACAGCAGTGACGTCTTACTAATTGCCTAGCTATGACGTTTAATTTTACGGTACAAAATTAAAAGTTATAGCTCAGGAGTTCTTAATACATTCTGCTTAAGCCGATGATGGTGGGCCCCTGGGGCCCAACCATGAGCTCTTATTGCAATTTTAGTTCGGCTGTTCGACTGTGACAGATGTATACACGTCATATACTTCTGTCTCATAATAAGAGTAAAACTTTCATGGCAAATAAATTAGCCTTGCCCTAGTTACTCCTTGAACCATCAGCTATTTACCAAATGACAAACAGACAAATTTTAAAGACAGTTTTTTTATCATGTAGGTACCGTATACTTTTACATGAATTAAGGGACAAGCTATTAGTATGACATTGCAAACAGAAAGTTCAAATTTATTTAATTGTATCTATCATTGAAATAGGTATGTAGGTAAGCCTGTTAGCAAAAACATATTTCTTTTCTTTATGAAAAAGATCCCGAATTCATTATAATAAAATTTCATCCTCCAGTGCCCATGTTTCGTGTGGAAGTCATGACTTTTCGTTAAATATTAATTTGGCGTGAACTCTCGCGGTTTCACCTTTAATTGGACGCTAAATCTGGAATTCTGACAATTACTCCAGTATTAATGTGAGTCTGGCGTGGAGCGGCCACGTTTAAATGATCATCATTAATACTTTTAATTAATTTCTAGTAGTGCCCCGCCGTTTTACCCTCGCACAATATATATATAAATAAAAATAATGTTTCTTAGAGATGTTTTTATTAAAAGTTACTCTTTGTGACAACATCCATCTGCCAGTGAATGTCCCATTAAAATAATTCCAGCCGTTTTACAGATTAACTGGAACAAATAGACAGACGAACAGACGGACGGACATACAGATAGACGAACTTTTTTTAATTTTTTATAGTTTCGTTGAAATAGCATATATTTATGCATCCGTATGCTTTCAGTGAAAAGCTGTTAATTTAGAATTACAAAAAGAATCTCCAATTTTATTTATCTATACTTATATATGCATAAAAGTTTAAAAATAATATGTTATAATAAAAACAAACTCGCTCAACATTATTTAGAGACATATGAATTCCTTTTTACGCTCTAGTCATCCCAGAAGGGTCCTCGAAGTGGTAAACAGAGGTGTCTCTTTTGTTCAGTGAAGACAATTAAGGACCAACGTGACAGATGGTGAGTTTATCTCGTGGTGAGAAAATCACTGTACATAACAAAGTCATTTATAATATAATTGGTACAGACGGGCGGGGTCGTAACTAGAACTAGCGTACCAGGCGACCAATCAAACCTTTGGTCGGAAATAAATTCAAATTATTTCAGAATTATAATGAAACGCAAAATAACCCTTGAAGCTACGGAACAAATAAGACAATTATTATAATAGCTTTTGCACAGACGGTTCCCAGAAATAATCTTCAAATGTCACCATTTAATTAAAAGGCCGCTTTGAACTTCTGTGAATAATACGAAATATCATTATGAATTATTATTTAATATTAGAAATATAATTAATTTATTTGACAATTTTTAATAGCTATTATATTTTTGAATTATAATAAATACATTACATACCCAGCTTACTGGGCACCATTCCCGCAGACACTAATTTAAATTCCGTGTTTTATTTATAATTTTTATTTTTATTATATTTTTCTTTTTCATTGTTAGCAATAAGTTACTCAAATGTTACGTTAATAATGTTATATTTCATGTAAATAAATCAATATAATACATTACAATAAACAAATATTATATAATTGAATATGCTATATTTTTTACTAAATTTAATAAATAATAAATTATAATAATTTTACATAAAATTCCAAAGCAGAGTATTAGTGAGCCCTTAAGTTAAAGTGTTACATTGTATTATTGTTGCTGTATACTACACCCTATACGTATACTTGATACATTTGAATTTGAATGTTGAACCAAATAACGTAGAGCATATTTATTTACTGTGCGTATTTTCAAAGTAATTAATTATTTGTGTACAGAAAAATAAATAGGGCAGCTCGTGTAGTAATAGGTCACGTGGGAACCCAACGTGGGGCCACGCGCTGCTGAGTAATGGCCGCCCCTACTGAACATATGGAGGGACCACTAACATTTTTATAGCTAATCCAGGTTATTGATTCCTTTGTGGTAAAATAGATACAAGCTCGCATGTCTGCGGAATACTCATGAGCACGCGAATAGAATACCTTATTTCTACTATCGTAAGGTTTATTTGTGAAAAAATACGATCGTACATGTAAGGTTACCTCTGTCTATGTGGCGTGATGCTTGCGAAATACAAAGTGAGCATTTGTCCGACGTTTAGTGCAATGGAGTTTGCAGTAAAAGAACAAGTTTATGGCTTGTACCGTCTAAAATATTGTTCTTTGTAAAAAAATCTACTTCAAACTAGTCTTGACTAAAGTTGTATTTTCTACTCTTTAAAGGTACTCAGAAGTGAATTATTCCAGTAAGTTATTCCAGTATAACGTAATGCATTGTTACTGATTACTTAACCTCAATCGCATAAATCATTCGAAATTTTACATATGTAATCAAAAATATTATTGTGATTAAATTGTCGTGTAAGTAAATAATTATCAGATTGACTACACTATATATTCCGGTCGAATGTTAAAAGTCTTAGTCAAAGACGAAGATAATTCTTAGTTTAAAAATAGCTCCATCTCTTTCTATGGTACGGATTTAATAAGGGATGGACATAGTTTTAGTCAGAGTTTTGTCTAGTCTTCGTTTGAACCATGTTTTGTAATAAGGGGGTTTATAGATTGGTTAGTGCGATACGGGCCGGTTTCTGGGCGTCTTAGCTATGCCAAACGCTGTTGTGGTAGGCTTCACCGGCTAATGTTCGGCCTGATTGTTCAGGTGAGATGAACTAAGATGATGAAGCACAATGGAGCTGGCATTGACGAAAAAAGAAAAGTTCCAAAAAAAATTAAGATCTAACAATGTAACTAATATCTTAATCGTGAAAGTTTGTGAGTATGGATGTTTGTTACTCCGTCACGCAAAACTATTGAGTGGATGTTAATGAAACTGTACAATAATATAGCTTATACATCAGAATAACACATAGGCTATAATTTAGACAGATATTGAATGGTTCAAAATATAAAGATAAGTCTAATCCTGTGCAGATGGAGTCGCGGGCACCAGCTAGCATTACATAATCGAACAGATATGTGTTCCCAATATACCTACATTAAAAAAACATATAGGAACCTTTACTCACGCCTGTATTCCCCGAAGGGGTAGGCAAGTGGCTGTTGTTTTTTCTTTTTATTTTCTCAGATATGCATGGTTTCTTCACGATGTTTTCCTTAACCGTAAAGCACGTGGTGTGAAATCAATGTACATAAGTTTTACTCATTGGTGCAGGCCCCGCTGGGATACGAACTTGCATCTCTTGCGTAGCAGGCGGCTGTTCAAACCCCACGGCTCACACATATATAGGTAAGTTTGCCAAATTCTGTTGTACTAACTTGTTATAGTGTGAATTGTAATGAACATCGCCGCCCATATTGTACTGTTTGATATAATTACAGGCAAATTGTCGAATAAAGGCTCCTTTAACCCTCTCGAGAGCTGATACGAGGCTTAATGAAAGTGGTATCTCGTTGAGGCAGGTCGTTTGGAGCACGCAGGAAATTACGTCGTTGTGGAAACCGCCTTCCAACTTCGAAATCGTGACGCCCGCTGCGACCGCGAAAAATGGTACTTTTCCCGGTGACTTTTTAGGGTTGAACTGAGTTCGACAGCAAGAGCTTTCGCAGAGTAATGTTCTACTTACGTTGCGGTAGCTATAAAAAGCCTCGTTTGGAAGGTAGAACGATTTTTGAGACACCAATTTTGTATTTAATGTTGAAATATATCTGTTTCTCTTCGCTTATTATTGTCATTGTGGGTTCTACGGTGAGTAAACTAAATGCCTGGTTTGATGCAGCGCTTGGGTTGGTTAGTGGAAATTTTAATTATGTAGAGTTATTGATTACGTGGTCAGGTTTAAAGCATCATTAGCTGTGCGAACCGACTCCCAACAATTTTTTGCTCTGGCCATTACTAAGTAGTAGAATTTTCATAAAACTAAATCAATGTATTTTTTTTTGTTGCCTAGTAAGAGGCACTAAATTGACTTCTTTAGTTATATAAATAGTAGTTTCTCAGGTAATATAATTTTTTTCACAAATAAGCGAGTTTTTACACAAACTATTTACGACATGACGTGAATAAATGTATTGTATGTCTTAATTCTGTATTTGAAACATTTTGACATCCTAGTTGATGCGATCTTTAATACTTCCAAAAGCTATTCAAACTCCGCGGCAATATTAATGAAACTTTACAAATATCCATTATTCCACGTGGTAATAACTGAACACTTCAAGGCTTCATTCATCAAGGGAGCTTATTTCATAAATTATGACTGAACTCACTGGAAACAAAGGTTGAAAGTTTTCAGATTAAATCAAGAAGCAGTTGGCTTTGTTGCCGAGGTGAACAATTGATCGCCACCTTATATAGCGTATATACGCTTTGATAGTGTGTTCCTCTACGAGATTTCAACCGCTTTTGTCCGGATAGAATATGAGGCCACATTCATAGAGAAATATATCGCTTACTCAATAAGGTACTGGGGGCTTACTATCATCGTTATAGCAGTGATGTCTTATTAACTTCTTAGCTTTGACATTTAATTTTAGTACTACAAAATTAAATCCATGATGGTAGGCCCCCAGTTTCTCAATAACACACCTTGGATCCTGCCATGATCGGCTGAAGCAAAGCGCATTAAAAATTTCTTAGCTTTGAAGTTTCAATTTGTGATTAAAAATTAAACGTCAAAGCTTAAAAGGTAGTAAGTACGTCACTGCTATAACGCTGATAGTAGGCCTCCTTGTTTTAAACTAACGTTTCTACCCCTAATAACGACGATTTAGTCTTACCTACTGTTTAAGTTAATATTGTCTGTTCTTGTGGTTTTATGGATTATTATTGTAACGCCTGTAGTCATCAATTATTTTGCCTTACCTAGTTTGTTAAATAGCATGTAAGTGGTGTTTCCTTATGAGAAATATCTCTTCCTGCGCTTATCAATATGAAATATATTTACCATCGCATCGGAGATCATCCTGCGTGCTGTGGAGCCGACCATCTCGATATATATATCGAGGTTGGATCCTAAGACAGGGGAGGAGATCCTACGATTTGTAAAAGAAAGGACCAAGTTTTGGTATAAAGACCCGCCACCGATGCAGTTGCAATTGCAGAGACTTGAGTCGACGAGGGAAACGAATTTCAAGTCCTACGTCCTCAAGGTGCCTGCAACGTATCGCGACATGTTCTTCCAGTCGGATTTCTGCCCGACAGGAATAGTGTATCGGCGTTATAGGGATGCGCGCAGGATCGCCAAACCCTAATTATATAATATTATTATTGTAATTATTCTATTATAAATGTTGTATGTATGTTAGTCTTTAAGGTACGTATTGTATTATTGATATACCGTTATCTGGTACCCATAGTACAAGCTTTGATTAGTTTGGGATTAGATGGCGACATGACATGTCATGTACTTATATTATTAATACATTGATCTGATTTGAAATGTCATTTCTTTTGTAAGTCGTCAAACCTAAGAATAAGAAGTTTTTGGCATGGTGAGGATACTTGCATAAGCTTAATTGGAAAAAATACACCTTATTCATCGAAAAGTGGGGTCGTCACACACAGTACCTTTATTGTTGATGTTAATTGTTCCCTAAGTCGTGGAAATTATCGTGATTTTGTATTTCGAATCCCTTCATAAACAACTTTGACGTCAGATATTTGATATTTTGTATGCAAATAACCTTCACCATGCAATAACCCTCCGCTTTTCAATAAATCGTATAGATACCCATGGAAGGTGACATTGATGCGTAAATTGAGCTCGGGCGCGCCTTTGTTGGTGTTAGCGAGGTGATGGCATTAGGGGTGAAAGGGGTGTCGCGGTACTATGCAGATGAACTCACCGACAATAATTACGCTTCAATATACACAGCACTTAAAGAGAAATGTTCTGAGTACATTTTGTGTTTATGTAGCAGCCTCAATTGTATTACGAGCCTCTTTCAATGTTTGTTCAAGAGCCGTGGTGGCCGTGGAGTTTGAGCAGTCGCCTGCTACGCAAGTTCGAATCCCAGCGGGTTCTTTACCAATGAGATTTTTTAAAAACTTATATGCAGTGATTTCACACCACGTATTTTAGGGTGAAGGAAACATCGTGAAGAAACCTGCAAATTATGTCTGAAATTTTATTCAAAGACGTATATAGTGCCTGACGTGGCCATAAACTGACCACCTATCATGGTGAGACTTAATAATCTTCGGTGTAAAGTGGATTTTGTTATTACAATACCTCTACCTACCCCTTCGAGGAATACAGGCATGAGCATGTATTATTGCTTCGCAACTTTCTTGACAGCTCCGAATTTAAAACTATTAAATATACACCCACATCATTGCTACCATCATCTACAAGCTATGTACAGTTCACTACAAATGGCCTTGGTAACAAAGGTCCTTGAACATCATTCTTTATATATATATTAATTTAAAGGAAAATAAAATCATTTTATTTGGAGCACAATGAATTTGGTACTTCAAACAGCATGTGTAGTTCAACCACAACTGTCGGTCGGTTTCCACGGATGTGGTGCAATCGGAAATATTGCGGATCCATTCAATGGGAATTCATTTCGAGGAGTACCTATTTGTGCTCTCGTAGTAGATATGTATTTTGAAATTCAATATGAACTTGCTGTATTTTTAAATTCATTGAGGCTTTCTGATATGGCTCGGTTGTTAAATTTATTATTATATAATAAGCAAGAATGCAAAAAGCCCCTCACTATTTACTGGTCATCAACATTGATGAGTCATATTGATACAAAGAGTTTTTTGAATCAAGAATAAATTGTGAACTTCAATTGTTTTTTCTCTGTTCGATGATTACTGCTGTTGAAATTATATTGTTTTGTTTTGATATTTCATTTGTAAAATACGTATAACTGATACCTCGTTAATTTTGTCTTAGTGATTTCTAGGTTTTAAATTATTATGCACCACCTGTATGCCAAGACAAATTCTTGTATATACTTGTTTGTACGAAGTAATTCAATCACTCTATGCCAAGTCAGGAGAATCGCCTTAGATTGTGCTATCTCAGGAATCAAATAGGTCGGGTAATCAATTGATTCGTATTTGTTTATGTTATGAAGTTATTGCACTCTAATATTAGATGTCAGAAAAAATACCACTCACGTCCGCGAAATATTTTTCCATTGCTAATAATTTGCTTATCAATAGTTTCCGCAAATTCAAACAATTCATTGGATTTACACCTTGATATAAAATTCCTTTAGGCTTTTCTTATAACAATAAAATATCTGAGAAAGCACAATGATCGGATTATTTCGTCTCAAATTCAAGGGTTTTAATCGCATTTATTTTTCCTCTCCCACCGAGAAATCTGCCCTCTCACTCCAAGATTTGTGGGGATTACTGGAGAAAAATCCCGTTTGCGGTGCGATTGTAAACAGGGTAACGAAATAAAAACAATTTCCTTTACAATACAGATTATATCGCTCGTGTCGGATTTATAAGCAAACGGTCTAATAGATACACAAAAGTATGCCAAGCCTACGAATGGGATTTGCATGAAAAATAATTTTCAAGTAATGCAAGCTCTAAGTAAGAAAGGTGTGGAATTCTACGTAATTTAAACTAACTGTAAGTATAACCATGTTTTGGCGCTAGTTGAAATGTTTTTCCTAGACTTTTCTCAGACCAAGGTAATAATCTGGTATTCTGGACATTCTTCCACTGCAGTGTACCTAGTTTTGCTGTAGTGTCCTGTAAGGTACTAGATTTTGGGAAATGAAATTCTGTTCGTGATATTAGATTGTCAGAAATTTTGATTTCATAATAATAATATTTATTCACTAAACACTTGGTATAAAGGTTGTATGAGGTATAACAGAATATACATACTTAGCTAACTTATATTAAAGCGTGTGAATGTTTGACTGGCGTTATCATTTGACTCATGTACACTAAATATTTTTTATACAAAAATTTAAACAGGTGTGACTTAAATGTTTCTAGTTTAAGCTCCTTAAGGTAACAAGGTAAATAATTGTATACACGGGCTGGCTTTTATTATATTTAGTTAACTTTGGAATCTAATACGAGTCTGTGTGGGTCTCGCCGACTTCGTGAATGTACATTATCATCGGTCTTAAACAACAGTTGCATTGGTACTTATAGAAACATTTTGGGAGCAATAAATTACAATATCCTAAGAAAGCACAGTTGTTTCCAAACTATACGATGGCTAACTAGTGTAGGAACTGTAGAAGTCAATATATTTCCAGCCTAAACATATTTCAGCGGGAATCGACCCATGTCTATGACGTGATAGACGAATGGTTTAGTCGTATTTATGGGCTCTGGTATATATGACTGTACTTACGAATTAAGTTGGCAAGGAGTAAGTTGAGCGAATGCCAAAGGAGATATTTAAACTATCTCTACTGCAGAACATGCTAACTAATTTATGAATAAGTTCATTGACTTATTAGAAAGTACCTAACGTCGCCAATATTTTTTACTACATTCAAACTATTAGCAGATAACTTACACGTCTGTATGGTAATTTTATAAAACAAAGTACTTTTTAGTAAAACCTACTAGACTCGTCTTCTACCATAGAGTTAGAACCAGGCATTTATTATTTATTTTATTATTATTAGCCTGTCCCACTACTGAGCAAAGGTCTCCCTTCCATTTTTCTAACTTTCCCTGTCCTCCGCATATACCAGGCATACACTTACTTAAATACAAATTATTCAAAAGGCATTAAAGCAACCACAAAGCAAACTCGTCCATGGCCAAGATATATACCGTGTAGTCTATGGTTTACAGAGTAATCTTCGTGCAATGCCAACCCTGTAAAAATATCTTCACACTTTTCTTGAAGAACGATATTTCTACTGTAAGCTCAGAGATTACCTTCTTCCTTGCTTTTACAAACTTAACTATAGTAAAGATATATTTTACAATAATAAGAACTAGCTGTACACGTGTAGGATTAACAATAAGGGATTAACATTTTACTAAGATATTATTTTTCTTAAACAAAGTATATTTAGTTTCTCTATATAACATTAGATTTTTACCAGTTCAGCCAGCTGTTTCAGAGATTAGGTGGAACAAACAGTTTTTTTTAATGTAGGTATGTAGCGTTTATACTTTCATGTCTTTACATTATATATATATATATATATATATATATATATATATATATATATATATATATATATATATATGCTCACGCCATCCCAGAAGGTTCCCCGAAGGGGTAAGCAGAGATGTTGTAACAACACCCACATTTCACCGAATATAGTGCCAACGTGACAGAGGGTGATTCCATCGCCGTCTCAGGCACTATACATACGTCTTTGAATTACTTCTCAGACATATGCAGGTTTCCTCACGATGTTTTCCTTCACCGTAAAGCACGTGGTGTGTAATCACTGTATATAAGTTTTTTGGAAAAACTCATTGGTATAGGCCCCGCACATAATATATTGGTTGATGTAATAAACAATACAGTTAAAAATAATGAACAAACAGACCAATTGAGAACCTCCGCTTTTTGTAAAGTTGGTTAAAATTAAAAAGTATGACAGTTTGCCTGAACCCGTTAATGCTGCTACAGATGACCGTCAACCCTTTAATGCAAATGAAGCGATAAGTTGTATAATTTTGTAAACTAACCCCTTGCAGTATTAAGTATATACAGCCAGTCAAACACTAGCCTATTTCGGGTTAACGTAGTTTTAAAAGGTCATACCAGCGACCCAGTCTCATGATATCTAACTTTATTTTAGTTGTGTAGGAACCGGGTCACCTTCTAATTTGAGTGCTTCAGTTTCCAAGCCGGTGTTCCGTGGAGGTATTCTATTTCGGAGGGTTTTATTTGATTGAATTTGTGTTTGAAGGGATTTAAGTTTGCATTTGTTCTTTTAGAATGGATTACGTACCACGAGCTCCGAGTATTGTTAACATTGTATTTATAGGTTTGAGATGGTCACTTACGCCCCGATAGCTTTGTCATGTTATACTTCTTTAATATGGCGGAGCAAACTAACGTAATAGGAACATAACATTACGGCTAGACCGGTCTAAAACTATCAAATTCAAAGATATGGAGAAAGCTCTGAACAACAAATATGGAAATAATATACTTATTCAAAGTAAAAGTATAATAAGTAAAAAAAACTCAGTTAAAATGTTCTAATCTCACGAAACAAAACAAAATCCTGTCACTGTCAGTGTGTCAAGACGTTATTTTAAAACTTCTCGTGATGTATTATATCATGCAAGAAACCAAAATAATGTCTGTATATTAGTATAGGTTTACGGTTATTGCAAAAGCTATATAAACGAAGCATTAAAACATACACATGAAGAAAACAATGAATATATTTGCTTACTTAATATTGTAAAAAAACACGGAAAATCCTTACTCTTTCTTCCTGTAATATCCTTTTTAGGAATGCGGAAATGTGACGTATTACAATATTTGATGGTATACACACCGTGCCCGGATTTTGTCGGGGCAAATGCGACATTGACAAATGTTCCTACTTGGTTACGCATTATGATTGATTGTATAGGTTGCAGTGTAATAAATACTGTAATCTTATATTTATTGTATAGCAAATAGCTGTGTCCCGCGGTCTCTCCTGCAGGTATATATAAAATATCATGGTTATCTTTTTCCCTGACTCCATTATCATTTTCCAATCCTCTGGATTTTTTATTTTATTATAATTTTTTAACATCTTTCAAAAAACCTTTTTTTGACGAATTAAAAAAAACAGCATAATATTAATTGATATTGTCGTACTGAAGTGATGCGATTTTATTTCTTTATTATAACTTTTTTATATTATATTTTCTGTACAAAAATGCAATTTTTTTAAATCCCTCTTTAATAAGTTTTAGGTAGGTTTGCTAAGCTAGTCATTAATAACGGTAAGCAAATGCAGGATGAACTAACAGGGAGTTAATTAAAAAGTTATTTTAATCTACAACATTTTTCTTGCCAGTTGCAACGCTTAAGTGTTCCTTCTTATGTAAGTAAATATGTTCCGTAAAAATATTATTTGCAGTCTATTTTTCTTTAACACAGGTGCGGCAACACTGTAAAGTCTGCTTAGTAATATGGTATAGAATAATAGTTAGCTCTTTACTTAGTCATGTAATAATATGTTTACTCTACTAAGATATACATATATAAAAACTAACGTGAAGTGTCACTTCACGAGTTTCATGGTAGAGGAAAACTTTGTGAGGAGTCGAGAGAGAGCATACGTCTTAAATGTGGACACTGAATTAACTTTCGTTAAAAGTGAGTGTATATAGTACTTTTATTGTGGAAAATACCATACCATACCGAAGTGTAAAATTCAAAATATTATTATTAAGATTTTCAAAAAGTACTTTCAAATCGCCAGAACGAAATGATTATACAGGGGTTTACTTTGAAGAAACACAGTAATTACTCTTTTCAAAAGTATTTTTAAAATTTTCAGTTATACATCCCAAAGAATATATAAGACCATCGATACAGTTCCAAAGCATATATCTCTACGTCTACACAAAAAAGTTGTGACTTTCTTGGTGTGAGATTAAGAATGTCGCAATTTTGTCGAATTCGCTGACTTTTTGCACTTTATATTCTATCACGTAAGGTTTATTTGTAGCATAAGAGATCAAAGTAAAAACGAAAAACCATGTCTTAAATTAGGCTAAAGGGGGATTTTTTGTTTTTTCATTTCAAACTGAAACTCAAACTCAAAATATCTTTATTTGATTAGACTTCTTACAAAGTACTTTCAAATCATCAGAAGGACACAAAATACATTATACATGATTATAAATGTTACCACCGGGTTCGGAAGGTAGCTTTTGTTGAGAAGAACCCGGCAAGAAACTCTACAATTACTCTTTTAAAAAAATATATATTATACAATGTTTTTGGTTACAGTATTTATATCTCATGAATATAAGCCCATGGGACACAGCACAAATGCTCAATTGTCAAATATAATAACTAAAATATTACAAATATTTGTGAGCATGGCAAATTCCAGCCAGTCAAAGCAAAGATCAAACTAAGATTAATTAATTGTAGCAAAAGTACAGTGCCAATGGGATTATTTACAATAATTTTTCGACAAAGATATATCCCAGGGTTCCTTATCACAAATATAATCACTTACAGTATAATATCCTTTTTTGAGCAAAACTGCTTTAATGGTCTCTTTAAATTTATTGAAGGGCAAGTTTACAATTTCTGTTGGTAATTTATTATAGAAGCGTGTGCACTGTCCTAAAAATGAGCCATGTACTTTCTGTAAGCGATGCGCAGGCACTACAATTTTGTTTTTGTGCCTTGTGTTTATGTTATGCACATCACATTTTTTTTTAAACGATCCTATGTTTTGATGCACAAATAATAAGTTAGCTAAAATATACTGTGAGGCCACTGTCAAAATTCCAATTTATTTAAATTTTTCCCTTAACGAATCTCGGGGTCCCAAATTATAAATTGATCGTATAGCCCTTTTCTGTAATGTGAATATATTCTCTATATCAGCAGCTTTGCCCCAAATTAAAATAGCATAGGACATAACACTATGAAAATAACAAAAATTTACGAGTCGAGCTGTTTCTATGTCTGTATTTTTCTGCTTTTCTATATTAGTGATACACGCTTCCGCTTAGCACACGCTTCTCAGGTATTGCACGCATTCATAAGCATCATTTATCGCTTATCTTCAGGCGGCTTTACGAGGAAAAGGTTTTATTCTTTCGTGACAGAAGACATAAGCCAGGAGCTATGCATTTAGATATATGTTTAAGCCAACATAGTCGTAAATATGAACAGCGGTGGAATCCAACAGAATTCCACGAGTTATATGGTGTTTATTTTGCTAGAATATGAAGTTTATGGGAGGATGATGGTAAATGTTCTCATATCATACTAGCTGTTGATTCGTAGAGAAGGAAAACAGAAGAAAAAATATTAATATATTATTATAGTGGAAATGTCTAATCCTACTATCCGACTCGCTACTAATATTATAAAAGTGAAATTTTGTGAGTATTTTTAGCAGGATGAGTAGCATAATTGAGATAGTTACATGAACCATGACGTAATGATTTCAATTCGAGATCAAACCATGTATGTTGATTACCACCTTCACGATGCGATATCAAAGTTAATCATTATTTTGAATATAATAAGTTGGTTTTAAAGTAGTTCCGTCTTATTTTGTAATAAGGATTTCAAAAGAGATGGATATAGCTTAGACCGAGAATAGACTAGTCTTGGTTTAAACCTTAATTTGTAAGGGTGCGTGAGTACAATTTGTGTAACTGAAATAATTATAACCAATTGTCTAAATCCTATAACATAATACAAATATCCTAGCAGGTGTCTGGAGGGTTTATACATCGTTCCCTCCGGCATCCCAAAAGTTATAATTACGGACACACAAACTTTATTAGGGATATCCAACACACTTCATTCTGAAGTTAAATTAATTTCTACTGAAAATACCTACAGGGTTTGTTTGCAAAGTGTGTTAAAAATATCCAAGTGGCCACTTGGACGCGCGTTTTAACTCCGTATCGGGGAGAACCAACGTGGCTCCGAACTTATAAAAACTGGGCTGGTTTTACTTTTATGTACATTCATGTGCTATGTCCGGGCTTAAAACTAAGAACAGTTACATATATTATTGTGTAAACAATGTTGTGTGAAGAAAATGAAAATTATTTATTCAGTTTAGGCACTCATGACCGACGAAAAATTACCAATAATTCGGAAATTAGCCATCTGAGAAGAACCGGCAAGAAACTCAGCTGGCATCGCGTACGTTTCATCAATACAATATAAAGAATATCAAGTATTGGTACAAAAATGGTCTTACATCAATTTGGTTGCATGTACATCGTCCAAAATTCAAATTTGATGAAGATCTCATTGCATCTACAAGAATTTATTAACTATATTATGTTGTAACTTTGAAAGACTTTGTATGCATACATATGCTCATACCTGTATTCCCCGAAGGGGTAGGCAGAGGTGTTGTAACCACAACACCTCTGCCTAACCTAACGAAACCTAATTTTTGAATGAGGGAGCTAGAGGGTTAGAAAATTCCTGTATTACATTGGCAAGTGAAAAAATATCAATGCGTACGGAATATTTTTTTTTGGTTTTTTGTGTACGTAGTGTTTCTATACTTGTAATATCATTCTTTAGCCGTCAAAAGATAAGAGACAGACGGAGACACTTTCTCATTTATAATACCTATTATCAACGTGGCAATGCTGCCAGCCTTCTTGGCACGATCCCGAGAGGCACCGATTTGGGCCAAGTTTTCTACTTGTAATTAGTTTTTAGTTATTAGTACTTAGTATATTGTAAAGATATATAATAATAAATACCTATTAGCATAGTTTATATTCCTCCCGACACAGGGTCGGTACTGCTATCCATTATTACCAAAATAAAGTGCAGTGCAATCAAGGATATTGAACTAAAGCTTCATAAATATTATTCAAAACGAAGTCGAGTCAGTAAATAAAACAAATTTAGATATTGTATTTTCGTCGGCAGCAATTGAGACATTATAAATGAATAAGCAGTGTTGCTGTTTATAACCCAAAAGTTCAGCGCACTAATGTATAAAGTGTGAATTTTGAATAAGCACACTTTCAGTGCAAGGAGGTTTTACTGCAAAATATATCTTTGTGCCGCGTGTTTGTTACGACATTTTAATTACTTACTTGCCATTATTGTATCCACAGTCAGCCTAATGGCTGAACCCAGTAGACCGATTTGCCTTTTAGTAAGGTTGGACGCCCATGTAGGGCCTGCAGTGGAGGCAGATTTAGGTTGATTGATTGATCGGAGGTCAAATGGCAGTCGTTTTGATTAAATATTATATCTGGTAACAAGCATATTGAGTGAGTTTAATTGCCAACTGGATAAATTATAACAAAGTACATAACATCTCCTATACAATGATACGATTTCTTATACATACAGTTTTTTTTTATTTGATTGAATATGAAATATATTTTTTGAAAATGAAAATGTTTCGTTCATTTATGCTCTGGTAAAGCTTACTCTACCAAAGTCGAAGAGCTGACTACTACTGATGAGGTCTAAGTGTAACTACCGACTAGAAAAAACCTGGTCCCAATGGTTGTTTTGGGGAAGGTTGCCAAGGCGATATTAGATAGAACTCACGACCTCCTGCATATTGAGCAATTAAATACTCTGCCAATAAAATTACTGCCAATAAACTAGGTTGTAGAAATCTAGAGTGAAGAAATCAAGCAAGAAAACCATAAAAATTTAATGAGATTACGCGTCATGTATTTCCCGTCTTACACATGACCAATTTTTGTGAGTCTTTTTTATCCATGCATGAAATCTTAACAAGACTTAAAATATTCCGATTGGGTCCAGCAGATAGACCATAAAATATTGAGGACCTTCATAAAGGGAGGGATCATTTCCTCACCTCGCGTATCGTAAGGTTTAAGTGGCTAGCTTTATATCGCCTGGTTACTGACACTTTTCACTGTAATGGGAGTTTCATACTGGTGACCGGTAATAATGGACATTAAGGTTTTCCGTAACATTATCTTTATGATTGTCCATAAAGCTCTCAGACTGTAACAGTTGATTTGTTATGTGGCTTAATGTTTTAAGAATGGTTTAATTTTCAAACCTCTCACAAAGCTCTCCACGAAAAAGGATAAACTAAGATTTAAACTGATTTCTGCAATATGCGATGTCTAGTTTGAGTTAGGCTTTTTGATTACGTTTAAATAATTGTCGCTGGAGCTACACCATACTAGACACATGTGGGCTACGTTGATTTTCGTGTATTTTCCAATTTCTTTTCTAAAAACAGGCAATATTATTTAAAATAATAATATACACAAATATTTTTATTAAATCAAACTCAAACTCAAAAATATATTTATTCGATTAGACTTTTTTCAAAGTCTGTGTAAATTAATTGAGAATTTGAAATACCGTTGGTGGCAAAAACGTATTAAAAACCGTATGCGGTAGTCGGTGTTCTTTATGTAGTTTTCTCTTATTTACGAATATTTCCAAACAAATATTTTTGTACCGTAAAATTCAACGTCAAAGCTTAGAAGTTCTTAATACGCGCTGCTTAAACGATCACAGTTGCCCCCCATTTCTTCATCTCGCCAGACACACAGGAAACAATTGTAAGGAATTCTCGAACAGAAGTCAACATGAACCTTTGATTAATAACTTTTGTCCCTGTTGATATTTCTTGTAATCTGACTGAATAAATCAAATGTGCTTTGTTGCGGGTAACCTTAAATGATGAATCGCGTGTTCTAGCCATTTGTATTTGTCTCTTTCTTCCACCTCATTATTACAAGGGAATGAATGAAACAATGTTATTTGCCTGGTATGGTTTTTATATTTCCCACTTAGCACGATCAATTAAGTTACCGTGTAGTTGCGAGTAGCGCAGATACGTTCGTTTGTTTGTGAGGGTGTTCCAAAGGGCCTTTCCTTATAGTAGGGCAGCGTGTGTACTAATTTAGATCGGAGTACCTATTTAGACCTTCGACGAATCCTGGTAGACGGTATTAGCATTTAGTAGGACTAGGTAGACCACAGGAGTACTAGATATTCGCCCTCTAAATTTAAATGTACGTTCGTGGTTTGAATGCTTTGAAGAATTAGAGCTATATTCAGAAGGCTTCAGGAGATTTAATGACACTGGTGCTGGCTGACTGAATTATATATATCAACATATAATACACACCAATACACACAAATAAACAAGACATATCATAGCAATATAGGGACAAGAAATTTGCAGGGTTTGTTCTTGGTGTATACTGTCGGTTTACCGAAATCCTTAAGGGTTTAATGTGCTTGAAAGTTTGTGTAGTAAAGCAAGCTAATATATACGAAAACATAAATTTCAAAATTAAAATTGAAGGCTTTACCTTCCAAGAGCAAAATAAATGATTTTTTGACCAGTGCCCGAAGTAAAGGACGATATCGTCTGGGTATTTTCCTCATTTTGTATGGGAACGTTAAAAAGCGCCCCAAGCGGCGAGTGTAGGAGGTTTTACGTCTCCATACTAAAAAAGCGAACACGCAAGGTCAAGCGACGACGTTCGAACGTATCAAAACATACTTGAGGCACAGAACAGGGGAGTACTACAGTAGGTTCCGATTTTATATAGATTCAGTTAGAGACCGCCTACACGAAGTCCTTGTAACTTCAAACAAAATATACAGCAAATACTGTAACATAATACCAATAAATATAAAAAGCCTGCCATATCCCAGGATTGACAGTCCTCCTGGGGCAGCGTTGTTTCCATCGTTATTTTTAATATAAAGCCTACGGAAAGTTTTCTACGTTGAGAAGTTTCCTGCCTCCCTATATCTAATATAGTTATGAAAACCCTCGAAGTAAAGTTCTTTCCTATAAGCGTACTATGGTTTTTCGATAAAAATTTAACATGGAATGTATATATTCCCCTAGTCATACATATCTAATATCTTACTAATAATAATTATAATGCTATTCCTAATGTGCCCCATGTATTTTGTTTTACATGTTGAACGTTGTCGCTTGAAATTGCGTTTTTTGTAATCAGACGTAAAACTTCCTACACTCGCGCCTGGATCGCTTTTTAACGTTCTCATACAAAGGGGGTAAATACGTCAACGAAAACACGTCAAAACCTATACTTAGGGAACTATACGTACTTAGTAAGTACCGTTTCCATGTTCTACGCGTGTTTACAGTTTGAAATCAATAAAGACTTTATGTATGGGGTCGTTGAAATCAATTCCCTGCTATCATTAACCAAATATCGGTACAATGGAGTTGCAAAGATCGATAAGTCGGGCGGCGAGTGACCGAGTGGCATGGTACCGATATTTAATAAAAACATACGAAAGGCCAGCCCACACACGTTGGAGCAAGAGCACGCACATAGAGAGGCATACATTCTAGCGTTTCACTCTGAAGCTAGTGTCGGAATAAACGCACCTTCTTTTGAGCTTTTCAAATTCAAGTTCCCGACAGCAAAATTTAAAACATGTGTGACATTGCTTTAAGAAACTATTAATTTGACAAATAAATTTAAACTTACAACTGTCAAGTTTTCAACAGAAAGAACATTTCTTCTAGAAATAATGTATTTTATGAAGCCAATTTTACTTTCCATTTTCAGCTATTGTTGCTTGCATTAATGCGGTCCCCAACGCTACCTTGATTTGATTATTATTTTTGAAGGGGAAGTTGTTCATTAAAAATCATTATCAATTAAAGAGACAACGCTTGCGGTCCCGTTTCCCGCCTCGAAAATAAAGTGACATGAGGGACCATAGTCCCGGTTCCAAAAGCCTCCCAACCTATGCATCTATACAAATAAATAGAATTGTAGTGCCTGTTTGTAATTCCAAAATAACAACTTTTCACTAAATTTAGATATGATGAAGATGAAGTATATACGGTACTAGGTTAAAAATACAATTTTTTTTTCTATCTGTCTGAAACGGCTGGACTGATTTTAGCGGGACTAACTGGCAGATAGCTGATGTTACAAGGAGTACCTAACTACTTTTACTTTAAAAAAACATTTAGGGTTCTGCGGGAGTGAAATTAAATCTACGCGAGTGAAACCGCTGGGTACAGCTAGTTCGGTATAAGTATGTAGCATGTATTTATTGATAACTACTTCCTTAGAAAGATGATTGTTGAATATTGCATCCATTGTTGGTTATTAACTGAAGGCAGTCCTTTTGTGACTTTTCTACGTTGTGGTACCGGTCGATAGTTCATACCTATTCTCGTGGCACGATAAACGAACTTTGTTGGATTTTAAACATTGTAATTGTAAAACACGCTAGCGTTAATACTGTTATTATGTTTTAAGTGGCCCATCTGGAACAATTACGTGATAAGTAAGGGTTTTGTCCGCGGCTACGTACGCATCGTATATATTTTATAGCCTATGTCCATTCTGGAAGTAAATATAGAATGTGAATGTTTTTTTTTAAATCAACTCTGTGTTTTCGAAAATTAACTCTTACATGAAACTTACAAATGTAACATCCATACAGATAAATACAATTTAAGTGTCTGTTTGTAATTGAAAAAAAACAGCTTTTCACTAGATGCATATGAAAGCATATACGATACAGACATAAAAAACAAATTTTAAAAATTATTCTCCGTCAGTCTGTCTTTTTGTTCCGGGTAATCTCTGAAACGACTGGACCAATTTTAACGGGACTTTCAATGGTAGATAGCGAATGTTACAAGGAGTAACGCAGGTTACTTTTATTAAAAAACATTTAGGCTTCCGCAGGAATTAAATTAAATCTACGCGGGTGAAACCACAGGGCAGAGCTAGTCTATTATAATATTAGTGTAGAATTTATTTAACACAGTTGCAACGAAATAGAAAGCATTACATATTACAGGATTTTTCAGGTTTCAATCTTTACATGTCAAGCTTATTATGCTAAAAGAGTCAGTTACATGGAAACATACATTTGAGGCTATTATGTAATTGAAGATCTCTTTGAGCCCTGTCAGATCAGATCCGAATGGAATTTACAGGGTTAGGATTAGTATTAGGTTAAGTAAATCAAAGATCCGCCTCGTTGGTCTAGTGGTTGCAAGCATTTCTGCGGGACACGAGATCCTGGATGCGATCAGTATTTCCATCTTGAATAAAATTGCCTAGTAACAGTTCAAAGTTTCAATTAGTTTTCCGTTAGTTATAATAGGCTCGTTCCCGTTTACATGGGATTTAAACATATCTGGCAAAATGTGGTAGGCATACTATAAGTACACCTCTGCCTACCCGTTAGCGTGAGCATATGTATGTATGTATCAAAGACCTGAATCTGAACAGATCGGTAAGATTGCGTCACTTACGAAGCAGGTGACTACATAATCAACTCAACCACGAAACACGTCTCAACAGAAATAGTAATTTCTGAAAATAAGGTTCCTGTGACATATAAAATGATCTTGAACTCCAAAGGCCAAATGTGAAAAAAATTCAGGAGCTATTTTAAGTCAATCTAAATACTTTACCTACTTACTTACTGCTTAAAATCATTTCAAACCGTCGAATTGTGTGAAGCGGTGCGGGTTTGTGACTGTTATCTTGTATAATTTTGTGAATTTAAATAACTAATTTTAACTCGGAGCGGTATGGTAGCAAAACGTTTGTTCTATGAAAAGTTTCACGGCATCCATTGAATATTTAATTTGTTGTATAGTATCACAATTTTTTTAAGAGTCTCTTGTCTATTCCAAATTATTATAATTATATATAATCTCACTTTATAAATAATATATACTCTAATTATATAATAAATTATTATTATATCTATAAGTTTGTGTATGTACATATCAGTCACGCCTGTATTCCCCGAAGGGGTAGGCAGAGGTGTTGTAAACACAACACCCACTTTTCACCAAAGATGATTAAGTGCCAACGTGACAGATGGTGAGTCCATCGCCGTCTCAGACACTTTACATACGTCATTGAATTACTTCTCTGAAATATGCAGGTTTCCTTCACCGTAAAGCACGTGGTGTGAAATCGCTGTACATAAGTTTTTTTAGAAAAACTCATTAAAGCACGTGGTGTGAAATCGCTGTACATAAGTTTTTTTAGAAAAACTCATTGGTACAGGCCTCGCTGGGATTCGGACTTGCGTCGCTTGCGTAGCAGGCGACTGCTCAAACCTCAAGGCCACCAGGGCTCTTTCTTAAAAATGGTTAAGAAAATTAGGAACATGAGGCGGGCATCAAACCCAGGACCTCTGTAATTTAAGATTCCGTATGTAATGAAATTGGTTTGATTCGAAATAAGTTGATCCACCATCTTTGGACTAACCACAACCCGCCTCCGAAAGAGTATCAAAATATTTGCGCTTTCGTCGACGTTTGAACGTGTCAAAAGCTATGCTTAGGGTACCGAGGTATGTAACGGTTGATATCAAACACGACCTCAAGAACGTATGAAATAAAGTGTAAGCAATATATAACCCGACGTGTTCATTACGAAAAAGGTAAATAGAAAAACAGAAGGGTCACGTACCAAAATTATGAGCTCGTTCCAACAACTTCTGGGTACATAGCAACATTTGGCTTTTCCGAACATATTGCTCTGTGAATGAAATACATCTTGTATTTCTATTGATTAATAGATAGCACTTTTGTACCAACAGCTATGGATATCAAATGTGGTCCTACCATGGCCTCTTATTGCCATGATAGTTTGACTCTTATAATGAGACAGATGTATATGAAGTGTATATATCTGTCACTGTCACATAGTGAAACTAGCATTGCAACAAGGCTTCATGGTTAGACCCCAGTGGTGCTCCATATGCTATATAGCGAAAGAGCAATAATTATCGTCATTATCATCATCATCCTCCTGCCCTTATCCCATGTTATTTGTGGTAGGCGCAATGTGTTTCTTAGGTCTTTCCCGTTGTATCCACAATATAATCCAATATTCATAAACACCATATTTTTGGCAACATTATCCTCTTCCCTACGCATGACATGTCCATACTACGACAAATGTTTATTCTTCAACTTGTCAGTCACTGGTGCTACTTGAAAGGCCAAATTCTAAAAGTCCTCATGTCCATTTTTTCATATTTTGAACTGACAACACCAACGCGTTCGGTATCGTATTTAGGCCCTCTAGAATTTTTTTCGTGCATCTATAAACGCTCTTTCTGTGAGAAAGGTCTTATCTTTTTGGAAAAAATGGACATGAGGACTTTTAGAATTTGGCCCTTCACTTTTAGTCTTCCCCTTATAGAGAATGAGCAATGGAGTTACTTTTTCTGCAATATTTTTTTATATTTAAGTAGTTTAGGGATTTTTCACGACCAAGAGGTATAAATCTGACATCAAGTAGGACCCGACTTCGCATGGACTTCATTGTATGCTAAAAATACCTTGTGACATTTCTTGAAAATGATTATTATCTTTATTAAAGTTTATTTGCTTTTATATTTATTAATTTGAAAGTGTCGTGTTTGAATGTATACTTGAAATAATTTATATAATTAACTTAAAGGGAGGTACAAGTAATAAAATTTCCTGGAAAAAATAAGAAACAACTGGTCATTGCATCTATTAAAATACACACCCGAATAATATTTTTATAAAATTCTATGAATTGTTTACATAGGATAATGTTAAAAAAAGAAGGCATACAAAAATCATCGAGACAAACCATTGCTAGAGGCAAAATATTGGGATCCAAAAATTTTGGACTCGACATATTCTTTGAACTATGAATTAAAATAGCTTGAGAAACCTTAAGAACTCTTTAAAATCAACATATTCAAACCCTGGTTAAGTTAAGGGGTCATAACTTGACCGGTTAACTTAAATGAGACCGAAAATTACCTAGTAACTTTAAATTGCGCCACTCCTCCAAGTTGTCCCAAACATTCAATAAAATTCACATATTATCACTCACCAACATTTTGAATCATTTTATTTATTTCGTAACAGTCCATACAAATGTATTATAATCCAACATTTATCACTATCATCGTGTATAAAATACAGAGTTATATTTATAACAAAGTTACGTAGTTTTAAGTGTGGATCGCGATAGGACGTAAATGACGTGCGTCCATTGTCAACACGCGGAGTGACTGCCGCAACTGAAGGCTTTCCTGAAAACTGAAACGGCATTCCGCAGGGTTTAGCGCTTGAAAGAAGCTTTGCGGTTATTAGTCCTACGGTTAAAGCATTAAAGATCATGGACATTTACAACACCTTCGGGGGTGTGCCGTCTGTATGTAGTTGTGTGTGGTGAAAATTTAATCAGATTTTATAATGCAACGTGTGTATCTTATTACATAGTAAGGCTGGCGCCCATGAATTAAATAGTTTGCTTAAACTTGCTCCTATGTGCTTTATTAACATTGGTTATCGAAAAGTTTATGAATATATTGAAGCCCATTTAAAAAAAAACATTATTGCTTTTTTAAATATAATTTATATAATGTTAAAAAGTGATTTTTATGTTTTTATTCATATACGTATGAAATAAATGTTGCTTTTGTTGAATGCTTCATCATCATTATTTAATTTCTTGCAAAATTCATAATTCTTCTCAATTCAGTCATTCTTTAAATAAATTAATGGATATCACCACAAGACAAGACCCGGGAAGATGTAATGTAGTGTCTCTAGGTATCTGCTATTATTTTTATTTTTAAATTAGCTGAAACAATTTGCCTGAAACTGGGAATAAAACCTGCGACGAACGATAAAAAAATACTATGCGGAATAAGTCGCGAAGGATATAAACGAATATTGCAGTCCTACATTACACTTAGTGCTTTTTTTGTTAAAGCGAATATGTTTGTTAATTTTATTCAGCTAAAGTTGTTTTTTCTTTAATAGTCGTATCTGTGTAAGCGAGGTCCTAAATAAATAGAATGGAATGTTATCTGGTAATTGTATTGCACATTTGCCTGCTTTTATGGTTCCTATGTCGGTTTTACTGAATGTGGCTCTGCTATGTTTCCACATGCTTTGTATTATATCCAAATGAAAAAATATAAATGTGTTTGAAAATTAATAAAGCAGTAAGTATAATTAAATCTATGTTAATTCCCATACGTATGATCCAAAACCTCTCTAATAAGTTGATGAAAGGGTAAATTAGGATATTATTGTTTAAAGTCGAGAGCCGTGGTGGCCTCGGGGTTAGAGCAGTCGCCTGCTACGCAAGCGACGCAAGTTCGAATACCAACGGGGCCTATACCAATGAGTTTTACTAAAAAACTTATGTACAGTGATTTCACACCACGTGCTTTATGGTGAAGGAAAACATCGTGAGGAAACCTGCATATTCCTGGGAAGTAATTCAAAGACGTATGTATAGTGCCTGAGATGGCGATAGACTCACCATGTGTCACGTTGGCACTTAATCAAATTCGGTGAAAAGTGGGTGTTGTGATAACAACACCTTTGCCTACCCCTTCGAGGAATACAGGCGTGAGCATATGTATGTTGTTTAAAGTCATAATTAAAGCTATAAAAAAAAATCTCATGTAATTAAAAGCTATGTTTTCGTTTAAAGAGTTTTATTTTATTTGCTGAATTTAAATTATCATTTATTGATACGACTTTCATTGGTAGTTGTTATTTTTTCATAAATGTATGATACTTTATATTCGGAGATTGTAAAAAAATCTGCGTGGAAAAATGTATACAATATTCTGATGTAGGTAACTCAAAATTACAAAATGTAAGTAACTAGGTATACTTTACGTTCTAAATCAACAATATCAAGACTCTTCATACTCTTTAATGTCACTGAACAAATATTTTTACCGGTGAATTCAATTAAAATGGTAATTAAGTAGCGCAGCAGATGATATCTGAAGCTTTTAGTCCAATGAATATTTGCCGCCCTACGAACTGCGCCGCCCGCCGCCCGTCTATAGCGGAGCTTACACATACATTTTTTTCATTTACTGAAACAGTAATTGAATTGAGTTTTTATATCTATGTCGGTATCTTTTTAAAAGGCAATGTTTCTCATACTACTTAAATTAATGAAATAGTAGGTACGTAATAAAGACCCTCGATAGAGTTTGGAGAAGAATGAACTGGGGGCCTTCGGTTTAAGCAGAGCCTATTAAGAACTTCTAAGCTTTGATGTTTTATTTTAGAACCGTAAAATTAAATGTCAATCGATGATTATAGGCCCACTGGGGGCCAACTATAATCGTTTGACGTATTACTTGAATAATTTCATACTTTTGTCATAGAAAACAATGTAATCTTAACAATATAATAACTGCCCGCGTGTCATAGCCCCCGAATTGATTGAATTTACAATGCTCTTACATAATTTAAATAACGTAAGCCCTTCCCAGGAGGGTGTAGGCAGTGTTAACACACTGTATACTGAAAATGATTATGGACCATCTCCCTGACCTTATCCCATGTATTCTTGGGGTCCCCACTTGATTTAACCAGATGAGACTGATCACCTGACTTTTATTCAAAGCTACTGCTATCTGACCTTCGTTACCGCTTTTTTCAAGTGAATCGGCAATCTGGGTTAAACCAGTTGTCAGACTTTTTAGGCATCTGACTGACCTGTAACGATTGCCAAAGATGTTAAATTGGCAAAGATGATTACGGATTACCCGTTTTTAAGTTACTACGACGTTATTTGTTAAGAATACAAAGTATTTTTTTGAAATCGGTTCAAAAGAAAACATACATGCAGCGTGTCGTTTTTATAATATTAGTAAGGAATAGGTAATGCTCCGTGACGTCAACAAAGGCCCATTTATTAAAGAGAATTGTACAAAGACAATGCCTATGGCACATTTGGCCACGTCTAACTCTCGCTTCATTTGAGTGAGATGCTTCAGGTGAAATTGTATTGCACACAGCTCATGGTTAATTCATACCTTTGCCTTATTCCCTGAAAATAGGCCGGAATTTGCGTATTAAATAGATCAGAACTAATGGGTATAGACGGGTATGTTTCTAAGATGTACTTAATATAAATGTTCTTTTTATACATATTTGAATTAGATTAGAACCTTACTAGACATAATGGAGACAAATATATATATTTATTTTGGGTTTTCGTTTCATGCAGAGCTGTACGTAGGTTGGCTGATTACGCTACCTAGAGATAGTATTTTTTTCCGGAAAAAATACTATATAAAGTGAAATCCTCCTCGTTAGTCTAGCGGTCGTAAACACTTCTGCGGTACAATATGGTAGGTTCTATTCCCGGAAATAGTAGCAGCCAGGAGTCTGGATTAGTGCTCGGTTAGTGACCTAAACATAGCTGCCGAAATGCGTGTGAGTACAACCACATTTGGTTTTAGACTATAAGTAGAGAAGAAGAACCGTGGTGGCCTTGCGGTTGGAGCAGTCGCCTGCTACACAAGCGCCGCAAGCTAGAATCCCAGCGGGGTCTGTAACAATGAGTTTTTCCAAAAAAATTCCTTAATTGTTGTGATTTCCCATCACGTGCTTTACGGTGAAAGAAAACATCGTGAGCAAACCTGCATATGTCTAAGAAGTAATTCAAAGACACACGTATAGTGCTGGAAACGGCAATAGACTCACCCTCTATTATGTTGGCACTTAACCATATTCGGTGAAATCTGGGTGTTTTTATTACAACACCTCTGTTTACCTATACGTATCTATATATAGAGTAGACCTCCGCCTACTCCTTTGGGTAAATACAAGCCTGAGGAATATATTATGTATTCTCTCGAATTCATAGTATAAGGGGTTCGTTCATTAACTAATGTATAATTACTGTAACATAGAGCTATCCCTCGTCTTGGAATAGTTTGTATTGTGTAGGAGGGTGTCAAACAGGTTTAATTACTAAGAAACCATGCTCAATGAAGCTTTGCTAAGTGTTATGGACGGGATGATGGCACGGTTGTTATTGCGTATATCGATCGCTTTGCTTGCTTCTAGTTGGTTATTGGATGGGTGAGCCGTGATAATGATGATAGTTAAGTTTCCGTTTCAGTTTATAATTTAAGATTTTTATGACAAGTTATTCTACAAACTGCACTGTCTTTTACCTGTTGCCTATAAACATAGTATGAGTTTACTGCATTAGAGTTTCAGAAGAAACTCGTTGATAGGGTCAGGGAGATTGGAACTTCCACCGCGACATTGACAAGGCACATCTGATAATATAGAGTCGTTTCTGACTGCATTCTCTGAGCAATCACTTTTTTTTTTTTACTTACTACTAAGGTGACAGACAAAGGTAAGCGCCTACTGCAGCCCATATACGACTATTAACTATCTATGCCTATGAACGCTTGTAACACCAAGCGAGACGCACGCGTTGCCTATCTTAAAAAGAAGGAAATTCCTGTGCCTATATTAATCGCAGCGATTTTAAGCACAGCGACTCCACTCCTATTCCTTCCCTCCATAGGGCACTAGTGGCTTTATTGCAGTAGCACTATTTGATTAAGGTAATGTATAATAAAAACGTAGGATGGTTATATTCCGACAGGGAGTACCTCTCCTACAAAAATATTGAGATAAAAAATTTCAAGATAGTGTAAGTATTTAAAGCTATTAAAATGGTGTGTGTGCTAAAAGCTAGTTCTAAATTACAAGTTGTTACTGCAGAGGCAATCTACAGACAATAACCGACGAGGTTGTCGGCCACACTAACATTACTCTGGCTCGAGCGCGAGTACCGCTACACGACCATTACCAGTGCATTTTTTGCTGCAAGAGTTTACTGACTGGAACGGCACGAAACCAATTTGACTCGAGCTCCACCAATCAGAAGACGGGATTTAGAACGCGCTTGTGAAGTTTTCTTTGAAGTTTGTTTAAAAGGAATACAATATATTTGTGTCGTGGGAAGTCCGATGCCGTCGTGAAGACCGGCTATGGCGAGGGGCCGGACTATATCCTCGCTGTATTGTCATGTACATTAGTGTGTCCAGACAGTAGAGCGGCCTCTGCTTCCGTGTATCGATTGTTGATATTAATCTCCTGTAGTTAAGTTAACTGTATGTATGCGTTAAGATAAGGGACCCTCTTCTTCACCGAATCCCGGTCGGCGGCATGTTTGACTTCCTTTTGCCATTTTCTACGATACATTCTAATCTCAAAAATTAAAATTATTTATTCAGTTTGAGCCTTGATAAGGCATTTGAACGTCGAAATATTACCACCGGCTCGGAAACTTTCCTTCTGAGAAGAACCAATAAAAAAACTCATCCAGGCGTCTCATACATTTCATCAATACAATAAAAATCTCAGGGACTCCTGAGATTTTCAAGATAAAGTAATTTATTATGATGTTTAGATAACTTTAGTTCTTTTGCCTGTCAGAAGCATGTAAAGGTCTGAAACAAGGTGTTTCTTTGTAGTTCTATTTATCATACCGGCTATCGCGATATGTGGGAATCGCCCACCGACCCTTAAGTACAATAAATTCGATAACGCTAGCAATGTTGGAAAATACAATCTATTATCATAATGCTTACGTTAAAGAATATTGTGAGAGCTGCCGATGTTTGCTTGTTAAAAACGAGAAGGCGTTACACAGCGAACATTTTGTAGAATAGGGTATACACTTAGTGCTTACGTTTCACTTAGTAAAGTAAACAAAAGAATGGGGCCAAGCTCGAAAAAGAATTAGTAAAGATATTAATCACATAACATTCAAAACTGTACCTTCTGTCTATCTGAATAGTGTTCTTACATACTCATCAGCTTAGAATAATATTCCTAGGGGCGAATTATGATTGTTTATGCAGCGCGTATTAAAAACTTCTTAGCTTTGACGTTTAATTTTACGGTACAAACATGAAACGTCAAAGCTAAGAAGTTAGTAAGACGTCACTATTACAATGATGACAGTAGATCCCCTGGTCAATCTGTGCAAGACATGTGCTTGACTTGTTACCATGTACATGTAAATTGTTCAAACAGAAATGTCACCATAAATTAACGTCACAAACACGCAAGGTACGTTATCTATGTAATTAACTAACATTCGCAAAGTATGTAGTATGTAGCATAAATACAGCTGAAAAATCTATTTCATATAACTAAGTATTAAACAATGATTGGTCGTCCTGCCCTGACATTTTTTATTCTTCAATATGTCACATCAGTTGTCAGCTGGAAAAGCCGTGTGTATGGTGGTGAGTCCCTAAGACATGCACAGCATAAGTATTTGGTACGCTTGGATGTGTTCAAGATACAATTGCTAAGTACAGGATTGTTTGAGAAGGTGGGTCTCTGTAGTGGTTCCATTATAAGCAACAGTTGGATCGTATCAGCTAACCATTGCTTCCCAGCCAGTACAGCGTCAGTACGAGTACTGCACTTTAATCCTGAAGACAAAGACATGGACGTCATTGCTGATGTACAGTCGCGGAAAATATTCAGATACCCTGAATACAACTTGTTTGATCACACACCGAATAACATTGAGAAAGACTTAGCCCTATTGAAGACGTCAAAGCTTATAATATTCAGTGACTACATACAACCTATCGCTCTATCAAACAGGACTCCATACTCCTACGACAAAGGAATAATGGCAGGATATGGTACAACCGAGCTGGTTAGTTCTTTACCAAGTGAAGGTACTGTTGATATCAGAAAGTACATATTTGGGTCTAAGCTCCTATGCTCGTTGAGTACAGTGAGGGCTTCAGATGGAGATTCAGGGGGTGCCTTACTATCTAGGGAGGTATTGGTCGGTGTGATATCAGCAAGCTGCATTGACGTTCTAAAGCATAAGACATGTTTGACGGTGTACGTCGATGTAGCCAGTAACATAGAATGGATACGGCATATTTTGGCAGACAATTAATAAAGTACCTTTTTGTTTTGTGTATAATTTGTTACCACTATAACATCCAAGATTTCCTACATTTGGGGGCTATGGACGTACGAGCTTAAGAAAAACATAGTTAAGTTATAGATTGTAAGGCGGCATTCAGGACAGATTACGTAATTTTCATTGAATTTAATTATAATGTCGTTATACTGAATTCTTAACAGTGTCTTTCCTTGGCATCATTGGTGCGTTAAAATTACATAGACAATATTATAAAACTTACCTTTATTGTCCATTTTCACGTTTACTAAATGTATTTACTGTAAAAATACTGACAAATTTTCAACACCTGGGATTTATTTAACTTTGTTTCTTCTTCTTACATAAATAATTTTACTTGTCTCTAAATAAATATTACAATCTGTGAACATTTCAACGAGCTGACTTATAAAACTTAGAGAAACTGTACAATCACGTAGTAAAGTTTCGACCCCCAGCACGTCTGTGCGCGACTGTACAGAAGTTTATTCTCTTCACTGCTGATATTCAGTGAGTTGTCACTTCTTGGCTGTTCCATATTCAGTGCAAGTGGAATAATGTTTTAATAAAGTTACGTGCGGGACGCAAACACTGGTTTTGTTCGTTGAGATATCTTAATACTATTAAAGTTTCGTGACGTCAACGTGCAATGTAGGCTTGTGCAACTGTCACTGTTCACAAATACAGACGATCCTGAAAGCGAGTGCAAAACATTATTGTGGAAGTACATGATTAAGTAAGATTTGTGATTGACTAGCACTATTGTGACACCGATCCGTGGTGGCCTCGGGATTTGAGCAGCCGCCTGCTACGTAAGCGACGCAAGTTTGAATCGCAGCGGGGCCTGTACCAATGAGTTTTTCTAAAAACTTATGTGCAGTGATTTCACACCACGTGACTTACGGTGAAGAATAACATCGTGAGGAAACCTGCATATGCCTGAGAAGTAATTCAAAGTTGTTTAGTGCCTGAGACGGTCACGTTGGCCCTTAATAATATTCGGTGAAATGCGGGTGTTGTTGTTACAACATGTCTGCTTACCCCTTCGGGGAACCTTCTGGGATGGCGTGAGTTTATTATGACACCGATAAAGGAATCCTTAATTATAACCCTTTTTCAAAATGTTGGGCAAATTTTCATGTCACTGGCTATAGGCGTGTTGTTGAATAAAATATTTTGTATGGTGGGTTAGCACAAATATTTCTCTCAGCATTACCAGTGAAATATTATTTTTTTGCGAGAGTGTCACGTTTTGCCAGCATTTATAGGTTTCAAAAAGTAAACAACACCCGTCGCACTGCGTGTTTGCTGATCACTTTTACTATATAAAAAAAAAAAAGACTTATAAAATTATTCTTTACAATGCTACGCTCGAGCATTTGCTTCTGACATTAAATAATGTGTCATAAAAGCACTTGCTTTTAGGTTTCCTGTTTCTGTGTGCCCAGAGGAAAATATAGTGCATATTTTTTCAAACTGGTAACTCAAGAGAAGCATTGAATGTAAAAGAAGAGCGGAGTTCGATATTTAAAGTAAACAAAAGTCAATAATTCCAACTTAACTTCGCCTCTTATTAATTAAAAAATAAGTATGAAGCCAGAAAAACTTTTTTTTTAATTAATTTCCCTCCCTTGAATAATAACAGACGTCCATTCAGCCATAATTGAGTCTAATGAACTTTTAAAATATTACCGTACTTATTCTTAAAATAAACATATTTTCATCTACTAGATTCATTTTCCTGGCGAATTTATGAATAAAAATATTTTTTCATGTAATATATTCTGGTGGCACATTGCTTATAAAAAATCCCCCGAAACAGCTAATTTCTATATATTTATTGTGTATATTGAGTAGATTAAAAACATGTAAATATATGGTACTTAGTGTAAGTCCTCTCTCCAAAATCGCTGTGCCCCGCAGGGTCAATATTGTTAAGCTAGTATAAGTCTTACTGCCGCACCTTAAGGACTAGATTAAGATTATGTTATGAGCAATAAATTGAAATTGAAATCATCCTCGTCACAAAAGAAAAGAGGTTGTCTTTCCGTGGATATAACATTAGTTAGTTACGGCTAGTAGGTACTAGAGGTGCAGAGTGTACACCCAATAAATAGCCGCTGTCAATGTACATTATGTCATAAGTAGTAAATAGAGCAGAATACCAGCATTGTCTTTATATAACAAGACACACGCATTCCAAAAGTAAACATTGAATTGCACAACCTGTGCACTTAAGTATACCAAAAAGTCGTGGGCCGTAGCGAGCGACCTGATTTTTATGCTATACTTTACTTGTCTATGGAGTTACATAGACACGTACGTAATTGTTGTGTACAGTCGTGAACAGCGGTGTTAATCACTAAGATGCAGTCGTGAAGTTGGTACAGCTAAGCACACGGGTTATTTCCTAATGCGTTTCGAAACTTAAAATCCAAAAATCTCTATATTTTATTAGATAGATCGTGTATAGAATATAATTCCATGGACACACAATGCACAAAAATGACGATAATAGCTAAATAAAGTCTAATGATTTTACTAATATATAAATGTGTAGCTTGAGATGACCAGCCCTCACGAGCAGCACCTATTCACAAGTATGACGCATATGCCAGCCATATGATTTTAGTGAGAGAGTACCCCATCGCGAATTTTAGATCCTGTTTTCAAGTTATCATATAGAATAGGGCTGTGTACATCATACATAGTAGGTCGGCTTTTAGTCGGGTCGAATTGTGTTCTTTTACGGTTTTATCACACCAGAGGCTCATATCCACATGATTATAGCATTGCGAGCGACGTATAAAATGTTGAAGAATGTATTAATTTTGGAATTATCCATTTCATAATGTACAGTGAAAATTGTTTCGTATGCATACTCTTACAACAGATAAATAGTGGGGAAGGTTATGTTTTTAATGAAAAAATAACAGCTTATATCTAATTAAACATGAAAGTATATTATATAAAAGTTACAACGATATTCATTACACATTTTTCATAACGTTGATAACGTTGTCTGGCCAGCAAATCTCCAAAATGTCTGGGTCAATTTGACGGGACTTTGCTGGTAGAGAGCTGATGTTATAAGAAGTCATTTGATTACATATTTACTGTTTACCAATTTTTTTATTTCTATTTAAAAAAAGCAATGTTTGTCTTGACACGATGAAATTGCGGGCACAGCAGTACGCCAAATTCAAATCAAATTTGGTATTATTCTAGCGCTTGCCCTAAGAAACCATAGGAAATATATGGAAATTACATAAATAATGCTTTATTTAAGTGATTCCCATACATTTCAAATCGTTTGCAAAATTGAAGCGTTTGGTTAATATTTCTTTGTGTTAAGGCCCAGGGCATATTTTTAGGTGTAATATCGAAGCAGGTAAAAGAGGTTACCACTACCCTTAGTGGTAATCTCCCTCAGAGTACTAAAGTAGCCCAAAAGAGCAGCTTCAATTCACCGGGATATTACGTTGTGCCTCTCTAGCAAGATAAATAAAAATCAAACCTCTCTATCAAATGATTTCCCATCGGATATCATGTGCACCCAACGAATTGGAAAATGTCATGGATAATTTTACACGTAAAGAGTAGGATATGTGTCGGTACTGGAAAGTAACTCTCGTAATTGTTGATCCTTGTAAATGTTGAAAACTTTTATCTATAACATTTCAACATTATTAAAAGTTACTCAAAAAGTTTTGATTTTGAAAAATGAAGCATACAACAAAAGTTTCCTTACATTTAAATGGAACACTGTTAAGTTATACCTAACAAATTTTGAAAATGTTTTTAATAAGAGAGTACATCTTTTAATTGATATGATTTTATTGTTAGGTAAGTACCTACTGTACGAGATCAAAAGTTAACAGATACAAGTAGTTCCCAGGTCTATTACTGTATTCGGGCGACAATAAAATAATGTAAGATTTTAAATTAAATATAATGGTCCATTGGTCGCAAACTTTCGTAACTTCATTTAAACTTATTTCGTGGCAACAGAGCCGTAAAATTCGCCATTCGTGTCCAAGACTCAAAACGATTAACAAAGCGGTTAGGATATAAATTAATAAAATTTTAATATATTTTTATTCTGCAAAATGTTCGATACAAATGTGAAATTATGTGTGTTCCTCTGTATACTGTTCTGTGGGTGCTTGGCAGTGTCATCATTTAAAGGTAATTATTTCAACACCTATGTCTAGTTATCTCAGCTATTTACGATTTGTATTATTACTTATCTTGTTTGAGTGAATGGTATTAATATGTTCTAAATTATAAATATAAGTAATATGAAACAAATTGTAGATGTAACTACAAAGAATAAAGCGGCCATCTACTCATCATATATCAAAAATGCTCGTGTTCACAAAAATAACTTTCCCTGAAGAATTGTAACTATGTTTATATAGTTGGTATATAATATGTGATTTCACTACATATCTATGTATTAACAAATTGTAGTCCGTATCTAGGAATGAATCGAAGTAGGTAGGTAAAGGCATCAAAGAGCTATTGTTGTGTTGACCTCGATAAATCACAAGCAAATTGACAGTATTGAAAAATATATTTTCACTCAGACCCATATAATAGGGTAGTATAATATATTGTTTCTAAGTTCAAATAATTTTAGACAGTTTATTTACTTAACGCATTGGTGTATCCTACTTGATTTGTCACTTTTGCCAGTAAATGGTTTGTAAAATTCGCGGCAGTCGTTTCAGTGCTCCAAGTATAGATTCTGACTGGTTCCAACGTCGTCGCCTGACCTTGAGTGCGCTTTTTTACATGGAGACGTAAACTTCCTACACATGCCGCTTGGGGCTAAGCGCTATGTACGTTCCCATACAAAATCAGGAAAATGCGCAGGTGATGTCATCAACGTAAATCTTATACACGTATACACTATACTTGGGGCCACACACGCCAAATATCGCACTCTCAAAACGATGGGGACTAACTGAAAAATTTCGAAAATAATAATGTTAAGATCATACAGATCTCAAAATGTATTTCATACACACGTAGTTTTTAAACAAATATAAGAAAAATATAGATTTTTTTGAATACTTACCAACAATGCACAACCTGATAAAATATTTACTAATACTGTCTAAGTTATAAATTCAAGCTTGTCGATATTTGATTACGATTAAAAAAATATTTTTGAATTGTGCCCCTATCGTTCTGAGGGTGCGATACGTAATAAGGAAATACGCGACCTATTATTATAGCTCACGTAAAAAGAAATTCTAACAAAGAATACTTCAGCGCACTTAAAACAAGATGAATATTACGCATGCTTGGTGAAGATATGTGTTTATGAACTTAAACAAAGTTTACTTTCAATATTGAAATACACACAGACTATAAGGGCAGGGTTGATTTTATGAGAATTATCGATATACCTCCTTATTACATAATTATATACTAAGATAGTCCTTCATTTAAAAGCAGCTCCATCTCTTTCTGTGATACGGATTTGAAAAGGGAAGGACATAGCTTAGTCTAGTCTTCTTATGTTTTTTAATAATTAGGATACAGTTCAAAAGCACTTATCACTACTCATATAGATGTTAAGTCTACAAACCAAATCTGCACATTGAGCGATAGAATGATTCAATAAGTATTTTGGTATCTTAATAAATATTTGCACATTTTTAATTGCGGTTTTTTTTACCTACGGCCGTGACGGGGTTCACCCGCGTAGTTCCCGTTCCCTTGGGAGTTTGGGGATAAAATATAGCCTATGTTACTCACTGATGGTTTAGCTATCCCTTGATGGAATAATTTTCAAGATCGGTCCAATACTTTTTGAGCCCATTATTTACAAACATACTTACATACTATACATTTTTCCTGTTTATAATATTAAGTAAGTGCTATCATATACTACAAAGTATTTGTGATTATAACAACAAACTGTACATTAGCTTTATATAAAGTACACTGCCTGACTTCTTTTGACTATTAATTAATTGTCTCTATAGATTTAAAAGCTTACCTATTACTACATAGATATAAAAGTTGTCATAGTTAATGCGTCTGTTTGGAGGGGTTTAGATTGCAGTGCAACGTTAGAACATTACAGTAATCTCGATGACGTCTCGCACTCGCTGCGTATCGCGTTGCGTATGCGCCGCCGACAGTCACTTTCGATCTCTACCTAGTAAACTACTTTTGAAATCAATTTTCTAGCTGCACTCAGTTACACGTAATTTTATAGTATACAAGCCTTTCGCCGTGACTTCCTCCGCGTAGTGTTTTTTAAGTACTTCGTCTTTATGATCAAAGCTATCCTAAAAAACAGTTTAGATATATATATAGTCGCGAAAAGGCAATAGATAGACATACCGACGCCAACAGACATACAGAGAGGAGAGATGCTTTATTTTAAAGTATTGATATGGATCACTTAAGGAAAGTTAAGCAATTTTGAAAAAACGCAAATGAAATATCATAGAAACTTGTATCCATCTAATAAAACATATGATGCTACGTGCATAAATATTAAGGACAGTGTGCTAATATTGAACACAAATCCATTGATTAATATTGGCAAGGTGATAGAAATGTTCGCGTAACTTGGAGGTGACCGCAGTGATTTAGTAATGTGGGCTACCTATGACGATCATTTTATAATTGCACTACTAGATTACGAAACGCACCTAACCCCGACGTGCAACTGGACGCGGTCACTTAGTTATACGTGGATGTTCAAGTAAGGTCGAAGTGCTAACAAAACGAACGATAGAAAAAAATCAATCAAAAAAAAAGTGTAAAAACATACCATTTTCAAAAATGGATTTGACAAAAGTGTGTTACGTTTTGACAGTGCTCACGTTTTTACTGTTCCAATGCCTCATGGAGGGCTCCAGCCAGGAAGCTTCCTTTGAACTCCCCGTGCAATTAGTCGGATTTCCCTTCATTATAATGGCAGTCCGTCTGACCAACTTCGTTAAAAAACTGTCTTATGCTTTAAGTCCAGGTAAATAAAATACTTATTTTATATGTGCTGTTGTTTATGCATATGCGTGTTTTACGAGCTCATTGTATTAAGGTAAGTATTTATTTTATAACGGCATTTTATTTTTATTTTATTAAGAAATAAAAAATCTAATAACGAGTTTGGGTCACGGCGGTTAATCTCAACGAGGATCATTCATTTGTGAATTTTGTTAAACACAATAAACTTCATCTGTAAGAAGAACACCAACAGTTTAAACGAGCCTTTTTCAAGTAATAAAAAAACAAATAAAGATCGTTCTCGTTTAAAAATCGGTCAATGTACCGTCATTATTGCCTAATTTTGATGTCAAATTAGTATTCTTTAAACTGACACGTTAACAATAGAAAATTCTCAGGGTTGTGAAACGTAAGTCTATTTGATGTCCATCGTCGTTAGGATTGTTTAGTCGTTTATCTTGAATCGGACGTGGAACAATGGACTGTGCGAAGCTGTGTATCTTGTCGCTACTATTATGTCTCATTCACGTAAAAGGACAGGAAACTAGCTTCCAATTGCCAGTACAATTAGTAGGATTTCCTCTCCTTATCACTTCTGTAAGACTAACCAACCTATTGAAACGATTTTCATATTCACTCAGCCCAGGTGAGCTACTAACTATTTTATTAATAAAAAAATAAATACGCATTTTATTTAATCACAAAGGAATAAGACAAACTTAAGTAAACATTATTGCAAAATTCGTTATTCAAAAACTAGATAGATGGGGTATAAAGCTTTGTAACATTTTATATTATCTATAACCATTAAAAAACTATTTATAATGATTTAATGATAATTACAAATTATTATATATTAGTAGATAAAGGCTCGGGGCCAAATGTGATCGTTTAAGATAGCACGTATAAAGCTTCGTAGCTTTGACAAAAATGAAACGTCAAAGCTCAGAAGTATTATAAACTCTGCTTAAACCGATGGTGGTAGGCCCCCTGGTGTCTTTTCTATGTTTTGTGGGCTCTCCACTCTCTTTTTTACTTCTGGCTTCCGATATGGTGCAAGTTCGAAATTACCTATATATTAAAATTTAAAAAAAAACTAATTAATCGTATTGAGTAAGTTCGGAACAGAAAAAGTGTTGAAGTTGGTTTTGCCTCATATGATGAAGCAATGTATTGGGAGATAAATTTCGTCAGTAATAGGTACCCATACAGAAAGTCAACTTCGAAATTACACAAGTTTATTCACGTTCACTGCGACGTTAACGTTAATAGTTTTATTGTAGAACTTTAAATTCATTACGATCCTGCATACTGAAATTTTTAAAATGCAGAGATACAATTTTTATTCGCTTAAAAATGATTTAAGTAAAAGTGTAAAGTATATAATATACATTGTTGTTATTTTTTCAAAATTACGCACAAACTGCTTACTTAATTTATAAATCACCAGTAATTACAGCGTCAGCTTTCTCTTAAATTTTAATAGCAGGACATTTTTAGTACATTCTATACGGACAAATAAAATTGAAGTGTCTGTTTGTAATTCCAAAATAACAGTTTTTCACTAAATGCATACGAAAGTAAACACGGTACAGACTTATCAAAACAAATTTTCAACATTTTTCAATGTCTGTCTGTTTGTGCCGGCTAATCTCCGAAACGGCTAGACCTGAGTTAATTTTACAATTACCACCACAATTAAGTCTACGCAGGTGAAACCGTAGGGTATAGCTAGTTATTTTAATAAAGTTGTACGTGCGAAAAGCAGATTGTCACAGCTGTGTGTCTCGGCTAAGTTTTGAGGGGGAAAGTTACGTTTTTATTTTCGCAGGTAAACCATCTCGTAATCTCGAAATAACAAGCCTCTTCACATCACGATCTAATGTTTTGTTTACTACTTTTTCATGAGTTTCCCTCAATCTCTGCATACGTAACTTTCTCCATCAGATAGGTCAACGAAGATTCTTCGAAGTGTGGATTATATTAGAAACGATTTGTTTTCTATGGAATCAAATATGCTCACGCCATCCCAGAAGCGTCCTCAATGTCATTTTACCGAATATGATTAAGTAGTGCCAACGTGACAGAAGGCGAGTCCATCGCTATCCCAGGCACTATACATACGTCTTTGAATTACTTCTCAGATATATGCAGGTTTCTTCACGATCTTTTCCACCACCGTAAAGCACATGGGGTGAAATCACAGCTCGTACGTTTTTAGGAAAACTCTCTGGTACAGCCCCGCTGGGATTCGAATTTGCGTCGCTTGCGTAGTAGGCGACTGCTCAAACCCCAAGGCCACCATGGATTTTTCTATGGAATGTCAGGCTAAACTTAGTCGCTATCAAAACGTTTATTTTATAGCAAAATGTTATTGTTATACTAAAAAAGAAACATCATTTAGGCTTTAATGTCATCATAGCTTGCCCTATAATATTGGACAAATTTATCAAAGTTTATTTTCACTTGCACATGAAAAGCGACAACAATATTAAAGCGTACTTTAGCGCGTATTCGTATGGGAACGTAAAATTTCCGTTAAGTTGTCGAAGAAACCTTGATTAACCAGGATTCGTTGTCAAAACTAGCAAAGCATTTATTTACATGGCCGTCTTTGCGGTATGTATCGTAATTACCGTATCCAATATAGCTATTCAGGCACGAAACACCTTTATATGATACAGTATCTACATTCAGTACAGCCACGTTATTCACTAAGGTTTACAGAGTCGCATTCGTCGTCGAGTGTCGGTTTTAAAGAAACAAAATTTAACCATTACCTGTATGTATTATGTATCAATTACCTATGATTGTAACCAACTCGTCTTCGAGTTCGACGCTGAGAAACCTTACAGAAAACGCGGCAGGTAGTAAAGTATCAACTTGTGTCTACCGCCCTAATATTAAGTCTCTTGCATATATTACATTTGGCACAAAACCAAATCATTTCGCTGGGAACATTGTGTCGTAACATGGTAAATAAAAAGTTTTATGAGTAAAAGTGGCTCAATCTTTTATGTTAAGTATCTGTATCTATAATCTGTGCTATAATTAGGAACAGTCTCAAGGATTTTAAGTGGCAACTTTTACTTCGAATCGCTTGTTTTGTAACAGATTCGTATGAACGTGACATAAACTAGAAAATGCTAAATATTGGGCTTATGCGTAAATATAAAAAAATCAAATAAATCAGTATCTTGATACACATCCTAAGCATTTATCTGAAACTTATCTAATTCGAAAAGAGAGCCGAGGTGGCCGTGGGGATTGAGCAGTCTCCTGCTACGCAACCGACGCAAGTTCGAATCCCAGCTGGGCCTGTACCAACGAGTTTTTCTAAAAAGTTATGGGCAGTAATTTCACACCATGTGCTTTACGGTAAAGGAAAACATCGTGAGGAAACCTGCATATATCTGAGAAGTAATTCAAAGACGTGGTCACGTGGGCACTTAAACGTCTTCGGTGAAAAGTGGGTGTTATTACAACAACACCTCTGCCTATCCAATGTAATGTATGTATTTGTCTAATTGATAAGACAACCTTGAAAAATTAGTATTTTTAAAGATGAGATTTTACTTTTAATATATTTTAAGGAAACATCAAATTGTTGGGTACAACTTTGTATTTATGTTTAACAGTTTTGGAATTGCATCAAACACGGGTGACCATGTGACAAATCCAAGGCTATTATTTACCGGTCACTTTCTGACAGATTCGGCGTATTTTATTTCAATGGAAGCGAACATTTTATTGAAGGAACATTGTGTAAATTATGCTATTGTTAAATTAAGCACATGGACTTTGCTACAAGCTAGCTTACCTATTGACAAAAACAATTTTTTGCAAAATATTCAATTTCTTGAGTAAATACAGTTAAATTAAAGATTTTCTGGACTACCTTGGAACCAATGTTTGTATACGTTGACCGATATCTCCAGCATGTCGTTTTATAATCGTATCTATAGAGATAAATAAAATTGAAGTGTCTGTTTGTTATTCCACAATAATAGCTTTTCACTGAATGCATATGAAAGTATATACGGTAATGACATAAAAAAAAAAAATTTTTTTTCACCGTCAGTCCGTCTGTTTGTTGTTCCGGGTAATCTGTGAAAAGGCGGTACCAATTTAAACGGGACTTTCACAGGTAGGTAGCTAATGCTACAGGGAGTAATTTAGGTTACTTTTATTTAAAAAACACATTTTAAACCCAGGAAACCACAGGGCACAGCTAGTTATAATAATATGCGTGCTGGCAGGGCACTTTCGATCTTTACCTTGTGAACCATTTAATATAAACCGCAAACTGGGTGACTCAAACTCATAATGTTATCATGAATTTTAAAAGTTATCGTGTACTAAAGTTATGGGAAGTTGGGGACAAAGGTGTTACCTGCGCTCAAAAATACTCAAATAATGCCTATTTGTTCATATCCAAGTGATAGTAATGTGACAGGTTTTTTTTAATTAAATTGCATTGAATTTAATACGATTTTTTTTCGGGTGAAGAATTTTTTTTTCTGAAAATGGAATTCACAAAACTGTGTTATATTTTTTCGGTGCTGATAGTAATCTTCCAAAGTACATTGGAGAGTTCTGGCAGAGATATTTCGTTTGACTTCATATTTGTTCCTTTCCTTTTAGGGGCAGTTAAATTGACGAAATTATTTACCACGCTTTCGTATGTTTTCAGTCCAGGTAAATAATACTTTTATTAATTCTTACATATGGGCCAACTATGTAATCTTTAGTTTGGACGTATTATTTTGGTATAATAAAATGAAACGTCGACGAAAGCTTAGAACTTTATAAAACTTATGCAGAATTTACAGTTTTTGAAGTTTAAATGAATATAAAATAATTACGTCAAAATATCACGAGAAAGGCTTGAACACCATCACGTAAGCGGGTATCCACACCAAACATTTTGCAGTTTAGTTTTGACCGTTCGACTGGTTGGCAGAGCATAACTTTCGTTTGCGGGAAAAGTGCGATCACCAAACGCGGATAAGAGTAAGCTAAGTTTAGCAAAAAAAACGTACGTAAATAGAATTTGTGAGTTTTTTGTCAACACTACCGGTCAAGGTCTCGTTACTATCATTAAATACAAATATTACTACAAAAAATTGGACATTATTGATACTGTGATTTAAAAAAAAAATGAAGTGCAAGCATTTGTGTCTATTGTTGCTAGTTATATTTGTAAGTCTGTGCCACGTAAGAAGTCAGGAGAACGCCCTGGAGTTGCCAGTGCAGTTAGTAGGATTCCCCTTCATAGTTACGAGTGTTAAATTAACCAACTTTTTGAAACGACTATCATATTCACTGAGCCCAGGTGAGTAATTACAACAGGATAATGATATTACGTTGTAACGTGATTACCTGTAATTAACATTTGATGTTAATTACAGATCTTTGCAGTATTACCACACAATAAAGTTGTACTACGTAGGTAAATAGTTTGAGTAACTTATACAAGTTAAATGGAATACTTACGTTTGTTAATAATGGGTGGTTTTTTATATGATCAACTTTCACTATAATACTAGACTATTCAAATAGATGTTAGTGCAGTGATTTCAAACCTGCATATCTCTGAGAAGTAATTAAGAGACGTATGTATAGTACCTGAGACCGCGATGGAGCTACCTTCTGTCACGTTGCCATTTAATTATCTCTGATAAAAAATGGGTATTTTAGCACTTCACCCTTCAGAGCAGACTTGAAAATGACTTTACAAACAAACTGAACTCCGAATTTTGCTCAATGATGACAACATATATTTATTGCGTGTGAATGGCAACAAAAAATTGCGCCAGTGCATCATAGAATGTCAGTTTTCGTTTTGAAATGGACTCAGCGGGTGATTTAAGTTTTTAGCGCGTTGACTGCGACGGGTGGCAGATTTACGGCACCATTCTGGAACCAACCATGAATGAATTACGCTGAATGAATTTCCATTGCATATTTAAACAATGACGGTTTGGTGCACACAACCATGAAATTAACATTTGCAGCTTTTTCACTAACAATTACCATTTCTATTAGAATTATTACATACATACACATGCTCATGACTGGATACAGAATCAGGGTGTGAGGCGGGTATTCGACATTTTCACTTCTTGTAATTCTAATGATCGGACTGCTTATATAATCTTATCATTGAAATGCCAAAACTACGTTTCAATAAAAGTCATCGAAGATATTTAAATTAGTAGAAAATAAATACTTTCTATATTGCGTAAAGTATTATCAGTCATAAATACACTAAACGTTATTGGCACGAGAGAGTCGGCTGCAATTATTATCTAATTAATATGATGTAAATCCGCTTTGGATCCGTTCAAAGCAGATCTAATTGGTCGCCACTAACGTGCTAATTAACTCAAAATAAATCGCTATTCAATTGTACAGAGATTGTATGGCTCAATGACTGATTGACTTTATTAGAGGAATTATGATCGGTTTATGCTTTATAAGCCCTTTCTGTATAAGGAGTCTGTTAAAATTTATCATAATTGTTTCAACCTCACAGAAGATCGCAGACACTTCTCTTTTGTGTCTTGCGCGTTCATGCTGTAAGTACAATTTCCAAGGTCCTACAGAATGTAGGAGGATCAATGTGATCGTGTTTTTGTATCATACTCAAGTTTAGCTTTAAACATGTTTTAACGTTGACGATATCGACAGCGTATTTTGTATGAGAATGTAAATCTTCCTACACTCTTCGCTAGGGGCGTTTTTACGTTCCCATGCAAAATAAGGAAAATACGCACTCGATATCGATAGCTTTAAATCATGTTAAAACCTAAATATACTTAGGGTGTAGTCCACTCGAGTCACTTCCACTGTCGGAACTACTAGTAATCGTTTATTTGCTGTTCATTATCATTAAAGTTGTATTTGAGTATGAGGTATTGACACAGAAATTACAGGAATGCTTGTGATGTACCTACCTGATATTATTATCAGTTAAGAGCCTAACATTTATCTCGCGGTCAAACAATTTGCGTGTTATATTCTGGGCGCTGTTAAAAGGAATATAATTTGTTGAAATATTATCTGTCGAGATAATTTACACGTATAATAGGGGTTCTACGACGGAAAATTGTTCAGATAAACTAGGAATTTCTGACTAACGGGTTATCGTCGCAGACAATCTTTGCTTTGCACTAGACATTTCAACCTAATCGGATGGTATTTTTGGTACCTACTTAGTAACATATTTAGTCAGTCCGCTTCTAAAATGACAAAGATATATATTGCGAAAGGAATATATTCAAGTGAAGATGTTAATTATTCAGAAATCAAAGTATCTTCTAAATTGAAATTCTTAATACCTGCAAAATATTACAAGTGTAACTTCCCAAAATAGGTATCTAGGGGCATTTTAGCGCTGAAATGTGGAACGTAAGATTCTTTATATCTGCCTCAGGGGAGAAATCTACAAGAAAAGTGTTATAAAATCTAGTTAAAATTTCGGAAGACGAATAGCGAAGAGCCAACTTTTTTAAAGACCGTTCAGCGTTATCTGAACTTTAGTGTCGTAATATTTTACTTGAAGGTGGCACTGATTTCTCCAAAATCTTGATTATGCTAAAAGCCATTTGGTTCCCACTTGCAAAATGTTACCAAGCACTAGACTAGTGTGGTACCGGCTTGTATAAAGCTCAAGCCAAATTTCAACTGTATTTTATCCGTAGAAAAGGTCTTAGGATTATTTCATTTGTAAAATATTTCAAACTCACCTTTGTTATTGTTAACCTTTTGGCTCATGACCGTTCCAAGTCACGAGAGAGCTCTAAAGGAAGAACAATGCTGGTTATTTATTTTATTAGAGTCAGTTTATACTGAGCTGGGATTCATAGCACCGTGTTTTTATTTTTATACTAGTGGACCCGCCTGGCATTTCACGGGTAAATTTATTGGGTAACGACATTTCTCAAAATGATATCAACAAAATATTATTATAGTTTATTCAATTTGCAAACCATGCAAACATTTCTCTGTCTGTATGTTACCTTTTCATGGCTAAGCCGCTGAGCCGATTTGACTGAAGTTTTTGACAGTTTTGATAGCTTAGACTCCAAGAACAACCTAAAGTCATTACGCGGAAGTCACTGGTAAAAGCTAGTAATCTATATTATTGTGTAAACCGCATGATAATGAAGCAAGTTCGTGGCAAAATCCGCACATCCACCATTAGTTAACATCAATTAATCATTCCATGTTGTTTTTTCCAGCTACTTATCGTTCGCGCAACCGTCGCGAGCTGACTTATGTGAGTGAAGCTGAACCATTTGATGTGAACGAGGTGGAGAAGTACATAGTGGCAGAGTTTGGTGCCAAGGCGTGTGTGTTTGAGCGAGTGTGCGCTCACTACGCCACCAGGGCTCGCAGACAACCCAGGCCGCAGCTGGACTGGCCTGATGTCTTCAGGTCAGTTAATACTTATTCTTCTTATCAGCCTGTGTCATCTACTGCTGAAGATAAGCCTCTCCCAAGCCATGCCACCCCTAATGTCTTCCTCTTCCAGTCTCTCCCCGCTGTTTCTTAGGGTCGTCAGTCCAGTGGGCTGGAGGGCGAGCTTAAATAAGATAATTGTCCCAAGTAATAGGATTTTACATGTTTCAACGTCGACGAATGATCTTGCGTTTAAGCGTAGCTTATAATGTGTTGATACTTTTTGAAAGATGTTCCAACACATTTCGCGCCAGATCAATTTCATCAAATACGTACTTTATTGAATGGCGACAACGTTTAAATATATACAAACTTATACTTGGGGTACAGATCCCAAGGGTGTGATGTCATACCACGAGCTTTTGACGTATGTGTGACATATGTGTATCTAAATGAAGGAAAATATCGGAACAAAATCTGAACAGATATCCACTGTTGGTTAGGTTTGCGGCCACATAATAAGCAATCAACTCATATTTTTACAAAATTACATTTCATGGAAGTGTTTAATGAAAAAAAAAATAGGGTGCATCGATATATATAATCTATTTCTTCCAGAATATTTTTAGAGTTTCTTTGTTTTTTTTGTTGTAAATAAATACCTAATGACTTTCTTAATCACCACCATACGGTTAAACCAAAACGTATTCAAAGGTGGCATTGCGAGTGTTCAAAATTGCTCCTAGTTTCCCAACGGGCGACCTTGACACGCGTCCATCCGGCACAGGTTTCTATGAGTATTTTGCAATGATTTATTCGAATGAGCGGTTTCAATGCCACATCCAATTGTTTAACCAGGTCAGTGGTCTCGTGCCTATAAGAATGCGGCAAAGTATTAGTTGCAAGTGAACTGTGAAGTGGCACATTGATGTAATAGTCACGCAATCACACAGGTCATCGTGAGCTCACCCATCCACTACAATAAGATCCCGCGACCAATGGTGTAACCATGTTGCGCTGAATACGTTAAAGGTTACGTTTTGACACTGTTGAAGTAAAAACTACACTCACCGTGTCGTCAAGATAATCATTATACCAAATGACAGTACGAAGAGATTGGTAAATGTCAATGTGGAATTATTTGTAGTAAGTCTATAGTCGAATGATGCTGTTGTGGAATATGGATGCTGATGTATAACGAAATGCATTATTGGGATATATACATATTATTATTATTATTATTATGAAGTTACTCGGCGTTATGATATCCATATTCTTGAGAATGGAATCGCATAACGCGTTAAATAATTAATATTTTTGCCTCAATCATCTTGTCTTTACCAATACTACAAATTTTTGTATTTTGTGTTTGTGAATGGCTATTGGACCGAATAAAAAAAAACATTTTCAGATTGCTACATTTTCACTGAGTAAGTTGATTAATCCTTGATTTACAGTTTATTATACAAAAATGTATTACTATTACAAAATTGCAAACTATATATTTTTTAGCTGTAATGGAATAGAGAACGTCCTTAGTCAAGTTTTCTGCGCCCTTGTAAAATAATCTTACGAACAAAATAATTCTAATAATGTTCCACTAAATCAATTATTTAAAATGTTAAGCCGCGTTTACCCTTCAAGGTATTTAAAAAGCCTGTTGGTAATTTCAGCATTGAACAGTATTTCCATGACGGTAATGTACAGGTTTTTATTGTTTCGTATCTCAAAAATGTATTTGTATTTTGACGCACGCTACAGTATTTAGGCCAAGGAAATATAACTTTCCGCATTTCATTAAAGGGTGAAAGAAAGTCACGTTTCTACTTCTTAACTTATTACTAAGAACGTCGCTGTTTACCTCCTTATAATTTTTTTATTATACTTCCAACGTGAATAATATAATGCTGGAGTTGCACATTTTAACTTTGTTATATGGGTAACTCAATCTATTAAGGATTTTCACTCTCGAGAAATCTGTTTTAAAAGGCTATATTAGTGTAAAAGAAAAATGGTATAAGAGTACGGGTCGATTATGTGATCACCAAAACAATTTGTTCCCCAAATAAATTTAATGTTGTTTTGTCGAACATTTTATACCAGTGTATGGAGGACTATTATCAGGTTTGGTTGTCGTGTTCGACGTCCGAGGTGAGCCGGCATTATGCAATACCGCAAGCACTTTCACTGCTCCAGCGTACTACAAACAAAATGAAACCTAATCACGAACAGTCTCAGCTCATTTTACTTAAACCTGTAATATGTAGCTCCTTAGATTGCATTAAAAGTGTTCGTTGTGAAGTACAGTCTCTTGTCTTGGATATACGGTTTACTTTTCATTGATTTTGCTAGATACAATGGCAAAATGTTGTCCCACTATGAGTTAACTATAAGATTGTCGTTGAGATGCAGTTCCGTAATGATACCATCATAGAGACCTCAATGTGTACGATTCTACATTTCCACCAGAAGTTAATGTAATGACATTAACCTTACCTAGCTTCGATGTCCGACTGTCTGGAAGGTTTAAAGTTACCTACCTCTTCACTTACCAGCTTACATGAAGCAGACTCAATTCAATTGTAGGTGCCAAATTAAATTGCATTGAAACATGCGTTTGAAATATTGATTTCATAAAATTTATGTATGTGGTTTAGTCTTCCTCCCGACACATTTCTTCAACGTAAAGCTAATTTGATCACACAATGTTGGCCTTAGAAGGATCCGTCCATCTGCAATGCTGTTGTCACAACGATGCCTTTGAACAATAAGAGTACGGCGTACGATACATACATCTCATGTGTTGCAAGCGTTCAATCATAACCGAACTTATTCCATAGTCCATAAGGTGCTGTTTAGAACATACACCTACTTATAACATTTGCAATACCTTGTTAAGCGCAATGACCTTTCTAACAATATATTTTTGAAATTCCAGCCAGTACAAGCGATCGGCAGACCAGGCCAAAGAGTACTACCTTCTCAGCGTGTTCCTCGGAGACATCGTGGGCTCGCCACTGCTTTGCCATCAGATCGGCAAGCGGAGAGGATGCGACGAGCGACAGCTAAGCAATTAGATGCTCTGACCTTGTACAAATTCATTAGAAGCATGTGAGGGATGTCTCGCGACGCGTCCCTAGAGATGCTTGGCAAAGTCAGACGACGTCAATATAAGTAGCCCGAGTAATAAAAACTAAAAGGATATCGTAGCGATCTCGTTGACATCTACAACGGCAAAAAATAGGCTAGAAGTCGTAGAGAAACCGTTTGGCTTCGATTCTATTGAGTTAAAGTTCTAAAGGAGTATGATATTTAAACACATGAATTACCACAATTTGGATAGGACCTCGGTCAATCGACTTTGGTCTTTGCGCGATAGTTCGATCGCGTCACAGGCAATAGTGACGTTGGGTGATGTCGAATGACGTCACCAGATATCTTGCAATCTTTTCTCTATATTGTTTAATTGTTAATGTCATGTCATGTCGCTACGTTGCCAGACATCTCTAGCAGCTCGTGGGAGGTTAATCTTATGTGGCTGACTATTACTATAGGTCGCGGCTAACTTCAAGCTCGTACTAACTAGAAGTCTGGCGCGCCCTATATAGATATACCTTAAGCTAAGTCAACTGTGACCTTAGTTAATTTCTTAGATGTATATAGGTTCATAATTTTTGTATTAGTTTGATTTTTTTTGGAATTTGGAATAAATATTAAAAGGATTGGGAGTGGTGCAATGTAAATAGCGGAGCACAATTGAGTGCATTATCATGAGATAAGTATATTAATTTGTTAGTGTATGACGATTTAGCTTAAGATACTTTTAGTTCCAATGTAATATTTTAAGTGTTGGTACATGACGTCATACATTTCATTACCATCATCATCAAAGTACTGTAACTTTCAAATGTATCTGTTTAAATACAAATTTAATTTTAATTCATCTTGCAAAATGTTGATTTTTTCGCAAAAAAAAAGTTGAAATGAAACAGAAACAATTCGATTCGTGAACTTCAAAATCTTAATCCTTCATACCAATGTCTTAAAATATTGCATGCTTTAGTGAATTGTGAACAAAGTAGCCACATCAAGTAAAGTGATGCTAGTGTAAAGTTACCGTTATGTTAAATTTATAATTTAAGTAATTATTACTTTATGAATATTGTACTTAATTTAGCTCAATCAATATTTCTAACACGATTAATATTGTGATTAACAATTTAATGAATTTAGAATCAAAACATGTTCATGCTTATGAATCATAAAATGTTTAATTAATATGCTTTTAATTCATTGAATCCATTATTTTACCTACACTAACCATTAAAAGTACAATGTTATCATTAATAATTTTTATTTAATCGTTAATGCTTAAAACGCGCGCAAATACAGTTACCTAATATTTAGTCTTTAATCATTATTGAAGGTTAATTAATTTGTTATTAATATGTAGGTTGAAATCTCGGTCTATCTGTACTAATGAGGATTTTTAAACTTAAGTGCCTGAGTGCTGGTGATAGACTCACACTTTATAGACGTAATTAATATCTTAGTTAAAATTTGTGAAGAATTTTTTCACTTTTGTCAAACCTACTTTCACTTTTTTCTTTATAGATCTACGATAGGTAGATCTATAAAGAAAATAGTGAAGTAAATAACAAAATATTACGGTTTTTGCTAGATTTCTTTAGAATCTTACTAATTATATGATAATCTGAGTTTGTTTTCTTGTTTGTTAAGCTTTCACGCTTTGAAGAGTATCACTGCCACACAAACATCTTGTACATTTAGGGCCTCGTGCGAGATTTCCACTGCCACCGTCAAAGTCAACGTAAACGCAGATTTGTATAGGATCGGAACAGCGCCCTCTGTCGGCCTAAAGATGAAACTATTGTAAGCCCATATAAATCTGCGTTTTCGTCGATGCGATGACTTGTGAAAGCGATATTAAGAAAACTCGCAGTAGGCACTCTGAAAAGGAAAAAGGTTCATCACCACGGATAAAAACTAGTATATTAACCATAATAGTATGTATTTTACTAATTTGGTTTCAAAACGCATATTAGGTATATTATGAAGGAGGCTGTATTTTAAATCAAGAGGCTATTAAATCACAAACGATCATATAATTATCATATAATTAATGTGTTGTTATTCCTTAAAAAAAAAATTGTTAAATGTAAGTAATTATATGTATAATAGCAATTGAACAGACATTTAAATTTCACGCAAGATTAAAATTAAATTAAGTGAGCAGCCAAAGCGGTATATCAGTGGCCCCTTTTTAAAATATATTCATTCATGATGGCGCCTCACGTCTGTTCAATAGCACAATAACTGTACTTTCCGTATTCGTTTTAACATGTTTTTACGTTAACGATATCGCCTGCGTATTTTGGTCATTTTGTATCGGAGCGTTAAAAAGCACCGCAAGCGGCGAATGCAGGATATTTTACGTTTCTATACATAAAAGCGCAAAACGCATGCGACGACATTCGAACGTGTCAAAACCTTGAGACACAGTAAATGTAATTTTTCCATTTATAGACTTATGATTATAAAATAATAATTATAATAAAATGATAAGAATAGATTTATTGAAGTAGTGTTATGTTTATATAGATCTGAGACCTCGTTTTAAGCACCTATGTGAATTCTTCCACTTAGATGCCACAATACTAATTATTTTGCTTCGTCAACTAAAAACTTTATATACACAAAATAATGGGATTTGTGGTAGCTTTATGGCAGGCGGTGGGGTAGAATAATATTATTTAGACGTTTTGTATCTACAGTAGAACTAGTCAACTGAATAAAGTTACTTATTTTGAAAAAAATATGTTTTTCTTTTCGCTTTTCGTAAAGAACAGTGTCGTAGGGGCAGAATGAAGATGATAAGAAAAGTGCTGCTTAAAAATAAAAACACGAGGCGGACCCTTAAGAAATCAAAAATTTACCTGAATATTATATTAAATGTCAAGTTATTATTGCACAAGTATTTTAAGATTCAAAACCAATATAATTACCAAATAAAAATCTTCTCTTGAGTTTTATCGTTATGGTAATCCCTCACTGAACCTAGGATTTCGGTAGGTACCTAAATGGTATAAAAATGTGCTTTATTTATAAATAACTAGCTGTGCCCCGCGGTTTCACCCGCGTAGACTTAATTTTATGGGTAGATTTTTTCACGGAACCCTAACATAATAAAGTATCCTAAGTTACTCCTTGTAACATCAACTACCTGCCAGTGAAAGTCCCGTAGAAATCGGTCCAGACGTTTCAGAGTTTACCCGGAACAAACAGACAGACAGAGAAAATGTTAAAAACTATGTTTTTTTGTAAGTACTTTAATATGCATTAAATGAAAAGCTGTTAATTTGAAATTACAAACAGACACTTAATTTTTACTTATTTGTATATGTATATTTTATCCTATGTCCTTCTCCTGGTTATAAGCTACCTACCCACCAATTTTCAGCCAAATTGGTTCTGCCGTTCTTGAGTTATAAATAGTGTAACTAACACGACTTTCTTTTATATATATAGATATTAACAACATTTTTTTGTAAGCAACTTCGATAATGTTACCTACATAAGTATATATTATAAATTATACATGAAATCGAACTACCAGTAGGTTATGTGTAAGTACATAGATAATAATGGAAGTAGTTTAATGAAGAAGAAATTCATATTCGTGTATGAAACCTCCGGTTTCATTTCCTTCTTTGCATCAAAATTTTTCCATTTTAGGATAATGTTAATATATATCTTCTGGAACTAAATAAACATCATAACGTAACGTTTGATATTCTGCCTGTTTGTTTGTTCCGCATAACGATATAGGTAATTAAAAAAATTGGTAATGTCTGCCATCTATCGGGAACGTTGCAAAACATTATGAAAGCAATTTAGCTACACGCGCTACGTACTTACTACGCTGAGAACAAATTTAAACATAGACGTAGAACAAAATCATGTTATATTGTTACGCCGTAGTCTTCAACGTTGTCACTAGATGGAGTCTGTATGTTCTTGAAAAAAATGTAATAGCGAAGAATATTTCACAACAATTATTAATATTGACTCGCAATTACTGTACATAAACATTTTAATGTGCTTCACTTATTAAAAAAAAGTAGGTACCTACTAATAATTTAAGAAATTAACCCGGAGATACGTTGAAGTAACTGTGGTAAGCTATGATCCATAGCTGCCCATCTCGAGAAGGTGGTATTTGACTACCTACTATATCAAGAATATTACATGCTTAACAGTTAGGGTCGCTAGTATAGCAATTTCGATTTCACCGGTCGGTGTGTAAGTATCAGTGAGTTTTTCAAAGTCATACCACAGCTTTACTGTGAAAGAAAGTATCGTAAGAAAAATTTGCAAATGCCCGAGAAGAGTCTTTATGGAGAGTCGAATTTACATGTGAGTGCTCAGCGAAAATAGTGTTTGTAAGTTCTCTTAAAATCCTCGTCGCAAGTCACCATGTTGACGTAAACGCAGATTTGTATAGGATCATAATATTGCCATCCGTGGGTCGACAGATAGAGCTGTTTTGATCACATATAAATCTGTGTTTACGTCAACATGGTGACTTGTGACGGCGGCAGTGAAAATCTCGTACTAGACGCACAGACATACAGAGACAGATAAAATGACTATTCTGCATTGAAAGTCAGCGCTCAAAACGCATGACGGTAACCTTTGCATTACGTTCGGATGTAAGGATATGAATAAATAATTTGTATGGTTTATTCCAAAAACAATATGAGACCAATGTAGCAAAACATGTATACTCAAGCATAGGTAGAGGTAATCATTTGTCAATATCACCTTATAATTTTATGAATTGTAAATGAGTCTATTTCTTCATAAATGGATTAAAATGTGCTAAAAACTAACCAAATTTTAATACGTTCATATAAAAATGTCTCATATTTTATAATGAGAACTGGCTAGACTTTATTTCGCAATTAACTAATATGTCATACATAATAATTTACATAATGCATTCTTAGCGCGGTCCTTATTTTATTACTTGTTATCTAATAACTAATTTAACCATAAGTCTTATGTTTATTTAATTTATTAAAATTGACTCAAATGTGTCCAAAAAATATATACTTTGCTGGCATCAAATATCGATTATGGTATTATGTTAACAAGTTGCAACTACTTAACTGCGGCTTATGTATTTCGCATTAGTGTCTCGATTAATAAACTAATCGATGAATTTTTAATATTAATTGGTTAGCAATAATTTTATATCAGTTTAAAATATGGTTAGAATATTTATTTATTTCATTAAAATTTTATCATATGTTCAATGAATCAATGAATCAAATCATTAGTAGGAAGGAATAGTAGGTTAGGATTGTAGGATGCAATATTTATTCGATCGATTATGTTTTATTTGTTACCTATATTATAAGAGATTTGTATTATAAGTTTTTTATTATATTATAAATTTGTTACCTATATTATGAGAGCCGTGGTGGCCTTGAGGTTTGAGTGTGAGCGGCAAAGTGTCTGAGACGGCGATGGATCTGTCACGTTGGCACTTAATCATGTTCGGTGAAAAGTGGGTGTTGTGATTACTAGTGCCAACTAATATTAATACAGGCGTGAGCATATGTATGTATGTATGTACCTATATTATATGTTTGCCAAACTTAGCTTACTTGATATCATTCGTTGTCACATATTTGTCCCGTGTAAGATCTTTACTAACAGCTCTTGTATTGAAATGTAACATAGATGACGTCGCGTTTTCGCCTTCTTTATACCTACCTACTTTGTATCAGAGTTGTGGTTTCATTAGCGAAGGTAATAAATGTCCAAGTTCCTATCTATATTACGCTGTAATGACTGAATGAATGGAGCAAACTTGAGTCAAACTTCGTCGAGGTCGAATGTAATTAATGGTTATACATATTTCTTCTGGCGCATTTGAATTCTAGAACAATAACTAATTATTTCAAAATAATGCATCGTTAGGTACTAGATGAGATTATAATTGTTCATTGGGAAAAGCATTTTAATATGCTGTTGTAAAAAAACGCGCGTTTCATGTGAATATTCAATGTTGAAAAGTATTTTTTTCACATCTACATAAATTATGATTCACCGAGTCCCTCTCGGGGAAAGCAGGGAACATGTTCCATTTTCCTATTACCATTATCAATCCTACATTGTGATCTTAGTCCCTAAACAACCCCTACGGCCTTTTTCTTTTCACTGAGTTCACCTTACTGTTGGCACAAAAGGATCTCATACATTTGTAAAAACATGCATACGCTCACTTATATGTCCGGCCCTATTAGCAACCCCAAGCATAGGTTTGTAAATGTTCAGATATTATCGCGTGGCTTCACGTTTTAGCGTAAAGCAAAATGTGTCATTCAAATCTTTAACATCAAAAAAGGAAAAAGTTTAAATACATTTTTGAACATGTACCTATATATAGGTACTTGAGGTACTTACACGTTTCGCTCTAAAGTGACGTTGAATTAGCCCGACATAATCCGAGTGGTGACTTAATTTTACTATCTTTCCATTCTTTGTCCAGAGCTCTATCCTTATTATGAGTTTTGCACTGTTTATGTAATCTATACTAACTTGCGTCTGCGCGGAATAAGAATAAATGTCTACAATACCTAATACAAATATCGTTGGGGACGTTAGCGAGTAGAGATAACGAAATCAGTACAAAACTCGTAATAAGGGTACAGCTGAGACCAAAGAAAAGAAAGATAACAAAATGAGATTTCCTACTGAGCGAAAACAGTGCAAAACTCATGACAGAGGTACTGGTGTTACAAGTATCGATAGGCTGTAGTAGCCGCTTATCGTCGTATAAGTTTTCAGAAACAGAGCCATCGTGGGATGAAAGGGCGCTGCGGGATTTAATTACCCTTTTTATTTAGCGAGGAAGACAATCATCATGATATTTATTTGTTTTATTAGTTAATAATTCTCGATGACAGTTTTAAACACCAACCCAGATCGCAGGTATTTTGTTGCAATGTGGCGATCGTAACGTTACTTCACTTTTTGGTCGCCGCCGTTCTCTTTCTGAAGAGACTATCCCCCTTATTGTACATGTTTGCAAGAAGGCTAGACTAATCTCGGACTTAAACTATGTGCATCCCTTTTGAAATGTATATTAAAGAAAGATATGGATTTACTTTTGAACTAAAGATTAGCTTAGGCTATGTTTTGTAATTTTCTTCGGGTGCCTCTCCAACTAGTGAAGGTTGGCTCTCCACTGATGGAATTTGTTTCTGTCTGGTGCGAGGCGAAATTACTGTACAGCGCTCGCGATTCCAGTCCACTCCCGTATGTCACTCAGCCACAATGAAGGTTGCCGGCAAATTAGCGTAGTACAATTGTCGAAGCACGTGTCCTAGATATGCCCTGTTATGAGGGGGTAAACTTGAATCTTTGGCGCTTTCGTTGTTCACAATTTAGAGGTAGGTACTATTATTTGTCGTGAAAATGTATCTTTAAGTTTCATAATTCAACAGCATTTGAAGTGACTAATGTAATAATAGTAGGTTTGCAACAATAATTGAATAATCAATAATGTTGATCAAATAAATCGTTGCGTTATTTGGATTGTGCGCGTCGTTAAGAGATTCCATTTTGACAACCGCTCCTTTCGGAGATCAAGGTTGGCATCTTTTGAGAGCACGATCGGGGCTGAGTTTTGATATAATCGGGGCATTTTAACATGATCGGATCTGATCTTAGCGATCATTTTATTCCTTATATGGTAAATTGTGTATATATTTTTATGGGATTGGTTATGAAATCTAAAATCAAATACTTTTCAAATTCTGGAAATAAGGTTTTTCTTGCACACACAATGGTCGATGCCATTCAAGATCGACCATTCTTGCATTATGTAATTACATATGTGGACATTTCAGTACCTTATGTTCGTCCATAGGATCAAAGCCTCCATCCCTATAAAAATAAATATTTATATAATATTATTCATGGGTGGCTTTATTCACGGAACCCAAATTTTTATCAATTAAAGTAGCACGCGTTACTCCTTGTAACAAACATCTGCCAGTGAAAATCCTGTAAAAATCAGTCCAGCCATTTCAGAAATTAGCCGGAACAAACAAACAGACAGGCAGATATTTCTTATTATAAAAATTGACTATTTATGTAAATACCGTACTAATACATTTTTTGTTCCAAAATAAAAAAAAACTTCCTTTTAAAATTAGCTATCTACCAGTGAAAGTCCCGCTAAAATCGGTCCAGTCGTTTTAGAGATTAGACAGAACAAACAGACAGAGTTTTTTTTTCTGTTTTTTTTTTATATCAGTACCGCATAGTGAAGAGCTGTTATTTTATAATTTCAAACAGACAATTCAATTTGATTTATGTGTTTGTATAGATATAGATTATGCATGACAGACTTGATATTTCATTCAAATAAGTTAAGTCATTGAAGGGGTATGAATATTGAATGTAAAAACACAAAACTCAACATAGATCAAACATAAATATGTTCATATATTAGTGTTACCCGAACGATTTCCACAACACCTAACAAGTAAAGCAATTTTACGATGTGCGATTCATTTACGCGAACATAACCGTATTACACGATGAAGATGAAACGAGCTATGAATGAGCTAATTTAAAGCTTTAAAGCAGATTAATTATATATTTCGAATGTGTTTGAAATACCTTCTTGACGTTTGGATATATTATCCGATTGATTTAGTTTTGCGCAATGTTACGTATTTTAATTGCAGTTAGGTATGTCAAAACACGTATTTTATATGGAATAAGTAAGTAAAGGTGCCGTCGCGAGTAATGAGCTCTGACTTTGAACACCCTTGAATACACAGTATCATTTTATGTCTGTTTTCTGCCAGCGCATCTTTTATCCCCACTATTTTCACAGAGCGCTCATAAATCGAGACGTATAAAGTTTTGTATAACGACTGCCCTTGACTTCGGCTTAAGCACTGATTTGGTAACGTTCACCCTCGGATCTAACGGCCTTTTATTACTTTGTTGTTATAAAATGCGGAAATCATAACATCCTATCAAAGTTTACGAGTATCCAATTTAAAAACTAATATAATAAAGCTAAATACCTATTTGTTCGTTTGTTTAATCAAGCTTATCTCGTACTACCTGTCGGATAACAAACATATTTTTACTGGCTGAATTAGTGAGAAATATATCTAACTAGCATTACTAAGTATTGTTTTTTAAATCAACGTGCGTGAATCTACAGGTATAGCGATTTCATTAGATTTTATTAAAGTTTAAATTCATATCAAAATCTCTGCCAAATATTCCGATTCACGAACTAACTAACACAAACGCAATGTTATCGTCAATAAAGTTCATATTGATAATGACATTGGGTGTGTGCTCGTGTTGCATTATTTTTCAATAATATTGTATATATTGACATTGATAATATTGTGTGTGGTTATCTAGCATTTGAAACGCACGCCGTTTCAAATTCACCACATTCGGGGTTTCCATATACATATACACATAATTTTCTACGTACTACGGAATACTCTCGTGGAATTTCCAGGCAGAAAACCGATAATGGTTCATATGAGAGATTCGTCCAGAGTGCCATTGTTTTCGCAAATGACATAACCAGACTAAAACCGGACGACATATAACGGGTGAATTTCACTAGTTTTCTCAAAAACTCGAATCATTTTATGAACTTTCGAGCAATAATAACAGTTAGGAGCTTAGCTATCAACCACAATAACATTTAGAGATGTTACTTTTGATGATCTTGTTAGTTTGCTAGTCTTTAAAACAATAGAACGTAACGGTTTACCGAGAGTTATTTTATTGTAATGATCACAATGTTAGTGTAATATCAAAATTTGTTTTCCCCCAAAGAACCTTTCGAAATCATTTTGGTGAAGAGTAGTTAGACTTGGCGATGGACTCACCATCTGTCACGTTGGCACTTAATCGTCTTCGGTGAAATGTGGTTGTGATTACAATACCTCTGCCTACCCCTTCGGGGAATACTGGCGTGAGCATATGTATGTTAGACTTCACAAAAATGATAGATGATCTCCGAACCGAATTCCAGACGCGACGACTAATCTCACCGGCGATTACCCATCTATGCAGGAGATATTGTTCAAGTGTGTCATCATCTCCCTTCTCCCATGTATTGTTGTGGTCGGCTCTTGATCTAACCTGATGTGGCTGATCACTTGATTTTTATACGAAGCGACTGCCATCTGAACTTCGTGACCCCTTTTACAAGGAAAATCCGTAACCGGGATTAAACCAGTTATGACACTTTCATAGGCTTATAGACTGACCTGTAACGATTGCCAAGGATGCCAAATAGGCAATGTAGTGGCTAGGATTATGGTTGTTTAGCATTGCTGATCGAATAATATGCGCAATAGAAACTGTACCGCGAGCTCCTCTACAGTGCACAAGTGTGTGCGCAAACAAAATTATTTGATGTCACACAGATGTTGACTTTGTCTGCCATTTCAGGAAATTGTCCTTGAGTCGGCGACCTGCGTATGTCAGAGATATTTCTGCAAGTCTCCTCATTATTTATCCTTTCACCGTAAAGTATGGCTGTCCCATCACTGTACTTAGAATAAGTCATTGGTACTGATAAACCGGTGTGATTGGAACTTGTAGCCTGGGATATAACTCAAGCCACTCGGCTACCACCAGAGCAAATATTACCATAGTAATGTGCGTCAGATACTTTCCTTTATGTAGCAATATAAACATTATCAAAAGCAAAAGTGACGGAAACCAAACCAAAACGGATCACGCAAGCTATCGTCGTCATTACGCATGTATTAGCGCAATCGATAGATTGATTGAATCGATACGAGCGATGCATCAGTGTCAACAAACCCTTGGCTTCCCGTAGACTCCAGGGACGACCCCACCACGTAGAAAGTGAACGTACCACCACTTCGACCACCGCCGCCTGCGCATGGACACCACACGCGGATTGGCGTTTGCTCGCGACGAACGCCGCCGCAGTAGAAAAAAAACTCTTTCAAACAGTGCCAGTGTTACTCATTAGGAAAATGAAGATTTTTATTTTCTTTGGTAAGTATTATATTTTAAGAATACACTAACTGTATTATTGAAGAGGGAAGGAAAACGAGGCTCTAATTATGTTTTAATAAAAAACAGATTCGGTCGTAATTTAATTTAGCAAGCAATTATATTCAGGGATGATTCATTAAAATAACGTTATTCTAAGCAGGAATTCTCAAGTGATAGGGAACAAGATATGAAGTAGCGTGTTTCATTCGAGTCGCAGTTTTTCCGCACGCTTTGTGCGTGCGTTTCGCGACGCGTGTAGGCATCCGCAAATTTTATGCATGTGAAATTTATCATTAAGTCATTGTTGACTTCTGCTGGGAAACTGCGGTCTCCTGGTCGGTTGTCTAACCTCGCTGTTGCTATTGTCTTTATAAATGTGTCATTGTCTACATTCATTGGTAGAAATTCAAATATGTGCCGTTTCTCATTTACCTACTTCAATCTTGTACCCATAAAGCTACCTATGGTACCGTTATTGAGAGAATCCATGGCTTAAAATTTATTTTGAGGTTTCAGGAAGAAATCATAAGTATTCTGTTGGTGCATTATGGAATAATTATTCTTAATTTAATCATAATAAATATAAACCAACCTCGTTCACTCTAAAACGTCAGTATAACGCGGAACATATATTATGTATATATTGATTATAATGTCATTCACAAAAAGTCAATGATACAAATTATTTCTCTATTTAACATATTAAATTTAAAAAACATAAAAATAATATTGTTTTGATCAAGCCACATAGTCATATTAATCCCGACCTGATATATGGATTAAAACCTTATTCATCGTAATGAATAATTACTTGCTTAAGCTAACGCCATGTAAATAGGTTTATTCGGCAATAAATGTTTATTTAGCTTTATTTGCAAGATTTTGTTCGCTTCTGTGGTTCGTCATCTTCTAAGACACTCATATTATAATAATAAAAATAAAAATAAAAATAATAAATATAAATAAAACTAAAATCCTATCATATGGCTCAATGTACATGTAATGTTTACTGACTCTCGCCCTTTGGCTCTAAACCTTTCTACGGACCTCGATAAAAGAGAACTGGCCCTCCAAGACGATTGAGCAATTCAGATGAACTAGATAAACATACATACAAAATATTACAATACATTATTACTGATTCGTGCTTTAAGAACACTTTTGAAGTACAAAATTAATGATTTTAGAATTCGCCTAATAAATTATTGTACTGTAAATGATTTAAGATGATTGATTAGAGTCAGATACAATAATAATAATGCCTTTCTATCCTGAATTCTTCTGTATTCGTGAGTTGTTAAACAGTTGTCTTTCAGATCAGCTAGCCCCATAATAAAACCTCTTCTGACTTCCATTGTGTTCTATCTTGAGCCGTTCTACTCTTTTAGGGTACTTGCGTATGATATAGGGATACAGTATCCCGATTCACGTAATGAAAACCGTAAGGTTGTAAGAGCGACATAGTCGTTGACAAAGATTCGAATTCATTATGTTAAAGAAAAAATGGACGTCGTCGTCCCCAAAACGTCATATTGTGTTGAAATCCTATTGAACTAGGATTTCGGATTACGTGAATACACATGTGTGAATCACACTGTGTGAGGATTTCGCCCGAATGATTTTAATCGTTCGATGATATTTTGTTTGTTTGTTTTACGTGAATCAGGGGTACAAGTTACACATTTGATGTTAATATTATACATTAATAATTTTATGATTTGGTTTGATAAATATAGGGGAACTTTCTTTTTTAATTTGTTTCTTCAAACGGTATTATCTTCCCTCTCGATTTACTATGGCGCCGCTGCCGCTGAATACTAAAGCACTTAATCAACCAAACTGTCAAACTTCTGTCAAACAATCTTAATCTTATGACACTTGAATGATGACCTCATCACAAACCATACATAAGTATACCTACATAATATCTTTCAAGCACAACTAACAGTCTATCAAAAACAAATGAAACTCATTAACAATTTCATACAAACTTTCGAGCGTCAATCATGGCAATAATTTTGTCATTCCACTTTCATTACTCATTAAGTCAAAGTAGGTCCAAGTAAAGTATTGGGTAGAGTCGTGGTGGCCTTTTTATGCGCAAAAATGCCCTGGTATGCAACGAGTAATTGCCCATTTCCTTTGTCTAAGCTTGTTTCGAGGTCTGTCCCGAATCTAAACTCTCGGTGGGAATTATTATTTGTCACGACTGTTTTGATACGAAAGCTATAACTTACATTCATACCGCTATTACTGGTTTGTTTACATTTCATTTTTGTATTCAAAATGCTTTTTGTAAACTATCACGGTGTTATTTTCCTTGTATTTCTTTGTTTACCATTACATAAAAGTTTTCTCACGGATTTGAAAATATAGTCACATTTTCACTGTGTGAGTATTTCCTGTGTCGGATTCGACACATATTTTTATATCATACAAAAGTCAGTCAGAATTAAAATAAATACCCATACTCTGAACCAAACAAAAAAATATAATCATCAACTGTGGATGTCTGGGAATAAGCCGAAATATTGATAGACTAGTGACCATTGTCTATCAGACTAAATTCGTAGCAAACTTAACCGTAATACCGTAAATTATTGTACAACCGGACTATCACTAAAGAATAGGTACGAAATTTTGTAATAGTGCCCCTGAAGTAAGTGCTAATTGCATTCGACTTTTAAAATAATCCGCATTTACGAAGACACCCAATTATTTGCAAAGGTCATATAATTATATGCAATACTTTGGCCTCACTTAAATTAGTTAATTCAAATAATTTGGATATTTTTACTGTTGATGCGTGGGAAAAGTTAGTTCCAGTTTTTTTATTTGAAATTTTCACCTGTTAAGTTACGTCATATATGTACTTTATTTATGTAACTAATCTTAGTGGTTTCGGTTCACTCTTATGTACGCATGAAATTACCAAAATATGAGTACTTAAGTACATTATGCCCACGCCCGAAGGGGTAGGCAGAGGTGCTGGAATAACAACGCCCACTTTTCATCGAAGATGATTAAGTGCCAACGTGACAGATGGTGAGTCTACCGCCGTCTCAGGCACTATAGATACGTCTTTGAATTACTTCTCAAACATATATGTAGGTTTTCTTGTGATGTTTTCATTTACCGTAAAGCACGTGGTGTGAAATCACTATTCATAAGTTTTTAGAAAAACCCTCAAGCCCAGCTGGAATTCGAACTTACGTCGCTTGCATAGCAGGTGGCTGCACAAACCCCAACGCCACCACGGCTTTTTACTTTGTTTTGGTAATTTATTTGAAAAGGACATTCTTATAAATATACAGACTGTATTTCAAGGCAAATCTTTGAAGGACTTTTTAAATAATATTTTCATTTTCGTAGTTTCTTTACCCTTTGCCACAATTTTGAGATTCTCTAGATCGTAGATAATTGTGACAGACCTTCAATTTATTTTGACAGAATTATGGTTTGAATTATGACTTTCGATCAAAACAAGCTTTAGATTTATATTAGAAGTTGCAATTTGATTTGAAATTCAGATAGCTTTTTCATAATTTATAGTCCAGTAAAACAATAGAGTTATGTGTAGTTTTATGACTTTAGAATCCAAAGACTACTATGCTGTATAATAAAAAAATGAATTTGGAACTATCTCTTCAACGATTTAGCTTATAATATTGTCATGAGATTTTGCGATACTGTTTTGTTAACCAATCAATTACGGTACACCTCAGCTGTTTATCATTCATTTGGAACCTACTAGCTACTTCAAGTAAGCGATCCGTGTCTTTCGAAAACGTCCTAGGTACCTTAAGCTGTATTAACATGATCTCCGCTTCAGGAAATACTAATTCGGTATTGACTCATAGTCAATCAGGTAGGTAATAAGACTCATTGGAGTCAGTAACATTTTGTTTGAAGTCCTGAGGCTCTGAATGTAATGAAAACATTAAAATTATTGTCCTACAATTATAAGTCTCATAAGGCTGCTAGAAGGCAGTAACATTTTTTTTGAGGTAAGGAGGGTTTAAACATCCGTTATGGTTATTATAATAACAAAACGTACGTAATAGAAGCGTTAATAAAACAATTAATAGATATCAATCTAGCTCCGGCTGTCGGTTCTCACGGCGGGCCTTCGGACCACAATTGCTGAGAATGTACTGTTTTTATAACGACAGGTATCTCACAAGGTTTATAACCGCGGAGATAAATTGTATTGAACGCTGTATGCCTAATGGTTTGTTTGGTTTAAAATAATAATAGTTTAGTGCTTTTTACGGTCAAGCCAATCATAACGAAATTGGCCTTGGATCTTGAGAATATGGGGCTTTGCTCGTGAGTCGTTACAGAACAATCTTTAAAGTAAATATCAAACTATTTGTACCTATACCTACAGGAAATATATTTTAGTTTTGATGTAATGAAACTCAAAGAGATTATTAAGACTCATAAAGAAACTCAACCAGGCATGTTGTAGGTATACAACATGCCTGGTTGAGTTTCTTGTTTCTTTTCAGAATATTAGTTTCCGAATCGCTGGTAGTTTTTCGACGTGCCTTGCCAAATTGAATAAATCTTTAAAATTTTTAAGTCATTCCTTCAATATTATCATGAGCATTATACCCATATATATTCACGTTTTTTATTATAGGCTTTATTTATTTTCCCTTTTACTGTACGCCGGATATTACTCCGGATATTTCAGAATAAAATGTCATTGGGTGAAAAGGTTCCATAAACTGCGGACCATACTATGGCAGTGTGCCTTACACGACATATTATGTGTCATTCAACTATCATATAGTATGAGTTTCATAGCAAAATGAACTTAGTAAAATTACCCCATCTATTTTAGCGCATTTTAAAACTTATGCAGAACGCATGTATTACAACACGCGTACCTGGTGGCCCAGGCATGCGTTACCTACCGTATACACTTATTATTCTATGGAATATTTCAAAAATTTTTAAAAGGAATTTGAACAGAGACGACAAAAACTTCTATGAATTAACATAAAACAATGCCTTTACCAACCAGTTTTTATAACTGTCTAACACACGATTGTATGTCCATGAAAGGAAGTTGAATGTCCAGAACATCCATTTTAGCACTAATTACGACACAGTAACATACACAACAAATGACATTGAACTGAAATCAGTGATCTTTTGTTGAATTGCGTAAGAGCAGCGGAGCTTCGAGATCATGTGAATTGAGTGTGAACGTATGTATTGTGGAAGGGTGTAAATATCGTGAGTTTATTTATGAATGAGTTTTGAACGACACTGGAAAATCGGATTCGGAGATATCTAAGTACTAGTTTAAGTATTAATACTTAATTACTTATTTTACAATTAGTTAAAATTTTTTTAAAATTTTAAACTACGTAATTCTTGTATTCTGTATTGATCTTGTATTCTCGCAAGATAATGGGCTTAAAATCTGGTGTAGTGTACGGTTAATTGCAATAGGCTCACCCGCTACACAGTGTATGTAATAGGTAATAGCAGACATCACGCGGTTTCAACTGCGTAATTCCCGTTCCCGTCGGAGTACAGGATTAAAATATTCCTACATTATTGCTGAAAGAATTTTTCAAATCTGTCCCGTACTCTTTATGCCAATTCGTTACTAACATACATACAAATCTTTCCTCTTTATAATATTAGTATAGATATAGATAAGTACATCTCTGCTCACCCTTCGGGGAATATAGGCGTGAGAATTAGGTGCACAGATAAATGGCGTAGCATTCCATCCAAGTAAACGTTCCTTTCTACTTGTTATTAAAGCAACACTTCATCTTATTCTCTCGTCCACGATATTCCCAAGTCTTTTCTTTGAGCCTGCTTAAGGGCTTAGGTCAAGTGTAACCATTAGTGTGCATCTCTGGTGAAACTTTGAAATATAAGCACTAATACTGGTTTTAGAACTTGTATTCTCTATCGTATTATATTTCTCTACTTATAGAACACCGATGCGCCGAGTGTTCCATTAAAATTCCATTTGTTTTGTTTCATTGTTTATTCGTGTGGTTTTAATTTATATAATTAACTTGCTGTGGCCTGCAATTTACCCGCATAGGATATATAATAAAAACTTTCTCGAAGCTAAAAAGTAGCTTCAATTACTCCTCGTAACATCAGCAAGCCGTGAAATTCCCGTTTAAATCGAACAAAACAAACAGACGGACAGAGAAAACAAATTGAAAATTGTTTTTTTATATCAGTATCGATTATATATATATATGCCAATCTGTAACGATTGCCAAAGATGATAAATTGGTAAACAGGACCGACGGCTTAACGTGCTCTCCGCGGCACGGAGGGAACTCGGGCGGTCACCCATCCAATTACTGGCTAGGGTTTGCTTAAGTTCGCTGATCGAATGATATGCACAATAACTACTGTGCCACGAGCGTCTCAAATCTGTTAACCTATTTTAAGGATATCATTTAATATGTGTTTTAAACATGAAATCTACTAATGTTCACGGTAGTCCATATTTCACAAAATACGAAATTGAAAAAAAAAATTGCAGATATTTCTAATGAAATTATTCGTCTGATCGGACTGTGATGTATTCAAACTGATTATGACACTACACTATACAAAATCGGTTACTCCATACAACTTGGCTCATGTCTAAATTTTCCAACTAAATTATATTCCAAATTAAACTTAAACTGAACTTTACTACTTTTGTAATACGGTCGATTGGTACGTTAATGTCATATTTAATGCCCATTGACATATTTTTAGGTGATTGCTAGCGGAATTCATTATTTGCTGCAAATCAAGTCATGGACGATTGTTGGCTTCCCAATTATGGTTAATTTATTGGTCATATATATTTGCAGTACCTCTACTAATGAGGTACTATTATAACACCACTATCCCAAACACCAGTAACGCATTAAATTTATCATAGCAGTACTAGCGGTGCTCTGCGGTTTCGCACGCGTAAACTTAATGTCAAGGGCGACTTTACTTCGCGAAACTCTGTATACTTTTTTAATGAGAGTAATATTACCTATCTGCCAGTGAAAGTCCTTTTAAAGTCAGTATAGCCAGACATACGGTGGATTTTTTTGTAAGTACCGTATGTACTTTCATATGCATGAAAAGCTTTTTGTTTCGAATTACATACATACAATTCAATTTTATTCATCTGTACGAGTATGTATTAATAAATTTCAGAATAAAACTTCAAGGATTCGTAAAAATCCTACGTACCTATTTTAAGTACCTATATAGAAGATACTCGTCATCAGCAACTTAAGATATAATTTTGTTACTTTACTAACTTAATTTAACTGTAACATTCCCAAATGAATAAATAAAAAAATATTTTTAATCCTCTTTTAATTCAAGTACTTTTAAAAACGTCAACAGTTCAAATCTCAATCAATATCTCAATTGACTGCTATATCAAGTCATACATTAACTAGTGTACCCATAATTCAGCAAATTCTAACATAACTACAGTTAGACAGGACGCAGCAATTAGCACAGCGTATGTCCTGATCGAGAAACACAGGATATTACGTCTGAACGAGACAAGTTCTAGTCGAGCTAGTACTTAAGACCGCCAGCCAATTTACTTAACTGCCTATCGTCGTGGCTCTTATATTTCCCGATATTTAATACTAGCTTCTGCCCGCGACTTCATGCGCGTGGAATAGGTACTTTGGGCTGGCGCTAACTCAAACCCACGACGTAGTGGGATCATATACAGTCAGGATGACGAGTCGCTCACTTCCCTCTATAATGGTTTAAGAAGGCGAAGGCTGGTCATCTCAAGCTACGCATTTAGATATAAGTAGAACTACTAGACTTTTCTTTATGTTAATTTTATCGACATTTGTGCATTGCAACTGTGTTCATGGGCTTACATTTCACAAGTGATTTATTTAGTTTTTTTTTTTAATTGTATTATATTTTTGAAAAGAGTTATTATTGAATTTCTTGCAAGGTTCTTCTCAGTAAAAGCAACTTTCCGAAACCGGCGGTAGCATGTATAATCCTGTAAATGATGTCAATCTGACGATTTGAAAGTGCTTTGTAAAAAGTCTAATCGAATAAAGATATTTTTGACTTTGACTTTAGCCTTCCTTAATAAATGGGCTATATATTACAGAAATAATTTGTCAATTCGGACCAGGAGGTCTACCATCATCATTTTTAGGTTATTGTACCGTAACCGATTTCTTAATACGCGTTGGCTCCTTGATATAAGCGCGTTCAAGCACACAAACAAACAAACTACAGATTTACACATTATTATATATATTTACAGTGGAAGACATAATTACCGGTGACTTTGTAAGACACGTTATGAACTTGCGTGATATTGAGCTTACCTGTCGTTGAAATGCAAGTTTCGGATTACTACTAGGAGTTCCGTACATTATCACTATGATTATCTTCGCTTGTAATATAGGGCTTTTCTTGACGTATAGAGGAATACGTGGTGGTGAAGGCCATAGCAGGACTTTTTCGTCTCTAACTCTTGACGCTTGTCACGTTCTCAGGCTGCAGTGATTGCGTATCATAATGCCCCAAATATAGGGTTTACCACTTTCAAACCGCGTCATTTGACCTTGCGTTAAAGCGTGGCTCAAAATGTTTTAATTCTCGGAGGCAGGTTATGGTCGAACGCCATGGTACTTGGTACAATTTCCCAACAATCTAAAAAGATATTATATATATCCTTGGTGTATATAATCTTTTGCGGACGTCTTCTATAATAGTATGAAGTATGTATAATTACATAGGTGGCAAAGCATTTAATTATAGTGATAGCTATCGGCATGGGAATCGATTCCACGGCCCCACAGCTGACATCCGGTGATACAAGTTGAACAATTGACGCATATCACTATTATGGTTCACATAATCTCATCTAACGATCGTTGATTATTTGATAAGACGTTGGAACATAATAATACTATCTCTTTTTAAGGTTAGGAAATTAATTTCATCAGAAACAATCCCAAGGAATGTTATTTTAACTAATATATTTCTCTATAATTCTCTAATATTTATACCTCAAAAATACACAAAAGAAACCTTTAAAATTATATCTTCACAATTTTATTACACCTGCAATCCAAATTCTAGTCTCTTAGACTAAGATAGTCCTTGGTTTTAAAGTTGCTCCATCTCTGTCTGTAATATGGGTTTGAAAGGGGATGGACGTTGTTTTAGTCAAGTCTTAATGTTAATAATTTCTATACTCATAATTTACCATTCATAAATATGTAATTTAATGTAATGGTTCTCAGTACACACAAGCTACAAAAATATCTCCGTCCAAATCGGTAATTGACAGATTGAAGAAGCTTATATTTTGAGGATCTGTCGACATTTAATCAATACGATCTTTTAAAAATAAACGGATTTAGTGAGCTTACCTGAAGGAGATTATCTGGGTTCAGTTTCAATTTGGGGGCCTTTTTATATTTTTAGTGAGTTATTTTTAAATTAGAATTGCTCGATGTCAATTAAAATGTATGTACCTTTTTTGCCATTTAATCTGTTTCATTCCAGAACTCACTTTTGTACTTGATAACTAATACTTAATTTCACCCAATAGCCGTGATCGCCGTAGAGTTCGACCAGTCGCCTGGAACTTGTGTCCCAGCGGCCTGGGGCCCAACCATGAGCTCTTATTGCAATGATATTACAGCTGTGTGACGGTGACATATGTATACCCGTCAAATACATCTGTCTCATAATAAGAGTAAAACTATCATAGCAATAAGAGGTAATGGTAAGGCCCCTGTACCAATGAGTTTTTCTAAACACATAAGCACAGTAATTTCATCCCAAGTGCTTTACGGTGGAGGAAAAATAAAGAAGTAATTCAAAGGCGTATGTATAGTGCCTAAGATGGTGATGGACTCACTATCTGTGACGTTGGCACTTAATCATCTTCGGTGAAAAGTGGGTGTTGTTATTACAACACCTCTGCTTACATATTTTAACGATCCCTCCTTCTGGGATGGCATGAACATTATTATTTTTACTCTCACCCTTTGTATATAACCCTATCAGTGCTCAGAATAAAGCTGTAGGTATTGCAGTGTTAAGTATGTCAGGCCCACACTTTAGTAGTAATAATACCGTACCATGGAAAATATCCTCTAATATTATAAACATGAAAGTTTGTGTGTACGGATTTACCTATGCATGTTCCTCTTTCAATCAAAAACATTGAATGGATTTTAATAAAATTCAACAATAATATGGCTTTATGAAGATATTATCCAACTCACACTCAACCCCGACTTTTAACGAAGTACTTTCATATCGTCAGAATAACACAGGATTATAAATGCTACCGTCACATTTCGAAACAGGTTCGGAAGTTGCTTGAATTAATTACTAAACTTGGTAATTATTGTGTGAATAATCCAAAATAAGATAAATCAAATCCTGCGTAGACGGACTCGCTGGCACCAGCTAGTATCATAATATATGACAAAGGAAGACATACATTCAAATGCCACGTATTGTATCACAAAGATACACAAGATCCACATATATTATAGGTGTATCTAATAATGTTCGTCTCGTATCTTGTATCAATATTGGCATGTGAAACGACCAAGCTATTTCAGTATACCGCTCCGAATCCCTGAAACATGATTGAATGCTTACAAATCCTCAGCTATGTTTGCCTATAATCGATACCGTATGAGGGTATAGAGTTAATAACTACGTTGGTAGATATTTACTAAGTTTTTGGATAGAAATGGTTTGTTAACTCACTAAGAAATTGCAGAAAATATAGTTAAATGAATATATTAACACAACGAAGGTTTTTATATAAGAGTTTTGATTAGTTTGATATTAGATATATATGTTTACCACTTGGTGTTACTATGAAACTAGGTGCCTACTATCATCGGCTTATGCAGACCGTATTAAGAACTTCTGAGCTTTGCATTTTGTACCTTAAATTAAAAGTCAAAACTAAGAAGTCCTTAATACGCGCTGCTTAAACGATCATATTTGGCCCCTAGCTCGTATGTATAAAAGTGGATTTTTTTAATAAAAATAATGACTCAACTTAAACCGAGACAACGAAGTAGTTCTTCCCCACGGTTCCAATTGCGAGAAAGTGTACGCTATTGATAGTTTAAGGACTGCGTGCCGAAAGAAAATTATATGGTGTCCACGCTCTTACTTAATAAGTATTTGTTGGCACTGAGGTCACGTTTGGTGCGTGTACTTTCCATCAACATTATATGGCTCATATTAAACTTGTTCAACCAATCAGAAAGGACTAGAATATAAGTACTTATTAAAAACAAACTGTGCCCAAGTATGCATACATACATATGCTCACGCCTGTATTACCCTAAGGGACTTTTTTGGAGGCAAGTTGTGGTTGAATTCCAAAGATTTAAGAGGATTTTCACATTTTGTGCCATGCTCAAGAAAAAAAATATACCAATGTTGAATCGTGTCAAGCTATGAATACTTGGGATAGAGATAATCACTATCGGGCATTATCTTGGAACACGAATCGTACAAACTCCTGCTTTCTTAAGCCGATCAAAGCAGGATTTATAAATGTGAAAAAAGATATAGAGTACTAAAATTGATATAAGCAACGCCATAATAATTTATGCATAAGATACTAGGCGGCCATTGTTATACACTTTATAAATCAATACCCTCAATGTCTATATCCCTGATAACTGTATTTACAACAATTTCTAAAGCAGACGCGAAACTTGTTTTTCTAGTAAATAAAAAATACAACGAAAATAGTGATACACCAAGTGATTAAGAAGAATATTTAGCTAATTGAAGAAAGTAAATCTTCGCGTAAATACCAATTAGTCTCGATTGTAATGTGTATCTTAACAACTGAACATTCCATCTAGTTTCTGTTAGAATATTCAAAGATTGCGGCATCAAGTTGTTTGGTCACTCATCATTGTTTTCATTGAAGTTATAAAGTATGGTGCATACCACGAGTATTCGCTTTGCACACTCGCATTCGTTTTACAAACTTTTGACCTGAGTGCAGTCGCCTGCTATGCAAGCGACGTAAGTTCAAATCCTAGTGGGGCCTATACCAATGACTGTGATTTCACACGACGGCTTACTGCATATGTCTGAGAAGTAAATCAAAGACGTATGTATAGTGCCTGAGGTCACGTTGAAACTTAACCATCTTCGGTAAAAATTGGGTGTTGTTATTACAACACCTCTGCTTACCCCGTTGGGAAATACAGGTGTTGCATATGTACGAGTATGTATGTGTAACTCGAGTGAATGCTACCGACGCAAGCTAATTTGCTAAACGAATACTCCCGATGTTAAACCACCGTTCTTAAAACGATACAGTAACTTAAATCGATATTTTACAGGCGGATATCGATAGCTCAACAAAAGAATCCGAAATGTCAGACGTGATGTTACGAACCTTGGGCAATATGGTAACTGATGTCTCGCCCGAATATGAAAAAGTCAAAAGTAGATTTGTAGAGCATTGTTCGACGGCCTTCGGTTTTGTTAATGAATGTGGGATAACGAATACAATCTCAGTTTGTAACACTCACCGCGACCTCGGTAAAAGTTCACATTATTGTTATAACGAACCTATAACTTACAAGAATCGTTGTATAACGTGACACAGTTTACGATTATTTGAGATGACTGCCATCTCATGGGAGAAAGAAATAGTTTTACCTTACTTAACACATTCCGTAGATTTTGTGTATGTGGGTTACTCCAGCGTTTTTTTTAATAATACCTGCGTCCAAATATCTTCAGGCTTATATCTATCTCTCTTAATTTTTCCAAAGAGGTTGCACGTCGTCTGGTAGAAGCTTCTCGTGACAAGCGGGCTGGGGCTTTTCTCGCTCAGAGAATCAGCATTGCTATTCAACGTGACAATGCTGCCAGCCTTCTTGGCACGATCCCGAGACACACCGATTTGGGCCAAGTTTTCTACTTGTAATTATATAAATAAATCTATATAAAATAAATCATTTTTCCAAATTCGATAGGCAGGTGGACAATATTATGATTGCTTTTTTTAAGACTTAAGAAAATGCTCTCCTCATCAGCCAATAGCTGACATGACACACGGTCCATTTATAATATTAATGTGGATCTCATTTGTAGTGTGCAGCTGGATAATGTATAGGTAACTGTTGTTGCAATAAAATTCTACTATGTACAACAGACAATCTTTATTGAAATTTTTTTAACACCTGGGGGCCAACGATAATCGTTTAAGCAGCGCGTATTTAGAACATCTTAGCTTTGACATTAAATATTACTGTGCCAAAATGAATATAAATGCCAGACTGGAGCATTCACGAACAGAGTTACATAATAATCTGTGTATAAGCTCCAAAACGTGAAAACATATTCATTCATTAATTAAGTTACATGTTTTTTAACTGAGCTTAATTCCAGTGAAACGAAGTCTGTATAAAATCAAAGCTTAACTGAGCTTACCAAAACCGTACAGAAAATACACGCGTCCAATTTATCACTGAATGAATCAAACCCATTTGTTCTGCGTAACGTCATTAATCGGCCTGTGGATAGATTAAAACCGTTTGCTCCCTGTTAAAAAAGGAAGTAAAATAAGCATTAATCTAGGTTTACTATAATGATGATAAAGACTTTACTAGGTTTTCCTCACTTTTTGCCTTTCGTTTTAAATGTTGTAAATGTTTTTTGAATAGGTACGCTAAGTTAGTCAAAAAACAATATGATTACCCCTCTGGGGACCCTTCTGGAATGGCGTGAGCAATAGGATTCCGCGAAATAAAGTCACCCAAGGAATTAAGTTTACGGGTGAAACTGCGGGGCACAGCTTGTGTACTGAATTGAACTTAATTATGTATACAAGGATGGTAGGCGTTACCATCATCGGTTAAAGCAGAGCGTATTAAGAACTTAACTTTGACGTTTAATTTTTCGATACGAAAATTAAATGTCAATGCCAAGAAGTTAGAAAGACGTCACTGCTATATCGATGGTAACACTGGGGGCCTAGTGCTTGTTATAAGTAGAAGTATTGACCCTAATCGGTGTCTTTCGGGATTGTGCACAGAAGGCTGGCAGCATTACCACGCTGTTAGCAATGGTGATTCTCTGTGCGAGAAAATTACAATGTTGCGATATTAAGTTAGCTTGTTTGGTTTTACTCAGTCGAACGTGACCTTTTGACCGTAACCCACATTTAGCTTTTCTATAGTTGAAACATAATTTTCCATTAAAAAGTGTGTGACGTAAAATTACATAAAAGCCGGATGTCGCATTCTTTCTATAACCAAGTCGAGTAGAAAAGCGTCGTAAGTTTTCTAATAAAGGTACTATTTCCCTTCATAATGGTGAATTATATACTTTCACTTACAGTGTTGGCATAATTTGTGGTCATAGCGAAAATGTTAAGGATCCAAGTTCTCGTATTTATAATGCAATATAAACTTTTTAGTTGACCGCCAAAGGTTAATGGCCAAGCGCAATGTTTTTTAAGAAGTAAGTAAGTGCGTAAGTTGTAACCAATCTTATAAATAACCAACTTTTTGCGTCAGGCGTCAAAAATAGAATATTTATAACAAACTGACATACAGACAGACAGGTAAATCTTTTTAAAATTGCTTATTTGTGTATGTACCGTATATACTTTCATATGAATTTAGTGAAAAGCTGTTTATTTCAAATTACAAACAGACACTTCAATTTCAATTTATCTATATGTATATATATAGATTAAACATGAAAAAAAAATATATTTTACAAATCGGTCTGCATCTATATTTATTTTGTATGTTCTTATATTTGCTTTTGATTTTCATAATATGAATTAAGTTGAGAGCATAATAGCCACTTTTGGGGTCCATTTCCCAGTAATGTATAGTAATAATTTCGCTACTCAAGTAGTGTTCCTATGAGAACATTACGACCATATTAAAGTAGGTTTACTGCGGTGTGACGTCACAATATCGTTTTAATTACAGCGTGATATATACTTTAACTGCTTATTGTTGAGGTAACTACCATTTACTCCAAAATTACGATGACTTATGATAATGATCTAAAATTAAAATTATACAACAGTAACATTCCCAACATCTTATTACACATTATACAAATAAATTCTTACGACAAACAGCTTTTCAATTAATGGATAACAAAGAAAAAATTTATGACAAAAAAAATACACTACTTTTAATTTATGAAAAAAATTAAGTATAATACAATGTAATAAAATAATACTTTTTTGCACACCATATAAGAACATACAAATCTTAAAAATAAAGAGTACAAAAGACAGTCCTATCGCTAGGAAGAAGAAATTGAAAGTATTGTAATACATCATATAAATTTATGTATCTAGTGAAGAGCTGCAAATTTGTAATTACAGACACTTCAATTACATTCATATGTTAATATAGATTCGTTATATTTTCTTCGATCAAACTACAAAATATATAGAGTGGACATCCAATTCATTCAGTAAGTAATTAGGACATTCCCTAGTTATTAATAAGAATTTCATAAATCTCTTTGACATATTGACACGTAATTAGATTGTAGTTTAGACATTAATTTCGCTAAGCAATTATGATTACTCTTATAATGTCAGCTCACTAAAATATCGTAATATTGGTAAAATTGCTCAACGTTTCAATTCATCTTGCAGCCTGTAATTGATTTATTGAACATTAAAATATTCGTGATGAGAAATGACACTTAAGCTAAAGTTTAATAGATAAATAATTAGTGTCCGCACTATACCACAGCGCCATCTAGAAGTGATGATCTTCTAACACGGCATCTCAACAGGGATTACCCATCTGCGCTCCTGCGCAAAATTAACGGGAGTGCAAAATTAGTACGCAAGCTCAAGTGCACTCTTTATACCTTCAGTCTCATAGTACGTTCGGTAGAACGAAAATCCGACAAGACCGCAGAGATATCAGGCGTAGGACCAACGGCTTAACATGCTTTCTAAGACGGGGGGGGTGGAAATACCGCCAGCTTCCAAACATCGGGTATTTATTGTGAATGTTTTAATTATTGTTTTCAAAACCGTTAACATTATAATGAAAGTTTCGTAAATAAAACATCAGCTGACTAAATATTTGATCGTAGTGTTCATCTAGTTATACGAATATTATAAAGCTGTTTGCTTGTTTGACCAAAAGGGCAAATCTCAGTAACTACAGGTTTAAAATGAAAAAATATGTAGAATAGTTAATTCATCAAGGAAGACTTTAGGCTTTATAACATCACGCTGCAACCAATATAAACGAAGCGTCAATGGAAAATGATACAAAAACGGAAAAAAATATCACTAACATAGGTCCATAGTGACATAGAGGGTAAAACCGCGAGGCGAAGCTACTGTGGTGATATTTGTGAGTGGCTAATATAGATGGTAATCGACGTGCTCGACGCCGTACTCACTTGGGTGTGACCTCAACATTATAATATAATGCACCTACGTAATATAAATTACTTAGGTCAATTATTACCAGCAATATTACAAATCAGACTACATAATAACAGCTGACCTTGCACCAAAAAATAAAATGAGGATGTTATGATCATAATATATTTAAAAAGGTACTCAACGCAATGTTATTAAATATTAATGCGATTAAGTAAAATTATATATAATTATATGTAGAAATATTATAATATATTATAAAAAGATTTTTTGAATTTGGAAACTATGCAGCGAATTGTAAAATTGTAAAAACGTTTACCTACCCAAAAATGATAATTGTAAAAATATTAAAATCTAAATCTAAAGGATCTTTATTAGATTTGACTTCGTACATAGCAGTACTTTCAAATCTTCGGAAGGACATAACAAATTACACTGGGTTGCTTTTGCTCAGAAGAACCCGATGAGAAACTCAAAAATTCTCAGCGAGTCTTTTCAAAAATACACTACACAATTCGTAATGGTCGACTACTTTTTTTGCAATGCTAAAAGTTTATAAAGTTAATATTTTAGTGCTGTTTTATGTTTTTGTAGTTTAGATGTTGATGCCTTTTCATGACGTAGGTAATTATAATGATTTATTATCTCTTTAAGCATAATGTTTTTTCAGACGCAAGCATTTCAAAGGCAAATAATTCGTGGAATCTTAGACTTTCAACTCCTGAATTTATGCCGTTTCTTTTAATGTAATGTGATTTGGGCCCTGCTAGGAAATATTTTGAATAAAATGTTCGTGAGCGTGTTTGTATAGAACGGAGGCAGTGTCTCACCAAATCTGTGAAAGCCTTATCAATAGATTACAATCGATAATATAATATAGTACCTGTAAAAATGCTACTGTTTGTGACGTGATAAAATATGGTGTTACTGACAATGTAACATATGACGTATTTCTTTATCTGATTTTATATATAGACTAGCGACCACCACGCGGTTTCACCCACGTAGTTCCCGTTCGCGTGGGAGTACGGGGATAACATAAAGCCTATCTTACTCGCTGATGATGCAGCTTTACGATGGTGAAAGAATTTTTGAAATCGGCACACTAGTTTTTGAGTTTATTCCTTACAAACATACACAAACATAGTAGTGTAGATTAAAGATTTATAAATAGTCATCTATGTGTCGAAATAAATTATAATGAAATATATTTTCGCCTAGTTAACTTTTAATAAACACTCCCATGAGTGAGTTTATTAAAAGTTAGACGTGGGCAGTTAATACCTGTCTTTATCACAGTCATTTCCCAATTTTTAGGAGCTAAGCCTTCTTTGATATACATTGGGAAATTGCATATCAGCAATATTTTGCTATGCACTGTAATTTGGCGTACACACTAATCACGAGACTCTTTGGAACAGATGAGAATGCGTAATAGAGCCCGCAATCACACAATATTAGTCAAATTCTTACTTCGTACCTACCCCAAGTTTAGGTTTAAATATATCATAACGTTGACTATATCGATTGCGTATTTTCCTCATTTTGGGTATGTTTGGGAACGTAAAAGCGTCCCTAGCGGCGAGTGTTGGAAGTAAAATAGAAATACGTTGATACTTACATTAGAACACACTACTAAGAATGTATCTGACAAAATAATGAAGTAAATTCCATATACCGGATCATCGACGGATGTAGCCAGTGCGGTTGCTTTATAATTTGATTAATTATCGTTCTGAAACGGAATGTGGCGTGATATGCTCACGCGCATATTGTCTTCGTAGTTGCTTTCGTTGCTTACTCACGAAACAGTTATCTGCCTGTGTTACTGTTGTATAAAATTTTCAATTGATGTTTTTACAATTAGATACTTTCTTTCTTAAAGTAGATAACCTTAAGAGGTATGCATTATTCCACTACTACAGTAAAACTATTCATTGTAATAAATATTAAGTTGTACTTTTGAAATAAAGGGTTAAAAGCAAATTTAGCCGACAGACAGATATTATGAAAATAATAATAATAAAAATAATAAGTATGCGATTTTTCTATAAGTTTCGAATGTTTGCAAATTAAAACAATGATTTAAGTACATATGAAGATTATTTTTTACTTTGACGTCTCTACGCCTCGAACTTATCAAATGGATGCAGATAAGCAATAATGTGTCAACCCGCATAAACTTGGTTTTGAGAAAATGGCGTCTTAAGATGATTGTATACGTGATTTAAGATTTGTTTTATGACATAAATCCATTTTTTACGTACTTTTATGTTTCAGATGACTTGAAACACTTTTTTAGAATGTTAAATACGTGATGCATTATCAAAATATATCAAAACCTTTGAATTTGACTTTTTGTGGGTTGACACATTATTGCTTATCAGCATCCAAATAGGATTATGGTAAAATTATGCAACAACTGAACTTTAGAACCTGATGACATTTCCCACTTATCAAGGTTTCCAAGAACGCAGCTTTGCAAAGATGTGTGTCAAGCTAATGAGTTTATCGTAGTGTTAGGGTGATCAACGTTTAGCGTCAATTTTCAAACGAGGGACGATGGACGTTAGGACCGAGACTGTCCTCAACGCCATCTTGAATTTAATAATTATTTTTGAGATGGTAATCGGAACCATGAGCGTGGTCCCCAAAACCCCCGTGGAATTGTTTATTATTTATGATAGCAAAATTGCGGTCCTTATTACCCCCAGAAAAGTATTATATTAGGGACCACGGTCCCGGTCCCAAAAGCATCCCTGCTGTTTTAGAGAACCGAACTGTAGAGCTCATAAAGAATACCAGTATGAAGTATTCCTTCCGTTAAATGTGTGAATTTACGCAACTAAAGACTATCGAAGGTTACATACTTTATTTGATCAACATTCGTGTATCCTAATAATATGGGAGAAGTCAGAGAAGACAGAAGAAGGACATTATGCTATTCATGCTCCTAGCAGTAGGAGAATCAGTACATTATTGAATTCTTGCTCCTACCAGTATGATAGTTTAGTAGGAACACGACCCATGATACTGAAAGTTAAATACCTAGTAAGATACGATATCAATATGCAGAACTGAAACCCTGTGTAAGGTAAGATCGCCTGGAGATAACAATTGTCCTAGTTTAACACACAATACTGGTCAACCAGTGCCCGGCATTCGATATTGCAGCTTCAAACAATACCTAATCCGGAGTGAATAGAGGCATTGTTTTGATATATCCAAATGAAGTTAGTGAGTCAAAACTGTCAGAATGTTATAAGACAAAGAACATTATCTCCGGTTCTGTGGTTATAAATAATTAATGAATCATCACAGTATCGCATACGGTTAGGCATTCGTAGCCTTCTTACTTTCTTCTTCATTATATTTTTTTAAATAAAGGATTTTGAATAGAAAATCGATTAATTATATAATTTTCTATAATAATAATATAATAGAAAAAAAGTGCGTGTTCCAAGGCGTAACAGCTTTGACCTATATATATATCTTTTGTGTGCGTTGACTTAAAGGGTTGATTTTTTCTCAGCGGAAAGCCATTGTATATATACTTGGGAGTATATTATATTATAATTTCTAGCAATATCCCAGATAGCAGACGGACAACGTCATGATCTTATTAGGACCTCAAAAGAATAGGAAAAATGCCATAGGTGTTTCCAGCAAAAACCTAAAGTGATACTTACCTACTGGCACGGTAGAAGCTGGCACGCTAGATATAGTATTGCAAAACATTTCCTTTGAGGAAGCAGTGCTGTAACCGCCTAGTAACGTGCCTCATTACCTCCCCGTTGCGGCTCATTCACAGTTTATGGTCATTCATCTCATTTTTACGTCGCTGTTTGTAATATTATGTTACCAACACTGCATTACATGACCGCAGTTTTAATGAATACTACCAAATCTAACTCTGTTTAATCATACTTAATAATATGCAATTAAGTATCCATTAATAAAGGGAGTTACAGCTTTGAGTAGGACATAACGCTTTGTAGACTCCAAATATAATTTCGGAGTAGACGGGTGGAACCGACTCGACTTGAGGTGGACGGTAGTCATCCCTTATCGCATTTTATTTGTAATCGGCGCAATGTGTTCGTCTTTTCCATTCCATTCTATCATCCGTCGTATCTGTATTCACTCTTATACTAGCTATATCAGCTTTCGCACACTTCAACCATCGTATCTTAGGTCTTCCTCTCTCTTTGTTTCTGTTGTCTCTCTTTATTCACATTCATATACAAAAATATAACAATATATTTGCTAGAAGAAAAAAAAATTCGCTCGTGATGCAGTTACAGGTGCCGTCATGAGTTATGAGCGCACAACGAAAATGGTTGGGATAATGTGTTTAGTCACTGAATCCCAAAAAATTACTAATGCATACAAGGTCAGCGCTCATCTACCTAAATACATTCGATCAGTGAAGCGCAATCCCCAAACCGCACGACGGAGTATATATTAATGTAATAAAAGAATTCGCTTTCCTTTGTTTCTCAAAACTAAACTAATGAATATTGTTAGGTCAAAGGTGAACGGTCTGATCCGAGCCATCGGCATCTCAATGAGGCGACAGTGATTTATTTGGCGAGTGACAGACACGACTACGACACGACTCCCGGGCGGCTCTGAAGCCTCCAGATTAAATTTACTGCCACCCAAATGTGTTTACGAGGAAAATATACATCCTCTGCGTTTGTTTATTACTTTTACTAAGGCATTACATTTACTTGTGGAAATTACATTGTACGTTATCGTTGGGATTTTACACGGCCGCTTCATCATCATCAATCTTTTTATTCTAGTCTCTGTGGTTATGAAAACTGTCCACATTTTCACTAATGAAATATTAATGTAAGTATTAATTAATAATGATTTAGCTTACAACTAGTGTTGTAATCTAAATCAAATCAATCATGCAATGCTCCCTCGGCATGTCTTCACTATTTGGCAAATCTCGATTATAATCCTTAAATAGGTTCGATTTTTTAGATAGAACACATCTAGGTTTTTCTTGCTATTTGACATGTGCGTGGTGAAGACACTATTGTTTTATTTAGAATCTTTTAATTTAAAATATATTTTACTAGAAAGTTTATATGTATGGATATCTGAATATATGGATGTATGATTGATACTAATTCACGCAAAAAATTTGCTTATACATCAGAATAAAAACAAAGGTTGTAATTTATAAAGATATTTTATGAACTGTCTAAAATACTAACTACTAATTCAAATCCTTCGTAGACGGTATCGCGGGCACTAGCTAGTTATTAATAAAATATTATTGTTAGGTCATTATCACACCACACAGCGCTATCTAGTCCCAAACTAAGGAAAGCTGTACATGTACTTTATGCAGCATACTAGCGAACCACCATTATTTCATTTCGGTTTACGCTATTTTGAGAGTTTTACAAAACGTTGACTTCTAACAATAAATATATACATATTAAGATAGAACACAAAAGAGATTTGGCTACAGGCCTATCGGAGTTCAACTCATGGATAGGTACATTGTAGTAAAAGCCGTATGCGGACACAGACAAAATCATTCTACTATTTAAAGATAGCTATAATATACGTAAATTAACATAGGAAATCGTGGCTTATTCCCAGACATCCACAGCTTGAATTTTGAAAAAAACCTTAAATGGATGTCGTGAGAATTCATTTGAATAACAAAACATAAGCCGTCGGTGATAATAAAAACATGGATGTCCGGGAATTAGCCGAAAACGTATCAGTAAGATGAATGTCTTTGGTTTTATTGATATCTCTCTCTTATTAATCCAACATGACCCTAATTCGTTAATCTTGAGCGATTTTCCTTAATTCCGGATTCCGGGATGAATTGCAGCTCTACTTGATTACTTTTTACAGATAATAAGATATTTAATCGCTTGGGATGCTATCGGGATGATGTTGGTTTATAAATAAGGTTCTATAAATGAAGGACTGTAAACAGTGTTTTATTATTGAAACAACAAATTAAATCTATATTTATACAAATAATATACAGATAAATAAGTGTCTGTTTGTAAATCCAAAATACACCTTATGACTAAATGCATATGAATGTTTACACGGTACTGGTATAGAAAAACCATTTTTTTTAAATTGTTCCCTTTCAGTCTGTCTGTTTGTTCTGGTTAATCTCCGAAACAACTAGATCGATTTTAACGGGACTTTCGTTGGCGGATAGCAAATTTAAATTTAATTAAATATCGAATTAGAGTTCCGGGATTTAAATAGAGAAATGAAGTCTACGCGGGGTCTAATTATCAAGATACTTTTTAGCACTTTGTTATTTTTATTTGTACGATTTTATGAAAAAGATAAAAACAGCTATTCAAAACCGAACTATTAAATTATTACAGTGATGTTTTAGCGGAAATTCTAAATCAGCTTGATAAACACAGGTCAATTTTATCGTGGAATAAAATAATACAATTCTGCTTTAATTTTAATTAGTATGGTAACTTTTGCTCCTTAAACTTTAATCTTACAAACAGGTTTAAATATTGTTTAACCAAATCAATTTCCACCATTGTCCGCGTAAACAAATAAAATCTTACCGCATTGAGTTAATATTAATTCCAAATAAAGCTTTCATCTAACTTTTCGCGAAGTTTCACCAAATTTTAAAGGTCCATGAGAACGAGCTGTTCCAAATTGAATTCCAGACTCTTAAACTCTATAAAAGTATGTTGACGTGTTTGTTTCAAAATGAACCTTAAGTTATTAAATATTGAATAGCAAGTTCCAAAGTAAACTTGACCTCAAGAAACCGGCCCAGTGTACCAAATTCAATCGCGTGACCGCCCGTTGTGGCTAATTGTCCGTTGTAAGATACGCCGGTTAGGAAGTTTACTTTTACTGATGTTCGTAGTCGCGTTCCACTGCATAAGAATCACTTTCAACTTTCAGCGGCGCAGCGACATGCACAGCCATATATTTTTTCTATCTACAATCCATCTAACGCAATCGTCGCAGGAATTTGTCGGAACGGATTCACTGACACGACTAGGAAAGTAAAAGTGCTATAACTAAACCAATAATATTTAAAATGTATGATATTCACAAACAAGTTGAGCTGCAGGAGCGAGTTGTAAAAATTAGAAATGTACAAAAATTATATGCATATGTACGTACGTATGTAGATACTTAGTTATCTAGTACTATCGAAGCCCGGTGGATTTTGTTTGGACACGTACCGCGTTTGTTTGCATGTTTGGCGTACATCGTAATATACAAATGATGATGAACTGAAAAAATATTATTACATTTCTGTATAAATCATAAAAATAAAAGATTATAACAAATTCAGAAACTCCTCCCTTTTTTAAGTTGGATAAAAGATCGTTGTGCTATTCCAGTGCCTTACTTAATGTTATTTACTAATTGTCTCATCAGGCTTAGGTGGACATTGGACTTAAGTTCGAATTGTAATGCCCATTTATTTATTTAATAAAAAAAAATTGGTAGCATCATAATCTATGTTCGTATTCTTCTTCCAAGTGATAGATTCAACAGTCAAGGTCATTAACCATGTATTATTCGAACAACGTCAGCCAGTTGCACTCCGTATGCAAGTAATGCTTGACATTATGGTGGAACCAGACCGGTGGGAACTGGGCCAAGCCAGTCAACTCACCGTCGGCAAATTAATTTTGAATATATTTATTTTAGCTAAAGTGAGAGTGTATGTTGTTGTTTACCGTATTCGTCTGCCGGTTCAGAAATTGAGTTGAGAAATGTTAAATTGGAATGCACTTAAAAAATGTTTCACCATTATATTCGTATAGTACTTATAAGCCGAAGAGCCGTAGTGGTCATTAGCTTTTAGCTGCCTGCTATGCAAGCGATGCAAGTTCGAATCCCAGCGGGGCCTGCACCAATGAGTTTTTCTAAAAACGAATATACAGTGATTTCACACCACGTGCTTTATGGTGAAGGAAAACATCGAGAAATATATATGCTATAAAAAGGTATAATCACCAGAATGTTGAGGTTTGTGTGACGATTTTTGACAAGTAGAGCGTGGCAACAAATACTAAGTAGATACTAACTTACTTACTTACTCCGCTGGCTCAACGACCCGAAGTGAATCTTGGCCTCCGATACGAGAACTCGCCACTACTTAACGTATCTTATTATGTTAAGTCTGTTTGTAATTATATGAAGACGAAATAACATAAAAAACTTCATTAACTAATGTAAATTTTCAATTAATTTTTAATTTGATCTGCTATCTATACCTTTCCTCGTAAGAATGTTTGGCCTTGAGTTTACGAAGACATTAATGGATTACTAAATTAATTACTGCAGAATGTAAAAAAAATATATATATATACATTTGAGTTAAATAACCTTATTTAATAAATCACTACAACTACGTGCTAAATATTCACACCTAAAAATATTCGAACGATTTTGCAGGGCGCAGAGATAACTTGAATCCTCTAATAAATATTTATTGAGAAATTATGTAGTTCCATGTTTGTTATAACAATAGGTACAAAGAAAGTACTTGATTGCTATTGCTACATAATTCTTGTATAGTTGAATACATTACCTTTGTTTCCGACCGAAGCCGGAATTCAGTTTCGACCGAAGTGATGTGCACTGAAGTAGATCATTACAAGAAAATTGGGGAAGCGAGCGTTTACCGATTAGAGGTAATATTATATATTGTTACATTATATACAGGGCTTCGACGCATTAGGTGAACATATTCAACACATGGCAAAAAAAATTATTTAGTTTTTTTTAATATTTTAAAATTTATGTATACCACCAACCATGCCAAAAATCATGGCCTAAAAAGTCTAGATCCTATACTATAGACTACAGATTACTATTTATTTTGGATTCCAGGGTAAAGGTTTTAAGATTATGTAATAACTGGTAAAGTCATCGTCACAAATCACACTAGGCTAGGAGCTAAATTATAAACAGCGATATTTTCCTCAATACCGCATACTATTGATTTGCTGCAAATGTCTACTACAATATTAATATCAGAGTTTTCCGTGCTCATCAAAAACCAGACAGACTCAAGATTTTCCATGCGTACTGTACCCACGAATCACTGCATTAAACATACTTAGTCATCTTAAGAAAATGTCGTCCGAGACCGAATTAAGGCGAATCGGTGTTAATGTTTGTCTGGATGCACCGTGACTGACACTATATCATTAGCTCGCTCCGTTACTAATACCGAATGAGTCGTATTGAATTATACTGTCTGTATTTCTTTGTCGTCACATTAGACCTTCTCTTAAGACGAATGTGTTTTTCCATGGAGCAAGTTGCCCTTAATACTCATCTGGGGGTCTACCATCATCTTCTGAGCTTTAACGTATCATACCGTGAAAGTAAACATCAAAGCTTCTTAGCAAGAGGTCCGTAATACGCGTTTTTTAAATGATCATATTTAGCCCCGGAAGGCGAATTATTTTAGATACTTAGACCTCATTTATTTACGAGATCTAAGAAGTAACCTCAGGAAGTAACTAGATTATTTTTAATTTTTACAAATATATGACCTGGAGGCCTGCCTTCATCGGTTTAAGCAGAGCGTGGTAAGAACTTCTGAGCTTTGACGATTCATTTCAGTACAGTAAAATTAAACATGTCAGTTATTAGTACGCCCTTATTAAACAGTCATAGAACGATCGCAAAGCGTATGTTCTATGTTCTAGCATGTCATTATACTGTGGGTGTGCTCAAAACTCGATCTGCGCTGCAATTTTGTTCTCAGCCCATCTCTCACTTTGCACACAACGCGCATTGCAATAAAGGAAACTATGGTAAGGAAGGAAAAGGAAAAGATAAGATAGTAACGAACTTGAATATATCTGTGAAGAAATTCAAAGTAGTAGTAGCAACACGAATACGTATCTAATGTCTTACATATTACGACATCGATAATGAAACTTCAGGCATACTTTTACCCTGGAACTTCTAGAAGATTTTGTGTTTCAAGTGTAAACACACATTATTACAAAGCATAGTTTAAACGAAGATTAGACTAGAACTATGCCCATCCCTTTATAAATTCTTATGACAGAAAGAGATGAAGCTACTTTTAAACCATGAACTAGCTTAGTCTATGTTATGTAATACGGGAGACAGAATCATTTCCGAATTTCAAAGTGTCTTATTACATATTGTTTTGTTTCAGCGATTGCTCTCTGCGTATATGCATCAGATGTGAAAGAGACAGCGAGCACAGCGGAGCCTGTGTCAAACAAAGACAAACGACAAACAGAAGACGAAGGGGTCCCGACTCGACTGGCGTACAGAATACCCAGGAAACAGGTAAATAAAACCAAAATAGCTCAATCCAAATTCTTGTAGAAATTAATTAAGAACGCGACTTTTAAAGATATATTTCCGTCCTGTTACACCTGTATTAACCAATTTACATTAATTGGGTGTATATAGTATGGACGCACCTTTGATCGTAGCCCGATTCACGTAATAATAACCGTAACGATGTGGTAGCGATTTAGTCGTTGACAGTGTTTTGCGATAGAGCAAAATGGCTCAGTTATCGTTGCGAAAGCGTCCTATAGAGTTGAAGTCCTATTGAACTAGGATTGCCAATCACGTGAATGCTACGGAGAGGATATCACTCGACTACGATTAATCGTTGAACGATATTTTGATCACTTATTTATTTAAATCAGGGCACAGCTTAAATCACATAACAAATTAATGTAGAAACTAAAAAGCTGTAGGAATCAGTTCTTCCGTACAAATCGTTAATGATCTTGTTAAGCGCGTTCCCAGACAATTCGTTTCACTAGATAAATACAGTGTTTTAATGTTTCACGTAGAAACTGCAGACTTCTTGGTTGGCAGAGCAATACTCGAGTGAAGAGAATGTGAGTAGTTTCTCTATCGTCATCGCATGAGACGAATCGGTGTTGGTCAAAATCATCGCACTAAGTCATTATAACGTCATTATGATCATTATTTTCATCTAAGTGATCTAATTTTCATCCGGTTTCAAGGCCATTATAATAATATCGATTTGTGTCGAAAGTTTCATGATATGACATTACAATTGGATCTTTTATAGTAAAAAATGCCATAAATACTATGCTAGTACTTCGTTTCAAAGGTTTCACCCGCGTGGTATAAGACCCAAGACCAAAAAGTTTCTAAGAAAATTCACCTCCATTGGGCGTTTCCACATTGGACGATAACTGTCACTACATTATACAACTACCCCTATCACGGGTTAGCAACCGTTTTCGTAATCTATACTCGCTAGCGTCTCCGCCGAATATTAGTAGTAGAAATTGTGCAGCGCCACCTGTCGGTGACGTGAAGAACTAAAATATCACATACAAATATTGCGAGTGACGCTAGCGAGTATAGTTTACGAAAACGATGGCAAACTCGTGATAGGGGTACAGAACGAAAACGTTGGACTAGCTGTTTGATACAATCTCGGTGATATTGGGTGACGAAACTGTGCAGGGTAAACATTACTCAGCTTAGGACTACACAGCAATGGGAGAAATATAAGTAGTGTGAACGCGGACATAAGACGTTCTAGAAAAACTAAATTAATAATATTTTTCAGAACGGTTTAATACCGATCGATATCATTGTCAAAGTGTCGTGTTGTCATCGTCGCAGTGTGAAAGCGCCCATACTCCGAAAACCCTTAATAACCTACTAATAAAAATACACCCTCCAAAGTTCATGTGTCTAGGACCAACGGTTTATTAGACTAAAGTCAATCGGGACTTTGAATATAATATGTATATCTAAGATATAATTATGTAAGTATATGTATCTATTATTTATTTATTTATTTATTTATTTATTTATTTATTTATTTATAGTTAATTATTACGGACATACCAATTACAATAATTAACATTGACATTTTAGAACAGGGATCTTATGCCTTATAAAATATACACTTATTATATATATCGAAGATGACAATCTCATAACTAGCTTCCAACCGCGGTTCTGCCCGCGTATAATTTATGACCATCCTGAAAATACATTCCAAGAATAGGTGGAAGAAAATTTAAAACCGAATGTTAAGTTTCAAAGATTATATTACAGATATAACTATGCTAGACAAGCATACATATTTACAATATCAGTATAGATCATTAATCATAACCCTAATAAGATGATCATTAACTAACATTAGATGTGACCCTGTCTGTCTCTCCAAATATGATTAGGGTCAGCACTCAAACCAAATTAAACATTCGAAAACTATATTAATATCTATTCGCATAAATAAAATTTAAGTATTTAGTGTTTATTTGTAATTTTAAATTAATAGCCTATAAAATTAACAGCCTTTTACTAAATGCATATGAATGTTTATACGGTAATAACAATTACAAAAAAATCTCTTTCTGCATGCTGGACTGTTTTCGACAGGACTGTCACTCGAAGATAGCTGATGTTATAAAAAAAAATGTGTTTTTGTGAAATATGTGTCATGGGTGGCTTACGCAAGTGAAACCGCGGCGCATATCTAGTAAAATTGATATAATTCAAATAGTTAAGGTATACATATAGTAAGTTTCTCATAAATAATATAAATCGGACACATAATTCGACACGACAACAGTTTGACATGATAGCATATATTACCGTCAATATTCCCATAGTTAACTATGTTAACGACACCAAGTTAAATAGCCAATGTTACGCTAAAGTAGATAATATCCTGAGTCGCCCTTTCACTTCTGTGCCCTAGATTTCGACACAAGTGGTCCTCTGAACTACTAAGTGTTGTCGATGGATTCGTGAGCTGGGAATTTAAGTCTATACCTACTAAATATTAGTTTGTAAGCTTGAATGCCCCAGGTAACCTTGGAAACCCTATCCTATTGCAAAATATATTTCACCATATAGGATTACACTTAAGGGTGGACATAGGCTATTTTGCATGTATATTAAAAGCAAATCCGCGAATAGAAACTGGTGTTTTACATATATATGCTCACGCCTGTATTCCCCGTAGGCAGGAGTGTCGCAATAAGAATAACCACTTTTAATCAAAGATGATTAAGTGCCAACGTGACAGATGATGAGTCTGTCGCCGTCCAAGGCACATACTTCTCAGACATATGTCAATTCTCAATGTTAATGCATTTTCTTAGTTCGATATAAACGTAATCATAACAACATGTAAGCCAAAAGACTTAGTCCAATCGCGATTCAGTCGTATCATAATTTAGTCATATTAGCTATCCAGACATATTCTTGGACTATAAGATACCCACCCATGATTGGTCCAGTGGGTTTTTAAAAGAATAATTTTCTATCTTCGTCGGGCCACGATGTTTGTATATGTTCCATAGCAATGGAGTACCACTCAGTTTCAAATCCAATCAAGCTCGTAACGATATTGAAGCGAGTAAGTCATTGACTACGTTGATTTTTTTTCGAAAGGGAATGGAGAGCTTTTGCACGGTATCGCGCGTCCTTCGTTCGATGGAAAACTCCAGTAAATGGGTAATATGAATGGGGTAATATGAATTTTATAATTAAGTTCATCGGTTTGAATCAACAAACAATGTATGGGATAACAGAGAGATGATACATACTATGTGTAGTTCTCATTACAGTAGGTTACTTAGTTATGAGGTAGGGATTATGAGATAAATTGTAGACTAATGCTTCCCTTTTTTCAATAAAACAGAGTATTTATTTTCCTCTTTCCATACGCAGGTGCACACCCTTTCTTTGCCTGGTATATTCAATATAATGTAATGTTAGATGGTCGAGGTGTGTATGTAAGATAATTTACGTTTGCGAGACACATTATTGTCGGTAATGGCAACACACAATGACAAACGACACTTGCTACTACGTAACAGTTTGTTAAATGGGCAAGTTATACTTCGTATGAAATTTCTGTCTATGTCTTGTCTAAGTTATTAAAAGCACATAAAGCCGTTGGTACTATAGACAAAGTGACTTCGCTAATGGAAACGACACAAAATGTATGCGAATGACATAATTATTTAACTTGATTGATTTATGCATTTATAGAGAGAATGTTACTTTATGTACGCCTACTGATCTCCCTCTGATCGTGTCGTCTTATCATCTTATTGGACTATGAGAGTGAGGGCATAAAATAAAGAGTGTACCTGAGTTTGCGCACACACTTGTGCACTATAATATCTTCTACGCAGGTGGCTAATCCCACCGAGTCTAAATAGTAAAACATGATACATTATTCGGATAAATCTGTTGCTCTGAAACTCACCTTTCTTGTACTTGACTTTTATTCATTAATTATCATTTTATATATGTGTAAAATAAAAAAACCATATCGCAGTGTAAAATTCAGTGTGTCTGTATTGATTAATGTATTGTGTCACACGTTATCCGCTTTGTCGCTGCAAATAGCAGTTTAATACGTTTATAATAGGGTGTTTGCGACATTTGGCGTTATAATAGGAGCATGAAATAATAGTTTGGTTGAAAAATTGCTGCAACTTGCAATGGCTAATAACACACTGTCCACCGTTGAGGAATCCCTGCTATTGTGTAAGATTGCAGTCACATTTGACGTAATCACCTTTAGCAAGACCGTCTTGGTTTATAACGATATTAACAGATGTGAAATGTTTGCTAACGAAGGTAAAAAGTGTACCTTATGTATTGTCATCAGGAAACCTTTTTGTGTATATCCTATACATACATAAGATAAATAAGACGTAATAATCATATTATATCGTAGTAGTCTGGTATTTCTGGAGGAGCTCGTAGCACAGTTGCTATTGCGCATATCATTCGATCAGCGAAGTTAAGCCAGTAATTGGATGGAGCTCCCTCCGTACTTCGGAGAGCACCGTCGGTCCCGGTTGCCAATTTATCATCTTTGGCAGTCGTTACAGGTCAGTCGGATGCCTAAAATAGTCTGACAACTGGTGTAACCCAGATCACAGATTTTCCTCGTTAAAGGGGTTTGCGAAGGTCAGATGGCAGTCGCTTCGTATTAAAATCAGGTGATCAGCCACATCGGGTTGAATCAAGTGCTGACCCTAACAGTGTATGGGATAAGCCCAGGGAGATGATGATGATGAGTCTGGTATTTTTCCCCACTTCAATTACCTAGTACCAATTATGTAGTAGGTATTAAATAAATAAATCTAAACTCATTTTCTTTAAATGTTCCCTTCACGTGCCATGTAGCAATTTACACCTGATTATGAAAGAAATATGTTGTTATTCTAGATTTTTTAATCGACAACATACATGTCTACCTCAATGAACCAAAGTTAGGCATGCACAACGCTTACCTACATATTATGAAATATATAGGTACTTAAACGAATAATGAGTAGGTATGTAAGTTACCACAAACGTGAGCAATATGTCATATCCATAAAGAAAAAAAAATCCGAAATAAAACTACCAATGACATTAAGGTACATACTGCAAACGTGAGCAATATCCAATTTATTGAAATATTTATTTATTTATTTAATACACCATATTATAAGGAACTTGACCTGCAATAGTTGTAATTATTGATTGCAGGAAAAGGTATTTCTTCATCTTATTATATCCGATGACTTTTGCGCAGTAATTTTATCATTATTTCAGTAAATAAGTATTGATCTTTATGATTCAAATCATGTAACTAATAGAGTACAGATTGAAACATAACAATGACGACATATGTTATTATGGTAATAACCAAATTATTAACTTCATAGATAAAATTATAATATGACGAAGCTATACTTGACCAGCCATTATAGTGAAACCTGATTCGGTTACGTTTAAATGAATAAAATGGCCTAAAAATCTTTGCCAATTAATTACAATAACATTATTTATTGAGGACAACTCGATTATGATTGATATGAATTCGTACATTATTGTTGCGTTTATAATACCAAAAATTAAATAAATGTTATCGTACATACAAAACTAGTCTGCGGCTACGACCTACCAGGGTACCTACCATCATCGGTTTAAGCAGAGCGTATTAAGAACTTCTGACCTTTGACGTTTAATTTTGGTACCGTAAATTTGAAAGTAAAATCTAAGGAGTAATACGCACTTAAACGATAGTTGGCCCCCAGTTCCCAGTCGGACAGCTGTGAATTCAAACAAAACCTTGTCTATCCTATTGTTATTGTACCCGTTTGATCGAGGGCATCTAAAACTAAGGGTGAGGTGAGGATGAACGTAAATAAAATGAGGTTACCGCTTGTTTTTTATCAAATAAAAAATTTAAAGACGTATGTATAGTGCCTGAGACGGCGATAGACTCACCATCTGTCACGTTGGCACTTAATCAAATTCGGTGAATAGTGGGTGTTGTGATAACAATACCTCTGCCTACCCCTTCGGGGAATACAGGCGGGAGCATATGTAAAAATTTAATTCGTATAATTATTTAACGATACTCTTCAAAGAAAATTCTTGCGGACTATTTTCGGTTTTAATTTTAGAACGAACAAGAAATGTGGTAGGAACTCTGTGAACTTTCGACCGAAAAATTCATGTATTATTACACGTGTTTCAAAGAAATATTTTGAATAAACATTAATACGACGCTTTATAGTAATTTTTAAATTTCTATTAAAAAAATAGTACCTAATTCGGTATTTTATAATTTTTTTTTACTAATTTTATTACCTCACACTGTTTTACCATATCGCTCAAATTGTTTTTATTCATACACTGACTCGCATTTGGAATATTATGCTTCTGTATCGCAGTGATTATCTATGCTATTCTTATATTATATGTATTATTAACAAATAAGTAACGTTAAAGTGTATTTAGATGTATTGTTATCTTAAACAAATTATTCGAAACTAGTGGCGCCACCACATAAACGCTCATACCTAAACTAAGTTTCCTATTTACGTCACTAGATGTCGCTGTACCAAATTAGATCGCGCTATGGTTTCGTTCCCCGCGGTACATAAAAGCTAAATGTTACGTATCAACAGTAACTCTGGTTTTCCTTCAAAACGTATAAATCTTTCGCCTTTTACTAAAGATTTCCGTGGAGGGGGACACTCAAATGAGTCTTAAGAACTTTTTTGATGCTCTGCTAACGCGGGGCCTATTAAACCAAAAAATCGCATCCTCAGATCAATAGAGACTCAACTAAAAATTTGCGATAATAATGGTAAGAAATGCAGACTTCACGCAAAATGTATTCTACGTAGTATATCCACAATGCAATACCTAAATTATAATTAAAAAAATAAAAAAAAAGATTTTTATTTGAGCCATTATTATTCTAAGGGTGCGATATTTAGATACCATTAAAAGATACTGATTCTTGTAAGGAAATAATGTAATATCTGTTTGTTCGTACAATACATGGGTTGAATCAATTATGAAGTAACAAACACGAAGATCGAAGTTGGTATTTTCGCAGAATTTGCATGTTTGGTATGCCACAGGCCTGCTGGTAATACAAACATTGTAAGTTCACCAAATTGTTATTGTTAATTACAAACTGTTTGTGTAACCCATTTTATTTCCAACTAACTGTGCCTCGCGGTTTTACCCGCTTAGGATTAACAATAAAAATTATGTGACACTGATATATTTTAAGCATTAAACAAATAAGTTGTATCATCAACCAGTGAAGGGGACTTTGGAAGCTGTCCAGCCGTTTATGAAATCCGGAAAAACAGACAGACGGAAAGAGATTTTTTTTAAGTAGTTTTTTCATGCTTTTACCGTATATTCTTTCATATGCATTCAAGTGTTTATATGTATTACTGCAAAAATACACTACAATTTTATTTATCTGCATAAGAAATGTAACAGATACAGTTTTATTGAATGATATAGAAGTAATGACAAAATGACGTATACAACCCTTTCACTGTCTGGTAGCTATACTGTTATACAACATGTTTAAACCAAATATTGGACGGGGTACGAAATATGAAATCGAATGTACTTATAGCATTTGACCACACAATGTTTGTGAAACCGGCCCTAAAATCTCAAGCTATACAATTGTGTATTTTCGTACATACGTACTACCTACTTTTAATTTTAATAAATGTTATGCATTAGAACTGTGTCCATGGGCTTATATAATTTTTTAGATGATTTAGTTTATTACTCAAAATTGTAAAAATATTTTAGAAATTATAGCTTCTGAGTTTATTGCCAGATTCTTTAAAAGTTCTTCCGAACCCGGCGGTAGCGTGTAGAATCCTGTATAATCATGTCGTACTAACGCTTCGAAAGTACTTTGTTAAAAACCTAATCAAAAAAAGATATTATTGAATTTGAATTTGAAAAAAGAGCGACTGACCACTTCACGTCAACATACCTTGTTACTCGGAATCTGATTATCGTCAACGGCGCGACGGATTTCGTAATTGTGAGGCATAAACTGCCTCGGTTTGGAAAATGGTCGATAATGGCGGCATTGTCTAGTTTTTCCTCGGCTTTCACCGTTGACACATAATGTAATACATAATTGCATGTACTCTGTCTTAGTGGCTAAGAGGCCACTTCAATTGTTGATGCTTTTTCTTTGATTACCGTGAGACTAGGTTTTTATTTACATCCGCATTTGACAGAGTTGGTTTTAAAGCAGGTGCTCATATTCTTTGCTATCTTTCGATTATGTTAGATTATTTATGATATCATAACATACTTTATTTATGACTCCGTTGCCTACCTTTTGGGGTAATGATTACTTAAGGATAATTCATGTAACAAGGTTTACTCAATCATACATTTTTTTATTATATTATTTGGGAAAACATTTATTGTAATTAAGAATTATTTACAATAATTATAATCAAAGAACATGATGCCGAGTGTTTTGTCGGTTCTTCTCAGAAGGTTAGTCTCCGAACCAGGGGTCAGTTCTACCATGTTCAAAAGTGTATAGCCCAAGGCCTAAACTGAATAAATCATGTTAATTTTCATGTTCGCTAATGTATAGAAAATATACATTATATTTGAAGAGGAATCATAAGCTACTATTTATATGCCTCTTAGGAATGTTATGTGTAGGTAATTCTTAGACGAAATAGGGTTCACATAATCCTATTAGGATCAAAAATTTAATTGTTTTCTTTTTATTTCCAGGTCGCTCCCGTTGAGGAACCTCAAGAAGAGGATAAGGAAACGTCAAGGTAAATAAATGAACTAGAATAACTGTTTAGGTAAAGGTCCCGTCACGAATTATGACCGCGTACCTAGAACACGCAGTAATCTTTTTATGAGTCTGTCTCCGTCTATGTGTATTGCGCGAGGCGAATACATGCGCAGTTACCCTATTTTCGCTGAGCTCTTAGCTCGTGACGGCACCTGTACCCACTTAAGGTAGATCTATATTTCGAATGTGTGAAATCCGGTTATGCTCTACCTCTCTTATATCAATCACTGGCTAACAGCTCGAACTGTCCGTCTTTGACGACCCAAATGGCCCACGTTTTAACTCTTCTAAATTAGCCTTTCATGTATACCATAGGATAGCTACCTCGTAAAAAGTCCTATGGCTCTGAGCCAAGATTGCCTGGCGTCTACATTGCTGTCACGTGCAGTTTCGCGAATGAGTTTCTATTTGTCTTACTAAATAAAATATAGGTCTCTCGTGCCAGAGTTACGATTATTTAGGCACTTTTATGAAATCTTCTAGCACTGAGGAGTAACTGAGACATTAAAATATTGGATGGATTGGATTGGATCATAATTTAATGACATAGAATATACTTTATATAAGTTATATAAAGAAAGTAGTTGTAATTTATAATATGTTGGAAATCACCAAAATACCATGTCCATAATTATTTGACATCCCTGGACACTATCGTTACAGTTGGCTTACTCAGATTATTAACATTGTCCTCGCGTTTGCGAATAGAAGCGATATAATATGTATGGAAATGACGTATGTCACGTGCTTGATTTATGTAATTTCCATACATGTGGTATGAGTGTGAATGAAAGGGAATGTCTGAGGACAGACATTGTTTCAGAAGGGCCGAGTGTGGAATTGATGAAATGAGTTTGTATGCGATAGTGAAAGGCAATGTTTAAAAGTTAAAAATGGAAGTTGAAAATTAAGAAGAAAAGAGAATGACAGATAAGAAAGACGATGGAAGACGTGAACGACGAAAAACAGGAGTAGTATTTTATTTTTATTTTATTGTGTTGAAAAGAAGAAGTAAATATATATAAACGTTTATTATACTTTTATTATTGTTTGGTAAAATACGCCAAACTACATACATTTTGTATTGCTTCTATTAGGGCAAACGCGAGAGAATGTTACATTGTCTTCAGGCCCAGATCAGAAAAAACCTAAAACTCTTTTGGGCAATTTTTTTAAAGAATCGGACTAATGAAAGACTCTATTTTTAATTTTTATACGCAGTGCATGGGTGGTTTTGGAAAGTTTATCCTCCTCTTCCGCCTACAGGCGTTCAGCTACAGCTGAACATACTGATTTGGGAGCGACGGGTACGGTCACAAATTGTGCACATATTCGAGTCGTACTCATAAAAATATAGCAAGCTTAAAGGTATCATAAATTATTGCTTACAACGTAGACAGTCGGCTATTTCACCAAGTATCAGAGCACGGATGGCAGTATTATTGAGCCCTTTAACCTTATAGCAAGCAAATATGGCAAAGTTCACAACCTATCACGCTAGGGGCATGCTAAGAACTAAACATTTTATCTGAAAGTGGGTGTAATGAACATGGCATTTATAATGTTATGTGTTCAAGGCGTACTTCCCGGTGATTGCCAGTAGTATTTTCAATTTTTCTCTTATCCATTACTAATATTAAATAAATAATGGTAAAGGATTTGTATTTTTGCTAGTAATGAATAATATATTGCTTCTAAATTTTTTTCACAAAATAATTTCATAATCAGTGATAACAGCAATATTGTTGATAAACCTAAATAATCGATCCATCATCCAAGTCAAGTAATGAAGCTAATATTTAAATATACTAACATTTTCATAACTGTTTCACGTGTCCCCGTAAAGGAGTTCGAAGATTCAAAAGTTTATAGACGATTCATATACCATACATTAATCTAAATAAAACAAGTGACAAACGGACAGGTAAGTTGCTTTAGATTGCTAATCGAATATGCTTTGCACTCGTGTGTTCCGATCCCATCCTTGTCTCCATAGGTATAACTGTTAGGTAGTTCCAAAAATATACACCGGTAGGGTAAAGCTCCTTCATTAGACTGATTCAAAACACACATCTACCCTATAATTGGTTTATAATAAAACGTTTCGTAAGTCAAGTACCCTACAACACATTGAAACATTACATTTCATACCGAATTCGTTGAATTACTTCTCAGAGCTATGCGCCTCCTAACCTGCGTATCTTCATCTTGTAACTCATTTTGTGACAAATAATTCTTTCGTTGACAGAATGTGGTTGAAGCCTCGACATGTCCTTCCTCACGTTGCAAGATAACTGAACCAATTTTATTACCTACATCAAATATTTTATATACATGACGAACTTTGGAAAGTCAATATAAAGACTTGGCAATATTTTCCCAAAATTACTAAGACGGCCTCGTGCTGTCGCCGTCTTTTCTCCCGAATAAGAAATTGAAAGATTACGCAAGTGAAATATTAAGTAGGCCAGGCGATGTGCTTTCTAAGCACGTGCCGATTAGGATATAAATACGTATTCGACAACACCGTTGGTCTAGTTGTTATTTACCTAACAACGCTTGTGTCGTGGGCTCAATCCCTGTAGAGCAGCAGAGCATAAAGGTATTATGCCTATGTGAGTTTTAATTTTAGGCAAAAAATATGCGACATGAGGATTTGTGATCAAGTTACACAGAATACATTTTTAATGCATGCGACGAATTAACTTTCAATGTATGATGTTTTTATCTTGAGTTTGGGAGAACATAACGGGTTGTTCCATTTCAATATCAGAGCCCGATTAGGGACTGTAGGTACAGTCCCCACCTTATATAAATACGCAGCGAAATAACGCTAAGTACTAGGGTAATGCAGTGTTCCTGTGTGTATCGTCGCCAGTGCTCCAAGGAGAGGAAAAAGAGTGGTATTGTTATGTTCAATTGCAATTACGTTAGCAACAGTCACGCGTACTTTTGGTATCGCAAGCTTTCATGGTTACCTAAAATTTATAAATATGTAAAGTGACTCAATGTACTGCTACTCAGAATACACAGTTCATAGTCTACTCCGTTCTTTTTAAAAACACGTTTGGGACTAGGTGATGCTGTTCAAAGCTTAATGTTTGCAATTATTTATGTTTCTAGCCGATCTAACAGCGAGGTGTATCGACCGGGTCAGGTATTTTCCCTCAACCCGCAAGAGCTGATCGACCTCCAACCGGAGAGGAAGCCTCTATCTGGCTCTCAGTTGCTCCAGCAGCTATACCCTCAGCAAGAACAGAAGCAAAGCGCGCAGCAAGTTTATTACCTTGAACCGCAAACTGCGCGCCAGGTAAGAATTTATATTTAATATTTTGTGTTGTTGCTCGTGATCATTCGATCAGCGAAATTAAGCAATCCTGACCCTAGCCAGTAGTTGGATGGGTGACCGCTTCGCCAATCGTTACAGATCAGTCGGAGGCCTAAAATAGTCTGACAATTGATTTAACCCAGGTCACAGATTTTCCTCGTAAAAGGGGGTGCGAAGGTCAGAGGGCAGTCGCTTCATATAAAAATCAGGCGATCAGCCCCACGCTTCATATAAAAATCAGGCGATCAGCCCCACGCTTCATATAAAAATCAGGCGATCAGCCCCATCGGGTTGAATCAAGTGCCGACCCCGACAATGTATGGGATAAAGCCCGGGAGATGATATGATACATCCTACTAGTCTTTATCAATAGGAAATTTTGCATGTTCGTTATTTAAATCAAGCAAAATGGTGTAAAGGATTCGGATGAAATTTGGCACAAACATATATCGACGCCATCCCCGAAGGGTCCCCGAATCTTATTATCTAGATAAACACTATTAACCTCATAGTATTTAATTTAAGAAAAATGGTAGGAGGTACCTGTAGGAAGATGGCGAAGGCGCATGCGAAAACAAGTTAGTTATAAATTATATATTAACAGTTTCTCAAAACATTTCTTTTGAGAAACTGTTAATATAAAAAAAACGTAAAAGAAAAGACTTATAAAAAATTACAAATATTTCACTCAATAAATTATCACCCATAATTTGGTCCATCTTTCCCTTAGATCATTAGAGTTCAAGATAAAATTATTAAATAGCTATTATATTTACATAAGTCAGCATCATACATATTAAAAGTCCAACTCTTGTCGGTGTAACTGATGCAATTTCTTCCATCCGTCTCTATCCAGTGCCATCTCTTTGACCTCCCTATACGTCATGACAGACACCGTCACATAATTAGGCGTATGTATATAAGTAGGTAAGTAGGACTAAATATTGTCGGGCCCGAGTCTCGTTTTAGAAATAGTTCGGTTCGATCGCTTGAGCCGCTTAATATCATGAGGGATTTTATTATTTATCCCAGTGGGTTATGGTTTGCAAATCCATACCTACAACTAAAAGGTCAATACGTTTGTCATGTAATGACTCTGTCACCTTATTGATCTACATATTTTGTTATTTCAGATCGCTATCCAACCATCCCATGCTGTGATAGCTCGCCCTCACTACTCCCTAAATGGCGGGGAAGCATCAGTAGGCGCTGCTCTAGCAGTGAGTGACACTGGTGCTAATTCTGCAGACTCCTTCGATCAAGAACTCTTGGCTTTGTTGGGGCGAGAGCCTGGAAGGCAAGAGGATACTCGACCACAGACCTTCTCGCAGCAGACACCAACTGCGCAGAGCGTGGCACCTTTATATCAATCGGTGTGTATACATTTTCACTAAGTACATTTTTTATATCACTGAGGTTTCAACAAAACACACGCTTGAACAACAAACAAAATTTTGATTTGCGCGAAAATGATCTGCTACGGGAAGTTAGCAGAGCATTATGAAAATTTTATTTCCAGGTTTCAGAGCCAGAACTATCTCTAAAAATTATCAGGAACTATAGAACTCTTCTGCATGCTAATAGAACTCACTTTTATTTTTGATCTGCTGGGATTTGATCTGCTAAGTTCACTGACACACGCATAAAGCGTATAAAGCTAATGCATCCCATGAAATCAAACACCAAATGCGTAAAAATCACTTCACAACATTCTTGAAGAACCTCATACTGTACTGGCTCTGAAGAACCATGCCGGGGAACTCAATCCACAGATTATTAAGCATGATATCCTTATATCCTAGAGGTTATATCTCTGTTCTGACTAGTTATTTGCATATCTATTGCTTGTTGTAATATTGTAATAATTTATAATGTACAATTTCAGATTGATCAATACCAAGCGAAACCCAGCAAGAAGCCAACGAAACTCCGTGCTAAAGTCCAATACGTAGCGGCTCCATCAACAGCGGCTCCCCAACAATATCTCATTGAAACCACTAATGTTCAACAGCAACAACAACAACAGCAGCAACTACAGCAACAGCAATTACAACAGCAACAAATACAGCACCAACATCAGCAATCAGCGCCAGTCCAACTACAATACCGTACTCTTCAACCTCAAAGAGCACCTCAAGCCTTACGTTACGTCTCCATTCCTCAAACCCAGTCCATCCAACAATCACTGTATGAAAATTCAGAAAACCAAGGCTTAAAAGTCGTAGCTGCCCCGAAATTGCAGCCGCAACAAAGACCTATTAACTTCAGATTCGTTCCTTACCAGCAACCTGAGGCTGCTCCGAAACAGTACAGAATCGTTGAAGCTCCAAGACTTCAACCTATTAGACAAGAACAGCGTCTTCAAGCTTCCAGTGCAGAAAGGCCTCTGACATACTTGAAGCGTTACCCAGAGCCAGATAAAATGCGCTCAGTCAAAATATACGAGCCAGTGACACCCGAAGGAGTACCTCTTCAACAAGCTCAGATCTTCAACGACCAGTATTATCTTCGCCCAGTATACAGAGCTGATCAGCGAGCCCGATATGAATTGCAAACTCCAGCAGCAAAGCAAGAGCCACAACGGCTCCTCGAACCTACCAAGCCACCACACTCAGCCATTTACGTCAGTAAGAACCTTGCACCAAGAAAACAAGTGAGGCCGGAGCCTACTATGAGGTATGAACAGAAAATTGACCAGCCTCAAAGGGAACAGCAGTACAGATATGAACAACCGTCCAACATTGAGCAGGTGAACATTGAACAAAACGGCCGGAGTTTGGAGGAACAGCGCTCGCAGTTGCCCCCACCTAGAAACAACAAGGCATATACTCCTGAGGAGTTTGCTGCTCTGGTTGCAGCTGGATACTCAGTAACTCCTGTGCCAGTGGGTTCATTGAACTCACAAGCAGCGGAGTCTAGATCCTCAATAGAAACAGTAACCCCGCTACCTAAGCGTCGTTACTCAAGCAGACATCAGTACCTCCCTCGTAGAGGAGACGACGCCCCCTAAACACTGACATATTCCTGTACATAGTATTAGCCATAATTTTATAAACTAAAGATAGTGATATTCATAAAATATTATTTCATTTGTTTCCCTTTAATGACAAGGCATGTATTTTGATAACACTAACAATCACTTTTCCTGAGTGGATAACAGCGCAGCGGTGTAACTTTGAGTTCATAAAAGTTTTGACTGGAAAATAACATTAACCTTTTTGTGTTTTCTCAATGCACACTTTCTTTATCTTTCGTACTTGATTACTTACACGTAAATAAAAATGAAAAGTTTTACTTAATGATTCAATTGATTTGTTCGATTTTGTTTCCTCGCCAATTCTGGCTACATTGAACTATAGTTACGACGAATTTCACTTTTCTGGGTAATCCTAATAGATTTCATGACTTCGTTCCGAAGTTTTTTCTGCCCACTGATCTATCTTACTAGCAACCCGCCCTCGCTTCACTTCGGGTGACAATCTTAAAAAATCTATAAATATGGATTTCTTTTAGCTATGATCGATTGGAGTTCAACCGTAACAAGATAATCGTAGTTTAGAAGAACGATGGGTTCAAGGAGATAACAAATAATATAGAAATGGTATTTAAGATTAAGAATAGGATTACGCTGATATACCAGATTAATCCAACCGAAATTCTTACTCAAATTTTATTCCTGTATTGAATGCTATTCATAAATTATATTAATTAGGTTTCTATTTGAAACATTGAAACATTTTTTTTTGAATTGAGTATGAATCTAATATTTCCAGGTATTATTATTAAAGTACCTTAGTTTTAATTTGTTACAGCTAATTACGATCCAATCTCATAAAATCAATAAAAAACACACAGCAACAGAACGACCCTCAGAATTTGCAACATATTCTGTTACATCTATTTGCAGAAGATAATATAAATCTACCAGCTGGAAAATAAGTTGCATCATTTGCATACAGGAGACCTGTCATCATATATTTAAGCAGAGCGCATTAGGAAATTCTCAGAAATTCCATTTGGTAAAACTTAAACGTCAAAGCTAAGAAGTTCTTAATACGCGCTGCTTAAACATTCATTGTTGGCCCCCACGTATCAAGATTGCAACTATCATGGGCTTAATAAAACTATAATGTGTACACGTACAACAAGCCTGAGAACACGGATTAGAGATAAACAAGTTCTAAAGGCGTAGTCATTCGTAATGGGTATTTTCTTTTATGCAAATGTGCTTATCCAATTTTTCCGGAATTTCTTGACAGCTTAACTACTTTTATTCTTAATATTTGAACATCGAACGCTTTCAATAATTAATTTATTAAATCGTGACTTGGCGGTATGCATTCGATGATGTGTAATTACCATCAATGGTCAGCGATATCTATCAATTAGTACCTACGTGCAACCAAAAACATTTAGATGGAGACAGACTCATAAAATGCCCATTCAACTCGTTCTATTTTTTACTATGTTATTTGAAATCGCCAGAATAACATGTCATTATTATACATGATTATAAATGTAACCGTCTGGTTCGGAAGGTCGTTTTCACTGAGAAGTAAAAAAAAATCCGTAATTCACTGCTAAGAAGAAGTATTTTTTTGAAGGTACATAATATTATAGTTGCGAAAAAGTCTTTGTTTATGGGTCTTTTGTCGGCTAAGCCGATGAATCGATTGGCTGAAGTTTAGTAATAGATATAGATTTGACCCCCAGGGCGTATATTGTCCAAATGGCAATCCACGCACTCTAACGTCGCGTGTAATATATTTCGTTGTCTTCCTGACAAACTACGCATCAGAACAGAAATGAGGGATTAAACTTTATTCAGACGGTCTTTTGTTCCGTATCAACAATCTCCAGCGCTAAGTACATTACACATCCCAAATAATAGGACCTTTCTCGTAAACATAACTTCAACTTCCATTAGTTACGCAGCAAGTTATTGCTTTATCTTTATTATCTTTGCCATGTGTGTTTTCCTTTTAACACTGTTCCGTACGCCAAGAATGCGTTGCAATTTCACAAATATACCTTCGATCCGCATTTCAACCCTTTAAGGGTAGAATGTCGAAATACCCTTTCTTAGTGTATTATCACCTCACCAAGAACACACCCTCCAAATGACAGGTTTTAAGACTAGTGCCTTGGCTTTGCGTTGATTTAGTACGGGATATTTTATGTGTCTAGACTATCTTCTGCCCGCAGTATTGCCTGCATGGCAGTAACATTTCACAAATTTTAAACTCCCTTAGGCGTTGAATTTATCTAGATCCTTTTCTAGTAGCCCACATTATAAGGGTTTATTTAAAAAAAAAACGATTTAGGATACCGCGGGAAGAAATTAAATCAACACGGGCGAAACCGCAGGGCACAGTTAGTTATGTATATAGATAGTGACTTGTAATGACTGAAATATTTATATAATCCTTCCTGATTGGCATTCCCTGCGTATTTCATTAATGAGCGTACAAAATACACGATTCCAAATGAAAAGCTTACAGTTCACAAGGTAATTACACCAATGGTGTTCAAAATGAAGGTACGTTTTATATACGAATTCGATTTGGCAATCAACCGCTTTGAAGTGCCAATTGCTATTCGAGTTACAGATGATACAATTCCCAGCAAAAAAAATGTGTAACATAATATTTCTGATCTCTGTTGTGTCAATCACGTGCTCAAAAAATAAAATGTTTCATCTAGATAAATAAATATAACACTTGTTTGAAACGTAGGCACTACGTCTACATTTAATAATTTTCAGAGACATTATGGATCTCGTTACGGACATGGATAAAGGTATTACTTTATCCATTATACGATTATGAGTATGTAATTATTTCAGATTATCTGCTAGTTTTGGTTACGGATATTAGATTTATTACTATATTACTATTACACTGAAGTTAAATATAAACACAAATAGGATGTGTAATTATTTGGTTTTATTTACTTATAGGCTTTACAAAATATGTCGTTTTATTTTGTTAAGTGCGAAAGCACTTATACGAAACTATCCGAAACTTAGCTAAGCGAAAGTCCTCCCAAAATGAACGTAAATTCAATTGTGTATACTCGCAAAACTCAAATATATTGAATATGTCGTGCTTATTAAACGATCATAGTTGGCCCCCAGTTACTTCAGTGGTTACAAAAACAGAACAATGCTACCCCTTTCTGAAAGGTTAGAGTTGGGTTAGAGTGAGGTAATAAATCTACACAATGCAAAATGATGAATTAATGTGAATATTGCATGAATAAATCATCACGAGATGTAAATGCAGCTAGCCTGTTGTTCCCGGCTCTGCCTCCATACATCGAAAACTAAATTGGACGTAATTTACAATTCGTGGGCTTTGCATATTCAGTACCCTTGGACAATAGACATTACATTAGGTCACTAGTAATAGTCGTAGTAACATGGTAACCACGCAGTCGCAACCATAATTATGGCGCTTTCACCGAATAAGTATTTAAGTACCAAAGAGACAGCTAAATAGGTAGGTATAATATGCTTATCGCCGTCTGAAATCCTCCTTATCTTCGGGTCGTTATTGTCACTGCTTGGAGACATGATCACCTTCTTGACTTTGTCGCCTGTTCCCATATTTGGCGATGTGGAGTGCTTTGTTGACACTGATTTTCTAAAGTATCACACTGTATTATAGTTACCTATATGTTTTAACAGCCAAACCCTCATCAGGACAACTTAGGATATAAGTGAAATATCGGGAGGTGATAAAGGAGGAATAGCAGCACAAAGTAGTTCAAGCTAAACTAATTTAATTTCTCCTATAGAGCTTAGTCTATGCTAAATCTCTTTATCAACTAGTGTTTCCCGAAATCGAGTTAGGCCAGTAACATTTGAAATAACACAGAAATAATACGAAGTATTATAAGGCTGAGAATGCGATAGACGCATGATCTGTCACGTGGGCTCCTGATATTCTTCAAAGTGGTCGTTGTATAACAATTAACACAACACGTGCCTTCCGCTTAGGCTAGCCGCACACATCATTATTACTGTCAATGTGTACTTTATTGACAATATTATTGAGTGTGAGTGGCAAGCCTTAGGGAGCGCTTATCAAAAAGTAAATATTTTGTATCTGTTGGTATATTTTCATCCAATGTTTTTGAGCTCAGGATGAATGTATTCTGTGGTTATACGCAATAAAATCATCGCGATATTGATTCAATTACCACCGCTTCGGCTCATCCGGTCCCCGTCCTATCTATTTGAGTTTGTTTAATGACATTAAATCTATCTGGCTATCATATTGTGCAGAAATTGTATTATAGCCCAGATAGTATTTCTTCTCAAGAGATTTCCTTCTCCATTGTCTATAGTTTGTGGTTGATACCCTTAAGAGACATAATATACAAATTTCTTTACATATAACAATTGGATGTTGTAATAGTCGGAATCTTCTTTACTGAGTATTTCTTTAGCGCATGTAGATTTTTCAATAACTACGACACAAATTGTATGCGGTTTTAACAATTAAAAAGATAGATTCGGTTACCTACAGTTCAATCGAATCGAGTTGAATGGAGTCGCTTGCAAACAAGCTCACAAACTTGGTGAAGGGCATAAAAGTGTGTTAATAAAGAGCAGGGGGCCTACTTACTAACTTCTAAGCTTTGATGTTTCCTTTTTGGACCATAAAATTAAACTTAAAATCTAAAAAGGTCTTAAAACGCGCTCCTAAAACGATCATAGTTGGCCCCCAGGTACTTTGTATGTCATCAAAGTTTGAATATCTGGTATTATTCTGGCGTGAGGTCCTGCACGACCAACTAGCCCAAAACATAGCTTCGAAAGCTACCTCCTTAAGTTTAGTAAACATAATTATTAGACATTAAATATTTCTTGCCAATGGTAGACAGAGAGGTATAATGAGAAGATTTCCTTCATGACCATACTTAAAAACTCGGAAGTCTGGGTAAAGAAAATAATATTTCTTCTCTGCTATTCTGATTTTAACTGTCGTGGAATTCGAGGGAATGAATGTATGAAGGTTAAATGAGTGTGGTGGATATGGGTGGTGTGGGGTTTGAGTAGTCGTCTGCTACATGTTCGAATCCCAGCGGTGCACCAATGAGTTTCTCTAAAAACGTATGTACTTACTGTGATTTCACACTACGTGCTTTACAGTGAAGGAAGATATCGCCAGGAAACCTGCATATGTCTGAGACGGCGATAGACTCACCATCTGTCACAACACCTCTGCCTACCCCTTCGGGGAATACAGGCGTGAGCATATATGTATGTATCTCTCGCAACAACCCTGCTCTTTCTTAAAGTGTCAGGATTGGTTATTTACCGTAACTTAGAGATTGTACCTTGGTGTTAGGACCAACTTACAATCTCTAAGTCGTCAGATCATAAACTGCGTGGTTTATTGCCGGTGAGTTTGTTAGTTCAACACCTGGCTCAGCAATCATTTAGCAACACGTATATATTCAGTTTTATGAGTACTTCTAAATGGGTTATGAGGTTGGGGAGCATCTTTTATTGGTCCTAACGCATCTGTTTCTTGTTTTTATGATGAGCCTTCATTGGTTTGAAGGTGTTGCGAGTTCAATTCGCGCATCAGAGCATTTGTGAGATGAGCATATGTTTGTCTAGGTGTTTGGTATGTAATTATAAGTATTTATTTACAAAAATAAAGTTTATAAGCATTATATCCGTTGTCTGGTACCTATAATACAAGCTTTGCTTCGTGTGGGAGTAGATGGCGCTATGTGGTAATGTCCTAACAGACAGAAAATTATTTTTTTCTATGTATGTATCGTGAATACTTTCATTATGCACTTAGTGAAAAGCTGTTATTTTAGAATTACAAACGGACACTTCAATTTTATTTATCTGTATAGATGTATAGATTTTTATTCTTTAATCATTCCCTGATCGAAGAATAAAAAATATTTATGAAATGGATTATTTGTTAATTTTGTTAATCTCATCAACACTTCATAAAATCTTTGCTTTTGGCCATTTATAAGACCCACCTTTAGCTTGCACGATACCTAATAGATGTTAAACCTAAAGGCATATTATGCATTATGATAATTCTTATAGTAAACACGCAAATAAATATTGATATCGGACATACGAATTTATAAGCAAACAATATCTTTTATAACAAAAAATTCAACCTGTGAACGCCAGTCTCGGGGTTCTCTAGTTGGGTTATCGTCCCGTAGGCTGAAAGCCTCACGTCTGAGCTACCATAACTTGACCCTACACACAAAATTCCATGAAAACCGTTGGAGCCGTTTCCGACATCCAAGAGAGAGTTATTTTACATAGTAGGAAAAAATCTAGCTGTGGTGTCATTTTTATGTCAAAGATATTTACTTCTTACTACATATCGATCTGCACATTGATACATAGTAGTACACATATCCAGAATAAATACCTAGAGGATTTCCTCAAAGTATTACTATAATTTCCTAACTATATCTGTCTACGCTGGTTGGTACGAGTCATAATATCGACGACGGCGGTTGAAAGGTTTCCCGCATTATTGCTACTCTATTAAGGGGTAGATTGCGTTCCATAAACGTCTTTCTGTGTTGTGTAACCTCTATAGTTGGAAGCATATAGTTGTTCTCGCCCATACTTACTTTTTTTTTATATTCGAACGACTTCTTAAAGATTTTTTACTTTCTCATCTAGCAGTGAACACAGAGTTAATTGTAAAATTTCACTCAGTGCCTATGGAAGGAAGATATAATTTTTAGTTATAGATATATAAAGTTTTAGGATTCCGTACACTATTAAGACGTAGTATAAGGTAGTTAGTATCTAGTAATAGGGTGTCTACCCTATTACTAAGACTCGGCTGTCCGCCTGTTTGTCCGGCAGTCACCAGGCTATTTCTCATTAACCGTGGTTAACACTTTCACAGATGATGTATTTCTGTTGCTGCTATAACAACAAATAGGTACTAAAAACAGAATAAAGTAAATGTTTAAGGTACTCCCATACAACAAATGCTTTTTTGCCTTTTTTATAAACAGTTTCCAGGGTTCCATACCATTTTTTCCCATTTTGCAGTCGACCATTTGACGTCTTTCGACTCGCATTTGGGCGGTTTTTATTTCATAAAACTTCTTGAATATGAGACCAAGCAAATTTAAACTAAGTTTAGCATGGTTCGTGTCCCCTAATTATTATTATATTGTATCGTAGTCAAAAACATAATATCAATGTTTCTTTATTTGTAAGTTATTATGTAAACTTGGAATATGAGGAACATATAAAAACATATTTCTTAAACCCTTCATCTGGAAGCATGTAACTATATAGCATAAGACAGCTGGAGATGGGTACTAGGCTTCATTTCATTCCACAGTCTGATAAAATAATAAAGGAACCTCCATTCTAACAGCGCATTGAATTGTCGCTACGACTTGTTCATCAATTTCTTCATAATTACATGAAACCATGCCAGTATGCAAATTAATGTTGTTTTGGTTTACTTAAGAATAATTATTACTGTATAATTCCAAGCTATTCGTATAAGTTTATCTAGACATTAATTACTACTCAATTACATTGATACACATACGCAATTAGGTACCCAAAGTAATGAGAAAATTATAGAGGTGAAATAACCAAATTATATGTTCGCATTTTGCCAGGCGCGTAATTAGATACACTAACCTGAATTATGATTAAGGCGGAGTTGTTTTTACCCAGAGACTCGTCTCAATTAGTTTATAATACCTAAAATAAATGATCTTGTATTTGCTAGACTAGAAATCCGTCAGTTCAATTTTCGTGTGTTTTCAACAAATTAGGGCGAAGGAATTTATTAAACGACGGTAGGACAAGATTAACAATGAATTAGAACCTAGTGTAAGTATATGGGGGTGGGTCGAGAGCTCTTAATACATCACGTCTGCAACCTCTGTAAATCTCAGTCTATTGAGGTTACCATATCATCAGGCTTTGAGGGAAATTACGAAGTTTGAGGACAAGGGAATATTGCGTGGTCATTCACACGCTACTAACTGATTTTACATTTTCAGGTTTAAGAAGCGGCTATCTGCTTGCACTGTGTTTTTGTTTTAATAGAAGTTGATTTAAAAAGTTTTTATTATACTTTACTTAAAGCATGAAATGAAGCCGTGGTGGCCTTAGGGTTAGAACAGTCGCCTGCTACGCAAGCGACGCAAGTTCGAATCCCAGCGGGGCCTGTACCAATGAGTTTTTCTAAAAAGCGTATGTGCAGTTATTTCACACCACGTGCTTTACGGCGAAGGAAAACATCGTGAGGAAACCTGCATTTGTCTGAGAAGTAATTCAAAGACGTATGTATAGTGCCTGAGACGGCAATGGACTCACCCTCTGTCACGTTGGCACTTGATCATATTCGGTGAAATGTGGGTGTTGTTACAACACCTCTGCTTACCCCTTCGGGGACCCTTCTGGGATGGCGTGAGCATATTTATTTTTATTATTATTTATTATGAAATGAAGATAATATTAAGCATAGAATTTAGATCTGGTGCGTTGTTCTTTAAGGTTTATCAGCGTCGAACTCGACGTTTCGAGTGTTGGTTTCAATCATAAGAAATTGATACAAAATACAGTTCTCTGTTTTAGATTAAAGATTTAGAGTTTTAAATTAAAGAAATTGAATCTTATCTTCTGATAAGATTCAATTTCTTTAATTTAAAACTGACACTCACAAAACCCGAAAGGTAGGATAATAAAAACATATTTTCAGTATATTTAGGTGAATAAGTATTAAACTTCATTACGATGTTTTTCATCAGTTTAATTAATTAATTAAAAAGGAATGGTATTTTATGTTAGAGCGTAACAGTCAAGCCATACAAAATTTTATCCACAAAATTTAAAGTTTTCTCGTTAAATAAAAACTCCCTGGCTTCACCGCCTAACTTTAAATATTCGTGTTGTGTTAATTTAAACTAAAAGGAAAATAGCGTTGTTTACATAGGCATATATTTTATTAAATAGATAAATATACCATTTATTATACGCTTAGGATTTAATTAAGACGTAAGTAAATCAAAAAATATTTAATTCGTGCTTCACTGCTCTTCCTAAATATTACATACATACTCGTGACGGCAACAAAGGCCTTACAATGCATAGTTCCATTGTGTGACAGTGGCAGACTTATACGCGTCATAGATATACGTACATCTCATAAGAAGGGTTAAACTATCATGGCAGTAAGAGGTCATCGCAGAGCCCTTGTGCCTTGTATTGAATCTAAGGTAAGTGATATTGCGAGAGGTTAATATGGAGATGCTGTAGCAGAAAGTAGACCTTTTAGCCATAGCTTATCTATATTAAAATATATTTTCAGTCTCTAGTAAAACAATTTTAAACATACCTGCACTATTAAATCAATTAGAGAATTGCAAGAGTGGCCTTAAAAGGCTCTCAGGGTAGTTTCAAAGTACGGACGTAGGTACGTGACCAATGAACTAACTTGCTAAGTATTTGAGTGCTCGATTTGTGCTGAAACTCTTGTAGAATGTGTACTCTAGACACAGTATAAATATACGCTTACCAAGCAGTAAGTTAAAAGTAAAAAAAAAATAAGAACGTTTGCTCCTTCGAGCGTGAAGGTGTCACCATTAAAGTCAAAATTATTCCCTTATTTACTGTCAAAGAAATATTGATTTGTCTGATTGAAGTTTCGAAAAATGTCTTTAAACATACAAATGTAGTGAATACTCGCGTCTGTGTGATTTATTGGTGTGTCATTTCGAACGATTTGTTCCTAGATTCCGTACTGTTTGTGGTAAGCTTATATTTATACGGGCTCTTCGTTAGGTATAGGAGAGTTACATACACTTTTACTCAACCAAATATGTGTGGGGGAAACTTATATAAAATTGCGTTTGTGGTATAATACCCCGGGACAACTATGATCGTTTTAATCAACGCTGATTCAGAACTTCCAAGCTTTGCCGTTTAATTAAATCTTAAAACATTTGAATCTGGCTGGTTCGTGTATCGTGTAAGTTTCTAAAAAAAAAAGTTCTACTACATAACTTTGCCCGTGCTTGTGTAAAAGCAGCTTTATAAATAGAATGCTACTGATATAGATTGTCAGTTTCTTTGCCATTCATATTTTCTGATATTTGCCGTTATACTGAAGGGATTCGGTACGACAATACATTATTCATATTTCAAAAAAGGCCCGACGATTAAGCTTATGAAATATGCATACGTTACTGACACGCTTGCCATGTCCATACGTATATCTAGGGATGCGTTTGTTTTTGCCGCGTACGACACAGTGTATAATCAACTTTAAAGATAGCAGAAATAAAGGCAGAAATATTTTGACCAGATGTGCAATAGGTACATCGCATTGCATGCGCCAGCTTAACAAAGGACAGCTCTTTGTCAGTTAAGCTGACATGAGCTTTTACCGACTGTTATGACAAGAACGAACATCTGGGTAGATGAAACATTTTATCCGGCAACGTGACATGTTCTGAAGCAGTACAGGTGCTGTCACGACTTATGGGCGCTGACCTTAATTGCACGGGCTCCTTGTATCGAAAAGAGGCAGAACATCTGACATACAAATCAACTGCAGAGGTTCGAATCCCGTTTCGTGCTCGTATTGTTATAAATCACTTTAAAGAATTCAGAATATTAACATGTCGTAGGCCATGCATAAAAATATAATAATATATCACCAATGTTATTGTCATTTACATTCATTTAATCATCTTCGGTGAAAAGTGGATATTATTATTACAATACCTCTGCCTACCCATTCGGGGAATACAGGCGTGAGCATATGTTTGTATGTATATTTTTTTATATCGGTATTTACTTAATGATCACGATAGTAATAAGTTAAGTAGTGGGTAATATGGTTTGCTTTGTCCTAGGTACAAAAAACTGATAGCAATAAAGTTACGTGATGGACGCTCGGAGCCACTTGGTACCTACATCGAATACCAATAACTATGGTAATCGGGTGTCGGCTGCAGCGGTCAAGCCAATCGAAGTACTTCCCCAAGGTTAGTAGTTGGCAAATAAATCACCACATGGGGCTTACTTTATAGGAGCAAGTGCGGTGTTGTGGGCACACTGAAATTTGCAAAGCTTTCAGAATAAGGATTATAGTTTCGCTGGTATAATAATATTAGTAAGTATTATTAAGTAAGGGTCTAGACTGTTTAGGCGCACTTTTACATATAAATTTTCTAGCTGTGCCCCACGGAAGACTGAATGAATTTAGGGCATTTTTTATTTAATCATAAATTAAAACATACTACAAGCTGTTGCTCTGGGTATCTCTGTATGACGAGTGGGGTATGCTACCACTTTCGTCAAACTGTACTCGACGCGTCATTTCACAAATATAGACTAAGATAGACCTTGGCTTAAAAGTAGTGCCATGTCTTTTCGTGATACAAATTTTAAAAGTTGTAAAGTTAGACATAGTTAGAGCTCGAGTTTGGTCGAGACTAATTTTACTATTAAGTAAGGTAAGTAACGCTAGCGAGTATAGAAACGATTGAAAACGCGTACAAATGGGCTCACTAAGTTAACTCTAATCTTATTGAAGCATTTACTTACTTATGAATATATAAAAAGAGAACTTATTCTACACTCTCTTCTCTTATCTCTCTCTCTCTCTCTCTCTCTCTATCTTTTCGTTTATTGCAACTTATATTACTTCTGTCGTCGCTCGAATAAATTGTACATTATATTTTACAACGAAAATATTTTACATTTTATCTTCACACAAATATCTGACTTACATTTCAAGCCTCATTTTCATCGTGACGTAATCATTAATACAGTCAAATATGCCTTAAAGTTCTCAAAAATACTTCACTCTTGCCCCACTTCATCCACCCTTCGTGCCGAGAGCTCCTCACGTGAACTTCTAAAACCCGACTGGCAACAGTAATATTTTCCTTTCTGTGAAGCGATTCCTTTCGCTAAAATTGAGTGGGATACCTGATGAAAGTCATTTTAAGCAAGACTCTATTGAAGCCTCGACTTATGTAGTACGCCTGTCTGTAGTCAAGTCAGTCAAGTTCAGTGTTTTTATTGGAAGTGGTAAGTAATTTGGGCTTTAAGCCCAATTGTGCTCTCTGCCTAGTCCGTGAAGGATTCAGCGTAGATATTTAATTTATGAATAATATCGCCGTACAAGTAACACGAACCACCAAGTAAACAAGTCGAAAGGATGAGTGAAAGGTGATTAACGAAACAAAATTATAGAGCGAATGTGAGCGGAAGTGTCGGTAGAGGGGGTCCAAGGAAGAACTTCTATGACCAGTTTGAAAATGATAATGAAAATGATTCATTCAGTTTAGGCCCTGGTAAGGCACTTATGAATGTCAAGAAATTTACCACCGGTTCCAAAACTAACCTTGAATGAATTAATAGTTTTTTTTAGAATGATCAAATTTGGAGCTCTCTTAACCGCAGGAAGTGAGGAGATGCATGAATATGGATGAAGCGAAAGAAGTATGTAAAGATCTTAGCTTGGGATACAGCTTGAGCATATGTATGTGAGAAGTATTTATGTTATACATAGTTTGAATAGCTCAATGCTTCTCTAATAATCTAAAATAGTGAAACCCATTCAACGGTAATAAAACTTTATAATAATATTTGATTTCCACGAAAGGTAACGATATTCCCTCGAGCAAATAAATTTTCGTTCGGGCTATTTCACAAAACACAAAGTTTATTACATTGAGATAATTAAATTATGAACCTCCCTGTATTTGGAGAACATATATTTTTTTTACTAAAGATTACATTGAACAGGAATCCAATTATGCTTTGGGAAAGTACAGGATGTAGTTGATTATACGAGTATCTTGCCTCCCTTCGGCAAAATCCGAATTTCATTTAATTTTCCTTCGAGGCTTCTGTATTCGGTTGAACCTACTTTCCGAGAATATTTCATTTAATTATTCGGTACGTTTAACTACATATTACTGGCAACTTTATTGTATACTAAATGTAAATAATTCTTAATCCAGACTTTAAATTACTCGCTGAAATATTTACGTTACATCAGGTCGCTTTTGAGGACGTCCAAATGTTTTCATAAATATCAAACGTTGTATAAAGTAGGTACTTAAATAAAAAAGTATGATGCTAATGGAATTAATAGGAAATGCTATGAACAAATCCCAAAGTATTTTGGTAATTTTAATAAAGATTACATTTAAGTACTTACTAGCTTTTAATTAATATTAAAATTATAACAAATATCTCTTTATATTTCTTATAGTGACGCATATTCAAATCCCATCGGTCTGAAGCAAGGAGTTTCCAGGCTCTCAACAAAATTAAGGGTTAAGGAAAATAATGTGAGGACAGTTGCATAATTTATGTTTGCGTAGAAATTCAAAAATGTGTTATTGCCAGAGACTGCTACGGATTCTTCGGTGAGAAGTGGGTGTCGTGACTCAGCTCACCCCTTCGAGGACCCTTCTGGGATGGAAAAACAATAAACATACGTTACTCTTGTATTTATACAAATAATAATCTCGATCCGAAAAAATACAAAGAAATAAATATATCTTCATATTTTATAACACTTTGTAACGTTACGCCTAGTACGTGCCGTTACATTTTACTAAATAATTAATAATTTATCTATTTTCTATTAAAATACTCATATTACTCCTAATTAGCTATAACTATACCCCTACTATCATAATATCAACTTAATTACCTATAAAACTAACTTAAAAGCTAATATTATCAAATACCTAAACTAATTATAAATTGAATGAAATATAAAATAGCTAGAATCGTGCACAATGACTCAATCCGAGCGTAGCATCGGGGATCGTCGGAAGCTGTCGGCAATGTTGTGCGCAGTAGCATGCGCACCGCGCTCTTTTGTTTTGCCGCGCATTCGCATCTCCCGCCGCCACTGCGACGCGGGGCTTGGCGGCGTGTGGTCACTCCACTCGTCGTCGGGAAAGCCCGCCAAAACCTAACTGCTATGTACTAAGCATACAATATATTTGTTGCCGATCCCGCTGGGGTGAGTTCCTAGTGTATTTTATTAAGTGTAGCTATTAATAACTGTGTAGCGCTGTGCCAATCTTTGTATATATATTGTTCTCTCTAACATCTGCTGGCTGAGGCTGCTCAGCAATGGCTAGGTGCTACGGTTATAGGGTAGGATGCTGAGCTGCGACTAGGGCATGTCCGTGCATGGTCGAGCGAGCTAATGCCTGCTGTTCCATTCCAGGATCCTGGTGACATAATTACTCCACACTAACTACTGGCCCGGACCCTACATCTGGTGCAGTACCTGCCTCCGTCCAGACCCTACTCCTGGACCAGGCGCTATCTACCTCTGGCCCAGACCCTACCTCTGGACCAGTCCGCCTCCAGTCCAGGCACTACCCTGGACCAGGCGCTATCTACCTTCCTGTGGAAGACCAGGCTGCTCCCAGCCGGACCCTTGACCCTACGTCAGGCCAGTGTTCCCCTTCCTACCACCTACCTCTACTCACCACCACTAGTGAAGGAAACAGACATTTAATAAACGAACCCACTTTATAAATATTAACCACTCTTTTTATTTCCACACTCTACCTAATCTGTTCCCGGGTACCGAAGGCTCCCCTATTTCCTCACCCGGGACAGTGGCGCCCAACTCTTGTGTCTCGTTTCCAATCGCTGGTGGTAGTGTTGTTCTCGCTCAGCAGCTCTCAGCTCAGCCTCACTCTTGTAAACGAGGAGGTGACTTCGTCAGCGACGTACTTCTTGTAATTTACTTGTATATTCTATGTTTTATTGTGTGTAATATGTGTGTGTGTACCTACTTGTTGCTATTGTGTTGTTATTGCTACTAAAAATAACATAACTACTGAGCTAACTAAATAACACATACTTACTTTTAGCTTACATTTTGATTTGTGTTATATAATGACGAGCTAACTTACTTAACACTTTATTGTACCTACGTTGTGACGTAACAGTTCGCAATTTTTAATTCTATCTACTTTGTGTTATTGCTTACTAAAACTAACTAAAAGAAGTAACACTTTCTCGTAGTAGGTATATTTGTATAATAATAATTTCTAGAGAACAGATTTAAAACATTTTTTTTATTCTGTTAAATTAAATTCTGTTCAAATTTATTTTAAATTGTTGTGATTCTAAATTCACATTTTAAAATTATTATTATTGTTTTATATAATTGTTCTTTTCTACAATGGGAACTCATTCTATTAAATATTTTATGCTCAAAAAGCATGAATTGTCTTATGAGGTTGCTATTCGTGGTGTTGAACCAGTTTCTGATATGTTCGGTCTACGTAAACAAATGCACAGTGTACCGAACTCACCTATACTTCAATGTAATGCTGATGACATTAATGAGTCTTGCCTAGACCCTGTGATTGACTGTGATGCTATATTACATTCTATCACCGATTTAAACGCGTACGTCACTATTTTAGATACCAGCAGTTATGAACGCGGCGACGAGTTCCGTATATCTAACCGATGCTATGTTCTTCATAACCATATTTACCATCGCTTGAGAAGAGTGTTCAGTTCTGACTCCTTTATCATTGAACGGTTAAACTCATTAAAAAATGAATTTTACTTGCTATCTGATAACATGCATTGTATATTCTCATTGCTACAAAATGCCGATTCAGATTTTGATTGGAATACTTTGCTTGCTAGTCTACCAGTGTTACATATTGAGTCGACTTCTCCTCAGTCTAACGACCTACCTGAACCGACTAGTTCTTCACTAACGACTGATTTATTTTGTGATACTACAACTGACCCTAGCATTGACTGTGACATTGACGTTGTAAGTGATAACCCTACAATCGCTCCTACCTACTTATTTGATATCCTACTATCAAACTGTATACCTAACTCTGACACTACTGAAATTGACAACCCTACCGTTGTTCCTTTCAAAATACCTAACTCTGACACTACTGAAAGTGACAACCCTACCGTTGTTCCTTTCAAAATACCTAACTCTGACACTACTGAAAGTCACAACCCTACCGTTGTTCCTTTCAAAATACCTAACAATGACACTACTGAAAGTGACAACCCTACCGTTGTTCCTTTCAAAATACCTTACTCTGACATTACTGAAAGTGACAACCCTACCGTTGTTCCTTTCAAAATAGCTAACTCTGACATTACTGAAAGTGACAACCCTACCGTTGTTCCTTTCAAAATACCTAACTCTGACACTACTGAAAGTGACAACCCTACCGTTGTTCCTTTCAAAATACCTAACTCTGACACTACAGAAAGTCACAACCCTACCGTTGTTCCTTTCTATGTACCTGACTTTGACCCTAAATCTGAAAGTGACAACCCTATCGTTGCTCCCTTCTATGTACCTGACTCTGACTTTAAATCTAAAAGTGACAACCCTACCGTTGGACTTTTCTCTATGTACTCGATTCTGACCCTAATTCTGAGAGTGATGACCCTGCCGTCATTACTATCTATTTACCTGACTTTGAGCATATATAACTATGTTTCACCTAAACGCAATATGAAAGACTGGCTTTTGATCATCTATTTTGTATTAGCATACTATCTATTACACTATATTACAGCCATCTTTGATAAAAGCTTGGTTATTATTTAAATGAATGTGCCGACACATTTTGCTTTTGATTTTGGTTGTAATTTTATTATTTTCTACTAAAGTAATTATTACTAATATTTTTTTTTATCTAGTTTTCCAATAGTATAGAGTAAAGTAAGCAGACGGATTTTACTTTACTCAGGTACGCAAAATCCTACTCCTTGTCGCCCAGTACTGTAACGTTACGCCTAGTACGTGCCGTTACATTTTACTAAATAATTAATAATTTATCTATTTTCTATTAAAATACTCATATTACTCCTAATTAGCTATAACTATACCCCTACTATCATAATATCAACTTAATTACCTATAAAACTAACTTAAAAGCTAATATTATCAAATACCTAAACTAATTATAAATTGAATGAAATATAAAATAGCTAGAATCGTGCACAATGACTCAATCCGAGCGTAGCATCGGGGATCGTCGGAAGCTGTCGGCAATGTTGTGCGCAGTAGCATGCGCACCGCGCTCTTTTGTTTTGCCGCGCATTCGCATCTCCCGCCGCCACTGCGACGCGGGGCTTGGCGGCGTGTGGTCACTCCACTCGTCGTCGGGAAAGCCCGCCAAAACCTAACTGCTATGTACTAAGCATACAATATATTTGTTGCCGATCCCGCTGGGGTGAGTTCCTAGTGTATTTTATTAAGTGTAGCTATTAATAACTGTGTAGCGCTGTGCCAATCTTTGTATATTGTTCTCTCTAACATCTGCTGGCTGAGGCTGCTCAGCAATGGCTAGGTGCTACGGTTATAGGGTAGGATGCTGAGCTGCGACTAAGGCATGTCCGTGCATGGTCGAGCGAGCTAATGCCTGCTGTTCCATTCCAGGATCCTGGTGACATAATTACTCCACACTAACTACTGGCCCGGACCCTACATCTGGTGCAGTACCTGCCTCCGTCCAGACCCTACTCCTGGACCAGGCGCTATCTACCTCTGGCCCAGACCCTACCTCTGGACCAGTCCGCCTCCAGTCCAGGCACTACCCTGGACCAGGCGCTATCTACCTTCCTGTGGAAGACCAGGCTGCTCCCAGCCGGACCCTTGACCCTACGTCAGGCCAGTGTTCCCCTTCCTACCACCTACCTCTACTCACCACCACTAGTGAAGGAAACAGACATTTAATAAACGAACCCACTTTATAAATATTAACCACTCTTTTTATTTCCACATTCTACCTAATCTGTTCCCGGGTACCGAAGGCTCACTTCATTCCCTCACCCGGGACAACTTTCTGCCGAAAATACGATTTCCTTCAGAAACCAGACGTCGTATGCAATATGACTTTCATGACCTACTTACTGTGGCTGCTCAAAAGCCTTGCAAAGTACACAATCGGGGGAATAATAAAACCTTACTTATTTATTCACAATTCAATAGAACAAGAAATTCAATCGAAAATATGCCTAGAGACTAGAGTACAGAAAAAAATATCTATCATAGCCATCTATCACCTTGGCACTAATCACCTTAATATTCATGGTATGGGTGCTTTAACACCTATAGGCATTATTAGACGCCAATTGACGAAAAAATTAAGGTCCCAACTCGATAAAGAAGAAAATTTTTACTTTGACCTTTCATTATGTCATTGATTTGAAGTTAACATTCGCTGCACAACGCGATTATTGTTGGCTCCCAGATTGGAACTTTGCTAAAATGTAGCTAGGACCCATAAAAGCCGTGGTGGGTTTGAGCAGTCGCCTGCTACGCAAGCGACGCAAGCTCGAATCCCAGCGGGGCCTTTACCAATGAGTTTTTCAGTGCAGTGATTTCACACCACGTGCTTTACGGAGAAGGAAAACATCGTGAGGAAGCCTACATATGTCTGAGAGTAATTTAAAGAGTATGTATGGTGATTAGGGTCTGAGGCGGCGATGGACTCACCCTCGGTCCCGTATGCACTTTATCATATTCCGTGAACTGTGGATGTTGTTGTTACAACACCACTGCTTAGCCCTTAAGGGACCCTTCTGGGATGACGTAAACATATTTATAGCTAAGACCTTTTTAAGTTACCTTTAAGAGCTTAATAATTAAATTAAAATATCCTTTTAGGAAATTTTATGACAGGATTAATATTGTTTATAGTTATCCCTTTCTTTATTGCTTCCATCATTCTGATTAAATGGTGATCATCTCAGCGCAGTAAAATTTTAGATAGGAAGATTTTATGATATACTTTATAGCGACAGCTATGTCAATAGTGTTCTGGGGGCCATTTACGTTTAAGCAGCGCTATAATAATAATAATAATAGTAAATTTGTTTATTTGGCATACATTATGGTACATTTTAATTATCGATGTCATCCGCAGAAGTTATAAACTGTGTCGCGGATGGCAACGCCCACCTACGGAGTAGTTTACAAAATGTATTACAAAAGAACTCAGTTGCAATATTGAGTAACAACAATTATTTATATTTAATTAAAGTAATTTGGTTATTATGTTAGTATGTGTGAGCGTGTGTTGGTGTGTGTGTGTGCGCGTGCGTGCGTGTGTGTGTGTGTGTTCGTGCGTGCGTTCGTGTGTGTGTGTGTGTGTGTGCGCGTTGTGTGTGTGTAAGTTGTTATGTGATTGTGCTTACGTTATGTGTAGGTTTAAAAGGTCTTCGGTATCTTGATATGTTAAGGACATAAGCCATTTGCTACATTTTTCTTTACATTTGTAAGATGTAAGTGGATATATATTAATTTTTTTATTTAGTGCGTTGTACAGCATAGGACTAATGTAATGATAGTGACGGCTTGCGAGTGCCGTGCGTCGTCTTATAATTTGGCATACCTTATCAGATCTACGTTTAGAACTAGTGAAGTTAGGGTCATATGGTACTTGGGAATGCTTACGCATGACTGTTCGAAATATAAAGAGTTGTCTGGCAGTGAGTACTTGACATAGTGAAAAGATTTCGGAAGTGGGAAAGCGGATAGGCTTGTTCATTAAAACTTTTAGGACGGCCCGTTGAGCTCTTTCCAGTCTTAACATATGATATTTGCCAGAACCACCTCAGCCTGTAATGCAGTAAGATATTATTGACTGGCATAAGGCAAAGTAAACATTTTTCATGGTGTTGAAATCAGTGATGTTACGTAACCTCTTAAACACAAAAATAAGTTTTCTGACGCGGGCTGCAACAGAGTGTATTAGGAATTTCCAAGAAAACTCACTATCCAAAATTACACCGAGGTATTTAATAGACTTAACTTGGTCAATGGTAATGCAGTTACACGCCCTTTCGATATCAACTACACTGGAACATAGGTGTGCACGTATTGCAAAAGAAGTAGGAGGCTGTGAAGATGTACGGGGTGAAAAAGGAATGAACTTAGTTTTGGATAAATTTAGACTGAGAAAGTTGGCGTTTAACCAATTCATTACTAGCTCTAGGGCTTTTTCTGAATTCATTCGGACCTCGTTCCAGGTCTTTCCAGTAACAAGAAGAGCTGTGTCATCAGCGTAAGTAATTATTTTACAATTAGAAAGAGTTAGGTTACATAACTCATTTATGTATATAAGAAACAGAGTAGGTCCGAGGACGCTACCCTGTGGAACACCGTAGCTCAGCGCCTCCTCGCTACTCATATACCCATTCAAGACAACGTATTGGGAGCGGTTGCTTAGATAGCTACGTAGGATGCTATGAGCCATACCTCTAATACCGATATTTTCCAGTTTAGTGAGAAGGACAGGGATGCAGACAGTGTCGAATGCTTTCGAGAGGTCTAAGAATATACCAGCTGTTTTCAGTTTGCCATCGATGTTTTTGACAATGGTATCTGACAACTCTAGAACAGCATCTTCCGTTGATTTAAAACTACGAAAACCAAATTGATTTACCGAGAGGATATTGTGTCTATTGATAAAATCTAACAGTCTATGGTTAATAATTTTTTCAAAAATTTTTGAAAATATTGACAGTACGGATATTGGCCTATAGTTTGCAACATTGTCTCTATCCCCTCCCTTGAAAATTGGGTGTACAACAGCTTTTTTAAATGCAAGTGGAAAGATTCCAGAGGAGAGAGAGAGGTTGAATATGTATTTCAATATGGGGATGAGAACGTGTCTTGCAGATTTTATAACCGATGTGGGAATGCTATCCCATCCCGCAGCACTTTTATCTTTTAGGTTTAAGATGATATTCTCGATCTCTGCGTTATCAACACTTAAAAGCGCCATAGAATTCGTAACTGATGAGGTACGTGCGTTATTTAGTTCTGGGGGAGGGTTTTTATGAGACGAGTTAATTTTTATATTACTGACTAAGTTCCTTGCTATATTTGCGAAATAATTATTAATGTAGTTGACAGAAGAGTTTGGATTATCTAATGATTTTAATAGGTCCTTACTTGAATTTTTACTTTTTTGCAGGTTAGCAACTTTCTTGATAATATTCCAGGTCGCTTTTGGATTATTTCTAGCCCTCTGAAATTCTTTTTGTTCGTAGTCGCGTTTGACTTTCCGTAAGAGATTGTTACAGAAGGTACGGTAACGAGTATATATTTGTAAGTTTAATACATTTTCGGGGCTAGTCTTAAGCCTACGGTGCAATTTATCTCTATGTCGAATACATCTCAGGAGGCCTGGAGTAATCCATGGTTTCAAAATGCGTTTCCTAGATGGAATTGGAGATGATTGCGTGTGATTTGCAACTATTTGAGATACCATGTCCACCAATTTATCCGAAGCCATGTCAGCATCAGGAGCATTGAAGACGCATGAAAAATCTGTATCTGTTAAGTCATTTACAATAGCCTGTGTGTCAACACGTTTAAAGTAACGGGTGGATGCCTTAGTGTTTGCTTTAGATTTAGTCTTGCAACAGAAGACAACCGGGGCATGATCCGTAATTAAAGAATCCAAAACAATTGTCCTTGCTGAATCTACCGACCGGGCAATCACATGATCGAGGCAGTTCTCCAGTCTTGTGGGATAAAGATGGGCTGGCAGCATACCATGAGACGCTGTTAAATTAAGGTATTCGTCGGCAGATGTGTCATGATTACCCGGTCCAATATTAATGTTTATATCTCCTACTATGACTGCGTTTTTATAGGATTTCAAGGTTATTAAAACATTATCCAAGCTGTTAATAAAAGGTGAGTAGTTTCTATATGACGGCGATCGATAAAGTGCAACAACAGCAAGGTAGTCGGAAAATTTAAGCACTATGCAGTTAGCTTCGTTAAAATCAGGATTTTCAATTGTACATGGTAAGCCATTTCGGACATAAGCAACAACTCCATCATTTTGGTTCTTAAAATCAGATATATGAGCATCAAAACCATGAAGTGATGGAATATTGGGAGATTTACTAAGCCAACATTCTGATAAAATAATAACGTCTAGATCATATTTCAATCTATGTAATAGGGTGAGTAGACTATCAAAATTGCAGTTTATGCTTCTAATGTTCACGTGGATTAATTTAAATTTTTTACTATCGTGTTTTATGTGAACAATACTATCTTCTGGAGAACATATGTATGATTCTGAAACGGATATTTTTTCAATATCATTACTTATAGTGTTAAGGTCCTCATTCATTATTTAATGAGAGAGTTTAACGTGTGTGTAAATTCGTGTATCAAGGGGTTTTTTTTAAATGAATACCTTATTGATTGATTTAATATTCAACAGTGAGACAAAGTAACCTTTTAAGATTCGCCGAAATAATAAGATGCGATCTTTTGTTAATATGTGAGTGTTCTTGTTTGTGTATGTTAGGGTAATGTAGTGTGTATTTGTGTGAGTAACTAAGTGTGGGTTTGTGATTGTGTTTGATATTCTTTGTGTTAGATTTGTTACGAGAAGTAGTACAAAAAAGGGAAAAAAAACATTAATAGGATTAATCAACATAAAGCTTAAGAACATTATACAATGGTATAAAATGGAGATCCTTAAGTAATAGAGTATACATTTGGATAATGTTCCCCGGGCGGTGTGATGACCTAGTCATTTTTCCAGTGGGCACTTAATCTTTTCCAAGTCCAATTCGTCAGAGATTGTTAAAATAATAGAACGCAACCCAACTTGTTATAATCTGTGTTGATGTGATTTTATTGTCTTTGACACTTTTCCTTCTCTCTGCTCTCGTCGTCTCCGAATACAAGTATATCTATGTAATTCACGTGTTTAATTTAATTCTTAATAAATAAGTAATAATCAACAATCCAAGGTAAATCCTTCATGGTAGCAGAGCGTGGTTATTACCTGTTCGATTTATTGAAGAATCCGACAATTATACGTGCAGTTGTCCCGTCAGTGACCGAAAGCCGGCAAGAATCTGCAAGATCATTGCCTCCATTTTTTTTTTCCCGCCTGCCGAAGTTATTAGCAAAAGGTTTCAACACAATGAGTAATAATCCTTTTAGTATTGAGAAACTTACAGGAAGGGAAAACTATTCTAGTTGGAAATTCTCAGTAAAGGCTTACCTTGAACACGAAGATCTTTGGCAATGTATAGTAGATAAAGAGGTGGATCCTACAAAGGACTTGAAAACGAAGTCAAAGCTAATATTGTTATTGGATCCGATCAACTTCGTGCATGTACAAGATGCTAAAACCTCAAAAGAAGTGTGGTGCAATTTGGAGAAAGCCTTTGATGATAACGGTCTAACAAGAAGAGTTTCACTATTGAGAGATCTAATCACTACTACATTGGAGTCTTCGAAAAGTGTAGAAGATTATATAAATGTGATTATGACAACGGCTCATAAATTAAGAAACATAGGATTCACTGTAGACGATGAGTGGCTTGGCACCTTGATGCTTGCAGGGCTGCCAGAAAAGTATAAGCCCATGATTATGGGCATAGAGAGCTCAGGCATAAAAATCAGTGCTGACTTGATTAAAGCTAAACTTTTGCAAGAGGTTGAGAGCTCAGAATCCACTGCTTTTTATGTAAACAAGAAAACGTTTGTCAAACGTAACTATGTGAAACCGAAGGGGCCACGGTGCTATAATTGCAACAAATATGGCCACCTGGGTAAAAATTGCAGGACTCCGAAGAAGTCAACAAGTAGTAAAGATGATAATAAAGGCTTTATTGCAGCTTTTTCAGCTTCATCTCAAACTTTGGAACATGACAAGTGGTATATAGATTCTGGTGCATCAATGCATATGACAAATAATTTAGATTGGATGTATGATGTCACAAATTCTCCGGTACCCTCCGTCACAGTCGCCAATCAGTCTCCATTAACTGTGGAAAGTAAAGGAAAAATTAATCTTGTATTGAATGGTAATACTAAAAACACTATACAGGTGAGCGATGTTCTATACATACCCAAGTTAACAGCAAACCTCCTTTCAGTCAGTGCCATTGTAAAACATGGATATAAAGTAGATTTTTCAGCTGAGACTTGTGAAATTTATAATTCAAAAGGAGATTTTGTATGCTCAGCAAAACTAGCTAACAGCCTGTATCTGTTGGAGGCTCATAGAGAAGTGAATGCTAATTTGTCAGTTACTAACACATTGAACAATACTGTTTTATGGCATCGCCGTATGGGGCATCTGAATTTTTCAGACCTAGGAAAATTACCTAACTGCACAACCGGAGTGGAGCTGTCTGATTGGAAGAATCAAGTACCTGTGACATGCACAACTTGCCTGGAAGGGAAACAGTCCAGACTACCTTTTAATAGCACAGGTAGCAGAGCTTCACAAAAACTTGAACTGATACACTCTGATTTGTGCGGTCCCATGGAGACAACTTCTTTGGGTGGTATGAAGTATTTTATTACTTTTATAGATGATTTCTCCAGGCGAGTATTTGTGTATTTACTCAAAGATAAGCTTGACTTAATGTCCATATTTAAAGATTTTCAAAATAAAGTTGAAAAGGAATTAGGATTCAGTATCAAGACTCTTCGCACAGACAATGGGACAGAATATTGTAATAAAAACTTTGAAAATTATTTGAGTCAACATGGTATACAGCATCAAACAAGTACACCATACTCCCCTCAGCAAAATGGACTGGCTGAGAGGATGAACAGGACCCTGGTTGAACGTGCCAAATGTATGTTGTTTGATGCAAATTTACCTAAATCATACTGGGCTGAGGCAATAGTAACGGCTGCTTATGTTATAAACCGCTCCCCTACTAAGTCCATTGAAGATAAGACACCCTTAGAAATGTGGTCTGGGAAAATTCCAAATTTATCACATATGAAGATCTTTGGTTCAGCGGTGATGTGCCATGTGCCAAAGGAGAAGCGTAAGAAGTGGGATACAAAATCCACAAAACTAATATTTGTAGGATATGAACCAAACACAAAGGGTTACCGATTAGCTGTCCCTGAAACACATAAAATAATCAAGAGCAGAGATGTAACTTTTCTTGAAAACTTACAAACATTGAATAACATCTATGTGCCTCATTCCAGTGAAAGCTTAGACTACACCCCAGAGACTGCAGATGACATAACAGTGAATGAGCAGCAGTCGAGCGATGCTCCAAGATCAAGCATGGTGGAAGGTGTGAAGGCCACAGTATCTACAGAAGCTTCCGAAGAGGAATATGATACAGGTGATGATTCTTATACTCCTGTAAACACCATAGATAGTACTAGAGCACCTGAATGGAGTATGAGATTACGTCCACGTGGTAATAAACGACAACCGAACGTGGACAGTAGTGAATCCAGTTATTTCTGTCCAATCTCCTTGCTGGATGAGCCAACCTCAGTAGAAGAGGCCTTATCATCTGCAAGTGCCGAAAAATGGAAACGTGCCATGGATGAGGAATATCACTCCTTATTAGAAAATAAAACTTGGACTTTAATGGATCTACCACAGGGTAAAAAGGCTCTACCATGTAAGTGGGTGTATAAAATAAAAGTAAATGAAAAAGGGGAAATTAGTAGATACAAGGCCAGATTAGTTATAAAAGGATTTGCTCAAAGAAAACATGTTGATTTTGAAGAGGTGTATTCTCCGGTGATAAGGTACAGCTCAATTAGATATTTAATTGCTTTAGCAGCTAAGCATGATCTGGACATAGACTTAATGGATGCCATTACCGCCTTCCTGCAGGGTGATATCGATAAGGAGGTATATATGTGTCAACCTGAAATGTACAGAGATGGGTCAAAAGTATGTCTTTTACATAAATCAATATATGGTCTGAAACAAGCAAGCAGGCAGTGGAATTTAAAACTCAACAGTGTACTGAAAGATATTGGATTGCTGAGATCAGAAGTTGATCCTTGTGTTTACTATTTGAAAGACCATCATAATATGTTTTTCATTGCAGTGTGGGTAGATGATCTTCTTTTGTTTTCTAGTAATGAAACTATTAAAAATAAGATAAAGAATAAGTTAAAGAATAGTTTCAAAATGAAAGATTATGGTGAAGCAAAACAATGTATAGGTATGAATATAATTAGAAACAGAGAACAAGGAATAATAATGCTGAGTCAAGAAAGTTATATAGAAGCTGTACTAGAACGTTTTGGTATGTCGCAGTGTAAGCCTGTGAAGACACCCATAGAAGTAAATGCTAAATTTCAAAAGGAAAAAGGTGAAATGAATGTACCTTACAGACAAGCTATAGGTTGCTTGCTGTACTTGACACAGGTAACAAGGCCTGATATTGCTTTTTCTGTGAACAAGTTGAGTCAATACTGCAATTGTTTTGGAAGTCAACACTGGTTGGCAGTGAAGCGTATCATGAGATACTTACAAGGAACAAAAGACTTGAATTTATGTTTTAGAAGAGAAGATGCTCATGATATCGTCGGGTACTGCGATGCGGACTGGGCAAGTGACACGGAGGATCGGCGCTCTTGCACTGGTTACATTTTTTTGTTGCAGGGTGGCGGGCTTGTATGGAATACATGTAAACAATCCACAGTGGCCCTGTCAACTGCAGAAGCAGAATACATGGCGATGGCGGCAGCGGCTCGCGAGGCACTGTGGCTTTGCCAGCTACGAGCAGAGCTACAAGGTCACTCACATGGAGCCATGCTTATTTACTCGGATAACCAAAGTGCTATCTGCTTGGCATCAACAGACTGTTTTAAGCCGAATACCAAACACATTGATATTAGATACCATTTTTTAAGAGAATGTGTGTGTAATTTGCAGTTGAAGTTTGTATATGTTAAAGGCAGTGCTATGGTAGCAGATATTCTTACTAAAGGTGTAACTTTTGATAAGCATTTGTTTTGTATAAATGAAATGGGTTTGCATTCTGGTAGGGATGTTAAAATAATAGAACGCAACCCAACTTGTTATAATCTGTGTTGATGTGATTTTATTGTCTTTGACACTTTTCCTTCTCTCTGCTCTCGTCGTCTCCGAATACAAGTATATCTATGTAATTCACGTGTTTAATTTAATTCTTAATAAATAAGTAATAATCAACAATCCAAGGTAAATCCTTCAGAGATGCGGGTTAACAGGCCCTTAAGAAGCCTATGAGAACTTCTTAGACAATTTTACGGTACAAAAATGAAACGTCAAAGCTCAGAAGTTCTTAATACGCTGTGCTTAAACCGAGTATGGTAGGCCTCCTGGTTCATACATAATTGTTAACCTTCAATATATATCCGACCGTTCTAGAGAAATACTTCCATTTACTGACTCCGCGACCTAATGAGGTTTTTGGCTTCCGACACCAAAAGATGCAATTCACTTCTGTTCTAAACCGTTTGTCTCCAATTCGCTTTCAGTTTCAAACATAATATATTGAAATGCACGTTACTTCACGTAAGTTGAAACTCAAACTCAAATCATCAGAATGACATAATTATGCCGTGGTGGCCTTGAGGTTTGAGCAATCGCCTGCTAAGCGACGCAAGTTCGATACGCAGCGGGGCCTTTTTTTTTTTTTGTTGACGAGGGGGAAACCTTTAAAAGGTCCCCGACCGCCCTGGGAGAGGCAGATCGGGGTATGTGGGATTCTTACCGCACTAAAACCCCCCGGTGGCCATCCTCAGTGCTCAAGGGGGACTCCGGGTACTCTGATAGAACGCACCGGTGTCCCCCCACACTTTGCCGGGGCACATCCCCGACCTGAAGCCCTCGCTGTGCAAGGCAGCGCGAGCCACGTCGCGCTGCAACCTTCCCGGGCCCGCGGCTCGGTGGTCAAAGCTCCCACCCCGACCACCGCAAGCAGGCTCTCCGGCCCCCTTTTAGTCGCCCCTTAAGACAGGCAGGGGATACCATAGCCATATTCTTAGACCCTGGCTATTGGGTGAACGCAGCGGGGCCTGTACCAATGAGTTTTTCTAAAAAACTTATGTACAGTGCTTTCACACCACGTGCTTGACGGTGAAGGAAAACATCGTGAGGAAATCTGCATATTTCTGAGAAGTAATTCAATGACGTATGTAAAGTGTCTGAGACGGCGATGGACTCACCATCTGTCACGTTGGCACTTAATCATCTTCGGTGAAAAGTGGGTGTTGTGATTACAACACCTCTGTCTACCCCTTCGGAGAATACAGGCGTGAGCATATGACATAATTATACAGGATAATACATGCTACCATTTCACGTCACAGTTCACGTTCACGTCAACTTATAGAATAACGCAGCAAGTACTCGATTGGACATGAGGTCATTATCGAAATATCACTTTTTATCAACGAAAACACCAATTATGTCACAAGATCCTCAGGTGCTTGCCTGGTGTATTAAATTATATCAAAATACAAAGACCACAGCATGAACTCCAAGTTGCAATCCCGATAATCCTCACCTGCTCTGCTTCGAAGTTTGAATAACTTTTAGAATATGGAATACATTAAAACAATATAGGTATCACTTTGCAAACTAGTGTCACTGTATTTTAAACTCTTTTTCACACGTACAGTAAAAAGTCCATTGAAGTTGTGCATCGTATGAACAAAAGGTTTCCGCAAACGGTTTCCGTTTTTCAACGGACACAAATAAACACAGTCATCCAGGCAACCGCTGCGTCACACGATTGTATTTTTTTCACACTACAAAGGCACCTAACAAGCATACAGCTCGAGAGAAGCATGCGGTTGGGGTAGTCCATAATCGTTAAAAATGTTTGAAGCACTAGGGGTGACATATATAAGTGTTGCCTACGTTTAATTTAGTTTTGTTTCCCAGTTTTATTAACCTTCTAAACGTATTTGCACAAGGACCTAACTTAGCCTTGGTGGAACACTCTTTAACATAGTCTATGCTTAGTATTAAAAACTGAAGAGCTCTAATTTGAGAAACTACCGGTAAAGTTTATTGATCGAAGAAGGTTAGGCTTTATGACACCACGCTGCGACCAAAAATGACAATGGAAAATTTTAAATGTTCTTATAATAAAAACGCATAAGAACTTTGTTAATATAACATTGACACCATAATAGCCTCTTGTCCGACCTCTATGGCGTTACATCAATATTTACCTACTTAGAGCATCAATATTTACCACGTGGAGCTTTGATGTGGAAACCATATTCACGGCAAGAAAATTCCATTCAGCGTACCAAGGTATGACTCACCCTTCGCCTTTGATTGTAAGCAAACTCAGAGCTAGTTATTCCATGTAAACAAATAAGTAGCCTGATTCACGCAATGAGAACCATAGCGATATCGTAGCGACTTAGTAGTTGACAGTGTTTTTGTATTGAAAAACAGAATGGCTCAGTCGTCGTCGCTTAAAGGTAGTGAGTTGAAGTTCTATAGAACTAAGATTTCGGATCACGTGAATACCACATTCGGACCAGAGTTAGATAGGACTAAGATTGTTTGTTTTACGTGAATCGATGCACAGGTATCCACATATAGTTTGCACTGTGTAAACACCTTTTGACGCCTTCTGGCACAATAGATTTGTTTACGTAAAGATCGTCTGCATAAAATTAAGGAGTTTCCACCTCGATTATTATCGAGAGGTGAAACGTATGAATATGGAAATAAAGGGCTGATGAAATAACATGTTTGTTGTGAGCTTACTCAACTGTGAATTACCTTATTGACATCGAAGTGACGTAGTTCGGCTGAACAATGAGCGAGCTAAAATAACACATCCCTTTAGAGTTAAACTTGCTACAAATTACAAACCCTTAAAACTATAATATACTTAAGTTCAGATGACGCTTTAGAAGTTATGAGCGCTCAGAGAAAACATTGGGGGCCAATTCGCACATAGCCAATACGCACAGACTCATAAAATTACTACTGTGCATTCAAGGTCAGCGCTCATAATTCATGACGGCACCTGTTTGCACCGTTATTATTTTTACAAGTGTGTTTTCAAAGCTTCACCGCGTCAAAAGGCATGGTGAGGAATGTTTTTTGGTGATTCAAAGACGAATGTGAAATTTTGCATGAATAACAATCTCCCCCCGTCTATTTAGTTGGGTGTATGATGATAATGTTTGTTAGTCCGGAGTTATCTCAAAAACTGATTCAGGTTTCAATTTATTAAAAAGCAGTCCTCAAAGTTCAAGGGCGATGTAAATGCAACAGTTTCAAGATAAAAATCTCTTTGAAATTAATTCTGATGAAAATTCTTCGTAAAGCAGGTAGACTGCATAATATTTCCATACGTAACTAGTAATATTCGACGGAGTAAACACAAGTACGTGTTCTCGGCGTTTTCCCTACACTTTGCAATCGATATCAAATATTGACACACACACTGCCGAACGCAGTGAGACTATACACAACTGCATATTGTGAGTCAGGGGTTTTTGGGGCCGCTACCACGGTCATGTTGAATTTAATAATATTGTTTCAGGGGGAAATAAGAACCAGAAGCACCAGCGACCCATTGTACCATTAAACTAATTATGAATTCCAAAGAGCCTTTCGGGACCACACTTCGAGAACACAAAGCCCCCCGAATGCATATTGCAACACCCATTGTGTGGTTATCAGGCCTGTAGACAAAGTAACCATACCTTCACGCTTCGCTAGTAGAAACGTTTAAAATGTACGGAAATGAATATGTTACGAGCCTGATTTATTTAATTTACATAATTTTTTTATTAGCGCAAGCGCGAGAGAATGTTACTTTGTCTAGGCCCACTAATTTGTACTTGAAACGAATTTAATATTTTGTTTATATAATAAATAAGCTAGTTTTACAAAACATTAAATATAGGCAAAATATGTTTATTATCAGGAGCTAAGAGCTGTAACCGTGGATGTAACATACATGAGGAACTGAATAAATTTGGTATAGTATTAATAATAACGTTTATTTGGCATGAACAAATATAACATTAAGCAGGCGAGTGACTCTCAAACTAGGCAAGCTATGAGAGACTGAGTTGAGTTCACAACAAAAGAAATCCTTAATTAAGTATTGTGGTTAAAATAATAGTTATTTACATCTAAACAGTATATCTTAATATATATAAATCTCGTGTCACAATGTTTATCCTCAATGGACTCCTAAACCACTTAATCGATTATAATAAAATTCGCACACCATGTGCAGTTCGATCCAACTTGAGAGATAGGATAGTTTAAATCTCCAATTATAGTCGCAATTTTAATTTATTGCTAAATTATATAAAAATCTATGCGGGTGAAACCGCGGGGCCACAGCTAGTAGTAAAATACATTGTTATTGTGTGTGGGATATCCAATAGTCCGCACCTAAATCATAACTGTGCTGGGTGAGTCTTCTGCGTGAGTATTTCCATATAGTATTTATAATATAAAGTATTGACGGTCATTTATGTTATGGAAAAACAAATTTACACAAGTTGTTATCATTTGGTGCCCTTATTCATACCTTCACGCACCAGTAAACAACTGCGACGCAGCTGAATAGATAAGAATTAACAAAAACAACACTTATGTATATTTCTCGCAGACACACTTATGAATTAAGTATGTATTCTTCACAACTACTGTCAGGGAACCGTTATTTAATTTACCTACTTAGTGTGAATTTTTGTTTATTTTATGTAAGTTCACAAAAAGCAATAAATTCTGAAGTTAACGGTCTTGTCAAAATAATAAAAATGTGTCGTAAAAATATTTCACTGAAATCACTTGTTTTAATTTCAGCCTTCAGAGTGTCATTCTACGTTTTACGATTTGCCATGTGTGTGTTAAATTGCTCTTTTTACAATAGATGTATTTATTATACAATACATAGACGTGGTTGCCCTGGGGTTTAAGCAGACCTGCTACGCAAGTTCGAATCCCAGCAGGGCCTATACCAATGAGTTTTTCAAAATAAAACTTACCTACAGTGATTTCACACGCTTTACGGTAAGGAAAAATCGCGGGGAAACCTGCGTATGTCTGAGAAGTAATTCAAAGACGTGTGTATAGTGCCTGATACGGCGACAGACTCACCATCTGTCACATTGGCACTTAATCATCTTCGGTGAAAAGTTGTAATTACAACACCTCTGCCTACCCCTACGGGGGATAGAGGCGTGACCATACGTATGTATGTTACAAATTCATTTAATTTGTTTATAATATGTGTATTTAATAAATGTTAAATTGCATGTAAATTTTGTTGAACAGCGTAATTTATGTCACGTCCCAGCCCTTAAAATGTTCACAGTAAATTATCTCTAAGCTTTGCGTGGAGTAATTAACTGACAGTAATGCTGACATTTATGTTCTTTGACAAATATTTCGACTAGAGAGCTGTCACCAGAAAATTAACAACGAGACAAAGAATATAAATACAGGAAAATATTAAAACAATTAATTGGAAAGTTCTTATTTTTACGTAAGTAAAACAATTAAAACAAGCTTAGAGCCATGGTGGCCTTGAGGTTTGAGCAGTCGCCTGCTACGCAAGCGACGCAAGTTCGAATCCCAGCGGGGCCTGCACCAAGAGTATTTCTTAAAAAAAAACTTATGTACAGTGATTTCACACCACGTGCTTTACGGTGAAGAAAAACATCGTGAGGAAGCCTGCATATTTCAGAGAAGTAATTCAATGACGCATGTAAAGTGTCTGAGACGGCGATGGACTCACCATCTGTCACGTTGGCACTTAATCATCTTCGGTGAAAAGTGGGTGTTGTTATTACAACACCTCTGCCTACCCCTTCGGGGAATACAGGCGTGAGCATATGTATGTGTATGAAAACAAGCTTTTATAAAAATGCCCTATGTATTAAAGAAAAAATATATCGTGTTATCCTCAACAAACCCTTTCATTTGATGCAATAAAGTACCACATTGGAATTAGAATGACGTCACATTGCTAAGCGTGCATTGTCATCCAAAATAGGCGTGTATACATCTCAGCTCAAAGTTAAAGATAATCTTAAATGCAGTTGCAAGATTCCACCCGGAAAAACATACTACATATATTAAAGGTTGTAATAAAAATTGTCGACGATATGTGTTTCATATTTTTTGAGCAATCGTTTTCACTACATTTTTTAGAAGCAATGATTAGAATATTCGCGCTCGTTAGTTTCAATTTATCAATTAGCCTTTACTCATTAATTTAACAATTAGTCATTAAAAATATACACAGCGAAAGTACTGTAACTTAAATCATCAAAATGTTCCAAACCTTTTCAACCTTCTAAAAATACACTTTTCGTGACTAAAACAATTCGTTTACTTACTAAGGGTACAATACAAAGTTCTTCCCTTCTTTTACCGAATTTTATTTTCATATCTTTTGAATTCTGAGACATTTTGAAAGAATTTTCTACGTTGAGTGCGAGTGTTGATTTCTAAAGAATGTCAATAAACCTACCAGCTTCGTGCTCACGGATTCAAATTGCAGTGACTTTGAAGGAATTCATTCGATTGGAACTCAAAGTGCATGTGAAATTGTATAAAACGCTAAAGGTAACGCAAACTCTTTGAACCATAACACAGCTAGATGTAATGCAAAATGTATTCTCCTTCAATACTCATACAACCTAACAGTGATATTTAATACAACTAAAGAAGCAGATATGTCAGTAGCGAAATTTGTCTCAATCTGGACGTTTTCAGGTGATAATATATCTTTATTCTCGTGCTCATCCTAGCGTGACCTGAGTGCCTAGGATGAGTTCTCTTAAATTGCCGTCACACGTCATCGCGTCGGAGTAAACGCAGATTTGTATGGGCTCACAATAGTGTCATCTTTAGGCTGTTTCGATCCTATACAAGTCTGTGTTTACGTCGACGCGATGACTTGTGACGGCGGCAGTGAAAAACTAGCACTAGAGCCTCAGTTTTTAATAGTTTAATTAATATGAAAGTAACATATCTATCGCTACAATATCATTGCTACCTACAAACACTAGTATGAAAGCATAGCCAAGGTACTAGTGAGAACATCAACTTAGTCAACGTGGACGCTCAATATAATATTAGCGACGTAGTACTGAAATAGAATCCTCCCGAAATAGCTGCTGTGAATAATTTGTTCTGAAATATTTTTTAAGGCGCTGCGATTATTAATATTGATTGATTCCGTGCATGTAATTGTAAATATCTATGAACTAAAAACTAGACGTTATAAAATAAATGCGATTGAAATCTCCCGTGTGTTTGATTGCTGTTAATTTTCCTACAAAGTAAATTCACCACGAAAAAAAGTATGTGCACATTTTGAAAAATTATATTAATTAAATTTTGATTATCATTTATTATTTAATAATCCACCCATATTCCTTGTTTAAATGTAACCAGACAGTGAAGAAGGCAGTTCATGTAAAAACCTGCTAACTAATAAATAGAACAAAAAAGATCGAGGATTATAAATACTTACCAATAAATCAGTAATTATACTGGCTGGGTGAAGATGGTTAAAAATTCAAAAAACCTTTTTAATTCAAAAATGACAATTAAGTTCCACAAAATTTTAATTTATCATGTTTGTACCTAAGTTGTAAGTCGCAAGTGCAAGTGACGTCACAGCTTAAATGTCATCAGTGACGTCACAGGCGTGCAGAGTATTGTGGGTAACCTACTTGCGGAACCTCGTAACCTATAGGCAAGTTTACGCCCCATTTATCTGCTAGTTTTATTACTTGCCCAGTTAATTGTCAGTTTAACTAAAGTCCCTCTTAAAACTTAATTGCCACTATTACCCATTTAATAGTCACTGTATACCCACCAATCAATATTGGCAACATTTCAGAAGGATGTCCATTCGAATAATGCCTTAAAAGGACTTGTCATGGACTTTTCACTTTCTAAAACTGTAGGTCTAAAAAGGCCACTTTGCGAGAATCATAATGTGATCCGAATATGATTCATCATCGAAATGATAAAATGGCCACTTAGGTACAATAATTATTATGATTCACGAATGATTAATATTTCGCAATTCACCTGTTTCACACTTTCCTATGAAGATTCCTAAAATGGTTTACAAAATATGAATTTTCTTTTTTGACAAATAGCATCATAAAAAGTAAGTTAGGGACTAACATCTACAATTATTATAATAATTCGTGAATCATAATATGAATTGCACGTAAGTGACCATTTTGTCATTTTGATAATGAATCATATTCGGATCATATTATGATTCTCCCAAAGTGGCCTTTTTAGACCTACTGCTCTATGGATTATGGCGAAAGTATAGTCATGCATTTTTTTTAATAAGTGGTAATAGTATCTACACAAGTTAATATTGGTGCGTTCAACCTGTTGCACTTCAATTTTATATTTCACTTGCTACTCTTAGCTCTCTAGCTCATAAAAAAGACAAAATAATTTTGTTTGGAAATGGCAACTTTAATTTACATCCATACATATGCTCACGCCTGTATTCCCCGAAGGGCTAGGCAGAGGTATGCAGGCAACACCCATTTTTCACCGAATATGATTAAGTGCCAACGTGACAGTCTATCGCCGTCTCAGGCACATATAACATACGTCTGTGAATGAATTCTCAGACATATGCAGGTTTCCTCACGATGTTTTCCTTCACCGTAAAGCACATGGTGTGAAAGCACTGTACATAAGTTTTTAAAGAAAACTCATTGGTATAGGCCCAGCTGGGATTCGAACTTGCGTCGCTTGCGAAGCAGGCGACTGCTTTAACTCCGAGGCCACCGCGGCTCTGACTTTAATTTATACAATTTATAGAAAAAAAAATACAGGCAGCGTCAGTTTCTCGAAATAATTTTAACGTCCATCTTCAAAGTCATGACAGATTTGGATGGATAATACGATTCTTAACGATATCCCACTCATCAGAATCTGTTCTAATATTTAACAGTCATGGTGAGTTGAATGAAGAAAATGACTGACATAGAAATGCGATGCTCGAAAATCGGATGCTCAATCCGTATTCAAATGATTTACGACCGTTTTGGAAGACATTTTACTGTTCATCGTAAAACACAGATAAAGCGCCACAAGCAGGATATAAAAACAACTAAGCCAGTCTATAAGCTGGCACACATATTAAGCATTTCCGCATAATATTCAAATACTCAGTTATATAGTTTTATGTTAAGGTACCCATGTATAAATAATGTTGAAAACTTATCTTTTTTCTGGCATTGTATTTTTTCCTATTTTTGGAGTTTGAGTACTATATGCCGCGTTATTTTGTAAGGTTTCTCAACGTCGCACTCGACGTCGAGTGTCGGTTTGAAATACACAAAATTTATCTTTGTCTTCTAAATATTAATCTATAAATGTGTTAAGGCGCTATTTTAAAGTATTATTTTATCTGGCATTTTATTTTCTTCCAACAGATCGATTCTTAGAGCTGACGTTTCATTTTTGTACCGTAAAATTAAACGTCAAACGTAAGAAGTCCTTAATACGCGCTGCTTAAACGATCATAGTTGGCCCTCTGATCGCTTTGAGTAGTTACTGATACGCAAACACGCTATTTTAAATTTCACATGTCTTTCCTTCTTTCGTATCTAGTGAGTATTCCTAAAAGCTTTAATAGTATAATTGAGTAGAAACTAGTGTAAGTTTCTACTCAATTCAGAAGTTCCTAATCTGTTTATCTTATATAAAATCTCATTATTTACTTCAAAACCTTATGTTATTCATAAACATACAGTATACCCATCCTTTACAGATACAAATAAAAAGTCTAATTCTATATTTCACTGTCCTCGCGATCATAAAATACCCTCAAGGGAATAATGGCGATATTTTGCAGCCGTGAAAATATATTTTATTTCGCTCTTCAGAAGAAATGTTATGAATGAACGGATTCCTTATTTCGAGACACGCGTGGGTAGAACGTCATTCTATATCAGAGAGAATTCACCAGAATTAAAAAGAATCCTTGCGAATCCGAAGCTATTACATGTCTACGAAAAAAACCCACGTATAAATAAATGTACATCTCTTAGGCTAGACTCTCACATGAACTTATGTGACGTTTCGTGATTCATCAGAAGAGATAAAAGTGCATATTATTAAACATTTCACCACAGTATACATATAAGCTTGTAGGGACATCGAATGATCATGCTCATCCCCAGCAAAAGGGGCGATCTTCCAGATGTTCTGGATATCATGCCTGGGGAACCGCGGCTACAATTACTCTAGTCGGAAACTTGTATACATTACTGCAATGCGCTCGAAAACTCTTATTGCGCGATTTAGGTTCTCGTGTGTTTGTACTCAAACTTTTCAATTGTTAGCGAGTTGCGCCATCAATTTTAGGAGTGGAGTAACGCTGCTACATATTTACAAGCTTAAAATAATTCATTTATTTATTGTCAAATTAATTTTGATTTTAACATTAGAAAAATCCCGGTAATATACGTAAATGACGTATACGCGACCGACACGACGTGATACCCCTTACTGACATTGCCAATGCCAATGCCAGTGAGTGTGTAATTTCGAATGATTTATTCCTAGATTCCGTACTGCTTATAGTAAGCATGTATTTATTCCGCGGTAGTACTAAACGTAATATCACGACACGCCACGTTAGTCCATGTGTGAATATAGCCTTATTCATACGTCACATGTCGCTTCAAATCGCTACGAATAATATTTACCCACAAATTGCGATATGACACCAATTTATCACGCCTTGCGCAGGCCTATCTTGACGTCAGTTTCACTGTCAATAGCGTAGTCGGTCGAAATTACGTCACGATGTCACAAGACAAGTATGAAGTCCCTTAATTAATGTTACTGAAACTAGTGCATGGTTAACGGTAACAGAGGTTGTCACTAGCTGTGCCACGCGATTTCACCCGCGTAGACGTAATTCATGGGTGGCCCGTATATATATATATATATATATGTTTATGTATATAACATACGGACAGACAGAAAGATAAAAAAAATACCAATTGTTATTTTAATTTTAGTATATATACTCTTAGTGAAAAGCTGTTTATTTGGAATTACAAACAGACACTTCATTTTCATTTATCTGTATGTATGTATTTACAGATTTCATTATTATTAGATGATGATGGAGTATCCACTCTAAAATTACATTCAATTATAGAAAAACCGTACTACTTAGTACTTTCTAGGCTTTCCAAGGGTTGATGTTCTACGACAAACGGGGTGAAAACATTCGCGTATTTCCGCTCCCAATTACGTAAACCGAATCCTTAGTAGCACGTAATCAAGTTCAAGTAGATTCCATTTGGTATTGCGTCGACATTCCTATTAGCCTTCGTTTAATAGCCACTTCCCTTATATTGCGCATTGTTCATACACATTACTCGGATATAGTTGTTATGACTTTATGATGGGACTGGATGAGAATCGTTATGATACGTTTATGGTAAAAGGGTCGTTGGGAGCTTGCTGGTATTTGGTTTGGTTATAGTAAGCTAGTGATACGAGATGCCGAAAGGTTAAGCGCGATTGTTTCGATTGTTCAAAAATTTCGATTTATCGAGTTCGACTCGCGTGTAGTCACCACTCATCGGACACGGCTATGCATAGCGTCGGCCTACGATCGCGCCGAATCAAGCTTAGTGAAACCATCATTAGGCTTGATTCGGCGCGACTCGGACCAATCACTTGCATCGTAAAAATCGAATCAATTGACAAACATCTCGATCGTTTCAACGCTAAGGCGAGTCGATGATTGGCTTGATAGTAAGTTTGATCGCCTCCGATAGTTTCGATTCTTGCAACATCTCGCAATCGCGCACCGCTAGCCATATTATATAGACATCAAAGTCATATAGAGTAGCATACACTTAATAGATATCAGCACATGTAAATTGTTTATTACAATGGAACTTCTGATCTTATTCAAATACTTGCGCACAGCTTCGCCAGCGTTACCACGCGTACGAAACCGCAGAAGAAATCTATCTATATAGGTATATATAAAATTGAAGTGTCTATTTGTAATTCCAAATTAGTAACTTTTGACTAAATGCAAATGTATATCAGGTAAAATAAAAAAAAATATCTAATTGTCTGTCTGTCTATGGGTACCGGTTAGGTAGTTAAAAATAGGGTCCCGCGAAATAAAGTTCATCCATTACATTAATTCTACGCTGGGCATAGAATTTTAAAAGACTTTTAAATTTACAATCGCGAACGTTACAAAACCGCTGTTATGTATAACTGGCCCCGCGGTTTCACCCGCGTAGATTTAGTTTCATGCTTAATTTCGTGGACCCATATTTATTTTTATAAATACATGTAGCTAAGTTACTCCTTGTGAAAGTCTCGTTATAATCGGTGCAGTCATTTCAGAGATTACCCGGAACAAACGCAGACAGAGAAAAAAAAAATTAAATTGGTGTTAATGGCAGTATCAACTTATTTTCATATGCATGGAGTGAAAAGCTGTTAATTTGGTATTACAAACAGACACTTAAATTTTATTTGTCTGTATAGATGTATAAGATACCCTCATGATAATTTTCAAGATATCACAAAATGGCGGACTTTCAATCTCATCTTCACACGGCGTTTGTAAACAACCAAAACTTCACATAATCAAATTAATTACGGCTCAAATTAAATACACGGGCACGTGTAGCCCAAAGTTCCTCCTACATTTGAATGGCGCAAATTTCAGTCGCGTCACGAAACCAATTTGATTTAACCTCAACGTTGTGGGAGATAAATTAAATCCTTCCAAGCATGAAATATGTACAACCTTGCTTACTCTATCCATATCATGCCAAATAAAACATTTGAACAAACACGAGCCTTTGAAATTACTTCGGGGCTCGTAGTGGGATGTCGAGCTATTATAACTATATATTATATACAAATAGTTAAAAAAAAACATATGTACAGTGATTTCACACCACGTGCTTTACGGTGAAGGAAAACATCGTGAGGAAACTGCATATTTCAGAGAAGTAATTCAAGTACGTACGTATAGTGCCTGAGACGGCAATAGACTCACCATCTGTCACGTTGGCACTTAATCATGTTCGGTTTGAAGTGGTTGCTGTGATTACAACACCTCTGCCTACCCCTTCGGGGAATACAGGGGTGAGCATATGTAGCTATATAACTAGCTGTGCCCCGCGGTTTACCCACGTAGAGTTAATTTTATGGAAAGCTCACGGAACCATCATGTTTTTTTTTAATACCATAGCACCAATAGACAAATCGTAAAAAGCTGCAATATTTGAATAAGTAACGTAGCAGTTGCTTGCGCCCGTCTTCAGAAAAAAAATGGTAAGGTTGGTGTATCCTTTCTTTTTTTTTGCTTGCCTAGTGTGCGTGTGTGTATATGATATAGATATAAAAAATATGTGAAATCCTATGTTGAATTATAAGAGATCCCTGTAACACCATTAACAATATAGGTGATATTACTCCATGACAATGTGGCTGTCTATTATTGACAATATTTTTAAGTATTTGGCTCGTTTTTGTGTTAATTCACAAAATAAAAACATAAACAAAAATACATTTAATATCTTCTTAAACAATAATAATACAATACATTTTTCATATTATAATGTTTGTAAAAGTCTTGCTATTTATAAAATTAAAAAAATATATTGATACATAAATATATAGCTTCATAACCTTAAAATCGTCTTATAATCGAACCAAAACAGCTGAAAAATAAAATAATAATAATTATTATGAATTTACTTATTGAAAGATTTCATCAGTAGATCTGATACCGACTTATTTTCGAAACTACTAAGTATATTTCTTTCTAAAACGCTTTGCTCCAAGTTCTGTACTGTAACAATCACAAAAGAAAAACAGTCGTACTTATTAAACGGACAGTGAACTGGCGAAACACTTTTTTTCGGTTTAGTTCTGAACTTGTTAGAATTACTTTGAAGCATTGTTAGTGCCTTTTGTATTGAGCTACACGCCATTTGTTTCATCTTAGACATCTACATGAAAGCTCAAGTTTTATCACAAAGTAGAATAAAAATATAAGCGTTGTTGACTCTATTCTGACTGTGACTACTTGCTTGTGGAATCTATTTTCAAAAATCAACCCCAAGGGGTTGAAATGGGGGATACATTTTGTATGTGAAATTTTAGACGTAGCTGCTGGCGTATGCTTGTATTCAATCATTTGTTTGATATTTCCAGGGGCCAACTAACATCGTTTAAGCAGCACGTATTAAGAACTTCTCGGCTTCGAAATTTGATTTTACGGTACAAAAATACGTCAAAGCTCTACAGTTCTTAATAAGCTCTGCTTAAACCGATGATGGTAGGCCCCCTGTACTGCATATACCTACCTAACGGTTAAAGATATAATTCAAGACATTCTGCATTAGAGAACATGTAAATAATAATAATTCGATACCTAAAATCCGACGGTGAGACTCCAATAAAAAGGCAAAATATTTCTTCCTTACATTCATTTTATTATTGCTGTCGTCAGCTTCTCGCCTCGCGTTCAAACAAATTATTAACGTTTGAATAGATTCCACGAATTATCCTGACGTCACATCAGTTCAATTTTCCATTTGAGCAAACAGTAAATAATACGATTTTGAACTAAGTAAAAGCGTAGAAATACTAGCTGTAAGCAGAAGATCTTGTAAAGAAAGGGACCAATGATCTTTCGTTGTAGTACTTATGATATTTGTTTTATTCGTTTCTTGGGCTACTGTCTCCGCAATTCCACTCTACACAACGAGCACCGAAAAACCTAATACCCGAATTTGAAATAATACCCGAGGTTGTATTGCCACATATGCCTATTTTCACCGACTTCAAAAGTAAGACGTTCGCTATTTCGTGGGAATCTTTTGTTAAACTAAATGCCTATTACTTTGTTTTCTGTCTTCCTCCTGGAGTATATAATAACGAACGATTTATTCCTAGATTCCGCACTGCATGTAGTCAGATTATATTTATTCTGTGGTGGTGTGACGTAACGTGAATATAATAAGACGCCACTCCTGACATCTATCACGCGACGAACACTGTACCTAAGATTATAGAAAAATGATACATGCCTTTTTTTTTCCGCCGAGAAAATGGAAATTGTTTTAAGCTCAGTAAATAAAAAATCCCGTCCATTTATTCAGACGGATTTTTAACGTGGTCTATTTCAAAGTTTCGAATTATGTTTTGTACAAAATGTTACGAATTTTGTTTTAGTAAATATATATGCACGAACTTAAAAATAATCGAATAACTACAATCTGTGAAAACTCATCCTATGGACCAAAATGTAGTTTTCAATAGATCAAAGCAATGCCCAGATCCGCCTACTAAGGTAAGGTACTACGTCATAGCGCGTACACCTCTCCAGTTTCTGAGATCCGAGATTTGTACTAAATCATTTTTCACGTTCCAATGTTTTGCCACGCTATAAATCAAACGTACGAGCCAAGACGAGCCATTTCATTGGCCTTAAATGTTTCCTTTTAGGGGATGGCATGATACGTCGAATGGTTTATAGTGATTGAATGATTAATAATACAATATGTTTTCAAACCTAATGGAGGAAGCTCATGTAACCAAATTGGTCTTAATTAAACTCTACATTATTCCATACGGTAGAACGTAGATATGCGCTCCCCAGTACACCATGGGTTTCTTTAAAAAGAGTGTGAAAAAATTACATGGTCGGCAACGAGCACTTTATGCACCCGACATTGCATTCCATAGGCTGCTATTACCACTTACTTGTTCGTTACCTATACTCCTTACCAATCGAAATACGGTGACCGTACGGTTTGGGTTGCTACACAACTTGCTACGCAAGTGACGCAAGTCCGAATCCCAGCGATTAGCACCAATGAGGTCTCTAAAAACTTATGTGATTCACACCACGAGCTATTTTACGGTGAAGGAAAACATCGTGTGGAGACCCACATAATATGTCCGAGAAGCAATTCAAAGACTATCATACTGACCACTCAATGAAATACCTCTACTTACACCACTTTTTTTTTTGAAAAAAAAATAGCATACATTTAGAAACCTAATTACTGAAGCCCAGAAACGTCGCAACACCAGCAATGAGGCACTCGTTGCCAGCGCAGGTTATGACGCTATTTACATCTCCTTGGTAAATTTGGATTCTAATAGTAGACATCCTATCAAATTGCCTCCTCCAGAAAGTCGTTAAGTTATCGAGGAACACACGCTTTACTTGTAAGCTATGCCGTAACTGCAATTTTATGTGAACGAACTACTGCCAAAGGCAAGTTGTATTGGCTTCTTAGCTTTGACGTTTAATTTTACGGTACCAAAAAGAAACGCCAAAGCTCAGAAGTTCTTAATACGCCGTATGAAAATTAAAAATCTCCATTTTCAAAACATTATTTCATATTGTTTCAGGTCGAAAATATAAAATAAGAGACTAATTTGGGTATTGAAAACCTGATATCGGTATTTGCTAGCGAGAAAATAAATAAATTAGAAAAACCTTGGTCCGAGAGGAAATTGGAAGAGACATTGTAATCCATCCTCATCCCGTCACAAACAAATATATCTTCGGAAAGCAATTTCCGATGATAAATAAAGCGAACGATGAAAAAATAAGCAATTACCACCCCAAAAAGGTCAGGAAGACAAATTATATTTACAAGATTTTAGACGTAAGATGGAATGTTATGGCGGTTAACTAATTAAAATTGGATTCATAATATCAAAACGATTAATGGTCTCGAACATATTTTTTTTTATTAAAATTGGCTACTAAATTATGCGAAACTTACTTAGTTGATATATTATAGAAGTAGAGAATGCACGCGACTTGGTCTGCAAGGAATTTTAATGTGTTAATGCGTTTTAACCTATGAAAAAAAATACGGTGCTATAATTTTGGCGTGTAGGTATGTGTGTTTGGAATTTTAGGAAACAAGGAGTTGTTGATGTAAATAATTATACTCAGTTGGTATTTTACGCAAATGTTATTTATTATAATAAAAACAATTTACGCAAAAGATTGTGCTTAGCGACAAAAGGAACATAACCCATCTATACTTACGTGAAAACTATTTACTCAGATATATGCAGCTCTGCAATAAAATTGTACTCATAACATAACACGAATATCACAATAAACAATACGGTTTTACCAAATAGAGATCTTTTAATAAACTTATATATATTATATACTTTTAATAAACGGATAGGTTTAATAACATTAATTATTTTAAATACTTTAAAAATTAAATACTAAGTAAAATTATCTTCGTCTTATACGCAGCTAAATTTTACACAGTGAAATCCCACCCCTTCAATACACCCTTAGGGCACAATTCAATATAATTATTCAAACGATTAGAAAATTAGTTTCACGTCAACAGCAATCTAAAGCTACAATTTAATAAATATATTAAATTATTGTACAATAGCTTTATTTTAATTAGTTTGACTATACAACTAGCAAATAATTGGTAAATCGTGCCGTTAAAGCTGGAAATGGGTAAGAAATATGAATCTTTGGTATAAATACATGACTAGGTGATGTTAAACAACAGGTAATAAGGATACGGAAGTACAAAAGTTCAGTAAAAACACTACAGGGGCTAAGTGTATTATACTTAATATATAATAATAATATCTATTCAATCGTATTCACACAAATATTAATTCTCACTACATCTTTCGAAATCGCGGGGCGATTATTGTTTTAACCTACATTTAGTATTATTTAAGTATATTTTTTGTTCGCATTCTTATCTAGAATTCGGAGGGTATTTGGTCACCCACAACTATTATAATTATGAATTATTATGACATTTTTATAGAAACATTAAGTTTAATGAGTAGACTATCAATCAATTCAACTACAATATAAATTGTTGCGCTTGGCACAAACATGTTTACATAAATAAGGTAAAATCTATTACTATGTCTACTAATGTTGTGTAAAGAATCTAATACATCTGTTAGACCGATTAAGTTTATATTAAATGCTTGTGCTTTCTTCAGTCTTCGCTTTTAATACCTTTCTTAATATTCGTTCCTTTGTTCTCGTTTCCACTGACGACGCAACTATTGAATCTGTTGACAACGTCTCTCACTTTACCTTTACTGATAACCAACTCCTTGTCATACGTCGGTGTGATCATACCTTTATTACTACCGTTACAAGTAGGCTTAGCATTTCCCAAGGTAGAAGCGAAATTAGCGCTTTGTGATTTTCTGAATTCTCTAACAGCATTGTCAATGTTATTGATGAGGTCCTTGGCAACAAACGTGGCTATTTCGTGCTTGATGCGGTCTCGTTCACTCATCAGCTCAGTGGGTTTGTGGTTTGGTTTTTCTTTATCGTTGGTACGCTCAGGACTCTGGCTGTGTGTGAGTGAGTGCGAGGCAGGGCTGTCTGGGCCTTGGAATGTGATGCTAGGGTTGTTCACTGGAGCTGAATTTTGGAGATGGTTCTCTGTTTTATTGTAAGGTTTGTAGTTTTGATTGATGGTAGGTGTTTTTTCTCCCAGTAGCCAGTACGTTGTCATCTTGCCTTTGCCCTAAAGAAAAAATATTTGCTAAATTCTATAGACCATTATCATGTTTTTTGGGCTTATTCCTATAACCCTCACCAAATACCTAAAAAGCATAATATGCTAAGGATTAAATTATGGGTCGACGACCCAACAAGGCATTAAAAAATTGATCAAAATTAAATCTACACTAAGGACAAGTAAAGGTGGAAAAGAAAAGCATCCTGCTTTTAACTTAGGGGGGGAAATAGAGGTAAGTTTTATGAATATTTATGGCAAACTAATAATAATAATGAAACGTCCTATTTCCTAACCTTCATAGTGATTTCTCCGCGGCACTCCAACTCGAAGCAGTCATAAAGGTCGAGCACTTCTTTTGTCTTGGGGCTGACATGTATCCTCAAAGCTTCTCCATGGGACTCCATTCTTGATGCTGTGTTCACGGTGTCTCCGAACAAGCAGTAACGGGGCATTTTCAGGCCCACCACTCCAGCCACACATGGACCTAGATGCAAAATAACATAATAATAACATAATATTGGGAGATTTTAGAAGATTTTTATGTTTAAGATACGATTGGATTCGCATCGTTTGTGTTTGCAAGATATCGAACTCGAACTGGGGGCGAACTGTGATCGATTAAGTAGCGTGCATTAAGTAATTCTTAACTTTCACGTTTTATTTTACGGTACAAAAATGATATGTCTATGCTCAGACTCAGAATTGCAATAATTACGGTGGACTATGCAAATTTAAATAAAGATAAAAATTATATCTAATAGCTAATACCTATCCGAGAAATCTTAAGAAAACAAGGTTTAAGACTCATATTATCCAACATTGCCGCTAAAATAACGACTTCATTAAGTTTCGCTTCAACTCAACTCTCTCAAGGTTAATGTGCAAACATTGGGTCGAAGTTTAAGTAAATTTGAAAACTTGCAAATAACGTTATTCAGTCAAGCCTTTATTGAGGTATAGTAAGTTCTATACATTCTTGACAGGACCTTCAAATTACGGCACAAAAGAAACTCTCCATACAGAGAGTGAAATAACGAAGGGAAAACTTTTACAATTCTCTAAAGTAAAGCATTCAATAAAATGATGGAGCTTGGATGCTCAGGAACCTTTTCTTCGAAGAGTATATTAAGAGTTACGAGAGAGAGTTAAGAGACGGGTAAAATCAAGCAGCACTTTGGTACTTACACCTTCATAATAAATAAGCGGCCGTCACGCGCTTTTACTCACATAGTTCCCATTCCCGTGGATGTACGGAGATTCAAAATTCAAAATATCTTTATTTGATTAGACTTCTTACAAAGTACTTTCAAATCGTCAGAAGGACACAAAATACATTATACATGATTATAAATGTTACCACCGGGTTCGGAAGGTAGCTTTTGTTAGGTAGATAACATAAAGCCCACTGTTACTAGCTGACAATATATCTATCTGCTGCTGAAATACCAGTCCAGTAGTTTCTGAGCATATTCAATGCAAGCAAACAAACAATCAAATGATTCCTAAAACCGTTTAAAACATTAACGAGAACAAGCCGACATACAGATTGATAATTTATATATTTAGTGAAAAGCTGTTAATTTATAATAACAAACGGAAATACAATTTCTACAATTTTATTTATCTATATAGATGGATTCACCTTACGCACATCTTACGCCACGTTAATTATAATGCGAACTAGTCATTATATTTCATATTTAGATTAATTTAATAATCGTAAATTATTCAATAAGGCACTCGTGATAATATTTGGCCTTAGATTTAGTTGCTTCATCGAAAACCAAATATTTCATTTATATTCATGTCAATCAGGATGAGAGACTGCGAAACTTCCCTTTGCAGTGTTCATTGCGATTTAGAGCTTATTGTGGACATAACTATAGAGCTCAATTTTATATTGTTTATTGGCTTTGTTATAAGACCGTTTACATCTCGGAACTGGTTATATGACGTGAGAGATTACAGGCTACAGATAATTTGGGGGGCTTGCAGTAAATTATTACGAAGTTAACGCTTAAAACAGCTTGTATTTAATTGCTTGAGCAGCAATTAAAGTAACATATGTACTGACTGCTAGTATAGTAACAAACATTTTGATAGCATAACAGAGCTGCCGCCAGGTTTTTGGAGTAGAGATAATATATAGTTTTGGATGTATGCCTCCTGAAGTAAACGTGTACCTAAATATATTTATCTTTGTCTACGAAAACGATGGTGTGAGAAAAGTCTAATAAAAAACAGTGTAAATAATTGTTGGGAGTTTTTCTAGAATATCTTTATTAAAATAAGTTAGTATCATCATTTGGTCCTTCGAGTACTCCTCTAAATTTCAATTTATCAATTTCAATCATCGTCTTAAAAATATTACCTGTATGCATCCCAATCCTCAAGAGTAATTTCTCCCCGGGTCTGTGCGGGACCGTCTTCACCCTGACTGCTCCCAGTAGAGCGAGGGACATCCGAGCTATTTCTTCAGCGTGCCTGTTACCGTTCCGCATAGGGAGACCTGACACCACCATGTATGCATCCCCTATTGTTTCCACCTGAGATAAAATATAATTTTACATTATTTGCATTATTAACGCGTTTAAGACCCTTATTCGTTTTCAAATAATATATACAATTTTATCGAGCTATAATTCTATGGATTAAACATTATCTTCCCCATCAAACGAATTGCAATCGAAACATGATTTATTAGTCCCACTTCAGTTCCGGTGGGTGGTTCTCACTATAAATCGTCATGAGCTCCTATCGTACCTCCCGGCCCATTAACCACGGTTTATGACAATCCAGCATAATGACGGTTCACCCAGCCCTATGTCATACTTGATACGATGAGATATATAACTCGAGCGTATGGCGATTACGAAAATGTTCCATATTAATTCCACTAGTGTATTTTGTGAAGAGTAATTAAAGCTATAATTATGTCATAATAATTTCATATCACTAATTAGTACCTGAGCGACCGGCTTTACACAACACTAAAATATACAGCGCTAGAAGCCTGTAATAAATTATGTCCCATATTATAAACAATCCAGCTGTATAGTCAAACATGCTATATATGTTTGACTAAAACCTAAAGTACATACTTAATAAACTTTCATCCAAAACGTTACAGCTGTTTTGGAGGAATACGAAATAAAGTACTATATATTAAGAGATTATTCCTGTTCACACTTTTTACACAAAAATACATTTCGGTGTAAGCAGTAAACTTGTGATGCAAAATAATTGAAAAGCCACTTTTCACTACACATAAATTAGGTGTCGATATGAAAGGGAATTACTTCTTAAAAGTAAGTATGCAGATTACAGCAAGATGTTTTCCTTCGCCGTAAAGATTAATAAATACAGTATCGTATTCCCCGAAACGTCCTGAATTGTCTCCTTTATACAAAGGACTGCTACCATTCTATTACATGACAGTAAACCACATTTCCATTCCCAAGAATCTTTGTACAAAGAAATAAGTATTTTACCTGGGACATGCAATATGTAGCATTTGTAAGGAGCTCACGTTCGTAGCAAATGTGCTCGTATTCTTACTGACCTTATAGACATCAAAGTTCTCAATGACGGAATCGAAACTGGTGTACAGGTCGTTGAGAAGGTCGACCACCTCGAGGGGGGTGGACTCCGCTGAGAGCTGAGTGAAGCCGATGATGTCGCTGAAGTATATGGTCACTTGGTCGTAAGTCTCCGCCATCACTGGCTGGCCCATTATCAACTGAGACGCTACAGACCTGTCCAAGTACAACATTCATCTAATAGAACGGAAAAGTGTTCGTCAGGAGCCAGTCAATTTAACACGTAATGATGGTGCAATTTATCTGACGTATTTTATTTAATTGAGATATACATTTTGAACGGCCAGTAACCAATTACACAAAGCGTAGCAATATTAAACAATATATATACAGTACACAACACATTTAATTATATACACAGCATATTATAAAAATACAAACACAATCAAACATTCGCCTCGCAATACTCCAGACATGCCGACATGATCGTCTGCCATACATCCGCAAACAAATCACACTCAGAGTGTGACTCCAAGAGAGCGTTGAGCGCAGAGAGAGTGCGAGGACAGGAGAGTATGATCGCGACTTAGTACGACCCGCCGATATCGAAAACAGCCTGTGTTTCCTAGCGCGTGTGTATGAAACCATTCGAGGGTAACTATGTTGTCTATCTGTCCATCACCACGGCCAAAGCCGCTGAACCAATTTTGCTGTAATTTGGAACATAGCTTTAAGTATTTAGCTTTAAATACGGACATAAGGTATGCACTTTAGAAATTTTTGCGCGGATGAACTCGGAGGTGTAGTCGTGTAGTCGGAGGCTAGTGTAAAAAGAAAGGGTTGTAAATGTAATGACGTAACAGTAGCCTTTAGGGGATAGTCGGTGTTACGATAGCAGATAAATACAGGAGTCTATCGTGTATATTTATTTTATGCATTTAATTTGAGAATATAGTAAGTAATTGCTTTAAATCGGCTGCTAAGTCCCTATGTAACCCTATGTACTTCGAAAAACGATCATATTCTTTGTAGATAATTCATTGCAACGTTTTAACGGTATTCAGATACATGACACATACTTTTACCTATCCAGGTTGCCAACAATGATCGTTACAAGCAGCGCGTACTCAGAACTTCTAAACTTAAAAGTTTTTAATATGCGCTGCTTCAATGATCGTAATTGGCCTCTAGTACTTACTTGGGCAGTAGCTGGTAGAGTAGCTCCTCACACTTCCTCTTCTCCTCCAGGTAGTCCGAGGTGCGTTCCTCTACCAATGCCTCCAGATTGTTCGCATACTGCTCCACTTGGGTCAATAGCATGTCCAGTCTCGTCGATGTCTCGCAGTCCCTTGCAACACAATATAACGAATTAGAGGGCACATCGCAATCGTTACAGGTCAGTGGGAAGCCTAAGAAAATCTGACAAATTATTCAACCTAGATGATAGATTTTCCTCCTGCTATACCTTCTTCAAATAAATGATTGATTCAGGATAGTTAAAATTAAATCTCCATGCTTTTATGATAGAAACAAGCAATCCACAGACCGAACAAATTAATGTTCATAGACCGTTAATAATTGAAATTGGCTGATCCACTGGTTACATTGTTTTCAATTGTTTATGGAATGGGAGGACCCATTGGAATCATCCCTATCACTATGACTGACATGTTTATAATTGCTTGTTAAAAACATTTGGCGAAACCGTTCCAACAATATTTGGCCGAAACAAGCAAAACTAATAAGCCGTCCCGACGTCAAAACAATACAGGGGGCCTACTCTTATTCGACGTAATACGACGATTCGCAAAGTTCCTACGACGTATCTTATTCGTTCGGCAATAATTTTACGGAACAAAATAAAGAATAATAATATATCACTTTAATAAAACTATTAAACTAACGCAATCTTGAGTTCCATTTAACAAAACTACGCGATACGCGAACTTAGTTTGGAAAGTTTAGTTTTCGGAGATAGTGAGTAGACCCCCAGTTACACAGACAGGAAATCTGCCTTCTATCTATCTCCAATTATGTGGCCAGCTATTTGAGAGCATTCTCTCCGAAAGAACGTCCACAAGTAGTCCCAGTCTGTGTAATAATAGCAGAGAGATAACGTTATCCTACACCACACAAAACATATTGAACAAATAAATAATAATAGCATATCGTACAGTGTAAACCCTGTTACAACGCAACGCAACATGGTATTGTGCCTTTGGGCGACTAGCTTCTGGTCGCCACTTTGTCCCAGAGGAAATTTTATATGATAAAGCGAAATTGTCTTTGTCTATCCGTCAGTTACGGTTTCGCAACCTAGCCGATTTTACTGAAAGGTATAGTTCGATTGAACTGTAGTGACGGATCTATGATTCCTGAAAACATTAAAGATATAAAACCTTATGGTAGCACTTCCACCAATGGCTAAGAAGGTTGATCCCGGAACGACGCCGACGGTACGGTCACGAATTGTGCACACATTTTAAGCATTTAAGTGCTAAAAGGGTTTGACACTGTAAGTGTTTTTGAGCACGTTCACAAGGCCTTGTGTTATGGAAATAATACGATATAAATAAAATATTCTTACTTAAATATAATAATAACTTTTTTATATTTTGAGAGATTACAACCTTATTACCTGATTACCTTCTGTGCTGAGCGTGAGATAAGTATTCAAGAAAAAATTGTATATCATTTTATAGAATTGAAACTAGTGAAGTAAAAGGAAGCAAAGCGAAAGAACTATGTGATGATTGTAGCATGTGGCAAACTGTGATCACCGGGGATAATGCCCATCGACATATTTGTATGTAATCTTCAGAATCAGTATAGAACTATACGAGGCACAAACAAACCTCTTCAAATATAGGTAGAAACACTCTTGGAACAAGGAAAGAAACAGTGGGTGTTTCGTGAACAAAAGCAACTGCGTTAGCAAACAGGCAGGTATTTATGGAGTAATGTAACTTATTCATGAAAGGTATTTATGTGGACGGTAAATAACCCCGCAAGGGAATCTATTCCCGTTTATGTGGATCTAGAAGTTTTGTTAGTTGGTATAAATGGAATGTGGGGTATGTACGTATATATATATATATATATATATATATATATATATATATATATATATATGCATGAGCAGGTATCCTCACTTCAGTTCGTTCTTTAGTTATTAGAAGTACTTGTAACATTGGGTTGTAGGGAAGCAGGTAGGTAAATAACCAAAGATTTTCAATTAGTATTACACGCGTACTCTTTTATTGAATAATCACTGCAGATAATTCAAATGCCTACTGTATAATCGATCTGACATAGTTTTATCGATGAATCGGTATATATATTGAAAAAAATTATGCGTACTGAATCGATATTTTACAAAAATATTTACAGGCGAAGATTAGAATCGAGACAAAACGACATTGTGCCCATCCCTCACTCATCGTACCAATGTTTTAAACAAGATATACTTACTTGTTAATCCTGTGTATGTTCTCTTTAAGGGCTGAGAAGTCTGGCCTGTCATCATCAGGGAGGGTCCAAGGTGGCTCACCCGTTAGTGACTGGCGAGGTGACGCGGAGAGAGGAGACGTACCACGGTTGCGCATCTCTGCACTGCCTGATAAACAGAACAACATTTGTGAAAAACAAGTTTTTGTGCAGCATACATTTTTACTTCACAAGCGGACAGATTGCTTTTTGCGAGTTTTCCTAAGACCACCGCCACGTCACAATATTAATATAAACTTGCTTGCTATAAGCAGCTTGGAATCTAGATTTTTAATATTTTTTAGCCATAAATAAGAAGTGAAGTGAAGTAAATTTTTTCTATACTTCAAGTTGACCAATCTACATTACTTTGACAACAAATAAAGGATTCATTTTATGACAATGCTCACGCTCGATCGAACAAAAGTTCATTTCAAAAATTTGTTACAAATAGCTGAGTTAGATTTTATTTAAACGGTAGTCGCGATATTGTAAACGTGGAATCGTATGGGATCAAAATACTCATTTACTCGCTCTCACCTCAAATTATTCGCTAAAAAGTCATAGCACTGAGGTGGACTTGCGTAGATTGCGTTTACTATACCTTAAGTCACTAAAGATGTTACAGGAGATAGGACACAAGACTTCAACAATCATGCTTCTGATGAAGTAGTCTATTATGAAGGTAATGATGCTTTCATTTTCATTGTAGATTTTCCCGAAAAACCTTGCTCGCTTTAAATAAACTACAAGGACTTCAAAACCTTTCCCTAAAACTGAAAGCACATCATATCATAGCGACATTATGAGACAGCGTAGGATCCCAAAAACGTATCAGTATAGACACCAACATTAGTATTGTATTCCATAGAGGATCTGATTCCAAATCAAGGAATGGGCCACCCGTGGGGCCCAGCTAGTAAGAAAAATTACATATGCCCTGTATGTTTATAAGAAAACTTTTCACATTTTTGTGATTAAGCCCGTAAGAAATTGGTAAAATTTGCGTGGCGCAATACCAATTTAGCAGCACTTCCTTTAAGTGATTCTACTTAGGCCATTTGGAACACCTGGTGGGCTATAAATCGCAGTGATCGACTATCTCCAGAGCTCCGGGTATTGCCCGTATTCCCATGGGAGCTTCATGAAACATTTATGAAAATCATAGACCCTCACTACGTAATAAGATGCTGGATGGGAAATAAGGACGCGCCTCCCAACCACTTCTTTTGATAAGGCTATTTCTATGCGTTAGATATTGTGATCATATTTAGATATCTCTTGTATTGGGATCATGAAACTGCTTGTGTTTTTTCTTTTTTAAGACTTGCAAGATCAAGGTTACTCGCACGAACACTGGCATCATTAGCCCAGAAACTCTAACGCACGCTTTTTTATCTGCAATCTTCTGTTGTTTTAGGGCCAGTCTCAAGCTGGATATTCCGAAATTCGAACAGGATATCTGACGCCGCTTTCGAATTCAGAGAGGGAACGAACCCGGCTAAGTGCTAGTCGGACTAACGCATGAAGAGTTCTGCACCATAGTTTAAAATATTTTTTATCAGGCATTTATTTATTACAAAATCCACAGCTCTTAAATAAAACAAAAACTATCTTACTTATAACTCTTATAGCCAACACGGGATTTACGATATGTATGAATGTTATATAATTTAGAGAAACAGAGAAAGTGTGTGAAACATAATAAATATTGCGTTTCCAATACCATGAATGGATAATTATAGTCTTTGTGAGTGTCGAGTGTGTTCGCGCGCGTGTGTGTGTGTGTGCCTGCGTGCGTGTGTGTGTGTGTGTAAAATATATATTCTAATCAGTTACCTGCTTCGTTAATTATTTCCTCTCAGTAAAGGCAACCTTCCGATCCCGGCGGTAGCATGTATAATCCTATGTAATCGTGTCTTTCTGAAAGTACTTTGTAAAAAGTCTAATGGAATAAAGTAAAAAATTCAAATTCAAAAAAAATAATTTGAGTCTGAATTTGAATTATGGTGAGAATTTGTTTTCTGTATGATGCTTTAGAAGAATTCAAAATATCCACAGAGGAGACTGACTTGACTGACTTGACTTGACTGACACCAGAACGCGTGTGATAGGGCATAGACTCATAAATCCCCAATTTGACATACTGCTGACGGTCGCGTAGATAGTTCGCGAGGAGGCTGAGGAGAGATGGAGCGAAACCTATAGCACAGAGTTTGGTCAGCAGTATGTCGTTATTAACCCTATCAAATGCCTTCCGGAAGTCGAAGTATTGTTATACGAGTTCAATAAGGTATTGTGTTGCTTAAGACCAAGATAAGATGCAGTATTTATCAAGAGAGTGGCGGATTCCTGTATATCCACACACCCCTTCCTTAAAATCAAAGGTTCATCATTAGTCCAATTAATGCATGGTAGATTAAAATCACCAGCTATAATAACGTGGTCATCGGTATATTTATCATAAATGTAAGATAAAGAGTCAATAAAGGCCTGCAATCGCGTTGGTATCAATCGGTCCGGTGGGAGGTAAACAACAGCTATATGCGCATTTACATTAATAGCCAGAACTCGTGATGGAATCATTACCCATATACACTCGAGGTTTGGTTGTAATAGTACAGTCGCAGTGTGCGCACGCACCTGCAGGCGAGAAGCGCAAACTGCCATAACACCGCCTCCCAACGAACTACGGTCCCGGCGAAATATATCGAAACTGCTATCACACAACTCAGAATCCAATACACCGTCATGCAACCAGGTGTCCGTAAACAACATTATGTCTGAATGAGACGACAACATACTGCTGTAAAATCTGTTTGTTTTTATACGTAGCCCACGTACGTTCTGATAATATAAATGTAAACTATTATTGTGAGTAGCCATCATGGATCAGTGTGATAGAACATCTTATAAAACACGTCGTAAAAAGTAAGCGTAATTATAATCAATTGGACAAAAAAATTTGGTAGAATTTATAAAATAATCATTATAGGTATATTTGTATATATCTGTTACTATTAGAGTTTTAGCAAATATAAACCGTGAAGTGGGTAACATGCAAAAAATAAAAATAGTTTTAGGGTATTTATAAACATAATGCTTATGTTCGTTGTGTTGGTGCAAAGGTTGAACTATAGTGAATGCAGTAAGCGATGTGCACACTGCAAACAATACATGGTATGAAAAATATAAAGTAATGGATAAAAATAAGCGAAGATATATATTAAGCTTTTCGTAATTTTTCCTATACATATCCTATAAGCGTCGTACGTCGTACTAAATTTCAAGATTTTGTGTTCACGGGATTTGATTCTCTTGCGAGTGTCGAAAATTTGCTGCATAAACTATATCTTTTAATTGCATTGGCAAGAAGTCTGATTTTCTAAACTGCAAGTGATAGTAGACCTAAGTATTTCTTGTGAATTTCAGCTGCACGTGCTCTTGAAAAAAACAGTCTTGTCAGACAGACAGACTGGCAACAAAGTGATTCTATAAAGCGTTATTTTTTCCGTTTGAGGTACGGAACCCTAAGACATTTGTAGTTTGTTGTAGATATATAATTACTGGAAAGAGGGTAGATTTATTGGAAAAACGTGTCCTTTATAAATGAATTACAACCTTGAAGGCAAGCTTGAATGAAGTAGAAATTGCATTTCCTTGCTCTTAACCTCGGTGGCTACGGAACCGGTTCCCTTAGACACTTTAGTTCATACTTTGCACATAATATAATAAATCAATTTGCATCATCTCTTAGACCAGGCAGAATTGAATAAGCCTCGCGTACTTTATATACATACAATACCAGGACTATTTTGTAAGGTATTATACCATCTTGTGTTTTAGCAGGATCAGGCAGAATCAGCATTTCTCCAAATTTGTGCTGTTTATGTATTTTTTTACTTTCTGGTTCGTATTTATTGAAGTTACTAGACAGCTAGTCCAGTAAACATTGCATTGCGATATATATTTTTCAAATGAATCCCACTTACCATTTGATGTTCGCCAAGTCTCAGACCTACTCCATATCAAGCGTTATTTTGTGACGTGATCAATCTTTAAAAATTGTGCAGATACCTACTTTATAGGAGGTATATTCAATGAAATTATTTATTGATTGGGGGTGATATTGTTTAAGAAGTACTAACGTTTAAACTTATCCTCAAGCACAGCAGCGCAGTAGTCACAGGCTAGGGTGCAGTGCGGTCTTCTCATCTCCAGCAGTGGGCTGACAGCCCGCCGTGGGCTAGGCGAGTCCGCCCCACCCGGTGGTACCAGCGACATTATTCTAAAGACAATACAATGATATTATTAGTACAGTATATGCATATAGCAATCTTAAATATTATTATTAAATAAAATACAGCTTCCTTATAGCATTCGAGATTCAAAATTCGATAACAAAAATATTTAAGTCAAAATACAAGACTGTCTCAATGTTTTATGAAGGAACAGAAAATCATAAGAGAACTTGGCATCAACACTTTTGCTTTATAACGAACTAGAATTCTTAGGAAAGCGATTACTGTGAAAATATGCAAATAGCAAATAAATATGATAGCAAAACGGATACAATATATATGAAAGGCCTAAAAACGCGAAGTACTTGTATTTGTTTTACATATTTACAGGAATCGTAGAATATTATAAGACTACAGTCGACAACACAATCAAATTGCGGACGCATAACATTTATTATTATGATGACTATACACTTTATCGTTGGGATATAAGTAAAGTAAAACTGTTGTGTACTTCAATGAAAAACTTAAACATTGCTTGGGTAAAAAACAAAATTGACATCGCGATGTCAGTTTTATTTATACTAATATGTAATTATTGCATAACTGAATAAAACTCCTGAGAACCTGAGAATTAATTTCGATACAGATGGATATCATTTGAAGATTAAGGGATATTCACTTAATCTTATGATATATTGGCAGACAATGGAGATGGTTGGCGATAACTCCACCGACAACAGCCTAAATAAATGTTGATGATGATTGTAATATACTCCAACTAAGCAGTTTTATAGAACATAAAATAAACTCAATGGATTAACGTTCCAAAGTTAAAATTTAAAAGAGCCGTGGTGGCCTTAAGGTTTGAGCAGTCGCCTTCTACTCAAGCGACGCAAGTTCGGATCCCAGCGGGGCCTGTACCAAAGAGTTTTTCTAAAAACCTAATGTACAGTGATTTCACACCACGTGCTTTACGGTGAAGGAAAACGTCGTGAGAAAACCTGCATATGTCTGAGAAGTATTTCAAAGACGTATGTATAGTGCCTGAGACGGCGATGGACTCACTCTCTGTCACGTTGGCACTTGATCATATTCGGTGAAATGTGGTGTTGTTATTACAACACCCACATTGCCTCTACCCCTACCCCTTCGGGGAATACAGTTCGAGCGTTCAACTTTACGCTTAATAGGAAAGCTAGCAAAATATAGATAAATCCGGACAATAGATATCGATAATGTCCTTTCTAGTTGAGTGAGCTTCAAAATATATTGCATTGGTACATACAATCTTATCTGAATGATTCCGAATAGCTACTATATTTGAGTAAACCTTTTGACAGAACTTTGTAGGCGCGTCTAAATAGACCATAGCTTGTGCCAAGAAATAGTTTGGTAAGATATTTAGAACTATGAACTGTCTGGTGTGAATTAAATATTCAGAGGAGGTATTTATTATTATTTTGTCCATGACCGACATCCACCGTTATACTTCTCGCTATTGGCAGAATTCAAATATTTTTTTTGTATTTCCTCCAAATTATATGTACACTTTTCTGCCGGGTTCTTCCCAGTAAAAGCAACCTACGGATTCGGTCGTAATATTTATAATCCTGTGGTAATCATATGATTCCACCGACTTATAAATGACTTTAAAAATCTGCAGCAAATTAAGTTTTTAATATTTTTTTTAAATATTGTACTTGTGTTACTAAATGTACTTTTAGGAAGTGAGTTTATCGAATGCTAGTTTTTATTTACAATTGGTATGACTATTATATGAGATCATAGCTAAAGCTACGGTTTATCAAGATTTAGTTACAAAATAATACAGCCAGTACACATTGCGTGCTACAAACCAATGTAAGGCCAGGGTTAGTATATTCCACATAAAGAAGAAAATAAGTGAGCATAAGATCTTTATCGCACCCCAGGGACCTTTAAATAGCTTTCTCAAACATTAACCGTACCGTATTCACATGAGGGAACTAAAATATATCTGAACTGCGATAATCATATCAATCTGTATAACGTAGGTACATACATATGCTCCCGCCTGTATTCCCCGAAGGGGTAGACAGAGGGGTTGTAATAACAACACCCACTTTTCACCAAAGATGATTAGGTAAGTGCCATGACAGTTGGTGAGTCTATCGCCGTCTCTGGCACTATACATAGGACTTTGTATTACTTCTCAGACATTATGCAGGGTTCCTCACAAATCACTGCACATAAGTTTTTTTTAGTAAAACTCATTGGTACAGGTCCCGCTGGGATTCGAGCTTGCGCCTGTTGCTGCTTACATAAAGAACTAAAATATAGCATACTAGCTGTGCCTTGCGACTTCACTCTCGAAGACTTAACTCGTAACATAAACCTTACGGCTGTGATGGAATCACCCAATTAATACATAAATTACTTCTGCCTGCCCAAGTTAAGTACATTATAAACAATCGGATGCCAATACTTGCGTGATTGTAGGAAAGTGGGTCGTAGCATAAAATATAAAGGTAGCAGAAGGCGGCTCACAAGACGCATGTATAAATATTTAGGATCATGCCAGGCTTATTTCAGTTGCAACTTTGAAGCGAGACGCTTGTAAGTATGTATGGGCCCGTGCGCTTGTTTATGTCAATGTATGGAAACTGACCTTCTGTAAGTTTATATTTTATGATTCTAACGAGAGGACGTCCAGCTTTTCAACGCTAACACGTATACTCATTTACACCAACACAAATTGTCCCCCCTCGGGTAAAGAAAATAATTGTGTTGGGATGGTGTATTGCGCAGTATTTACACACACTATTTACTTGTTCGAACTGTGAAGCTGATGAATTGTGGACGCAGAGATTTGAGGCAAACGATTTGATCTCAAATAATATGATTTCACGACATCGTACTAAATACGTATGTACTAGACTTACGTATTTAGTACGATATTTCTTATAAAAAAATGACGTAATTTTATTTTGAATATATATAACATAATTACACGATTCTTAAGAACGAGAAAGATCCCTCCTTAAGTTGTTCTTTTTACAAAGGATTTGCTTATAAAGCACGTGGTGTGAAATCACTGTACATAAGTTTTTTTAGAAAAACTCATTGGTACAGGCCCCGCTGGGATTCGAACTTGCGTCGCTTGCGTAGCAGGCGACTGCTCAAACCCCGAGGCCACCACGGCTTGATTAAGATAATATATAGGATTATAAGCTTCAGTTATTGTAACTACAAATTAACTTGTCATGTTTATTGTTAAATATTTGTTAATTACTTAGAAGGATTTCAACAAGGTCCCCGAGAACGACTGCCGACAAAACAAACTAACCCGTCAACAAACGAAAATCCCGGATTCCATTGGCAACGACTGCGGTCTACCGAGCAACACCAACGCTAGGAAATACCATTATGTGCATTGGCATTTAACTGCAATTTACAACCCGGGATTCAACTAATCAAACTGATTGCACTTTCTATCTCCGGAGCTGCATTCCTATGTACGCTACATACATGGAACATTATTTTATGAACATTTTTAATCTGGATAAGATAAGATAAGATGGGTTCGAATTATGAATTCGGTAGGTACTATATGTAGAGATAGACCATACCTACCGAACTTACTAACCTTTACACCTATATCTAATCATTTTTAACATACATACATACACATGCTCACGTCTGTAGTCTATTCCCCGAAGGGAAAAAGGTACCATCTTACCTTTCACCCAAAATTTTGCAGTACCAACGTAACAGATGGTAAGTCTATCGCCGTCTCAGTCACTATACATACCACTTTGATTTACTTCTCAGGCATATCAATGTTTCTTAACGATGTTTTCCTTTACCTTAAACCACGTGGTGTGAAATCACTGCACATAAGTTTTTTTAGAAAAACTCATTGGTATAAGCCCCGCTGTACTTTAGACATTTTTAAAACGTTTAAAATTTGTTGGTAGGTAGGTTGTATGGGATAACTAAGTTATATCGGATAGGTACAGTTGATACCGTTGACTACTCATGTATAGATCCTAACCAGGGGGTGAGTAAGGTTATTTTGAAACATAGACTAAGTTAATCCTTGATTTAATAGTGTAATCTATCTCTTTTTGTGGTTCAGATTAGATTAGATTAGAAAAGGGATGAATATAGCCTAGTCCAAGTTTGCCCCTTCACCCTGCCTTCCTTTTTAACTGACTTCAAAAAAAGTTGGACGTTATCAATTCAATTGAGTTTTTTTTTAACTCTCTCGTTCAATTCTTGAATCGAAAAAACCTTTAAACCAATCTCATAACAACAAAGAATAGTCGAAAAAACCCGAACCGTAATTATTTACATTTGTATTGTGTTTGCGGCGTCTAGACTAACAGATACAACGAAACTTAAGTCAAAGCAAAAGTAGTTATTTATATCGATAGACTTTTGTTCTACAAATCATATTCATTATGCTACCGACTAAATAAATCTGGCAACAACCTTACGTTATTCAGACAGTAAAGAGACCCATTTCAAAGTGAAGGTGAACTAGTCTTGAGCTTTGACCTTTGACAAAACCTTTCTTTTGTTGTTAACCCTTCATTTGTATTTCGATCAGACTTGACGTTCAAACAACATTTGTCCAATCTGCTATGTTTCAAAGATTTTGTAACGACGCCATTATTCTCTTTCTTGTTTAGATTGTTAGCGACCAAAACACCTAACAGCCTAAGTACTTACTCATTGTAACATTAGCTATCTGCCAGTGAAAGTCCCGTTAAAATCGGCCCTGCCGTTTTGGAAATAAGACGGACCAAACTGACAGACAGACAGAGAAAAACTAGTTTTTCTATTACGGTACCGGGTATACTTTCATGTGCATTTAGTGAAAAGCTGTTATTTTGGAATTACAAACAGACTCAGATTGTATTTACAACGAGGTCCCGGGCTCGATTCCCAGGTGGGGTCAAAAATATAAACTGGGTTTTTCTGTCAAGAAATTCAAAGAAAATGCCCGGAGTTTGAAAGTTGGCGGTGTTTACCCCCATGCCTCGGAAAGCACGTTAAGGAGTTGGACCTCCGCCTGATCTCGCTCCGGTCGTGTCGGATTGCCGTCCCATCGGACTATGAGAGTGACAGAATAAAGAGTGCACCTGTGTTTGCGCACACACTTGTGCACTATAATATCTCCTGCGCAGTTGGCTGATCCTCGTTGAGATTAGCCACCGTAACCGAAATTCGGTAGGAGACCATTATTATTATCATTATTATTATACACGGTACTGATATAGAAAATCCATTTGTTGAAATTTTTCTCTGTCTGTCTGTTTGTTCCGGCTAATCTCCGAAACGGCTAGACCGATTTTAACAGGACTTTCATTAGCTGATAGCTAATGTTACAAGGAGTAACATAGGCAACTTTTCTTTAAAAAAAATGGGTTCGCGGGTCATCCATTAAATTAAGTCTGCGCGGGTGAAACCGTGGGGCGCAGCTAGTATTCAATAAATGAAGATGCATTCCTATTATTCCAACTTGGTGAGGATGCGATCTCGCCAACCGACACCGATTTCTATTTCAGCGGAACGAGCGCGCTATTGTGGTTTGAGCGTTTTTTTAATAATGCCTTTGTTCGAGTGTTACCGCTGCCACTGTCAGCTAAAAATATTATTCACGAATAAATAACGATTCTGAGATTTTATAAGGTCAATGGACTTTATGACTAACTAAAATGGGAACGCCACGAATGTCTATAAATATATATAACTCAAAGGTGACTGACTGACTGACATAGTGATCTATCAACGCACAGCCCAAACCACTGGACGGATCGAGCTGAAATTTGGCATACAGGTAGATGTTATGACGTAGGCATCCGCTAAGAAAGGATTTTGATATTTTTTTTACCTAAGGGGATAAAATAGGGGATGAAAGTTAGGAAGAAACTTTGTAAACCGAACAGGTTGAGAAAAGTCTACGCGGGTGAAACCACGGGGCACAGCTAGTCGAAAATAAATATTAAAATCAAACTTCAGTAAAACTTAGTCGTGTTCATTGTTTGTTATAATATTCACATTCAAATACACTTTATGACTTTGTAAACAAACTATTCATAGTTAATTATTTGTTCAGGACCTCTCATCAAAACATTTTAGGCTAACTTAAAACTTGAAACATTCCCCCAACAAACCAAGTAATATTATATTCCTCAGTCAAAGTTTGTCGAGACATGGAGCAAATTTGATGGCGGCAACCCTAATATTTATATGCATATTCATATGGGATCAACTTTGGTCTGTTCGTGCCAAGTATGCACAAAGCTTTGAATATTACACATGTCAGTAACCTCGTCCATTCATCATCAAACATTACATAAATCACATTCAATTAATTGAAATAAGAGAGTTGGAAATCCTGGACATAACAAGACAATGTGCAGAATTTATCATACCACCATCATCAGCTTTACGCAAATAGATATATGCTGATCTGAAAAGGTATTCAGAGGTAGACTTATAATAAACTCATATTTAGCCCATTAAATTAAACATAGTCGAGTCGAGTTATGTTATTCACCTGCTAGGCAAGCGTCACAAGATCAAATCCCTACGGGGTTTGTACAGCCGAGTTTTTCTAAGAAAACTGATGTGCAGTCAGAGATTTCACACCACGTGCTATACGGTACAGAAAAACATCATAAAGAACTGTAACGTCTGAGAAATAAATCAAAGACGTATGTATAGTGCATGAGACGGCGATAGACTCACCACCGTTAGCACTTAATCATCATCGTTGAAATGTGGGTGTTATTAAAAAAATACATACATTGTGTATGCATATGCTCACACCTGTTTCCCATGGTGGTAGGCAGAGACCATCGTTCGCCACATGCTAAGATCATTACATACTTCTATTAAAAAATATAATTATAAATATAAAAAAAAATTAAAAATTCTTTCAGCAATAGCTACATTAATTGCGAGAAATATAGGCTATATTTTGTTTCTGTACTCCCACGGGAACTACGCGGATGAAACCGCGTGACGTCCGCTAGTATGTAATAATAAGCAAGATAGCAATAGTTACAAAAAAGCAAAGCGTTCATTTTCTTTTTTTTGTCCCACACTCAGAATTTTAATTAAACTGTCAGAAAATAAGTGCAACAGAAATAAAAAGCTTAATATGGCGAATGTGCCACGGGTGTCGTACGCTCAAGTCGCAATTGTTTTGGTTTCTCGCGGTTTTATGGTAATATTGGACTGCTATCTTCTAAGCTACTAGATTATTTAAACGTGTTCAGTGAAACAATAGACAGAAATAAGAAGTCCCTCCTTCCTGGGCTACAAACTTTTCCAATCAAACTTTAACTGCAAGCAGAGTGCAGGTTTACTTTTCTGTAAGACTTTATTTTTTATTATAATACTTGCTGTGCCCCGCGGTATTACCCATGTAGAGTTAGCTTCATGGATGACCCGCAGAACCCTAATGTTTTTTTAAATAAAAGGAGCAAACAGACAGACAGACAAAGAAAAAAATATTATGATATAGTTTTTCCATGTCAGTACCGTATATACTTTCATAACATGCATTTAGTAAAAGGCTGTTATTTTAGAATTACAAACAGACACTTTAATTATATTTATCTGTATAGATATTGTATAGATTATGTTGAGTGTGAATATACTTAGTTTCACATATTTATTAATCGTTACTTTATTTATTCATATTATTCACATTAATTTGAAATCTGTAACATGTTATCGTTAATTCTGGCGTAAATCGGGCACATACCCATGTCGGGTATATTCGGTACCCTCGTACGCCCTAGATCAAGTAAGGATCAGTCTGGATGGAAGGTATCAATAGGCTCTTTGATAAATCCGACAAGATAGATGATACGGCTCAGAATACATTTGAATAACATAAGTATTCGTTTGGTACTTAATTTTGTGGGAAGATTTTTTTAACGTTACTTATTTACAGGTGCCATCACGAGTTATGAGCGCTCAGCGAAAATAGTGGGGATAACTGCGCGTGTATTTTCTTTGTGTCATGCCATACAGAACGAATACTAAGCATTCAAGGATAGCGTCAGCATAAAAAAACATTTTCCATGTCATACTTCTAGGTCGCCAATATAGGTGTCAAAAGAAGCCAATTTGCATACTAAGAAAATATTCAAAAAAAAGTTTTTTTTACTTATTTTGTCACCTTATCTGATTAATTAGTAATAATACTAGCATTTACTTAATTTAACTGTAAGTGAAAATGTTTAAAAAAGTTAGTTATATGAGGATGAAGATATTGAAAAATATATAAAAAGCGACATGCATTTAGTATTTAGATGTAAGTATTCACTTTGAATACCTACGTGTTTTAATATTTCTTTGTGCAATACAGAGTTTACATTTTGAGACTCAAAAGCGATTCACAATAAAAAAAACCGTATAATATATATGATACGTTGAGCGATGACGTATAAACGTAGGAAGTTGAAATCGTAGATTATGTTCGAAGCTTAAGTTCGATCCGAAATTCCGCGGTACTGTTGAGTACCCTCAATCACAAAGGCGGTACATTCCAAAATAAGTATGGATCTGAATCCTGGTTATACAGAAGTTGGAGTTGGAGAGCTATTATAGAGTTTCCGTACTCATTGACACCCATCTTCGATCAAAAGTGGGTGTTCTACCTAACCCTCCAAAACCCCTTGTCGGAAGACGGTAATGATATATCGCACATCAATTGTTGTAACTTATAGTGTTATTTTGAAAGTTGGAATAGCAGGTAAGCTTGGAACTGGGGGCCTACCATCAACGGTTTAAACATAACGTACCTATTTAGAATTTCTGAACTTTGACATTTCATTTTTGTACCGTAAAATTAAATGCCAAAGCTAAGAAGTTCTAAATACGCGCTGCTTAAACGATCATAGTTGGGTATTTGTCTGCGATCATTGTAAATTATTACAATGAAAATGTTTTGCATAAAATATGTAATGGGTACTACATGCCTGATTTATAAATAGTACCTAATCCGGTCTCGGGTCGTATTCAACTGTGAACCCCAGATTATGAGGGACCTTTATAAGACGGCCTTTTTATACGTACCTACTAACATGTTTACATACATATGCTCACGCCTGTATTCCCCGAAGGGGTAGGCAGAGGTGTTGTAATCACAACACCCACTTTTCACCGAAGATGATTAAGTGCCAACGTGACAGATGGTGAGTCTATCGCCGTCTCAGGCACTATACATACGTCTTTGAATTACTTCTCAGAAATATGCAGGTTTCCTCACGATGTTTTCCTTCACCGTAAAGCTCGTGGTGTGAAATCACTGTACATAAGTCTTTTAGAAAAACTCATTGGTACAGGCCCCGCTGGGATTCGAAGGGCTTGCGTCGCTTGCGTAGCAGGCGACTGCTCATACCTCAAGGCCACCACGGCTAACATGTTTACATTTAATACAAACTGAAGTAGATATAACATTCTCGCGTCTCGCTATAGAAACGGTACAAAATGCATGGAAATGACATAAATCAAACGTTTTGGAAATACGGCAATTTTGGATTAATATTGACAGTAATTATTTTACTAATTTTGAGTACAATGAGATTTTTTCATATTTTTATCGATAATTGGTTTTTTTGTTTCAGATTTCTAAAAATCATCTGGTAGAACATATTTTTTTAGATCTGTCTATGATTTTAATTAGCTCTCGCAAAATTTGTAGTTGCGCCCCTATCGTTCTGAGGGTGCGATATGTCATTCCCGACATTTTATATCGTTTCTACTAGCGACGCGTGAGGATAATGTTTGTAGTAATGTCTACGGGCCCCGGAACATCACGCGCGATTTGTGGACCCAGTAAATATCTTTTCACACCCTTTATCAAGATGTATTCTAAGTTCGGCGCACTGCTCGTTTATGAAAACGTTATTTATTTGTGTACTTTACAGTAGAACAACCAGCCACCTGCACACCAGTTTCATACGTCCCTGCAATGGAATTGAAAACATTTTTAGCTGGTACTGCTAGTAACAGCGAGATTTCATACATACGCTATGAATACAATCACACGGCTGCAAGTGGCTCGTAGGGGCTTTGTCTTGTTTGTTTCGCAATTATATAGGTACTATACGTACGGATAAATTAAATTGAAATGTCTGTTTGTTATTCCAAATTACAGTACAAAATTCAGCTTTTCATCGTATGCATATACATACATACATATGCTCACGCCTGTATTCCCTGAAGGGGTAGGCAGAGGTGTTGTTATCACAACACCCACTTTTCACCGAATTTGATTAAGTGCCAACGTGACAGATGGTGAGTCAATCGCCGTCTCAGGCACTATACATACGCCTTTGAATTACTTCTCAGACATATGCAGGTTTCCTCACGATGTTTTCCTTCACCGTAAAGCACGTGGTGTGAAATCACTGATGTGAATCTGTCTGACCGTCTGTCTTTTTGGACCGATTTTAACGAGACATAAGCTTAGCTTACTTTTATTTAGGGTTAGGGTTCCACGGGACACTCATGAATTCTACGCGGGGCACCGCTAGTTCATACAAATATTATAAAGAGTTTTGTTTGTTTGTCATTAATTGGCTTTGAAACTACATATCTATATAATCTATATAATTCTACATATCTATATAATCCCTAATAACACGCGGGTAAAGCGGCGAATGGAAGCTAGTATATTAAAATACGGTACAAACAATTTTACTTGAACTTGCTGGAAGAAAACATATAAGAACTGGGTTCCATCGTTCTAACAGTGACGTGTTCTTACTAACTTCTTAGCTGTGACGTTTAAATTTACGATACCCAAATGAAACGTCAAAGCTATGAAATTTTTAATACGATCTTCTTAAGTCACCGGTAGGCCCCCTGTGACCGATGCCTTTAGTTGCCTGCTACAATAATATGATTTGATTTATTTTAAATTAAAGCCTTGTTAATTTTCCTTTCTAAGAAATATGAATATTAAAATTCAGAAACATTCAAATCATAATTTAACGGGGGAATTATTAAGTAGCCTCATTTTGACGGCTGTGCCCCAATTGGAATTCTGTTTATACGTAAACGAGGTTGTTTATTCATAAATAAGGGTAGCGCAGAGTGTACACTGGTTCGTTTTATTGCGAATTGTCAAATAAACAACGAGAATTTCCCATTCAGTATACACGTTTTATGCCAGCATAATAACGCTTTACAGTATTTTTAGTTTTATCAACACAAAGATCTAGATGCCTTAGATCTTGGATTATTATCAATAACTAGCTGTGCTCTGCGGCTTTACCCCCGTAAACTTAATTTCATGGGTGGCTTGCGAAACTCTAATGTTTTTTTTAAATTAGTCTGTGTTACTCTTTGTAACATTCGATATCTGCCAGTGAAAATCCCGCTAAAATCGGTCCGATCATTTTGGAGATTAGTGCAACAAACAGACAGGTAGACCTGACAAAAAATAATTATTAAAATTGTTCTTTTATATGAGTGCCATGTACATATTCATATGCATTCAGAGAAAAACTGTTAATTTGGATTGACAACGAACAGACACTTCAATGTTATTTATCTGTGTGTGTATATATATTAAACGTATTTTATTGTAAGTAGAACCTTCTGATAAGGTCATATTTATAACCCCAGCTTTGGACTTATCTTCAGTTCCCCTATAATGTACTTTATCATATTTTGAGCCATATCTTATTTGAAGTGGGTTTTTTTAAAAACGAATATCGACCATCCAGCAAATGGGTTCCCTTCTTGTATCTATTTCCCACTAACTAACCAAATTAATGTACGTATATTGGTACCGTCACGAGGTAAGACCGCTAATCATGTAGTAGTAGTAATTTTTAAGTCTTCAGTAAACAACAAAATTTTCGCTAAGCGCTCATAACTTGTGTCGACATATATACTGCAGAATGACCTATGGAAGTCTGATAAAGGTAAATCAATTTAGAGCTGCAGTTCAGAGCTGCGCAACATATCCCTACACTGGGTACATGCGAACCTATTTGAGGATATACTTCAGGAAGGCACATGGACTTACGGCCACACCACACGTGTTACCAAATTGCACTGAGCTTACTTCTACGTCGAAACTGCGGACAATGTATACAAGGAAAATTTTGCTTTTACCCTTAAACGAAGTCGGTTAAAAGAACCCTAATTGTCTAATTTTATTTCTGTTTCTTTTTTTCTCACATTTTGAACATTTAATAGTCTGTGCGAGAAAATAAATGGTTTTCTTTATGCTTTTTCTTTTCCTTATTACGGGTTTGCACCGTTTCGTTATTTATACTTACTCGCTAGCGTCACTTACAATATTTGATTTAGACATATTAGATCTTCACGTCACCGCTGGGCGGCGCTGAATAATTTCCCATACAAATATTTGGAGGTGAAAAACCATAGGAAACTATATATAGGGGTAAAGGTATATAGATTTATTGGATTGGATTCGTTCTATTCCGTTTTAAGGATAGTGTGCGATTGTTGCCCGTGGCGTTCCATTTCAGCCACCTGTACCCCTATCACGAGTTTACCACCGTTTTCGTAAACTATACTCGCTAGCGACACTCGCAATATTTGTATGAGTTATTTTAGTTCTTCAGGTCACCGCTGGGAGTCGCTGCACAATGATATAGATTAGGAAAACGGTGCAAACTCGTGATAGGGGTACTGAAAGGAATAGCCATTATTCTTACGCCTTTAAAAACTAGTTTTAATAAACACAATATTTACACTCAAGATGACAATATCTTTATCATTATCTCCCTGGCCTTATCCTATGTATGGTTGGGGTCGGCACTCGATTTAACCCGATGTGGTGGATCACGAAATTTTTAAATAAAGCGACTGCCATCTGACCTTTGTAACCCGTTACGAGGATAATCGGTAATCTGGTTTAATACTGTCATGAAGTTGTGAGACTTTCTTAGACCTCCGATTGACCAGGAAGATCTTAAAGCGAGCGAAAGCGATAAAGTTATAAAATAAAATTTATTAATAATGTTAATTAATAATAACTTTACAATTTAAGATCCAATTTTGTTAGCACGAAAGGAACTTCTCCTCGATATAAGCTTCAAAATCAATTCCTATCAAACTCAGTGAGGTGAATATTCAACTGAGCGAAGCAAACAATTCAAAACTAATTAATCAGGTGGATGGAGTTGATCCAACGTCTTTAGCCGCAGAACAATTTGTCTGTCAACTATAATCCTATTTCAAATTCATCCAATTTACTTGGGGCATAGACTTGAAACTCACCTGTGCAAACTTCCGTATATCATCTAAACGATCCGGGATTATGGATGAAAATGGATATAGTGTGTGACGTATCTCCTCTGTACGTATGCTCACGCATCTATTCCCCTAAGGGGTAGGCAGTGATGTTGTAATAACAACACCCACTTTTCACTGAAATGATTAAGTGCTAACTTGATAGATGGTGAGTCTGTTGCCGTCTCAGGGACTACACATACTTCTTTGAATATCTCAGACATATGCAGGATTCTTCAGGATGTTTTCTTTCATCGTAAAGCACGTTGTGTGAAATCACTACACATAAGTTTTTTAGAAAAACTCATTGGCACAGGCTCCGCTGCGATTCGAACTTGCGTTGAAAGCGTAGTAGGCGACTGCTCAAAACCCGAGGCCACCACGGCTCTTATTTTTTTTCTTGTATTTTTCTCTCGGGTTCGTTGCATTTTTTCCTTCACCATAAAGCTCGTGGTGTGAAATTAATGCGCATAAGTTTTTAGAAAAAACAGGCTCTGCTGGGATAGCTAAGAGTTCGTCTGAAGTCAAGTACTACTTAGTAGTATGTGAGTAATGTTTAAGTAATATATTTTTATTCAAAGCAAGGGCACTTTCTCAGCCGAGCTTACAATAACGAGGCACACCAAGAAGTGTAAACTCCAATTAGATTGATATCTTGACATTACAGTCGTAATTGGGGGCGAAAGTCAAGATTTTTCCGATTTCAACGTCGATATGTAAAAACCGAGTATTTGGAATTGCTTTGAAATCCTTTATAGACTCGCGACTTATCGTTATTACAGTCCAAATACCTTTAAGTCTCACTTTATGAAGCACGTTGTATGTGCGGTTTTACCCGGGTACAGTTTATTGCTTTAATAAATAGAAAGAAACAATTTTTTTTTTAAATAAAAGTCTCAGGTACTCCTTGTGAAACTAGGTATGGGCCAGTGAAAGTCCCTTAAAAACAGTCAAGCCGTTTCGGAGATTAGCCGGAACAAATAGACAGACAGGTATATTTTTTTAAATTTGTTTTTTTGTCAGTACATTATATACCTTCATATGCATTCATTGAAAAGCTGCTATTTTAGAATTACATACGGACACTTAAATTTTATTTATCTGTATAGATTATTTAAATTATAGGTACTTCTATAACATTGATCTAGGTGATCGCGAGCGGTGCTGCTGTACACGGGGTGCTGGGCAAAATGTTATTGGGTTTTTCCATCTGCAATTTCCCAGTAGCAGCCCGAGTTTGTATTAATGGCTGATTAATAGCAATAGGATCACCCCCTATTACACGGATTTTCACTTACCTGGCGAAATATGGGTACCTACCTACTATACTCTGCCTACCACTTCGAGGAATACCGGCGTGAGCATGTGCTATGTATGTATGTATTTTGTAATTTTCTTGAAATAAATATATACAAGCTGTGCCAAGCTAACGTTGCATAACCATTTTCTTTTTTGAGTGCATCACCCTTATCATTTAGGGGTATGAAAAATAGATGTTGGCCGATTCTCAGACGTATCCGATATGAACAATAATTTTATATTATATTTATAATCGATCGGAGGAGCTTGGTAACAAATACCGCGACTCGAGAATGTTGTATGTCAGTTTTATGGATAATCATACTATCATCAATATTGCAAAAAAAATATATAATGTTACGAAAAAGGCTGAAATTCTGTGATTCTTTTATATAAAATGGCTCGGTTATTTTTCTCTTTCTTAGAAAATATTGCTTGAAGCGCAAGAGGAATAAGAATGCGAAAACTTATTGTTGTCTTGGCTAACAAATTGTAGCCTTCTAGATATATGTGGAACAAACGAACTCTTTTGTGAGATGGCATATATTAGGCTTTAGCCATTCGGTGAATAACATCCTTCCCTTGCTTCGTATTTATTGCTGAGGACCATGACCTTTTTCACTTTTCCCTGGCGTGAAAGGTCAGAAAAAATAGTCGTATCAAGACATTATATACAGCCAGTTTAAATTACTTCGAAACACGGAGACATATAATTTCAATTACAGCTCTTATTCTCAATGCTTTGTCAACACAAAGACAGCAGACAAATAAGCCGTATGTGAGGTCAATGCTAACTTTTGCGGTGGACATCAAATGAGAATTATTTAAATTTCTCTTGTACGGTTGCCAAAGTCTTAACTTTATATACTGCGACTGCTATCGTGGTCTCACAATTGCTGAGTCACACACCAATATGATTAGCAGGCACACATTGATCTGATTTTAGACTGATTCACGTAATAAAACGTATAACGATCGTAGCAACCGAGTCGTTAACAGCGTTCTCGTTTGCACTTATATCATAGAAATAACTTAATCTATACTATAAAGCTTGAACGCGCTACTCGCAGGAACTACGGGTCCGATTTCAAAAATCTTTCAGTGTTGGATAGTCCATTTATCGATGAAGGTTATAGGCATTATTAAATTTAAAAAAATTAAGGGTTCTACGAGAAGTACATTAAATCTACGCGGGTGAAACCGCAGGGCACAGCTAGTATACTACAATTTGTAACACGTGAATGCCTAATTTATGAAGAACTTTTGTCAAACTACTTTAATCGTTATTCGATTTTTTGTTTTATATAGATCAGGCTACTTAAACCTTATATATAATCAAAGATCAAAATACCTGGCTTACCGTAGAGAAGTCAAACTCAAACAGTACTTCATAATGCCTAATTTGAAAAAAAAGTTGACGCAAATCGGTATCCGTTGGGTAGGTTAGGTGCCGAGAAGAGCCTAAGACCCAGTCTGGAAGCCTCTATGCGGGGGTCGTGCGATCCGTGGCTCCCTACGGAGCACCCGTCTGGTCTTCCAGACTAGGTGTTAGACGCTGCAGAACTATGTATAATAGTATGCAGCGTCCTAAGACCATCCGGGTCGTACGAGGGTATCGTACCCTCTCCTTTGAGGCGGCCACTGTCCTGGCGGAGATGCATGCTCGTGTAATACGACCGGCGGCAGTGACTGCGATTCCGCACAGCACACGCTGGAGCATTGCCCAGCGTGGAGCTCGGAGCATTGCCCAGCGTGGAGCTCGGAGCGACGCATCCTGGTCACCAGGATCCCGCTTCGTCTCAAAACTCTACTTGGGTTTTGAGATGTGTAAATGTGTTTCTATCACACCTTTTCGTAGCGGCTTTTGGTTGAATTCTTAAGATCTCGGATCAAGTCATTTCCAGGCACATTAATGTACAACGAAATTCAAAACAGAAATTCTTAGACTCTTCCTATTCATCGTCATCACTTTATACCCATTTTTCACATGGTAAGCGTCACACTTACACACAACGTCATTCGATCGATAAGTGAAGGTACAGGCGCCTTCACGAGTATACTTAGTGGGGGCTGCCATCCGTCCGGGTTTCTCCGGATTTGTCCTAGCTTAGAGAGCATCCATGGAGAGGGTTGTAAATGATTATTCTTTAAATTAAAATTTCTAATTAAAAAAAAATTAAACCGACTATTAAAACAGTACCTACATTCAAAATTATGATAAAATATGGCAGTTGCTATTCAACATGGCAATGCTGCCAGCCTTCTTGGCACGATCCAGAGAGACACCGAATTTTTGTGCCAAGTTTTCTACTTGTAATTAGTTTTTAGTACTGTTCCTTGTAAGCTATGTTCTTTTACTTAAAAAAAACATCTATAAGGATGATAAAACATTATAGTAAATTAAAAGATCTGAAAATAAATAAGACGGGTAAAGGTGTTGACATTTTCAACTGTTAGGTATACCTATATATCTTACACTGACTATAATTAATAATACTAGTTGACAGTTGTTCTAGGCACTAAAATCCGGGTATTTACGCGGCTTGTCCTGGATGCTTAATTTTAGGGATGGCAACCCTAGATAATTGTGCATGTATTATATTAGACCCAATGACTACTGTTCATGCAAGGTCAGCGCTTATAACTCGTGATGCACCTATACAGCCATGCCTCAAGCCTTTTACCATAATACTGTAGCTAGAATGTTATCTCACGGTCTCCACAAGAACTGAATAATTCATACTGACCTACATCTTCACAGAGTTCAAAATTAATTCTATGAAAGGGCTTTTCGTTCCCTTCGTAACGTTGTTAAGAATACATTTTTTTCAGTCGTCTGTTTACACGACTAACAACTTTGTCCCTTTGTGTATAAAGTAATCCTTTTTCTGGTTTTTTGCTTTAAATATTAATGTATATAAGTACATTAGCCGCGTTATACTTCGTATAAAAGTAAGATTTTTTTTTAAATAAAATAAGATAATTTTGCATTAATCTTTGTACCAATGACATACAACTAATAAGATAAATATTTCAACAGCACGCGTTAAGTGAAAACGCACAAACCAATCCCGAGTGGTATCCTAAATGATATCTCTTCTCTCTCAAACTCAAGTGTCTCAAATGTAAGTGTTTATCCTATCTTTTGTACTTTCATTTTACATATTTTAAACGTCGATTACCATAAACATAACATATATATTGTTACGATATCACAAATTTTTAGGTAATTATCGTCAAGAAATCTTTCGTAACAAAAACCTTTGAAAAATTTGTAGCAAAACGTGTATTGCGATCCAATTTATAATTTAACATATCTCATAACTATCCTACATTGTTAGGAAAGTGATGGAAGCATTTCCTACCGTATTCGCACGCAGATTAAGTTGCAATTTGCATAATCTTAAAACATCAACAGCTTATTTGCGCGGTAATGGTGTGTAAAAATCATGGACGGGTTAGCACAATTTATGGCGAGCACTCAAAGTGACCCGCCGAATACAGGGTTGAGAATACCCTCTCTCCGCCAGAAACGGCGGAAAATGGCGATAATTCTACTAAAATACCATAATTTTAAACGTTGGGTTGACATTTTTGCCAGGCGAGCTTTTTATACCCACCAGTGACATATCATGCTGAGTAGATTTTGTATGAGAATGTCGAATATGGCTATTACTTACAAGCTTTTTATTAACATGCAATGTATGTGTTTGTACGGGTGGAACATCCAACATCAACGATGCATCTAAAGTTTGATATCAGTTTCCTATGAGCGAATTAGCTGAAATTTGGTATACACATGACGTCAAAATTCAACATGGCGGATCATTTAAGATGGCGGACTAGTTATTTTTTCTGCACTACCACAGTCTCGGGCTCGCGGAGGAGAACATTCTAATTGATTCGAACAAATATTATTTTTCTTTCTTGCTTTCGATACTAACATAAATATTTTATTTCATTCAAGAGTTTTATGTTTAACCTTATATAGAATGGATTTGCCGAGCCAACGTAATGAAAGGAGTCACTTACACTTAGCACAGCGCGTCTTCTCCTCACAATAGCATACTAGACACCTAACTCAGCTCACGAATCTGCTATCTTCTGTAAGGGGACTCAACTCGAACGGGAGATCCTACTATGACCTACCTACTTCAATTGTATTGAGTGTGCAGTCATGCTGTATTGAGTATTGTATGTTATCGACTAATCCAAAGCATTTACACATAACGCAAATCCTATCGCTTACGAATCAAGCACGTTGGCTCTAATCAAATTCGGTGAAAAGTGTGTGTTGTGATAACAACACCTCTGCCTACCCCTTCGGGGAATACAGGCGTGAGCATATGTATGAATCAAGCACCTGGAGCGGGGAAATTTCCCCTATTTTTTTTGTAGCTTGGAAAACAATCAATTCGCGCAAACGTAAATATATCTTTTATTTATGGTTTCCCTAAAGCTTTGTGCGGTAGAACTATTTATTTTCCCAAACAGGTTTTCTTTAATATACTCGTATATAATCGTAATCTATATAGATAAATGAAATGTAAGTGTCTGCCGAAATTCCAAATTAACAGAATTTCCCTAAATAAATAATTTACAGATACATACATTGCAAACCAATTAAAAAAAATGCTCTCTCTGCCTGTCTATTTGTTTTATACCTACTGGGGGCTTACCATCATCGTTTTAAGCAGAGCCTATTATGAGCTTCTGAGCTTTGACGTTTCATTTTTGTACCGTAAGTCAAAGCTAAGAAGTTCTTAATACGCACTGCTTAAACGATCATAGTTGGCCTCGTGCGGTACTCTATTACCTAGATTTTGCAAAGTAATATGAAAGAGAACTTCATACTTGCCATAGTGTTTTTTTAATATATCCGAGTCATATTTATAAATATGCTCACGCCATCCCAGATGGGTCCCCGAAAGGGTAAGCAAAGGTTTTATCACAACAACACCCACATTTACCCAATATGATTAAGTGCCAACGTGACATAGGATAAGTCCATCGCCGTCTCAGGCAATATACATACGTATTTGAATTATCTCTCAGACATATGCAGGTTTCCTCGCGATGTTTTCTTTCACCGTAAATCACGTTGTGTGAAATCACTGCACATAAGTTTTTTAGAAAGAGTCATTGGTACAGGCTTCGCTGCGATTCGAACTTGCGTCGCTAGCGTGGCAGGCGACTGCTCAAAACCCGAGGCCACCACGGCTCTTATTTTGAATTTTTTAGATTAGACTATCGGGTTCGTTGCATTTTTTTTTCTTTTGATCTCGATCGTTAAATAGTAAATCTGTAATATGTTATTCAAACGATAATATCCCATATACAGTCCCATCCAACGGTCCCAGCATATAGGCCACTTAAATCCGGCCTCACAAACCACTTTCTTTAATGGACGAATGCTAACAATGGAACAAATTCAATAATAGAGGACCGGGGGAATGTATGCCGCTAATAAATTGGCAAATACCTACGGTATTCCTCTGAGGTTTTATTCCTACCCAACTAAAGCAAACTTGATACTAATTTAGTTTCCTATTCTGATAAAAGTATTGTTCTTGATATCTTCAATACTATCTTATCTTATATCTTTAAACGAGCAATTCTTGTATATATAATCGGAATCTCGGAAACGGCTCCAACGATTTTCATGAAACTTTGCATTTAGGGGGTTTCAAGGGCGAAAAATAGATCTAGCTAGGTTTCATTTATGGCAAACATCGTTTGGACCATGTTTTCAGGCATTGAAAAGCTCATAAAATATCATTATACGACGGCAAATTTCGCCGACATCTGTCAAGTTATGGTAGCTCAAAGGTGAGGCTAGAGTACCCCGGTTCGAGACTGACGTTCGCCGCAATTGTTTTTTCTGATGGTAAACGGCGAACGGCGGCATTTAAACGTTATAATCTTATATACTCTCTCTTCTCCTTATCTTAATCTGCTTTGCAACATAATTAAAAACGAAATAGCCATATTATAACTATTACGGATCTGCCACGTCACCACCTTTTTTGCCTCACCTTACTTTTCGTGGAAATATACGTACGTAGGTATTACGTAATCTATACATACATATCGATAAATAAAATTGAAGTGTCTGTTTGTAATTCCAAAATAACAGCTTTTAAAATACATTAGAAATGCATTAGAAAGTAGGTATATACGGTACTGACATAAAAAACAATTTATAATTTTTTTTCTGTATGTCTGTATGTTTCAGCTAATCTCTGAAACGGCTGCACCGATTTTTACGGGACTTTCACTGACTACTTACTACTTTACAAGGAGTAATTTAGGCTAATTTTATCCATGAATTTAATTCTATGTGGGTAAAACCGCGGGGCACAGATAGTACGTAAATAAATAAAAAAGTTCAAGTTTGTATCTATGCCCCAAGTATAGGTGTTGTCACGTAAACGTCGTCACTTGACCTAGCGTTTAAGCGTGACTCTTAAGGTGTTGATACTTTTTAGATGAATGCTAAATATGGCGGATCAGCACCTTTTGAGCCACGCTTAAACGAAATATCAAGCGAAGACCATTAAACATTTACAAACATAATTTTTTTTTGTACTATGGCTTTGTTTGTTCGGCTTACGATCATCGGATTAAGCAGAGCTATGGCGTTTTATTTTGGGATCAATATCTATCTAAACCAAGTAATATTTTTAGCTCCTAATTTAGATTTGATTCATTATTTCCGAGACAATCTTGAGCACTAAACCGGATTTGTTAATTGATTCACTACTTCGAAACCACTTATTCCCTGAGACTTTAATAGGGAATTAAGGGGATAAAGTCACGGATAGTATTTTATAACTTTGTAAACACAACATTACATTTCTGTGGTCCTTCATTCACCTCACATTGAAGATTCATTATAGTATTATTTAATCTTCATAAAGAATCAAGATATGTTACCTTGCCTTCATCACCTTTTAGTAAGGTATTTCAAGCAACATGTGTTGTAAACTATTTTGTAAATATTTATGGTTTTTATTAGTTTTTTATATTCGTCCAAAGAGACAGTTGTTTTGTTTTAGTTGTCAATAAATATTTTACATGTCAGCTGCTTTTTTCCGTGCTCTCGATCTAATTTATTCTTAGTTTTTAGCTATCGTCTATATTTTTGGTCCTTCGCCGTTTAAAAATGAACACAAGATCTAAAGCCAAGCAGCTGGCACGGGAGGACAACTCTGCTTGGGCGGAACCAAATACCCCCGTCACGGATGGGATCAGTCGGCTCCCAGAGAGCCACGTTGAGACTGACTCCACTCATTCATCCGTGGGTCCTGGATCCGTAAAAGCAACAGATAATCCCACGAATAATTTAAAACCACAAAGTTCAGGTTCCAGATCGCGCATGTCGGGGTCTCCGCGGTGCACTTCCACTGCAATAAGGACACAAAGATTGATCGCGGAGGCACAGTTAGCCCGTCGCAATCTCGAGCGCCAACAACAACTCCTCGAAAGCCAACGAAAGGTGGAAGAGCTGGAAATGAAGGCGAGTCTAGCAGTTTTAAGAGCTAAATCGGTTAGTCATCGCAAATCTCTGACACGCATGTCGTCTTGGGTTGACGATGTTAATAAAAACGACCATCCTCTCAAAAACATCAATGATGTATCTCCCAAACCGGAGCCGGCGGTTACTACGACCCAACATACAGAAAACAAAGAGTTCGTCCAAACATTAGATACATTACAGTCCGAGCAGGACGAACATGCTTCCGATACATTGGATACCACGATAAACCGTCGACCTTCTGATTCGAGGTTCGAGGTTGGTTTCTTATGGCAAAAAGATGTTGAGAATGTACGTGATAAGTACCAGAAGAAGAAGAAATTAAGGTTTATTTACGATGTAGCCACAAAAAGTTGTGGAGTTGGTTTAAGTCCTCTTCTGCTGCCAGGGCCCAATCTTCTGCGTTCTTATTTTCCTTTTGGTAATATCATAATTCCTCGGATGTATAAATGCGGGTACCAAAACACATATTACTGGGACGGTTCTATGAGGGTGTCTATTTCATTCCAAGATACAGATTCCTGGGACGGTTCTATGAGGGTGTCTCTCATTTTTGTAAATACAATTGTATATGCCTGCCACTAAATTAAGGCTTATTTATATTAGATAAGGTTAATATTATTTTTTTGTGTATATTTGTGATTTATTATTATACTTGATGTTGGATATTGGTGTGTACAACCGCGTATGTTTCGTTAGTGCGCACTTATTCTTCCGGTCTTGTTACACATTGTATAGTTTCAAATTCTAGATTACCTTTATTTTTCTTTCTTAACCCAACCCATGGAGCACTTTTAGTTAGATAAAACAAAATTGTCTTAGTTCTAGTAGGGAAATTTAGTATATAAGCAACGCATACTTCGATATAATGGTGTAGCTTCTCTACACGGTGGGGACGATGTTGTAAACTATTTTGTAAATATTTATGGTTTTTATTAGTTTTTTATATTCGTCCAAAGAGACAGTTGTTTTGTTTTAGTTGTCAATAAATATTTTACATGTCAGCTGCTTTTTTCCGTGCTCTCGATCTAATTTATTCTTAGTTTTTAGCTATCGTCTATAACATGATTTAATTAATAAATTAACTTTGTGCTAGATAGCCATATTACTCCGTCAATTGGTTCCTCATCATGCTAAGTTAATTTACAGGTTATTGCTCGAAGCATACTTACGTTGTTTTTCTTTTACTTTTGCTAGAAAAATTACAATCAACTCAGCTGAAACATATACTTTAATGGCATAAGTTTTTAGAAAAACTCGTTGGTCCCAGGCCCAGGATTCGAATTGGCTTTGCTTTCGTAGCAGGCGACTGCTCAAACCCCTAGGCCACAACAAGAATACTCCCTTCAAATAGAATAGAATAGATATATAAATCAGTCAGGAATTTGAATTTTATATGTAAAGATGAGCACTCCTTTTGTAACAGTCCCTTTTAAATCAGTACATACATATATAAAATACAAAGGTAAATCATAAATCAGATGACGCTCAAAGTAGGTTGTGGAATACAAATCAGTTTTCTACAGTTTCCCGTTCATTCGCAGAACATTTGCATATCAATTAATTATTAACAAGGAGCTAGCTGTTGTTTATACTCAATATTTGGCAATCAAACATGGTGTTCCAGAGGAGAAGATTGCTTCAGAGAGAAATTAATCTAATCTTAACTTTAAATAATATGAATAACTATTTATGAAAAATTATCGGAATTGTTCATTATTGTTAGGATTTGAAATGGGATTTAAAAATATTTTTTTATAATCGATGCACTACAAATGTGGTGCTGGCGGCGGTTTTTAAGTATCCCATGGACAGATCACCGCACAAACGTATCGATTCTGAGAGAACTCAAAATCAAGGAAAGATTGTCGTCGACTGTTCAGATGCGAATCCTAAAGTTAAAGAACTTTACCCGCAAATAGGACTCAATAGAAAGTCTGATAGTCTGGAGAGTGGATGGCAAGAGACCACTTGGACGATCCCCGACTAGGTGGTCAGACCTCATAAAGTTCACCACACACTCCACCATGACTGAATGCTGCCACTCTATAGTATATACCTAATATAAACACGATCACTCTGGCAAGACTGTCCGACTGAGAAGACGAAGAAGTAAATATAAGAACAAATAATATACATACCAACAGAACATCGTAGTCAATTCTAGTCCAACCCACAGTATCACTGTACAGTATCTAAACTACTTATAAATACATATTAAAAGCTTACTGAAAAAGCAACCTTGAATTGAATCGCGCACAAAATAATCATCATTAAGTCCTTAAAAAGCCGTAGTTATAGAAAATTTCGCTGAAAAGTCGAAAAGAATCAAAAGTTCATATTAAATTATAATTGGAGAGACCCCGGCATTTTGCCTCATTAACGAAAGAGCTCGGGGCTTAAAGTTCACTTTGTAAATTATATAGCCTACTTTACGAGGCGGAGCTTCCTTGCCACTGAAATAATGTTCAATCAAACAAATCCAAGCCGGACTTAAATTAAAATCTTTCTTTAAATTATTGGACTTCGAAGGTCAATGCTAAAATTGAAAAATTTGTTGAAAGACACGTGGTTGAGTGGTTCTAATAGTCGCCTGTTTTGCAAGTGACACATTGAAGTCTAAACCAATCAGTTTTTTATTTTTTTTTCTCGTGGTGTGACGTCACTGCACTTGAGCTTTAGTTCTGTGATGTGACGGTGAAAGAAACCATCGTGAGAAAAAACCAGCATATGTCTGGGCTTGTAGACAAAGTAACATTATTCGCTAGCTTCGCTCATAGAATCGATACAAAATTTATGTCATTTCCAAACATTTTTTATCTTTTCTATCAGCGCAAACGCGAGTGAATGTCACTTTGTCTAGGCCTGCTGAGCAGAAAGTCATCGGTGAATAGTTATTGTTGTTACACCTCTGCCAACCGCTTGGAAGCCTTCGTTAGGAAAGTCTGAATAAATTTCATTAAGTTAACGTCAAGTTTTCTCACACAAATTGCCCAACATGACGTCATTTACACGCTATGCGCTATTGGATCAGTCTTAACTATGTTATCGCTATTTCGGACTATCGTTTATTCCGTTCGTTTATTTGTTCAATATTCGACTTTTAAATATTTTGTTATTATGTTAAGAAAAAGATGATTTTTTTTAAGTAGTCTAAACAACATTACATCTGCAGTGAAAATAGTAAAAAAAATGTGAGTCACTTTAACGTTTTTATCATAGCCAAAGCAATCTATCCCTCCCATTAGAGATTGATGGCCACAAAATAGTCATAAAATGGTCGTTAGCATTTAAGTACACGCGGAACGGGGCAGTTATAACCAATGGGCACTACGGCGCAGTACATAGCGTGTCAAGAACTTATGCTAAGATTTAACGGGTGAATCATAAATCGCGTAAACGGTTCATGAATACCTTTTGCCAAGTAGCTAGGTAACCTGTGTAATTAGGCTTTTCCAACATTTATTATATAATAAGTTGTTTTTTAACTTTAAAAGGTGGCTAACCGAACACCCTTCGTATAAAGCTGTGTTTTTTAGGGGCATAATAATAATATATTTTTTTTCTTAATGCGAATAGCATATATACTTTCATACGCATTTAGTGATGAGCTGTATTTTGGAATTACAAACCGACACTTCAATTCTATTTATCTATACTTATAGCTATAGTATAGGTTAATTAACACGTATAAAAATATTATGTTATACAATTCAATCTATATAATTATTGAAACATGCAAATGTTATCCCCCACTGTATCGACAAAACATATTTTTAAATCATGGAATTTAAACTAAGAAATAAAACAAAGGCATTAAATATGATAACGCCTCATAGAAGCGTCATAAACATTATAAGAGCTATGTTGTGGAATACACAGGCTACTGCTACATATAAACGCATAAAGTTTATGAGGCAATACCGCCTCGCAGTATATGATCCTAATTGGATAATACAATGCCATTTATGTGTTTTATTGTTACTGGTATCATTATGTGAGTCACTAGGTGCCAGTTAACTGGGTGGTAAGTAATTAGACTTTGTAGGATCCTGGTCAAATAACTCTTTTTAAATTCTCTGCTCGCTGCTATTTATGACCGGCACAAGTCCTCACACTTATCTCAATGTCTATACAAATCTATACATATATGTATGTCGACGAAACTCACATTAAAACATCTTACAAAATATTTCGTCACTGCAAAAGTATTCGTCTAATTCTTGTCTGAAAATGTAAATTTTCATATTTCTTTCTTTTTTGCAAATAAAACAAATCTGAAATAATTATAAACGAGTATTTTGTAAACCATCTTGCAACAAAATAATTATTAAGGAAACTAAACTCAATACAATTAGAGTCTATTACAAAATAATCTTGAAATTTTAACTAAAGAAAGTTATTTACGCACGTACGAAAATAGACTATACCTACCATATTTTTTTTTAGAACAAAGAAAATGGTTACAAAACAATATTTATCCATGTGAACGAACTGGTAAAGTAGGTAAAGGTACGGCTGTTTTGTCCAGTTTGCAAGAAAATAATTTGGGAAATAATGAATACCCTGAATCATACGGTCGTTGGTCGGGTTGGGCTTTGGCCAGGGACGAGGTGGGACGTGGGACAGATGTAACCTAAGTTTATTCACTCGACTGATTTATGTAGGTCTACTGGTTTGTGATTTATTAATTTGAAATATTTATGAACTGTTTGAAACTACTTCCCTTTTGAATTTTGCCATTACTGTTATTTACTGACTGAGATCAAAAGCAGATTCTGACGAATTGAAGAACCCGCCTTTTACTATGGAAGTCAGTTAAAAGTGTAGTTCCATTGTTTCATTGCCAAAGAAATCACTTTTGTACTTCAAAATAATATTAATATTGTATTATATTATTATAATGGATATGGGGCGCAAATATGGTCATTTTAAGCAGTATCAAAATGATTATAGTCTGCCCCCAGTATTAATTGAATACCTATGTTTCCGACTGTGACGCTATCCCGGAAAAAGTAATCTAAAACCTTGGAACCTTCGCATTCCTTTTATCATCAGTCCAATTCAATCCAATTTAAACCTTGATTTTTTTTCAAGACTTTACAGAGCTTAGCTAAGCTTTTAATAGTCAGGATTCGTTTTTACTTTGGTATGTTTTATCGCAAATGTGAAATGAAACGTGGATTGTAATGAACCTTAGTTTAAGAAATTGAGCTATTATATTATAAGTTCAAGTACCTCAACCTTCGTAAACAATAATAGTATTATAATCCCAAAATAATATTGTCCGTATTTGAACATCAAATGAAATTACTATACAAACATGACGTTTATTACTCCGTAGCTTCATCGTATGAAACAAATCTGTAGGACAAACATTGCTTACTACATTACTGAGGCACATAAGTATATAAGAGCATATTTTACTTAGTTAAATGCTGAGTGCCTTCATACGTATATCCCATCATGGTATTATTTACGGAAACACTGCTCTGTTGTAAGGTTCACACGGGCCAAGGTATTATCTGGAAGAGTTTGTTCGGAAAGATAAACTTTTTCTCTTTCTCCCAGTGAAAGTCCCGTTACAGTTAGTCCAGCCGTTTCAGGATTAGGAAAAATCAGACAGAACGAGCATGATTTAAAATTTGTTTTTTTAGGTAAGTAACGTATATAGTCTTATATTTATTTATTGAAAAGCTATTCAAATAGACAGTAACAAAAAAAATATGCTCACACCATCCCAGAAGGGTCCCCGAACGGGTAGGCAGAAGTGTTGTAATAACAACACCCACTTTTCACCGGATATGAAGTGCCAACGTGACAGATGGTGAGTCAGGCACTATACATACGTCTTTGAATGACTTCTCAGACATATGCAGGTTTCCTCATAATGTTTTCCTTCACCGTAAAGCATGTGGTGTGGAATCACTGCACATACGTTTTTAGAAATCTCATTGGTACTCACAGGCCCCACTGGTATGCAAACTTGCTCCGCTTAAGTAGCAGGCGACTACTTAAGCCCCAAGGCCACTACGGCTTTTTATTGTATGTATGTTCTAAAGATAGTTTTGAAAAAGTAATAACTGAGGTTTTTATGTCAGGTTCTTCTCATTAAAAGCAACCTTCCGAACCCAGCGGTAGAATGTATAATCTAAATATATATAACTCAGGTGACCGACTGACTGACATAGTGATCTATCCACGCTCAGCCCAAACCACAAAACAAAAAAAAAAGGATTTTGGTTAATTCTACCCCAAGGGGATAAAATAGTGCATGAAAGCTAAGGCTACTTTTAATAAAAAAAATCTTAGGGTATGCTAACGCGGGTGAAACCGCGGGGCACAGCTAGTCCTGTATAATCATGTCGTTCAAACTACTTTGTTGAAAGTCTCAAATAAATATGTTTTAGAATTTGTAATATTGCGAAGAAAAGGATTAAAGTCGGCAACGCGCAGACAGCGCTTGTGTTTTAAGCGTATATCAAGCGGATGGTGTTTTACAAGCGACATTTTACATTAAATTAATTTAATGAGAGAAGTTACAAACAGCAACAAACTGTTGTAAAACGTGTAAGCTACGACTGGTTGTTGTAAGAGGATAATTACTTGACATAAATGTGGATAAAATTGTATATTTCAGTTATATTTCTCAACAACACGTTTAAAAACTCCAGACATTTATAGCGGCAAGAGTGAAGACAATAAGAAAATGAACGCAAAAGAGAAGTAAAATGAAATACCAAGCAGCCATTTTAAAAATGAGCTTTATAATAGACATGTAAAAATAAAAATAAATATTATTCGCAAGATTTCTAAGAAGGCGTTTTTATGGCAATTTATATTTGACAATCGGATTACAAGATAGGAGAAATAAACAATGTTGCTAAAAAGTTTTGTTTATGAATGTGGATGGTTATAAGGCGAAAGGAAGACCCATGAAACGATGGATGGATTGTATGAATGATGACATAGCTAGAATTGGAGTGAATACAGAAAAGACGGCTGATAATGAGAAATGGATGAAAAGAACATGGGATAAGGGCAGGATGATGATGATGCTTACAAGAAATAGGGAACATTTAAAAGTAGTTGTTAGTCCTTATGGAACATGGCATATCGCACGTTTCATTTCCGCGACAAGGCAAATATTTAATGTGATGAACCTTGAGAATTTCAGTATTTTATCCTTTATGTACCTTTTCCCTTTATTTAATTACACAAATCGCTAATTATAAAATTCCGAACACGAAATATACCTTTCGGAACATGAAAGCTATAATTTAGAGTTCTTAATGTTACTTATAAGGGTCGAAATGACCTTCTATGTTACGATAGTTCTACAAATTATATTTAATGTCGACCTATCACGCAACTTCAAGACTGATTGAATTTCTATTTCGGAAAGATGACGACAATACGTCAATTAGAGGTCGACTTCGAACGAAAAGTAAAAGGCATGTGACGCCGCAATATGTGTAAATATTGATGGATTCGGAGATGAGATTTCCAGAGAATATTGAATTTAGACGTAAATATAAATGTGGATGAAATATTTACGTACATAATATGAATCATTATATACCCTTGCTTATGCCAATATCCCTTTGGGATTAGGCAGAGACTGTTTACCACATGCTAAGATCCTTCCCTACTTCATCCATACTCCTACTTGGTCCATAATAATTAATCTCAAATTCATCACACTGACCTTTCTTTGGATGCTCTTTATAGATACTTCCACCCACGTTTGATCTATAAATTACTTACTATAAATTCATCCCATCTAAAAATAGAAAAAAAAAGGTTTCATGTGGAAAGTGTTTTTTTTTATACATTAGTATTCAGGATGATAATGGGTGTCGGTACAATACATACACACGTACGACCGTTCTCACTCCATTAGCATGGAAATAAGCACTGAAAAGGCAAAGTATAATTCGATCCCAAACTGACAGATGTCCAAAAACCCCGACATACATTACAGTAAGGGCAGAATGGACCAATAAGGGCCAAAAGGACCAATTACCCAAGCTGCGTGTCAACCCTCTAAAGTTCGGGATCGCGTAAGTTATGTGACTATGTAATGTTAAAGATGTTGAACAACTTTATGACAAGTATCGCATAACCCTAAATGTTACATTCGTTTGCGTAAAAAAGGGTTTAGTATTGAAAGTGATTATTGGTTTATTTTATACTAAGCTGTACCCTGCCACGCTTCGCTGTAGCACATTATGATTGAAAATACATTTTGAAGCATACACAACCCAACATAACATTTTTATATATATAGATGAAAAAAATTGGTAAAAACAATCCTTGATGCGGATTATATATTATGCTTAAATTTGAGCTCGATCGGTGCAGAACTTTTTGAATTTTTGAAGCGTACACAACCCAAAATAACATTTATATATATATATACTAGCTGTGGCCCCGCGGTTTCACCCGCATAGATTTTTATATAATTTAGCAATAAATTAAAATTGCGACTATAATTGGAGATTTAAACTATCCTATCTCTCAAGTTGGATCGAACTGCACATGGTGTGCGAATTTTATTATAATCGGTTTAGTGGTTTTGGAGTCCATTGAGGACAAACATTGTGACACGAGATTTATATATATTAAGATATATATATATATAGATGAAAAAAAATAGGTAATAACAATCCTTGATGCGGATTATATATTATGCTAAAATTTCAGCTCGATCGGTGCAGAAATTTTTGAATTTTTGAAGCGTACACAAACCAACATAGCATTGTTATATATAGAGGACTAGCTGTGGTTACATCCGCGTAAACTTAATGGGTGGCCTGCGGAACCCTAATGTTTTTTTTTAAATAAATGTAGTCTAAGTTACCCCTTGTAAAATTAGCTATCTGCCAATCAAAGTCCTGTTAAAATCATTCCAGCTGTTCCGGAGATTAGCCGGAACAAACCGACAGACAGAGAAAAACTTTAAAAATGGTTTTCAATATCAGTACCGTGTATGATTTTGCATGCTTTTAGTGAAAAGCTGTTATTTTGGAATTACAAACAGACAATTCAATTTTATTTATCTGTATAGATGCATAGATAGTTTTTATAAAACTTTTTTCCAACCTTAGAATTTAAATGTACAGCATTCATATACTTCTAATATACCCAATATACCCAAATAGCCTTGTAAAATTTTGTTGGTAGATATTTTTAAAAGCATATAAAACAACTTCGTAATTAAACCTTCATAAACATAAATTTAATGACGTCATTGCAGAAAACGAGTTGGACAAACGATCTGTCACATTGGCACTTAGTAATCTTTGGAGATGAGTGGCAGTAACACCTTTCTCCCCTACTACCATGGGAAGATGTGAGAATGTTTAAAAGACTAGCAGACGTCACGATATTTCATCCATGTAGTTCCCGTTCCTGTACAAAAGCGGGAATAAAAATAACCGATATTACTCGCTGATAATGTAGAAATACATTGTTGAAAGAATTGTTCTTATCGGCCCAGAAGTTTTTAAGTTTATTCGTTACTTTAATAAATACAAATATTTATAAGTATATCAGTATAGAAAACAATTACTTATTATTTCTACTAAAATAGCAACAATTCATGAAGTATACGAAAAAAATGTCGTTTATATAATTTATCTAATCAGGCTTTTATTCTGTTGATCCTATCGGTAGGATCGTAAAACTGTAATGCATTACAATGACGTAGATTACTCAAATCTTCAGATTAGATTATTGTTCTATTTTAAGAAAAAATCACCCAATTTAAATGCACTCAATTATGTACATTGTTCATATGCTAGAGTAATACGCTCTATTTATTATTTTTATTTTTGTAGAAAATTATTATATGTAATACTATCTGGTCCCATTGTCGTCTAGACTCCGGGTCCAACCGTAATAACTACAGACCTAAGAAACGATGGATGGATTTTGTGAAAGATGATATCATCTTAAGATGATATCCATATGGCTAAAATAGGAGTGAATACAGATATGACGACTGATAGAGAGAAATGGAAGAGAAGAACACATTGCGCCGAACACAAATAACATGGGATAAGGGCAGGAGGGTGATGATGACTATCCACAGCTAGTAACAACAGGGCACACCCTACGGTGTCACCCGCGTAGATTTAATTTCATTCCCACGGAACTCTAAATGTATTTTTTTAATAAAAGTAGCCTAAATTACTCCTTGCAACATTAGCTATCTGCCAGTGAAAGCCCCACTAAAAACAGTCCAGCCGTTTCAGAACAAACAAACAGAGAAAAAAATTAAGAATTTGTTTTTTAAGTCAGTACCTTATATACTTTCATATGCATTTAGTGAAAAGCTGTTGTTTTGGAATTACAAACAGACACTTCAATTTTATTTATCTGTATAGATAAAGATAGTAATTTTCTACAAAACTTTATTTTTTTAAATAAAAAATAGATAGAAAGAAAATAAAAGTTCTTCGCTTCAAAGTTGTAAAATTTTAAAGTGAGACATGTTCCAGACGTAACCTAAAGCTATTACTCGAACATTGACCTATTTCCCCGCTTCCGTTAAGTTCCGTTGTCGCTCAACTCATTTCTACTAAAAAAACTCTATAAAAATAAACGCTTACGTTTAGATATTTTTTATTAATACAAAATTAAAGACCAATTTATATAATTTAATAACACGTGCGTGATGACATTCTTTATGATATTTAAATTGTTTGTTTATTTTAAATGTTCGTAATGTTGTGCACAATTAATTAATATCATAAAAAAAACCATAACATATCGTAGGCAAGCTAAAATAACTCTATTTAAGTAACAACGCTCAGAAAAAATTTAAACTTATTAAGAAAAAAAAAATTCGCATGCACCACAAAAAAACCTTTATTATAACTAAATAAGAGTCATAATAAACAATAAAACTTACGCCCGCACCTCGTTCTCGCGTCACAAACTCACTCCGCACTTCACGGGGTCACTGTATTGTTTTGATGCGAAGTCGGCGACGCGTAGAGGTGCTACGGAGCTACGAGCGTAGCGGTCTACGGACGAAGCGCGACTGTAGCAAGCCTACGCGGTTTCTACGAAATGTAACCTAACACAAGTTCGGCTCTTACACTCCGGGGGAAAGAGGCGCACGCACACATAAATACGTAATTACCAGTGTTTTTCTCTAATGGTTCTACTGGAATTGCCTCAAGATGCGTTGCGAAACACGTATGCTCGCGTCTATGCGTGTGTGTGACGATGCGTGACCAATGTAAGAAGCTGACCTTCTGCTATATATATCTTTTGTGATTCTACGGTGCTGATCGATGCCGCTCGCAGCGTCTATGTGTGTCCCTGTCTCAGTACTGGTAATTAAAACTAACAATTACCAACCTGTAAAAATATACTAGCGCTAAACTTTAATTACACTTTTTGAAAGTTTAAAAATATTCCTTCGCTTGTTTGCTAATCTTTACTTTGAAATTTATTATTTTAAAAACAATCTGAAATTTAAATTATACCAGGTTGCATTTAAAACAATAAATTTCTTTATGCGTATGTGTTTTATCATAATTATAAATAAATATATGTTCACGTCCCCGAAGGGGTAAGCAGAGGTGTTATAACAATAAACCCACATGCCAACGTGACAGAGGGTGAGTCCATCGCCATGTCAAGCACTATACATACGTCTTTGAATTACTTCTCAGACATATGCAGGTTTCCTCACGATGTTTTCCTTCACCGTAAAGCACGTGGTGTGAAATCACTGCACATAAGTTTTTTAGAAAAACTCATTGCTACAGGCCCTGCTGGGATTCGATCTTGCGTCGCTTGCGTAGCAGGCGACTGCCCAAACCTCAAGGCCTTAACTTCACTGATCAAATGATATGCACATTAGCAATTGTGCCACGAGCTCCTCCTAAAAAGAGTCGGGAAGAAGCTTGTAATAGAGCTCGGACTTACATAATTTAAGCCAAAAATAAAAAATCCAAATTGCCAAAATCCTCAATACTTCACTGGAAAATATTTGATAATGCTTTCGGGTACAGCGTTTCAGTTTGGGTTGTTATTTTATCATTGTCGACGAAAAATTTACATATAATGAATATTTTAAATGAGTCCTGCTTTGCGATACGGCAGTCTCTCGTATACTTTCCTGCTCCATCGGATACTTTGCTTGTTTATCATGTTTTGCGGAAGGCTCGCGGTAATTATGCCTATGTACACTAGAGTTCGGAGGCTGTAGTTATAAATACATTTAATTATTTTCCTAAGAGCCGCGGTGACTTTGGGGTTTGAGCAGTCGCCTGCTACGCAAGCGACGCAAGTTCGAATATTTAAAAATCTCTCATAAGAAAATCCTCGGATATTTATAATTCTACCCCGGTGTTTCTTATCAGTCTACAAAACAAATAAGTAAAGTGTAGGGCGACGATAAATCACCGTAAGCCGTGTGTTTGTTTACAAAACAGATGGATGGGTTTGGACGATATTACTTCCCGGTTTGATCGTTTAAGTCCAGTTTACGGGTTTATTCGAGGTTGATTGTTATTACTCTGCAGGGGTCTTAACAAAAATAAATAAATATACGCTATTGGCTTGACCTTAACATAAATAAGCGGGTACGCAGCTTCGGAACGTGGACCTCGCAATATTTTGTACAAAATAAAGTCGGTAAATAATTATTAATAGTCAACTAGCCTGTGGTAACATCCGCGTAGACCCTTTTTTTGCAGAACCCTATTTTGTTTAAATAAAAATTGCCTTAGTTAATCCTTGTAACATCAGCTATCTACAAGCAGACAGACAAAAAACAGAACTAAACATTGCTTTCTTTATGTAAATACCGTACGTACTTTCATATGCATTTAGTAAAAGCTGCTAAATTTGGAGTTACAAAAAAGCACTTCAATTTTATTTTACCGTATAGATAATGGGAAGAAATTCATAGATGTCAAACGTACGCCTATGACGGTAATGAACTGATAGTATATCGCATTGGCACCTCATCTTTAGTGCAAACTGGGTGTCTGAAAAATATATAATACAGTGTATAATTGTTGTTTTTTTTCAATTTATACTCTCGGATTGGAATCAGTTTTGATTTTTGTGTATTTCACAGTGAAACCTATTTAGAGCAATATTTCATCATTGAGCCGACATTTAATATTTGATATTTCCCATAAAATGGATCTCTTTTGTCGTGATGATAGATGTACCAATTTATTTGGAAGGATAGTATTTCCAGTGAGTAATCTGCCTATTATTTGTCAGCCTCAGTGACAGTGACGATATTGTTACTTTAATATATTAGTGATAGGAGCATTTATTAAAGAGTAATTAAATTCAGACTGATTATGATCCACACCGAATCCCTTCCTGCTAGGTAGTGTAGCTCTAGCTTTCGGCCCACATTTATCAATCTCTTCGTTGTCTTCTGTTTCATGCAAAGACCTGCCGGAGAAGGCCATGGGCATACCGCCAAATCTTACATACATGTTTTCCCCGAAGGGCTACGCAGAGGTGAGGGTACGTTGAGATACACGTGTGATCTGTTCACTATTGTGTGTGTGTATGTGTGTTTGTGCATATCAGTTTGCTTCACACCATATTTATTGATGTGATGTGATGCGCAAAGTCCCCGTCATATTATTGAATTCGAAAGGTCCTTTATTTATGAAACGGTCTGAATCACCGGAGATAACTGACGAGCCGAGAATTTCAGCAACCTGAAGGGTCGAAATGCCACAATGCATAAGGGTATAGGTATGTAACTAGATACATATAATATTTGCTTGTCATGTCATGAGCAGAAATAGGTCACGTATGTTTTTGTAACCATTTGAATTTAAAGGTTCAATGGCTTTCATTTAAAGAGAGCGTAGGTAACTAAATATTGAAAACTCAATTAACTTTTAAACATGACTTTAATAAGCATGATTAATTTTGAATACAGGTCTTTGCAATCTGTATATTTAGAAATAATAAAAAAACTATAATCCAATAAATAAATATGCTCACGCTGTGTACGTTGTAACTTCTTGTAAGTAAGTTCGTAAGAGCCATTCTTCTCTACACTTTTGTTAATTGTTCTACTTAAAAAGGTTTACAGGGTGAAAATGGTTTACATAGATTTTTACCATTCAAATATCTTTAAAGTCACATTAATAATACTTTTAAAGTGTATTCATCTTATGACAAAAATAAATACTAAAAGCATGTAATCAGATTCCTTTTGTTGTTGCTAGCAAAGTGCCTACAGACATGTCAATGAAATATGAAAAATGTCCATAAAACATTGCCTTAAAAGTGAAGATATAAAACGCATGATACCGTGAAACGCTCGTACGTTTTATTACTTCATACGTCCCTCTATGTAGTCGTAACGTTATAGAAAATAATGGATTAATCTTAACAATAGCTACTCGTAAAATACGGTGCCAATAGGTACTAGTTGAATATAAAACCGTGACTATAAAAATAAAGTGTAAGCTTCAATGAATATTTTATAGTATTTAAATCCTGACTTTAAAATTGATTTTTGATACAAAACGTGCTATAAGTTATTGAAAAAAAATTAATCCATTTCAATTGTTTACAATGTTTTACCAAAGGACTCAATTAACTTGGATATGTATGTTTACCATAGAACATAACTCTAGCAGAAGGGTAGGTTTAAAAACATGGTATTACGTTGACGCCGCGACGACATTTGAACTTGTCAAAACCTATGTTTTGGGCACCGAAGCCCTTTCTATTCATGGCCTGGATAATCAAACTAAATATACCATCAATCAAACAAATTGTATTTTCCACAACCCACCTTCAAGATTAACTAACTTTGTCATTTGTGTAACAATGTGCAATTCTCGAATATTATCATCGCAAAATATACAAGTATAACAAAGTATTCCCCTATACCCAACAGACCAGCATAAACTAGATTAGGTACCACATGTTTATTATCTATATCAGAAAACACTTACTAATACCCACACACGCGTGTATAAATCTAACCAAGAACACATACGCCACAATAATCATATCTTACCCATAATGTTACTGCCATAAGTGTTAGTGTCGGAAGGAATATAAGGGTAACCTTGATTAGGAACGATTTAAGGCTCTCCCACCGAGAGGGGTCAACGTACGGTGTCTGAACTATCAACGGCGTGATTGGACACTGTATCAGATCATTTAACTTGACACAAGCCAAGATAGAACAGTAGATCAAGCTATAATAAAATATTTCAAAGGGAAATTATGTCAATATAAAATAAAGTTAAGGTATTTTATTTTATTTTACTATACCGATGGCAAATGGCGAACGTCATTTGCAGCGAACGAAAAAGATCGCTATGCGAACAGCAAAAGAGACTGAATTTTGCTGCAATGTTCTGTAAGAAGGCGGTGGCCTTATCGAGTAAGTCTTCTATTATGCAGGACCCTCCGTTATTCTCTCACTTACTTAAAATGCAGTCGTAAGGACCATCAATCCTTTAAGTTATGTAATAAGCTGTTAAATGCGTGTTTTATCACACAAAAAATATTTAAAAAACTAAATATCCAGTGGGTCTACTCTAAATCTAATTATTTTTCGATATAGTTTTGCTTTTTTCAAACTCAAAATATTCGTTTATGAAATAATTAAATTAAAGAAGGTTTAGAATATTTAAATATTAAAGAATTTTCTTGCAGACCATGTTCGGACTTAATTTTACAATGAATCGGAACCGTGCTAAGAACTATGCGAACTTTCGACCGAAATGTTGTCGTTGAACGTAAATAGGCCCCAGGTCTATATGTCTTTGTCAACTTCAATATATTCCAGTCCATGCTTCTTGTAAGTTCTACGGAAATAATAACGAAAACTTGATCAGTAAATGAAGAAATATCGGTTTGTTTATTGTTTTTTATTCTTGTTTAATTCGCAAAACTTCAGGCTGAGAGATTACAACAACAGATATAGAAACACAACTATCTCACGTCGTACACTCATGCCATTATCATGAAAGTTACCAGATTCCATGTTAAGTTAAGGTACTTTATATTCTTTGACTGTGCCTTGGAGGAGAGCCAAATGGCTTCACTCGCCTCCAAACCCTGCTTGTTTCCAACAAAAATCACAGTAGCTCCTACGGCAGCGTATTGAACTAAAACGGTTTGTTTTTCGACTAAGAACGGCAAACAAGAAAATTTGCACGTATATTAATCGCGTTTTATTTCTTCTCTGATCTAGTTTATCTATGGTAGGTCTATTTTTTATGTCAATGGTTCTATGAACGGGAAAACTTTATAGATAAAACATTTATAAGTATCAAAATCCCGGAATTTATCACTATTTGTTTGGGTCAATTATATTGTTCCGTGTTTGATTCATATTATTATTAAACTTTTTGTACGCCGCGTTTTACCTAAGTTAGTCCTTGAAATATCAGCTATCTGCAAGTGAATGTCCCGTTCAAATCGGTGCACCAGTTTCGTGCCAGACCACGCGTAGAAAAAAGGTTTTTTTTTTTGAAAATATTTTTTTTATGTCAGTACAGTCTATACTTTCGTATGTAATTAGTGAAACGCTGTTCATTTGGAATTAAACACAGACACTTTGATTTTATTTATCTGTATAGATACGTCAAAGATAAAAAAGTTCTTTACACTAAGTACATATTATAGGCTTGTACCTTGTACGCATACTCACACGGTTTAACTTAATAAGCCATTATTTCTTCATTATACAGAAGACCCGTGTCGACGAGCAACGTCTAGAAGTTTAAATGTGGTATAATTACATTACGTCTGCGTCGACTAATTCCTAACTACCTACTTAGAGAAGGCGAACATTTAAGATAACCTTAAAAGATTCAGTAAAGTGTCGTCCATTCTTACTAAATCAAAAAACATATTTCTGCGTACAAATTCAAACGGCAATAATTTTTATGTGAAATCTTATTTTATGATATTGACATGACTTGATGACGGTTTCATATAATGACGTCTGAGAATAAATGCAAAGACACATGAGTGCTTGAAAGTCAGCGATATACTATCTGTTACTAAGGCATCTTTGAAGAAAGTGGGTGTTGGAACACTAGCGAATCATACCCTTGTGGGAATCTCTGGAATATGATGATGCTAATAATATATTACCCTTCATTACGAAGCTGAGAATCTCAGAAGACGAACACAAAAGCTTCAATTATTCAAACTCGGTACACCAGCTAAATAACTTTGACGGGAAACTTTAGCTCCAATCGTATATCATTCAGGTAATTCGGTAATAAAACTTTAGATTGTTGGACAGTTTTATTGAAGTTGTTAAACGTCCAATTACTAGTTTTTACTCGACTCCAATGTGAAGTCTGGATTGGGAGCCGGATAGAATTGAAACGTTCATTTTGGAAATTAAATAATTTCACTCTGTATTTAACTGTCTAAATTGAAGGAGCTCGTGGCTCGTGGTAACCCTAGCCCTAGTCAGTAATTGGATGGGTGACCGCCCTTGCCTCGGTGAGCACGTTAAGCCGTCGGTCCCGGTAGCCAATTGTCATCTTTGTCAATAGATACGGATCAGTCGGAGGCCTAAAATAGTCTTGCAACTGGTTTCACCCAGATCACCGATTTTCCTCGTTAAAGGGGTTGCGAAGGTCAGATGCCAGTCGCATCCCATAAAAAACAGGTGATCAGCCACATCGATCAATTGCCGACTTCAGCAATGTATGGGATAAGGCCAGGGAGATGATGAACTGTCTAAATTGCAAAGGCGGACTATTTAAAACAAAGTAAAACTACTTGAGATGGTTTGGACATATCGAAAGGATGAGTGAAAGGCGATTATCGAAAGAAATTTATAGAGCGAATGTGACCGGAAGTGTCGGTAGAGGGCGTCCAAGGAAGAACTACTATGACCAAACTAATAGTATTTTTCAGAAAGGTCAAATTGGGAGCACTCGTAACCGAAGAAAGTGTATGAAGAGATGCATGAATGTGAATGAAGCGAAAGAAGTATGTAAGGATCGTAGCATGTGGCAAACAGTGGTCTCTGCCTACCCCCATGGGATACAGGCGTGAGCATATGTATGTATGTAAAACTACTTTTTTGGATAACTTACTTACTACCTACGTACTTAATTTGACCTCTAGATGCGACCCTACATTCGCCTTTACCTTTTATGGGTCCCGCCATAAGTTAACGAGGTACAATGTTTTTATTCGGTTGTTTGTGAGACTGTCTTTGTCTGTATGTATGGCTAATATCATAAAATACGGGACCTATACCGCTTAGCGTTGCTCCTTCTAGGTCATTCCACTCTCTCTCTTTACCCAAATTTGGCTTTCTATGTAATTACTAGAAACTGTATGCGGAGCACACGTGCAAAATAAATATTTTGAAGAAATTTGGGAAACTGCATAGTGGAAAGAGGGAAAAACACCCGATTTTATAATAAGAGACCAAAAATAAGCTTTTCACACAAGCAGTTATAAACTGACGCGAAAACGATAAGAAAATAGCAAATTCTTTGAGCGTCATCTCAATCCGTATAGCTGAACGGCTATTACGAAGCAGTAAGGAGCGGACATAACATAACATACGGTAAATAAAACATTCCTTTGCGACGTCTATGTGGTGCAGAATGTCTAGACTCCATTTGCACCTTTGCCGCTATTTGTAATATATATTGCATACATTTGTGGAGGTGCAGTAAAATAAAATTTTTAGAAGGCGTATTATTTATGGTACTAAACCTTAATCCTTATAACAAGAAACACGCTTGTGAAGAATTAATATAAGAATATGTTCTTTATACAAAACTGAGGAATCAACGAGGCAATACAGCCAATTTCGTTAAGAGGATATTTGTATTTACCGGGCTTAAAATAGAGTTCTCATATTATTAAACGTACGATTTGAGTAATGCAACTTTTTTTCAATATTTAAAATGAACGATAACATAAAAATGCATTTAGTTTTTTGCACTCATAAACTGAAAATTTTACAGTTATTTGAAAGTTGCTATAAAAATACTTTTTTCAATTAAAGCACCCTCAAATTATGGAAAAAGTTGCGTTCGTCTTTCCTCCTCCGATTAAATACTTTAAAAGTTCCGTGACAAGTGCCAACGGTACCGTATTGCTAAGCCCTCAATTTGATAACAGTTCGCAAGCAAGTAATATGGAGTACCTGCAGTGAGTAAGGACGCCAGATCCATCGGAGGGAATGGTAATTAAAATTCGAAATTCAAAATATATCTTTTTTTGATAATATCTTAACAAAGTTCTTTCAAATCTTCAGAATGACAATGATACAGGATTATAAATGATACCACAGGGTTGAGAAGGCTGCTTTTACTGAGGAGAACCCCTTTCATTAGCTGTCGCAGATATTTCAATTTATAAAAGGTAAAGCGACCAGAATAAATATTATAACATCCATTCAAATTTTATCTATAATGCGTATTACATATTGACATTTTAATAAATAATGTTAATACGGAACGTGCGCAAGTCCGATTTACACTTGAATAGTTTCATAATTTCATTGAGCTAGACATAACACTGCAGTCTGCACGAGGCAGCACTAAAAACCTCATTCAATTTGTTTTATTACGATAATAAACTCAAATTGCCACTTAATTTTATACTCTCATGGCATATGCTGATGTATTTTATTTCGCGTGAAAGCTTTACCTCTTTGAACATCACTCATTATCAAGTCAATAAATCAAGCAATATATCAAAAGATAATAACTAAATCCATGTGCATGATAAAGTATGATGCATGACTATCCCATGCGTTTCCAGATTTCCTGATGTATCTGTGAGCCAATCTGTCAATTACTGACAGTGATATAATAAACAACTTAGGAGGCAGATATGTCAATATGACTAAAAAAGTAAAAATGATACTAATTACTTGCATGGTTCGTGCATCTTTCGCAGTCTACTCCCTTTCTTCGAAAACGAAACGTAAAACGAAAAATCAAACGTAGTTTCAGTTTCATTTAGTCTTCATCAAACTCATTATTTTTGTTAATTTAATAAATGTAGGCTTAGAATATATGTATAAACGGCAGAGAATTTTCTAGCAAAACACGCTCGGATATCATTTTAGAACAAGTAAAAACCGTGGTAGGAACTTTGCGAACTCTCGGCCTGAAGCTTAGTTTTTCGGAGAAAGCAAGTAGGCTTCCAGAATTCAAGCGTTTATTACTATACTATTTAAATTAATCATATCTTTATCTATTAATATAAATATATCTATTATTTATCTAGTGCTTAAATAATATATATATATTTATAGTGCTACAAAATTATAGTTTACTACAGTTTATGTCGGTGGCAACATACATTTGTTTTCTGTAAAATAATGTATTTATCAAAAAGATTTCAGATTAATTATTATAATTATGTGTAACCTAATGCATAATTCATTTCTCAACATTCTATTACTATCTAATTCTCTCTTCTAATTCTGAGCGAAACTGTAAATCTTATTATTTCCAAAATATGCTACAATTACAAGATTTCCAAGGCTTTAATTATCCGTAGTTAGCTTGTCAAATTAACTTCTCTTATTCAAAATGCAGCAATTATTTTGGGTTAATTTATTCGTGGGCATTATAGACATTTATGAATTAGAATATGCTTAAGAATTTTACCATAATTTTGCCTTCGTTTAAAATATATCTCTGTGTAAATACAACCTTGTGGTTGACTGACAGTTGAACATTGGGCTCCCAATAATTGGTGATGAATAGGGTTTCAAGTGACAATCTATGCAAATAGATATACTTTAAGGTTAACAAATTTTTTTTAATGTATATTATGCAAAATCTCTCGTCATATACCAAAACGAGACGGCATATTATTTATTCAGTAGGTCTTAATAGGACGCAAAACTATTTTTCATACCCCAAAGTGTAGGTGCCCCAAAAATGTATATGACAAAGCAATTTTTGCAGCTAGTAACCAAAGAGAACATAAAAAAAAATTGTTAATTGTGGCAATTATTTATAAAACAACACACACCTAGTAAATAATAAAAACTTGGTATACCATAACACTTATATTTACTATCAATTATATTTAAAAAATATGTGTTAAATTTAATTAAACTTTACTTTATCAAAGCTGTAATGCTGTAAGGAAAGTAAAGTTTTAAGTAAAGCTCCTTAAACCTTTCATTAGGAGAGAGCAATGAGGCCCAGCTAGAGCAACTTGTATTAACCTAAAATATTTCGTCAACCTCCTGAATTTTTAATAACCTCGCGATATTTAAATATAGCTTTTTTTTCTTTTATTAAAAAGGAAATTGGACGGAATCGGTTTCCTTTGATATTATAATTTTCGATTATCGTTTCTTGAAATTACTTCGATATAGGGATGGTAAAATCTGCATAATTATTTAAGTTCTTCGAACTTTTTTTAAGTTCAGCTACCTTCAGGATCATCCCCAATTATTAATTATTCCTTTTAAAAAAGGCTGAGCACCCAAGCTGGCATAACATTACACTACGACGGAGTAAAGAGATTTAGATTTTAAGTTCAAACATATGTATGTATGAGGTAATTTTTGTAACTAGTCATGTGATAATATCTGTACTAATATATAAAGCTGAAGAATTTTTTTTGTTTGCCTGAATGCGCTAATATCAGGAACCACTCACTAGATCGATATGCAAAATTATTTCAGCGCTAGATAGCCCATTTATCGAGGAAGGCTATAGACATAAAACAATTTTCGCGCTTTCCCAAAAGGTTTGCCGAAAGCGTATATGTAGATAATTCGTAACTCCAGTTATTATCGAAAATGACGAATCCATGGCCTCCTCTCAGGCACTATCAATGATCTTCAGTACATTAACTGTGCATTTTGTGACACCCACGATGTGTCTCGTATGAAAAAAGAAAGAAAGAAAATTTATTTTTCATGAAACAAAGATTCGACGCAGCATTAATTAAAATAAGATAAGATACTAAAATGATGGTTATTTTAAGTAGTTACATTATAACGTCACACACATACATTAACTCTTGAACAAAGACACTATTGCCTTTCACACTAATAACTATAGTATATTTACTGAAACGAATTGGTCACCACGTTTCTTTTAAGCAGTTAAATTCTTTTACCCTTTATAATATTATTCGCTTTAAGAATAAAGCCAGCTCAGTCCTAATGGCCACTAAGACGTTTGTACTTAAAACCTTTTCCTTTATTGCTTCCTAAGTCCTTATATTAATTGCCATTGTGCGTTTCATTTCAGCTTTTCAAGGGATCTCATCCCATTTAACTTTCACGAGTTTAATAGCTCGATGTTAAGTATGTAATAACTTATGCAGAATTAAGAAAGCTTAATTAGTTAAAATGAAAATGAAAAATATTTGAGCTTACTTAAAAGTACTGAGTAGTAATTTATAAAATTAAGCGCCTTCAAAAAGAGAAAAATAAATCACTTAATTTTGAAGTTGATGTTTGACACCGAGCTTGGTGCTACATTTGGCACCAACTTCAAAAGGAAGTAATTTATTTCACAAACCTAATTGTATTTTTCTCATTATTCCAAAAACTCAGGTTTTTTTTTTTTTAATTTTCGTACTTTTTGCAAAGTGAACCTACACCAGTCACGACCCACATAGGTGTAAAGTTCTTATCAATACGAATAAATCAAGCCCAATCACTAGGTACTTGCTGTAAATCCATCGAGTTCCATCGACTGTCTTGTCCATCATCAGATTGACTCCACGCCTTCATTAAAAAGTAGTTCTTCAAAAACTTAATGAAAAAAATGAACAAACGCACTAGTCTCTTTTTTTTGAAGTTGGTTAAAAAGTATATTCATGACTACTGTATTTGTATCAACATTTTGTGATTCGGTTCCTATGAGGGATCTTATACTTACTTGCAGCTAGTATATGGTTATATATACTAGCTGCGCCCAGCGGGTTCACCCGCGTAGACTTAATTTCACCCTACCATTAATGTTTTTTGAAATAAAAGTAGCCTATGTTACTCCTTGTAACATTAGCTACCTGCCATTGAAAGCCCCTTAAAATCGGTCCAGCCGTTTCAAAGATTACCCGGAACGAATAGATAAACAGACAGCCAGACAGAAAATGTGTTTTTTTTTTACGTCACTACTGTATATACTTTCATATGCATTTAGTGAAAAGCTGATATTTTGGAATTACAAACAGACAATTCATTTTTATTTATCTGTATGTATGTATATGTATGTATAGATTATCTGTGTCTATAAATACATCTTCGAAAATGTCATATTACGCGCGATATATAATTTAACGTGTGTCATATCGATTATAATCCAAGTCATATCGAATGAGTGTTAGATGTCACAAATATAGCCAACATCAGTGGATTGATCTTGCATAGGTATACGAATAAGTTTTGTTCTAACCTATAATTTGCGCAGCCCCAAAATTTAATTTACCGTTCATATAAGGTTCCACTCATGTGTGTAAATCCTTTCATGTAATTAAGTGAAATAAATCGTGGAAAATATATTTCAAAAGCGTGTAATTGAATCTGAGACTACCTTTACAGGTCACTGGCGCGCTTATTCAACATGATAACGTAGCTAATCAAATCCATTTCATTAGATAGGTTTCATCCAACCACCAATAGGTCTAAAAAGGCCACTTTGGGAGAATCATAATGTGATCCGAATATGATTCATTATCGAAATGACAAAATTGTCACTTACGTGCAATTCATATTATGATTCACGTATAATTACAGTAATTGTAGATGTTAGTCCCTAACTAACTTATTATGATGCTATTTGTCACGAAGAAAATTCATATTTTGTTAACCATTTTAGGAATCTTCACAGGAAAGTGTGAAACAGGTGAATTGCGAAATATTAATCATTCGTGAATCATAATATGTATTGCACCTAAGTGACCGTTTTGTCATTTCGATGATGAATCATATTCGTATCACATTATGATTCTCCCAAAGTGGACTTTTTAGACCTACAGAGTTGTGTCAAATATTATTACGGATAAATCATAAAAACAGAAAAAAGAGACGTGGTAGCTATGGGATTTGAGCAGTCGCCTGCTACGCAAGCGAGGCAAGTTCGAATCCCAGCTGGGTCTGATGAGTTTTATACCTTTTATAGTGTATATATATGAATTGTTCTTAAAACTTATGGACAGTAATTTCACACTACGTGCTATACGGTGAAGGAAAAAATCATGAGGAAACCTGCACATGATGTTACAACACCTCTGCCTACCCCCTTGGGCAGGCGTGTTCTTTTGTCGAATGTGTATCCACAAAAAAAAATTAGAATGCACAAATTTTGCAAAGTGACATCTTATAATAAAAAAATGTATTTCGCTACTTCATAGAATCAAATTCATTCGGCAATATTTACATTGTATAATGGATTTTGTAAGCTAATCTGTTGACTGTCGAAATAAATTGTCTTATAGAAACTTTTAGCAGCGCTGGTAAGCGGGCGGCCGGACAGACAAGTAGAGATTTACCAGAAGTTATTGGTATTTGGAGAAAGTTACCTTATGTATGCCACATGATTATTTTAAATGAAAAATTATAATCTGAATTTGCTTAACGGCACTATTCTGATGGATTACATTACAGGAAAAGTATATTACAAATCTTACTATGTCTGTGACTCTTTCACACAAAAATTACTTTATGGATTTTGATAGGACTTTTAAATTATATAGCATACATTTGAAAATAACACAAAGCCTATATTAAATAAACATATTATGTCAAAAACATAATGATAAGTCAAATCTGCGCAGACGGAGTCACGGGCTAGCACTAGCTAGTCAATTTATATTTCAGAATTGATTTGAAATTTGATATGGACCTATGCTCCTTAATATGTATGTAACTCACCTCGGTATCATTCCACGGTACGAAAATGCCCTAATTTATTGAAATTAGGTAATAACTGAAAAACTGGCTAGATATCTTATACCGGATGTACCTGCTGCTTAAACATTACGTTGTTTTTTTTTTTTCAAATATATCAACAAATTAAATCATGTTCCCAAAGTTGTTGTATGTGCTCAGCAATCACTACCGTCAGCGTGAAATTCCCGAGTGCCGAGCTAGACGGTGCTAAAAAAAAGAAGGAAGGAAAATAAGATTTATGTTCACTTAAGGCCCAAAGCCTCTAATTCTATAGTAATTTTACTTTTGTTGAACCTTACAAAAGAACCAGCAGGCTATTGAACTCGCTAGGGCTGCTAAGAGTCCGGAATTGCAGGACAATAATTGGATTTTCACCGTCGCTCCAGTCAAATATCTACATATTGGCACCTACTGGCTTTTCGACAGTGAAATGGGATGAAAAAAATATTCAAATGTGTTGCTAACGTAAACCTAGACGATGAAATAATAATATCATCGACACATCAAAACTAAAAAGTCTAGACCCTATTTACACAAGATTCCAAGTAGAACAGTTGGGGCCGTGATTCCCCGGGCATTACATTACCCTGGCTGGAAGATCTTCCTTTGCTGGGGTTGATCATGCTCACTCTCCCCACAGTACATATAGTCCGGTATCAAAACATACTAATATAAGATCCAGTACAATATTATATGTACCATATCCGGCTTTTTGTAACACCTCACACCCCTGACAAAGTGTCAATAATACACCAATGGGATGTTAACGTCGCTGGATAATGTGCGGCGTAATATTTCATTTGTAACATTATACTTGCCGTGATTATCATTGTATCAGGTCATCTCTATTCTCAGTTGTCATCGTCCATCGTAGATCATTAATGAAATACCTACACGTATAAAGAACTTCTCTTGAACGTGAAATTTCTTCCTGGTTACTTTTTTTCCCCTTTGTGTGACAAATCATTCAGATTTATGTATTTTATCTCCCTTATTACAAAGCTCGGAGGAAAGGAGGAGCTCTTGGCACAATTGTTATTGCGCATATCATTCGATCAGCGAATTTAAGCAACCATACCTCTACCCAGTAATTGGATGGGAGACCGGCCGAGTTCCCTCCGTGCCTCGGGGAGCACGTTAAGCCGACGGTCCCGGTTGCCAATTTGTCATCTTTGGCAATCGTTACAGGTCAGTGGGAGGCCTAAAATAGTCCGACAACTGGTTTAACCCAGATCACAGATTTTCCTCGTTAAAGGGGTTGCGAAAGTCAGATGGCAGTCGCTTCGTAAAAAAAATCAAGTGATCAGCCACATCAGGTTGAATCAAGTGCCGACCCCAACAGTGTATGGGATAAGGCCAGGGAGATGATGATCTCCCTTATTACAAAGCATAGTTAAACGAAGACTAGACTAAGCTCTGAATAAATATATGACTATCCCTTTTTAACTCCGTATCACAGAAAGATATAGAGCTACAATGATAGTTGATGGTGTCACAAAATTGTTGAATGTCACAGCTAATAAGGGCTTACTACTTCGCCGTAGCAAGTCGAAGTATCAAATTCACCGTAATAACCAGATTGCAACGCGGGTCACGTAGCGCTACGGCAAGATCCATAGCAACCGCTACGACCGTCGCACACTAACTGAATTGTACTTAATAAGCACACTATGTGGATAATATATTGTTTATTTAGACATGTCACACACTTGGACATTTATCAATCATGTACGTTAATTGATGAGTTACTTAGAGTGTTTTAGTTACAATGACAATTAGTCAGCAAAATAAATGTAACAAAACGTGTTTTCTCGTCTACATATTGATTCGAAGCGAATTTGTCTAAGCTGGTACGTATGTGTGCATAATACAAAATTTTCGTTCGTTATAATATGTTTCTTATATTTATAGTGAGAGCCGCCATCATCTGTCACGTTGGCAATTAATCATTCATCTACAACACCTCTGTCGACTCCGGGAATACAGGCGTGAGCATATGTATGTATGTATTTAATTATTTTAAAGCATACATTACGGGATTACATGGAATCCTAATGTAAAACAGTCGATACCAAATTCACGATCAAATCCAGTATTCCAATATAAGTACCCGTATGTATGGAACATGACATTCGAGGAATTTGCTCAAAACCATAAAATAAATATATACAGAATACCAGCTCTCAATATATTGGCAGTAGCCAATATTGTCCCGTTTTTGTTTGTATAGCAAACGGCTACTCATTGCAGCCAATGTCTATCGTGCCTCATCTATGTATAGTATGTTACTGTGCCAATATAGTATGCTTTTCCGCCCCATGGGCCACTGGTGCCCTTTCTCTCCGCATAATACAGGACAGAATATTACTAAATTAGCATTAATTATTTGTCTACGGAATTCTATAGGTAGGTACTGTCCAAATGGGCCACGAATTACGAACAGGAAATCTCGTTATGACTTACCTTCCTTCATTCTTTGAATTGATTCGAGATCTTCGTATAAACGCATCAATGTATGTGCAGGGGCCGTCACGAGTTATGACCGCTGACCTTGCACGCGCAGTAGTCATGATCTGTTTCTGTATATCTGTATAGCACGACGCGAATTAAATACATGCGCAGTTACTTACTATTTTGCTTAGCGCTCATAGCTCGTGAAGGCACATAAGTGACAAATTGTCGAGCAATGTTAGCTGTTGCCCTTCCGTTAACTTTATATTTATAAACTCCAAGTGAGGAATGTGTAATTCTCTCCCCGTCACGTCATCGTCTCGTCACGTCACCGCCACGCTAATGAACGTACGCCACTCGTGATCTAAGGATTGTTTATATAGTACTGTGCTAGGACCAAAATTAATTTACATATAATATTGGTTTTTGAAGTTATTATGACCTTTCTTTCTTAAAAATGGCTTGAAGTCAGTAAAAATACTCAAGGAGTATTCCTTGTGTATTTTTTTAAATGTCATTCATCAATATGACAATATTATAACGAGGAAAATCACGCGGTATGATTAGTTCCATTGTTCAATTGATTTTTAGTCGTAAATATTTTATTAAGATCTGCAGTGATAGCGAGCTCGAAAACACTCAATGCTAAACAGTAAATTAACTGGTAATTTGTTCAGTATAATCCCTTGGGCAGTTAAAAGTGAGGAAAATTGCTTTACAGAAAAATAACAAGAAATTCGAAGAAATATATTTTATTTTATAAAAACAACTACATATCAGGAGGCCCACGCGCGGGTTTACGGTAGAGCGACCGGGGCTAGAGCCCGGAGGGCCTCCACAAAAGAGAGGCCTACATAGTAAAAATCCTTTTTATTAATAATATAATTACAAAAAAAAAATTGTTTGCCCCGAGGCCTCCAGACCTCTAAATAGAGCTTATTAAGACCATCTGAGCTTTAACGTTCCATTTCGTACCATTAAATTAAACGTTCATGCTAAGAAGTTCATAATACACGCTGCTTTAACGATCATGGTTAACCTCCAGTAAGGTAAAGGAAACATACTTTAAATATACTCCAGTCTTTATTGTTACTTCATATACTATGTACAAGGTCAACAAGCGATTGAAATAATAAATTTCACAACAACAAGTATGTAACAATATTTCGAAAATAAAATTTTGTATCTCAATATCGGTGAGTTTTAATTATAAGCCTCTTAATTAACACGGTGTTTTTTGATGAACCAGTAAACCTTTCTATGTACTTCAGAAAAAAAAACAAATCAGGATTTACGTTTAAATTTACCTTCCCAAATAGTACAAATATTTGACGGGTAAAAATATGATGAGCGAAAAACAGTATCTCGCACCCCGTGTTTATGCTCGGCGCATATTTTTCTCTATCAGTCGTCTTATCTGTATTCAAACTTTCCATCCATATCACCTTTCACACAATCCAACCATCGTTTGAAAAAAAATAGATATACATGCATTCCCCGTAGGGGAGGTGATTTTTGTCAGTCAAATATAAGTCCCATGTCATGGGGAGCAAACCTATTACCTTTAACCGGGCACTAATCGGGCTGCTATTGGGGAATTACAGTTGGACAAAACCAACAAGAACATGCCCGAGCCCAGTATCGAACACAGAACCTTTTACTCCGCAATACCAATTGTCACAACTAGACCAACGGTCGGTAGCAGTCACAACAATAACGATATTTATTTTTTAATAAATATAAATATATTCTTAAAAGATCCCATGCACGGAAAAATCTCGCTGGAGAGTATATGAGTATCACAAAGTGCGTCATATTTTTGGTTACAAAGTGTAGGTATGAACTCCTCTCCTATGGCGAGGGATACAAAAAAGATTTGTACTAACTACTTATGTTTAAAGGTTCCTACTGGTTCATCTTTACTTATAAATAATGGAAGTAAATAGTGTAATAATTGCACTCACGCATAAGACGCAGTATTTTACCTGAAAATTGTTTCTGAATTGCTTACCAACAAAACGCAATGATAATTTTGGAAACACATTAGTTCTTACACTTGCAAGTTACTCAAATATACGTCCTCACATTATACGTTAGCAGACAACGGAATGGTCACTCAATAAAATAACTAATTTGTTAAAATCAATACAGTAAAATATAAAAGTACAAAATTACGCAAGAAGATTTTGTATAAATCCATGTCATTTGGATTTTAAATCAAATAATAGGTGCATAGAATGATATTTTTTATGCACCCATTGCTTCCGGAAATTGATTACAATCATAAAAAAATATTTCATGTAATTAAGTATTGTACATCATATTTTCAACGAAAATATTTTGTTTAAATTCAAATCACATGTTTTTATACAATATCCACAAAATTTAATTACAATCATCACCTACTTACAATATTTTGACTCAACATGAGTCGCGTAAGATGTCGAAAGTAATTCAACACATCAATAATATGTATCCTTCAGAATAATAAAATATATATTTTTTTAATCCTTTATATAATCATATTTAATAATATTTGTCTTTGTCTACTTATAATAATTCTACCTTCTTCCTGCAGCTCGTCCGTATCACACAAAGTTTGAACTAATCTGAAGCACCGAGCAAGCTTTTGCATATTAACTTGAAAACCCTCGTGTTGGAATTTCAAAATCCTCTTCTGAGCACATAATATTTGCCTAGGCACCGTTATTTTGTAAAACAATGAAGCAAATAGATAAAATATTTGAATAATCATCATTCAAAATCATTATAATATAATACGATAAATTGATATCTTTTAATACTACAATTAACTATTTACACTATTACATGGCACATACTGGGCTTTGTTCAATAAAATATAGTTAAAAATATGATTCTCTTAAAATATATATTTTATGCTAAAAATAATTTGTAAATATTTCTACAACTTATAATAATTAAGTAAGAATGGCACTGTTTTCTCCCAACGCAAACTCAATCACATAATAGTCACTAAACTGAATAATGTTCAATACTCGTATTCTTGCAGTAGTCCACTTAAATTTACGCACTGTTTCTTGCAACACAAAATGTTTATTGCATCTTCATATTCGCATTTATGTATATAATATTTGTACAGATATTACCACCTAGGTAATTCTTTCATATATATTTATCAAAATGCTCAGATAGGAATAAGATTAAAATTTTCTCAAATATGAGAATAATTAGGTAGGAAACTATTTACGAATTACTGAAAACACTGACGATATTACTGCAATTGGTTTGTTAATCAAGTGCAAGAGTCAGGAACAATATTGTTACTTCTACACACACTTATGTATCATGTTTTCTTTGATATAAAGGCCAATATCGCTCTCATACGTTTTGGTTGAACGATCTCTTGAAGCACCAGTTAACCAGCAACCTATGAGATTCAATTTCTAGGTGGTCTGTCCTGAACGATAGGATTTCAATTCGAAAATCACTCTTAAAAACACATGCATAAAGTCCAAAATAGCTCAATAGAATTTTTCCTCTTCAATGTCTAAGTTGTTCTTATTATGAGGTTGGTTGGAGTGTCTTCTCAGGGTGCCCATGGAGTCGTACTCATTGGCTATGGCCTTGGGGTACAATTTGGGGGTGGTCATGGTGTTATTCTGGTTGTTAGCGTTTGATATGTTGTTACTCTTGGATAGAAGGAGGCCACTACCTCCCCCGATGCCGGAGAACGATGGCTGCCGTTTTGCTTTGCGGGGCTGGGGATGAAAAAAAACATGTTAAGTCCTTAATGATCTGGGGGCCTACTATCATCAGTAATTAAGCGGAGAGTACAAAGAACTTCTGAGCTTTGACGTTTAATTTTACGGTAAGTAAATGAAATGACAAAGTTCAGAAGTTCTTAATATGTGCTTCTTAAACGATCAAAGTTGCTCCCCTAGGCCTTTTTTACAGCAAATAGAAACTCGACTTTACTTAGCTTTCACGTGATCGTAGCTACCTATCTGTAGAGTAATATATTAATACAAAAATATGCTCACGCTTTCCCCGTAGGGGTAAGCTGGCAGAGATGCTACTATCATCTTACATCATACATACACATCATACATCTAATAACCTTAAATCGAAGATGATTAGTTCCAACTTGACATATGAAGACAAGAGTCAATACAAATATGTCTTTGAACAATATAACATAATTTTTTTGACATAAAGTTGGCATCGCAACGTCGTTGCCTTGGCCATGACAATTTTATTTGAGTGATAAAATAAAGCAAGTAAATAAAATAAAGCTAGTACCTACTCTGATGTATGGAAGTGAATGTTGGGTTTGGCAGAAGAAACATGAAAGTAGAGTGAATGCAGTGGAAATGCGTTCGTTACGAAGTATGTGTGGGATCACAGTATGTTGAGATGGTTTGGACATATCTAAAGGATGAGTGAAAGGCGATTAACGAAAGAAATTTATAGAGGGAATGTGACCGGAAGTGTCGGTAGAGGGCGTCCAAGGAAGAACTACTATGACCAAATTAATAGTATTTTTCAGAAAGGTCAAATTCGGAGCGCTCGTAACCGAAGAAAGTGTATGAAGAGGTGCATGAATGTGGATGAAGCGAAAGAAGTATCTAAGGATCATATGGCAAACGGTGGTCTCTGCCTACCCCCATGGGATACAGGCGTGAGCATATGTATGTATGTAAAATAAAGCAATAGTGATGTTGCTTGCATTAAATATAATTTTTTGACATGAATAAAACCCATACTATGACTTGATAGTAAAGAATACGTAATTCTATTTTCCAATTCGTATGTACACATAAAAGACCTACCACTTCTTTTAAAGGTACGGTAACATAGCTGTTCTGTTTGGCAGTGATGTAGTGGGGGCTGGAGGGAACCCGCTGTTGCTTTCGCCAAGGAGTCACTCCTCGCCGCTGGCATACTATCACAGCAGCTAAGCATGTCAGGCAACCTGGCAATAAAACATTGGTTTGATTTAACATAACTCATAAATGCTTTGGTCCAAAAAGCTTAACCCATGAGAAAAAATGTGCCCTTCGTTTTTTTAATTCCATATTCTTTTTTTTTTTTTTTTATATGGGTATTTTTTACATGTAATTAAAAATCGATGTTCTCCGTTATTGCTATCTATCTACCAGGTAGAACTCAATTTGACGTTTAATAAAGTAATTAATTTAAATTTAAAATTAATTACTTAATTAAATAATAATTAAAAATATAATGCTAAAATACTTTGTGTGATGTGAATAAGTTTAACAAGAAGTTTAATTTGAAAATATTATTTTTCTTCGTAAATCGAAATGACAAAAAAAAACGTGGTCAAGTTGTGCCTTAACCATTTTGTGTGTTCCATCCTTGTCAAGGGGAGTGCTAACCGTCTCTCCTTTCAATAGACACAATTAATCTATCAAAGCCTCGGTATATATACAAAGTTCAAAGAAAACACCACTAGCGCGATATAGGTTTTCACATGAAATTTCTATCAAAACTACATTAATTATAGTAAATTTACTAATGAAACGATAGCTAATATGAATAACTAACATTCAAAGTCATTAAGGCTAAAAGAAGACTCACTTATTTGTAGAAATTAAAAAAAGAATACATTTTCCCTTGAGCCCACGCACACCAACGCCATCTATGGACAGCGATTGAAACTACGCTACTTCAACCTTGGCATGAATCCGAGCGTTTACATACGGTTTACGATAACATGATATCTCGTACGATGGCCTTGTACCCGATAACAGTATTATTATGTTTATCAACTAGCTGTTCCCCGCAACCGCGTAAACTTAATTTCTCAGCCCATCGAATACTGACTTTTTAATAAACTTTTTAACTAAAAAATGTAGCCTACAACTACTAAAAGTTACCTACTCCTTGTGACATTAGCTGTCCGCCAAAGAGGACTCTCTTTGGTGATCAGCCAGAACAAACAGACAGACAGAGAAAATTGTGTTTAAACGTTTTCTTAAAATCAAAATCAAAACAAAAATATCTTTATTTGATTAGACTTCTTACAAAGTACTTTCAAATCGTCAGAAGGACACAAAATACATTATACATGATTATAAATGTTACCACCGGGTTCGGAAGGTAGCTTTTGTTGAGAAGAACCCGACAAGAAACTCAACAATTACTCTTTTAAAAAAAATATATATTATACAATGTTTTTGGTTACAGTATTTATATCTCATGAATATAAGCCCATGGACACAGCACAAATGCTCAATTGTCAAATATAATAACTAAAATATTACAAATATTTGTGAGCATGGCAAATTCCAGCCAGTCAAAGCAAAGATCAAACTAAGATTAATTAATTGTAGCAAAAGTACAGTGCCAATGGGATTATTTACAATAATTTTTCGACAAAGATACATCCCAGGGTTCCTTATCACAAATATAATCACTTACAGTATAATATCCTTTTTTGAGCAAAACTGCTTTGATGGTCTCTTTAAATTTATTGAAGGGCAAGTTTACAATTTCTGCTGGTAATTTATTATAGAAGCGTGTGCACTGTCCTAAAAATGAGCCATGTACTTTCTGTAAGCGATGCGCAGGCATTATATTAGTATTATACAGGTTATATAACTTATATAAGTTATATAACCTTATATTCTTTCATATGCATTTAGTGAGAAGCAATTAATTTGGAATTGCAAACAGACACTTCAATTTTATTTATCTATAGGATAGATGTATATAATGTTAATTACAGTAGGTGAAAAGAGGTTCTTTGAGTAATAAGAAGGCTTACCCATAGCAAATGCGGCCACCACGCAGCCGATAATGCTTGCCAAACTTAGTGTCTCGTTGTTCGCCATCGTCACAAACGACGCCATCTCTACGTTCTGGCTGTATGCTGGCATTGCGTATAGTTCTGTGAAAAAATAAATCAACATTACATCTCTGTATTTTTTTTTTTTCAAAACATTTTGTATCTACATAAAAGAATAACATTGGGGAAACACTTTTTTGAACACATCAAAATTGGTAATTATTGTTATTATGATGTTTTTAGATATTAGAGATGTTTTTTTTATCTATATACATGTATAGATAGTTTAGATGTTATTTTTTTATATATATATATATATATATATATATATACATGTATAGATATTTAATTTTTCTCTTTTTGAAGGCGATTTACTGTTTTTGTGAAAAAAATTCTCTGTTTTTCTTATTGTCATGAATCTCTGAAACGGTTGGACCCATTTTAACGAGACTCTCACTGGCAGATAGCTAATGGTACATGGAGTAACTTAGGTAAATTCAATAAAATTAGGGTCATCATCATCATATTATATCATTCAACTAAATTACATCTTGTTAAACAAACCAAAATACAGATAGAGAGGTATGATTAAAACCCAGCATAAGCTGACCTCATATTGTAAAGGTTTTCAGTACGACAAGAGATCAGATTATACTAGATATTTTAGCATTCTTTTGTAAGTAGGTTTTATAATTTACTTGCAATATACTCACATCACATACGATAGGACTTATAAACTACTTGAAAATTTAGCGCCATATATATGCATTATTATCTTTATAATAAGATGAAATCTCACATTTATGATTACAGATTTAAAAAAATTGGTATTTGTAATTCCAAGATGTCTATCCCTAAATACATATGAAAATATATACCTATGGTACATACTAACATATTTTTTTTATATTTGTCAATGTATGTCTGATTGTTTCAGGTAATCTCTGAAACGACTGGACCGATTCTAACGAGTTTTCCGAAAATAACCCATGGAATTAACATTATATTCCGTGAATACATACGTAACTAAATCTACGCGGGCGAAACCGCGGGGCTAACCTAGTTAAATTGTAAACAAAATTAAAAGATACATATTAATGTATATCGTATAAAATAAATATAAGTATTATTACCCGTTTCATTGATATGTAAAATAGAATTTGAAAAAAGTGACCATTTATAGAAAATAACAGCACCAACAAACGGGTAAAATATATACATTTTAATTAAGCTTATAGTTGTAACTGCAAAAAAACATGAATACCAAGGCTTCCCGTACCGGGAATCGAACCCGAGCCTCCTGGGTGAAAGCCAGGTATCCTAGCCACTAGACCATACGGGAGTTACAGTAGTAAGGGAAATTTGTTAACATATTCAGATTGTTCTCAGAAAATATTATGCAAGTACATGATTTTTTTGCAATATAGAACCACTAGCTGTGCCCTGCGGTTTTACCCGAGTAGATTTTATTTAACCACCGCAAAACCCGACATGTTTCTTTTCAATAAAAGCAGCCTACGTAACTCCTTGTAATATTTGCCATCTGCGAGTGAAAGATTTGTTCAGCCGTTTCGGAGATTAGCCGGAACAAACAGACCGACAAACAGAGTTTTCTATGTCAGTACCTTTCATTTGCACAAAGCAAATATCGTGTCATTAAGTATCGTGATAATTTCTCAACGAAATGTCAGATTGGAATAATACAAAAAAATATATTTTACTTCTACATTAATACCCTTGATAACATACTGCTTAATTTGGATAAGGATTAATATTACGATTTAACGTAGTTTCTTTCTTCAAGCAATTAATATTTTTTATGAACATGATAATTAGATATGTGCTCTCGCGGAATTTTTGTGGATTTTAATAAAACCTACACACCCATTTTGGGCTATTGTCACTGGTTTTTGCGCACGCATATATAAGTTTTCGAGTTTACACCTTGGGTTACATTCGCAATCTTCTTACGTAAATAAAATATATCCTTCCTCGATAAATGGACTATGCAACACAGAAAGTTTTTTTGAAATCGGACTAGTAGTTCCTGACCATTCCTTAGCGCGTTCAAACAAACTCTGCAGCTTTTTAATATTAGTATAGATGAAAACTATGTTACTGAAAAAGTTTTTCCTAAATAAATGCAGCCTTAGTTATTCCTATCTTTCTACAAGTAATTTACCAAAGTCAGGGCCAACGTTGCCAACTCTCCCTATTTAAGTAGATCTACGTATTTAAGGCCTTTCCTACTAACTTCAGTCCAGAATCAACTTATACAAATAGGATTAAGTATAAAGGTAGACATGGTATTTTGCTCTAATCATTTTGTATCTACATAAAAGAATAACATTGGGGAAACACTTTTTTGAACACATTAAAATTGGTAATTTTTGTTATTGATTGTTACAGACAGACAGAGATGTTTTTTTTATCTATATACATGTATAGATAGTTTAGATGTTATTTATATATATATACATGTATAGATATTTTATTTTTCTCTTTTTGAAGGCGATTTACTGTTTTTGTGAAAAAAATTCTCTGTTTTTCTTATTGTCATGAATCTCTGAAACGGTTGGACCCATTTTAACGAGACTCTCACTGGCAGATAGCTAATGGTACATGGAGTAACTTAGGTAAATTCAATAAAATTAGGGTCATCATCATCATATTATATCATTCAACAAAATTACATCTTGTTAAACAAACCAAAATACAGATAGAGAGGTATGATTAAAACCCAGCATAAGCTGACCTTATATTGTAAAGGTTTTCAGTACGACAAGAGATCAGATTATACTAGATATTTTGGCATTCTTTTGTAAGTAGGTTTTATAATTTACTTGCAATATACTCACATCACATACGATAGGACTTATAAACTACTTGAAAATTATAATATTTGCATTATTAGAATTTTTTAACACCGACATTTTTTAATTACGCAATTTAGCGCCATATATATGCATTATTATCTTTATAATAAGATGAAATCTCACATTTATGATTACAGATTTAAAAAAATTGGTATTTGTAATTCCAAAATGTCTATCCCTAAATACATATGAAAATATATACCTATGGTACATACTAACATATTTTTTTTTTATATTTGTCAATGTTTGTCTGATTGTTTCAGGTAATCTCTGAAACGACTGGACCGATTCTAACGAGTTTTCTGAAAATAACCCAGGGAATTAACATTATATTCCGTGAATACATACGTAACTAAATCTACGCGGGCGAAACCGCGGGGCTAACCTAGTTAAATTGTAAACAAAATTAAAAGATACATATTAATGTATATCGTATAAAATATATATAAGTATTATTACCCGTTTCATTGATATGTAAAATAGAATTTGAAAAAAGTGACCATTTATAGAAAATAACAGCACCAACAAACGGGTAAAATATATACATTTTAATTAAGCTTATAGTTGTAACTGCAAAAAAACATGAATATCAAGGCTTCCCGTACCGGGAATCGAACCCGAGCCTCCTGGGTGAAAGCCAGGTATCCTAGCCACTAGACCATACGGGAGTTACAGTAGTAAGGGAAATTTGTTAACATATTCAGATTGTTCTCAGAAAATATTATGCAAGTACATGATTTTTTTGCAATATACAAACACTAGCTGTGCCCTGCGGTTTTACCCGAGTAGATTTTATTTAACCACCGCAGAACCCGATATGTTCAAACAAACTCTGCAGCTTTGTAATATTAGTATAGATGAAAACTATGTTCCTGAAAAAGATTTCCTAAATAAATACAGCCTTAGTTACTCCTATCTTTCTACAAGTAATTTACCAAAGTCAGGGCCAACGTTGCCAACTCTCCCTATTTAAGTAGATCTACGTATACGTACTTTCCTTCTAACTTCAGTCCAGAATCAACTTATACAAATAGGATTAAGTATAAAGGTAGACATGGTCTTTTGCTCTAATCATATTCGTTATTCGGACAGTAGGAACCTATATTATAATATGGATTCATTCGGATTGAATATAGTGGAAAATTTGTGTAAAGTTAAGTAATGTTGAAACAGATGGGTACCATTGTCAATATCTGCGGGATCACTAGGACATCGCGCCACCTGCATCTGCGCGCCGAGGCATGCTCCCGCCTGGCAACTCCTGCGCCGCACTCGCTCACCGTTGTCGCACTCACCCCACTCTCCCCACTCGCCCCAACCCGCCTCTGAATCTGTTCAACACATTTATTATTCACATTACATGCATACAAATGCTCATGCCTGTAATCCCCGAGGGTAGACACAGTTGTTGTAATAAAAACAGTCAATTTTCACCGAAGATGATAAGTGATTAGTAATTTCTCACGATTATTTCCTGCACCGAAACACCACGTGGAGTGAAATCACTGATGCATGGGCCAGTATTTTTTTAAGGCAGAGGTAACAGTTGACTGAAGCACTTTATATATTTCTAGCTGAGCCCCACGATTTATAATAATAGATTTAAATATCACGAAAAAATATATATTCAGGCTCTAAACTTATCAGGCGAAGATTTTTGGCACAGAGCATTGGTTGGTAGTACATTTTTTTTTTAATATTTAAAGTGTATAACACCTTGTTTTTCTTTAAACTTACTACACATTTTTGGGTAGTGTAATTCACTTAGAAAGTCGAGACCTCATATAGCCTATGATACTCATAAAATATCGGATTAATATATTTTATCCTATGGCACTCGTAAATATCGTAGCTTTTGTATATTTTTTTGTACAATCAAAAAACCCGCACTTTTTAAATTCGGAAAAAAAAATGGTTGCTTTCCTTAATTAAGATTTTAAAGTATCAAAAACAACGAACCAGCACAGTTATTCAGACAAAGTCTCCTCTCCAAGGCTGCGCCGGCGTCAGTACACCCCTCGGGCGACAGACACATGCGCGTGCGCGTCCTGTGACCCGCAGCCGTGGCTGCTCCCGCGCACATGCCGCTACACTCACTCCATTCGCTCCAACAGGACCATTCACCTAGGAATGCAGGCTTTACGTTAATTGAAAACATACAGGGAAGCTTGTATACATAAAAGCAGTCAATTAAAATAATACAGATACATAAAATTTTAGTGTCTGTAATTCCAAATTAACAGCTTTTCAATCAATGAATATATAATTATTTAAGTATTGTACTACTAACATACTTTTAATTTTATTTATCTGTATAGATTAAGACCGTGCTAAAGCCAACTCTCGGTTCGAGCTCGGCAGGGGCGGGGCTCGGTCTAGCGTCATACTTCATCCTTATCCTTTAGTCTGAAACTTTATAGCTTTCATTTGAAGACATTTTTGTCTTAACTATCTGAGGGACCTAATACCAAAATGTTCTTATGGATAGAATGCGTGGATTGTAGCATACCTGCACAAGCATGCGTGTTACAAGCTCTCAGCATGTCTCCGGCGCCTCGACAGGGTGGACGACGACAGCGACGCGAGCGCGCCTGCTGACCCCCACCACACGGGGCCGAGCACGCCCCCCACGGGCCCCACGTCTCCCAACCCTCTTCTACTGGACTACTGCTGCACTCCCCTGAACCAGTGCAGTAGCGCTCCTCCTCGCGTGATATTGACAACTGGAATAATTTGTTATTGTTACAAATAAGAAGGCTCGACATCAGTAACCTGAAAGAAGTCGTCCTATGTGAGGATTTTTTCTCACACACACTTACTACCTTACACATCTCATCAGCTTGACTCCATGAATGTAATTTTTTTTATTTATTTAGGTTCACCAACAATTTGTTACATTTATACATACAATTGTTGCATCTGAAGCTTATAAACTAAATGTCCAAATTACTTATAGGTAAACACAGCTTGCTTAAAATTAATAGTGGACAACTTGAAAGAAAACTACACACGCACACAAATCTACTCAAACATATACATGTTTGAGTGGATTTGTGTGCGTGTGTGCGTGAGTGTGTGTACTTGCTATTGCGCTATCTTGTGAATGTGTTTTCAAGTATTGTTACGAAGTGTGACTTATTTAATCTAACTTCGATTCGAGGTGGGTGCGAATATTTTAATATTTTTTTATAAAAATATAATGACGACACCGTTGGTCTAGTGAAACTGACTGCTACCGCTACCAGTCGCGGGTTCGATCCCCTCATCAGAGTAAATATTTGTGTTGCATTAAGTCTGAGTGTTTGCTTTGTATTACATATATACTATAATCTATAAAAAGTATTATAGAAAAATTTGATGACCTCGAGCTTGAAGTCGGTTAAAAAAGCTTGTTGTATAAAGGTACCTTTAATTGTTCCGGTGACGGAGCTTTGCACGTAAATTTGAATCGTTTCTCCGTGTACGTTCCATCTGAGAGGTTACCTGAGAACAATTTTTGTTATTACCTACATACACACGTAATACATTCTTATTTAGCTTAATTTTAACCCAAATATAAACTGACTAGCTTCTGAATTTGGAATCACAACTAATCTCATCAGAATGTGAGCAGTCAGTATATGAACAGCTTAAAATATCTTCTTGTGACTTACGCTCGCAATCGGTTTTATAGTTGATAGGATAGGATATTATTGGATGGTTATAGCGGCGTGAGATGTAAAGCACGTGTTGTGAATTCAGCGGGGCCCGTACCAATAAGTTTTTTAGAAAAATCATTGGTACAGGCCCCACTGGGATTCGAACTTGCGTCGCTTGCGTAGCAGGCGTTTTGAGTCAATCTTTAATATATGTATAAAATTTTAATTAAAACCGGTTTAATAGTTTTCTCGTGCTCCTCAGTTAATACTTTTTCAGTTTCAACCTTGCAGTACGAGTTGAAGACGAGAATATGAATGTGTAACTCACCAGGTATCTGCACCCAGGGTGTCCAAGCAGTGGCCTTTCTGACCTCACAAGGCTTCATATCGCAGACTTGTCTATCGATCTTGGAGCCCTCACAGTCCCCGCCGCCGTACTTCGGCACAGGGTTGGTGCATGTCCTCCGACGCTCCTTCCAGCCACCGCCCGCCCCGCACCCCGGCCCGCCCACACTGGTGCACAGCGACCATGGACCCCAGGCCGACCATCCGCCATCTACTGGGGCAAGGGCTGGGTCTGGGGGGAAATAGAGTACTTTTGTAATACATCACATTATTGAATTAGTTTATAAGAGGAAGTCGGAAAGTAGTATGGACATCTTATTTCATACGGAAGGATGAAAAATATGTTTATGAATATGGATAGTTACAAGGTTGACCTGAAAAGATAAGATTAATAGGTTTTGTGATCGAAGATACTATGAAAGTGAACACAGATATGACTTCTGATAGAGGGAAATGGAAGGGAAATACACAGAAAATCCCCAAATAACACGTGATAGCGGTAGAACAAAAGGATGATGCCATAACAATCTTACCTGGACACGGTGGCAAGTTGGCACAGAATATATCATGGGTATCAAGACCGACGCAAACGCGGCCTCCGAATTTCGGTTCTGGCGAAGAGCACGAGCGACGACGAGATTTCACTGCTATCCCACATGTGGCTGAACATTCTGACCACCCTGACCAGTTTGACCAGCCTCCGTGGACTGTGCAGTTGGTCACTGATATACTAGATCCTGTAAGACAATAAAATATGTGTAAATTGTATAAATTGAACTCGCCATTTTGACTAGAATAAGAGACTACTGAAAGATGTTTCTTTCCACCATTTCCCCGGAAAGTCTAGACAGAAGTTTATTTTTTCATAATTTAACACCTATTTATATATATCTACTTAATTCTAGATGAAGTAGGTATCATAAAAAAAGTATATCATTGTTGACAGAACTTTTCCATCCAAATGAGTCTTTGCTTGAAATCGACGTCTTTCATCTTTTATTCCAACTAAAAACCAGTTATACCTTTGCACCCCTGTCCTCCATTGGCAGGCCGTGGGTTCTCGCACCTCCTGTGCCGACACCGGCACATATCAGGCCTCTCGTCCCCGTAGGTCCCCAGCCAGGTCCCGTCTTGCATACACGGCTCCCAATCAGACCAGGAAGTCCAACCGCCGTCCACTGGCGCAAAAAAACAGTTCATCATCAAAATCATCGTTGCTTATATTGAGTGGTTGGGTGTAATTGATTGTACATTAAATCAACGACAGCATAAAGGCTAGTTTTCGAACAGGTGGTACTTCTCTCAATGTTTATATTATGTACGTTTGCTGAATAAATCTAATTTGAATTTTTAAGAGGAAATAAAACGAAGCTAATTTCAAATAAGAAATAACGAGATTGCACGTCTAGAGCTTACATTGGAAAAATAACATAATATTATAAGTTTACTAAACATTCCTATTAGTTACTGCAATAAATATTGGATCTTTATAGCAGTAATAAAATTTACTACACAGAAATGCCAAAAATGGATGAAACTGATACGCTATAAAGTAAGGATACCTACAACAGGTAAATAAATCAAAGGATTACAATACCATGCATAAATCAAACCTTTAAATCGCTGCAGTAACCAAATATCCTGCTAAAAGGCTTCTCAGAAAAGATTCCAAATAGAGATGAAGAGATTTATATTCGATGTAATGTCCATTTCAACAACTTTCAATATTACTCAACAGTTTGTTTGAAAGGAATCTTATAACAAACGGTACATCTTTCGCTGTTTCTGTAAACGCAAATGTGTTACGCAACTAGTTAAATATCGTTTGTAAGCTTAGTCTTTTAGCGCCTTTTCTATGGGATCTCTGGAGGCCAACTATGGTCGTTTAAGCAGAACGTTTTAAGAACTTCTTAGCTTCAAAGCTCAGAAGTTCTTAAGACGCTCTGCTTAAACCGATTATGGTAGGTCACTCTTCTCTACAGTGAAGTTTTTAGAGGTCAACGAGACACATGATGAGTCCATCGCCGGCTCAGGCTTCAGTCCCGTTTGATATTGAAATAATAAAAGAAAATAAGCGCTGAATTTACGAGTAGGAGTAAAGAGTACCCGTGAATCTTCACTATTGAAACCTCATTGAATGTTGGCTGTTAGTGTTTCGAAAGTGTTACAAAGTGTGCCACAAATGTGTGGGCGAAGGGAAACAATAACACGGCATGTGAGCGAGTCCATTAATCAAAACAAACACAGCGTAGGTGGCACGCGTAATCTGATTATCAAATTTATCCAATAAAATTAACTGGCGCCGTGTAGCCGTCTGCGGTTTAAATGTATCTATGGAAATTGCAATTTCCATAACCACTGACTTTTTATGGACATGTCAGTTTACGAATGTATTATTTAATGTTAATCGAATATATCGAATGGTACTTCTAGTGGTTTAACTTACTTAATTATTTTTAATTTGTTTTGCAATGAATAACAGGTGCTGTGACGACGTGGAGATAGTGCGCTTGTTTTTATTCGTCTCACTCATACATAAAAAAATAAAATAAAATTTGCCTTTATTGCTGTTTGTTTTTTTTTGTTAACATTTATTATATATTTGCCTACTTACTAAACACTTAACTGATTTAAACTATTATATTATATTATTTTAACTATAGGCAACTGGATGTTTGTGTAGGACGCCATACATATATACTCTCAAATAATGACATCTGCTCATTCAAGTAACACGCTCGGGACGGGGCCTGGGGGCCAACTATGATCATTTAAACGGTACATATTACGAACTTCTTAGCTCTGACGTGTAATTTTACGGTATCAAAATGAAAAGTCAAAGCTCAGAAGTTCTTAATACGCTGTCCTTAAACCGATGATGGTGAACAAAATCCTGCTCAGGTCTTTAAGAACATTGTTGACATGACCCAATCCAATGATATGCATTGCTGCTTGTAAAATATGCTTAAGAAAGGATATTTTAAACAAATAAGATTCATAACCACCGTTCGGAAAATTGTTGCCCGTTTTCAACCTTACTTCAGAATAAAAATACAGCTGTTTACAACTAAACTAACCTGGCACATTAACAGGCGAACAGCTGGTGGTGGAATGTATGAAGTAGGCCTGCCTCAGCAACCGCGGATCTGCTCTCACACACAGCTCTCTCTGGTCATCCCATCCACAGTGTGGATCGGTCGCGCCCACGCATCCAGCGCGGGACGCGTACCGACCACATCTCACACTGCTCACTCGTACCACTGCTGTGCTGCCGCCCATGTATACTGACATCTGATGGAAGAAAACATGATTAAATCTATCTATACATAAAAAGCAAAAGCAATTTGCTGATGTGTTGATACCTATAGTACGTTGACGCACAGGCCAAACCCTTACCAATTACCAAACCAAACCCAAACTAGAAAATTAAAATTTTGCACCCGTATTCTTCATACGATGAAGGCAACCACCAAAAGTTTTGTGTGTTAATTGCCTAGTGAAAAAAAAAAGTGAATATTATTAAGAGCCGTGGTGGCCTTGAGGTTTGAGCAGTCGCCTGCTACGCAAGCGACGCAAGTTCGAATCCCAGCGGGGCCTGTACCAATGAGTTTTTCTAAAAAAACTTATGTACAGTGATTTCACACTACGTGCTTTCCGGTGAAGGAAAACATCGTGAGGAAACCTGCATATGTCTGAGAAGTAATTCAATGACGTATGTATAGTGTCTGAGACGGCGATGGACTCACCATCTGTCACGTTGACACTTAATCATCTTCGGTGAAAAGTGGGTGTTGTTATTACAACACATCTGCCTACCCCTTCGGGGAATACAGGCGTGAGCATATGTATGTACGAAATTATATTCCATACACATTCATAATATTGGGACCATTTACGTTATCCAGCACGGAAGGAAAAATACATCAACGCTTCAGCCACTTTAAGTTCTCTTTCTAAGATTATAGAGACGGCTGTCACACAAAAGGATTGAGCCCGTTACTCACAGTTTCCTTCACAAACTGCATGGTCTGTACGTCAAATCCTCCTTCCTTATCTTTCAACCTCCACCTCTCGACTAGACACGCTCCATCGATCCTGGGCATTATTGCCAACTTCAACACGTCACTGTCTTGAGTAGCCACGAATACTACCAGCTGTTTCTCAACATGCTTGGTACTTGTGACGTCGACGGTCACATGGGTGAACCGCTCTGACGTCACCTTAAACACCGGCTCCCCTGATATAGGCTGTATGGATTCATACATGAGGTGGTAGCGGTGGTATTCAATTGCTTGGGGAGATCTGAAAGAGGAGAAAAAACTTTTGGCTAGAAGCTTATAGCTTGAATATACTAGAAATATGCGAATCCTCTTAATCGAATGCTGCAGATAATCGAAGCTATCATATAATATCTTTTTGAAGACGGGCTCTAATTTGCATTGCATCCACTTCATATTGCGCACTACTGTGGTCCTTGTTTTCCTGCAACGAGACGAGCTAACAGAATACAACTAACCTTGTATCAGGCACGCAACGGAAATGATCTCTCGCCTGCTGCGAAGGGGACCGTTGTTCCCAGGTAGATGTAGGGGAGTCTTGCACTTTGTATGGTCCTTCGAACGCGGCGTGGATATCAGACATGTTGTAAATGCACACCGCACTGCCGACGATACTATTACTGTTAAAATATATACAAGTTGTTAATAACAAGCTCAGACGGAACCAAAAATCATCTTGCACTATTTTTAATACCCTCTTTCTTGTGACGCTCAGGTTGTGAAACGTGTGCCCGAGTGTGGTTTTTCTGAGTGACTACACCATTGCATTCTTCAAATTGGGCGTCAAAAAGTTTTAAGGTAATTCTAATGTTGTAAATTTAACACATATTTCCGTGTTACATGCTTGGACTAACCATCTTTGAAGTATCTTACTATCGACTATAAAAAATTACACATTTCATTACCAGTATTTATCTCCCCTAACAACTTGTCAGAAATGTCATCAAGAATAATCAAGTGACTCACACAGGCGTAGTAAAGGTAGCGACTAATATTTTCTCCTGAGGCAAGTACTCCACGCTCTGGATCTCATCGTAGTAGAAAGGCACGTCTCCAGGCACAGAGCACTTGATACGGGCTTTGAGGAACGTGCTCCAATTGTCTTTCATCACGAGATGACCGCCTTTATCGTTCTTGCATACCCGAGCAATGCGTGAGTAGATAATCTATAAGCATAAATAAACATACATGTAAAAGAAATGTGCAACTAAATATAACTGGAACTGGGGGCCAACTATGAACGTTTTACCGCGGCGTATTAGGAACTTCTTAGCTACCAATAATTTGAAATAATTTTATGAAGGTCGCTAGAGCAAATCGTATTAGTTACATAACTTCTACCTAGAAGTTATATAGGAAATCGTAAACGTCGACCCTGAGTAGACGAAGGATTACCATTTATAATATTGCTATTAGTAATTTAAATAGTTTTTGGCGAAGTAGATTTCCTTCAAACATTATAGCAAAAAGATATCTCAGCTCACCTTCCCACAGTTCATGAACTCCACAGCGATTTCTCTGAAGACGAAGTAGACAAATATGTCATCTTCAAAGCTGCCAACGAACTGAGGCTCGTTCAGCCAATTCAAGTCGTATTGAGGGGTCCTAAGAGTCCCCAAGTCACGAATTGCCGATCCCCGACTCCTGTTAAGAGATATCCAATATATTAAAGATATAATTTTGTGTTTTCCGTCAGTGAAATTTGTGAACTGATTCGATCTCGTTCATACACTGTAGTAGAAATTCATAAAAATATACCACTTCTCCGAATGCATATATTTGAGTCGCAATGATTTTTTTATATTAGAATTGTTGTTGGGACTGCAAAACCACTTTCATGGCTGACCTTAGCATTAACCTGACTGTTCAGTATTTTATTTCTAATACGTGAATCCACTTTGCAAGATATTCCTAGCCTGAACCTAAAGAAATATTTTATCTAAGAGACGTACTCCACGCAGCTTTAGTCGCCACAAAAAGCTATCCATAAATGTATGCTACGGTACTTTTATCTATCCCACTTCCCAGAAACAATTGAAATCTGCCGAGGAGTCTTCATAACTTTACAGAGCCAGTCATACTCTGTCACGGTTGTTCTAGAAAGCAGACCTCCTAGAATCAATTATTAGAGACCCCATTGCATTATCGCCATGTATGCTGGGTCAGGGAAATGTAACACGATTCTAAGAAACGCAAACAATGTGACACATGAGGCATGACATCAACAACAGTGACAAATATGAGGTTTATCGCAAAGTTATTATGTACGTTGTAGACAGCGCGGCGATGGAACTTTAAACTGCAATCAATCATCACTTGGTGAACGTGAGAGCAATAAAATTATTGTAAGTACGCAATATTTATTGTTCTCGCATCGATTGGTTGTTGCTTTGATAAACATTATAAAAGCTTCGAATTAATATTGTTCTTCAAATACGTACAGGGAAGAATGAAAGGATTTAAAAAAATTATCACTATCCAATTTATTTTCACTGCAGAACTATTTCCCATACTATATGCAATAGGTTTATAATCATCTTGTTTCTATCTAAGTATCTATCCCAAAAAAATACCTGTAATTACATTTCTACTCAAAATCTAACCAATGTTTCTGATTCCTTATAAATAAGGAAGAGATTTAGTAAAATGTAGTCTGATAATAACTATAAGTTTATATTCTCCATTCTTAAAAAATTACCTGCATACTGCCGTATCCGAGCTGGTGAAATCCATGGGGGTGCCAGCATAGTAGTCACCATTGCCGGCCAGCAGTGACGTCACGTTCGAATGGGGGTTGTACGGACAGTGGGCTACACCCGACACCCATTCTGATACGCTTCTTATTGACTCGATCTGTAAAATAAATCGTGTACTCATTATATTATTTAGAACTGTCCAGTAACAGACCATGTCATAATAGAGGTCGGGCACTGTCTCGAATTTGAAATCCTTTATTTGAATCTAGTCAAATGGAGATGACTATGGGTTAGTTTTTACGTCATATTTTCATTAATGTTGTTTTTTTTTTTTGAGATCATTTTTGAAAACTTCGAAGTCAGTTTTAGTATTCTCACCTCTCGCCACGTGCAAGCTGGACTGTACGCATGCGTGCCACACGCGAATAGCTTGTGCCCATACGCCAACAACACCTTGATGTAGTTATGACAGTCTTCCTCTGTCTGCCCTTTGTCCTGACAAAGCTTCACCTTGTCCGAAGGGGCCGACCATTCGGCTCGCTCCAACGGACTGAGACTTCGAAGGGATAGCCGGTAGAGGGAATTCCTAGGGCAAGGAGGTGTAACCTTTATTACTTGCACGTGAAAGAACAGTTCTTAAGATGATGACATGCATAATATTCCTCATCAAGTAATTTGGTAGATGAAAGTTTACCGGCAGTAATAAGCCGAGTCAGCCGATTGAGTAAGTCCAAACATCTTCACTATAAGACCCATTGCTCTGTCAACCCACGTAATTGCTTCATAAGCTTTAAGCCCAATAACGGTTATGGCACCTTACAACACATTAGTGCTAGAGTTCATTAATTCTAAGAAGTTCCATCACAAAGCATGGATTGCAGCCATAATCGGATTACAGTCGACAACTCAAAGAATGGCTATTCATAATGACAGAGCTCATTCACTGTTCACACTTCATAATATGGATTTAGATCATGGTGCGAAGTCGGCACTTCAAAAGGAGGAAGTGTGTTACCGCATTATGTCAATACGCCTATGTAGTGAACATTTTGGTTATTAAAACACTCGGCCCGCGTGTTTGCTCAAGTGGTTTCGTTGCATCGAGTAATGCGTGGTAATGCGTGGTAATGCGTTATCTACATCACTGTACTGATTAGTGATGACTGTGTATGTGTGCTTGGATTTCATTGGATGTATGTGTGTGAAAGTCTTCCTTTCACATTCTTGATTAACAAACCATGAGTTCCCTTATATTACTCCCATAAAATGAAACAGTGAAGATATATTGAGACCATGTGCTTGGTAAAGGAAAAAACACCGCGAGAAAACCTGCATATGTCTAAGAAGTAATTCAAAGACGTATGTATAGTGTCTGAGACGGTAGGACTCACCATCTGTCACATTGGCATTTCTTCTTCGGTGAAAAATGGGTGTTGTGATAACAACACCTCTGCCTACCCCTTCGGGGAATACAGGCATGATAATATGTATATTGAGACCAATTTTTACTTTCAGAATTATAAACGTCCATCCGATGTAGTATAAGATGAGTACTAACAAAAGTATATTCCTGTTTTATTAATAGCTAGTGGGACCCCCTCTCCCCCAATTAAACCCTGGATCGTAGTAAGCGTATTTTTTAAACTATTTAACAGGAACTACTCATTGTTCAGAAAATTTTAAATAACTAAGATATAAAGTGTTTATGTATGTGTACCTATACTGTTATAATGTAGATGCGTAAAACTAGTCACTACCTTAAATGGAACACGTCGCAGATATATGCAGGATACATAATTATCTAGGTCTCGCATTTAGTTCATAATTTATCACTCACGGGGCAACAGTCGAGCTCCTTGCTAATGATTCACTGTAACTTGTGCAGGAACATCGTATTACTAATATATAATAATACTAATACTTGAGACTAATTTGCCCTACACCACAATTTTTTAATTTTATAGTTAACATTAGAAATCAATTTCTTATACCGCACCTGCTGTAGGGGCAGCGAATGGGTTATGCCCAAAACTAATGGTGTTCGCTTTTTTGGGAGACACAGAAGCTTTTCCGTATCCCCCCCTGCGACTAGCCGCCTAATGGCAGCCCCTCTTGAAGGAATAGATTACAAAAAGGTATTTAGCTGTGATTTGCTGTATTGTGTAGGTAAGTTCCCAGTCGGGTAGAACCGAATTTTGAACGGGAGATCCAGTTATGCCACTTAATATACCTATATCTAGAACAGCTCTAGCGATTTGCTAGAATATGCTCTGTTTGATTGTAGTATTATACAAAGATTGGGTGAATAATTTCAATAGGTAAGCTAATCTACCGACTTTGATGTCCACCGGTGCATGATGTTGGTAACATAAAGCGGTAACTGCCTCCGGCTATGTCCACATGTCAAAGAACGAGACATTTTTATATCTCAGATCAACATATCAGTTTTTTACTTGTACGAGTCGGCTAAATCATTCATGAACCACGAATAGCCGGGAGGAAACCTTATAGGGAGAAAGCTATGGTTTTTAAACTAAAAGTGCAAACAATGTTCAATGAGCGAATAGAGTCTCCACCTACCCTTATGTATTACAGGCATGATCATAATCTAATATCTGGGGAATAGTTGACACCATCTCCCTGGCCTTATCCCATACATTTTTGGGGTCAGCACTTGATTCAACCCGATGTGGCTGATCACCTGATTTTTATACGAAGCGACTGCAATCCGACCTTCGCAACCCCTGATACAAGGAAAATCTATGATCTGGGTTAAACCAGTTGTCAGACTATTTTAGGCCTTCGACTGACCTGTAACGATTGCCAAAGATGATAAATTGGCAACCGGGACCGACGGCTTAACGTGCTCTCCGAGGCACGGAAGGAACTCGGGCGGTCACCCATCCAAACACTGGCTAGGGCTAGGGTTGCTTAACTTCGCTGATCGAATGATATGCGCAATAGCAACTGTGCCACGAGCTCCTTCGAAAACGAGAGTTGACAGCATGACCAAATAATTAAGTAGAGGCTCTTAAGGCGAAGCAGCAATATCTATCTAGTAAGCAAAGTTATTAGTATACCCAGTATCCTGAACTTATAAAGCACTAAAACTATACAATGCTTAGAACAATATGGAAATTGTACACATTTCTCGTAGAAATAATTAGCGTAGTATTTTATCTCTTCCAAAGGATACCGTCACATGAGTCAGCTTTACATTACTTACTACGATTTACCTTCATTATTATTATATTATCAATAATAAACAGTTTTGTTATTAAATCAACTTGCTATCGTTCCCGACGTATCGCTATAACCTACATAACTATGTGCTAGCTACATGTATTGAATACTAGAAACACTATGCTATATTAAGTAGTATATATATATATTAGTTATTGTGTGGTATAGTTGATATTTGATACTAGACTGTTGCGTTGTTATTTGTTCTGTAAACAGGCACTGTGTTTATAATATTTTAAACAAACTAGCTGAGCCCAGCGCGGGGCACATATAGTTTTTATATAAAATTCATTATTTATTTCCACAGACGTTTATAGAGATCTTCAATTACGAAATTTGTTTAAATTACTAAACATTAAACGAGTAAATATTATATTCGCGGTATCTTAACTAGGTCATTATTTTATTTTGCATTATGTGTTTTATCTCAACGTTGCTAAAATGTTCTTTTATTTTATGCCATTAATTTCATAACAAAACCTAAGTTTCATGAAATACCTAATCCCTTTAGGCACACTTAAAGTCTAATTCTATACCTTAATGATAAAGATATATATTTAAAGTGTAGCATATATATGGGAGTATACTTTGTATAATATACGATTAAATATAGTGAATGTTCTATCGGAACGGATTTCCTAATTACATCTTGAGATAGATTTATCGATCATCTAATCTCCGTGAGATAATGCTCCAGTTATAGTCTAATCGCTCTCTGAAATCAATAATAAATCTTTTATTTTTATTAAGCTTATGTGGTTATTGCGATACAAAGACTAGAAAACCGGTTTTGTATTTTTTTATATTAGGTGCCTACTAAGTAAAAACATCTAGTAAATACATTTTTTGGTAGTATTCCATAGCTATTTCGAATAACAGCAAAAATAACACAGATAATGACAACCAAAATTTCCGTATTATAAATTTAACTGTCACAAAATGTTGGTAATCCTTTCTTAGTTTAATGCCTCAAAGATCCAGCATCTCAAAGCAATTGCTGTTCGTTAGTCTCGCTAAAACTCGAGGATAGCTGGACAGAGTTAGCTAATTTTGATCTTTATATGTTCACGAAGGTTTATGAACCTAATAAACTTAAAATAATCAGTAAAAGGAAAGGTGATAATTACACCGGGTCAAATAGTCATTATAATATATCTTAGCAAAGTATATAAAACTGATGAAATTGATATTATGAACATAAAATTTTTAAGCTGTTTCACTTAATTTTTCAGCTCCTATATCCGAATTGGAAGCAGTTTAGCCAGGATACATTGGAGCTTTACTTTCCTGCCTCTTATGATTAGTTCTCTATAACCGGTTGCCGCGGACTATTTGCATGCATTAATATGATTTAGAAGTGTTTCCGGTACGCTCAACTGGTGTAACAGCTGATGCTAGAAAGCTACTTGTATTTGCTCTATGCTCGGTTATTAGATATAGGCATGCTCTGAACGATTTTATTCTGGTAAAAAGCAAACATGATATAGGAAATCGCAGTTTCAAACTACAATAAAACAAAACAAAGATACCATAAAACTATGTTGTTTAAACACATATTAAAATTTAATTTACTTGTAATGAAAATATTTTTTGTCAAAAATCAAAGTTTTGTTACAATGCTTAGGGCTATTTTTTTTCGAAACGGGGCCATGTAATATAGTGTTAGCAAGCTCCAACTCGGTGGATGCTAGAATGTCATATATCATGGCAAAGTGTGATCAGACGCAGACATTGATGTTATGATTTTATTGTTAAGAATTTATTTTTATTTTGTACTTGTTTATTTTACATAAGTTATACAAAGAGTAGCGTGCACTGTATGCAAAAACTCATTGCTTTTTTATTCAGAAAAAAAGGCTTTTTAGGTAAAGTATTTTATTTGAATGCAAGTCTTCAGACTTGCATTCAAATAAAATGTCTTGAAAGTTTATATTTATATCTTTATTTAATTAGACTTTTTACAAAGTACTTTCAAATCGTCAGAACGGCAAGATTACACAGGATTATACATACTACCGCCAGGTTCGGAAGGTTGCTTTCATCTCCGCTCCATATTCCTTTAATAAGCCATTTATTTTAATTAAATAAAACTGTACATTATCAACTCAATGGTCAAAAAGTATACTTTTTAATCTAAACAAACATCTTTTAAAGATTTTATAGCCAATTTGTGCGACCGCGGGACCAATACAAGGGCATCATGCTGTTAATTAAATATTACGATTCTCAATTTTTATTTTATTATGACAACGGCAATGTAAAACTCAAAGGAAGCATCGTAAAGATTCATTTTAATAAAGTCAATTAAAATTGTGCTTTATCAAGATGTATTAAGGCTACATTCCACGTGGCCAACCTGTTTATGGCCGTGTTTGATAAGCGTTATCTTATATCATTAGTTGACAACCGGGTGAATGACTCAATGTACACAAGTTGTTAGCCCAACAGCATTCAACACAGAACATTTATCAAAATTATAAGTGTCCCTAAAGGGGTAAGAAAAGTTTGTCTTCATCTCTCAGGCTTCACACAGCTTTTTGGATATACCTATGTGCAAATGCGCATTCAAGATCAGCGCTTATAACTCATGACGACACCTGTAACCATGTTACCTTAGGTTAGGTAGAGAAAGTGTCCCCACCCAATAGCCAGGGTCTAAGAATATGGCTATGGTATCCCCTGCCTGTCGTAAGAGGCGACTAAAAGGGGGGCCGGAGGGCCTGCTGGCGGTGGTCGGGGTGGGAGCTTCGACCACCGAGCCGCAGGCCCGGGAAGGTGGCAGCGCGACGTGGCTCGCGCTGCCTTGCACAGCGAGGTCTCTAGGGGCGGCGTCACAGCTGCCCCGGGGATGTGCCCCGGCAAAGTGTGGGGGGACACCGGTGCGTTCTATCAGAGTACTCGGAGCACTGAGGATGGCCACCGGGGGTTTTAGTGAGGTAAAAATCCCACATACCCAGATCTGCCTCTCCCAGGGCGGTCGGGGACCTTTTCAAGGTTTCCCCTCGTCAACAAAAAAAAAAAAAAGTTAGAGAGAGTGTCAAAGAGCACTCCACTCAAGACATACAAACTACTTGTACAAGTATTCATCAGGATTCATCTTATATATTTTTTGTGACCTATTATGTATTCCTCAAAATTGTAAAAATTATTTTTTTAGAAGAGTAATTAAGTACTGACTTTCTTGCCAGGTTCTTCTCAGTAAAAGCAACCTTCCGTACCTGGCGGTATCATGTATAACCTGTATAATTATGTCATTCTGACGATCTGAAATTACTTTGTTAAAAGTCTAATTAAATAAAGATTAACATTTTATTATATTTTAATTCCTATTGTCCTTTTGTCTGACTGAAGTCTTCAAGTTTAGTCAGATAAATTCAGTGTAATATATTGTAAAACGCTCCCCGTAGACCTATTTGACTGTGTAGTTGCTCAAGTTTGTCCAGACGAACAAACAACTTTTCCCACTTATAATAACAGTTGAGATAACTCTGATCGATCGGCATTCAGTAATCGTAAACCAGATATGTATATTAACTAACAACTCTATCGTTTAGAATTCATCGTAAATCGTGGTTACTTTTGGAATGGCGTTCGATTGCCACTGGAGACAAGTTATGATTGTGATAAATTATTTTAATACCGAGTTCATAATACATTATTTGTATAAAAGCTTTACTTAGGGTTAATACAATAAATTTTGACATACATATGCTCACGCCTGTATTCCCCGAAGGAGTAGGCAGAGGCATTGTAATAACAATACCCACTTTTCACCGAAGACGATTAAGTGCCAATGTGACAGATGGTGAGTCTATCGCCTTCTCAGACACATACGTCTTTGGATTACTTCGCAGATTTACTTCACAGGGATTTTAAGCAGAAAGGAGATTATTATCTCTTTATACAATAGCCTTCAGAATCTTCTTAATATTTATTCCCTAACTATTAGTCCCATATTTTCAGAATGAATCATATCCCATTCACGCAAATGCGATTTAACTCTTTAACACGCTCACTGCGTAACTTGAGTTGAGATCGCTACCAAAATTCAAGCCGCCAATTCGCCATCCTTTAAAAATACTTAGTACTAATTCTCACCTTGCGCCAACAATAACTTGCTCCCTCGCCACGTCGAACAGCAGTTGCGAAAACGATCTAGTGTTGTTATCTTCGAAGATATCGCTATCGACCGCCAACAAGTCTGTGGAATAACGGCCTTGGTTTAACTATGTTTAGGCTTTTCTTTCACCATACAAAATCAGCTATTTAAATAAGTATGTTTCGAAGTAAACTATATTTAAACCCACTTTTTTACAATAACCCTCGAAATCACTGTCCTAACTGTAAAAAAAAAGACTTTATTACAATTCAGTAGCTCCGAATTTCGAATGAGATTTCTTTAGTGTGACAGCACAGTCCTGCCTTGAGACAAAGCAGTATGTATGATAGCTCTTAAATCATTCGAAACCAAAGCACGTCCATCAGAAGAAAATAATTGGAAACAAAAAAAACATGCTAAAACTATTAGAAAAATTACTTTCTTAAAAAACTTAGATGTCATTAGCTTACTGAAATTAAGGCGTTAAAGTTCTCAAAACTCTAACCTCGGTTGCTCATATGTTTTCATACAACTTAATTGATTAGTGAGAATATTGCGTTCGGGAATTTTTATTCGATCGTTTTATGAACACATAACCTGTCTATACTTCTATCATTGGCTAAAACAAACTAATTCATTATAAAACAAGGTAGTGAGTTCAAGACGAGTAGCGACCGCAGACCGATCGGCCCATGAGGCCTCATAATGACGGGAGCTAAGTACCTGCCTCGGATCATGAACAACTTCACTAATAACTGACCGCTGTATCTACATTACGATGTACTTACAATACATCTCTGACCGCAACTGAGTATCATACTTCATGACTGCACAACGCGAGATTCGAGATTAATATTTGAGGTTTGTGCCTTCTATGTTTCAGATCAATGGAGGTAGGTTTCAAGTGACGCGAGTTTATCCTTCGCCGGTCAGCCTATACCTACTAATGAATTTAACATAATTTAAATCCATTTTGTGATATTGTACACCACGAGTGTGACGGTGAAGGAAAATTTTGTGAAGAAACCTCCATACTTAAGAGACGAAATTTAAAGATAGGTTCATCTTTAATTTTCATAATATTTATTGCGCTTAAGACGGCGATCGGCACCAGTCTCCTGTCATTTTTAGCGGGAATCATTGGGTACCCAATAATTAAATGTTTTAACTCCTATAACTACCCCTTAGTGAAGATGCTATACTTGATCGAATGTAATTGTTTTATCTTAATTGAAGTTTAAATGACTTCGACATTTGTAATAAAAAAAGAACTGGCTATTTATGAGTTTATAATTATTTTTTTAAGCGCCTTTAGATGTAAGTGCCTATCTTCAGAACCAACCAATTTTAATTCCGCTTATAATCATTAACACAGGCTTAATTTTAAGCTTCACAGATTCTTTGTCACGTAACACAACTATGAAATGAAGTGTTGTCAATATTAGTAGAAAAGTACCGTTACTTGTGGATGTTTATTGGAAAACTAAGCGCATCCGGCAATTACTTATTACATAAACTAAGTACCTTATTCCTTGCTTGGTACGTAACGTCTAAAGATCTGTGACCTACGTATTGGTGAAGAAGCTTTGACAAAACCAAATTGCATTAAAATATTTTGTTACCAGCTGATGCCCGCGACTCCACCTGCGCATCATTTGACTTATGATTATATTTTGGTCAATTCACGGTAAACATCGTTATATTGATATTTACCACCAACCGATGCTGTGACAAAAATGTGCGCTTAAAAAGTCTTGACTCTCTCTCATATGAAGTCAGTCAGCCAAAGAGGACTTCGAATTTGTGTATGTATTGATTAAGTAGAATGCCTATGCAGTAGGTATAAAGGCAGGATAAGTAAAGAAGTAAAAACTCCGTTGCCTTGTCAAGGTTTTACGATCCCGTTTGATTCGATTGATATATATCTTGTCCTAAGCAGGAAAGGAACAATAAAGTCCCAAAATCCCTAATACAATAGGCCCTAAACTTAATGTTCCCGTTCTAACACACCATTGTTATATTTATGAACCATAAATATCAGAAAGAGAGAGAAGATGGTCCTTCGGGCCAACTAACTTCTAAAATCACGATCTTAAAAGTATAAAACAAGTGATGTTCAGAAGATAGCCTTTATTTTGTACTCGCTTCTACCGGCAACTTTGTCCGTGTGCAATAGTTACTTTGGGCTAACTTTAATTCGCTATTGGTCTTAGGGTTAGCTAAAAAATATAACGATATCTCACTGGTCAAATTATGATACCTAAATTTGAAGTTTTGAGGGAACAGAAAGCCCACCATCATCAGTTTAAGCAGAGCGCATTAAGGACTTCTGAGCTTTGATTTTGACACCGTAAAATTAAGCTTCATAGTTAAGAAGTTCTTAATTCGCGCTGCTTAAACCAATGATGGTAGGCCACCTGTTCCCTATGAGGTTCAAATCTACTCAGGTATCATAATTTGACCAGTGAGATATCGTTATATTGGGGCCAAGTATGGGCCCCAGATGCCCCCATAACCCTGCTTTGCACTTCGCCGAAGTTGAGTAAAAACTAAGATCTTAATTCGCGGTTCTTAAAATATCATACTAGGCCCTCTTACCTTTTTTATTTATTATCCTAAAGTCATCTTCAGGCAGATCGCCTTTGCTCAAGGCGCTGAGTAGAATCACTGCGGCTACTTTGTACACGTTACACCACATCTTGGAAGATGTCACTTAGTCAATCTGGAACAAAGAGAGTTGTTGTGTTAAGATTTGTGTCCTTGCATAAATAGGTGAGGGTTAAAACTCATCTGTATTAATACATATACATGAAATTTAAGTGTCTGTATGTTATTCCGAATTAATAGCTTTTCACGAAATGCACATGAAAGTATAATATATACTTAGACAATAATTACAAAATACCAATCTTTAATATTGTCCCTTTTCTGTCTGTCTATCTGTATGTTTTGAATAATTTATTGTTATTAAAATAATTAATTAGCCGGTACAAGCAGATTTATTTTATCGGACCTTTAATGATAGATAACTGATATTACAAGGAGTTACTAAGGCTACATTATTTCTTTCAAAAAACGTGTGCTATCGTGGGGCACTGCTAGTGTCAGGATAAAATGGAACACAATTGAAAGTCAACAGTGAGCAAAAACAAAATTGTTAAAGTCTTAGGATTGTATGTGATATTCATAATTCTTACAACACCTCGCAATCACGTAATTACTCAAAGAAATCTAGTAGAAAAGGATTGAAATCAATTTATTTAATTGGCCGAGCTTAAAATCCGAGTGAGCTGCAAACGGGTTCCAATTTGTGAAGCTTAGCTGTTTCAAACCACGCATTACCGATCTCAAACTGTCAATCTACGTCCATTTGTGTATCTGTCTGTCGGTACCCTATCAGGTTTCCTTCGAGAAGTTAATGTTTCACTTTAAAATTGGAGCTAGTCTAAGGTTAAAATAAATGTATCAGTTACGTCAATTATTATTCTATTTGGAAATTACATTAAGTCTAAACAAATAAGTCCATATTTAAAAACAATTTGCGATCCAACGAGGTAACTCATTCAACTTGCTGCAACATTCCCGCAGACACAAATTAATATTCTGTTTTATTTATATTTTTTTTCGTGTTATATTACTAGATTTGGATAAATGCTTTATTATTATTTTAACTAGATAGAATTAATCTTTAATTACAGCAAAAAAATTGCAATGCTCAATTTGAAAAGGTTGGTTCATATTCATTTTCGCAACTGTAAAAAGCACGCATACAGAAGACATTACCGAGAATCCCTTTTCCTGTTTCTTTCATCGTCGCACAAAGTAAAGTTATGTATTTAATCATCGAAAGACATCCGTAATGATTGCTTTGAATTTCTAAACGGGTATCAAGTTGTTTATTACTTCAGACAAAACAGGTTCGAAGATGGTTCATTTAGCAGAATTACAGTATGGTCATTAACTTTTTTCGTCTATTACCAGTCATGAAGTTGGCAATACCACAAACGTTTATTATTTTAGTATGATTATATTTAGCACTGATCTTTTGAATGCTAACTGAAATATTAACTGTAATATTCTCAACTTCTGCGACCAGCGATTTGGGTGGCATTGCGACCGCGGTTCTGGAGGCCAACGTTTAATTTTACGGTACCAAAATGAAACGACAGAAGGTCAGACGTTTTTAATACGCTCTGCTTAAAGTAATTATGGTTAGCCCCCTGATTTCAATCTCACCTTGATTTAATAATTATTTCATATCTCCCTGGCCTTATCCCATACATTTTTGGGGTCGGCACTCGATTCAACCCGATATGGCTGATCACATGATTTTTATACGAAACGTCTGCCATCTGAACTTCGTAACCCCTTTAACGAGGACAATCTGTGATCTGGGTTTTAACCTAACCTAACCTAAGCCTAAGTCTGACAACTGGTAAACCAGTTGTCAGACTTAGGCCTCTAGACTGTATGGTCTAATGGTTAGAACTTAATAACCACTAGCCACGAGGTCCTAGATTCGATTCTCAGGTTGATCAAAAATTGATCTTAGGATTTTCTGTCAAGAAATTTACAATAAATGTCCGGAGTTTGGAAGTTGGCGGTGTTTACATCCCCGTGCCTCTGAAATCCCGATAAGCCGTTGGTCTTATCTCTCTACGGTCCTGTCGGATTGCCGCCCCATCGAACTATGAGACCGAAGGAATAAAGAGTGCACCTGAGTTTACACACACACTTATGCACTATAATATCTCAGATGGCTTATTGAAATTAGCCGCCGTAACCGAAATTCGGTAGAAGATCATTATTATTATACTTATATAAATATTGAACATATTCAAAACAAACGGATTCATTGAGATAAGGAAATCACTACCAAAGCAATAAGTACATATGTTTTATAAAAATATATCTGGTACCGCGCTATAATCTCAAGTAGGTTCAATGATATCGACCTACATATTGAGTGCTCATTAATGTAGTGTTGAAAATAGATACACTTCCTCTATAGATTTGTTTCAGGCCGTGATTTCGTATACATATGAGTTATATCTACGGCACAGGTACAGTCAGAACCAATACGTGAATACGGGATTATTTACCTTTTCATACTAATTACATAACAGTGACGACGTAGACGTAGAACTATTATGACAAATTAATTATGCTCGTTATTATACCTTATTTTATATTATCCTCGCACCCTTACAGCCGGGAACTTCTATAATAAACAATTTTTATCGACATAACTGCTGAAGAGATAGCAAAGCGTGGTATCGATTTTTATCAGTTGCCGTAAATATTTCGATTATATCGATAAATACGATATTGGTACGAGGCTACTACGTTTAAGTGACCCAGTAAAATAATTGGATAATCTTAAAACCTTTAAAAAGTATAGCTCGATATTGGTATCATTACGATGAAAAAATAATGTGAGACAATACAATAAATAATATAAAATTACAAAGGGACAGTGTTATTACGATTTACGATACCAAAAAACATGCAATTAACAGGTGTTTCATGAAAGTGTATCAATATAATGATATGTAGAGCACGGTCAATATAACTACCGAAAACCAATATATTTAAAGCATTTCTGTTTTGCAAGATGATGCAAAGAAGGCATGATTTGAGATGACAGCTGTCATTCCTGTCAATCATCTGATTCTTAGGATAAAGTCAAGAAAACCATGGTGGCCGTGTGGTTTGAATAGTGAATTACCTTCAAATAGCAGTGATTTATCACACACGAGCTTTGCGGAACAAAAAGGAATCTTGCACTGTCTGTGAAAATAATTATAATAGTATCTATGAATAGCGCTCTGGGTTGCAGCGACAGATATACCAACTATCAAGTAATTATCGGTAAAAAGTGGATGTTGTTACACCTAAGCCAATTTATTCCGGACCCCACGGCCCCAACGTTTCAACCGCAAAAACCGCAAATATGTAAGCACTTTCAAAGTATGCTTGCGTGGCCATCCAGATTTATGACCACATTGTGGATGGTGAAGGATTTAGATACAAAGAAGTGCGACTGCAAACGTAAACTCTTTTTCAAGATTTTTTGTTTTCTAGCCAGAATTATGAAGGCAAAGTAAGCGCGCGACCAGGGCTTTTGCTTCAGAAGCAGTCTACTGCAAAAACATATTTAGACTAACCACTGAGCGACAGATATCACTTAACCTTTTAACGTAGACTACACCAAACTCGGACTAAAACTATATGCATCCCTTTTGAAATCCGTATAACAGAAAGAGAGTTACTTTTAAACCAGGAACTATCTTAGTCTATGGTTTGTAGGTAAATATATGTTTTGTAGGTATATGCTCACGCTATCCCAGAAAGGGACCTTCGGGGAGGGGGTAAGTAGAGGTGTTGTAACAACAACACCCACATTCCACCGAATATGATTAAGTGCCAACGTGACAGATGGTGAGTCCGTCGCCGTCTCAGGCACTATACATACGTCATTGAATTACTTCTCAGACATATGCAGGTTTCCACACGATGTTTTAATTCACCGTAAAGCACGTGCTGTGATATCACTGCACTGCAGACTCATTGGTACAAGCCCCGCTAGGATTCGAACTTGCGTCGCTTGTGTAGCAGGCGACTGCTCAAGCCCCGAGGCCACCACGGCTCTTTTATACATAATTAAAGTATGTATTATAAGTTAAATGAACTCGTAGCAAATTAATTAAACTATCTATCCATAAAATATGTAATTGTGTAAGATCTAATAAGGTGCCGAAGTGTTATGTATAATGAAACACGATGCGTGTGGCCTGTTTACATGTGCGCATATTGTACTTATCATAAGGTTCATTTCTGATATTATTTTAGCAGTAGTTGTTTCATGTGTCTGTTTACCGATGTGATGTTTAAATACGGAAATATCAATATATTTTTTGCCTTTTTTATTTACCAGTTATTGCAGAACTAAGCACTTATTTTCCCTTCTTCTTCCCATTCTATTGAAAACATACTGACTTAATAACATTAGCATCTGTTCTATTAAAAGTATTAAGGATAAAAAAATAAAAATGATCGCTTGTTATTTAATATTAATGATAGATACATTCTACCTTACAACAAACTTAAAGTACAACGTACTGATAATCTTTTGAATTCAATCAATATTTGCTAAACTTTCAACTAGTCGTTGCGTAGATATGATACTACCACAACTGAGATATCTTTATTTACTTGCAACATTAAGTGTTTACATATACCTGTTTTTATTTACACATTACTCGCCTCATTTCGTGAAGAGATATCGAGGTGTAAATACACCTAATTTTGAAACGTTTACAATTCCACCGATAAGCTCTAAACAGATTGACCTAAATTGATATTCAAGTGTTTACATGTAGACTGTACTGAGTCTTATTAACTGATTAGTGAATACCGCTTATCACTACTTACGTTCGTACTTTATAGTACTGTTGATTAAAAAGACTCATATTTTATTATAGACTAGTTGTGCCTCGCGGATACACGCGCGTAGAGCTAATAATTCATGTATGGGCATTAAAAAATTAGGGTTAGTTACTCCATGTAACATCAGCTATATACCTGTTGGGTATTGTGAAATTCAGTCAAGTCGTTTCAGAAATTTGCCGGAACAAACAGAAATGTATTTTTTTATTTGTATGTAACACAACCGTATATTTATGTATACTTACATACGCATTAAGTGAAAATTTGGAATTATATATATTAACTTCAATTCTATTTATCTGTATGGACTAGTCGTGCTCCGCGGTTTCACCAGCGTAGACTCAATAGTTTGAAAATTAACAATTAGGAGAAAAAAGTGACTGAGGCATTCCATATTAAATCATCTATATAGCAGTTAGCAGAGCTTATTGCGAAATTGGAAAGGTATATTTATATTTGGCAATAAAATTGAATTAACAACACGTTAAGTAAGTATATATTCTAATAAATAAAAAACAAATAACACTTTTCTGAATTACTCATTCATAAATATATCACTAAAAGAGAAGATAGAACTGCAATGGTATAAGAAGATACACAAATACAAAAACCGAACAATAATATTTGTTTTTCATTTTAAAGTATACCTGCCTATGTAAAGAGAACGTGCGTAATTTTACCGTTACTACTCCGTGGGTACTACGCAATGTTCGCTTCTCCTGTTAGCGTGGTCACCTTAATTTGACACTTATCATGTGCCTACCCATTTTACAATAATTTACCTCTTAGTTGACTGGGAGCGCGCTGTTAATTCTCTTGGTGTTGCTAGCAATCATAAACTGCAGTTAATTTTTTTTTTTTTTTGATATGGTCTCTCGCAGTTGGTAGGGAGTTACCTCCACTGCTTAACCGGTCTAAAGGGCGAGACCCAAGGGCCTCCAGCCGAGCTTAAACTTAAAAACTAAGCAACACAGCTAAGGGCACCCCGGTGCGGGGCTCGGACCTCGGCTTAGGGCGTTACTGGGGGATGAGCTGTGCCTCGGACGGCGTCGGGAGGAGATACTGCAGTTAAAGTAGAGGTAGAGGGACTTATCATCGCAGACGCACTGCACGCTTATTTGCATTTTTGTATTAATGTAAAAGACATTGGACTGCTCCTACTAAATTCGATTTTCATTATTATATAGTTCGATCATCATCTCCCTGGCCGTAACCCATACATTGTTCGGGTCGGCACTTGATTTTTGTACCTTCGTAATACCTCATAATAAACTTTTTTACAAGGCAAGTCTGGGTTAAACCAGTTATCAGACTCTCTTTTCGCCTCCGACTGACCTGTAACGCTTGCCAAATATGTTAAAATTGGCAACCGGGACCGACCGCTTCAGGTGCTCTCCGAGCCACGGAGTAAATTCGGACGGTCACCCATCTAATTACTGGCTTGGGCTTTTGTTGCTTAACTGCGCAGATCGAATGATATATTGCATTGCTGTGCCACGAGATCCTCCGACAATGGGAACTCATTCCAAACAAATATTTATATTAAATGAATTTCTAGAATGTAATACTTAAGTATTATTCCTATGGACGATAGTAGATTGATACAATAATTTTGCAGTGAAGTGTTTACCACTGTGATTATATTTATACGTCAATAATATAGTATAGATAAAGGTTCGTACGTGCTCGCCGGCATGTTGTCGTCGAACGTGTAAACATATAGCTGAAACAAATCATTATAAACAGAGGAACAATGGTGCCCTTACCGTCAGAACACTCGAAGTACTCGGAACAAGAGCTACTGTTTCCAAGAATTTAAATAAAGCACATTCAACCTTCATACTTATTGTCCATGACCTAAAGTTCAAACTATAATTTTCAGCGAGCAAGATATCAACACTCTCAGGCCTGCAGACCCGTTCCACTCTCCATTAAACTCTTTAATCCTGTAACTTTTTCGTCTATACTAATATTATAAATAGGAAAAATTTGTGCGTATATATGTTTGTAACGAATTGGCTCAAAAAGTACTCGACCGGTTTGAAAAATAATTTCAGCTATGGATAGCTACATTATCAGCAGGAAATATAAGCTAACATAGCTTATATTATTATACTTACTTATAATATATTATTATACTTATTCCCATACTCCCACGGGAACGGGAACTACGTGGGTGAAACAGCGTGACGTCCGCTAGCATAGTAGAAAGGAAATGTTAAGTAACAAACTATGATCAGGCTAGTGACAAAAAAATCAACAATGGTAGGAAATTAGTTATACTCTAGCCAAACCCAATCAAAAGAACTCAACATCGCTACTAAAGATTTTTTATTATAGTTACAGCGTGCAGCCTGCAAATCCGGATATACTATAACATAGTCATTAAAATTGTAATAATAGAAGTTATATACCTACAAAAATAATGCACACTGAACTACGAGCACCAAATGCACGATACTCTATTAAAAGGTTATGTTATACCGAGGGCCAACCATAGATAATGAAAAAATATCTTGGAGCCCAACTATGATCGTTTAACCAGCGAGTATTAAAAACTCCTTAGCTTTGACGTTTAATTTTACCAAAATGAAACGTCAAAGCTCGGAAGTTCATAATACGCGCTCCTCAAACCGACGATGATAGGCCCCCTACTCTATATTATGGCTATTGATAAATTATACAAAATGGTCTGGTTTCGCCATTTTTGTAAAATGTAACGGTATCAGAAATTTCAAGATATTAAAATGCTACTTGCATTTCATAACATTAAAATGGTGTTTTATCTATATAAGTATATAACCTATGTAAGTTCATAATTATTAAGAGTCAATCAATCTCTTTTCGGTCAATCTGGCGCAATTTCTTAAAATTTTAGGTACATAACGAATAGAGGCCGTAACGAAAAATAAATGAAGAAATAAAAATGATTATTTCATGGGGACAAAGGCTTGGTTTAGCGGTTACTGCAGAATGCTTGCAAACAACCAAGGGTATCGACAATTTGATTAATTTAAGCTGTCATTACTTTATCTATAGTAATTTTAACATGTCATGTAAGTAGGTACATTATGACACGTTGAAACTTAAACGGATTTTGCCGTCACGTTCACACGAAAGTCTTAATTAAGGCACTGCTTAATTAACTCAATAAAATAAAGGATTTAACGGTTTTAATTGAACCTATTAATATGAATGGTTTTATAAGTACGTTGATTGAGAGAAACTTAAGTGCACAATAGTAATTAATTATATATTTCAAAAATAATAAATGAAACTGATAGGGCGTTGCATGACGTAAATATATTGATATCCTGAAATGTAACTTAATCAGAGATTATGCTATTGCGTCATTCACAATGTGGATATTAGATATTGGAATTAAATATGAAAACATATAAGAAGACATTAAGGCGCCATGATAACGATAAAAATAGAGGTATTTTGTTAAATCGATATAAAACTGATTTCGTATCCAATATTTTGCGGAGATGTTTTTAAGCAGATTTCATCTGTGTGTCAGTTTCTTTGCATATCTTTATAGAATTTACGCGAAAAGTACTGGATAGTTTTTAATACATTTGATTTTAATTATTGCCTTATTTAGAAAGAAAGTTTAGGCAGATTAGGCTTACAAAAAGAGATTTAAGCAAACACCTAATAATAGTAAATTTTTTTTACTTTTATTTTAATCAAGTGTAAAGGTAAAATTGTTGAAGAATAAATAAATATTCTCTCTGCGTTCTCCTGCAGAATTAAGAAAAAACATGTGTGTAGCAAAATTTGTTGAAATTCATGTAATGTTCTTCGCTTTTGCGTGGAGATGATAACAATCAGTGTGGCCATCAATCATGCGTGTATGACGTAGGATGCCATCATTGTGAGCAGCCTGACAGAACTTTGTAAGTAGGTATTTTACAAATGAACCCACTCGAGAGCGATCTTTTCAATCTGTTTCTCTCTATTCTGATATGTGAAAAATTACTACTTGCAATGCAATAAGTATACAAAATATATGGTTTATAATTTAAGATTAATTAATTTAAATTCAAGTGTTGTAGTTACAATTTCGTTGAATCAATAAACCCATGAGGAGAGCCGTGGTGGCCTTGAGGTTTGAGCAGTCGCCTGCTACGCAAGCGACGCAAGTTCGAATCCCAGCAGGGCCTGTACCAATGAGTTTTTCTAAAAAAAAACTTATGTACTGTGATATCACACCACGTGCTTTACGGTGAAGGAAAACATCGTGAGGAAACCTGCATATTTCTGAGAAGTAATTCGATGACGTATGTAAAGTGTCTGAGACGGCGATGGACTCACCATCTGTCACGTTGGCACTTAATCATCTCCGGTGAAAAGTTGGTGCTGTGATTACAATACCTCTGCCTACCCCTTCGGGGACTACATGCGTGAGCATTTATGTCAATAAACCCATAACAAACCCCGCAGTTAATTCTAGTGTCGTCCACTTCGCTAAGACGTGTGTCCATACATTTAACGGTATTCAGTCAGCACCTTGTTGAAAAGGTGCTAATACATACTCAGGATGCTGGATGATATTTAAAAACAGATGTAAGTGAGTTGGTATCCATATACAGATATCTATTGACATTTTAAAATTATAGTTGTCCGTTTACGACAAGTTCGATAAGCTGTAATTCCAAATGTCATAATAAGAAAAACCTTTATTTAACAATCATTAATATATAATGTATGTAGATACGCAGGCGCATTTAATTGTGCAACCTGTTTTTTTTAGTAAAAAAAATACAGGTTGCTTAAGTACGCAAATGTCAAATATTGCATGAAAAAGAGCAGCATGTAGGTACATAGAAGCGGTACTGACTAAAACAACAAAAAAAAAAATAAGTCGGTAGTACTTACTTACCAGACGATTAACAAATATAGCAGATACCAATTTATTATATAGGCACTTTACTACATACAAAAAACCTAGGCAATTTCATTACATTTCGCAAAGTTTGCATTTAATGCATTCTTAACAATACGCCGTAGTTTATTGGGTTACTACTAAACTATGTAGGAACATTATTTGAAGATTCTGATTGATTGACTGACAAAAATATAACCTGTATTTTAGCCCACCCTACTTTTTACTACCCATAAATTATATGTAGATACCTTCTACTTTGATATAAGATATAAAAATTTCAAAAATGTTAAGCAGGTAGGTTAATTGTTAGATTAAGATTCGTTTCGTTCCTTCTTTTAACTTTGCCACCAAAATTTGTTCCCCAGTTACACAATCCGGAAAGGATCCACGAGACATGTAAATAAATCAACTTAACACGAATAAAAAATACAAAACCCGAAGCAGGTCTTGAGAGTAAAAAGTTGCGAAACAAAACATGAAAACTTTTGCTTACCATAAATGTTATGTGGGTGAAGTCTGAACGAAATTCACGAGCGACGAGTGAACGAGACCCATCCTTGTCTTGGATATCCAGTAAAGAGTATTGTTTAATTCATCACTTTCTGTATGCAACGTGCAACTTGTCCCGAACACTATTTATTATTATTTGTTGACACAAAACGGGGTTATTGCCGTTTGCTCTAACATCTGGCTTCACTTGACAGAGATTTCTCTTCACTCTCAAAACGCAACTCGTCTAAATTACCGCGAACTATGTGTTTAGACGGAAACGAGTTAGTATTCAAGGATTAACAAAGTTTGTAACACTGGCAGGTAAACGGTGGGCGAAGAAACAAGTGGCTGGTTGCGCTCGAGAAAAAAAACAAAAGTTATAGCACCACACCGTCCTGGACGCACACAAGTTCCACAATGAACGCCTCACGACAGTGTGCGTACACACACAACTAAGCGAACGTGCGCGCGGCCTGCATCAAGATAAACTTGCCAACACAACAGTCGCCTTTTACATTAATGATAAAGGTAGATAATTTAGAAATGGTGCAGTGAATGTTAACGCAGTTAGTGGCACTAAAGTCCTAACATTAGACTTGGTCAATACAGCAGCGGTCGAAATAGGTTCCATAGAAGCAAAATTATTGACATTATTTTTTTAATTGAGTTGTGTGGAGATATAATAATAACTATACTGACAGGCATATTTCACGTAGCAAAGTAACCTAAAATGAAGCAAATCATATAGCTATTTGAGTCCCAAATTCCATTGTACATATCTGTACTCAAAGTCACCGCATCAACATAATATGCCCAAAAATTGACAATTCACACAATCTGGCAACATCATTCCCCGCCAAGTGAAGTTTATGTACACACACGGGTCCCACTCACACATCAAAGAAGGAGCCGTGATTGGATAAGAAGTTGTCGAGCGATCGCTGCCGCCGCCCGCGCACCAACGTCCTTGCGGCCACGGGCCACCGACCGCTATTCTCCGATGCTTTGCTTATTTCTAACACAAGTTACAAAATTGTATGCTTAGCCTGCTATGGTTTGCCTTGTCTATTACGTGTTTTGAGATTGAATGTGGACGGACGACCATTTTTAAAATTCATAGATATGTAATGATCGCCAGATCATCGTTGTCAACAAAGACGAAGAATTAAAACGGGAAACAAGATATAAGTTGTTCATGCTACAAAGGTATCGCCTGGCTCCTTTTAAAAGCGCGGGATCAGACAAAGGTGATCATGGGAATCTACAGCTTCCTATTTTCATTAAATTAAATAATATTTTTTTGGAAAAGAACTACCAACATTTTGACTGACGAAGTATTTAATTTTATTGCCAATGTCAATTCAAATTCCCGGAAAGCCGTTGATAATTTTACGCTTTCGTAGTGCAATGTGAAATCAAACTGTGGTTAGCGGTAAGCTTTGTAACCCGGTTGCTCGGAACACGTTTAACGTATCGAGAATTACAATTAACATGTGTCAAATTCTGTTTTACACAATGCACGGATGTACCTAACATTTAAATAAATTAAAATAGACCTTGTGTTCAAAACAAATAACAAGTAATGGTCATTTAGATGTAATTGTAATGTTGCTATTAATTCAATGTCATTTGGATTATTTAAAAAGCCTGAGTAATTATTGTCAATTTTCTCTTTGAAAACCTTATCATTGAAAGCAATAAAATACTGCAGAATGGTAATGCGTGAGTGCACCAATGGCGAAACAAATTGAGCTAGAAAGTACAAACCTTCTTCGTCCAAACACATAACACTACTTGTTACAGTATCTCTCTAAATCATCATCATCATCATCCTGCATCATCCATGTTATTTATGGTCGGAGCAATGTGTTTTTCTCTTACATTTCCCTCCTCCTTTATATCAGCCGTTATATTTACATCCACTATCTTTCTATTCACATCATCTTTCACACATCCATCCATCGTTTCTTAGGTCTTTCTCTTCCCTCGTAACCATCGATATTCATACATAAAACTATTTTGCAATATTATCTTCATATCTCCGCATTACTCACATGTTTATACCACGAAAATGCTTATTCTTCAACATCTCAGTCTGTGGTGCGTCTTTCAGACATCCCTATATAAACTCGATTCTTACTTTGTCCAATCTCGTCACGCCACACCGTCTCTGCATATGCATCTCCGTTGCATGAAACTTTCTTTCATCCGTCACCTCTGTAGATCAACATTCAGGTCTATACAGCAGACCTTACTATAATTACCTATTAGTAGTAGAGGTACGTCGCTATTCGTACTTATCAAATCCAAAACTCCTGGGAGTTCTTTTTAAGCCAAACTTAAGCGCTTTTTTGTGTTGTTGCAATTTTGAAATAAGATCTAAGCCCTTATATACGCACTGACTGCTTCGGGAGATTGGCAGCAATTTATCCATAGTTGATAATACTTAAAGTTGACCTTGAATGCTCGAGCAATCCTTGCATGGGAGCCCTAAAAGCTACCACAACCTAGCAGCTAATGATATCCATATTACTGCGGTTTTTATTGATACCTTGATACTATAACTGTTGTACTGCGCTGCTAAAACCTTTAATAAATTATGCATGTTTATTTTTAAATTGGCACTTTTCCGCTTCTTGGATCGCGGATTTAAGACCATAAATAACACCAATTACGATAATCATACGAATATGAGTAGGGACTTCAACGAGTAATTGTATTCATGTGGGTGGGCAGGCTGGGCACCGAGCTGTGCCCAACGAAAGTATCACCATATCTACCTACGCATTAAGTACCCGCAAATATGTAAATTATCATTACGAAGCCTGCAATGATTCCGTATAAGTTACAGTTTTTATTAAAGCGTAATGTAACATACCCACGAACGGATGGCAGCGTTATTATAATTTACATTACTTCATATTTTACAGCCTTCAATTATTTACTCTGTGATTCGGCACTTTTCCCTCGCGAATTGAGAACCTTCTCACTGCATAAAAACTTGTTATGCGTAAGTCATTATAACTTTACTGATAGCTTTATCGTCCGAATAAAATACATATATGCTTGTATTCCCCAAAGAGGTAAACAGAGGTATTATTGTAGTTCACACACGTTTTGTCAGTTATATTAAAGTCCCTTGTAGTAGTGAGCCAGCCTACCGACAATAACCTTTATCCAGACTATTGGAAAATTACAGATGGAAAACCAATAACGCTTTGCACGACCTGGGTTCGAACCCAGGACCTCGTGTCTCGCAATAGCATTTGAGACCAACTGCAAAGCAAACTATAAAAAGTTGATATTTTTTATATAGATTTCCAAAATGACGTCGCCGGCGGGAAAGCTGTTAATTTAATCTCAAATGCTTATAGCATAAAAGTAAGTATGAAATGGAGGTCAATGGGAGAAGATAACACCCACTCATTGATAATATCATTGACTGACATCTAATACGATACGGAATTAATTATATCAGAAATGTTAATACTTATAACCAACGCCTACAGGAAAAAAAGTTGCATTACGTAAAACACTAGGTAATACAAATATGGATGGTTATCTTACATGGCAATATTTCGAGTGTATGAAAGCATATGTGCGTTTTATTAATTAATTATTAAATTTGTTCTTATTTTCATAAAAAATCTGGAACTTTCTTTACAATTACATCCCCAGAATAGTAATCTAGATTTATATACAAACATTATAAAGGAGAAATATTTGTTTAGTACGATTTTACTCAAAAACTAGTCGTCCATTTTTCACCATTAGAAAACTTCATCTACAGCTAGTGACATAGGTTATATTGTTAATCGAGGATAATAAGGGATCTGTAAAAACACGAGAGCAAAACCGCGGATGGAAGGTACTTTGAATAAGAACAAAAAATAAGCAAAGATTTTGCGGCGCAATATCTCCCTGGCCCATACATTGTTTGGGTCGGCACTTGATTCCAGCCGTTGCGGCCACCAGTTTTTTATACGGAGCGACTGCCATCTGACCTTCGCAATCCCTTTAACGAGGAAAATTGGTAATCTGGGTTAAACCAGTCGTCAGACTCATTTAGGCCTCCGACTGGCATATTACGGTTGCCAACCGATGTAAGATTGGCAACCGGGACCAACGGCTTAACGTTATGCTAAATTCACCAGCATCGGCTTAACGTGCTCTCCGAGACACGGAGGCAAAGTTTTACGGCTCATCACTTCAAAAGCAATAAAAAATATGAGATATGTTCCATTTCCATTTGTAAAGCAAACAAACTAACGCTAATGTTTAAGCAATTAGAGTAAAGTAACTGAACATTAGTAAATATCTCAAAGCAAATACACGATTTGTTCACATAATGAGTCTAATAAATTTATCTCAATATAATTCCAATCATTCTAAGCTGCAAATACTATTAAGTAATAATCATTGTGTTAGTTTTGTACTGCAACTAAGTATTAATAAAATATTCTGTGTAAATTTGTCTGATATAGCTTATATCAGACAGATGTGTGCTTACACATAATATGCTCACGCCTGTATTCCTCGAAAGAAGAGGTGTACTTGTGGAACACCCACATTTCACTATAATCCAGTCTCCGGGTTAGGAAGGAATTGAGAAATTATGGTATATAGATATAGATAGAAAACCCAATATAATTTGAGCACAATGTAAAATATATCGTAAATTGTATTTTACAGTTCAAAGTATTATTGTGGCGACTCAATACAAAAACCAGTGACCAACGTATAGGTATTGAGATGTTTGAACATTGACGAGTTTCGTTGCGGATTAGCGTGGTTGGAAATATGTTGATATTTTTCGATCCAAAGGTAGCGGATCAATACGTTTCTAACCCTATACACAACAAAACGAAAGCTTATACTTGTACAGTTGATGGTAAGCAACTACACGCGTGCGCCCAAACTTACGTTGAGTAGAATTGTTATGGCTCTCGGTCCGAAGTCAATGTCAAATTATCACGTAACAAACTCAGCACTCGCATCGGCTGGAAAATAACAAGCAGTATAGTTTGTCAGTCTAACATCAAGTGCCTTTCCATTTCACACCTCATTTGCTTCATGTAACTTTCATCAATCGATCGACATTCACTTTCTTTGATGAAAATAAAAGACTTGCCAAACGTTTGGTCTTGTTGGCGTGTTGGACGTTGGCCTTGTTAGGCGTCACAATCCGGCTTTCATCATCTGCTATCTGTTATCAGTAAGAGCCAGATAGTGGTGCGACTGTTGGTCTCAGAGCAAACATCTTAAAAGACCCATCTCTAATCCGAAGATAAGATATGAAAATTGATACCGATTTGTTAAAATTCGTCGTCGTTCTATGGCCTTGGACGTAATTTAATATTTTCGAAACTACTTGATTTATGTGTGTTTTAATTACATTACCATATAATGTGGGTTCACGTTTACAAATACACAACTTAATGAAGACTGATGAGAGAAAACCTAATTAAAACTTAAGACTATTTAAATTAAGATCAGTTATCGTGATTTTATAAAAAGATTGTTCTGAATCAAATGGTTCTAGACAAATTGTTCTCATTTGAGTTGATTACGATATGTTGTCATAATCTGACTAGGTTCTGGGGCCTTACCATAAGCTCTTATTACCCTGATAGTTTGGCTGTGTGACAGTGACAGACTTATACACGTCATAAACATCTGTCTCATCATCATTGTCAATCCATGATCGCAATAAGAGGTCATTGTAGAGTTCCTGTTGGCTGACATTCAATGGGATAGTTATTTAATGCCCTATTCTGGGACCGTAATATCAACTGTCACTGCTATAGTTATTTTTTCCTTTCTTCTTTGTTAGCGTCAACGTAAAGGACTGATTTGGATAAGGGCCATCAACGTCACTCAGTAGCACAACCATCGCAATAAGATTTAAAGATACCGTCCTCGACACTGCATCTGTTCTATTTTATTCCACGATTTTTTGATCCAATATCCTTATCTGCCGAAACATCAGAGCATACGTTCTCTCGCCACCGTGACCAAGCAGGTGTAAGCTGACTGTCATCCTTAAGTATGGACATAGCAAGTACTTGACTATTCACCGAAGTGCCTAATGGTTTGGAATAAAGTTCAACATCAACAAACCAGAACAAACACGTACCACGTGCCTCACCTACCTTCGCAGACCAATGTATTGACTTGAGTTATTGACGTTACGAAATTGCCCAATATATTGGCCGATACTAAACCATAATACCACAGATTGTTAATGGTTCCATAACGGAACTTGTCGTGGGTTGTGGTACACATATCGCTTGTACCACGGCCTGTGCCATTTTTGTCACAACAACACTTTTTGTGCAAGGTTTATCACTCAGTGTGGTCCGATAAAATGAATAAAATCCGCCTACGGAGCTGTTAACCGCATGTTGCATTGTTGACATAATGTGCTTTTAAAATCATTAACCTGCTCGTGTCGCGTACACTAGTGTGTGTGGAATAAATCTTAATCGTATTTTAGGTGCTTCATGATAAACGAAGATGTTTCAATTGGTAATAGCATCGAATCTAAGGCCTATGACAATAATACTTTAAGGTTTACAGATAAAAGTGTATTCAACTCTACTCAATTAAAAACTACAGTAATATGGAGAACAACGTGACCTTTATTCACACACATTGCAGTTATTCGATATAATTAATAGCTGTCTTCCGTGGAGTAAATATACTAATATAAATTAAGTACCCACAAAATATTTATTGTTTATATTGTTTATTGGTGACATATTACTTTATAAAGTATACGTAAGTGTTTATATATTGTTTTGTTTTAAATTCTAATGAAAAAAATTACGTGAAATAAATTTGATTCCTAATTTCAAACTATTAGTAGGGTGTATTGATTGCGGCGGCCGCTGGTGTGGGATGCCTCGTATGATGTCTCGTACGTTGGCTCTGCTGCTTCTCAACAGGAGTGCCTCAAGCGCCGGAAATATGCTTGCATTGGTCAAGGATACATATTTTCTGCGTTTGCGGTTGAAACTCTGTGACCTTGGGGTCCGGATACTCATCAACTTTTTAAAGAGGTTGCACGTCGTCTGGTAGAAGCTTGTCGTGACAAGCGGGCTGTGGCTTTACTCGCTCAGAGAATCAGCATTGCTATTCAACATGGCAATGCTGCCAGCCTTCTTGGCACGATCCCGAGAGACACCGATTTGGGACAAGTTTTCTACTTGTAATTAGTTTGTGTATTAATTATATTTTTTGTACGATAAAATCTAACAGAAATACCTGTTACGTTATCAAGCCCATAATCCGATATTAAAAAAATATCCTTAGAAAAAAAAAATGTGATCGAAATATATGTGCTTCGTTGCTATAGCGGTCGCAATCACCACTGCGACACAAGAGGTCCAGTTTTCGTCCTCCGGGTCGGGCAAAGTGCTATTGGGTTTTCTATCTGTAATTTCCCAGTAGCAGCCCAGAGTCCTGATTAGTGTCTAGTTAATGGCATGGCAATGTATGCAAATGGACCCTTCAACCTTATATATCTGTAGATATAGATGTATAGATTGATGTAGAAACTCAACAGGTAGTCAAGTTGAGTACATTGTTTACATTACTATTGATACCGCTTATCATAGTTAAAAATCATATCTGCTACCAGGAACCACAACATCGTAATACAACATAAACAATGATCTCAGAGTATAATTACGAGTAGCTGCTCCCCGCGGTATAACCCTCGTAGAAATAGTTACTCTCGGAATCCTATTGTTTAAATAAAAGTAGCATAAGTTCTTCCTTGAAATATCGTCTATCTGCCAATTAAAGTCCTATTACAATCGATCCAGCTGTTCGAGATTAACCAGAACAAATAGACAACGAGTGGAAAATTAAAAAAAATATATTGGTTTCTTTACCGTATATACTTTTATACGTATTTATTGAAAAGCTGTTAATTTGGAATTCCAAACACACTTTGGGAGAATGCTGCCAGTATCTTCGGAACCTTGCCTACAGGGACTCCTTTTAATAATATATATTAAGGTTTTTAGCTTTGTTAGTTTTTAGTTATTTTATGAGTATCCCAATTCCTTAGTCTTTTGAAGCAATAAAAGTTTATACAAGTACCTAAACACACTTTATTTTTACTTCAGTATCAGTATAGAAGTATAGATGCTGACGTTAATGCATACTTACATCACTATATTTACCCCTTGTGTAACCAGACCAGGAATGCAATTTACTACACATTTACGGCATGGTGGTATTACCATAATAATATAATACGCGAACAAAATATAATAAAGTACTATTACATGGCATAATATTGCAAGATACACTTTTGTCGCCTCTCTGTAGATGGTTGCATCGTGATAGCCAATTTGAGTGTTGCAAGCTATGTCCAAATGAAGACATCATAAAGTACTTTTTGTCATAATCTGCATTTTTGTATGAAGCAATTACGAAAAATGAAATACCTACGTAAATACCTATATGTCTGATAAAGATCTTCTGACTGTATGAGCCAAATTGATTGCGCAGGCTAATCGACAAACAAACAAATGGAAAAGGATCAATTATTAAACGAGCCTTATAGCCTATAGAGAAAAAAATATACTTATTTTTTTTTATTACCAATGTGTTTGTTGTACCAATGAGTTTTTATAAAAACTTATGTACAGTGATTTCACACCATGTGCTTTACGGTGAAGGAAAACATCGAGAGGAAACCTGCATATGTCTGTGAAGTAATTCAAAGACGTATGTATAGTGCCTGAGACGGCGATAGACTCGCCCTCTGTCACGTTGGCACTTGATCACATTCGGTGAAATGTGGGTGTTGATGTTACAACACCTCTGCTTACCCCTTCGGGGACCTTTCTGGGATGGCGTGAACATATATGTATTTATTAATATAGTATAAATATACTAGCTGTGCCCCGCCGTTTCACGCGCGTAGATGAATTTCATGGGTGACTTCATTTCGCGGAACCCAATTTTTTTTCTTAAATTAAATTAGCCTTAGTTACTCTTGTAACATCAGATATATGCCAGTGAAAGTCCTATTAAACTCAGTTCAGTTGTTTCAGAGTTTAGCGGGAACAAACAGACAGAAATTGGTTTTTTTTGTAAGCACCGTAAATACTTTCATAATAAATGCATTAAGTGAAAAACTGTTATTTTGAAATAACAAAGGGACAGTTCAATTTTATTAATCTGTCTATATGATATCCATACTCCTTACCTAAAGACCCCCGAAGGGCTTAGTATACTACTAACACGCTTTAAGGTTGCCACATTAATTTCGTTGGTAAGATGTGTGTGATCCAAAGAATAGGTACTGTTATTTCTGTACCATCATTCTAACAAGGCTCCAAGCATGTAGTGCAAATCAAATGCTTGCAAAATAATCGGTCATCGTTAGCAAAGAATAGATGCTTTCATTGAAGCTATTACAATACAAGACATTGTCTCTCCTCCGGCTGCTTGCCTCCTGTCACTTTCCCCACATATTTTACATATCAAATCAGACAGTGAGCTGGCGAATATCTAGCCTCAAGCGTCAAGCTCATTACGTTGGTCACGGTTCGTCATGTCGCCAGATGACAGATATCTAGACAAACTACGTACTTTTTATGTAGGTACGAGATTTTGCTCATTATTTGATGTTACGTCCGAACTTTAAGAAACTCATGGCACTTGTTGACCGTAAATCTTAACATCACAGGGCGCGATTCTAAATTTTTTTTAACTACATAATTTGGAAATATTTCTAAACATTTTGAATTATCTAAGCAAATAAATAAAATTGTAGTGTTTGTAATTGAAAATTAACAGTTGATCACTAAATGCATGTGCTTATTTTAAAAAGCATTAAGGTTCTTCAGGCTACTTATGAAATTGAAGAAGGCTAATTCCCGGCATAAGTATTGACTCTTTAAGTAGATATACGTAGTAAGGTCCAAAAGTTTCCGGCCTACACACATTCGATGAATCAAAGATATTAAATTAGCTTATCACTGTATAATTAGACTTTTACTGATCTACCTATAATTTGATATATTTGTGTATTCCATTTATAAACAAAGTTATAACCTTTTAAAGTCAGCAAGTCAACAGAAAATTGAAATGGATAAGATTGAGTACCGAGCTGTAAGAACATTTTTGACAAAAGAGGGAAAGATGCTGGCTGAAATCAAACAATGTTTGGATGCTGTATACGGGCATTCCTCCCCATCATATTCCACCGTAAAAGAATGGGCGAAACAATTTCGTTTAGGAAGGAAGTCAATAGAAGATGAACCCCGTCCAGAACGTCCCTCTGAGGCCATAACTGAAGAAAACATTAAATTTGTTGAAGAGACAGTACTGAAGGATAGGCGATTGAAGACAAAAGAATTAGCAGCAATGACGGGGCTCTCGAAAACAACAGTGCTTAGAATCTTACATGATCATTTGGATATGAATAAGGTCAGTGCAAGTTGGGTCCCGAAACTTCTTTCCGCTGTTCAGAAGCAAGAGCGTGTGAAGTGCTGTGCTCAATTTTTATCCCTATGTGAAAGCCGACAAAAAGAAATTTTGGACTCAATTGTAACTGGAAATGAAACTATGGTTCTTTATCATGATCCTTTGTCTAAAAAGGAATCGATGGAGTGGCGTCAACCCAGTTCACCGAGGCCCAAAAAAGCCAAGGTGTCTCAGTCAGGAAAAAAAATTATGGCCACAATATTTTGGGATACCAAAGGAATTTTACTGGTGGATTTTAAAGAACGCAACACAATTATAACGGGTGAATACTACGCGTCCTTATTGCATCAATTACGAGACGCTATTAAAGAAAAACGTCGAGGGAAACTGTCGCGACGAGTGTTGCTGCTGCATGACAATGTGCCAGTCCACACATCGGGTGTTTCCAAGGCTGCTATTCAAGAATGTGTGTGCACTGAGCTCGACCATCCACCCTATAGTCCAGACATAGCCCCAAGTGACTATTTTTTATTTTCCAAATTGAAATGTGGCTTGCGAGGAAAAAGTTCAGCAAGGATGAAGAGGTGAAGTCCGCGGTTTTGGCACATTTTGAAGACAAAACTTCAGATTTTTTTTTTAAAGGAATTGAATTGTTAATAAAGCGGTGCAAACAGTGTATTTAAATAAAGGGAGACTATATTGAAAAATAGTAAAAGTTGTTTGAGATTAATCCTTCATTTTATACTATAGGCCGAAAACTTTTGGACCTTACTACGTATATGCTCACGCCATCCCAGAAAGGTCCCCGAAGGGGTATGCAGAGGTGTTGTAACAAAACCCACATTACACCGAATATGATCAAGTCATCTTTAGGTAGACATTTGAAGATATATTTTTAAACCTACTTAATTATTTATTTGACGTTAAAAAAACACCATGAAATACTGACCCATTGTACAGATTCACGTAACAAAAAACCGAATATAGAAAAAACTTAACTACCTTTATTACCATACGATGGTGCTTGGAATGATAATGACAAGATATTTCGTAACGTTAAATTTGATTTGCTCCGAACGCAGTAATGTATTCTTTGCCCCAAATGTAATCAAAGCGTATCTTTATTTACATGTTTCACGTGTGAACATAATGTATGCTGCATTTAATCTTGTTAAAGTTATTCTAAATTCTTCGAGACCACTTCAATACGTAAACAACATCTTACCTACAACTAAAGAGCAACCAATGAATATATTACACACTAGCTGTGCCCTGCGGTGTCATCCGCATAGATTTAAAATCGGTGCAACCACTTCGGATATTAGCCGGAATAAACAGACTGACAGACAAAGGGAGAAAAAAAAAATTTGAGTACCGCATATACCTACTTACATATGCTATTAGTGAAAAGCTGTAAATTTATATTTATGAACAAACACTTAAATTTTTCTGTATGTATGTATGTATATATACATGCATAGATGTAAAGATAAACATTATATCATGCCTGTATCGTAAAATAGTACTATGCGCTCGCCTTTATTCTACAGGAGTGTGCAGAGACCACCGTTACAGGCTACGATTCTCTTCGTCCACATTTTTCGACGTGGAATCAAAAACGAATCTTAGACACCTAGTGCACCATATACTTTTGGTTTATTTTTACCATGCTACCACGGAAAGTGTCAATTAATTAATCTGAGACTCAAAGTCAATCAACAAATTAAAAAGGTCAAAGCAAAATTCGAAAAGTCAAGGTAGACGAAACAATTAGCGACGTAATGATCTGTAAACAGAATCTCGCATTTGTTTAATTGGTCGCAGCGCGCGCGCAGCGGTCAACCCACAGTACAGTGGAAGTCAGAAAGGTTAATCGCGATTGAGTGGTTAAAAACAGCATTCTCTTTGGAATTTCAAACGTTTTTCTTCATGTTTACCTGGAGGAGCTCGTGGCACAGTTGCTATTGCGCATATCAATCGATCAGTAATTGGATGGGTGACCGCCCGAGTTCCCTCCGTGCCTCGGACAGGACGTTAAGCCGTCGGACCCGGTTGCCAGTTTATCATCTTTGGCAATCTTTACAGGTCGGTCGGAGGCCTAAAATAGTCTGACAACTGGTTTAACCCAGATCACAGATTTTCTGCGAAGGTCAGATGGCAGTCGCTATGTATAAAAGTGCCGACCCCAACAATATATGGGATAAGGCCAGGGAGATGATTTCTTCATGCTTATCAGACAAATAAGTGAAATTAAGTATTTATGTATTGCTGTTTCAGTTGCGTAGACTTAATTTCATGGGTGGCTCTCCTTATAACATTAGCTATCTGCCACTGAAAGTCCCGTTAAAATTGATCCAGCCGTTTCGGAGATTAACCGGAACCAACAGACCGACTGACAGACAGATGAACAAACAGAGAGTAGATGATTTTTTTAAATTCTCTTTTCTTATGTGATTACCGTATATATGTACTTTCATACACATTTAGTGAAAAGCTGTTAATTTAGAATTACAAACAGACCCTCAATTTTAAGTTTCAATTAATCCATTTTCCAGAATATATACATACAGATTATTAGCCCAGGTTTACTATCCTCATAAAGCGATTATTAAATATCATATTGAATATGGTGTTGGCGGACGAAGCTGCTCTCTTGATATGGTACGCTACAGCTTTCTACACTTCACCACCAAATTACATTGAGCCGCGGCTGCTATTGGAACTACAAAAGCTGTGAATAAAAGGTTTATTGTTGAGATATGGGCGCTGCAATTGCAGGTCAGGTTATACTGGTAACGGTTTAGTTTCACTTCGCTTCTGTAAGCCTGGGGCAAGGCTTTTATTACTGGCAGGTAGGTGTTTTGACGGCGACACGTTTTGTTTTCTTTGTAAGCTGATGGTGCTAACATGATTATTGGCATATACAGTTTTATATTGCTTTCCATACGATTTAGCTATAATTGGAAATTCATTATGCCTTATTTATACTAACAACAAAATAAAAAAAAATCTTAAATCTAAAATATCTTCATTCGATTAGACTTTTTACAAAGTACTTTCAAAACGTCAGAAAGACACGATTACATAGGATGAAACATGCTACCGCCAGGTTCGGAAGGTTGCTTTTACTGAGAAGAACCTGGCAATAAACTCAGTAATGACTCTTTTAAAAAAAAAACAAAAAATTACAACTTTGAGTAATACAACAAAAAATATATATAAGCCCATGGACACAGTTCCAGTGCACAAAAGTCGATATAAAAAAAAATTAAGAACTACGAATAATTGTGTAGCTTGAGATGACCAAGAAAAAAGAAGAAAGTACTTTAGGATAAGTAGCAAAACAAAACGCAATGGCCCTGGGGTTTGAGGAGTCGCCTGCTACGCAAGCGACGCAAGTTAGAATACCAGTGAATAGTGTAACATTGAGTTTTTCAAAAAACGGTGAACAAAAATATCGTGAGGAAACCTGCATATGTCAGAGAAGTAATTCAAGCCGTACGGATTGTGACTGAGACGACGATAGATTCACCATTTGTCACGTTGGCACTTACTCATCTTCGGTGAAAAGTGGTTGTTGTTATTACAACACCTCTGCCTACCCCTTCGGAGTATACAGGCGTGAAAATATTATGTATGGAGGAAAAATAAATTATTAATTTTAAACTCACTCCTATAAACTCGCCAAGGTTTCATCGCAATAGGATAGATGAGCAAAACGCATATATCATTAAATTGTTTGTTATTTGTAGGAACATAATATGTAAGATGATTGGATACAAGTATTATTTAGAAACTATATACATGCATTACGATAGGGCCAAGGTACAGATCGATTACAGTATATCTTGGTCAAGGCCCAACGGAATTTGCATAATTATTATAATTTTGTATGTTTACTGAATACTTATATTGCTAAACATTATTTTCGTTTTAATTAATTGTAGGTTATTCTGGAACTCAGATGTATGGTTAGTAATATAATTGAAGAATTGGGCGTCGACTATGATCGTTTTCAGCAGCGCGTATTAAGAACTTCTTAGCTTTGACGCTTCACATTTGGGTCTCATAAAATGCAACGTGAAATTTGAAACGTGTTTTTCAAGCTATCATAGTTAGCCCCCTATTAAGTGTTAAAGTTTAATTTTCATTTAGATCAGTTGGGACATACAAACGCAATAACGGGCATGGCAAGACATTGCTTTGTATAAAGTGTAGTAATTAATATATTGGGATGATGCTAAACAAAATGCAATGGCTATAATAACGTTGCTTTTTATTATGTAGTTGTTTTTATTTTAAATACATATGCATACATATGCACATATGCAGTATTTCCAAGAATTACCCCTACAACCTCACAAGCGCTTACATCTTATATATTTATACCTTCTTATATGAGTATAGATTATTGGTAGGTACTAAAGATTTGTTTAATATCAAAACTAGTGCTATTAACATTCAACTTCAAATTGATTTTTATTATTTTAGCTAAGAATGTGAACTCCGTTTAATTTGTTTGGCCATGACTGAGGCAGATCCGTTCCGATTCTAAGGTTCCGCAAACAGAACAGAAAACCGACATTGAATTCCTTCTCTCACTTAAAACATACTTATTGATTTAAACACATTGAAACTGAAATTACAAGTTAATAATATCAACATACATATGCTCACGCCTGTATTCCCCGAAAGTGTAGGCAGAGGTGTTGTAATCACAACACCCACTTTTCACCGAAGATGATTAAGTGCCAACGTGACAGATGGTGAGTCCATCGTCGTCTCAGACACTTTACATACGTCATTGAATTACTTCTCAGAAATATGCAGGTTTCCTCACGATGTTTTCCTTCACCGTAAAGCACGTGGTGTGAAATTACTGTACATAAGTTTTTTAGAAAAACTCATTGGTAAAGGCCTCGCTGCGATTCGAACTTGCGTCGCTTGCGTAGCAGGCGACTGCTCAAACCTCAAGGCCACCACGGCTCTCTATAATATCAATTTAAAAAAAAGACTCAATACATTTTAATTTTTAAGTGTGTTGCTTTTAAATGTAGTAAATATACATCGTCTCCCTGGCCATATCCCATACAGTGTTAGGGTCCGCTCTTGATTCAACCCAATGCGGCTGATTGACCTGATTTTTATACGAAGCGACTGACATGTGACCTTCACAATCCCTTTAAACAAGTACAACCTGTGATCTGGTTTAAACCACTTGTCAGACTATTTTAGGCCTCCTACTGTCCACTGGCAACTGGGACCGACGGCTTAACTTGCTCTCCGAGGCACGGAGGGAACTCGGGCGGTCCACCCCATCCAATTACTGGCTAGGGTTTGGGTTGCTTGACTTCGCTGATCGAATGAAATGCGCAATAGTAACTGTTGCCATGTTGTCATATATCAAATTTTATTGTCAGTGTTATTTTTAATATGTTAGAGCTTTTGCAACATTTAGATTTAACAAAAATGAGAATCCAATACAAAATGAGAATAATACTCAGGCGATATAGTCAACGTAAATACTTGTTAAAACCTATATAACCTTGGGTCACTGTAAACTCTTCCAACCCACATTCAATGCCTAATACTTGTTACTTAGAGTTTGAAGATAGATACGGAACCCTCACGTCGCTTCTACTCGAACTTGGTGGGATTTTGGCTACTATTGTTTATCAGAATACGGATATTAAATAATGAACGAACAAAGGTTTTTGCTTATGAAATTAACAAGATTAAACATTATATTTGATTCCAGCACGGCTTTATTGATATGATGATTGCTTTAATAACGTCAGGAAGACTATTATGACATCATCACCATTTACTTAGCTTTGTGAAACATCGTCTGCGAAAAAAAGAGTTTTCTTAACAAATCTTGTTTTTTGGGTTTTTGACTACCTATTACTATGGTAAAAATTAAAAAACTATTCACTGTAAAATCGGTTTTCTATACACGATTAAGCATGAAGCTATTCGTCTCTGATATAGGTTAATAAATCCGCACAACATAATATAGCATAATATCTCTACTTCAACATTTGATCATCGAAGCCTTTGTCGATTCGTGATTTCTGATAAGCTTTAAATAGGTAATAAGATACTCAAGTCACACTTTTCTCAAAATTTTCAGTCAAAATCTAAAATCAAGTAACATTTTTGTTAGGGGCAATTGCAGTCAGAAATTACTGCAATTTTTTTCCTATGCATTCTCATTAAAACATAACCCATGCTTTTATTGCCAGCATCCATCGCATCTGACAGAATATAAATCTACAGATTATCATGGGCTGCGCCGGCGCCTAAATTAGTCACACTTTTAGTAACTTCATAAATAGCGATAAATGTTAAGCTCTGCTTTATAATGAGGTTATAAATAAAATTTCCGGCGATAATTTCACGATTACCGGGTAAAACACACAATTTGGCTTTGGAATTGTTTAAAACTGGAACGAAACAAGTTAAACCAGCTTTATATAAGTTTAAGTTTATTATATTATGTTAATTCAACTGTAGAAAGATACGTGTGATGTGATAAAAATATATTATATATGAAAACTTAAGCCTATTTACTAAAAACAAGTGATGTATACCTATGCATACATTATGCTCAGGCATGTATTTTCCGAAGGGGTAGGCAGAGAAGTACATATAGTTATAGTACACCGACATTGCGCCACTTGTGTTGAGTCCCATGTAATAGAACTTATTCCAAATTCCGGAATGTTATTGGATGGAAGAACCCAAAAAAATTTTGCTCGACCTAAGGATCCAACCCAGGATCTCAGATTGCGCAGTAGTGCTTGCGACCACTAGACTGGGCAGTCGTGTATATGCCTGAGAGGAAGGCGTAGGATTCACCATATTCCACGAAGGCTTCGACTCTTCGAAAAGTTGATGTTTTAACTCCTTTACCCTATTGGAAACCTCCGTGGCAAGCGTGCTTAGACGTTACTCTTTCTTTTCTTCTCTGACTGAGAATTTATAACTAATTTGATTTTTTTTTTATTAAAGTTTATGAATTGGAGTGAGAGGGAATTATGTTTAAAACAATTCAAACCACATCCAAGACGATGTGTACATCAAAAATGAATACGCATAAGACTTAAAGTTAATTCTTTAAAAAATAATAGGCTTTAGTGACTTTAATATACCTTCAGAATACTGATTGCTGCCATTATAACAAAGAATGTAACGTCATTATACAACAATTGTATTTAATTCAATAACTGTAAGGGCTATAATAGCACAAACGTAATTTGTTATTACTACGCCTGTGTTCGTAAGCCTTGTGTTACATAAATTGTTTCCGTGTAGAGTTATAGTATTTTTTTATATGTTGTAAGTACTATGAATAGTTACACGAGCTTCTTATCGTAGTTATTACCGATTTCAAAAAAGAACGAGCGCAGTCGTCGAGTCAAACTCCTTGTAAAAAAACTGTTGACTAACATCGAACTAGAATGTCTGTGAAAATGTTCGTCGATATATTTTTATTTAGGATAGATAGGTTTTCTAGCTTAGGATTTTTTTTTAAACTTATGTTTTAAGATCATATCTCCTTCATAATATTAGCGAATGTCACACGGTTTCACCCGCGTAGTTCTCGTTCTCATGGGAGTACGGGAATAAAATATAGCCTATATTACCTGCTGATAATGTAGAAGAAGATCGCTAGTTGAGTTTAAATGAGTGTCCTGTGTCAGGTAAGATGGACTACCATCATCGATAATATAGCATCGTCTTACTCCTTAATTTTGAAGTTTAATTTTGGTATCACAAAATGACAGGTCAAAGCTAAGAAGTTCTTATTACGCTCTCATCTTATCAAGCCGATGATGGTAGACCCCAAGGAGACTATTTACAAATATCAGAAATCGTTATTTTTCGATGTACTTTAACCACTTCATAGTCGGGGATCGCTATTTAATATCTTCGAACTACTTTCAACTTCTGTAAGATGAAGAGTTTTATAAGGTACTTTTGAAGCATTATGCGATGGAAGTCGCAGATAAAAACTAGTACACGTATATGTATTATGGTGTACATTATTCAAATAGACAGGGTCAACATTGCAAATAGGTTCAGTATGTTTAGAACTAACGAGATATTTTAATTAAAATTTATGTGAACAGGAAAATGGTTCCGGAACCAAGAACATTCATCAACAAACTATCATTACTTTCCAATATTAATTGTGCGTCGTAATTCATTTTAGCAAATCATAAAAAAATTGGCATAACATTTTAATTAGCCTCTCCGGAAATGTCTGTTCACAAACGTAGTTAATTTATTGACTTTGAAATCTCTTGTGTCACACACAAACACGCATGATTATTATATTCCAACTGGCTGTACCCCGCGGTTTCACCCGCGTCGACTTATTGACTTTATTTCAGGGAACCCATTATTTTAATGTAGTAATTCCTTGTTACATCAGCTTTCTCTTCGTGAAATTCCTTTAATATCGGTCCAGCCGTTTCAGAGATTTGCCGGAACAAATAGACAGACAGAGGTAAAGTTAGACATTGTTTTTCTTAAGTAAGTACTGTATAGACTTTCATATGCATTCAGTGAAAAGCTATTACATATAAACAGGCGCTTCAATTTTATTTATATGTATGTATACATATAATATAGAAGGTATAGAATATAGAGGTATTTATAATGTACACTGACAGTAAAAGGCATTGTTTTATAAAAGTTAAAAGTTACGAGTGATAAATTATGTATTTTGAACGGTCAATTTTAATTACTAGTTTTTAAGTAAGAAGAAAGTTGCGAATATTGTTCTCACTTAACTAATTGCAATTGCCGTTGCAATATTGGAACGTTGGACTTACTCTAAACCATATTTGAAAAAAAATTATACGTCGTCTGGTGTCGTGTCACAGACTTCCTGGAGTATTTCATCTCACTTAAAATGTGGCAGATGCCAGCTTTCATGTCACGATCTCCGCAGATACTTATCATTTTGGGATCCTTAAGTATAAAAAGCAAGCACCATTGTTTCTCTGAGAGAAGCTTTTCGAAAAAAAAAGACATTGTTTCAACCTATACATGATACTTTTGGCTCAAAGGTTAGGTGGCTCTCAAAACAAACACATTAAAGCGTTAACCTATCGCTCATTACTTTGAAGCAGCTGCACTATTTCATATACATGACTACATTATACTTCAAAGCAAATGAAAACTTAGGTAAAACTCTCATGTGTATGTAGTTTAGCATTATCTTCCAAATTAGACACAGCACGCTTCATAGTCGGAGAATTGTGTACCGTAACCGCAGCGCAGCCATAATGGTCGTTTCTTGGACTCAGTAATGGGGCGCGTCCGTCTCGATCATTCATGTGAGCTACGTGACCACTCTCAATGGTCAATGGAGGCGCAATATAGAAGGGAAACAGAAGGGCGGCTTACTGCATTGATCGAAAGTCTGCGCACGATCACGGGAATGCGATCGATCATATCAGAACAAGTAGGACCAATTCTATTTTAAAGAAAGAAATTGTAGTGTAGTATCAAGACGTCAGGAATTTTACAAATGAGGTGGCGATTGCTCAACCGACATGAGCTAAACTCTCAAATTGAAGACGTTTAAAGAGAGAGAGATCGGATAGGTAAAACGGAGTCCCCCGATAGAAACTCGGAGACCGAAAATTGTACCTCTATCTTACAGAATATTACATTGAAATAATGCTACCTTACAATAGTGTTTTGTTCCCGCCGCAGGTTGTCAGTGTTCCATGAGCGAGGAGTGTTCAATGTGTCAACACGGTGATTCAGATCTGTCATACCAAGCTCTCGACTGAATAAAGCATTTTAGGTTTCAAGCGATCACAGACTGCTGAATCTTACAAACATATGGTCATTACATACGCCTGTATTTTCCGAAGGTGTAGACACAGGTGTTCTAATCACAACACCCACTTTTCACCGAAGATGATTAGTATGAAGTTCCAACGTGACAGATGGTAAGTCCATCGCCGTCTCAGACACTATATATACGTCTTTGAATTCCTTCTCAGAAATATGCAGGTTTCCTCATGATGTTTTCCTTCACCGTAAAGCACGTGGTGTTAAATCACTGTACATAAGTTTTTTAGAAAAACTCATTGGTACAGGCCCCACTGGGATTCGAACTTGCGTCGCTTGCGTAGCAGGCGACTGCTCAAACCTCAAGGCCACCACAGCTCTTTTGCTGCTGAATCATTAGAGCAGAAAATAGTAGCCTTGGACCGAGGACGTAAGTAACATCCGTGCCTGAGTGCGCCTGTTAGGGGGTCTATACCCCAAATTAGAACTGACCTTCTGTATAGTCTTATCTATTGGTGGAGCCATTGGACGCTGCACATCATTATGGCAAAAACGGAGACACCCTGCTGGTTTAACTTGCGTTTGTTAGTAAACAGGATGGACTTTGATGCTAATTGATGCAGGTTTCCAAATACCCACACAGGTTGATGGAAGTTAATCCGTTTCTGGGATATATCCATATTAGCTTTTACCCAACACTGTCTGTAATTTTTTGCAACTGCAACAACACACATAATATATTTTTGGGAGGCAGGTCACTCAACTTATTATTGATTTGATTTGTAGAGAACTCGTACCTTAGGATTTTTAGAAATCAATTTTCAATGTATACATATAGATATTGCGAAGACGTGGGCAATGCATATTAAAGGTTGGTAAACTATGCAGATAAACAATTTCTCTACGCGCAGTACGAAACCAACACAGATTGTTAACAATACTTGCAATATTTTTTGCCTATCGCTAATAGCCGGCTACTTCCTAATATAGCAGTAACCACATATACATTTATCACACATACCAGTACGTGTTTCCTTAGTAATTCCCAGTTATATGAACATGTTCTTGCAAAGAAGTTAGAAATGCAAGGCAAGAGAAATTTAACTATTTTTCAAATAATTACACTGGCCACCACATAGACTATCTTTCGAAAGGCTATCCAATCTGCCAAAACCAGTTGGGTTAATTGGTAAGGTGACCGAATTTATACTATGGCTAGTGGCAAGTTTATTGGAGTATACTACCACAGGCTCTATACGAGTTCCTCAGGTAATATTAACTTCTAAGAAATAATTAATAGGCAGCTGATTGCTTCCTTGTTCTGTTACTGTACCTATCATTATTTTTGTGTGGTTTTAAAATTAAACCACCGTCTAAATCTCATAGATGCGGTATTGTAAGAAATGGATGAAACTTTTTAGTAAAAAAAGCGGTAAAGATATTTAAGTAAGATAAACATACGTCTTTGAATTACTTCTCAGAAATATGCAGGTTTCCTCACGGTGTTCTGCTTTACCGTAAAGCACGTGGTGAGAAATCACTGCACTTAAGTTATTGTAGAAAAATTCATTGGTGCAGGCCTCGCAGGGATACGAATTTGCTATTTTAATATTGTATATGAAATCCGCTTAAAGTTATCATTCTAACGGCAGAATATTACTCTGATGAGGCCTACACACGATCCCCTATGTCTCGCTAAGAAGAGTAAGTAGTCTTCGTTAATTGCCTACTGTGAATTTCCTTTTTGTTAGTCTCATCTTCAAATCAATGATTATTGAACAATACCAGGTTAGTCGTGTTCCCAAAAAGCCAGTTGTCAATGGGAACTACAGGCACGCGGAAAGGGCCAATATCGACACATACCAGAAACAGGACAGGTCTGTCAAGTGTCCGTTTAAGGAGTCGATCTGGACGCACTAACTGTAAACCGGCTTAGCAAAAACATCCAGGTATCTCCTCTAATTGCTGGACCAGGCACGGGTTATTTCAAATACGATTTATGTCGACTGACTAGCGTTATTTTGTTATGGTTTCAGTAAACGGTATGCAGTTAAATGTGATTGATTTACTTTAGAATTCCTAATGAGTTAGTTTGAACTGCGCGTTCACTTTGCGTTGTATTATTGGTATCAGGTCTGTTTCTCTTTTTGGTTGCCAATTTATTATATTTGGCAATCGTTACAGGTCGGTTGGAGGCTTATTGCTTATTGGAAAATAGTCTGACTAGTTTAACCCAGACCACAGATTTGCCTCGTTTAAGGCGTTGCGAAGGTCAGATGGCAGTCGCTTCGTATAAAAATCAGGTGATCAGTCACATCGGGTTGAATCAAGTGCCGACCCCAACAATGTATGGGATAAGGCCAGGGAGTTGGGGGGATTAATAAAACTACTTAAAGTGAAATTAATTTCACATTACTAGTTCATATAGATAATGTAAATATAAAATGCTCTGAAATTATGAATACTGGAAAAAGACAAATGGGCTGCGTTAATCAAAATGAAAATATAAAAATTTTCTTCTTGTAGAATTGCTTACCCCCATTAATTTCCTAATTTCCACAACCGACTACCTACAGTATAGGTATAGCAGAATAATAATGACTATTTTGCTAAACTGTTAACATTACATGTTCAGTCATGGCTGTAAATAATCATAACCCATTTCCATGTCACGATACTATTATAGATTTGACATAATTTAATTGCAAGATATTATTTTGGGTTTAGATTTAAGTGCAGTAATAAATAAGTCAGTCAAATGACAGATTATATTACTGACCAATACAGCCAATATCTTATTTAATAATAAGAATAATAATAATTTGCCTTTATTAAACCTTGACTTATATGTATATACAAAATTATAATATTTCTAACATTTATAGTTTTAAGTCTAGGCCCCTTTCTCGGGTATAGGCCTCCTCCATTTGCCTTCATTTTATTCTGTCTTGTGCTAGCTCCGTCCAGATTTCTCCTGCAACTTCTTTGATGTCGTCAGTCCATCGATCTTTGGGTCTTCCTGTGTTTCTTTTCCCTGTGGGGCCTTTCCATGTAGTGACCAATCTTTTATGCGTGATAAATGACTGATCATATTTACTTACATACATTTAAACCATAAGAGGCAGAGGAAGTAATGGTTGACTATTATAACCATCGCAGTTCCACTTGATTCAAATATTATTGATATATCAGCTCATTATGCTATCTTGTAAACGTACATACATACAAAGTGGCCAAATTAACGTTCATATCTAATGGTAAATTGTTTCATCAAATATTTCTTCAGTATAGTTTTCCGATCGGTATCAAAATTTACAAAGCTTTAGTTTCAAACATGTTCAACTCCCTCCGGCCGCGATGGACACTGACTTTGGCCTATTTGGATGATACATTTTTACGGTTTTTTCAGAACGGTCTTTGACAGGGTAGATTCATTTAATCACTGTCATACTTAATAGAATCTAAACATTGTAGAAACGTCAATCATATTGAGCTAAAAACCTTGATGGATGAAATGTTACAGAATACGTCTGCCCATCGTTAAGTCAAACGAGATCGATCACATAATAGTGTCATCTGCCCAGACCAGTCGCCAGTGTTGGCCCTGGACGTATGTCGTTATGCAACAGTTTTTATCCAACGATTCCTTACACTTTTTCAACCCGTACGTGTTGAGAGCATTAATGGTTTATGGCGAGACGCTTGAATCACAAAATAAAAACTTACAGAAGGTCAACTTCCCATACATTGACGATAACGGGCACAAACATCGACGGAAACTTGTAAGCGCCTTGCTCGAAAGCTATAATCAGATTTAACCCGATTTGATCCATAATTCTCATACGACCGTGGCAAATTATAGCCAATGTAGGAAGCCGTCCCTCTGTTGCTTTTATATTTTGTGGTTGAATGTACCCATTGACATAAGTGGCCATTGTACAAATTCAGGATTTATTGTCCCGCGTACTTTTTTGCGTCAATGGGTTGTGTGTATGAAAAAATATTAGGCTTTGTTTGTTGATGTTCGGTACGAATAATGTTTCATTAAGTTCTAACATGAACTGGCTTAATTATTTTTACTACAGATAAAATATAACACCATTTCCACACAAACAGTAATGGTGAAATGATCACATCCTGATTTATTACCAAGCAGGATACTTTCATTAGTGAAAACGGGATATAGCTATTAAAATTGCGGACAATTTAACGAACGTTTAACGTAGTAAGTAGGTAATCAGTACCCCTATCACGAGTTTGCCTCCGTTTTCGTAATCTATGCTCGCTAGCGTCTCCGCCGAATATTTGTATGAGTAATTGTCAGCACCTCCCAGAGGTGACGTGAAGAACTAAAATATCTCATACAAATATTACGAGTGACGCTAGCGAGTGTAGATTATGAAAACGGTGGTTTGGTAGGGGTACTGAGATCTTGGGTTATTGGACTTTTAAAACTTACGCACTTGTGTTTGGGTTCTTTCTTACACCCTTTAATCATCATCAGCCTGGCTTTAGGGGATTGTTGTGGTCGGCACTAGATTCAACCCGACGTGGCTTCGTCTTCAAGTACCTCTCTGAAATTTGCGACTCTGATACGACGGAACCGAAAGGAAGGAAGATAGCTGATGTTACAAGGAGTAAGTAACTACTTTTATTCAAGAAAAAATATATTATCACAAAATCAATTGTTATTATTGTAAAGCCTACGCGGGTAACATCACGAGGCACAGATAGTTCTGTAACTAATAAAGTCTTTATTTATTTATGTTGCAATGGTTTATTTTGCCCTTCCTTGTTTCCGGTAAGTAATAAATAGCGTTAGTTCCTACATTCTTAGGTGTGTGAACCGCCTATAGGAACTTAATTATTATTTATACGCATAGGAACTTAATTAAAAACCAAACAACTGGGCTTCACTTCAACTTGTTGTGTTGCTTGAAATGTTTTCCGTATACCATTCAGAATGTTATTAAAGTTTATATGCTTAACATCATATTGTTTAACTTGTGTAACTAAGATAAGAAAGAGTGGTGCACCCTGTCACAGGAGTCTAAGGATACTTAAAAGGGTGCTCCAACAACATGCTTGTAATTATATAAAAAATCTCATTGAAGAAGTCCTTGCAAAAGCTTGAGAGCCGTCCACCATTCTGTAATGACACTATTTTCTAAGCTAAACTTTTTATGAGTGTTTCAAAGTGCTTTTAAAGTATTTGCTAGACTGTCCTTGCCGAAGACCACAAATACACTATACAAAATGTAAGTGATGCGCATAAAATCACGGTCCTGATAACAATTAAAACAATCTACGAACCATGCCCTCCCAAATGGGTTAAAAGCCAAAAGATAAAATCCTTTAATAATTCAACCTTTTAGGCACATTTTGTTCTTTGACCACGATAGTGGGAACTGGCACATTATTTACAATCTTGGCTTTTAACGGCGATTAGTTGTAACCTTGCCCTTTTTTAAATATTTGGAATGAAAAAAGGTCAGGTTTTGTTTGTAATGGGGCCAAACTGTAATCGTTAAAGCGGAGTAGATTAAAAACTTCTACTAGTTATGTTGTTTCATAAAAAAAGTAACGTAGTTACATACATACATACATATGCTCACGCCTGTATTCCCCGAAGGGGTAGACAGAGGTGTTGTTGTCACAACACCCACTTTTCACCGAATTTGATTAAGTGCCAACGTGACAGATGGTGAGTCTATCGCCGTCTCAGGCACTATACATACGTCTTTGAATTACTTCTCAGAAATATGCAGGTTTCCTCACGATGTTTTCCTTCACTGAAAAGCACGTGGTGTGAAATCATTGTACATAAGTTTTTTAGAAAAACTCAGTGGTACAGACCCCACTGGGATTCGAACTTGCGTCGCTTGCGTAGCAGGCGACTGTTCAAACCCCGAGGCCACCACGGCTCTAACGTAGTTCTTAATACAAATATAAAATCTGTGTTTTATTTATATTTATTTCTTTTTATTTTACTAGATTTAAGTTAATGATTTATTATTATTTCAACTAGATGAAATTAAACTGTAAACGCAAATCCATATAAATCAAAGCTTACCACAATTAAAATGGTTTTTAAACAGAATTTATTCACCTTCATAAAATTTTAACAATGTAAGGTCCACATTGTTTTAGATAAGAACCAATCAAAGCACAAAATCATCTAATTTAATTACCATGGTATTATTTGTGTTTGATTGCATGCGCCAGCGACCATCACGCAACGTCAGGTACACGTCAGGTAGTTACCATTCTGAGTGTAATTGAAACCTCTGCCTACGCTCCCTTCACCGGCCCTACTTATCAAATAACCCACAGCTCTGCTATTTGAAGGACGGCCGGCTAACTTACCTATCTAACTGTATATTGCATTTCAAATAAAGTATTTGTTACATAGTAATTTGTATGAATACATAAAATGTTACGTACCTACAACATATTTAGTAGGTACTCCAAACTCCAAAGCGACTATTTCCATTATCTTCATGTACTTAACTTGACACGATTCGCTACAAAATTGGAATTTGATAATTCATCATTTTAAATACTTATAAATCCCTTCCCTCCCTGTGTCCATGGGCTTATTTTATTTTATATTACATATTTTATTTTATTGTATTACTCAAAATAATAAATATTTTTTTTTTGGAAATAGTAATTACTGAGTTTCTTGCCAGGTTCTTCTCAGTAAAATCAACCTTGCGAACCTGGCGCTACCGCCAGGTATGCGCCAGGTATGTGTAATCTAGTCGTTCTGACGATTTGAAAGTGAATTGTTAAAAGTCGAATCAAATAAAGATTTTTGAATTGAATTGATTGGAACAATTAAAGGCATTTAGATTTTTAGGCAATTGATTGCGTTATTCTCCTACTGTGACGTGTCCAGGGGCCTTAATCTTAAGCTCTTATTGCCATAAAAGTTCCACTGTGTGACAGTGACAGTCATAAATATCTATCATATAATAAGTAATAAAGTATCATGACAATAAGAGGGCCTGGTAGGGCTCCAGATGACGAAATAATAAGTGATATAAATTTTGTGTTTCATCAACTGGACATACGTGTGATCAGTACCTATCTAATGTCCAGTTGGTGAATAAACCAGATGATTACAAAGTGACATATTCGTTGTTCAGGCTACTGGGATTTAGGGCAAGTCTTTAAATGAACAGCAATCTTGTAGAGCACAAGGGGAACAAATAGAATAATGACCATGCACGACCTAAACACAAATTGCTTAAATTGATGTCTTTAGGGTACCTTCTTAAATGTTTCGTTGTTTCCAGTTGCCTTAACATTGAAGCTGAACTTAATAACATAATCATAATCAAAAACATTACGACTAATATACAATAATCAACGAATGCCCGAGGCGAACGATGTCCGAGTTGCGACAATGTATGGAACAACATTCTTTTATACCACATAGGTGGCAATACAACGAGCCATCTGATGGAATAAAACTCTGTGGGATAAAAATGCTTGCAACAAGGCTTGGCAATTCTGCAAAATTATCTCTGCGCTCTTCTTGAATTACTGCTTTCGCTTGGGAAAGCTTGTATGTAGCTCCCATCTCAGATGAAGCTCAGATCTGTGCGTTATTAATACACAAAACGGTAAAACACTGATCACTTCCACTCAAGGATTTAAAAAGGAAACAGCAAATTGCGGAGGTTGGTCCTGTATGCGCCGGCGCCCCAGTCAACAAGTCCAACCGCACCTAGGGCTAGACTACACAAGAAGAGTGTAAAGGAATGAAAATATTCGTACCTTCGTATTCTTTGATTTCTTACTATTACATGATTCGTTAATTCTGATACTTCATACATAAATTACTATGTTATTAGATGAATCGAGTCGTATCGTATTGTGTAGGTACCCATAATTCGCGTGCAATGTTTCGTTACTCCATACTAGATGACGCACCCGTACTGAATACATTCGGTTTGCGGTTGAGAGCTGTAGGTCTAAAAAGGCAATTTTGGGATAATCATAATGTGATCCGAATATGATTCATCATCGAAATAACAAAATGGTCACTTAGGTGCAATTCATATTCTGATTCACGAAAACAATCAAAATATTTGTGGTCGGCGCAATGTGTTCCTCTCTTCCATGTCTCTCTATCAGCCGTCACTTTGTCACCACGATCCAAGATGTTGATGTATTCGCAGATTCGCTTAAAAATAGTTAGAGATTCTATTTTTGTAAATTGTCTGTAATATCATTTTCTTTCTGTTTTTTATATAAACGCTTTGGCAATAGCTATACATTTTTATATTCAAATTATAAATAAATACAAATCTGTGTTTACTATGCTAGCCATAACGTCTTCCACACAATCCGTACATCGTTTTTTAGGTCTTCTTCTCCCCTTGTACCCACATTTACAACAAACCTTTTTTGACACCATTGTCCTCACCCCTCGCATAACATGTCCATACCACGACAAATGCTTATTCTTCACGTTTTCAGTCACTTGTGATACTTTCAGACTACCCTTAACTCATTTTGAAGGTATTACTGTCATATCTATAAAACAAGAATCAAGATATACATTGGTTAGGTTAGTTAATAAGACCCATCAATGAGCCTCCCCCTTTAATGAGTTGCATATTGTAATTGCGGCCTAGTATCGGCGTCACACGACTGAAAGCTGCACTATTTGCATACTGACTTAATGAAATCACAAGTTTTCCGACATTTCCCAACAAAGTCTGGTACCAATTGCCCGTCAGTGGGCGAGTAGTTATGCAATCGCCATCTATTTATAAACTGCATTGCTTTATAGGTAATAATTTATAAACGTAGACTACGTACTTAGTTGAGATGCAGGTTGACGCCTAAACTTCAGCGTTTAAAACCAACACAGATTGGTATTACAATATACAGCACTTAAACGAAAAAAAATCTACGTCATCATCATCTCACCTTTTCCAATCATTAATTTTGACTCAGATACTATTGAGTGGATTTTGTGAGTATATATTGATAAGATTTTACAGGCGGAAGTTCTTAGTACGTTCATTGAGTCCCATATTGTTTAATTGCCGTGCATTTCATATACTTAACTCAACATAAATGTAAATAGTAGCTTCTATCTATTTTAAAAAAATATATTTGTTTGTTTGTAACAAATAGCCTCTTAAACTATGAGGCAAATTTTTATAATTCTTTCACATATTAATAGTTATATGATTGCTGAGTAAGGCATAGGCTATAATGTAAAATGAGGTTAATTAGAGATCTGTACCTAATAACACGCGGACAAAGCCGCGGATATAAGCTTGTATTTGATAATTACCATGTTGATAATAGTTCGTATCAGACCGTTCCATACCACCTGTATATTTTAATATTATAGAAATTAAAACAAACAGTGAATTTCTATTGTGGGAAAGTTAATAATGAATGAAAACAGATCGACGCCTGACGACCGATAGATGAGTAATATGGTGTACGTCTATCATAACTTTGATTAACGTAGGAGTTACAATACCTCCTACAATGTGATAGCAATGGTTACCTAAATGCTAGTAGGTGTTATATGTCTATGGTGATGAACCACGCTGATTTCAAAATCCTTGCACTTTTACTAAATGTAACACATTTGTGAGCGGTTGGTTTTCTCAACAGTTTTACTTGATACCATATGTTGATCTGTATATGTATGAGAACTTCACAGACGGCGATAGACTCACCATCTGTCACGTTGGAATTTAATCATCTTCGGTCGAAAGTGAGCTTTGTTATTACATCACTTCTGCCTACCCCTTCGGGGAATGCAGGCGTGTAAAATGGAAGTAAAATTAAGAGAATATTAGTATTGACCGTATGTTGGAAATAGACACGTATAGAGAAATAATATATTCGTTCTGACACTGATGCCGTCCGTGGTATTGAACTTTACTGTTCATTGATGCCATTTGTAAAACGCCTGTTCAACTGTATTAGCAATGTATTTTAAGTGGCAATTTTACTGAGCAATCAGATGGACCCAACACTAACTAATATTGCAGATACGAGAAAAGGGTCAACCACTTGCAGTGTAGGGTACCACTTCAGGGAATAGGCCCTATATATCCCCTGTCGGTTGAGACACTTTCCAGCGTCATAGTTTAGCCTTGCGTTTTGCGCTATTTTGTGTGGAAACGTAAAACTTCCTACACTTGGCCCTTGGGGTGCATTTCAATTCAAATGGGGAAAATACGCAGTCGATATCGTTAAATTAAAAACATATAAAAAATACTTGGGGCACAGACTTTCAATTCGTCATGTACCAAATATGCAACTGTTTTTTAAGGTAACGCTGATTTGAGAATGTACCTACTAAATAAGTGCTGTTTCTTTAATACAATTACGATTTTACTCAATCTATTTAACAGGTCTCTTGAATGAATCGTAATAAATAGCTTCAATGCTCACCGACCTCTAAATATAAACCCCGCTCTTACTTACAATAATTCGAACAATGTTTCAACATAAGTACTGTAGGTTCAATATTTCAAAATTAGCATACACCTTAGCCAAAACAATTGCCCGGAGGAATGTCGACCCAACTATGTACAACAAGGTTCAACCCAAGGACTTTTGCAACAGCATACCTAACATTTTATGATCGCCTACGTAATGTAAACATGCATATTTAACACGTGTTATGAATACATTATGTAATTTACAAGGCATCATTAGTAATCTTTAGCCTTCAGGTATTCTTAATGAATACAAAAGCTATTTAATTTTAATATAATTACTGCGGTATGATGTAGGTACGTCACTTGAACCAAAAACAAAAGTTTCTTTATCCATGTCCCAGCCTTGGCAAGCGCCTTACATCCATGGCTCAATGAATTCTCTCCATGTTCGAACTATTCCGCAAAACTTATTATTTGCCGTGAGCAGAAGGCTATAGACTCCTTGTCCTTTATGAGCCAATGATTTAGTATATGAATCATCTATACATTCACACAGATAAATCTATACAAATAAATATAATTGAGGTGTCTGTTTGTAATTCCACATTAACAGATTTTCACAAAATGCATATTATGAAACATACTCACATAACAAACAATTTTTTTTTAATCTTGCTCTGTCTGTTCTGTTGTCTGTGTGTTTGTTTGTACCGGATAATCTCTTAAACGGATGGACCAATTTTAATAGCACTTGTACTACTCTGTTAGATAGCTGATGTTATAAGGAGTAATGTCATCTACTTTTATTGTAGAAATAAGTACAAAGTACCTACTTAAAGCTACTACGAGTTAAAGCTAGCCCCGCGGGGCGAGTTAATAAATGTGTAATGCATAAAACAGTATATATTAATTATGTTTAAGTTTTCAATTTGGACAACATTCACAAATTACTCGGGTTTTAGAGATTTGGCTTTAATTTAAGCTATAAATATTCGCTATCAGCGCTGAAACGTCCTGTGGAGCATCAAATTATCAGCAGCATCCGGCCAGAGCCAAGTATCTGGGATTTCATATTGAACAACATCGCGTCAGTGCAAACAAGACGCGTTTGCCATCATGTTGTTTTATTTAATATTAACATTTACCATCCTTGGTGTTCAGACAATCGAGTTAAAGGGTGAGTTATAATATAGCTTTTACCTGCGACTTCGTCTGCGTGGTGTAGAGACGCTTCGCAGATATTAGGGGACTTCAAGAATTAAGTACTCTAATGTTCATCCGTGGCGTTAAAGCTAAGTTAAGCTATTCTTATACTTACCTACCAAATTTCAGTGTAACTTTTAGTCATGACTAGGTATCAGACAGACAGACAGTTTCCTCTTTATAATATTAGTATCACAGATAGTCTGTATAGAAAAAGTAATTTTCCAAAGTTCCATATTGCTTGTCAACTGCAAAGAACGATTTAAATATTGACTGATATAGATTTGTCCTCTGTCAGCAATTTGCTTTAAGGAATCTTAAGCCTCTCATAATGTTCCTTTATTCAAGTTTAGATCAATGTTACTTTGCCTGCAGAATCTCTGGTGAACCAAGAATGGCAGGCTGTGATTGCAGCGGGTGGAATGCACATCGGCGGCGGAAGGGCCAAGCGGTTTATTGCTCTCAATGATCCTCAGGTACTGTCAATTTATTCCAATTTACGATATGATTACGAAAAAGACTACCACTTAAATTGAACTCGTATATAGATATATACGCGGATGTCACGCGGTTTCTCCCGCGTAGTTCCTGTTCCCATGGGATGCGGGGATACAATATAGCCTATGTTCACCGGAAATAGTGTAACTTCCTAACAGTGAAAAAATTGGATTGGAAGTCTGTTTGTAATTCCAAATATACTACTTAAACTAAAACAACTGTTTTAAAAAAATCTCAGTCTGTTTGTTCCCGCAGAAACGGCCGAACCGATTTTAATGGAAGTTTCACTGGCGGAAAGCTGATGTTATGAAGAGTAACTTAGGCGTTTATTGAGAAAAAAAATTTAAGTAACTTAGTTTTTATTGTTAATGCTACGTGGGTAAAACCGCGGGGCACAGCTACCTGTAGCAAGAACAGCGTTTTTACGAATTTTCGAAATAGACAGACCTTACTTACTTTATTCCATACTATTTATAATACGGAAAGCAGGTTTAATATGTATGCCTACGATGTACGTATAATTTTTGTAGGCAATAAAATTGTATCTGCTTCTCAACACTGTAATTGCATACATTTTCCAATAATATTTACGACTATATTACACAACCGTAAGATCTTTATCGGGGATTAGAGTGGGTTATATTTACTAACTTGGTAATATCTAATGCTTGAGGCTAAAATTGTCTGACATTATCCAGCGGCGCCTGTTGAACCTACACAAATAGATAATAATGAATACCTGACTATATTCAGCAAAGTAATTTCTAATACGGGTAATAATTCATTAAGAAATCATAGACGGGAATATCATTATAGCGGTGTCTTCGCAGATTGAAGAGCGTCACTAACGCATGGTCTTTTGCTTTTAATAAAATAATAGCTGGTTGACCGAGCTGTGTTCTTCACACAAAAAAAAGGAAAAAAAGAAAATAAAATCCGCTGAACGTCAGTCTCGAACCGGAGTACTCTAGTTTCGTTATCGCCCCGTAAGCTGGAAGCCTCACCTTTGAGCATGTTTATTTTTACTGACGAGAGGGAAACCTTCAAAAGGTCGCCGACCGCCCTGGGAGAGGCAGGTCGAGGTATGTGGGATTCTAACCGCACTAAAACCCCCCCGGTGGCCATCCTCAGTGCTCGGGGGGACTCCGGGTACTCTGATAGATCGCACCGGTGTCCCCCCACACCATACCAAACCACCATAGTCAAATTCTTAGACCCTGGTTATTGGGAGTCCACCTTAGAGCTACCATAACTTGACAGATGTCGGCGAAATTTGCTGTCGTATTGTAATGATATTTTATGAGTTTTTCAGTGGCTGAAATCATGGTCAAAACGATTTATTCCATAACTGAAATCAAGCTAGATCTATTTTTGCCCCTGAAACCCTGAAACTGACTCATAGCGTAACTGCCAGTTCTTTGTTATGTTCAGCTATGCAGCCTGTTAGTTATAATTATCACTGATAAACATGTTCCATGTTAGACTAAAGAAATCATTTGGCCATTTGATGTCACAACGATGCCAACATCGAGCCTTTTAAATTTAATTGTTTTATGTTTTGTTACATGCGTTGGCGAAACCTCTGATCTATTTTGGGATGATATACAGTAGTAAAAGTATCATAAATAACTGGTGATTTAAGATATTGATAACCACATAAATAATCTTGTACCATATTTGTTGCCATACATGTTTGGTGGAAATATGTTATTCACACTCATCATCGTCGTCCTGTACTTATCCAAGTCAAAGTCAGCGCAATGTGTGTTTTTTCCTCTTCCATTTCTTTATATCAGTCGACATATATTCATTCACTCTCTTTGTAGCCGTTCATATTATCGTTCACAAGATGCTTCCATCGATACTGAGGTCTACCACTGTGAGTATGTAACTATCGACATTCGTAAACAAAACGATTTATTGTGACATAACTTGCTTTTTCAAACTTAGCACAATTATCCTGTCGTAGAACTTGTATAGAATCTTCTATAATTCCAATATGAGACATGAGACCATCATCGGTAAATATTTGAAATAGATTAATATCATAATATCTCCAGGCCAACGTCCCGTTACAAGAGTGCACCTTGCCGGATGGCAAGCCAGGCCACTGTCGGCCCCTCCGCCACTGCATCCAGGAGGACTTCAAGAACGACTTCATCAAGTTCATGGACTACCTCTGCGTTATTAAGGGATCGTATGTTAGCCTTATTTTCGCATATACCATAGACTTAAGTAGACATTAAAAATGTTTTTTCAAACAGGCTTTTTAATATATAGACTCATTGTGTTGATTCTCTGTATAATATCTACGACCGTAATTGTTTGCAAAAGCTCGTCACATTGGGATTGTGTTGACTCACGTAGACGCAGAACAAACTGGACTGGACAAAACTTATATATCTTGCTGTATGCATATGAAATACTTACATAACAACTAATTAAGAAAAAACATACGAATCTTACAAGAAACCTCCGCCTTTGCCTAACATCATAACTCATCTAAGCTTAAAGAAAAATGTTTAGGATAAAAAATACCAAAATGTTTGTGTACCCTAGTACCATCGGGGCCTGTTGCCCAGACGTCAAGAAAGAACTTACTCCAGACGGCCGGTTAGCTGGAGACCTGCCCGCCACTGCCCCGCGAGAGGAAGACAATGAAGCCATCCTCAAGACCATCCGAGCTGAGAACAGAGGTGAGTGGAAATTTTCAGTATGAAAATTTATTTGCTCAAACTAGCAAGAAATGAGCCTAAAGCATCCAGTTCATTTCTTAATCATAATTTATCAGTCAACTGTACTCGACACCAGGATGAAATTAACTTAACTTAAATTTGATTAAATTGAATTTATGAAATGAAATGAAATGAAATTAACTGATTTCATCAAGCATGTTTTAATATCCTCTGTGCTCGGGATTATTACTACTATCTTTGTTGACACTGTGTTTCTGAAAATATATTTTTTCAGGATGTGGTTTGAGTACTCGTGCGGTGGGTCGTGTGATAGGCGCACGGCCTGCCAACCCTCGCGAGTGGCCGTGGATGGCTTCGATCACTCCCGAAGGCTTCGAGCAGTACTGCGGTGGAGTACTCATCACAGACCGGCACGTGCTCACGGCTGCTCACTGTACCAGAAGGTGAGATAAAAATATGTATGGTTGGTCCAGAAAAAAACATATATACATACATACGCCAGTATTCCCCGAAGGGATAGGCAGAGGTGTTAACAGCAGCCACTTTACACCAAAGATGATTTAGTACCACGACAGATGGTGAGTGATAGACTCAGGTACTAAACATACGTCTTTGAATTACTTCTCAGACTTATGCAGATTTCCTCACGATGTTTTCTTTCAACGTAAAACACGTGGTGTGAAATGAGTGCACATAAGTTTTTCAGGAAAACTCATAGGTGCAGGACCCGTTGGATTTAGAACTTACATCGCTTGCGTAGCAAGCGACTGCTCAAACTAAATTAACCAAAAACTCAATTTGTAACATAACAATAATCAAATTATTCGACAAACAATGACACAATGGACATAATTTTACCTTCTTGCAGGTGGAAAGCAGAAGAACTATTTGTTCGCCTTGGCGAATACGATTTCAAGCGTACAAATGACTCCCGAACCTACAACTTCCGAGTGGTTGAGAAACGGCAACATGCAGAGTTCGACATATCGAGCTATCACAACGACATTGCTATCCTAAAGCTGCATAGGCCTGCGGTTTTCAACACCTACGTCTGGCCGATCTGCCTACCACCACCAGGAGTACAACTCGCTAATGAGACTGCCGTTATTATTGGTAAATATCTTCACTCTTCGTACTATTTCCGATGAATAGATTTCAATATTCATACAAAGATACACATGCTCACGCCTGTATTCCCCGAAGGGGTAGGAAGAGGTGTTGTAATAACAACACCAACTTTTCAATCAAGAAGATAAAGTCCTAACATGACAGATCGTAAGTCTATCGCCGTCTCAGGCACTATACCTACGTCTTTGAATAACCTCTCAGACATAAGCAGGTTTCCTCACGATGTTTTCCTTCACCGTAAAGCGCATGGTGTGAAATCACTCCACTATGTTTTAGAAAAACTCATTGGTACAAGCCCTGCTGGGATTCAGACTTGCGTCACTTTACCCAAAGGCACCAGGGCTCTTCCTAATAATAAGCTCCCCGACGCAGTTTTAGTAATTTGCAAGCTGGTGCGGTACTCATGTGCTGGCACTGCATGCGTTCAAAGGCTTTCAAAGAGTGGGTCAAATTGGCAACCATATTTTAAACCCAAACATTCACATCACATAATTGTCAAGAAAAGATTAGCAGAAGATGTAGAGTGCAAATTGTCTGACCTCAATTCCAGGTTGGGGCACTCAATCCTACGGTGGTCCTCACAGCGACGTTTTGATGGAAGTATCAGTCCCTGTTTGGGGCCAACAGGAATGCATCGACTCTTTCTCAGACTCCGTGTTTGATGAGAATATCTGTGCTGGAGGTCATGATGGCGGGAAAGATGCTTGTCAAGTTCGTAATATCAAGGAATATAATATATAATAACTGTGTTGTGCTATATTTACAGGCCGAGTCTTCATAAAATCATGTATATTTTTGACCACAGTGAAATATTGTGTGAAAGAAAATCTTTATGAAACTATGCTCAGCTTACCTGCGTCTTCCCTATATTATCATATTTCGTTTCTATCTCAATTTTATATTTTTCACCGTTCATAGGCTACATTAAACTTTGTTCCAGGGTGACAGCGGAGGGCCTTTAATGTACCAGATGTCAAGTGGCCGGTGGTCGGTGATCGGCGTGGTCTCTTGGGGAATCCGGTGTGGGGAGCCCAACCACCCAGGGATGTACACCCGAGTCGAGAAGTACTTGGACTGGATCGTGCAGAATTCTCAATTCTAGATTAATTACTTTTGTCAATGATCGTACAAATTTACTATTGTGATAATAAACACAATATTAATAGTATTTAAGTACTAGTTATCTGCTTATCAGTGCGTCTGACCTTGAATAGATTTTAGTAGACATAATTATCAAGTTAATTTGTAGTGATTTATATAGTAGTAACCTTTCGACGCATAAAGCAAATAGGGCACAATCATTCTTGTATTAAATTTATATATCGATAACTTTTAAATTAATCGAACTGATTAGACGTTTGAAAATCAGTGATTTAGCAATAAAACCAATAGTTATAAGAATCTAAAGGGGAAAAATACTATATTTCAATTGTACAAGTTTAGCATAACATATCCTCGGTGACCATTTCACCGCATTCTTCAATCGCTTGCAACATGTGCAGAACGTCGCCCTCGTCCAAAGTGGGATGGAAAGTAAATGCCAATCGGAAGAAGTTCCTGAACTGTCCCAGAGGAGAGTATGCCACCATCAAACGAGAACTCAGGGTCAAAAGTTCTTTGATCTTTGGTGTTATCTGGAATTAAATTTAAAGTAACGTACAAACATTTAAACAGCAAATGTAGGTAAGTATGTCTAGGCAGAATACCTACCAACGAAAGCGACAAGATTGACATCACTATTTTTCGCTACCTAAGGGCTTCTCATATTCTTTCATAAAGATGTTATACTAAATGAAAATAACATAATATTATGTTATCTAAATATAGTATTCAGGGAAAATATTGAGGGAGCTTAGTAACTTTTGTACTTGATTGATTATTTTAATTGTAATAACTTGCCTTGTGCAACTGCTCCCACCATTCATCATTTTCTTCTCTCATCCGCATAAATCTTGGTATATACCAAAAGCAAACATTTGGGCATTGCAGAAGTTCAGATACCAGACGGAAACCTCGTTTCTTTGCCACCGTGTCTAAGCAGAACTGAGCTATCAGCATCGTGTGATCGGTGAGTTGCTTCAACCCACGATCACCACGTGCCTTCCACATCATCCATAGCTTAAAAGCATCTATCTGCAAAGTGATAACGTAGTTCTCATAAAGTATGACCAAGTACTTATATAAATAATTTATATTGTCGACGGCATGGATTGAAGAGTTAGTCTCTTAGAGGTATTGTGATGTAAGTTTCACCATTTCATTAGATAAAAATAAATAAATATGCTCACGCCATCCCAGAAGGGTCCCCGAAGGGGTAAGCAGAGGTGTTGTAACAACACCCACATTTCACCGAATATGATCAAGTACAGAGGGTGAGTCCATCGCCGTCTCAGGCACTATACATACGTGTTTGAATTACTTCTCAGACATATGCAGGTTTCCTCACGATGTTTTCCTTCAGCGTAAAGCACGTGGTGTGAAATAATTGCACATAAGGTTTTTAGAAAAACTCATTTCATTAGATTTTTAGAGTATATACGTCCAATCATAGCATTTCAATTACATACTGAGATATTATACCGAATTTAAAACAGCGTCGCAATCGATATTATAATTGATCTTTATCATGATAACCTGTGGATTCTCTGCAGTTTGCCGAAAAATATAGAATTTTTAAATAAACGTCTAAAAAATATGTCGGCCTTACTTTTCGTCCGCACTGAATACTTTTATCCCCTGTGTCATAACTGACGTCGTAGAACTTATCCTGTTGGAAGAGGTACTGAGCTGCAGCTGAGTTAGCTTCGTGTAGTAATCCCTTTTCACGAATCAGGAACAATGAGCACTGGAGAGGAGCACCAGCCATCTTGTGAGGGTTCCATGATATGGAATTAGCTCTACGAACATTTAAAATGAACGAAAGACAGAGCGACGATGATTCAGTGGTTTGTGAAGTCATTTGTAATAAAACTTAGCTTATCACACTGTTCTGTATTTATGAAGATTTATAAAATCATAAGTTATATATTTTTTTGTTATTATGTTCCTTTATAAGTAATATACTCACCATCTGTCACGTTTGGACTTAAATAAATAACTCTCTTGGAAACCCTTCCGCAAAAGTAATGATGAGAATAAAAATAGTCGCTTATAAGTTACTCATAATACAATATTTTTTTTGATTGTATTACCTTTGAATCCCTCTTAATTTAGCACGATGCTCGGAAGACAACATCAAACTCCCTCCCCAACATGCCTGCAATATCACAAACCATTAATAAGAAATGAGAGACATCTAATAATTACGTTTAATGACCATACTAACGTCAACATGCATCCAAATACCATATTTCTTGCACACATCAGCAACGGCATCAAGGTCGTCTATAGCTCCTAGTACGGTGGTACCAGCGGTAGCGTTCACCATAAGAGGGAACCTTCCTGCGTCGATCTCTTCCTGAATAGCTAAGTCTAGTTTTTCAACAATAATCTGCCTGTGATCATTTGTTCTTATAGTTCTCACCGCTTCTGTTCCAAAACCAAGCCAATGGGCTGCTTTCTTTATCGAATAGTGACTCTGGAATGATTTTCATAGAGTATTTAACATACATACATATGCTCACGCCTGTATTCCCCGAAGGGGTAGGCAGAAGTGTTGTAATCACAACACCCACTTTTCACTAGTATTTAACTAGTGTGATAATCTGCTTACCGGGATAATGTTCACTATTTTGCAGTTATCGAACAAGCAGGACATTACGTAAATGTAGTAGGAAGGCGATTATTAACCACTTAAAAAAAATAGTTCATTTTAGATGAAAGATTCGCTTTCAAATTTGCGTTGCTTTTAGAATTAAATGAGTAGATATGCTTACTTAGGCACCATATTATTATTATTATTATTATTATATTTCGGGAGCATTTTACTAGTAGCTACGGTTGGAACCATATTTTTGTCGCATTTTACTAGTAAGTTAGTGAAGTGTATAAGAGAACACCTAGTCTTACGTAAGCACTGAATAATATTCGCAGTTTCAAACAGAGCAAGGACGAGGACGACCCAAAATAAGTAAGGAAGAGTAAAAGTTGGGGACGTGTCGGATCGCAGCATTTGGTAAACAGTCTTCCGACACTCAATAAGTAAATCTAAAACAAAGTGTATCAAAGGAAATACAACTCACATCCTCTGACGTAAATATAACCAGCTCGGGAAGATTCCGCATCCCTTTGCTTTTCACTTGTGGAAAAGCTTTAAACCTCGCTGCAACTACGGCATACATTATAGACATACTGCCGCCAGGACTGAAGATCCCGTCGCCTTCAGGAATGCCGAACAGTTTGAGCACGTGACCCAGTACTTTCATCTCGATAAGCGTGAACGCTGGAGCTACTTCGAATGTATATCTGTGGAAGGAATTACCATTAAATATGCTTGGAGATCTACTAAGCATTATTTTCCAAACTTGGTGATGCTACAAACTGGCTAGTATTAAAAGCCTCTGATATCCACGCCCCAGAGAGTCCATAGGGATCCAAGCCACCGTACAGTTGGTTCCTGAAGGTGCCCTTGTTTGTCTTTACACAATACTGAAGAACTTTCCGAACGCATTGTTCCAGTTGCTCATCTGAAGTGTCGGCTGATAGGTCCAGATCTAAGATGCTCTGAAACAAAGAAAAAAAATCAGGACAAGTTTTATATATCACAAGCCGTTATCTCAGGTAGTTCAACAACATCAATCAAGGATGCCACTCACGCAGTGATAATCATTCAGAATGAAGACCAATGTGCCTGCATGGCATAGATCGTAAATCACAGACATACCACTTGTTTTGTACTGTGGACAACCTGCGAACTGTGTCAGTTCAAAAGGTAAGTACACATACTGTTTGAACGTTGGCACCATAGCCCCGTTAGTTCGGAGCATTAAACATTAAACACACACATTACCGGTTATTCTGATTCCCGTGATATCAGAGTACTTGTTTAGGTACATATTAAAGAATGAGGGGCATTTACCTAGTAGCAGATATCAAAAAAAAAATCTTTGAAAAAATTAATAGAAAAATTCCAAAAAATTCACAATTCTTAAAAGTATTAGCTATCGTTTACATTTACGCTTTACTGCAATGATAGTTACCTCTAACTCCTTAGGATGCTTGAATTGGATAAGTGGGGCGGACTCAGCTCTCCCATCTTTGACAATGCTCAAGATTTTATCAAGAAACGTGTGGCCATTTGTGTCCATCGCGACGACCCGATAAATTACTCGTATATGTGCGTTCGGCCCAACCGACACTTACGTACTATAATGCGTGTTGTACTTGTGCTCAAGCAGGGCGTATTTACGCATTGACACAGTTCATTGATATATAGATAAATGCAAATTTATAGGATGTTGCGTTTAAATCCCATGATCGCATACATATTTACTACCTATCACTGGCTAGAACCTACAGCTTTCTACCTAGGTGAACAATCGGTTTTTATAGTACTATTTCTGTTAGAAGTATATATATCTAAACAAAAAAATATATTATCATGGTTCTTTCATCGAATTTCATCGAAAGTTATCACTGCATTTTAATTCTCAAAGAATGTTCAGGATAATTATGGAAAGTATAGATGTGTGTGTGGAACCAAGCCATCAGCCTGTGTATCCTTTATATAATATTGTAGGGTTTGTATATTTATATAATTGACTCGTTTAATTTGCACGGGTCAGTTGTAATTGATAGGGTTAGAGATTAAATTGTCGCCATAAATTCTTATAGTTATCTAAACTTTAGAGCATAAAACATGTTGCAAATTGAACTCTAAGTTAATGTTTGTAGGTTTACACTAATAATAACGACATTATATATAATTAGAGTCATCCATGCCGTGCCAGAATATACCATGGGATTGTATAGAGACGATACGTCATGCTTTAGCAGATAGAGATGCACCCAGACAACTGATTAGGTAGATGTATGTCACCACGTGCACAGCAAAAAATATCATTACCTGTGTAATAAACTTAATTCAAATTTAATACGTAATATTGTATTATTTGACAGGTGAAAGTCATCTGCAAATGTACGGTGTTAGTTTGGAGTTAAACGTAAGCCCTTCAGCTACTATAGTTACAACCATGGAAATATTAAGTTCTACTTACTGTACGTTTGAGTCCACACTAACCCGAACATAAATTTGCAGATGATCTTCACCTGTCCAAGAATACAATATTACCTATTAAATTTTAATTAAGTTACATTATCACTTTCACATTATGTAAGTTATGATATTTTGCATGTGGTGACAATAAATAAAAAATACATCACAATCAATTAATGAGTTCATTGAATTGATTCTGAATTTATTACGGATGCAATATAATTATGAATAAATGCAACAATGACATTATTGCAACATTGCTATCGTAAACAAGGAACAACAAGCAATGAGCAATTAACGCAATTAACAAAACTGTCATTTAAATGTTAAAAACCCCTGCGCTTAAAATGGCTACTAAGGGATTTCTAGGTAATTTTAAGGATAATCTAAACGAGAACCTCGGCGATTAGTAGGAATGAGACCTATATAAAAAAATCCTTTTTGGTTCTAACATTAAAAAAATCTTATATTGTCTATTGGCGTGGTATGTGACGATAACAGATTAATGATTAAATAAGGTAAATACAGAAAGTCAAAGCAACTAATCAAATATCTATAATTGCATTAATGCAAAATTATATATAATATCCAAAGCGGTAATTAAATTATATTTTCATAGCCGAATAGATTTGTGACTATTTAACATTAAAGTGATTTTCCCATTCGTCCACATTCACTCGTCAAAATTTCTGTGCAAATGATGAGCTTTCGTAGACCCCGTTCGCGTTCGAGGAAGACCTCAATCAACGTGTTGAACACTGAGAAATGGCGGCAATACAGCAAGAGGGTATCAAGACGAGGCACCGATCACTCTGACGATGACTCCGAGGAAGAGGCACCCAAAGCCAAAGGGATCAAAGACTGGATTGAAGAGTTTTTTACGGATAAAAGCAACAGCTCAGATAAACCCGACCAAGATAATGAAGTGCAACTGACAAGAAAACAAACCCTGATTCTGTCAACGCTAGTGCCGGATGAAATCCTACAAATGGCCAAGTATTTTCATATTTGCTTAGTTACTGAATATTACTTAATGAATTCATCAATGTTGACAAAAAGGTGGAGATTGATACTCTGCTGCTTTTCCTAAAATTTGTAGCTATTTACGTAGTATGGATATCATCAGAGCTTAAAACTAGACTCTGCTAAAGGGTCGAACATAAAACACTTCATACGCCATCAATCAGTAAATATGATCAAAAACCCATTTCTTTCAGATTCGATTGCACCGAGCCGAAACGTTTCGTTGGTGTTCTATTGATGGCAGATGTTTCAGGATACACTGCACTATCTGAACGCTACAGTAACACTGGAAAGGGTGGTACTTACAAACTCACAGTCACTCTTAACACATACCTGGGGTCACTTATAGAACTTATTTACGGTCACGGCGGCGATATTCTAAAGTTTGCAGGTGATGCGTTTCTAGCACTATGGAAAACTGACAATCGCACTTTTCTGTGTCACACCATTCACACTGTTATCGCTTGCGCTCTCATAATTCAACACTCCTACTCATCATACGAAACTGATGTAAAAGTAAACTTACGGGTGAAATTAGCCATATCTGCTGGTAACCTTATATTTGCTCCTATCGGCACTGGTATTGATATGAATTATGTTGTAACTGGATTACCGGTCAATGAAGCTAAGCTGGCAGAAAGTGTATGTGCCTCTGGGGAAGTTAAAGTAACACCCAACGCTTGGGGACATTGCTATTCAAGGAATTATGATCACCTTGTTCACGATGACGGACACGTCACAATAAAAGCTATTTTATACGATCCTCATGAAACAGATGTAACGAAGCCTTTTCTTGGGTTTGGAGGTATGATAAGGCAAATCAAAAAACCATTTAGTGCTATTGAAGCCCTTCCGGATTACCTTTGGGACACGTCCAAAGCTGTAAGCGCTGCAGATGTCTTAAGAAAAAATGATTCTCTAGGTCTTCGAAAAACTATTTTACTAGCTGAAGAAAAGAATATTGGATCTGAGATCCGTAAGTTTATGATCCGACCAGTTTTAACACAGATTGATGCACATCAACCCTTAGAATATCTTACTGAAATGAGGCAAGTTTCTATATTGTTTATTACCCTAAAACCAAGGGAATGCCCATTTCTGCAATTGATAACAATTGTGAATAACTCTTATCAGATAACATGCGAGATTGTATATAAATCAATGGGATGTGTGAACAAAATAATTCTTTTTGATAAAGATGTTATGATGTTGGTCGTATTTGGTTTACGCGGATTCAAACACGAATCTGAGGCTCAAGCTGCTTTGAAGTGCGCTTACAGTATTAAGAAATCTTTGTCAGCTTTGGACGGTGTTATACAAGTATCAATAGGAGTAACAACTGGTCAAGTGTATTGCGGGGTGGTTGGCCACCCACTGCGGAGAGAATTTACTGTCATAGGATCTATTGTTAATAAAGCTGCCAGATTAATGTGCGTCTTTCGAAATAAAATAACGTGCGATGAGAGCACCTTTATCAAAAGTAAAATGTCTACCAACGGATTCACTCTACAGCCGAAAACTGAATTGAAAGGTATAGGGAAAACAGGTAAAATTTACGAATACACTGAAGAAATTAGGGTTAAAGAATTGTATGACATACCTATGGTGCCGGTATTATTGAATCGACAAGATGAAATGGAATATTACGAGACGTGGTTAACCGATAGCAATTTACCATATCGGGAATTTGATGCTCTCTTATTAGTCGGTGAATCGCGAATTGGAAAGTCAAGGTTGTTAGAATGGATGGCACGATTTGCAAGAAATATGAGATACCGCGTTTGTTATCTCAGTTTGACGTCGATTCATTCGGCTACCGCATACTTAGCATTGAGTCAAATAATGAATCAAATATTAGGACTCGAAGAACCTATAGCTGGATTCACTAAAGAAGAAAAAATTGTGGAATTACTCACTGCATACAATGAAGACCTATGTTATTTAAACAACATACTAAAAGTACGGTTTGCTTACCATGAAGGAATTTATTCTCAAGATATAGAAAAACGAAAAGAAAAAGCAAAACTCATTTTCGTCAAGTTAATGTCAAGCATATTAGAGACACATGTTATATTTTTAGACGATCTGCATAATTTAGATTCGTCATCGTGGGAATTTATTTCCCTTATGTTCAACGTTACTAAAGTATTCACAGTACTCGCTGTATCTCGTGGAAAGTTTAGTTCAGATCATAGTTGGTTATATAGTGTATTTATAAATGGAAATATAAGAAAACTTGTCCTAGGGCCATTGAACTCAGAATGGATTGCTCCGCTAGCATGCCAGATATTAGACGTAGCTGCGGTTCCTACTGACCTATGTGACGCTTTAAAAAGAAAATGTAAGGGTATGCCAGGCCTTGTAGAAAGTTTCATTATACATCTTTTTTCAAGCGGTGCTCTCGAATTAAAGAAAATTAAGGAGGAAGACAAAGATAGCTGGAAAGATGAAGACCTGCAATTCCCTGAAAAAGCACTTCTACACCCACAAGCCCTAAAGGTTTCAGATCAAGCTAGGTTAGATGAACTTATCCAAAATGACTCTACAGACGAGATTGGTATATGTATAATTACAAATAAAGAGGAACTAAATACAAATATCAACACACAGAATTTAGATGCTTTGATAATGATACAAATTGACTCACTCACACCATATCAGCAGTTATTGCTCAAAATTGCATCAGTTATTGGAACTGTACTTTCCAGAGAACTGTTAGAAAATATAATGTATGAAAATCATTGGCTTACTACGGCGAAAGCAATAAAGAGACTATTTTCGATGCATATACTTATATGTGCAAACGTAGAAAGTTCTAAGTGGAGCCGCAGATCAATATTGACTGGATTAGATGAATCTCACTCTTTGACGCGAAACAATATAACATGCGAATGCAGCTTTGATTATAACCCTGAAGACTACGAAAATCTACCGAAATATGCTTTTTGTAGAGTTATGAAGTTCAGAAGTAGAAATTCTCAAAAGACTTGCTATGAATTACTACCATTAAATCAGAAAAAGGAATTTCACTCGCGTATAGTTCATTACTTAGAAAATAATAAGCAAAAATGCCCCGATTGCGGCGGAACATTTATGATAGTCCAATCTTTTATTAACCCCCAGCAACCTGAACCCTGCACTAGTTACTTGAATTCTTCAACTAGCAAAGACAGTACAAGCAGTGAATCCGAAGCTATTGACAATACAGATTTGGGACAATCCTCTCGTAACAGTCAAGAATCCATTAATCAGTGTCTTGAAAGTCGATCTAAATCAGAAACAAGTTCAACTAAGCATAATATTTATACAGATACTAGAAAAACCAACAGTGAAATGATACCTTGGCAATACTCATCAGCCCACAACTCGTATTCTCAATTCGTGCCTATCTTAAAAATAAAAAATCAGGTAGATGATTTAGATCTTAGCCGAAGATCAACTAAGCGAGTAACGATGACGCATCCACACAATACAAACCCCACGTCGCCGTCGAACGAAATCGATACTAATATAAAAATATTTGATATGTTACGTGGTGTCACGGAGGCTGATGATATAAGTGACTGGAATAAACTTGGAGTATACGATAGTACTGATAATATAAGTTTAAGAAACGACAAAAACAATATATCATTCAACGTCCATATTGAAGCAGGAGTATCACAAACAAATTTCAATAAATGCACTTGCGCCGAACTAAACATTGAAATTTATGAACAACTGATTTATCACGCCCAACAAGCGGAAATGAAGATCAACGCTCTTGAATTTATGTTGAAACACAGTTACTTAAGCCTGCTTAGTAATTATAATGAAAATATATTTCCAAAACTCGATGAAGCCGAACGTGTATGCTTGGAAAACAGCGAACTTTTGAACCCCAAGGATAAAAAAAGATATTTAGGTAGAATTTATTCGCTAAAAGCGGCTGCATCAGTAATGAGCGGTAGAGTTGCAGCAGCAAAATTAGACATTGAGCACGCTTTACGAATCTATCGTTTAAACTTGTACAAAGAGTCAGAATTATTAAGAATTAAAAATATTATAAACACATTCAGGATAAAAAGAAAAAAATATCGTTTGCAAGAAAAAATCATAAAATCTGACAGCGTTTTTTGTTTAAATGTGGCAACATTATTGTATTGTTTACTAGGAGAAGATAGACTTTCGAGGACAGCCGCTATCATAGCATTGGAGCTTGTGCAAAGTGTAGAATGCACAGTTGTGGATATGTGTGATGCTTACACTAATGCAATTCAAGTAGAATTCAATCGTGGGGCGGTTGATGCTACAGCTGATATCGAAAGAATGGCTATGCAATCAATAAAGCTGTTATCACGTCCGATACAAGCGGATGAAATATACGCCCTCGGCAAACTCTTCATGTCAAGCTTTCGTGCTCGTATTGCAAGAGGTCAGATTGCAGCCTCTACTCGTGCAGGTTTTCGAGCTCTGGCAATCAGCAAATGTCTTCATGCTGATAATATCTCACTGGACATAATACCAGATTTGTTTTATGTACTGCTTTCAAGACGTCGTATTGAAGAAGCTGTAGACATTGTCCAGCTATCTCTCCGTCTTTCAAGAAACGAAATGCCACATGATGGTGAGACCTGGTACTATGCTCTCTGTATGGATATGATATTGGACGCTGGGTTTCAATTAGAAACACCTTATGCCATCAGTCGATATGCAGAACATTCATTAAGCAAAGGCAGATCAGCTGGTCCGAGTCGTAGACGCTTGGTAGTGGGTTTGTGGACTTATTGGCTTCGAGCAAACCTTTTAAAAAAAGCAAAACGTTTCGAAGCAGAAGCACTTTCATGGATATCAAATGAAGATGAAGATGGATCATTAACGTCTCTAATAAGTGCTTTGAGACTTGCTGATGGCCTGCTGGAAAGTTTTGCTAGAAAAGTAGACGACTTACGAAAGGTGATTTATACAGGGATTTGTCTTTAGCTTATATACCTGTTCTAGATATTAGCATAAAAATTGTTGTTAATCACTTTACCTTTCCCACGTTTTAGCTTTGAAATAAGAATTGAGTATAACACATACCTTGTTTTTTTAAATTAAGCCACTAATCTTACTTCCCCAGATAGTCGACCTGATGGAACTGCGCTCCATAGCAGATAGAGAGCTGCAAAAATTGGAAAGTGACGCTCGTCTTATGCGAGCTTTGTACCCTCGCTGGCTATTGCTCAGAGCCACTTGTCTTAACATATCTGGCCGATCAGCTTCCCCTAACATACTAAACCAGGTAATCATTGACATAACTATTTTATTTTGATAAACCTACCCATGTATCAGGTTCCATTTTTTAGTCTAACCGATTTGTTGGTGTGGTACCTCCGCAGAAACACTAGGTGTAGGTGTCAAAGTATCTAGGCCATGTTTATTAACCTGCCTGTGTTTACTGACTTTAGACGAAGTAGAAGACGAAGAACAGACAGCAGATAGCTGAGTTTCCAGAAGTAAATTAGGCAACGTTTATTTAACTTCAGTGAATTTTAAAATATTAAGTTAAATAAAACCAGCACCCCCCAGTTTTTTGGGCCCCCTTTACCGCCCCCTCTAGGTCTCCAGCGCCCACAAAGGGACTAACACCAACTTTAGGAACCGATGGTCTTAAAGAACTAGAAGAATTTGTGGAAACCCCAGTACTTGATAACGGGTTTAGGACCCCACAACCTTTGATGCAGTTTTAATGTAATTCTCTTTCATAAACTTCATGTTTTTTTTAATTCGTACCTACATCTCGCTGTAGAATATGCGAGACTGAAGGAATTCCTTACAAAACAGCGTATCAACTAGGTACAGGGCACAGTAGATTATCATCACATATAGTAGTGATCATTCTCCTGCTAATAGACACAATATTAATCCTGAATAATGTAGGAAAAGTGCCGTCACGAATAATGAGTGCTTACCTTGAATACACAGTCACTAGTCACTAGTCTGTCTTTGTCTGTCTATATTATATAGTAATAAAGTCTACATGCAGTTTGCCCACTTTATTCGCTGAGCACTCATATCTCTTGACGGCATCTGTACCTAAATACTTTTATTTACTTACTGCAGGCATTAGAGGAAGCTCGCTGCATGAACAATCGTCTAGAAGAAGCAGCTATACGCGCCGCTACTTCGAGCTCCGTGTTCTGGTTGCAAAGCGCGAGAGCTGGGTTCTTTATTAACTGGCAGGCAGGCGCCGAACATGCGCGTACTTCGTGGTATCAGCTCCTTTATAAAATAAACACTACCAAATAACTAAAAGAGTATTAAGAACACATTTTAACATTTAAATAACTTTTTTCTTGTAGTCCTTGTACTTTTATACCTGTAGGCATACGATGAAAAACGTTAGTAAAGTAAAAAAAAAACTTCAAATTTAATTAAAAAATGTATAGAATAGTATCAGTGTAATTAGTCTAGTACTCACCTACTTTTATGATAAAATTTAATTATTTTCTAATATGAACTATGTCTGCAGCAGACAACTAGAAAATAACGTGTTACCAGCCAAATTAATTCACTAAGCTCATTCTGAGGGCCTAGTAAGCTTCTTTGTTTGACTGGCTTGAGTTGCCAAGCTCACTAAAATGCCTTTGCTTGCGGCGGCGTCTGGATGACGGGTTGTCGACTTCCCTCTATGATGGTTGAGGAGGTCAATGGCTGGCATTCACGTCATACTTGTGAACAGGTGCTGCTTGTGGGGGCTGGTCATCTCAAGCTACGCATTTAGTTATAAGCAGATGTACTAGATTTTTTGTTATGATAATTTTTATCGACGTTTGTGCATTGGAACATTGTCCATGAGCTTACGTTTTTTAAATTATTTATTTTGTATTCTTTAATTTGTATAATATTTTTGAAAAGAGTAATTACTGAGTTTCTTGCCAGGTTCTTCTCAGTAACAGCAACCTTCCGAACCTGGCGGTAGCATGTATAATCCTGTATAATTATATCATTCTGACGATTTGAAAGTACTTTGTAAAAAGTCTAATCGAATAAAGATACTTTTGACTTTGACTTTGACTTAGTGCGAGTTTTTCATTGCCGCCGTCACGAGTAACCGCGTCAACGTAAGCGCAGATTTGTACAGGATCGAAACAGCGCCATCTGTCGGCCCAAAGATGACACTATTGTGATCCTATACAAATCTGCATTTACGTCAACGCGATGACGGTGATTTTAAGAAAACTCGCACTCTGAACACGGTGCATAATACATATTTTCCTTTTAGTAAAAAAACACATTCACAAATGTAAGTATTAAATATGGCAAACCCAGTTTGTTTTTATTTTCAACTGACTAAGTAATACAGTCGATAAATCATTTTAGTTTTATCAATGTTATTGATAACGCACATGATACAATATTATAACAATGTGATCATTACTTTATGTTACAGGGTTGGTAGATTGGAGGTTTATTCGCAATGTTAGGGAAAAAATTGAGTGCTCGTGAAATTATGGGGAAAAAAATCTATGAGAAAATTTAGGGGTTTTTAACTTCACTTAAATTTAAAAAGATAATATTAGTGGACTGATATTCTAGTAATTTATAAGAATGTCGTGCGAAAGGTATCAAATCATTTTACAAATAGACACCGTACCATATACACAAACATAAATACAGTAATATTAAAAAAAGTTTTTGAAAACATATATAATTAGAGAATTGTAAATGAAAGTGTGATATTGATACCCGTAATGGTTATTTCTGAGGCTATTGGACTGATTTTAATGAAACTTGTTGTACGCAGAAATGCTTTAATGGTTATTTTTAAATTTTTCGAGGCCATTCCTTAAAAGGACCAGCCCTAATAGGATTACTTCGTTATAATTATGTGTGTCTGTCTGCCATAATTTGAATCAAAACATAGCTTGCTTCATCAAAAGCACTTTCATTCTAGATAAAAAGAATTTTGTGCTTCAAAATATTAATATTTTCGTTATTTCTTGAAATTATTTTTTTTCTTTTGACAATTTAATATAAATTCCTTTAATAAATATACAGTAAACTGTAACTTTTAATCATAACTTCATATTTAATAACCTGATTTAAAAAAATGGGTAAATAAGTTGAGTCGGTATAGTATCATTTTGGGGAAATATTCTAACGAGTTTTTTTACCCTATAAGTAAGTTTAAAGTAAACGTCTTACCATATTTATTGTTGTAAATATTGTATTGCTAGTCATATACTAGTTTTATACTACTAGTCATATACTACTTTTCAGTTGTCAGTAAAAATGTTAAATAAGTCAGTTTTTGTTGGAACTATAATTTCATCAACTCCTCAAAGAAATCTTTCAATATTGAATGGATATTTGGTCGTTGAAAATGGGAAGGTGAGTAATAATATTTTAGAAGTTTATTTAATTCTGTAAGTTATTACATTCATTGCTTTCTACTTTCTATCTTTAAATGCCATGCTTTGTCTTATAATATACATGAAAGTTAGTTTAAAAAGGAAAACCTGACTAGTGAAAAATCGCGGTCCTAAAAACTACTTATTATGAAACAAAAATTATGTTCGGGTGGCTGTGGTCATACTACTATCTATACCTACTGTTAGAAGTGTTAGAATGTACTGTGTGATTAGAGTATGTGGCATATGACCTCAGATATCCTCTGCACATCATTCTTGTTTCATACTTTCATGGCGTGATTATTTTTTTACTTTTATAACTATATATATGAGAGTTGTTTTGAAATTTTTGTTATTTATATTTTCGATTGAATTAGATTTGATTGAAGAAATTATTCCCATTCGTTGGCTGCATACAATACAAGCAAATCCGCATGAAAAAGCTAATAATATATTTAAATTTGTAATGTGCTGTTTGAGTCCTTTCATTTGGTACAAAACATGGCTATAATATAAAATAGAAAGCTTTTTAGTCACCAATTTTTCTCATCTAGAGGGTGCTACATAGAATTTTATGAGATCAGTAGCCTGTAACCAGCGGACAATCAAGGTGCATCCAACATTACCTCATTTATCAAATTATGATAAGTAGTTTTGGAGTTCTGAGGAAAAAGATGAACATACATACATACCGGTCACAATCATAACCCTCAGTTTTGCTTCGCTGTAGTTGGATAAAAAGTTGGTTCTGAATGAACTAATTTAATTTTATTGTATCACTTGAACTTTATTTCTTAATAGAATTAATGCAATGTAAAAACTTCCTGCATTTTAATATATGCACAGACGGACTTAATTAATGTTATTGTACAAATTCATCACTTGTTGCACCTTTTGTTTTATTCAACTTTAAATTTTTGTGAAAACTTTTTCATTTTTATTTTTATTGTGTGTTTATTATTTTCAACAGATAACTAATAAAGGACCACGTGAAGAATATGATGGTTTCAAAGCCTCAGGCAATTTTAATGGGTGTAAAGTGATTAATCTAAGCCAAGATCAGTTCCTTATACCAGGCTTTGTAGACTGTCACACTCATGCGCCACAGTTTCCCAACATTGGACTCGGGCTGGATCGCCCACTGCTAGAATGGCTAGAGAAATACACATTTCCGCTGGAGAAAATGTATAAAGATGTTAATTTTTCTTCTAAGGTCTATGATAAAGTTGTGGTAAGTGAGTTTTATATAGCTGGCTGTGACTCCACCTGCACAGGATTTTATTTATTTCTATATATTGGACTAGCGGACGTCACGTGATTTCACCTGCATAGTTCCCGTTCCCATGGGAGTACGGGGATAAATAGAGCCTATGTTATTCGCTGATGTATGTAGCTTTCCAAGGGTGAAACCATTTTTTACATCAGCACAGTAATTTTTGAGTTTATTAATCACAAGCATACACACAAAAATACAAAACTTTCCAGTTTATAATAGTAGTGTAGGTAATTCACACAATATCATTTATAAATTAAAGCCTATGTGTCATTCTTATGTATAACAATATTGTAAAGTTTCCATTCAGTAGTTTTTGTGTGAAAGAGGAACAAACATACATCCATACATACATTCTTAAAACTTTCGTATTTATAATATTATGTAGGGATAGTAGGATTTAAATTTATTCAAGAAGGTACCTAATGGTTTCCAAGCTAGTATTTATAGAGAACAATTCAACCAACTGTATCCACAAGTTATTAATAAACAATCGCTAAATACAGAAATAAGGACATATTCAATGTCAGGCAGACAAAGACACTTTTCCATTAATTGTATTGTTATTATAAGGTTGTATAAGGTTGCAAGTTGACAAATCAAATCAAATCAAATCAAATCAAAAAGTTTTATTCAATATAAGGGACACTTGGAACACTTATTGAACGTCATTTTTCTTACGTTAACTTAAGTAAATTTACTACCGTTTCCAAAAGTAAGCCTGTCAGGAGAAGAAACGGCGAAACAAACTCCCCGGTTTTTTTTTTTTACATGTGTCCCTTCTATATACATAGGGTTGCTTAAGTACATTTCAATGGAAGAGTGAGCAACTCATTGCCATACTTGGCTATCATCAATATACTCAGTTACACTATAATATGCTTTTTCACAAAGTTTCTGTTTGATGCTTGCCTTAAAACTTAAAAATGGTAGTTCACACATTTTTAATGGTAGTTTATTGAAAAGGCGTATACTTTGCCCCACAAAAGAGTTACTAGTTTTGTGCAGTCTAGTCACAGGGACACGGAGTTTATCCCTCTTGCGTGTATTTATATTGTGCATATCACTATTTTTCTTAAAACTATCTATATTCTTTCTTACATATATCAAATTTTCAAATATGTATTGACATGCCACAGTCATTATCCCTATTTCTTTAAACTTCTCTCTGAGAGAATCTCTAGATTTGAGTTTATAGATTGCACGAACAGCCCGTTTCTGCAGCACAAAGATAGAACTGATGTCTGTAGCATTTCCCCATAAAAGGATGCCATAAGACATAACACTATGGAAATAACTAAAATAGACCAACCGAGCTGTGTTTATATCAGTTAGGTGTCTAATTTTCCTTACTGCGAATGCTGCAGAACTGAGTCTTTTCGACAATCCAGCTATATGGGGCCCCCATTGCAATTTATGATCCAATGTAACTCCAAGGAAAACTGTTGTTTCAACAAGGTCCAACACTTCGTCGTTGATAAGTACATTGGTTTGCACTTGTTTCACATTTGGCATAGTGAACTTGACACATTTAGTTTTTTTACTATTGAGTACTAAGTTATTAGCGCTGAACCAATGTACTACGTCAGAGAGAGCATTATTCACATCGTCAAGGTTAGCTTTTTGCCGGTCTATCTTAAAAATCAGAGAAGTATCATCAGCAAATAATACAATATCGTGTTTATTGCTTACCATGTAAGGTAAATCATTAATATAAGTTAAAAAGAGAAACGGACCAAGAATTGAACCCTGTGGAACACCCATCTCTATTAGACACCCCGGAGATGTTACGCCATGTATATCGACTTTTTGTATTCTATTACTTAGATATGAAGATATAAGTTTTAGAGCCAGGTCTCTTACACCGTAGTGATCTAAAGACAAAAGATGAGAATATGAAACAAAACATTAACATCCGTAATTTGGATACAGAACTCTAACAGTATATTTAACTGAATTGCATAATAAGGATTGTGGCAAATTATGGTCTCTGCCTATCCCCATGGGATACAGGTGTGACCACTTGCATTGCATAATAATGCAAAAATCATGTGGACTTGATAATCTGATAAGTGATGATGGATTAGTAGCATTGGGGAACCACCTTTACAAATTATCTTTAAAACAATTACTAATTATGATAAGGGAATGCAATTTCTTATTAATTTGTAAAAACTTGTGTCATTACATTTAGTCTAGAAATTTTGGTGTTTTCTACGAACTTTGTATGATCAACCATTTTCCATTTATTAATTCACTAAGGTTTCTCAGCGACGCACTCGTGGTCGAGTGTCGGCTTTAAAGAAACGAAATTGAACCTTGTCTTCTATGTATTATGTATCAATTTACTATGATTGAAACCAACGCTCGTCGTTGAGTTCGACGCTGAGAAACCTTACAGAATAAAGCACCAGCTGTGTGACAGTGACAGATGTATACGCGTTATATCTATCTCATTATATGAGTTAAAATATCAAGGCAATAAGAGCATGAAGTATGAACCCTACCATAAGATAATATATCTATTCATGAAACATTTGTTTCAGCAAAGACTGCTTGTAAATGGGACTACAACAGCCTGTTACTTTGGATCACTCCATGTAGAAGGAACATTGGAATTGGCCAAGAGTGCCATAAAGCATCACCAGAGGGCGCTGGTGGGCAAAGTGAGCATGAACATGAAAAATGATGCTGGCTACTATAATGATACTGAAAGAGAACTCGCTGATACCGACACTTTTGTATCCACAGTTTTAAGCTATCAGGTAAAAATATATACTATAGTACTTACCTAAGTTACACCACAAAAAGGTGCCGTTACGAGCTATGAGCGCTCAGCGAAAATATGACTACTGCGCATTCAAGGTCAGCGCGTAATATCTCGTGACGGCATCTATATTTATTTAATTAGACAACATATAATCTTACAGCTTACGCCAACACATTTATACATTTAGATTACAATTCAATAGTGATATATCTATATATATACAGATAAATACAATTTAAGCTAAAAAAAAGCTGTTAATTTGGAATTTGAAACAGACACTTAAATTTTATTTATCTAATGTAATCTAAAATTTTAAATAATGAAAATAAATTTCTTACCATTTTCAGAATAATTTAGTGCAGCCAATAGTAACACCAAGATTCGCTGTGAGCTGTGATGGTGAACTAATGAGAGGTCTGGCTCAAATTGCTGACAAATACCAGTGCAGGATACAGGTACATCATTTGGAGCACTACTTTTATATTATAGGTATACTTTGATATCATGAACATAAATGTGCGTTCAGTAATTTTTTGTTTTCCTGGCGCGATTTAGAGAAATACGCATTTCTCCCTGACTGTGTTACCTGAGCGCTCAAAAGTCGTGACGGCACCTATAACGCATACAAATTATTATTTACTAGCTGTCCCCGCAGTTCTGTTACTTTTTTCATGGGTGAGCTGTTTAAATTTGTCGCACACTTTATATATAGAGATTTATCAAATTAAAATTATACTACACTCATCCAGACTATTTCAATCATATTTTAGTGTAGCCATTCTTAATTGACGCTTACTTATATTCTGCAATTATTTTTGATGAAGATTTGCAAAATCTATTTGTTTTCAGAGCCACATATCAGAAAACGTAAAGGAAATAGAATTGGTGCTCTCGATGTTCCCGGACTGCAAGTCTTATGGTGATGTCTATTTCAAGTATGGCCTGTTAACTGATAGGGTAAGTCATTTTACGGTAAAAGTCGCGAAGCCATTCGTTAAACACAGAGAACTTTATAAGTAGGGGAGCACAAATACATAAGCAACTTGAGACTTGCCCTCACTTCAATTTGGCAATTTCTTTAGAATGTTACAATATTTTTCTCTTGCATGTCAATAAAACTGTACCAAAATACAAAATAACTTTGTATGGAAATGGCGACTTCAATGTATACTATTTTAAGATGTTATAGTATTTGATCAACAGAGGAGCTCGTGGTACAGTTGCTATTGTGCATATCATCCGATCAGCGAAGCTAAGCAACCCTAACCCAAAGCAATAATTAGATGGGTGACCGCCCGAGTTCCCTCCGTGCCTCAGAGAGCACGTTAAGCCTTCGGTCCCGGTCGCCAATTTCACATCTTTGACAATCGTTTCTGGTCAGTCAGAGGCCTAAGATAGTCTAACAACTGGTTTAACCCAGATTACCTGTTTTCCTCGTTAAAGGGGTTACGAAGGTCAGTCCCTTCGTGTAAAAATCAGGAGATCTGCCGCATGTGGATGAATTAAGAGCCGACCCCAACAATTCATGGGATAGGGCCAGGGAGATTATGAATAATTTGTGAATATATTGTATACATTAATGTTACAGACGATCATGGCCCATGGAGTACACTTGAAAGAAGAAGAAATCAAAGAAATGGTGAACCTAGGGACCTCTCTGGCCCACTGTCCGGCGTCCAACACTCGACTCAAGTCTGGCCTGTGTCCTGTGAAGAAGCTTCTCAATCACGGTGTCATTGTTGGCTTGGGGACAGGTAATTTCTACCTCATGTCTGTTTTCCCCGAAGGGGAAGGCAGAGGTATTCTTATACTTTTTTTTCCTCTTATTTAGTTGTAAATTTAGTGAGATTTTCGCGATGTAATACGAAAAGTGTTGCCACTGGTATTTATTTATGATGTCACTTAGTGGGCGGTGTACTTATAGTAGGTGTACTAACATTTTGTCAGAGCCTGTAGACAACATTATACTCTACACTTATAAAAACGATACAAAATGTATGGGAATGACACTGCTATCCATTTTGTATCGCTTCTCTTAGTGCAAGCGCGAGAGAATATTCCATTGTCTAGGTCTCCTCTCTCTCTCTATATATCTCTCTCCCTCTCTCTCTCTCTCTCTCTCTCTCTCTCTCTCTCTCTCTCTCTCTCTCTCTCTCTCTCTCTCTCTCTCTCTCTCTCTCTCTCTCTCTCTCTCTCGGGGCGATCCTATTGCCATTTGCACCCAACAGTCAACAGTGGATGTATATGTGCTGAATATAATGATGGTGATAATAAAAACATAAGCAAGGAACCTAATACCAATGTTTACTTTAACAACTTAACTTTTTGAATCTGTTATAGGGAAACTTATTTACCTGATAAGGACAGTGGTATAAAAATATATATTTATTAAGTGTTGTTTTAAGCTCTATCCTCTACCTTTTTCGGTAGGCAGGAACTTAAACATTTCTCTGGCCTTATCCCACACATAGTTGGGGTCAGCACTTGATTCAACCCGATACGGCTGATCACCTGATTTTTATACGAAGCGACTGCCATCTGACCTTCGCAACCCCTTTTAGGAGGAAAATATGTGATCTGGGTTAAACCAGTTCTCAGACTCTCTTTGGTCTCCGACTGACCTGTAACAAGCGCCTGGGATTTATATTGCGAAACGCTCAGGACTTTAGAAATCCTAATGTTATTGCCGTCATATTTGGTTCTCTAGTTCGCAGCAAACTAGAATCTAGCGCATGCGTTTGGAATCCTTAAGAAAATAAGTACATGCTACTCTTAGACAAGATACAAAATGCGTTCCTAAGGTTTCTATACAAGCGCCTGTATGGGTACTATCCATACCTGTATCCAACGAAGTATCTTCTTGGATGTTTGGGCTATAACTCCTTAGAGGTGAGAAGGAACTTTGACCAAATGTCAATTATGTGTAAGGTGCTTCGTGGATATATCAATGCCCCTGAATTACTTGAAGAGCTGACTAAAATATTTGTGCCTGACAACTACACACGTGCTAGGAAACACAGGCTGTTTTCGATATCGGCGGGTCGTACTAAGTCGCGATCATACTCTCCTGTCCCTCGCACTCTCTCTGCGCTCAACGCTCTCTTGGAGTCACACTCTGAGTGTGATTTGTTTGCGGATGAATGGCAGACGATCATGTCGGCATGTCTGGAGTATTGCGAGGCGAATGTTTGATTGTGTTTGTATTTTTTATAATATGCTGTTTATATAATTCTATGTATTGTGTACTGTATATATATTGTGTAGTATTGCTACGTTTTGTGTAATTGGTTACTGGCCGTTCAAAATGTATATTTCAAATAAATAAATAAACAAATAAATTAACTTCGCTGATCGAATGATATACGCAATAGCTACTGTGCCACGAGCACAGTTGCTATTCCTCCTTAGGCAGGAACTTAAACGAAAAAATTATTTTTCGTAGATGTGTCTGGTGGCGATCAATCGACTATCTTAGACTCGTTGCGGAGAGCTATGGACGTCGCTACTAGCCTCGAAATGGAGAAGGACACATCATACGCACTGGATTGGAAGGAAGCGTTCTATCTGTCAACACTGGGAGGGGCCCAAGGTAACACATTTTTGTACATGAATAAAACTTGCTATTATGTAGCTTAATAAACGGAACGGAAAATAACGAAACGGAAGTTTTTTAGTTTTTTTTAAATAAAAGTAAAGGCAGTCTTTATAACATCGGCTATCTGTCAGTGAGAGTCCCGTTATAATCTGTCCAGTCGGTTCATCTCAAAAGGTTTTTTCATACAAACTTTCAACCCTAGCCGTGGTGGACTTGAGGTTTGAGCAGTCGCCTGCTACGCAAGCGACGCAAGCTCGAATCCCAGCGGGGCTGGGCTAATGAGTTTTTCTAAAAAAACTTATGTACAGAGATTTCACACCACGTGCTTTACGGTGAAGCAAAACATCGTGAGGAAACCTGCATATTTCTGAGAAGTAATTCAATGACGTATGTAAAGTGTCTAAGACGGCGATGGACTCACTATCTGTCACGTTGGCACTTAATCATCTTCGGTGAAATGTGGGTGTTGTGATTAGTTGTAATCACAACACCCACATTTCACCGCAGAGGTGTTGACCTCTGCCTACCCCTTCGGGGAATAAGGCTTGAGCATATGTATGTATGTACTTTCAACCCTAATTAGGGTTGATAGTTTGTATGAAAAACCTACATTTTTGAATGGATAGATTTCATGAATGATGAATAATCGCATTTAACTAAGTATACTAATATAATGAAGCTAGTGTGGTCTTGCTAGGTAAGGTGAATGAAATAGTATAAACACAATTTTCAAAATAAATGTCTTAAGGTAAGCAGGCAACCGGTTTTGTGAGGATGATTCTACCCCAGGGTTATGCTATTGTATATATGTACTGGAATTTGTTAATACATATAAAAATAAAAATGTTACAGCCCTGAAAATGGATGATAAAATCGGAACCCTGGATGTAGGCAAAGAGTTCGACGCATTACTAATAGATGTATTCGCGCCCGGCAGCCAGATAGACCACTATGGCTGGAACCCTGGTAATACTGGCGAGGAACACGCGCTCAGTCTCATGGAGCGGTTTATTTACTTGGGAGACGACAGGAATATCACACAAGTATATGTACAGGGAGAGAATGTCAAAAATACTGCAGATGACAAAGTTATGAATGACCGTAAGAAAAAATGTGTCATGAGTTAACGCTTCCATGTAGATAAATGCATCTTTAAACCTTATATGTAAATGTGCAGATTTTATATTCGTTCAAAACGTGTGCCTTAATTTGTGATAAGCTTATATTTATATTGGAGTTTTCTATCTTATTATTTATTTTCAATCGCTCAATTTATTGTATTAATTTAATGCAATGTTAATTTTATCAAATCATTTATGACTGACAGAAATACTGGAAATTTTGTTACTATTTAAAAATAGAGCATTTTATTTATATGTGACAAAAATATTTACAATAAAACTATGTAATGTATGTATGTGTCTACAATATATGGGTTTTCCAATATTAAACATTTTAATAATCTGTTATACTTTTATTCTCGTGTAATCTTTATAATTTACGTAAAAAATGTGCAAATATAATTGGACAATAATAAAACTGAATGTACACAAATGAATACTATAGTACATAATACTAAACGGAATTATTGAACGCCCAACAATCACAATACTTTTACAATTTTGCGATAATAAATAATAACACATTAAGTTAGGGTGTTATATAATTATAACCGTTAAATAACAATTCCTCAATAATAATAATAATCCGATTAATGAACACTGTTCCAATTTTGTTAAAGCAATGGAGATCTAACATTTTATGACAGAATATAATACTCAAATGCAACTGGTGTAAAATACTTGTATCGGTGGAATGATAGCCTAGTCGTGTATTCGAGTGTTAGTTACATAATAAATTACAATTACATATACAAATACAAACAGTCTTATGAAAAAAATCTATCTAAATATTAGAGCAATTTTATTGTACAAAATACATACTCATCAATAGTAATAAAATAAAAAAATGTTAATATAGTATTTAAAAAATAGGACGTACTTGAATATGATGAAAAATATATAATTAATAGCTAATGTTACAATTTACAACACATTAACTCGATATTATTACAATCACTGTATAATTTTAAACTTCGTATGACAACACTACTTTATAGTATAAATTTGCTGAAGTCGACATTGGAACAAATCTATTCTGTGATGTTTACAATATAAATTTAGAATAAAAACTTGTTATCGGAACAGGAATATCAAACCTACATTTTCCAGAAATAAAAAATGCCGGTATTTCACACCTATTCTCATCTAAATCCTATTTAAGCAATATTTTTATCAGATATAAGTTATATTTGTGATGGTAATAACATTGTTGTAATCTGAAAACTACACATTAACTACGCATTAGTTACATCCTATAACTAATCATTGAACACAGGTACTTGGATGCGTAAATCCAAAGTACACAAGCCAGGTACCAGCTTTAAATCACGAACTCGTCCCCCAATTTATAACATTAGGGGTATTAACGTCTCAAACTATCGCAGGAATATATTATCTATATTATGGATAGGACAGTTCCAAACATATGTTTATAAAGGTACATTACAATATGGCCACTAAACAGCCGTATTTATGATCGAATTATTACATAACTTAAATCATTAACATTAACAAATGATTACAACAAAAATACTTTGAGCTGCCTTCAATTCACAATACTAGCGTTCAGATAATGTGTCTGAACATTGGATAAATTTCAATGAACGGCTTTTGACTTGCATTGATGTGACTAACCTAAAACCAGTCTTAGAAATAAACTTACAGTACAAATATATATGTGCGAACAAAATGTGCTTACCGAAAAACTCCCGGGTGAATGAGAAAACACACATACGGATGCTAGAGAAAATTATAATCTCAACTAAAATATAGGGTCTACACATTTTTAGCGAACATTTTTGGCACAGAGCTTCTGTTGGTTGTACATGATATGCATTATATTTTATTTATTTTTGGGGTACTTTAATATTGAATTATACAACAATGATACGCATTGCCGCACTATACACATATCATCCTACAAACATCGAACCTTAATAAAGGTTAAAAGCCTAAACATCTGCAATTTACCCCAAAAATAAGTAATATGTAAGTTTTTTCTATACTTTGAAATTGATATGTACCACTTACTGATGCCCCCTTGCCAAAAAAGTTCGCTTAAAAATTCTACACTGTATATAACAAAGAACTCAAGACACACTACAATACTGGTATTTAGTATCATTAAAAACTTAAGTAACTTCACAGTTGATCCGTACAAAAATGTTTACAGTTTATTAGCAACTTAAAATTGGTGTTCTACTAGTCTTATAAACTGAATAACATGTTAAAGATTTTAAACCTAAAATTATATAATAATTAATGAATGAAATAAAAAAATACTTTTATGTCAACAGTTGAAAGAAAAACAAAGATGAATTTGAAATTTTCATAAGATAGTTTTCCATTATAACTAGCACCTATATTTATCAAGATCCAAAATGTTATATTAAGTTGTAAATACCAAGAGAATTGAACTATAATTATAATATACATAATATATTATACGCGACAAGTTATATAAATTGTACTATTCAATAATAGACAACATAATTGCAACATGTGAACTTGACCTTACATATCCTCGTGAAAATTGTTTTATATCTCAGTCTTTTATGTGGCTCCGTCGTTGAAAAATAGACTTTAAACCAGTAGTACTAAGAGCCATATTTTGTCACCTGTAATTTGGCATAGTGTGATGTGGGTGTATGAAGTAACTAACCACATTCCCCTTATTACAAAAAATTGTTTAAGCGAAGACTAGACCAAATTTGGACAAAACTAAGTCCATCCTTATTTAAATCCGTATCAGAGAAAGAGATGGAGTTACTTTTAAACCATGGACTACAATAGGTTTTGTAATAATAGGGGAATCGTAAGCAAACTATAGTTGCCGTTAAAGTAAGGAAGTGAGGTAGAAAGAAATGCAAAGCGTTAATATGTTGTAGTTTGTTTCTAAAACTTAAATTTTACTCTTCAAACGTAATAACTAAATATCTGGACTATAATAATAACTAAATTAAATATATTTACAGGAATGTTTTAAGTCGCGATAGTTTAGATGCTCGTTACACATCTACGTATCGCAATGACTGGGTGTTCTATCGTCGATAAACTAAAAAATATACTAGTTGCTTTACAAGGGTGCGTTCAAACTACGTGCAAGATCAGTGGAGCAATAAAAGTAAGAAATAATGCCAAATATAATAGCTTCTTTAATCATGAGGAATTTTAACGCACCCGGGGCCAAACATGAGCTCTAATTGCAATGATAGTTCAGCTGTGTGACAGAGACCGACTTAACACTTTATATACATCTTTCTCATCTTTCTCAGTCAAATTAACATAGCAGTAAGAAGTTATGGTAAGGCCTCTGTTAGCATAACCGATATAATGATAGGGACTCACTCAGACAATACGAATATATGTTTACTATTCAACCTCCTTTCTAAAATACCTATTGTTTTAAATTTAAGAGATATAATTATAGATTATGCGACTCGACATCTATCAATACTATTAATTTCAATTCAGTCAAAAGAAAGTTATTTTGTTCTCGTCCGTTCTTATAACTTCACAATTTGCTAGTTTACTTTGGCGCCGGAGAAATAGAGAGCTCGAATAAATTTTAATTTAAAATTTGTTAAGTCAATGAAAATGACGTAAATATTAAACTATAATTTAAAATCGTTTCAATTATCAAAATGCTCGAAAAGTCTATAATGAGATCTGAAATTTTTAATAAAAAAAAATCGCATTCTGTACCTTTCGTTATTTAACACTCGCTTTTGAACGGCCATTCATTCGTTTTAAATATTATATTTAATCGTTTTAAGTATTATATAAACCGTGCAGATATAAATTTGGAACTCACATTCTCATCATTCTTTCACAAATTAGTTGAGATATTATAAATGACTACATCCCGATCACTCATTTAAACAAACTTAATTTATACAATTTTGCTAGCGTTGTCTAATGCTAAACCAATAATATGACAAAATCGTCCTAGCCATATATTTTAAATTGAAACGTATAAATATTCGCAGCCCGTGCTCTACTAAAGATAATATTGCGTACGATAAGCTTCTATTGCATTCGTTAAGCTTATTTTATTATTACCATTACGCACAACAATAATCATATTAGCAGACGCACCGAATCATATGTAAATTACACGTATAGTTAGCTAGGGAGTTCTCACATTCAGTCAATGTACATTTGAATGTTATTAACATAATCAAATATTTTCTTATTGAAAAACATTGAACACATGTTTTTATTGCAGATATCGCTTTCCGTTACAAATAATATTTAATTTAAAAAATACTCAAATGAATGAGAATGTGAGAATACCCTTAAAATTTTGCAACTGACATAATCATTTTCACAACAACAATAATTGAACATCGCTAGACAGTACATCGGTAATTATTTAATTATACATAACCGACTTAACAATAGTTGACAGATATACTATAACAATTTGTTTGTTTCAGTTTGTCTGTCTAGTTTGATTCGAAAAGCGACTCTAAATACTTACATTTTAGAGTGTATCTGAGGCAGATAAATGCTTCGATCCATTGAAAACGAATTATGGATCACTTAAAATTACTTAGCCTCGGAATATACCACAACATGTCTATGTGTTGTTGTATCTTCGTAGAGCGTTCGTGCGTAATCCAGGAACCTGGAGTTTCTACGCTCTATATGTTATGGCCAGAAAATTTACCAAGGTTGGAGAGCGAGTGGATTGCTGAACAGCTGTTTCGAGGTTTTCTCCAATAGCAGGTCAAAGTGTTGCATCTTGGTAGATCATTTAGATGAAAATCAGAATCCTGAAGTTCGTACGCTCGGTCAGACGATTTTTTCGAGGTTTGCGAAGGAGCGGCATACCCATTGCAGGTCGAAGTGTGGTTTCGTTGAGCGTTGAGGTGTGATCCAGGGTCGGTTACCTGGAGCTCCTGCGCTGGGCGGCGGGTCAGGCGGTCACTTTACGAGGCTGGAGAGCGAGCGGCACCTCAGCGTCGTGCACGAGCGAGCGGCACGCGGCGCCGCCGCCGCACACCCGCGACCGCCGCGAGCGACGACGCGACCCACCTATATTACATACACATACTTACCCACCGCACGCGCGCTGTGGCTTTCATCGTATGCCAGGTGCCGTCACGAGTTATGAGCGCTCAGCTAAAATAGTGAGGATAACTGCACATGTATTTGTTCGCGCTCAGTCCATACAAGACTCAAAAAGTTACTGCTTCTTGAATGTGCGAAATCAGCGCTCGTAACTCGTGGCGGCAGCTTAAGTTTTCCCGAGTATCATATGCAAAAAATAGTTACTTTGGAAACTTTAACCCGCTATCTTACACGTAAATAATTTTTCAAATCGGACCTGCGCCTGAGATTAGCGCGTTCAAAAAAAGAACAAACTCTTCAGCTTTATATATTAGTATAGAGTTTAGATTTCTAGCATATGATATATGGGCTAAAAGTGTAGCCTTTCCGTCCTACCATGACGGTTTCTGAGATATCGTTTGTATGAAAGGTTGACATCACAACATCGTACTGATTGATATCTCAGTTACCGACTTAGTCAAACGTTAGGCCTATAGTCAGTTTTGCATACGCTGAAAACCACAATAATATCTGTAGAACATTTAATTCAACACGCCACATACGTGCGTTTGTTTTTTTAGGAGAAAAACTCGCAATATTGCTTTCAAAGCAGCAAATTTATAAGGCGCGTATTATATTATGTGGCGTGTGTATGACAGCCAGACGTCGATGTAGTAAAACACTTGGTTATTAATTTTACTATCTAGATTAAAAAACGTGATATTAATTAAATGAATGGCGTGGAAACCTTAATAAAAACCAAATTCAACTCAAATTATCGGTGCCAAGTGTCAAACTACAGCAAACCCGTGTTCAAAATTGTACGAATTGATTTCCGAATACAGATTCGCCCCGTCGCGTCATGCTGTTCATTTTATAAAATCAAGCAAATAATGTGAAAAGGCATGAACACGTTGTCAAAAAACAAATACGTGCGTCTGATTTGTTTTCTATTTTGAAAATGTGATACGACAATTAATACTCCATGGTTATGTAAATGGCAAACAATCTTAAAAAATATTCAGGGAGCAATTTTTTATTTTACGAATACAAAATGACGCATATTTTAATTTAAAATAAAAGTTATACTAATCGATCAAAACGAGAATAGTAAAACTGTCATTTTCTCAATTTCTCCTTCCGATATTGTCTTGCGCTTTTATATATTATCTGAAAATGGCAGCTCCACCATTATAATTTTATCAAGTAGTGCGTTGCTCCCTCATCATTATAAGCTGAACAAAACGTAATGTTGCAATGTGTAACATTTACAAAAATGCAATAACATAAATGATGTGGGGTACAATTTAAGGCGGACACTATGGTTGTGACTGTTTTGATGACACAATGCAATGCGGTCCATGTTTGTGACTATCCAAGCTTGGTGTAATGCTCACTCTTCATAACGACACACATGCTCACATACATATCTACGAATACTCTACGTACAGTGCCCCAAGATTTTTTCTGACCGCTTCCTCCCCACTGCTCAACCAGTTGAATAGTGGGACAGTAGGACATAGGTAGTATTACTGGACATTTTATGCTCCATGCTCAACTATTTTTTACACGTTCGAACATCCTCGCTTGTCCTTGCGTTTTGAGCTTATTTCGTATGGTGACGTAAAACTTCCCAAATTCGCCGCTTGGGGCGCTTTTTAACGTTGTCATACAAAATGAGGAATATGTGCAGGCGATATGGTGAACGTATAAACATATCAAAAACTATACTTGGGGCACAGGTCCTGTCACGAGAAAAAAAAAATTTGTATACACTGCGCATATTTTTATTCGTGCTTATAGTCTCTAGACAGAGACGGACACATAAAATGACTACTGAGAATTCCAAAGTTCTCGTTCTTAACTCCTGACGGGACCTGTCCACGTACACACACATGCCTTTTACGTGCGACTCTTCCCATAATACCATACAATGTCGTGTAATTGTAACGTAAAATATCTCTTAGCTACGCAATTTTTATTAATATTTTAAAGTAATTTATAGCTACTGGTGACCAACCTTGGTTTTATCAGATTTGTTCGTAAACATATTTTTTTCAATGTCTAACTAGTTAACGGTCAGAGTTAACTATAGTTTCGATATATTTATAAAATAAAAACAAGAATTGGTCTGCGTTACATATTTCTAGGAAAATTAAAAAATAATAAAAATAATACATATTTTTAGGTGTCTTCTGTCGGTATATAATAAATAAAGATAATACATAATATAACATGAGTTATTAAGTTTTTTCAAAGCCTTAAATCCGCTTTTTTAAGCGGTATATATGTGGCTTGTAGTAACTGTGTTGTGGTCTTCTGGAAGAATGAAGTCCTTAATTTGGTACCTATTTATCATTAAAATGTCACAAGAACTGTGAATAAAAAACAACGTGTAGTAGATATTATCTTCGTTACCCAGAATATGATATTAAACAATTAAATGAAATAACATAAAGATTGGATAAGTGCGCCATACACATAGCAGACAGTGGCATGCTACAGTGACGTGCGATGACTGGGACGGGCGGTGACCATCTCATGCGAACTAAGCCAAGTGAGCGCATAGCACTTCCACCGTGTTAGACGTCGAAGGCTTTCATACACTACTTTTACATCTGTTTTACCAAACACTGCAACACATCACCCGCAAAAGCGACTATTAGCTTCGCGTACATTTCGAACAATAACAAATTACGATGGAACCGTAAGAGTACCGTAACCATAATGTTAATATCCCGAACGATCGTTATCTACATCAGAAATGACACGATTGCGAACCCTCCAGCATTTTGCATTCTACGAATCCAATTTTATTTGAATATACCCCGCAACCAAATTGATTACTCGTAGTTAAGAGATCGTAAAACGCATCGTACGTAAGGGTGCGGAAAGCCTTCGACATGCGCCGGTTAGTCCTGAGCACCGAAGCGAACGAACACATAATCACAGTACCGGTGCGCGAGGCTCAAAACAAAAAGTCTAGGCAGGCTATAAGCACGTATAGCGCCGTGCTCTCGCCGCGAGCCTGTCCCGAGCAGGAGGCGGGGGCGCGGGGAGCGCAGGGGGCCCGGGGGGCGGGGGGCCGCGTACCGGCGCGCGGCCGCGGCGCGTCCAGCGAGGCGGCCGGCTGCAGGAACCACTCCGACCGCGTGCGCATGCGCGCCCGCTGCCGCTCGTGCACCTACGCACCACCTCACGTCACTCCACACCTCCGCCTCTAGCCCGCGTGCCTACTCCCTGCCTCCCTGCCTACTCGACTATTTTGCGACTGGGGAAACTACATTGCGTTTTTTGGTACTAATATAATTCTGCCGCCTTCCCCTCGTTCCACTCCACAGCAACTACGTAAAACTGTAAAACGAGCGAACAAAATCTAGTATTCAATTCAATCTAAAGTTCAATGAGGACCGTGATAGAATGAAGAACAATATTTAAGAACTTTTTATTTGGGATTTTAATAAACTTATATATTATGGTATTATTAACTGGAAGGACCATCGCCGACCGATTTGTGTTAAGTTCCCACCCAAAATTACGCTACATGTAAATTGACTCGTTAATATAGTTAATATGAAACAAGAATGTTAGTCGCTCAATTAGTGTTTCTACTAACTTAACCGTTAGTGGGTAACAAACGTGGAACTATAGAATGTTAATACCGTAGGCAAACCACAGGTAGAACCATACCACAACCTTCAATAATGTTAATTAACACAACCTGTCGCAGTCACATTGTGATTGGTAAACGCTGAGCTCGCTATAAGAGTGTATGTTCGTTCTTATCGTGTCTGTGCTTGCACCCAGAGTGCAGCCAAGCATGGGTGTCATCAAACAGATGTGCGAACGCCACACCGTCATCTACCAAGTAGGTACATTTGTGATATATTACCTATTAGACCTCATGGTGTCGCAGAAAGAGACTCTTCTGTCAGTCATAGAACATAATCACACATCAAGTAAGATAATAGGAAATATCTAGTATCTAACAGATCAGCCACAACTTCACCTAAATGTTTACAGGGTAACAGAGCGTCAGTCATGCAATTTGAAGAGTTGAAATATGAACCATACACAAAACTTAATGCTGCACTAAATTAAAATTTAATTATTTATGTATAATTATTTGTCTTTGTTTATTTTACTGTCCATATAATTTATGGTTAATATTTCTTTAGAATAGTATGAAGGAGACAGACTGCTGTAGGCTCTACAGGGATACGAAAGTGTTTTCACCATCACTTATAGAAAATATCCTTTAGTGTGCGCTAGAATTACAAACATACCTCGTTTAACATCCAATTGGTGATACAATTGGATCAGGAACATTGGGCACACAGATGAATAATAATACGACCCTTACTGTCACATCATGTTGAGATCGATGCAAATACATCACACATAACACCGAGCACCAGTATTTGTATATATATCTTTTGACTTTCCATCGAGTGAAATGTGGTGGTCACATGTCGTACTAATAAAAAAATATTTACTCCTTACATGTTGTGTTGTTTGATGTACTTGTAACGATCACGAAATAAATGCGAGCAACTGTTGTTGAGACATACATAGTAACACTCCATGGTATACATTAGATCAATAGGGACCGTTTCTCTAAGGACACAAGCCTATAAGTCTCTAGGGATTAGAGATTAGCTCTTGGGACGGGATCTACATATTTTAATATCTTTTCAATATTAAAAAGAGCGTTGTCTCTAAAAAAATTTAAATTTTTTGCCTAAAAATGACAGTAAAACACGTGACACCCCTTACTGATATATCGCCGCGGTTGCTTATAATCTCGTAGTAATTATTACGCGTCTGTGTGAGTGTATTATATCGAACGCTTTGTTCCAAGACAGCGTATCGCTAGTAGTAAGCATATGTATACTGCGCTATTGGCAAGTCTTGGGTCCTTTAGAGAAATACAGAAGACTACTATTAGTATTCTAGCAAAACTTGGTAGTATGAAGTACTTAATTAATTTCTAAAAGTGTACTAATGTTCAATGTTTATAATAGATACGTTGTTATAAAAAACAGTCCATACTGTTAGCTGGAAGAATATTTTCTACTTAAGGAGTATGGAACGAAGAATGTATTATCATAGATTTAATTTCAACTCTATTATTTTACTGTTAAGATTGTCTATGCAATATGTCTCTAACTGTTTATTTTCGTTCTCAAAGTTACTTCTTACAGAATACTAGTTATAAAGAATTTTAAAAGTAGTAAGACTGAAATCGCAGAAAATAATGTAAATGAACTGAAATAAAATTGATTACGTAATAGTATATATTATATATGAATATATGAATGGACAACTACGTTATCGAGTAAAACTTTTCGTCCTATACACATATAATATTAAGAAGAACATTACTGTAATTGATTCACGCAAAACCGTTCCCTACCTATTCCATTCGGGCATTAACTCACAACGGGATCTATAAAAAAGGATATCGTAATATGTCGTTAAATCTCTTTTTTTTAGGACGAAGTAACTTATTCCTAAAATCAATTACTCAAATTCATCAAGCAGTTTGAGACACAGTGAATAAACATTAAAGTTGGTCTAAGATAAAACGCACCCAAATCCTATCACATGAAGGGTCAGTTTAAGTTAAACATTCTGCAATTTAATTGCAGGTATAGTGAGTAAAATGTACGTACCTGAGGCAAATAAGAAAGGCTCTTAGTGCTCTCTGCGTATCTGTTGATGGCGCGCAGTTCGTCCAGAGTCATGTGCGGGCTCGAGTTGCTGCGCGACGACTGGGATGACGAACTCACTGACACCTGATCCATTATACACATCATAAGAAATCAATACAAATAAATACAATTCTAGTGTCTGTTTATAATTGAAAATTAACAGATTATCACCAAAAGCATTTTGAGAATATATATAAGGTACTTACCTAAAAAACAATTTACCAAAAATGTAACCGCCTTTAAAAAGAAGAACTAAAATTTTGTGAAATAGTAATTTATTTATTTTGGAGTTAGTGCCAAATATAGCATCAAACTCGGTATCAAACAACAACTTCAAAGGTAAGTAATTTATTGTTTGACTTTTTGCAAAATGCACCTACACCAGTCACAGCCCATCAAGGTATTCTCATCAATACGAATTCATTAATCAAGCCCAAACACTAGGTATTTGCCGTAAATCATTGAGGAGTTCCTTCGACTATCTTACGGCTCCATCATCAGATCGAGGGAGAAAAAAATAACAGTCGAATTGATTGCCTCCTCCTTTTTTTTAGTCGGTTAAAAATCTCTTTGTCCGTTTGTTTGAAAACCTGTTAATTTGGAATTACAAACACGGTGATCCTTTCCAAAAATTACGAATGTAATTCGCTACTGCAGAAATAGTGATTGGAGCAATTGCAACCTTAAAGACGCTCTCCTCGAGCGAGATGGAGAGGCGCGTGCAGGAGTCGAGCAGCGAGTGCTCCGGGATGACCCCCAGCCCGAGCACGCCGCCTGCCGCGCAGCCGCCGCCCGCGCCCGCCAGCGCCGGCATCGACTGACACTCCTCCGACTTCGTTAGACCTGACACACCACAGCTTTTTTTTTCGATATGGTCTCTTGCAGTTGGTAGGGGGGAGTTACCTAAAATACTTAACCGGACTAAAGAGCGAGACCCAAGGGACTCCAGCCGAGTTTAAACTTAAAAACTAAGCAACGCAGCTAAGAGCACCCCGGTGCGGGGCTCGGACCTCAGCTTAGGGCGTTGCTGGGGGATGAGCTAGGGAGCTGGATCTGAGTGGTATTACCATATATACATACATGCGCTCACGACTGTACCCCACAGGTGTAGGCAGAGACCACCGTTTGCCACATGCTACGATCCTTCTTCTTTCGCTTCATCCGCATTCATGCATCTCTTCATAAATTTTCTTCGGTTACGAATGCTCTGAATTTGACCTTTCTGATAAATACTATAAATTTGGTCATAGTTCTTCCTTCGACTACACTTTGTAGGTTACATTTTACCAGTCTCTTAAAAAGCCTGCCAAGAGAAGAAATGGAGAAACGAACCAAGTTTCTTTCTACCATTTATTTTTAAGTATTTTAAAACATTTGTCATCTAAACGTCCAACTATCTATCATGTATTATTCGAAAATAAGGCATATACTTCTCGCCAGGATCTTCTCAGTAGAAGCAACCTTCCGAACCTGGCGGTAGCATGTATAATCCTAGTAATCGTGTCGTTCTGACGATCCGAACGTACTTTGTAAAAGTCTAATCAAATAACGATATTCTGAAATTTAATTATAATGTAATTAACTTTGCTTATATTTTCTTTTTCGGGTTATTTTTTCGTATTCATTATTTTTATTCAAACCACCGGTTTGACTTAACTTCCTAGAAAAACCCCCTTTGGCTACTAGTTTTGATGTCAAATAAAATATGTAAATTAAATCCTTTGGGAAATATTTTCCCTCAAACAAATAATGACCACGCGAAATTATGGGATACCTGATTAGTCAATTTAATGTTACAAATGGTAAACAGTTTAAATACTTAGAATCAATTTCAAAGAGTTAGTACAGTACAAATGAACACATACAAATACTGCGATATCGCCATTAAAAAAACATACTTATACAAATGTTATGAGTGATGCACTCGATATTATCGATATATCTATTTCATACCAAACAATCAAATTAAACTACTCGAATAGTGGTGCTACCAAAAACCAAGCTCCCAAAATGAATACCAAATTGTTTTAAACTAAAATAATATAATTGGTGGGTGTTAATTTGAAAAATACCATTTTCGACTCACCAAATATTTGCATGACACTATTATTGACTATATAATTAACTTGATATATTAACAACTTAATCGATTCTCTTTCGGACGACCTGCGAAAGATGTCCTTTTCAAATTAGAAAGGAATTTGGAAAAAAAATAGATTTTTATAGATGAAGTCTTTTCTTTACCTTCCAAATTGAATTTGTTGCCCCAACGATCGCATTCGCATTGAAGCCAAGTCTTCTCCGCTTCTAAAGACAGCTGCCCTGAAAATATTAAAGAAATATTTTTGGTTTATACTTTATTATGTTGTAGCGTATAATTGCGTATACGACAAGAGGATATGTTACCAAAGACAATGCAATTTACGAGTTCCAATTTCAAACATTAACATTGAAATATTTTACATTCCCCTAAACATGTTTAAAATGATATTCGTTAAAACAGATTATCCTATAAATGCCATATAATTAAGGTCAATAAAATCATCCAAAGTTTAGTATAGTCTGGATTTAGGTGTCAAATAAAATGTATGACTTGCTTAACCAAATTAGCCTGTATTACATTAACGACATTAACGACTATTGTTAATTAATTAAACGAGTATAATGTCAGTCTTCTTTAGACGAGAAGTGTTAGCGTTACCAAAACAATGCTATCATGTGTAGCCGTTGCGACTCGCGTTCTCATAACAAGCTCCATATCCGCGTCTTTGGAAACAACAAAGATTCACTGATTTCACACACGATAAAATTATACGATAACATAATAATGTATTTTTATGAGCAATGTTTAATAACACATTTATCTACGGTTGCAATCAACTGATGAAAGACTGGCAACATGTAGCATCATCTGGGACTTTTGAACATATGTCATGGCTTTCTGCACGCTTTGGAAAACTGAAAGGTAACAATAAATAAGTAAATTACTTACTAGCATAGGCCTCTTGATCTCTATGGTGCCTAGGCGGTGGCGGATCTCTAAAGGAGCAAATCCACTCGTCCTTCACACGCAAGATGCGGCCCGTCACACGCGCGTAGTACTCGTAGTTCTCCCGCCCGAACAAGTCTCCAGCGCTGAACTGCTCGATCAGCTGACGCATGATACGCGTCGCCACCTGGTGTTTACAACTTAACATTAGTCTACTTACTTTTGAGACGTAATTTAACAGAACTTATGTGCCAAATTAAATACCTGCAAGATTATTCACATACGTGTGTGCGTGCATGAACAATTTATTATTCTATATCAGAAGACTTAAAAAAATTTTTCTCAATTCTCTTCGCTTCGCAATAAATCCCTGTTAAAGTAATGCCCATTAAATTAGTAAATAATAATCTATGAGTCATAGAGTTCATTGACAGACCTTGCGGTTCACATTCGTCAACAAAACGAGAAATTGGAGGCCCTTTGAATTTGAGTGATGATAAATAACAAAATGATTCACTAATATGTATGCATCATACAACTAAACAAAATAATGTTAATGAATGTGTCTGCCACCACAAAATCGATATCGTTCAACAATTAATAAAGTGAACCGGTGAAGTTGACGTACAGAACTAATAGACATTAGCAAGGTAAATCGATTGACGTAGTACATTCGTAGAGAAGTAGGGCATTGATTACAGAGACTTCCTGTAATTTATTCATAGGCCACGGAGGTGTATCACGATGTATGTCAAGTACATGCCAACTATTATTTGTCTATGTGCGGTTGCTATTTAGTGACAAAATAAGTAATTTGGCTAATGATCTAGGTCTTGGGCAACATCATGATCAGAAAATCAAAAAAATTACCCATGTCATTTGTTCAGGATTTTAGCCCAAAAAACCCAAACCTGTCGCAAATTTGAAGCATTGTTATGTTCATTTAAATCGAGAGTTGGCATGGCTGACAGTTTTGACAGAAAATGATAAGTAAACAAGCAAAGGAACACAAATTCCTAGATTAATTACCAAATTCTTACTCTCTTTTCGACAGTCATGTAAATGATAAAGTTTAGATACATGACTCAACTAAGGAAGTGAGTAACTAATGTATAGATAAACGATCAGCTAAGGGGGTCGCAAATTATAGTGATGCAAACGTGATATCTCGTGATAGTCGTGATAAAGCTCCATACACATATGTGCAGGTTTTAAACCTGGCACTGTGATTATTAATAATAGATATATATAACTATAAACTAATCAGATTAATTGCATACTTGCTACAATTATGTCTACACATAAGCACAGTATAAATATAGGCTACACAAGCAGTAAGGAATCCAGGTCTATTTATTTATTATATTTACGGTAAAATAATGTAGATTTGTCGTATTTAAGTTGTGAGAAATGTCTGAATGACGTATACGCGATCGACGTCGTCGTGACACTTCATACTGTCATTACGCCAAATCCGCTTATTTTGTCGTAGATGCGCGCGTCTGTGTGATTGTGTGATTTCGAACGACATGTTCCTAGTTTCCTAAGTGCTTGTATACTTCAACTGTGTTATAAGCTACTTTGAGACGGTAAAGAGAAATGAGCAATTAAATTGCCTATTGTTTACACAATTACAAGGTAAATTAAAGCAAGTGAGTACGAGTAATGTTAATGTAAGAAGCCGGCAACAAAGCCTATGTAATATTGCACGCTATGTAGAAAGTAACTATCGCTGTATTGTATAATTAGTACTCACGCAAACTTCAGCCTTTTGCCGCATGTTTAGACAATATTATGAAAACAGTTTCATGCTATTTACAATCGAAGCAGTCGTTTCGTCGTAGATACACACGTTTTTACTTAAGTGTAATTATCTGATATGAACAATCATTGTCGGTCGTTGTATGGTCGGTGCTTCAATAATATCTATCTATTTGCAATTTGATTTCCATAAAAGAGAAAAAATACAAGTTCAAAAATTCTTCTCTAACAGGGCCCTTACCATAAGCATTATTGCCATCATAGTTCCCCTGTGTGACAGTGGAACTATGATGGCAGACTTAAACACGTCATATACATTAAATAATAAGTCTCATAATAAGTAAAAAGAAGTTAAACCATTTAGATGTCAACAATCAAGATATGATAATTTAACGTATATATTTGAGGATTTTTTTCGTTATTATTAATTTTAAACTTTAATAAAACGCTTCATCAGTCCATCTGTGTAAAGTTAACAGACGGACAACTTGTTTAGATCTCACTATGATAACGTTTTCATTAGTCTATACATAGGTACTGTCTTAATCAGACAGTGGAAAGGATAATTTTCACATTTACAATACTATAAACTATGCCCCACGCGGTTTTTTAGAGAGACTATAATTTTTAAATGAAAAAAAATCTAACATAATATTCTCCTGGCACACACTGTTTCAGCGATTAGCCGGAATAAACAAACAGACTGACAGAAATAAAATAAATAATAGTTTTTTTAAGTACCGTATAAACTTTCATTTGCATTTGGTGAAAAGCTTTCATGTTGAATTACTAACAGACACTTCAATTTTATTTATCTATATAGATGCATAGATTATGAATGCAGGTGTCTGCAGCCATGGTGGCCTTGAGGTTTGAGCAGTCGCCTGCTACGCAAGCGACGCGAAGCTACGGAAGTTCGAATCCCAGCGGGGCCTGTACCAATGAGTTTTTCTAAAAAACTTATGTACAGTGATTTCAGACCACGTGCTTTACGGTGAAGGAAAACATCTTGCGGAAACCTGCATATTTCTGAGAAGTAATTCAATGACGTATGTAAAGTGTCTGAGAAGGCGATGGACGCACCATCTGTCGCGTTGGCACTTAATCATCTTCGGTGAAAAGTGGGTGTAGTTATTACAACACCTACCCCTTCGGGGAATACAGGCGTGAGCATATGTATGTGACTGCATTCTGGATACAAAGATGGAAAACTTAGACGGTAGTAAGACAGAATAAGTCTAAGGAACCGTTCAGACACGAGTGCGGTACAATTTAGTGATAACAGATAAGGAAACGCTATTAAAATCCCACTTCAAACTGCACTGATAAAGACCGTTTATTGACATAGGAGTAGCGATAACGGGGATTACACATTGTATTGTTGGACTTGTGTTATGTTAGCCATTTGGATGATAAGAATCTAACAAAATATAAACGAGTATTTGTGAATGATGTGAAATGAGCGCGGAGAGATCCAAGTGCCGCTCTATACTTATCACTTAAAGCGCAATGCATTACACATAAACTACCCTTATTATTTCGCTTGTGGTATAATGAGAGGCTACTGACTTTCATAAAAAAAAAAACAATTTTAAAATGTTTATCTGCCAGGCTGTCTGTATTTTATTTGACTTTATCTTCAAATTTTAACAAGACCGATTTCCAATAACAAATAGCTTATCCTTAATAAGGAGTAACTTAGGTAACTTTTACGCACGGCAAAGCTAGTCTATACCGATAAATAAAATTGAAGTGTCTGTTTGTAATTCCAAAATAATACAGCTTTTCACTAAATGTTTATGAAAGTGTATAAGGTACTGAAACGAAAAAGCCAATTGAAAAAAAATCTCTGTCTGTCTTCTGTTCCGGCTAATCTCCGAAACGGTTGGACCGATTTTAACGGGACACTGGCAGATAGCTAATGATACAAGGAGTTACTTAGGCTACTTTTATTCAAGAGAAAACCATTAGGGTTCCGCAGGAATCAAATTAAACCTACGCGGGTGAAACCGCAGGGCACAGCTAGTATGAAAATAAAAATGAAAACTATTTATTCACTTATGTTCTGTTAAGGCCATTATGAACGTCAACCTGGGATGTATGTATCATCTGTGAGATTCTGCTTTTTAATTCTCTTCTTTCCTATAGCTTATTGGCGAGGAATCCCTATTCTGATAAGGATATCATTTCACCGTTTGCGGGACCTTGTAGCCAGGTGTAAATAATACCTATCGCAGACAAACACAAACTAAATATAGTACTTAGCTTATCGGATATGAATAACGACCACATTTCCACATTGCCCACATCAGATGATTACACCGACACAATACACATTAATACACACAGTGCAACAACTATTCACCTTGAAATTAGTGTCATTATTGTGATGAACATTTGTAACGATTATTTGTTATTCACTCGGTTATTTGCAGCCGAATCAAAACGATTCGACGTCGATTTTTGACACAAACTATGTACAACTTAAATATTTTAGAGTCAGTCATATTATAATTAAATTGTAAGTACTTTTAAGACACTGTTACCTTAAAGTAGTTAAGTAGATTATACAATATTTCGGCTTTCGACTGTAGTATGTCCTAAACAGTTATTATGTTTACCCCTCGAGATACAAATGTTTGCCCCGTGAGATACAAGCATGAGCATTATTGCGCATGTAAGTAAATTTATTTAATATCTTCTCGCGAATACAACTTAAAGCTCTTCAAAGTATTGTCATGTTACTGCCCAGCCACTACCCCAAACTCCACGCCTGGTCTATTGGGCGCTTTCCCACTGCCACGATAACGACACGACAGACGACAACGATATCGGTCGGTATTAGACCGTTTCTCTTCTTCACCCTGCACTGTGTCGTAGCCCGATATCGTCCTGATAATCTGTCGGCAATGATATCGTTGACTACAACGACACAGTGTGAAAGCATGTAGTATTGATTGTATCAAACCACTACTCCGACGATATCGTGTCGTTACCGCTCTGTTCTGTTCTGTACCCCTACGACGAGTTAGCCACTGGAGAGTCCATGGGCTATGTTTCTTAAGTGATTTATTTTGCATTCTTAAAATTGTATAATATTTGAAAAGAGTAATTACTGAGCTTCTTGCCAGGTTCTTCTCAGTAAAATCAACCATCCGAACCTAGCGGTAGCATGTACAATCTTGAATAATGACGCCATTCTGACGATTTGAAAGTACTTTATAAAAAGTCTAATCGAATAAAGATATTTTTGACTTTGACTGTTGACTTAGAACTAGAATATCTAATACAAATATTGTGCGATGACGCCAGCGAGTATAGAATACGAAATGATTCAAAATCCGTAATAGGTAGTGTTCTTATCAAAGTGTAAGCGCAATCAATGTGAACTGACCTTGAATCGTTGCACGTCCTCCATGGTGGCCGTCTTCCCGTCCGACACGCAAGAGTGGAAGAATGATGGAGCTACCGACACGCCCAGAGCTTCCGATGTCATACCCGTACCTATAACAACGATATTAAAAATTAAAACGTTATTATGAATGTTTAAGGGATTTTAGGTATTATAACTACTGATAAAAGGTATGTGTATATATTATGTCTGTAAAGAAAAGGATTAGCTGGTTATTATATATCATAATTATATTGTAAATGTGAACGTATGTACAATTGCAGGAGTCTTTCACAGTACAGAGCTAAAACTCGTGAATTAAAAAATACCATTTCATTCAATAGAATAGATAAGTAAAGATAAGAAATATGTTTAACATAATAATTCATTTGCCATAATTCACATTCAACATAATACAGTTCATAAGTAAGTGCCATGATTGATAAAAATTCAAAACAAACTGGCTATAACCAGAGCTAAGTAATTCTTTACGCACATAAATAATTATTTCAATGTGAGATTATACCAGATCTACATAAAATTACCTATATAATTGCCGTTTCGATTCATAAATAATTAGCACATAGCGGTCTTTACGACATACCAATGTTTTTATTGAACTGCGATACTAAAATGTGAGACGCTGCCAATGAACTCTTTAATTCTAAAAACAACGATGCAATCAAAATACTCGCATAATGTCGTTCAATAGTCAATACCCAGCCTTTCACGCAATCGTGGTCTCTCGGAGCAAAAACAAGCTTGTATAATCAAGCAAATCCAATCTTTAATTAACAGACCAGCAGTTCCAAGTTAGATCGATTGGTTCCGTAGTTTTTGTGAGATAGACTGCAATGTTTGATGAACTGACCAAGTCGGGTTTTGAAAAACTTATTCAAAATGCCATTTATAGCTTACATGCATGTCACTATAATTTCAAATACTCATAAGCTATACATATGGCAAATATAAGCTAAAATGATTCAGGGTTTTAACGGTGAAAAGATAACACACAGATAGACAGAGACACTTTCACATACGTAGTAAGGTCCAAAAGTTTTCGGCCTATAGTATAAAATGAAGGATTAATCTCAAACAACTTTTACTATTTTTCAATATAGTCTCCCTTTATTTAAATACACTGTTTGCACCGCTTTATTAACAATTCAAATCCTTTAAAAAAATAATCTGAAGTTTTGTCTTCAAAATGTGCCAAAACCGCGGACTTCACCTCTTCATCCTTGCTGAACTTTTTCCTCGCAAGCCGCATTTCAATTTGGAAAATAAAAAATAGTCACTTGGGGCTATGTCTGGACTATAGGGTGGATGGTCGAGCTCAGTGCACACACATTCTTGAATAGCAGCCTTGGAAACACCCGATGTGTGGACTGGCGCATTGTCATGCAGCAGCAACACTCGTCGCGACAGTTTCCCTCGACGTTTTTCTTTAATAGCGTCTCGTATTTGATGCAATAAGGACGCGTAGTATTCACCCGTTACAATTGTGTTGCGTTCTTTAAAATCCACCAGTAAAATTCCTTTGGTATCCCAAAATATTGTGGCCATAATTTTTTTTCCTGACTGAGACACCTTGGCTTTTTTGGGCCTCGGTGAACTGGGTTGACGCCACTCCATCGATTCCTTTTTAGACAAAGGATCATGATAAAGGACCATAGTTTCATTTCCAGTTACAATTGAGTCCAAAATTTCTTTTTGTCGGCTTTTACATAGGGATAAAAATTGAGCAAAGCACTTCACACGCTCTTGCTTCTGAACAGCGGAAAGAAGTTTCGAGACCCAACTTGCACTGACCTTATTCATATCCAAATGATCATGTAAGATTCTAAGCACTGTTGTTTTCGAGAGCCCCGTCATTGCTGCTAATTCTTTTGTCTTCAATCGCCTATCCTTCAGTACTGTCTCTTCAACAAATTTAATGTTTTCTTCAGTTATGGCCTCAGAGGGACGTCCTGGACGGGGTTCATCTTCTATTGACTTCCTTCCTAAACGAAATTGTTTCGCCCATTCTTTTACGGTGGAATATGATGGGGAGGAATGCCCGTATACAGCATCCAAACATAGTTTGATTTCAGCCAGCATCTTTCCCTCTTTTGTCAAAAATGTTCTTACGGCTCGGTACTCAAACTTATCCATTTCAATTTTCTGTTGACTTGCTGACTTTAAAAGGTTATAACTTTGTTTATAAATGGAATACACAAATATATCAAATTATAGGTAGATCAGTAAAAGTCTAATTATACAGTGATAAGCTAATTTAATATCTCTGATTCATCGAATGTGTGTAGGCCGGAAACTTTTGGACCTTACTACGTATAAGTAGCAGCATATGAAAAACGTCAAAGTTGAAACCAGCTTCGTTCAATGTGTAAAAAGATCTAGAGTTACCTCCCAGATCGAAACATTTCGCTATCGGGTCCTAGTTGTTAGCTGGGACAAAGGTGGGATCAATAGACACTGTATTGTGTTGTATAAGGGCACTCCGCGAGCATCGACAGTTTCTTACAACAATACCGCCGGCACGCCTTTACTGACGCTCTACAATCATTGTGTATTCCCTCTGTGCAGCGACACCTTACAATATATGCTGCACTGGTCAGAATGGAATCGGCCTATTCGATTAAATGACGTCTATCATTTGCATCATGGTGTGTTCATTCACACTTTTGTAAACGTTGTCCTAAAAAAGTTCGAAAATATATAAAACTACAGGGACTCATTTATTCATACACTTATACAATAATAGATCATCACTATATAACTTAATTAGGCTATATTGCTAATCAAGTTAAATAAAGGAACTGTATTTATCACGCGGTCGAAGTCGTAGAAGATTTTGGTAGACCAATGAAATCATAACCAAAACTGTACATATGCTGCTGTTTACACGTCATTGTGTCAACAAAGTACAAGTGTAATGATATAAAACTGTCATATCCTTTGCGTTCTCCGAAGGGATACGGCATGAGGATATGTAAGTATGTTTGCCAGAGATACAAGAATGCGACAATAGCGTTTAACAAAGAAAAGCGTCATTTTAGTGTCCGTGTGCCCCATATATGTGTTACAATTGCAGACATATTGACTCGACGTCAAGTCATTGTGGGCACTGGGCGATATTAAAACACGACACATGTCGCTCATTGTGCACTCAATGGTATGTTCCTGTCGACGACAAACGTGTCATCAGCACTGACTAAATGGTGTATTTGTGCGTCACTCACTTTCTATCCAAATACGAAAGGAATCATAAGTTTTTTTTTAAAAGGTACCTATTGGAGCTGTCACGAGTTACGAGTGCTTTTGTTCTAGTATGATCAGTTATCCTCACTAGTTTGACTGAGCGGTCATAACTTGTGGAGGCACCTATACCAGGTCTACAAAGTGGCGATATATGGTAACGGGCCAACTGAACCCGACGCTTTCTTGAAGGCCCTAAGAAATTCTCAGTTTAAGAACACATTTTCAGTGAATGGCAAAAAAAACTGTTCCCAAAAAAATAGTTGTAGGAACTTACAATCAATGCAATGACATCTTAACAGCTACAAAGTATTTCAAGTTGTAAGCAGGAATGGTACGTATAGTTACGAAAAAAAAATATTGAGGACGAGAACAATACATGTTGGATTTCAGTGAAGCGTATCGGGAAATTAGGGCGGCCGAGACGCTTCAGAGATTAAATAATGGTACAATTAATGTAAAGTTGCATCACGCGCGCCCACGCGAGCTCGCGTGTAATTGCTGTAATTAGTGCTATTATTCAGTTGGCCACTGCCAAATGCCGGTGTGGTCAAGTGCACGATCTTATCAGACTATACTTAACACCAACAAAAACCATGATTGTACACGTCTATATTGTATGGAATGATCGATATATTTAAAAAAAACGGCAATTAAATAACTTTTGTTGTATGAGTATGGTAATGAATAAATATTGAAGGGTGCTCCTTAAATATTTATTTCATAGTTTTTTTTTTGCTGTTATAGCGGCAACAGAAACAAATCATCTGTGAAAATTTCTCGGTCCCATCACGGTTGCCAATTTGTCATCTATGGCAATCGTTACAGGTCGGTCGGAGGCCTAAAAAAGTGTGACAACTGGTTTAAACCAGATCACAGATTTTCCTCGTTTAAGGGGTTGCGAAGGTCAGATGGCAGTTGCTTCGAATAAAAATCTGGTGATCAGCCACATCGGGTTGGATCAAGTGCCGACCCCAACAATGTATGGGAGAAGGTCAGGGAGATGATGATAACTCGGTCACATCAGGCAGACAGACGGACGTAACCCTAACAAGTCGTATTTAATTAAAACGTATTACACACTAACGTATAACACCGCCTTACTTACAGTAGTAGTTAATACTAGAATTCCTGGAGCTGGTGCAATCTTTATTAAGACCATAAGGTTTGAAAAGATAAAACAAAAAGACGAATGCAAGAGTGTGGGAAATGACATTGCGTCATCGTCGGCGCCGCGTGCGCAGACGCTCTACTTGCCGAGAGTTTATTATCATACATCGGCTGTTGATTAGAACCGACGTAATGAGCTTATACTCATTGTTTGGAATCGGTTTAAGATAAGATTCACTGATGTGTCATTAAAACGACAACTGTTACCGGAAATTGCATGGAATTATAAGGATTTAAATAATGTCTAATGACAAGCGTAAAACATGTGAATTTATTTTGATAGCAGATTGCTTAAAACCAGCTAATCCAAATCCAAAACGCCCTTGAAAGAACCCTCCCAGAAGAAGAAAATGATAGACATTTTGGTTCCCAAGTGAAATTGGGTTTGGTGTTATGGCCAGAAGAGTAGTGGAGAAGAGGCACTACTATATAATAGCCTACGAGGTGTCCATAGTGCTCACCTGCTTTGTCAGCATTAGACGCCATCACTCGAAACGTGCCGAAGAGAAGCACGAGCAACCGCTGGGTGCAAACCGGCAGGGTCATCAGCAATCTATTAACAACAAACAAACAGCAGATTTTCATTTTGTAAAAAAGAGCGTAGCAGGCTTATATATATATTTTTGCTGTTTAGAACTTCTTAGCTATGACTTTTAATTTTACGGTACTAAAATGTAATACTCAGAACTTACGAGATCAAGATGAATGTGTGAGTGTGTGTGGCAATGACACGTGTGTGCAGGCAAAACAGCTAATTAGAAATTACCAATGCTGCTTTCAAAAGCAGCATCGAGCTCGCGATTGACTTTGTAAATTCAATGTGTGTGTTAAAGTCATCATAGTACAGTAAGCACTACGGTGGCACATGGCACAGTTACTATTGCGCATATCATTCGATCAGCGAAGTTAAGCAACCCTAGCCCTAGCCAGTAATTGGATGGGTGACCGCCCGAGTTCCCTCCGTGCCTCGGAGAGCACGTTAAGCCGTCGGTCCCGGTTGCCAATTTATCATCTTTGTCAATCGTTACAGGTCAGTCGGGGGTTCAAAATAGTCTGACAACTGGTTTAACCCAGATCACAGATTTTCCTCGTAAAGGGGGCTGCAAAGGTGGCAGTGAAAAAATCAGGTGATCAGCCACATCGGATTGAATAAAATGCCGACCCCAACAATATACGGGATAATGCCAGGAAAATGAAGCGCTACGGTGATTCTTACTATTGATTTAGTATTAAGGAAGTCAATGTGCTATTGTACAATATTTTGCCCTTGCATAATATATAACTAGATTGTATGTATTTTACTCCGTTTAAGCTCAATGAAATATGTGGTTCCGCTATCGTTCGATTGAAACAGGAAAACTGAACGCTTAGCCACAAAACGCAACGATTTATAATACTATAGGTACTTAATGAATACCTATCGCCTCGATTAAATCCTGTTTTCAGTGGACAAGCGTGAAGGCAAATATGCTTTTATTTATCAAAACTAAATCTCGAAGCACTAACTAAGTACCTAATATTACCTAATAAGCTAAATATTTTCCCTCTGGAAATAGATTGGAACTTGATCAAAATCCATACTTATTAAATAGCTCGAAGAATAAACTTTTCCCTTATTTACATTCTGAATCAAACTGAGAATTTATAAAAAAATTAAATGAATAAGCTCATGCCATTCCAGAATGGTCTCCGAAGGGTTAAGCAGAGGGTTTCATCAAAGATGATTCAGTGCCAACGTGACAGAGGGTGAGTCCATTGCCGTCTCAGACACTAGAGATACGTATTTGAATTACTTCTCAGACATATGCGGGCTTCCTCACGATGTTTTTGACGAGGAAAAACTCATTGGTACAGGCCCCGCTGGGATTCGAACTTACGTCGCTTGCGGAGCAGGCAGCTGCTCAAACACCAAGGCCATCGCAGCTTTTCTCCACCGCTATCTATGAGTATATAATATGAGTATATCATCATGGTAAGGCCCTAGATTTGAAGTATGATCCAACAACAAAAATTATCGATTTCTTATCGCGGATATGAAGAGTAAACAGTAGCAACGTCGAAGAACTTGAAGGATACACGTGCGATTAACATCAATAGGGCGGCAACGTATTATGGCCGGTAAACGGAGTGTTAACGCATGAATAAGTAATGATTACGCCAATGTGATGCTCCGATTATACAATACGGTGGACATCACTACATAAAACAACTATTTACATACCAATACATAAAATATGCACTTTTTATATCGTGTTTATGCATCTGCAATACAAATGTATGCACACATATTTGTAGATTGATTACATTCAACTTGGAACTTCTGCCAAACCATATTTGGAATGCTTTATGTCTCATGGTGAAGGACAACATCGTTAGGAAGCGTTCGTTGTGTTTTTTTTCCAACTACTGGCAAATAAATATAAGTTTACTACTTTACTACTTTACAGTAAGGAATCTAAGAACAACTTGTTCGAAATAACACACTCCCACAGACCCGCGCATCTACGAGATGATACTACTACTCTGTCGTAAAGTCAGTAAATGAGTGTCAGTGTAAAGTCGTGGTTGATCCCATAAACGTCATTAACGTTATTTTACAGATATTTTTCTAAACTTTAATTCGACTTCACGTTGAAACCAATTAAAGGAGTAGATTCAAAAAAAAAATCATTACAACCGTCAGGTATACACGATGGAGGAATCATTATTTCGATCATTTCATACTGCTTAGTACCTTTATGCTTAAGTTATTATGAGAGCTGACGTGCGCTTTGAATAGCTGCACTCTTTGCCTCAATTGTACTAAGTAGATACTTCGCCCTATTTAAGCACACCGACCTTATGCTCAAGTTAGGGATGTCTCAGAGAAACGATATATTATGTATCTGTATAGTGACTAACTGATGGTGACTGAACCTAAGTATTGTGGTATTATCAGTGAAAAGTTACCTTATGGGAAGACGCGATTTTCAAACTGTCAAACAGAAAGGTTTGCAACAATTCCTCTCCGCTCGCTACACAGATCGTGATATTTACATCAATCGGAAGTTTATGAACAACTAGGCGACAGCCCTAATCGTGCTAATTTGCGAGTTTTCTTAAAATCGCCGTTACAACTCATCGCGTTGACGTAAACGCAGATTTGTATGGAATTAAAATAGCCGACAGATGGCGCTATTTCAATCCTGTACAAATCTGCGTTCACCTCAACGCGGTGACTTTTAACGGCGGCAGTGACAAACTCTCACTAGGCCTCCAGAATGCATAAAAAAGTTGACTTAAAATATAACAGTTGAAGCCGCGGTTCCCCAGGCTAAGCACCGCCTAGCTGGACCTTCATGAAATAAATAGATAGTGACGAATAAATGAGCCATGACTCATGGTACACAGTTGGAAAGCTTTGCCACATACCACAAAGGTAGCGTTGATTGATCCACAGTTAATGTAAACGTTTACATAAGCCACATCAATCCAAGCATTGCTGCTCCTTCCTGCTTTTGCTGCATTCAAATCCTTACAGTATCACTTTCAGATCTTATTTTAGAAAGTGTGTCACTAATTATATTTGGAGGACCACAAAGGACAATATGCTAAACTGATGACATGCACAATTCACCGTTACACATTAACATTGTTTCAGTGCACATCAAAATTCAGGCTGCACATCCACAAACAACCATTGTTCCTATCCATAATAACGCGTTTTGTGGAACTGCGATACTTGCATACCTATAATGCTTAGCAAGTTTGCGGTAAACACTGACCCGCCGTTCCAACTAGTTTAAATTAATTTACTGGCACAGGTGTAAGCCTGTGGAGGCGCCCTCTCGAGATATGAACAGGGGAAAAAGTGGGGATACTGCACATGTCTTTATACGCCTTTATATAGACAGAAACAGACTGAATAAATTATTACTGCGCATTCAAGGTACACGCTCATAACATGATCAAGGCTGGCTAGCAAGACGTATTGGTTTATTCCGTTCTCTAAATTTTATTACGTATTTGGTGTTAGCTCGAAATACCTTGATCTTTGGAAATTTTCGAGCCACAAACGAAATGGTCACGTTAACGTTAAAAACATTTTAAAAACTATACTCCCAGCACAGGTAGGCTAGATCTACGATCGTGCCGTCAAATATCATGCCAGTTACTTGGAACATCCTCGATAGCTTTGTTACCCATTTTATTGACATGTGGCTAAAATTTACGGAGCAATGAAATATCTATTGCACAAATTCCAAAATATTTAGAAACCAAAATCTCCGACGTAGCTGGATGGGGATTTGTATGAAAATTTGTGTGCCTGTTGGGTAGGTCTGAGAACCGGCCAATATCAATTTTTCATGCCCTTATATGATAAGGGTCAACCACTTTAAAATATAAAGATATGGCAATACAACATTTACAGCACAGCTAGAAAGTTTATAAAACTCTGCCCACCCCTTTCGAACATTACCTAACTCCGACCTTGGCCACTTCAGTGTTTATGTGTAACTTGACATGTAAAACTGAACCTGTTTGGGCCGATAATACGGTGTTGAAGCTGATGTAGGTTCATTAATTTGGTTGTCTATTACATTATTGTGCCAGCTCATCTTTGCCGGCGCCAGGGTACTGCCTAATAGCGAACATATCTTCGTTTGTATTTTTACTATAAATAAAAGATTCAATTGAACATCGTATTCCAAACATTTTTAATAGTGACTAGCAGACGTCACGCGGTTGCACCCGCGTATTTCCCGTTCTTGTGGGAGTTTGGTGATAAAATAAAGCCTATGTTACTAGCTGATGATGTACCTTTTCAATGGTGAAAGAAATTTTGAAATCGGCACAGTAGTTTTTGAGTTTATTCACTACAAACATACTCACAAATACAAATCTTTCCTCCTTATAATAGTAGAATAGAATGAAAAAAGACAAATTAGGTGTGGTACAAGAATATGATAAAACATCACCTAAGATAATCATAGGTTTAAAAGTAGTTTCGTCTCTTTCAGTGATATGGATTTCAAAAAGGATGGAAATTGTTTTGTTTTAAGTCTTGGTTTAAACAATGTTTTGTATAAGGAAGTTGAGGTTGAACTCTTGAATTTTTTTAAATACATGCCATATGGAATCTCCTTCATTATCTTTTCTTCTGATATTAAGCTTTTAGTATGGTGCCTCTTTTAGTATGGTGCCTGTGCTGTGCTAACTATAGTGGGACTTGTGTGTCTTCATTTGGTAGTACAGTATATCAGGCTTTATGCTTTTAAAACTATTATGGTATATTAAAACATTGTATTAAGTGTAAGACTGACCTGCGAATCTCATCAACTTGTTGTTCTTCAGGCAACTCCACTGCAGCAAAGAGATGCATCTCACCATCTCGGCCAAACACTCCTCCTGGGATTTTCCTGTGCATAAAAATCCTTCATTTATTTACAGTCACAATATTATGAAAGAAGTGTGTAAGGATTGTGGCATGTGGCCAATGGTGGTCTCTGCCTACCCTCATGGGATACAGGCATGAACACAATGTTTGTAAGTAATATTATGATAACAGAATTGTCCCTGATTTTTACAATGTAAATACCTGTGGCATTAATAGAATTACAGTTTGTTTTTTAATTTAAATTTTTATTGAAATCCCTTTCATCACTATAGATCTAATTTAGAAAAATATTATAACTTAAACACTAGTTCTCAGAAGAAAGTAAATAAGTAATTCTTCATGGTTGATAACAAATCAGATCCATTGTCATATTATTTTTTTCAAGAAGGCAGCTTCATGTAACAATATTTAAGAGAGTATTAATAGTATAAGAAGAAATACATTTAATAAGAGGGAGTTAAAAATACTGAAGCTAATTAAAATTTTTGAATTCAGATTAGGATTTGAAGATAGATAAAAATGCATTGAATAGACTCATATTACAGTTACTAAATAAAGAGTTTTAAGGCAAGTACACCAAGGGATGTGTTTATAATAGCTTACCTTAGAAACTTTTTGAGCACACTGGCAATAGTGTAGACTGAATAATTATCGACATTAACCAATCTGCCTGTTTGTAAGAAGTGTATCAGCTTCTTCATAGCCCCCTGGTGGCCGGGCGCGCGGAACACGTCCCGCCTGAGCGGCGCCTCCTTATTCAACTTCAGAATCAGCACCTACACGGAATCATGGCTCATTTCACATCACAAATTTTAATATTCACTGCATTTACACAAAACAAACGTGAAATACCAAACCCGCCGAAATACGTGTTTTAAGCCATTGTTACAAACAAACTCACTGAAAAGGCAGTTTATGAATCAAACAGACTATCAAGGCGACATATCACTGACTACAATACTATATGGGTACTAACAAGTAAAGGTCCAGGGATGTCATCCTTGCAAACTTCAAGAAGAGGAGCACCAAACTTCACTTTTTCAAGTCTTCTGGGATACGGCAATGTGTTAGGATGACCACAGGACGTAACTACATTGCTCAATGTAGCAGCTCGCCGATGCATTCTTCTAGCCCAGTTACTCATTTTGCCAGATTATGGTGACAAGGGAGCTCCAATGAAAGTAATGTAATTTACATTGCTATTTGGAAACCATATTGCCCTATAATGTAATGAAGTTTTAAGTGAAGAAGTAAAAGATGCTGTGTTTTCTTCCCTAATAGATTATAGCCTCTTTCTTAGATTGATACGAACGAGAGCGAATATTTACGTTGCGCACTTCGCTTCGCGTCGAAAATCGGATTTTTCGATCTTTAATGTGACAAGTAAATCAAACAAACAAGCAAGCGAGCAAGGCAATCTCTGGCTCACTTGTAATAGTAGTAGGTACTGTAGGTACTGTAGGTAGGTGGGGACTGGCTGGACGTGGACGCAGAAAAGTATTGAATGGTGGGCGAGCTGACAGACAGAAACAGACTGACAGATGAAACTTGGACATAGTATTGCAATGAAGAAAATTTAATTGACGCATTATGTCGTCATGTGCCTGTGCTTTAATCCACCGTCAAGGAAAAAAGCAATAAAAGCCAAAATGTTCAATATATATACTATGGTACTGAACGAAAAAAAATCGTTTACTTAATGCATAATAAATGGCAAATAAGTGACCCTAGAGTATAAAACACTACAATTCCAAAAAGATTTTCTTATAAAGATGCGGCCTTATGCAGCCGCTCGACGCTCCTTTCCAGCGACAAATGTGGTCACGTGACCCCATTTTACATTTCTCCTATCACGTATCGCTACATATCACGTGACCACATTTGTCGCTGGAAACGAGCGTCAAGTGGCTTACATCAGGTTGTACCTTACAGATTATATTAATTTAATGACTCACAGAAATACAAAATATAAAATACTAGCTTGACAATTAAAGTCTGTAGCCCTCTAATATTTTTCATAGATATTATAGAACATTGTAGAGCCACAGACTATCTTCACAGCGACATTATATTAAATATCGATGTTGGCAATGATTATTGTAATTTTTTTAGAAATCTATAGTTATTGCTTATTAGTAAATGGCAACACTTAAAATCAATTAATGGTGTGTGTCAATTCCATGTGTGTGTAAGCACCTCTGAGTGTAGGTATTTACCTACCCATTGAAGAATTTAAATCAAGCGCGCCGACTTAAAAACGTTTTAACTTCTTGTTTGGTAAACCTTTAAAATACAGTATTCTTAGCAGTTTTCATCGTCTAATTCACCAGTGTTATTACAACGTTTGTTTGATAAAATGACTGACTGGGAAGATGAATGGCCGCTGAATGAGCCAGTTGCGCCGGCTCCGGCTCGGGCTCCAGTGCAAAATACCACATATAATGCCAGAGTGTACCGTCCGAGCAATACATTCAATCGAGGCGCACGAGGGCGGAGTAACGATAATAATTGGAGGGATCGTGGGAATTTCAGCGGCAACGAGGATGGCCGTAATAATCGCCGCTTTATACCGCGGCAAGAAAATGGTAACAAGAAAGTTATTTCCATACCCTCAACCAAAGTTGGGCGTGTTATTGGCAAGGGTGGTTCGAAAATACGTGACTTAGAGTATGAATCCGAGGCAAAAATTAAAATCGGCGATTCAAGCGGCTACGAAACTGAAATAACATTAGTTGGTTCCGACAACGCTATATCTAAAGTGGAAGGTATGATTGAAAGTTTGATCGAAGACTACAAGCCCCCTTATCAGCAAGACAAGCCAGACAACAGTCAGGGAACTGGTGACTTTTTAAAGAAAAATGAGACTGGTGTTGAAGTTATTGACTGGGAAAAGTTGAACACCTTCTACGATCAAAAGCAGACTGAGAGATGGAACAATCTACCCCCTATTATAAAGGATTTCTACAAAGAAGCCCCTGAAGTGGCAGCTATGGATCCTGATGTAGTGGCTCAGTGGCGTAGAGATAACCATGACATTCAAGTCAAGAGGACATTTGATGACAAACCTGGACTCAGACCTATACCAAACCCTGTTTTAACGTTTGAGCAAGCATTCCAGGCCTATCCAGATATCCTCCAGGAGATATATAAGCAAGACTTCAAGCAGCCTTCTCCTATCCAGAGTCAAGCATGGCCAGTGCTGCTGAGGGGAGATGATTTGATTGGAATTGCCCAGACAGGCACTGGGAAGACATTAGCTTTCTTGCTTCCTGCTCTCATCCATATTGATGGACAAACTATCCCCAGGGAGCAGCGTGCTGGACCTACTGTTCTGATTATGGCCCCAACAAGAGAGCTGGCTCTTCAAATTGATAAAGAAGTGGCTAAATACCAGTATAAGGGAATTAAATCTGTCTGTCTGTATGGAGGTGGCTGCCGGAAGGAACAAATAAAAGTGGTAGCTACAGGTGTGGATATAGTTATTGCAACTCCTGGCCGACTGAATGACTTGGTTACTGCTGGACACTTGAATATTATAAACTTCTCATATATAGTACTGGATGAAGCTGACAGAATGTTGGACATGGGTTTCGAGCCCCAGATCAGAAAGTCTTTGTTTGATGTGCGACCTGACAGACAGACTGTCATGACTTCAGCCACCTGGCCTGCTGGAGTCCGACGTCTTGCTGAATCCTACATGAAGGACCCCATCCAAGTCAATGTGGGCTCGTTAGATCTGGCTGCTGTACACACAGTCACTCAACAAATAATGTTTGTTGAAGAGGATGATAAGGAAGCAGCACTATTTGAGTTCTTGCGCAATATGGATCTCAATGATAAGGTGATAATATTTTGTGGTAAGAAAGCCACAGCAACACACATTACCACTGAGCTGTGTATGAAAGGCATTGAGTGTCAATCCTTGCATGGAGACAGGGAACAAAGTGACCGTGAAGCAGCTTTGGAAGAGATGGTTGATGGAACTGTCAACATTTTGGTGGCAACTGATGTAGCATCCAGAGGCATAGATATTAAGGATCTAACTCATGTTATAAATCTTGATTTTCCGAGGCATATTGAAGAGTATGTCCATAGGGTTGGCAGAACTGGGCGAGCGGGAAAAACTGGTATAGCTCTCTCATTTGTCTCTAGGAATGACTGGGCTCACGCTCGAGAGCTGATTAAGATTCTCGAGGAAGCAAATCAGGATGTTCCGGACCAGTTAGAGGATATGGCTCAAAGATTTGAAGCAATGAAATTGAGGAGGGACAAAGAAGGAGGCGGGCGCGGGGGCCGCGGGAGGGGCGGGGGCCGGGGCAGGGCCAGGTGGTAAATTACATGTGAAGCTCCATTTTTTCCTAACTACATCTTAGATATAGATTCCATTACATTTAATGTCATGAGACAATGGTCTCATGCTTATCTCACTAGAAGTGATTTTCGACTTTAGTTTTGTACCCAAATTGTGATATAAAGCATACATATAGGTAGACTTTTAATAATTTGGACTTCTTGAAGAAGCACTCTCCCAATATTGTTTAGTGTTTAGATATTATTACTAAAGAAAACTTTATATTTATATTATGACAAAATTGTGGTCACTATAAATCTAAAGTTTTAGATTAACTTTTTACCTTTATATGTACAGTATGGTGCAGTGTGGACCAAGAACAATTCTCTGGTCTTTTGTTCACAATCTTATTACTAGCCTCACAAGGTTGAGATTTTATATATTTCGGAGAAGAATTTCTATTGTATAAGCTCACTCAAAGAGATAGGGAAAGGCTGCAGGCATTTGTGGTGCTGGAGAAGGATGGAGGGTATAAGTTGGACTGAGATGGTCACAAACGACGAAGTATTGGAAAGAGTAGAAGAAGAAAGAATGATAATCCGGAACATAGAAAACAGGAGGGGCAAGATGATTGGACACCTATTATGACATGACCCTTTCATCAAAAACATCATAGAAGGGAAGATAGAAGGAAGGCGTAGAAGAGGGAGACCAAGGATTAGTTATATACAACAGCTGAAGGAGAAAGTCAACGTCATGTCGTACAAGTTAAAGTTTTGGTGGACAATAGAGAGGGTTGGCGATTGCTTCACCGACAAGAGCCTAGCTCTTAAATTTATGATGATGATGAAGCTTTTTAATGAGATTGCGTACAATTATGCACTGTTCCTTGCTGTGACATAAGTGTACCTGAACCTATTTAGTGTTTCCATAATGCTCTCGTTATATTTATACTTTTGTACTATAAGTTTGGAAGTAGCAATAAAAAGAGTAGTGGTAGGTAATATGCATGTATTTCGAGTATACAACCATTCCAACTTTCAACCATAGTATGGTACAGTGTAATAGAAGGTTAAAGATTAAAGATTTCCAAGTCATTAGAGTGTTTAAATTTGATTTAAGTATTTCGTTATAACAATTACATTGTAACATTAAACACGTAACTACAAGCAAGTGATTCACTAACAATTTGGTGCAAGAAAGCGTTTTAGAGAAAAATTTAACAATAATTTATTATATGGCTGCATTGAACTGACTCAGTCAGCGTCAAAAACCTCATCCTCCTCACTCATTAGAATGTTATAAATACAATAAAAACGTAGACTGAAATAAATAATACCAATATAATTATAAACTCTATGTATACAGAAGACTTGTTACATCTTATAATAAGTGTATATTTTCAATATAATCGTTACTTAGACGATTTCTAATCGTTTCATTTCTTTGAGTAGTTCGACACCCATTTTCGCTGGGGACTGAGTGACGATAACGTTGGCCTTTTCTAACGCTTTGATTTTGTCCATGGCGCCTCCCTTTCCCCCGGAGATGATAGCTCCGGCGTGACCCATGCGCCGGCCGGGCGGGGCTGTCAGGCCCGCTATAAACGACACCACCGGCTTCGCCTTCTGACCCTGGAGTCCGAAATAGTGTTATCAATGTAGGTTACTTTAATGTAGACATAGGGAACAATGATTTTATACATAAAATACAGAAATGCGTCGGTATTAGTTGGGAGTGTCTTGTGGGAAACGATGTATGCCACAACAGGATTCCCACTGAAATCTTAGCTTGCAGGCTGAGGCCCCATGCCTTAAGTATTCACACCATTGAAGATCTTATAGTAGCGATACAGCTAACTTTGAATGCATAGTAGTAATTTTATAAGTCTGTATGACGCAGTTAACCGTCACTACTTTCACTGAGCGCTCTAAACTCGTGACGTGTAAATTTAAATCAAATTATAAATGCCTGTAGAGGCAGCATGGTTAAGTGCAATTAATAAAATAATGATCTATTATGGTATTTTATAGGCGAAAAGTGTGGGTACCAGAACTGTGGGGGTGCTAACAGTATGGATAATAAAAAGTCGACACTCGGTGTTGCAATTGTTCACAAGGTATATAGTGAGTAACTGCTTACCATCAAGCGGGATGTATTCTTGTTAAGAACTTTAGGTTTAAAAATATAGCTAACTACTGATTTTTTTATGTAAACTATAAAATGCTTACCCCAACTAAAATCTAGATATCTACAAGATGGTAATTTAGTACATAGTACCCGCCATTTAGTTGGACTATCAATTAATTTTATAACTCCGAAATACTTTGCTATTAATTATGAATGCAAAATTTTACTTCTATGAATCGATGATGCACAACAACATTTACGTCTAATTGAACTGACGACTAAATGCCCTTCGATTAATATGTATCAATTGATAATGATGGATACTTGAGCTTGTTGGGTGCTTTGAGTGATAAATAAGTAGAGTCAAACTTGCGCCGAGAGATTCTCACACCTTTTTGCTCTGTAGATATAAGGGAAAACAATAATGCTGAGATTTATAAAACAAATACCTAAAAACTACTCATATTGTCTATGGGTGGTAAACTCCAATTTCATAAAGACTGCTATACAGAGTTCTAGTACTGGACTTTTTGTACAGTACCAAACAGAAAACCTACCTAACTCTCTGTCCGCGACATGGTTTGCCTTCAACAGATTAAATATACATTCACAGTAATTTATTCCCTCCATTCGTCCAAATGTATTTAGTTGAGTAGTTAAGTTACTGTCCTCGAGTTACAAGTAAAATTAAAAATGTCATATAGTACATGTTGAGGTGATATAATAACATCATAAAACATGTTATCTCCTTCAATAGTAATATTTTATTTAGGCTACTTAGGTGGCAACCAAGACCACCTAATGGTATTTTATATAGGCAAAAAAACAAATAATATGCCATTAATAAATAATAAATTACAGCCACAGCCCTCAGGTACGAAAAATTACAATATGCAATTTTCATTCGAATTCTCAAAAGTTGAAGAACAAAAGTTCACGACGAAATCGATCTAGTTGAAAAAAAAGGATGAATAAATGTAATACTCACAGTGTTGTACTGAGTCAGATAATCTGAAGCCAGCTCCTCGGCGTTACCACCAATTTCACCGATGAGTATGATGCCCTTGGTCTCCGGATCCTTGAGGAACACCTCCAGGCAGTCGATGAAGTCGGTGCCGTTGAACGGGTCACCACCAATACCCACACAAAGGGTCTGACCTAGACCAGTCTGGGAATGAAATATTACACATTAATAGAAGACCGAAAACTGTTCTTAACTGTACTATTAAGAGCTCCTTAGGGCATTATTTCAACAGTTGTATATACTAATGCAGAATTTTTTTATTTTTGACAATTCACACAATATCATTATAAATTGTAGCCTATGTGTTATTGTGATGTATAAGCCATATAATTGTAAAGTTTCATCAAAATCCATTCAGTACTTTTTGCGTGAAAGAGTAACACACATAAATCCATACTAATTCTTACAAACTTTAATGTTTATAATATTATTAGGAAGTAGAATTATAAAGAAGAAAGCTTTATTTATTTCTTTGTAAAGGCTCTGAAACAATTGGACCGATTTTGATAACTCATAGACCAATAGAATGATAATATAAAGTAATTAAAACTAATTATAGTCAATCTAGTAAAATTAGGGATCACAAATTAGGGATAAAGGCAGGCGACGACGCGAACTGTGATTAGTTTTTAAAAATAAAATTTTACTGTTATTTCTATCATATTCCTATTAGGTTTTCAGAGCCTCTTCAAGTGAATTCAAAACATTTCTATTTAAAACTAGGTCGGCAGCACCTTACATGATAACTACTTCTGTTGATTTTCCATTTGCAAACACTTAAAAGTTTAACATTACCAGACATCCAAATGAATAACTTACAACGCCATCCCAGAACAGGTGATCAGAGGTGTTGTTACAAACAAATAGAGGGAATCTTATGAATTACCGTAGTAGTCTGGTGGCAGGCTTCATAGGTAAGTGTACCCGAACGGGACACCACACCAATGCACCCACGCTTGTGGACGGCTGCAGGCATAATACCAATCTTGCATTTGTCTGGAGCAATGATCCCTGGACAGTTAGGACCTACTAATCGGGACTTGTTCTGCCTCAGCAGAGCATGTTTCACCCGCACCATGTCCTGTAATTGAAGTCATAATTGAATCATCATTTTGTTTGCACAACAATTTCGCTCTCGCGCACGACATACAAGAATACGTCATATATTTACGCGAGATCTAATTTATTCAGGATTACATAATTTAGGTATGAATTGATGTGATAAGGAACTAATCTAACATAATGTTAGTGTGTAGTAATGTAGTTGCCATTGACTTAATAAGGTAGAACAGAGTGCCTACCATGTTTGGTTAAAGCAAACTGTATTACGAACTTCTGAGCTTTGATGTTTCACTTATGGTACTGTAAAATTAAATGACAAAGCAAATAAGTTGTAAATACTAATAAATCATAGTTGGGCCCCCAGGTGCCATCACAAGTTAGAGCGTTCAGCAAAAATAGTGGGGGTAATTACCCGCGCACATATTTTATTCAAGACACTCATAATATAACAAATGCTTATAGAAGGTCAGCAGTCATAACACGTGACGACACCTATAGTATAAGGAAGAGTTTTTCCTTTATTTACTCATATTATTTTATTTGTTGATATATTAAGCCAGACTTATGCTACAAATAAATTCTCCATTAAAAAGAATGGTGCTACAACTGTTGCTATGTAAAATTAATATAAATGAAATGCTTACATGTTGCGGAACACCTTCTGTGATGCAGACAATAAGTGGCACCTCAGCTTCGATGGCTTCCAATATGGCTTTGGCAGCTCCCGGTGGTGGTACGTAGATGACTGATGCTTGAGCACTGGTCGCCTTCATAGCTTCCTTCACCGTGGCAAACACTGGCTTACCCAGGTGCTCAGTGCCTGCCTTCTTAGGAGACACTCCGCCCACAACCTTGGTTCCATAGTCAATGGCCTGTTGGCTGTGGAAGGTACCCTGCTTGCCAGTGAATCCCTGTACTATGACCTTAGTTTCACTTGTCAGCACTAAGTTTTTCCGTGTCTCTGCATATGGTGTGCCAGATTGGTATCGGACATTGCCGAGCTTTAAGCCTTCTAATAAAAAAAAAATATCTTAATATTGTGTTCTAATGTTAAACTTGCTATGCATTGCGGTTTCACCTGCATAGACTACGTGTGGACTTGTATGGACCACAGAATCATGTTATTAAAAAAAATGTCTAAAGTGACTCTTTGTAACATTTGCTATTGGCCAGTGAAAGTCCCATTAAAATCGGTCGAGCCATTTTGGAGAATAGCCGGAACAAACAGACAGAGAAAAAGTTTTTAAATTGGTTTTTTTAAAATGAGTACCATATATACTTTGATATGCATTTAATGAAAAGCTGTTAATTCGGAATTACAAATGGACACTTCAATTTTTTTTTACTGTATAGACAAGCATAAGCAAACAATTTATAACAATAACCAATTTAACTGGTTTGAAATCCTAACATAACATCACACATTAATTGATTAAATCTTCATCAATTAGTTAATCAGATGCGTTCTATAAAAAAAATATTTATATTCAAATGAAATGTATATATCTGTTATCTATTATATGCAGAAAGCAAATATAGTATATATAAATTACATTGATTGATTTATAGTTCCAAGCTCAATACCCTCAGAAGATAAGAATATTAAAAACAATCTCACAGACAATAAGTAAAATTATTTTCTTCAAAATACATCTTTCTTTATTACACTATGATATTAACAATAACATAAACAAAACCATTATCTTTATGACATTTCAGAAGTATCAGATAATGTAAGAAGTGTAGTTAAGATACTTGACATGTATCAAAGGTCATCTTATTGATCCAATTTTTGTGAATGAAAAATGTACATTACAGGAACACTTGTACATGCTAACGGTCTACTAATGTCCCATTTAAGCGCTTATTACGTTTTTTAATGACAGGCAATAGAAACTGGGAACAGGGAGAGTATTTTTAGATGAAGGTCTCGGTTACACTATGCCTTGTGAGAACGACATTGCAGTCGTATTTATTAATTATTATCGAATTTTCTCAGTAAAAGCAGTTTTTAAAAATGATAAGAGAATATACACTATTACATAAATATTTTAAGGGCAAGTGCCAATCCATTTACAAGGTTACCATCGAGTGATCATGAAAAAAATATAGGATACGATGAGATGTGATGACCGAGAGTCAAAAGTCAATCAAGGTGTATTTTGATGTTCAAATGTAGCAAGACATTTTGTATTTATAGTTTACCTTTAAACCGGGAAAGAATTCGTACCGAGACAGCCATTGTATAACTAGAATGAATGTGATTATAGGAAGGAAAATTTATAAAATAGAATTTAGTGACTGACACTGACTATCTGCCAGCCAGCCATTAAATAAAATTACATAACTGACAGCTGACAGCAAGAAATCTGTCATATTGACAGATTTTTGCTGTCAGCTATGAAATGTGGTGCCATAAAATGTACTAACTGGCGTACAGTGAATTCATATCTATGATTTTATTTCTTCTCTTTAATTTGTTCAGTTAAGTGTCATGTAAGTTAAGTTCACGGAACTCGAGGTCCTGGGTTCGATCCTCGGTTAAATTATTACTTTTATAAAAAAAACATACATACATATGCATCTCAGGCCTGTGTCCCATGAGAGTAAGTCCTACATTTTCTTAGGCTTCCGACTGATCTGTAACGGTTCCCAAAGATGTTAAATTGGCAACCGGGACTGACGGGTTAACGTATTCTCCGAGGCTCAGAGGGAACACGGGCGGTCACCCAACTAACTACTGGTTTGTTGTGTAAGTTACAGTCACATCGAATTGCTCATATCAATAGCAACTGTGCCACAAGTGTAGACAGCAGAGATTATTGTTGTATAAAAAAAAAAAATCTTATAATATTTCCAAATCATTACCCATTTCAACCTCCACCCCCATCCCAACCGCATCCTAAATGCATACTTGAGGTAAAATGTTTCTTTATGTATTTAGAGGTCACAGTAAAGAATTGAGTTAGTACTCGGGTCAGGGGCTCGGACAAGTATTTGAATATTTGTTTGAGTGTTTAAATACTTATAAGAACTGGAATAATTTTGAATGAAAGGATTGGACTTAAGATATAAGTGGCAAAAAGTATTGCGACTCCATTTCGTTTACCGAGTATTCAAAATTGTTCTTGCTATGTATTCGATTAGGTACTCGACTCAGCCTGATAAGTGACTCGGTACATCTCTATCTGGAGTCAGGTGGATTCTATGGCGCGGAACGTAACGTAACATGGACTGTACGAAACCTTTGCTGGTTGGTTCGTTTCGTTCACCTTGTCTGTGGTTCTTATGTTATTATGACGTGTATGTGTATTTGGTGAAGTGGTAAAATTTTATGTCGTATTCGAACTCGAGGAATTTTCTGCATTTAATCAATACATCCAGTATATTTGTATGTGTTTATGTGTATATGATTTTTTAACAATTTCACCATCTTAACTAATATATTTATATGTTGCCCCGGCACGTTACGACGTTAAGCGATAAATAATTTTGCGGAAATCCGGCAAGCGGGCCTTTGTTTACGTGCGATTTTCATCGAATTTTGCATATAAAAAATGTGTGGCGCGGATAAGAAGTTGGGTGAAATTCGAGCGCTGATCCTCGTTGGCGGCTATGGGACTCGTCTTCGACCCTTGACTCTCAGTAGGCCTAAGCCACTTGTAGAATTTGCCAATAAACCAATTTTGTTGCATCAAATTGAAGCCCTTGTCGACGCTGGCGTTACTCAGGTATTTTCGGTTTTCATTAAATAGTGCACTATTATTAAATAAAAACGCCATAATGGTTTCCAATAACAAATACGTATTTTATATAAGGTGTGCTATGGAAGTATCTATGTATCTAATAGAGGTATAAAAAAATTTCAAGGTGATTCTAGCAGTGTCCTACAGAGCAGAAGAAATGGAGAAAGAACTCACCGAACAGGTGTCAAAACTGGGAGTTTCATTGACCTTCTCACATGAGTCTGAACCGCTGGGTACTGCCGGGCCTTTAGCTTTAGCCCGAGACTTACTGAGCAGCAGTCCCGAGCCATTCTTTGTGCTCAACTCGGATGTCATATGTGACTTCCCATTTAAAGAACTTGCCAAATATCACAGGAGTCATGGAAAGGTGTGTATCTCCTAAAGTTCAATATATCTCTAATTTTAAGTAGAATAGCATGCATGAAACCTCAATACTAAATTAAGTCATCAGTTTGACCAAGTTGTCCCAAAGTGGCTCCTAGGAAGTCACAGTCAATCCCTTCTTGTTCATTATAATGCAGGAATTTCTAGAAATGAGGTAACCATTAGTCTAAACTAATGGTTACCTCATTTCTAGAAACTACTATAGCTAACTATACAAAAGATTACAAGACCTAATTTGTTTCCACATAAGTATACATTTTAAATGCTGCATAGGCTGTGTGAGCTATATGCCTGTTTGTTACTTTCATACACTTCAGTTATCACATTGGCTATTATAAATATTTCATATACAGAGGTACTTAATGAATCATAACTGATAAGAACTTGCAATTAGTTGGGTCTTATCACATATTGGATGTACAATAGGTAACCAAGTTTACCTATTTGTGTCAATGAGTTCTATTTTTTTAATATAGTAATAGTTTAACATGAACAATTGCGATGAACATAATTTATTAATCTACCACACGCTGCTGACACAGAGCTGCTTACAATGTGTAAGGAATGATGCAAAATAATTGTATGTTTTTATTGTTTAACAAAATTTGACAAACAAGCATAAAGTTGTCTGAAGGTAATAGTAGTAGCTAGGCTCATGAATACCAAAAACATCTATTATGATAATGGTCATAGCATTTCAGCCAGTTACAAGTAAGCAGACAGTGAGACATTTTCACTCAAACCAAGATTTTGTGTAATTCTATTGGAGGACTTTTGCCTGACTGACACAGTGGATAGCTCCCCTACTTATTGTCCCCATGTGCAAAGAATTGTCCCTGAATGTACTTTTCTTTTCCATTTCAGGAGGGTACTATAGTAGTGACCAAAGTAGAGGAGCCATCAAAGTATGGGGTGGTGCTGTATGATGATGATGGTCAAATACAGAGCTTTGTAGAGAAACCACAGGAGTTTATATCCAACAAAATTAATGCTGGTATGGCAATTACATTAAAATAGATAAACAATTTAAATCAAACCCTGTACTCTTTACCTCACCTGCAGTTCCAGTCATAACTACTTACAGTTTATCCTATACCGGATTATATTTAGGCCTGTCGCTGTTTGCCGAGATGAGAAGTATGGTCACAGTAAAATTGCAGACAAAAAAATATTTTTTTTTATGAATAAAAACATATGCAGATACCATCACATAGAGTGCTCAGCTCAGCGAAAATTGTGGGGATGCTGCGTATGTATTGGTACGCGTCGTTCCATACACTAGACCCAAAACAGTACTATTCCAAAATGTCAAGGTTCCTAGCTTATGAGAGCACCTATAATTTTAAAGGTCTTTATTTAACAGGCAGTGAGATCCCATTCTACTCAAGCCTAACAATATGTCTTCCTTTGTTTAATGGTTTTTGTTCCCTACAGTATTTTTTTGAATATTCCAGGCATGTATATTCTCAACCCTTCAGTGCTTAGTAGAATAGAGCTGAGACCCATGTCCATTGAGAAGGAGGTGTTCCCATTTATGGCAACAGACGGCCAGTTGCATGCAATGGAGCTACAGGGATTCTGGATGGATGTGGGACAGCCTAAAGACTTCTTAACAGGTAACATTAACCTTTGCCATTCCTTATCAGTGACATTGAAATGTAATTGACTATAATTTGTGGTTTATATTGTATTCATATTGCATTTTAGTATATCAAAGTAATTGCTTATTTCATTGTTATATGAAATGTCCTTGATATATTGACACACATGAATTTAACATAATTTTACACAGCTGAACTATTTCAAAAACAATATCACTTAATTTTAATTTTTAATTCACCATTAAGGCAAAGAAATTATTTTACAGACGGAAATTTACTGACTAATTTATAACAAATAATTTATACACTTTTGCTCTTTTTTTATTTTTATATATGATTACTCAAAACCTCCCAACTACAGATCTGATCACGAGTAAAGTAAATGTGCAGCAAACATTTTTGGGAAAACTGTGGATGTTTTTATTCCCCTCGCGCCATACATATAGACAGAGACAGACTCATAAAATAGCTACTGCGCATTCAAAGGTACTTTTCTTAACTCATGACGGAACCTGTACCCACTCCAAATATAATCTTGTAATAATTATTATATACCACAAAAGTATCAATCGAACACAGCTTAATTAACAATAATAACAACAAATATTAGTATAGTTACTTGAATTAATATCTTCAGGGATGTGCCTGTACCTGACGAGCCTGCGTCAGAAAAACTCGAGCAGTCTGTACGAGGGCACCGGTGTAGTGGGCAACGTGCTGATCGATCCCACTGCGACCATCGGCAAAGGGTGCCGGATAGGACCCAACGTCACTATTGGACCCGACGTCGTTATTGAGGATGGTATGGCAATCAAAAATAAAAAAAAAAAATCTAAAAAAATCCTGAAATATCCTTTACTTCACTATATTTATTGCGAGAATACATAATTTGGAAAATTAAGATGGAAAATTTTTATGCAGCGATAACAATTTTGTTACCTAATAAAAGAGTCGGTATTTCGTATGTAGCATAACAAATTTTATTTGCTCAGCTTATAATATACCCTCCTAATCCACATTTCACAGTTTAGCAAATGGCTGCCATAAATGTAATCGTGAAGATTTTTATATCACTTTATGCTTGTTAAATAACTTTCCTACTCCACATCTCTCCTCGTTCTATCCTCATTATATATATTGAATAAAACTGTGACAAAGAATATTAAATAATTGCCCTTTTTTTGCAAAAAATGTATTGAATTTGAGATTTCTAATAAAAATTAGTTAACCTGGCAATAAAATAATTATGTGTATCAAATTCCCAGGTGCATGCATTAAGCGTAGTACAATCCTCCGCGGAGCTTGTGTCAGACAGCACGCGTGGTTGGACGGGTGTATCGTGGGCTGGCGCTCCGTGGTAGGCCGCTGGGTCCGTATGGAGAACTGTACGGTGCTCGGAGAAGATGTCATTGTCAAAGACGAACTGTACGTAAACGGAGGACAGGTATTACCGCACAAGTCTATTGCACTCTCTGTGCCCGAGCCTCAGATTATTATGTAAATAAATGTAAAAAGTTGTAGACCGAATCATAAATGTATAAACGCCTAGCTGGAGGGAGTCTGGTTTTCTGGAGTTCTGGAATTCGGACTGGACATGTGAAATGCTTTCAATAAATATGATTTGTGATAATAATGAAATTCCATTGCACTACGTAGGTTTTTATAAGTTCATAGAGAATTTACTTTCCGTCTTCCCAGATGTTATTTCCAACAGAATAATGACCAAAGAATAGTCAGTTTTTTCCTGTCAGTTGTTTAAGTATTAATGGCATTTAATAATTTTCTTCTGATGGCGACATTGAAAAATAGTACTTTTTCGTATTTCGTAACATTTAAAAAAGACGTTCATACATATTAAACACAAACGCTTTAACTTTGTTATCATTAAATTGGGGAATTAATATTTTATTAGATATTGTTTTGGAAATTAAAAAAGTTACATTGCTGAGAAGTAAAGTAAAATTATTTGTATGGGTATAAGTTTTGAAACATAGTTAATGAATTACTTTTTATTTTAAATAACTTTAGACCCGTGAAATATATTGAATAAAAATCAAAATATTTATGTATCAAATGAAATGAAATATTTCTTTTGAAAAAGCATTATTTTATTTTATTTTTGGCGTTACTTTTATTTGTAGAAATAAATACTATTTACCTATCAACTTTACATAATTTAAGAGGTGCTTATTTCATTGTTATATAAGTTTTACTGTTTATTTGTTTTAAAGGTGCATTCCTTAATTACTGTTGTAACATGGTAATTACATGGTAAGTTAGTTTGCTATTGATAATTTGTTATTGAAAATAAATATGGAGGTATTTATTTATTAAATATAGCCATCATTCGGCCGAATTTGAAAAAATTGTATGTATGTGTAGGCAATCAATGCACTGCCATTTTTCACACCAAAATTACTAGGATAAGATTACATACCTCCATTATGTAATATTATATCTATTTTATTCTTAGTAAATAATCGATAGGTTATATTTCACAAAACACAAACAGATTTATATTTATATTTATTTATTATTCTAAGATTTCTTTGTAATAAATAATTAAAATAACCATATTGTTTTATTTATATATATCAACAATTTATTTCATTTTAATCATAGACAGTAAACTTTACTAAACGTTAATACTTGTATATACGTTAGTTTTTTACATGATGCCAATAAACGGTGGATAAATACATGCACCCCTCTAATCGCCAGGCGCTCAAAACTCGTTAAGGCATAATTTTGCACTGCATAGTTTAATCAACTATTCGTTTTCTGTGGGTGGGTAGCTCACAGAATACATAGGAAATCATAGATAAAGAAAAAAAATTAGGAAACAGAGATATCAAGTTTTACTAACTTTTCTGACAGTGTCACTACGACACGTTGACAGCTCGATTTGATTTTTCAGTGGTTGACAGAAATCGCGCCAAATTCGCTATCAAAGATAAGATGGTTGTGTTGGTTTTGTTTAGACGAATTTGTATGCGAAGTAATAAAAATATATAAAACACAGCTCTTGTTTTCATTGACAAAATTGGTTTAATTTTAACTACTTAGTGCTCACACAATGTCCAAGCGAAACAGTATTGGACCTTCAAATACGTTGTTCAATTATTTTTCCAAAACACCGCCGGCAAACAAGAAGTTAAAAACTAACACCGAAATAGACACTAGTCCTAAAATAAATACTTCAATTTACGGAGAACAAGTTAAAGTTGAAAGTAAGTACTGTCTAAGATAAATTTATCTTTACTAATTCATAGAATCACATTCTAAGTAACACATACTTAGCTAATTCAAATAGTCTGCATTGTTTCTAAGATCTGTAACTGTCTTAAAGTCGGCCTCTAAAGGCAATAAGAGCTTGGGCCACAGAGACCATTACTGTCTAGATATATTTGTGGAAACCACTTACCATCAGGTATATGCTTGTTTATCATTCATAATTTATGTGTAGAACACTAGTAAACAATAAAACATTTATATGGTAAAATGTTTAAAGTATCCTGAACATTTTATGGCTGAGTTTCTTGCCAGTTCTCAGAAATTTAGATTTGGAACCGGTGGTAATTTTTCGACATTCATGAGTGCCCTACCTCGGTCCAAACTGAATCATTTATTTACATTTTCATAACAGAGAAGAAACGTGAGAGACCAACTACACCATCACCAGAGGTGACCAAGGCCAGTGACAGTGAAGATGAGGTGCCTATTGCTTCCAAGAGGAGGAAGAGGATCCGTCTCAACCCTGTTGACTCTGATGATTCAGATACTGAGAATAAAAGTGAGCTATTCAGATCATAATTTGAATTTTAGACCTGAAATATATTCAATGAAAAGACCAGCTTTTATCTGCATTTTTGTTAGCATCATTCTTTAGGAACCCTGTATCTGCTTGGGGTCAAAGCAAATACCATTCCATTAACAGTTTTACAGATTTGGTGAAAAAATCTAGTTTAGATACTATGATGATATGAGCAAAAACTTTTTCTATTTCAGCAGATAACAAAATTGATAGTAACAAAAGTATAACAAGTTTGGAAAAGAAACTGCAAGAGAGCTTCAAATATGAGCCGAACCAGTCACCCAAGAGCAAAGCTGCGAAGTCAAACATCAAGTGAGTAGTAGAAAATAGTTAGATACTGAATTTCAAATGTAAGACACAAACTTTACCTTTTAAACATAAGCAACAACTAACTTCTTTAAGATCTTTAGACTACCTATCTTTGTTAAAATTTTTTTCATGCTGAAAGAGTAGGAAGGAGAAGTTTTTCTCAATCTCTATACCAGTTTTATGACATAATTAAATACAGATATGTTGTCCTATATATCCTCAATTGTTTAAGAGGCCAACTATGATCATTTTAAGCTGAAAATTCTGGTACTATAAAATGGAGCTGCTTGAAATCATAGTTGGCCCTCAGTACCCTTATTGTATCTGGTATTTTCCTTGTAGACTTGTAAATACATCCAATATTTTATACTTACACAACTCATACACATTTTTAATAGCAGTCTTGAATGCTTAACACCTAGATTCAAGTAATTAGGTAGACTTATGCCGAAAAAGTTGTGTTTATAATTTCACCCCATTGTTCTCCAGACCTACCCCTGCTCCAGAAAAACAAGTAGAAGACAAGCCAGCACCGACACTAGATGAAGGCAACTGGGTGCACTGTAAATTAGAATGGTTGAAGCCTGAGAAAGTCAGAGATGCTCTCAAACGGAGGCCTGATCACCCTGATTATGATCCCAGCACCCTGTTTGTGCCACCTGAGTTTTATAAGTCACAAACTCCAGTAAGTATGTAGATTATTATACAGGAGCACATCAAATGACAATTATTGATGACAGTTGATTGCAGGGGTTTTAAATATAATATTAAAAAAATATGTGCTGTGTTTTCACACCACATGCTTTACTGTGAAGGAAAACATCATGAGGAAACCTGCATATGTCTGAGAAGTATTTAAAAGGCATATGTATAGTACCTAAAGCAGTGATAGAGTCAGCATCTATCACATTGTCACTTAATCATCTTCAGTGAAAAGTGGATATTGTTATTACAACACCTTGCCTACGTCTTTGAGGAATACAGGTGCGAGCATAAGTATGTATAAAAAACTTGCCAATCAGTAATTTATTGATAGGTAAATTGTTTGTAACCTTTTTTTTGAGATAGGTTTCATATTTATTAATGTTTATCATTAATTTTGGCAACTTAATTGGTTTAAGTTTATCATAATTATGTTTGGTTTTACATAAAATTTAATGTTTTCTTTACATAAAGAAATAATTATTTTACAAATATTTAGACAGCATTCTCCACATGAACATAGAAAATACATTTATACAGGTTTAAAGTTATAGTCATTATGTATGTGGGAGGAGCTAAGAATTACTGCTGCACTAATGTTACAAAGTCTATAAAATTGCATATCCTTATTTCAGGCCCACCGGCAATGGTGGGAGATGAAATCGTCTCACTTTGACTGTGTGTTGTTCTTCAAAGTGGGCAAGTTCTATGAGCTGTACCACATGGATGCTGCTGTCGGAGTTAACGAGTTAGGATTCTCATATATGAAGGTACATTTTAGTTCTTAAATAATTTGGATCTAATATCGGATAGGAGTCTCCCACTATATCTAATATAGCACCTTCATTCCACTGTATCACCATTAAAAGCTTTTTTGCTGCAATCTTCTACAAAATGGGTGTACAGTTAGTATCCTATGACCTGTTAGTCTTATTAAAAAAATAATTAGTTTTTTCTTATTATAGGGTGAATTTGCCCATTCGGGATTTCCTGAAAGCGCCTACGGGAGAATGGCGTCTACTCTAGTATCAAAAGGATATAAAGTGGCGCGCGTAGAACAGACGGAGACACCGGATATGATGCAAGACAGATGTAAAAAGAGTGAGTTCGTTCATGACTGTTTCATTAAATTTTAAAATATACCTAGAGAGTTTACAGTCTGCATGAGTCACATCTCCCGGGCCTTATCCCATACATTGTTGGGGTCAGCACTTGATTCAACCCAATGTGGCTGATCACCTGATTTCTATACGAAGCGACTGCCATCTGACCTTCGCAACCCCTTTTACGAGGAAAGTCTGTGAACTGGGTTAAACCAGTTGTCAGACTATTTTAGGCCTACAACTGACCTGTAACGATTGCCAAAGAAGATAAATTGGCAACCGAGACCGATGGCTTAACGTGTTCTCCGAGGCACGGAGGGAACTCGGGCGGTCACCCATCCAATTACTGGCTAGGGTTAGGGTTGCTTAACTTCGCTGATCGAATGATATGCGCAATAGCAACTGTGCCACGAGCCCCTCAGTCTGCATGACTAATATAAATAAAATAAAAAATTGCAATCAAGTTGATTTTCAGCAAAATAAACAAATAAAGGTCAACGAAATGGCACTAGACAGAGACAAATGGAAATAAATGAATAGGTTACACCGACAAGAGTTATTACTCTTAAATTCATGACGATGAAACAAATATACATTAATTTGTTAATTATTTTAGAAAACCGCTTATGCCGAAACTCGGAGACTTTACCATGAGCTCTTATTGCTACAATAGTGCATTTGTATGACACTGTCAGGTTTATGGCTTTGTTGTGAATGCCATTTCATATGTTCACTCCATCCCAGAATGGTTCACGAAGGGATTGGTGTTGTTATAACAGCATCCACTTTTCACCGAAGGTAAACTGCCAACGTGACAGATGGTGAGTCTATCGCCGTCTACAGGCACTAAACATACGTCTTTGAATTACTTCTCAGACATACGCAGGTTTCGTCAGAATGTTTTGAGTGTTGCGAAATCACTGGACTTAAGTTTTTAGGAAATCTTATTGGATCAGGCCACTGGAATGTGACTACTCAATCTCCACAGAACCCACGGCTTTTATTATTTTTTTTTAATTTACGTGTGCAGCGGGTCAAAATACAAAATGGGACAAGGTGGTCCGTCGTGAGATATGCCAAGTGACAGTACGCGGCGCGCAAGTGGCTGGCTTGCAGGACCCCGGTCCGTCCGAAGCCAGTGCTACCTACATGATGGCTGTAGCCGAAGAGGTATTCATACAGCTTTATTTATTACTAGCTTTTAACCGCGTTGGATGTAAACGTCCAGTCACGAGTTAAGATCACGCTTTGACTGTGCAGTAGTCATTTTATGAGTCTGTCTCTTTCTACATGTATGGTGTTAGGCGAATAAAAACATGCGCAGTAATATAGTAACGTTAACGACACCGTTAGCGTAGTGGTTAGTTGTTCTACTGCAGGTGTCGCCGGTTCGATTTCCTCGTCATGGTAAGCATTTTATGTGATGATCATTTGTGTTTGCCTTGTTTCTGGGTGTTTGGTATGTAAATGTATGTATTTACAAAAAAAATGTATATAAGTAATATACCAAAATTACAAGCTTTGCGTTTCGTGCTGTGTGGTAATGTCCGACCATTATTTATTTATATAAATTACTGACCCAGCGAACTTCGTTTCACATGTATATTTGTAATTTTGAGTATTTCCTTTTTCTTATTATTTATTTATGTTTCTCGCCGTGTAATTCTTTTCTGAACTTCCATAAACATTCCAAGATTAAAATTTGTCAAATCGATCCACCCGAGTTTTAGCGAGACTTACGAACGGTTATTATTAACTTGTATATATATAGATGTATCATTATATCGTAAAACTCTTTGTGGAAAATCTTTTCTCTCCTGTCTTAGGAAAGCAATGGATGCAGTACATACGGCGTATGTTTCGTAGACGCGTCGATAGGTCTATTCCATCTGGGACAGTTCACAGACGACAAACACGCCTCCAGGCTGCTTACCACGCTGGCGCACTACCCACCTGCGTTGGTATGTTTCTCATTATAATTTGTTCTACACTACCACTATTAGTTTTACTATGAACAGTGGCCATATGCTATTGCAATAATAGTTCAGCTGTGTGAAAGATTTATACACGTCACATACATCTGTCTCATAATATAAGTCAAACTATCATTGCAATGATAAGAGCTCATGGTAAGGCCCCATTGCTCTGAGAAATTGTACGAGATGCGCCATTTTATGCTTTATTCGGTGAGATATTTTATTTCTATTCAAACCACACAAACATACTCTTCAGCTTTATTATATTAGTATAGACTAGCTGTGTTCGCGGTTTCATCGGCTTAGTCGTAATCTCATGTCCTATGTTACTCCTTGCAAAATCAGCTATCTAACTGTCGAAGCCCCGTTAAAATTGGTCCACCCGTTTCCCTGATTGAAAAGATAGAGACAGATATAGAGTTTAAAATTTTGGATTATTATTAGATGTTATTTTGGAATTACAAACAGACGCTTTTATTTTATTTGTCTGTATAGAGTAATCCTTGCATCGGGATGTTTGTAATATTTTTTTATTATCAAACAGTTGGTATACGACCGCAAGTCAACGACGGGTCGTACAAGCAAGTTGCTTACGACACATTGCTATAGCGCGAGGCGTGAGCCGCAGAACATGTGGACGCCAGAGAAAACGCTCAAGACTTTAGCCGAAAAATATTACAGGACCAACGCCGATGGAGACTGGCCTGAGGGGATCAAGGAGTTCTTACATCAAGGTATTCCAGTTTAGAATTGTTTCATATTAGCAAGGCGACGAACAGTCCATCTGATGGTAAGCAGCTACTGCAGCCTATGAAATCGTGTAATACCAAGTACTCGCGCGTTGCTTAACTTATAGTACTCCTGCACTATATTGAGAATTGCCGACCTTACTCATCTTGTGAATACGACATCACTCAAAGGAAGCATAATTTGGCTGCGATATTTTATTGTAATTAATCATTATTTACAATGTAATTACATATATGAAGCCAGCTGAGTTTCTTGTTCGCTAGTTTCCGAACCGGTGGTCAATTCTTCCACAGTCATAAGTGCCTTGCCAGGATCTAAACTAAATAAATTATTTTCATATTCTCTAAGCAGGAAGTGCAATTCCCAGTCGGACAGCTCCTAATTTCTCTTGATGAAATTTAAAAAAGTTAGGTCATAACGAGAACTCACGTTCATAATTTGGATCCGTTCGACAAGGGAGTAAACCTCCACATTACATAAGATTTACATACATATGCTCACGCCTGTATTCCCCGAAGGGGTAGGCAGAGGTGTTGTAATCACAACACCCACTTTTCACCGAAGATGATTAAGTGCCAACGTGACAGATGATGAGTCCATCGCCGTCTCAGACACTTTACATACATCATTGAATTACTTCTTAGAAATATGCAGGTTTCCTCACGATGTTTTCCTTCACCGTAAAGCACATGGTGTGAAATCACTGTACATAAGTTTTTTAGAAAAACTCATTGGTACAGAACCCGCTGGGATTCGAACTGGCGTCGCTTGCGTAGCAGGCGACTGCTCAAACCTCAAGGCCACCACGGCTCTAATACAAGGCTCATTGCCCAAAAAAATATTTTATCGATTCGTATTATTTTTTCAGGCGACGCCCTTGGCTTAACTCCAGCCCAAAATTGCTACCTAGCAATAAAAGCTCTAGGAGGGTGTATCTCATACCTTACCAACTGTCTGTTAGACATACAAGTACTAGGCATGTCTCAGTTCACGTCATACGCACCTCCCGATGTCGTCCAAACTCTAAACAAGACCTTATCACCCGAGGTTAAGGTTCAAAATCGCTGGGAAGGCGGGAATACTATGGTTCTCGACGCGATTACATTGAAGAACTTGAGGATAGTGCAGGATGAAGGATGTCTTTATGAGAAACTAAATTTTTGCTCCACTGCTATGGGGAAAAGGTGAGCGGTAATTTTTGTATAAATGCTGCATTGTATTTTCGACTTTACTGTATCAAGTTACGGCTCATTGTAATCGGTATTTATTTCTTAACGTCCAGTCTTTTCACTATGAAATTTAAACAATGTCAGCACCATAATGAAAAAATCTCATCTCAACACTCATTCATATCATCTAATCATACTTCATATAATAGATTTTTTTTGAAATTTTTGTGTTTCCATGACCCATCCTACTAAGAAAATCAATGAATTCAAAATAAATAGTATATATGTATACTATATATACATCATATTAACAGGCTAAATTAGCCCATCAATTTAGAACAGCATGACTTTTGTCTGACTATAACTTCAACAAGATGCAATAGCATCTATACCCAGAACATTTTCTTATTTTATTTACAAAATTGTACTTTCCAGGCTGTTATACCAATGGGTATGTGCTCCAAGTTGCAACCTAAAAGTGATTAGAGAGAGACAACAAGCTGTGAAAACATTGTTTGAGAACCAAGAGTTGTGTCAAGATGCTAGGAATATTCTCACCGCATTGCCTGATTTAGAGCGGCTGTTGGCTAAGTGAGTATATTTTATTGTATGTATGTGTTTAATTGTATGACTATGTTGAATTTTGAATTAGATACATACATATGCTCAAGCCTGTATTACTTGAAAAGGTAGGCAGAGGTGTTGTAATAATAACACCCATTTTTCACCGTAGATGATTAAGTGCGAACGTGACAGATGGTGAGTCCATCGCCGTCTCAGGCACTATACATACGTCTTTGAATTACTTCTCAGACATATGTAGGTGTTTTCCTTCACCGTAAAGCAAGTAAAGTGAAATCAGAGGTATCAATTAAGTGTTTTTTACTTTCAGCCGTCATATTCCAACAAGAGCTTGTAGCTACGAAGGAAGTGAATACAGATTAAACGGCTGATCCATCGTTTCTATGATCTCCCTCTCCCCTTGTATCATCATCATCATCATCATCCTCCTCCTAGCCTTTTCCCATGTTATTTGGGGTCGGCGCAATGTGTTCTTCTCTTCCATTCCTCTCCCCTTGTATCCACATTCATAAATAAAACTTTTTTACAACCCAGCTAGCAGTATAATTATAAATAAATCATTTCATGCTCCAGAGTTCACGCACTCGGTAACTTGAAGAAATCAAAAGACCACCCAGACTCGCGGGCTATATTCTACGAAGACAAGATATACTCAAAGAGGAAAGTGTTAGACTTCATATCGATCCTGAACGGGTACACAGCGGCGCTCAAACTAGTGGATATGTTCCAAGATGTTGACGCCACCTTGTTGAAGAGATTGCTGCAGTTCGCTCCCAAGGGACAGTTTCCAGATTACAGGGATACTTTGACATTCTTTAAGGTCAGTGCTGTATGGGTTCTTTAAATTGTAAAATCTTTTTTTGAAAAGGGTATTTACTGAGTTACCTGCCGGGTTGTTCACAGTAAAAGCAACCTTCCGAATCCGGCGGTAGCGTATGATCATGTCGTTCTGAAGACCTGAAAGTACTTTATTAAAAGTATAATCAAATAAAGATTTTTTTGAATTTGAATTAATTTGTGTTCAATTTCGCAATAAGGACTTACTTCTTAAATCAAGTTTGTCCCGTCACGAGTTAAGGAATAAATTTCAATTCAAATACATTTATAGGAAGCATTCAATCAAAAAGAAGCTGAGAAGGAAGGTCGCATCCTGCCCGGCGCAGGAGTCGATCAGGAGTATGACTCCATTTTGGACACGATTCAAGGCATTCAGGAAGAACTGAAACAATACCTCGCTGACCAGGAGAAATACTTCAAGTGTCGGGTGAGTTACTATTCGTTAAGCTACTAGGTGGCACTTGATAATGTTGTGCCTAAATTACAGTAACGCCTCTGAACAGCATGATTCACGTAAAAAAAATATCGAAATATCGTTGACTGATTATATTCGTTCGATCGAAGTTAAAAAGAGGCGATCTCGAGTTCCAAAATCGTACTTCAATAAGATTGAAACTAAAGGTATTCTCAAGATTCTCGACGACTTGAGTTTTTTTTTAGTTTATTTTGGAAACGATAGTACATTCACTGAAGGCTGTAGTAAATATTGCTTTCAAAAAGTGTTTTAAGTGTGTAAGCGACACACTTGCAAATCATTTTGGATAAAATTATTTAAATTTAGAGTTTTATTTAATATGCGCGAGACTGTACTCAGACGCATTTAATGTCATGCCAGAAATATTACAGTACAGATTCACCAACAGTCTCAATTGCACCTACTTTTCCTCGGTAGAAAGTGCGTGTTGTGACTTTTTTACCCATAATGTTATATGACATTTTTTTTTCCAGTTAAGCTACATAGGCACAGACAAGAAGCGTTATCAGATAGAAGTGCCAGCCAACGCGGCCTCCAAAGCCGGGGGAGAATACCAGTTGGAAGGGACCAGGAAGGGGTACAAGAGATTCTCTACCACTGAGACTAAGGTGTGCATAGACAAATGATCACTGGCCTTGTTTATGATGCTATGTCGTGCGTTCGATGCAGATACTAATTTATATTAATCCATATATAAATGATTTTTACACGAAGCGACTGCCATCTGACCCTTGTAACCTCCTTGACGAGGAAAATCGGTAATCTGTGATAACCAGTTGTCAGAATGTCTTAGGCCTCAGACTGACCTGTAACGATTGCCAAAGATTTTGAATTGACAACCGGGCCGTCAGCCTAACGTGCTCTCCGAGGCACGGATGGACCTCGGGCGGCTACCCATCCAACAACTGGCTTGGGATATGGTTGCTAACTTCGTTGATCAATGCGCAATAGCAACTGTGCCACGAGCTTGGCGTATATGTATATCTTCTCTCAGTGAATTGCGTATAATTTAACTTACTCTTATTTCAGGAGTACCTCGCCCGTATGATAGCAGCAGAGGATCAAAAGAGCAACGTCCTCAAGGATCTCAGTCGGAGAATATTCGAGAAGTTCTCATCAAACTACAACCGTTGGGAGACGGCGGTGCAATGTCTAGCCACTTTGGATATACTGCTCGCGTTTACAGAGTTCGCGAGGCAGCAGAGTGGGGATGTTTGTCTGCCGGATATTACGTTTGAAGTTGATAAGAAGGTTAAATACATGTTTACGTCATCGCTAGCACAGTTTACAAGCAGTTAGGAAACTAGGAACAAATCGTTCTAAATGACATGCACACAGACGCGCGCCTCTACGACAAAATAAGTGGAATAGGTGTAGGCTCAGTAAGATATGTCACATCGTAGCCGTGTCATATTTAAGATTGACAATCCTCACGCTCAAATTGACAAATGTTCTTATTTAATTAAATAGGACTAATTATACTATTTCGGTTATTATTAAGGATATTTCCCTTCCCTTATTTTTGCGGTTTAGGAGCCGCCTCGCGCCATTATCAACTGAATAAATAAAATAAATGTACAATTAACTTTCATATCCCTTCTGTAGGCCTAGACAAAGTAACATTCTCGCGCGCTTGCGACAGTAGAAACGATACAAAATTTGTGGAATTGACATAAATCAGGCACGTGACATACATACATACATACATACATACATACATATATATGCTCACGCCTGTATTCCCCGAAGGGGTAGGCAGAGGTGTTGTTATCACAACACCCACTTTTCACCGAATTTGATTAAGTGCCAACGTGACAGATGGTGAGTCTATCGCCGTCTCAGGCACTATACATACGTCTTCGAATTACTTCTCAGAAAATATGCAGGTTTCCTCACGATGTTTTCCTTCACCGTAAAGCACGTGGTGTGAAATCACTGTACATAAGTTTTTTTTAGAAAATCTCATTGGTACAGGCCCCGCTGGGATTCGAACTTGCGTCGCTTGCGTAGCAGGCGACTGCTCTAACCCCGAGGCCACCACGGCTCTTGTGACATATGTCATTCCTATGTATCGTTTCTATAAGCGAAGCGCGAGAGTAATGTTACTTTGTCTACAGGCTCTGTGATGATGTGAGCATATAATTATTTATTTAATCTATGATTATGTTTCAGCCATACATAATGATAAGAGAGGGACGCCACCCGTGTATACCAATTGTGAACGACTTCATACCGAATGATACCCAGCTGGGTACAGCCGATGCTTCTCTACTGTTGCTCACTGGACCCAATATGGGTGGAAAATCCACGCTCATGCGACAGGTTGGCCTGCTCACTGTGTTGGCGCATTTGGTGAGTTGGCACCTTAACACATATTTCTTTAGGCACCTAGGTTTGGAGAGGAAAGGAGTATATCATTTAGCATTATGACGAAGTATTGTAGGGTAGACAGATCTGTAATACATGATGGTCTGTAGACAAAGTAACATTATTCTCACACTTCGCTTGTAGAAAACGATATAAATTGTATGGAAATTATATAAATGAGACACGTTACATTATATTTAATTCCCATACATTTAGTATCATTTCTATTAGCGCAAGCGCGAGAGATTTTTACTTTGTCTAGAAGAAGATATTATTATGACATATTAATGTTCAGAAGAATTGGAAATAATTTCAGAACGTCGAAAATAATTACCTGTTCGGAAACTAGCCTTCTGAAAAGAACCGGCAAACTCAGCAGGCATCTTATAAAATGTAATTATTTTTGGATTCGAACACGTTCGACCTCGGCGACGCTCCACTAAGCCCTTAACGCTGTGTCGGCTGATATCAAGTCACGAATGGGTTTCAGAGTTCACAGTGCTAGTTTCTTCAAATCGCCGTCACAAGTAACCGCGTTGACGTAAACGCAGATTTGTATGGGATCCAAATAGTGGCAAGCTGTGGGACTCGTGACGACGGCACTAGGCAATCAGTCACTCATGTACTGGCTCTGAAACACACGTGTGTCAACTGGCATAGAAGCAAGGTTTTCGAACACCGATTTTGTGTTACCGGCACCGAACGGCGTCAGGATGACGGGTCGCTCACTTCCCTCTATAATGGTTGAGGAGGGCGATGGCTGGCATTCTCGTCATACTTGTGAACAGGTGCTGCTAGTGGGGGCTGGTCATCTCAAGCTACACAATTATTCGTAGTACATATTTTTAGTTTTTTAAATTTTTATATCGGCTTTTGTGCAAAGGAACTGTGTCCATGGGCTTATATATATTTCTTATGATTTATATTGTATTACTCAAAGCTGTAAAAATTTTTTTTTAAATGAGTAATTAATGAGTTTCTTGCCAGGTTCTTCTCAGTAAAAGCAACCTTCCGAACCTAGCGGTAGCATGTAATCCTATGTAATCGTGTATTTCTGACGATTTGAAAGTACTTAGTATAGTCTAAACGAATAAAGATATTTTTGAATTTGAATTTGTTATTAAACTATATTTTTCTGGATCACGTCTGCAATTATACATAAACATACCTATATGCAGGGTAGCTACGTACCAGCAGAATCCTGTACTCTAAGCCTAGTGGACCGCGTGTTCACTAGACTGGGTGCTTCCGACGACATCCTCTCGGGACAGTCCACGTTCCTGGTAGAGATGAACGAAACAGCCGCCATCGTCAAACACGCTACTGTACACTCACTCGTTTTGTTGGATGAATTGGGTGAGTGACTTTATCATTTACTTCTTTTTTAGTAAATCCAAATCGATACAAGTATTAGAACAAGATTTTACACGCGAGTTCTGCTGCGTTATGATTATTTACATAGTCTGTTATATCCGTAATTAGGTAAAAGCTACTCCTATTCCAACGGACTCTGGACAGCTGAACGGAAAAGCCGTTCAGTTTTCTATATAGATATAAAGCTGAACGGAAAATATAATTTGGCGCACCCACAACATGGCGCGCTACACGTGTTAGATCACACAAATTATTAAAATAAACTACAGACCTATTTCAAATTGCTTGTCGCGGGATTTTTTATGTTTAAGTAGCTGTTCCCCGCGGTTTCACCCGCGTAGATTTAGTTTTATATAATACTTTTTTCAAAATAAAAGGGTCTTCTCAGGGTCTAAAGATTGTCTGTGCCAAATTTCATCAAAATCGGTTGAGTTGAGTTGTTAGTTTAAGTTGGAAAGCGTAACAGACAGACAGACACAGTTACTTTCGCATTTATAATATTAGTAGGGATTAATTGGTGTCCTATGATACAAGCTGTGCTTAGTGCAGTGATCTATGTAATGCATTTCTGTTCTAAGTAAAATAAACATCATTATATGGATGTAATATAATTAATTATTATAATACATTTATATAATGATTACGTTTATTTAAACCTGTAAATTCACACTCTTGATCTAACAAACGAAAAGGCACTTCTCATTTTTTATATGAATAATGGGTATAAAGGTCGCGGCACCTCGACGTACGACGGCACGGCGATAGCATCGGGAGTGTGCGCTGAGCTGGCCGACAGAGGGTGCCGGGTTGTATTCTCGACGCACTACCACTCGCTGGTGCAGCACCTCGCTGCGCATCCTGGGGTCTTGCTCGGACACATGGTGAGATTACTATCCATATTATAATTAATGTGGAGATTTTTATACGCTGTATACTCAGTTCTCGGACTTGTGTTGATCATTTACCACTGGAACTGGAACTTTTCGTAATAGAAATTAAAAAGTACTTACGTTTAGATTGTTCTTTAAAAAGTCCTCCATCTTCGACTGAAGTCCCGTCAAATAAAGATAAAAAGATAGAATCTGCTTCAAAGATAGTCCGATTGATAGAGCCTTTTCCGAAATCAGAAATACATTGTAATATTTTTATAAAACATCTATAGTAACAAACTTAAAACTAATCAAATCTAATCAAAACATATCTTAATTTGATAACTAACAATTATACAATTATATTATATTGAATATAATACAATTATATTAAATACGTGAAGAATGCTTAGTACCTACGAACAACCATATACCATGATTTTTTGTCTCCAGGCATGTATGGTAGAGACAGACGAATCGGCAGTGGACACCGAAGACGAAATACCAGAAGAGACCATAACATTCCTTTATAAGTTAACACCGGGCGCTTGTCCCAAATCGTACGGGTTCAACGCCGCTCGCCTCGCAGGTATCCCTAGGGAGATAACCAGACGAGCGCAACTGGTGTCCAGGAAATTGGAACTGGAAGCCACATGCGTCAGGGCGTTTAGAGACCTCATGAAGATGGATAAAAGTACCAACATTCGGGATCTACTGTCTACTCTAAGTATTTGAATTGATTCTGGTTTTGTCGGTATAAAATATGTTGATAAAGTTGATTGGAAATGTTTGAGTGTTGAAATAATTGAAAATATGCATTATTCTCTTTTAACTTCGCAAATATATTTGGCATTGCTGCTCGTTTTACCAGTTTAATGTATCTAACTAAATATTGCTGGTAGCTGCGACCACGCGCTTATTTTTAGGAATCAATAATTTCGATAATACACGTTGGATCAATAATTTCGATGATAAGCGGGTGAGGGAACCATCACTCTTTCACTCTCAAGTATGCACACCCACCCTACCACTCTTGTACCGCAATACTAAATCTGCAGCAGTTAGAGCAAAAAATTGTGCCATACTGAGTTGATAATATAGTGATTATCGATTGAACTCTAAAATACGTTGTTATTCGATTTCGTTTCGCATATTGTTCAGATTTTTAGATGCTTCACTTGTTTTTAATTGACAAAAATTACCAACCTTCAAATGGCTACTTTTTTGTTGCATAACCTGTTATAAATATATTTTAAATAAGTGCCATTAATTAATGATATCGAATTCCGTATTCGACTTCGTACCTCTTTTCATCACTCAATATTAGATAGAAAGGATATTGTGGTAGCTGTAGTCTATAGTTTTTTGTAACGTGTCCCACCGGATTTCTTATATGTTAATGGAATGCAGTGAGATTGTTTGTTATAATCCCCTCATATTGCTACAGCCCAATAATGTGGTCGCCATTGTAGTGACGTCAACATGACATCAGCCCCGACAGATATTTCCAACGATCACAATTTGCCGATTCGGCGAATTAGCAATTTGCGGGGATACATTTCTGGTACATCTGTGATTAATCAAGAATTAGATTTTAAGCCGCGTGTTATCGGATGTTTATTAAACGATTTTTACAATAAAATTTGTTTGTTTATTACGAAAAGTCAAGTGTCATATTGTTTCTTCTATATTACACAATCCATAATTACTTAGATTTACAAATCATTGCACACCCGATCCAATTGTATCATTCTAAAATATCTACTTATTTACAAAACACATAAAGCACACATAACTAACATTAAATTTATTTAATCATAAAAAAGTACATAATTTTGTGATACAAACTTATACATTATGAAGGAATATTAATAGCGTAATATTAAAACTGATTGTAATTCTCAACTGGTAGTACGTACAGCATCACATTCCAATATAAAAATATTTGTGGCTGCGCGTTACTACGATAAATAGAATTTGTTTGTAAAAATGAAATGACTAGGTTGAGAATTCAATTTCATTTTAATATTTGCGGCGCCATTTTGGCCTGCTATCTGCTTACGGAATGCCAAATCTACAATTAATTTAAATTAAAGCAAATACGGCAAGAAACAATATAAACCGATGTAAGCACCCAGACCGACAGATATAGGAATGTTGATAATTACTATGGCAAAAGCAACGTTTGGGGACAATGGATTCTCGGAATGAGAATCTAATAAGCTGGATAGTTCAACCATATAGGTGTCAGTGCTCCAAGAATAGGTTCTGATATGTTCGAACGTCCTTGCCTGACCTTGCGTTTTAAGCTTAACTTCCTTTCGCTTGGGGTACTTTTTAACGTTCCCATACAAAATGAGACAAGGCAGGCGGTATCGTCAACGTACAAAACATGTTAACACTGGGGGCACTGATAATCTATACAGATAAATAAAATTTAAGTGTCTGCTTGTAATTCCAAAATTACAGCTTTTCACAAATCCATATGTATAATATACACGGCATTGACATAGAATGATCAATTAAAAAAAATTACTCTGAATGTCGGTCCGTTCCGGCTAATCTCCGACCGATTTTAACGGGACTTTTGCAGGCAAATAGCTAATATTACAAGGAGTAACTTGAGCTTTTTAAATTTAAAAAAAAATAGGGTTTTGCGGACCACCCATGAAATTAAGTCTACGCGGCTGAAACCACAGGGCACAGCTGGTATAATATAGAAGAACTTAAATAAATATCGAATCTTTTTTTGTATCGTACATCGGCAGAAGTAATTTGTTTTCAATGAATCCCTAGCCTCTTTTAACAATATTTACACTTTACGAACTATTCTTATCTCAAAATTATGAATAAACTCTATATTTAAATTAAGCATACAATGTGAACTTGATATTAATGTGCCATACCAGAGAGTTAAATATTTCAAATAAGTACATCTATTTTTACACTCCAATTAAGTACACAGCACTTTAAGCTATAGTTAGTTGAGTATCCCGTCACATGTTTAAGTACATAAGCTAGATAAATTGACAAATAGGTAATTAATACGTGGTCGGCACAACAAAAGATCATAACCTATATTTTCAGTATTATCGCATAAAAACGTAAAAAAATACAGCAGTACTGCGTTCAAATAAAAACCGTAATTCCTTGACACATACATCAAAGCATAAATTAACAAAAAAGTTACAGTCCATTAATAAAATATATATATCTACTCTATTGAACTATACATTTGCTAAATCTTTTAGTTTATAAGTTTCATCCTGTAAATCCATTTTTGATAAATTATGATTATTTAAGTGATCATTTCTTTGATAAAATTGTTATTATTAAAAAATAATCTAATCTACTTTTCAGCAGTCTTTCAGCTTTGTAAGCACTTATATTTACATATCAATTAAAACTATCTAGAAAGGTGACATATTTTCAGACAAAAGCGTCTAAAGTCAGATTTTTTATTTTCATAAGGTGACCACTTGGATAAGGCCACATGGCGCTTAACACACTTGATGGAAAATATGGGTAAGCTCTACTTTCTCAATTGAGAATATATCTACGTAAATAACCTAAGCCGGCAGTTCCCTACAGTTCACAAACTTTTTTTTCTATTGTACTTAAGGCTGCCGACAAAATTCTTGCAAACTATCAAAAAACGTTCAAAATGAGAATCTGATCGGATAACTGCCATTTTGTTTGTATCTTTGTCATATAAATGCGACAACAATGGAATATGGCGGTTATCCAATCCTATTTACGTTTAAATTATAGCATTTAAGGACAACACATTTCTAACACTTTTTATAAGGCAATACAAATACTTGCTACAGTTCTATTACCACAGGACCGAAGTACATTCAGCACCAAAAGTTGTCATTTGTCATGGCACCACTTCACGAGCGATGCAGGCTTGCGTAATTGTATTTATATTTCAATTAAATTTCATTCAAATCAAGCAAGTTAATTACGCACCATTAACATTCATATTTGTGGACATTGTATTTTAATCGCTTACTCAATGCGTCATATTATGAGTGACGTAGTAGAGTAACACATTAATTAAATACAGGGATGACGAGACGAGAGTTTTATAGTGAATCTGTGTCTTATGTAAAGGTTTTGACACATTCAAATGTCGCCCCTTGACCTTGCGTGGCTCAAAATGTGTTGATACTTTTTCGTATACGGATCAACACATTTTAAGCCACTCTGTCAAATCGCAATGTCAAGCAACGGCGTCTGAACATTTACATATCACACACTTGGGGTACTGTACTTGAGAGAACGAAAAATTGTGGTAACATTGAAACTTATGATGTTCTTCTATGAAAATTTCCTTTGAATAAAACTCCCGTCATTATAATATCATGTGCCTTGCAAGCTTGAAACAAAGTTCATATAACGCAAGCCCGCCGCATTGTTTTACACTCATAGTTCGTCGAATGAGGAGCTTTCCCTGTCGTCGAAGGGGCGAGGTCGGTCACCCCAGCGGTCCCACCGCTCGGAGCTGAGCAGCGATTCAGATTCCTCCTCCTGACCCGGCACTGGGTACACGATGCCGTCACCAAAGCTATATTTCATACACCCAAACTATTTTTTACTACACGTTTTCAAGTCGTGACCTTTATAGAAAAAAAAAATTGTAACCTTTATTCTTTTTTGCGTAACTTCTTTTTGGTTTTTAAATGCTTCGTTTTAAATTTTAATGAGTAGTTTATTTTCCTTATTTTAATTAGTTTATAAACATTCTAAACGTGTAAGTTTCGCCACGAGTTATAAGCTCTCAGCGAAAATAGTGGGGATAACTGCACATGTATTTTACAGAACTGCTATAAGAATGATAGAGGGAAGAACGAAGAGGGTATATACGGTAGCACAAACGCTATTACACTTATAAACATTCCTGCGCAAGTGACACATGCCATAATTATAGTAACTGGTCACGTGAAACAGAACAAATAAATAGACTTTAAAATATGTAGTTACGAAAACAGAATTAAGGTTATTTATGTAGCTAAAATATGATGCTAATACTACATTCATGATTTATGACCGAGATAAATAACTGTTCAAATAATATTTGAACATAGGTCCCGTCTCGACAGATACGCACACTCATCTATACTATATACTAATATTATAAAGAAGAAAGATTCGTATGTAAGTAAGTTTGTAAGGAATTGGCTCAAAATTTACTGGAGCGATTTGAAAAATTCTTTCAGTAATGGACAGCTACATTATCAGCTAGAAATATAGGCTATGTTTTATTTCCGTACTCTCACGGGAACGGGAACTACGCGGGTGAAATCGCGTTACGTCTGCTAGTATATTTATAAAGCGTTCCCAATGTTTACTCAGTTTTATAAAAAACTAGCTGTGCCCCGCGGTTTTACCTGCTTAGGATTGAAAATAAATACTATGCAACTTAGCAACATATGCATTAATTCTAAAGCAAATGATGTACATCAAATCGGTCTAGTAGTTTCAGAGATTAACTGGATATTTGCATTTAGTGAAAATTTGATATTACAAACAGATACTTCAATTTTACTATCTGTATAGATTAAAAAGCAATGTACCTTTCGAGAAACAGGACCCAGATCGATTGTGAATTTCCATTACAATAAGGAATTGTTATTAGTATTATCGATCTGACATAAGTTGCATGCAGATTGTATTATAATACATATTATTACACTAAGTATTTTCTATTACGTGCGTACGGCTACTTTGATAACGCGTGCTGTTCTGTGTCATATAAGTAGCTTAATAAAAACTAATCTGCGCTGCCATCTAGACCAAGCTTAAATGTACCATATTATTAGCATGCAAAAGGACACTGATTCAACTGACGACAACATCCTAACAATTTGGCCGATATTAAAAAAGAAGTGAATGACAAAATTTTGAGTCTGCTCAAATAGGGTGATGACGGCGATGAATGAAAAGCGTTTTAGTTGAACTGGTTTATTTAAATATAACGTAATAAAATATTGTTAAATGGAATAAATATCTATCCTTAAACTATTTGCGGAACGGTGCGGCCCTTTCGAGGGCAAAGTCTCCATCTCTCACTCTCCCGCCCCATCTCCACGCTAAAATTGTAACAAACATACTTATTCTCTAAATGACCTGCACTTGTTACTAAAATAATATAATTATATGGACTAATATACTTTAAACAAATACATAATAGAATAAAATACAATAAAGCGTGGGTGCAGCAGATATGATTATTTTTATACCCATATTACATTGTTGCAAGTGAACAAAAATGTATTTTTTTGAGGTGGCTAAAAGCCCGTCTTATAGGTAAGCTAAAGTTTGCAACACAGATGCCTGTCGACTATGTTGAGTGGAATAAAATATGAGGACAATGCCCAACTTAAATCCAACGAATGACAAATCTGAAGCACCCATTATCATGCAGTAATATACTGAGAGTGATGATAATAAATATAATATATAAATATACAGCACACAGACCTATATATTTAGTTGAGTAATTGTTGATTCATTAAGCTATACGCTTTGTATCCATTTGCTTGCTAACGTCGTGAGATGGTCCACTAACTACATAAGCCGTACCAACCGCCGTGAGACATTATTATTATGTCAAAGCTCTGTGTAGCGTTCAAAGTGAAATAAAAACACAAAATAAAGAACAAAACATTTTATTGTGCACAAAACGACTTACAAAATACGAACAGTAACTATCTAACTTTATCAGTCTTGTGTGTTGTATATAGCTCAGAAATAATAAATGCATTAAAAAGCAATTTGCATAGTTATTATATAACGAAACATATTTGGAATTGTATTGCATACGGAATTGAATATTATTAAAATTATATCAAGGTTTCGAACACGTTTCAGCCAAGCTTCTCGCATTAGTAGAGCATATCGCGCGACTAAACGGTATTCTAGCTGTCAGGTACAAATAACATACTTCATTGGGAAATAAATTGAAACTCTTCCTAATATCGTTGGACAGTTCATTATTATAATAAATATATTATTATTATTAGAAGAAACATTATTAAATATGATAAACGCACGTAAATGTACGTATTTCATTGTCAATGTAAGGCACTATGTATTATGCACGCTAGATAACAGACTATAAGTAACCTATAAATTTTGTTGGATACAAAGGTACCCAAATAACGTGAGAGATATCCCAACAGTTATTTAAAATTACTAAAAACAAATTTAATACTAATTTGACACATTTGTTCATGAACAATGTCATTGTCATGTTCATAATACCTATTATGATTTCGGCAGTAGGGAATTTGGCAAATACCTAACCTATGTACAACGCAGACCACGAAAGGGACGCGTTAATTTGCAATACAGACGAATCTCTCAATACGGTAGTGATTGGTATTATAAGTGTCGAAGTGGGATCTAGTAAATACGTGTGGTAATATTGTCAAGGTATGTGGGGGGAGGTGATTGGCTGTCCTTCGGGATCTGACCTGGACCTCGTGGTGCCCATAGACTCGTACCCGTGGGGCTCCAGAGTGCTGCTGAACGTCTGCAGCTGGTGTTCGCGACGTACCGGGAATTCACACCCGTCGCCCAGGCTGATAAAACGACCACTGTTTGAGACGAGCGGCGGGGGGGAACACGCGACAATCCAACCAATTCAAAAAAAGGGACACTTTGGAACTCGCATTCCAAATCCATGCCCACACAAAACTGGCATGCTTTCTTTGAAATTAAATCTTAAGTAATCGTTCATTGCACTACTATATTGTTAGTCCTTTACCATACGTTTAATATTTAAATGTCATATTATATAATTTTGTCAATATATTTAATATTATACACAATTTTTACGTATCCGAATTATAAAGCATAGGAAATTTGTTAATTCGCCCTCGCCACTCGACTTTTGTGGGGGATTTATAATGAACATTTAAAAAGAAAAACCTTAGTGTGTGAAGTGATTGTGCATTTATACTATATGATATACAGATGTGTGTGTTAGATGATGGATGAATGACGTTTACATAATTGTCTACAGAATCCTGAATTAAGCACATGATGAATGAAAAATGTATATACATAATAAAATATGAATTGTTGTTAATTGCAATTTGCAATCATTTTTGAATTTGTGACACATAATGATACAAATCGGATTATCAATTACGAAGCATGAAACATAAAACTATTGATAATGACAATGAAACCCTGTAATAATGACCGGAAAACGAGCGTTAATATTGTTAATAAAAGTTATTGTTAATAAAAAAAATATAATTATAATTTTAATTCCACCGAGTGTTAGATGTCATTCACTTCTTTTTCCACACACATGTAAGGGTACATGCACACACGGCTCTTATAACACATATAACAATGCAACCTAATTTCGTGTTCATTCCAGTGTAATATATTCACGAACGTACATGCATATTTAACTATAGTGTACGTTTATAAATAATTATTATTATATTTCAGTCACATTAGTAACCATTAAAATGTATTAAAGGCATGTTTAATGTATATTGATAATTAGTTTTATTTTATCGATGGTCGTATGCTTGTTTGCTACCTATTATCGCTATCATGAAAATTTCGGATCACTGTAACACGAGTAGAGTTAACTTCGTATAAGCAACTGTAAAGCTAAGTGGAGTCTAGGTTCGAATCCCACCTCATGACTATTATTTTTCTAAACATACTAAGAATGTAAACCAACATTTTTAAAGTATGACGTGGAGTCACGATAGCAATTAATCCTATTAGTATTATATATAAACACCAATACAATGCACAAAACATCTCGAATATCTGAAAAGTTAAATATTCGACAACCCTGCAAATGTATAATTAAAAGTGTTACCTGGTGAAGACCGGAACTAGCCACAGGTTAGGGCTGCTCCCGAACACTTCCTTGAAGTTCTTGAAAGCTCCCATTGAGAAGCCATTCTTGTCGGCTCCCCCTCGGAACATTGGAGCTCGGAACGCTTCTGTAATTCGTTCAAATTATCGTATTCATTAGTGGGCAAATGGAATGGGAAATTTTATTCTAACGAAACCAGACGTAACATAATTGTCAACTCTAAATTCTTAAAAATGGTAATGAAAAATACGAACACGAGGCGGGACTCTGTTTGTGAGTTTGGATACACCGACCAACAGATGGCGCAAGGCGGCCTCTAAACCGCAAAAACAAGGGAAGGAAAAATTCGACGAATGAGGTAGGATCATGAGTAGCTCAGTTGGAAGAGCTGCACGATTTGCAGAGGTCGTGGTTTCGATTCCTGTTCGTATTTTTCTTTACCAATTTTAAGTATTTGGAATTTAAACAAATATGTCATGAATAAAAACGAATATAATTGACAACAATATGTAATTAAGTCATAACTAAATTCATCTTTTAAAAAGTACTTTATTTACTCACTACCTTTTTAATTATATAGATGTAGATTAAAGTTTATAAATGTCTAGTATATATAATATCTATGAATGTGCTACATCAAGCTACTGATACAAGAGTGACTGCGATTACCGTTGTACAACGTTTTAAGTAAAGAGTTAATGATCTGTCCCGTCGGACTGCTGAAGCGGCGGTACGTTATGAGCATATCTGAAAACAAACTGCACTTCACTGTGTCGTTTCATACAATTGTTAGCGTCAGTTTTTAGTTCAAATATTCTTGCAGTCACTTTTATATCAGCAGGTTGTAGAATATTATCAAATATAATAATTTGTTTAGTACATGAAGATTGAAACTGCATATTGGTGGAATATAAAGTTCCTCTATGTGGGATACCTAAAGCGTTGTAAGCGTCCATAGGCTGCGGTAACTGCTCGCCATACGCATTATCCTGACCATTACCATAGCCGTTGTGTTTACCATTTATAATCATGTATAATGTATTTTGTGTCCTTCTGACGATTTGAAAGTACTTTGTAAGAAGTCTAATCAAATAAAGATATTTTTGATTGATTGATTGACCAATCTCAGTTGCACAAAAAAAATAACCCAATATTTTTTTATCTATCTTCAAATCATAGTTTCTCTAACCCTTCAGAACAGATATCTCTCACTCAACCTGGCCTATATACTTATGCTTATATGGCCTATATGGATATTATATTTAAAAAACCATACCCAAGGTAGTTCGATTGTTCGCGACGAGGTAGCAATGGTACCCGAACAGCGAACCGAGCGAGATCGCAAACATCAGCGCCACGAAGAACGCGAACACTATGTGGTACCGGCCGGCTGTGGCTGCATTACCAAAATCACCCTGCAAATTGTTACAATTACATTAATAACTAACTAAATGGTATTATAAAACTAAATGTTGTAGTGACGTTTATTACCTATAGGTTATATCCGTTATTTACTTAACTATAGGTGAGTTATTGAACCAGAATTATAAAACGTTATGGGAATTCTACTTAAGTTTATACTGTACCTACTTATATCTAAATACTGTATTAAAACGTGGAGGCCGAGAACATTTTAAGACGTATAGAAAGTACTGAGACACACTAGCACCCAAATACATATGTCTAGACTTTTAGGGCAATTTAAAATTTTATAAAAAAAAAACCTTAACATTTTTAGTGAAATTCTAATAACTACATAGTGTACTCAAATATCAAAAGTAAGTAAAACGTCTAAATTTATAATACTTAAAGCATTTTTTTGAAATGTTTAATTTTATAAGTGACATCTAGCAATGCCCTATGCCAAATACTTATGTTTGCCTATAATAAGTCTAAGCCCTATATATTAGTGGGTGTTGTTGCTCTTCTATACATGCCTATATGCATAGGTACACATAACCTGTATTACTCAGGGACACTATAATATTCAACAGCTTAACACATACAAATTATTAATCGTATAATTGCAATATAACAAGCTGCAGTCGGCCTCGAATTAAATTTCCAGCGCAGTAGTATTTTTTTGCTTTTCTTTGGCACGAGCGCGTTCTCCACACTATTACTAGTACTATTTTATCTATATCTATCTATCCCGGTATTTAAATAAGGATTCCACAGTCCAGTTTCTGATTATCCAACAGGGAGCTCGGGACTCAAGTAAAGCATAGAACAATAACAAATCCGAGGCATGTTACCTCGATTGTCATGTATAAGAATAATAATGATCTCCTACCGAATTTCGGCTACGGCGGCTAATCTCAACGAGGATCAGCCATGTGCGCAGGAGATATTATAGTGCACAAGTGTGTGCGCAAACACAGGTGCACTCTTTATTCCCTCTGTCGACGCTTCATCGCGTCTCCGACCTTATTTTATATGTAGTTCGGCTCATTTTTGTTTGTATTTGTCTCGTCCAATCACATTTAGTCTAGCGTGCCCACCACTCGGGTCGGGTCACTCAAAATTTGTACTCGTCAACCATCAACCGTCAAGTAAACCCAATTCCAAAAAAATTCCCAAGTTTTTTATTGTTCGCCTAATCCTGAACAAAGTGGCGACCGTGACAGGACCTGCAGTCCTCTATCCCTAAAAACACCGTCATCAAGAAAATTTGCCGACACACAAGCACCGTGCAGCGTCTAATCTGTTTTCTGGAGAAGAAATCAAGCCAGGAACAGGAGCTGCGTCTACCCCGGGCTGTGTAAAAACAAGATCACCCCTACAAGCATCCAGATCAAGCCGTCCCAAAGGACTTCGAGCCCGTCTACCACAAATTTAGCAGCCTATCGCCTCGCCGGGACTACAGTCAACAACCCAGCAGCCTGCCTAATTTGACTGTGAGCTCGTTCCTTATTATTTTTCCTAGTTCTTCCCCTTTGATTTGTACAAATAAGTGGTTTAGTTCCTTAAATTTTAGGTCTGGGCCATACTTGACCTTCGCCTATATTGTCTACCCACATACCACAATATATCAAAATTTCTAGCATTTTCTTAGCTTTTCTATATTAATTTCATCAATTTTAGCACAGTAAATAGCAAACAAAAATCACAACACAATTACCTACACGCCTATAGCCTAACTGCGTGCCTAATTAGTCTTTGACAAGGCAATAGGTACTCACTGTTTGTTCACGTATCCTATGCGTTGACTTATTTATCCCAAGTTGCACCGATTTAATGATATCGATCTGTACAGTTATTGGCACTATAACATCAATTTAAACTAAATTAGTTCTCAACAGATCACTAAGTTCACGCACTTATCACTTTACCTAAGCCTCGGAGCACTAAGATTCAAAATACATTTTCCCTGATTCTTTCGATTAATTCATTAGCATAATTATTTACACAACCAATTCAATTACATTCCAGTTGTCTCCAAGTGCGCGTGCGACAGACTGACGGTCACGGGCGGCCCTTATCTACGGCTCCCTTTGTTCGAGCGGCTACCTGCTGATCGGGTTGTCGTCCGGCCCAGCTGATCATTGAGCGAGAGGCGTATCGTATGCCATTAGCCAATATTACTATAATTAACACAAGCTGTAGGATATTTTTATCGCAATGTCTACTGATTCTAAGACGCACTCTTCCGAAGGGCTTTCTTCACTAATTAGCAAACGAGGCGTTGCAAAAGGACGTCTAACTAAATTTAAAATGCATGTGGACAATGTATTAACACTTGAATCAATTTCCGAGTTAGAAGTGAGTAAGCTTGCGATGAAACTGTCTCGCATTGAGTCTTTATTCATTGAGTTCGACGAGTTGCAAAATCGAATCGAATTGTTAAATATTTCCAATTTACCTAATGAGTTAACTACACGCGATACTTTTGAACAAGAATTTGATACATATATTTCTATAGCACAACAATTTATAAAAAAGCACTCGCCTACCAAATCTAATGTTGATGTTTACTCCAACACTTCTGCTCATGCTACTCATTGCCATCACAATGATGACCATGAAACTATAGGTTTTAAACTACCGATTATTAAGATTCCCAATTTTGATGGCACTTACTACAGATGGTTGGAGTTTAAGGAAACCTTTAGCTCACTAGTTCATGATAATGAAAGGATTAAGAACATACACAAGTTTCATTATTTAAATTCTTATTTGGATGGTGAAGCTGCTCGTGTTATTTGTAATTTAGAGGTTTCAGACCAAAATTATATTGAAGCTTGGCAGCTCTTGTGTGAACGCTTTGATAACAAAAGACAATTAATTAATAACCATTTAAAATCTCTTTTTAATATAGAATCAGTGCGGGAGACCGACAAGTCTTTGAGATTTATTATTGATCATATTAGTAAAAACTTGCGGGCTCTCAGCACACTTGGGCTACCTACTGAAAAGTGGGATTTTTTAATTATTTACATGGTCACAGCAAAATTAGACAATACTACTTGTTTTAAATGGGAGGAACGACGGAATTCTCTTGCCGATATACCTACCCTTAAGGAATTTTTCACCTTTCTCAAGGATCGTGCCGATGTTTTGGAAACTGTTTACCGCAACAAGCAAGACAGGTACAATAAACCCAATCAATTCGGTTCAACTTCGCAACCTAAGCAGCAAACTAAATCGTTTGTAGCTACTGCCAAGGAGGCAACTCCTTTGTCTAGCAGGGGTTTTGAGTGTGTGGTGTGCCGTTCAAGTCATCGCCTTTTCGAGTGTCCCACATTCAAGTCTAAGTCACCCATGGATAGGAACTCCATAGTAGCATCTTTTAAGTTGTGTGAAAATTGTTTTAGGCCAGGTCATAACGCGGAAGGTTGTAAGCTTCCAGGTACGTGTCGTATATGCAAAAAACGTCACAATTCTCTTTTACACATTGACAACAATTCAAATAATAATCATTTTAATTCTCAATCCGTCGTAATGTCCACATTATCAAATAATGAAATTTTGTTGTGTACCGCCCAAGTTCAAATTTTCAATCCATCTACAAACCAATCTTTAACCGTTCGTGCCTTGCTAGACTGTGGGAGTCAGACTTCATTTATAAGTGAACGTATCAAGGTTCAACTTCAACTTGCCCCACAGCCATCTAATGTCAACATAGTAGGTATCGGTCAAACTCCAATCAACCTAAGCACGGAGAGATGCGCTCTCCGTCTAAAATCCACTCTAACTTCTTTTGAAGTGTCCATGATCTGCCTAGTACTACCCAAAATTACCGACAAGTTACCGAAGTATGCCTTTGACCCCAGGTCCCTAAATCTACCCAACGTTCAACTTGCTGACCCTAGCTTCCATGTGCCGTCTCCCATTGATATGTTGATAGGTGCTGATCTATTCTGGGATCTTATAGGTTCTGAACAGAAATCTTTGGGACAAAACAGCCCTATTCTTCGAAATTCCAAATTAGGATGGCTCGTGGCCGGTCCACTACCATCAATACCTAAACTTGTGCCTACAAAACAAGTTATGTGTAATTTATCCCTAAAGGAAGATCATCTACCTAATGTTCTGTATCCAAAGGAGGACGACTTCTCTAGCCTAGAAAAGCAAATGACCGTTTTTTGGGAACTAGAAAAAGTCCCAGAAGCTAAACCCTACAATAAGGAAGAAAGGTTGTGTGAGCAACATTTTCTTTCCACTACTACCCGAGAAAGTACTGGCCGTTTTTGTGTCAGCCTACCATTACGAGTCGAACCCGACTATCTGGGTGACTCCTATTATCTAGCTAAAAAGAGGTTTTTTAATTTAGAAGCTCGTTTTAGGAAGCAACCTGAACTTAAGGAGGACTATTTCAACTTCGTACATGAGTATGAAGATCTCGGCCACCTCTCTGAGGTTAAGTTGCAGCCCCACAACACCTATTATTTTTTACCTCATCACCCAGTCATAAGGGAAAATAGCGAGTCCACTAAATTGAGAGTAGTGTTCGACGGGTCAGCTCGTACTACATCAGGTCTCTCAGTCAACGACCTACAGATGGTAGGCCCCACTACCCAAGATTCCCTATTCAACATTCTGTTAAGATTTCGACAGTATAAATTTATAGTTTCTGGTGACATCGAGAAGATGTACCGTCAAATAAATATGGTATCATCAGATCGGGACCTTCAAATGATTTTGTGGAGAGACTGCGAAGCGGAAACCCTACGTACCTTACAATTAAATACAGTCACATATGGGTTTGCTAGCGCTAGTTTCCTCAGCACTCGATGCCTTTGGCAACTAGGTGAAGAATGTGACGATCCGCTCATTAAAAAAATCATTCAAAATGATTTCTACTGCGATGATTTGCTTACCGGCAGTGACTCAGCATCAGAATTACGGCACATTCAGCGCTCCGTGTCGCACGAGTTGAGCAAAGGTTGCTTCCCACTTCGCAAGTATCGTTCCAATTTGCCGGATCTTTTCCTAAACGACAAAATCACACCAGAGGACGGTAACCTAATCATCAGCAATGCCACTAGCACGTTAGGTATCGGTTGGTCACCTGCCTCTGACGAACTCAATTTTCAAGTTGATCACTCTCCATTAGAAGTTATCACTAAAAGATCCATACTTTCCACTACTTTTAAAATATTTGACCCACTTGGGCTGCTCTCGCTTTGTACTATTAAACCTAAAATTCTTCTACAACAATTATGGGACCAAAAAATAGACTGGGATATACCAGTCCCTACAGATATCCAAAAGTCATGGCATAAATTTTCCCAACACCTATTCCATATCACTACTCTAAAACTTCCAAGGCATGTTCTTATTGACTCCTATACTTACATCGAAATGCATTGTTTTTGCGATGCCTCCCAGGATGCTTACGGCGCTTGCATCTACTTGAAGTCTACTAATGCCGAAAATATGACTCAATCCCACTTACTGACTGCAAAGGCACGCGTCACACCCCTAAAGACCACTACCATCCCCAGGCTCGAACTATGCGCAGCTCTTCTAGGTGCACAGTTAAGTGCAGCAGTCACTCAGGGGCTAAGATGTAACATCGATCGTCATATTTATTGGACTGACTCAAGCGTCGTACTAGGTTGGTTACATTCCTCTAGTAAAAATCCAATTTTTATTTCTAACAGAGTCTCTGCAATAGGGGAACTCAGCGATCTTTCATCGTGGCGCCATGTTCCCACCAAAGAAAATCCTGCGGACCTCGCATCACGAGGGATAGACCCCCAACACATTGCCAACAGCGCTTTGTGGTGGCACGGGCCTAGCTTTCTTCTACTGCCTGACTCTTCCTGGCCCGCAAAGGCAAACGCACAAGCGTTTGATGCTTCTAACAGCTCTAAAGCAGTCCCTGCTTTGGTGGCGGAAGTTTTGCCTCCAGCGTCAGTAGTGGATTTTTGTCGCTATTCCTCTCTCACCAAATTACAAAGGGTTTTCGCTAGGGTACTAAGATTCGCACACAATTGTAAGAACCACAACGCTAAAAGTGTAAATCAGCTTCAAGCGGACGAGCTACAAAGGTCCCTTGAATGCCTAATAAAGGTAGCTCAAAATGAATCTTTCCCCACTGAGATAGGTCGACTTCAAGAAGGTAAACTTCTTCCATCCAAAACCTCCATAATTCCTTTAAATCCATTTCTGGACAATGTTGGTGTGCTTCGCGTCGGAGGCCGCATTGATAAATCTACCTATCCCTACGAAAAACGACACCCTGCTGTTCTTAAGGCCGATCATAATCTTACCAAATTATTGTTTCAAGTGGAGCATACGCGACTTCTACATGCAGGCCCTCAACATCTCCTGGCGTCTATTAGAGACCGATATTGGCCTATAGGAGGCCGCAACTTGGCCAGAAATGTAGTTCGACGTTATCACACTTGTCGGCGTTTTAAAGGCCAGACTATGACTAATATAATGGGGGACTTGCCTAGGGAGCGTGTTGAACCAGACTATCCATTCAGTACAGTAGGCACTGATTTTGCTGGACCATTCTTGATAACCGATCGCAAGGGGAGGGGATGTAAAATAACGAAATGTTATTTATGTATTTTCCTTTGCTTTCGTTATAGATGCGTTCACCTAGAAGCTGTCAGTGAATTAAGCAAAGATGCCTTCATGCTAACTCTGAAACGTTTTATTTCACGCCGAGGTATTCCTAAAATAATATATTGCGACAACGGTCGGAATTTTGTTGCTGCGGCCAAAGAAATAGCAAATTTTCTCCAATCTTCAAACGATACAATTATCGATTTTGCTGCTCGTCAGGGCATTGAATTTAGATTCTCCCCTGCATACGCCCCTCACTTCAATGGTTTGGCTGAAGCAGGAGTTAAGTCAGCCAAGCACCATATCTATAGGGTCTTAGGGCAAACCCACCTAACCTTTGAGGAACTATCTTCGCTGTTTGTCCAGGTCGAAGCTATCCTAAATAGCCGACCCCTTTGTCCACTCAGCTCATCACCCAACGACTTCCATCCACTCACCCCTGCTCACTTTCTAATTGGTAGGCCTCTTACATCGCTGCCGGCGCCGAGCTTCATAGACATCAACTCCAATCGCCTTGACCGCTTTCAAAAGCTAGAGCAGGCAAGGCAGCATTTTTGGAAGAGATGGGCAACCGAATATGTTGCTGAATTGCAACAGCGCACCAAATGGCGCACTACCTGTAGAACCCTAAGGCTGGAGGACCTAGTGCTCATCAAAGAGGATGGAGCTCCTCCACTATGTTGGCGCCTGGGACGGGTTTCGAAAATGTATCCCGGAGAGGATGGCGTTCCCCGGGTCGCTGACATCACCACAGCACAAGGCACAGTGAAGAGAGCCATCAACCGCCTCTGCCTATTACCTACCACCGAAAACATCTCTTGAAAGCTGAGCCAGAGCTTCCAAGGGCCGGGAAGATGTCGACGCTTCATCGCGTCTCCGACCTTATTTTATATGTAGTTCGGCTCATTTTTGTTTGTATTTGTCTCGTCCAATCACATTTAGTCTAGCGTGCCCACCACTCGGGTCGGGTCACTCAAAATTTGTACTCGTCAACCATCAACCGTCAAGTAAACCCAATTCCAAAAAAATTCCCAAGTTTTTTATTGTTCGCCTAATCCTGAACACCCTCACTCTCAGAGTCCGATGGGACGGTAATCCGACACGACCGGAGGGAGATCAGGCGTAGGACCAACGGCTTAACGTGCTTTCCGAGGCACGGGGGTGGAAACACCGCCAACTTCCAAACTCCGGGCATTTTTATTGTGAATTTCTTAACAGAAAAACCCAATACAGATTTTTGACCCGACCCGGGAATCGAACCCGGGACCTCGTGATCGGCAGGCGAACGTACTAACCATTAGACCATCGAGGCAGTTACTCATGCAGTGTCATGTATAATGTACACGATTAGCATAAAAACAAGGATTAAGGTCGTTACTTTCCCGCCACGTATGGTGTGTGTATGCAACCATGTGCCTTCTTACAATGAAACGGTGTACTTTATCTACATTTGGCTGGAAACATGTCAGACATAACTATGCTTAGAATAAATAGGAAAGTAAGTTTGTTTGACCTTCAAGTTAAAACGGTTCAACGACTCGCCGTGAGTTTTGCAGATACGAGGCTCGGTGAGGGACAACGGTTATCTACTTTAAACGCGAATATATCTTATTGATTAAGGTTTCGCTATCCGATACATTTTCAACCAAATAGAAGAATTAAGAACCTAATTAGAGTATAATCTAGAACCAATATGTATGTCTTATAATTCTGGTTCAATACTCACATTGATATTGACTAAATATCAGGTAATAAGTATACAATAAAAATATATATTTCCTCACTTTATGAAAACAAACAACTTCCTCTTAACAACTACTAATAATACAATTTACTATTATTTATGTTACTATTACAAATCTAAACTATATTATTAAATATTGTACTAAAGCTAGTTCCACAATGTTTAAACATTAAGTTAATTTATTAAATAAAATCTTAAAACAATACACTTAAGGCAAGCTATCCCCACTGCGTTTATAAAAGAATTAATTTAAACAAAGTGGAACTTGTCATGGAGGTGATAACTTTAGGATGATAATGGTGAGGTTATGTATCTGATATAGACCAGTGGTTTTATCAGCTTATCAGAGAGGTAATGATAATAATGACCAAGCGCTGTATAAGCTAACACGATGCTGTGTCATCTAATTGCGTTATTCATTGCTTAGCCTTCGCTCACATGATAATGGGCAGAATAGATTAAAATTATGTGATGTACATGTGTTCCTATTGAGAGGGTTTATTTTCTCGAAATCTGTGATATGGAAAGCCCACTGTATGCCTGATGGTAAGCGTCTGACTACTCACGAATGTACACAAATTTTCAAACCTGGGATACATCAAGAAACATAATTGTAAATTTAAAAAGTTTGCATGTGACATTGTTAGTTAGGACTACGGCTATCCCAATTGCATGTATCTTGGCGGAATAACGTAAGATACATGTGTAATACCTGCAATATTCTCAGAATATATAAATAGTATAGATAAAAAATTATGAGTCATACGCTTCGAATTATTATTACAACCTAATATGTCGGATTTAATAAATTGTTTTCCTGTGCAAATATAAATACGGTATTGTGATTATATTTCGTCTCCCTTTAATTAAAATTGCTATATAATGTTTCGTGAAAAATCGATCTTTATCGGTAACCTAAAGAAGTACACGTATTATGTTTTATATAAATTAATTTTCTTATATAAATTACAATAAGTGAACGACCTTTTTTATCAATACTAAAAGTTATTTTTACAATTTACTTTGTAACTACAGTATTTACAAGAAATTTTAGTCGAGCGACGGTCTGTCTGCTTTATACGGTTCAGTGGTTGTAATACTTTTAATCAATCAACATGATCGGATACCTACGCACGATCTCAGCAAGGGTTGGTTTAAAACTTCTAATGTATATTTAAAACCTATTTTCTGCAATGCAATATTTAAGATTTTAATAATAATGGTCTACTACCGAATTTCGGTTACGGCGGCTAATTTCAACGAGGATCAGCTAACTGCGCAGGAGATATTATAGTGCACAAGTGTGTATGCAAACACAGGTGCACTCTTTATTCTGTCACTCTCATAGTCCGATGGGACGGCAATCCGACACGACCGGAGAGAGATCAGACGTAGGACCAACGGTGCAACGTGCTTTCCGAGGCACGGGGGTGTAAGCACCGCCAACATCCAAACTCCGGGCATGTCCTCATGATCAGCAGACAAACTTGCTAACCACTAGACCAACGAGGCAGTTAAAGATATTAATACAAGTAATATAAAGTATACTACTTCTTTATTTGTTGGTAATCAGTAGCTCATTAATATATAAATAAAAAACCTAACTACTTATGTTTAAGCTGTTAAAGGCATAGTTCCCACAGTAAAGTACGTTAGAAATTATTGTATGCACAAGTTTATATTATCTACCCGTAGGTCCTACGGACACGCTTAATAGCGCCGATAGAATGCATGGGCCGAAGGCTTCGCCAGCCGATACTACGAAAATATGTTGTACGTGTTGGATTAAGATAAAATGTAAATGCAGAAGTTTAAATGTTTGAGCTGTTACAATCTTACATGAAGGTACAAAACATCGAAATTTGGCTGAAACTAACCATATCTTTTGTTTCTCCTTGTGTGGCAAAGATTGGCCTACATCTCAGTAAAAATGTCCAACGTACTGATAACATTGTTTATATCAAAAGTTCCCAATTGTTCCGGAGTCAATGATCTTTCATTTATAACATAAATAAACATATCAATAAATGCGAGTCAATGCTATTTAAACGTTAACAACGAATTTTTCACTTTTGAATAATTTTATTTAATTATAATATCACACTTCTATACAATATTTAAATGTTTACTGGTCTTTAAAGTAATTAACAGACTTACATATTATTTATTATCGTGTGAAAGGCGAATTATTTCGACGTATTATTTTGGCGTTAGGTGGACAGAAACACGTGGAGAAATTGCGTCAGATACACCGAACAGAGTTTAACTCTTACATTCATAACATTATTGCGAGAGATATCTTAGTTGCATTTTCGTTAGATTAATAATTCGTCAAATAAATATATTTTGGTATTAATTCACCCTGCGTCAAGAACCCGTCAGTATGTTATTTTGTTTATAGATGTTATCTTATGATCATCATACCACATGCTTAAACTATCTAATGTCTACATAATCAACCTATTGATGACTAATTACTGTTGTGATAATACTAATATCTACTTCAATAGAGTAAAGTACAGAACTTCATAGAAACCATTTACTGAACAAACATTACGGAAGAAAACAAATGTGAGTCGATGGCCTATTCCGAAAACTGGGGCCCGATTTCATTCAAAATTACAACAGAATCAAACGACCCTGTATATTCTGTTAAAATGTTCATAGAAGATTTGTACTTGTTGTAAACTAAGTTATGGTTATAAGTATGATAAGTAACAAAATAGAAGGAATTACGTTAATCATATCCATGCATATTTTAGTATAAGATCCGTTGTTTATCAAACGGTCGCAGTGGGCATGCTTGTATTCCTGATACATCTGCAAATTGGCCATAAAATGGCGCATGTTATTCCAATTTTAATCAAAATCAACTTAAAATGGCGAGCTTATAATAATATGTAACAACGCAGCTCTAAATAGCGAGCCTGTGGGATTTTCTAGGAAAAAAGACTAGTTACCATAGAGAAAATTACATAAGAAAATAAAAAAAAATATCAGACATCTCCTCCATAACTTCGAAATAGTTGTTCTTCCAACGTGAAAATAATTTACATCTCTGCATCTAATTTACATCTCATACTGTATTGTATATTGTCGTGACCTATGTCTTGGTCTTGGCACTATCATAGATTATGAAATGACTACGATCTATCAGTATTATAATTAACAGATACGTAGGTCGAGGCTAGGTTACTATTATCTCAAAGTAAGACGTCGTTACTAGGTATAATATATTTCACTTTACTTACATGTTTAGTGAAGCATTTCAATTGATTTTTATTATTATCACTTATTGGGTGATTAGTCAATTAAACTCGTATAGAATAAGTAACGATTTCCAGTTTCCTAACGAACATGAAGCCTATCTACGGGGATCAAACCCGTGACCCGAATCGATTATCATTGATCATAAACACTTTCAAAACATAAGCTAACAATGTAAATAAATGCCTGTGCAATTTTTTTGCAGGAAGTGTTTATAATAAAATAAAAATGTCTGTTATGCACATACCTTCCAGAACCTAATGAAGTAAGGCAGACAGGTGGCCATCACAAAAAGACAGTAGAGTAGCGCGTATCCGAGGAAGAGCATGAAGAACTTGTAATTGTGGAAGCACACACAGTTGTTCACCCAGGGACAGTGGTGATCCATCTTCAGCACGCACCGCGAGCAGATGCTGCAGTGGTGAGCGCGGTCTGGCTTCACGAGCACGCACCGGTTGCAATAACGGACCGAGCCCGACATTGTCCTATAGAAATATATATAAATATATTTTTAATTACATACATACGCTCACGCCTGCATTCCCCGACGGGGTAGGCTGAAGTGTTGCAATGTCAACATCCTCTTTTCACCGAAAATTATTAAGTGCCAACGTGACAGATGGTGAGTCTCTCGCCGTCTCAGGCACTATACATACGTCTTTGAATTACTTCTCAGACATATGCAGGTTTCCTCAAGATGTTTTATTTCAGTTTTTAGAAAATCTCTTTGGTGAAGGCCCCATTAGGATTCGATCTTGCGACTGCTCAAACCCCACAACCACCACGGCTCTTTTTAAGTTTTATTATAAAAACAAAAACATTCGTACAGATGCCGTCCCGAGCTATGAGCGCTGTGTGAAAATAATGGGGTAACTGTATCTATTTTATTCACGTCGTAGCGCCATGGTTTCAGACAGAGACAGACTGATACGACTACGCACAGCATTCATCTTATGATTCAAGGTACGCGCTCTTATCTCGTGACAGAACCCGGTATGTATGAAGTAAGCACATTCTAAAACAGTTAGTCAACGAAACCGTTTACTCGGATGTAACGTGCGCCCGAACCATCGCCACCTGCCCACTGTTTAACTTTGCTCACAATTCTTTCACAAGATTTATTAAAAACTAACTCACGTCACGTCATCAAACGTCGTGCGTCGACTTACTGGCACTAAGCAGTAATTTATTCAACACTGCGACATTGGTCAGTTACATACCTACAGGGGCCTACCATGAGCTCTTATTGCCATGATAGTTCGACTCATATTATGAGATAGATGTATATGATGTGTATACATCTGTCACTGTCGCAGAGCTGAATTATAATTGATATAAGAGATTATGGTTAGACTCCAGGTCCCGTCTGTATGGTGCCAGACAGACACCGAATAAAAAAAATATACCGCGTTCTCAACTCGTAACGGGACCCTGTACTATGAGACAAAGTTACGGCGATATCAGTTACTGTCCTAATATTGATACATATTTTATTACTTACAATCAAAGCTACGTGGGTATTATACCTACTCGTATTTACGCACTCAAGTATAAACAAAACAACAATACATAAAATATTGTCTAAATGTAAACAATGATACAGATCTACACAATGTTTTTCTCAATTCTAGTAATCTAATTCTCAAACAATACAAAACATACCTCGTCAGTACGGGTATTGTGTTTGCAAAGTTTTCTAAAATCTCTTTTTTTGTTTCCACTCCGAAAAATCGCATGCTGTACTGTCTTATTACTTTAAGTATTCTAGAATTGAGAAAAATATTGTTATACTTTTACATACACCAGTGTTTGCCTAAGGGGTAGGCAGAGGTGTTGTAATAACAACACCCACTTTGCATTGGAGATGATCGTGCCAGCTAACGTGACAGATGGTGAGTCTATCGCCGTCTCAGGCACTATACTATACATACGTCTTTTAATTACTTCTCAGACATATGAACGATGTTTTCCTTCACCGTAAAGAACGACGTGTGAAATCACTGCACATAGTTTTTAGAAAAACTCATTGGTACAAGCCCTGCTGGAATTCGAACTTGCGTCGCTTGCGTTGCAGTCGACTGCTCAAACAGCAACTACGGCTCCTTTTATCCTATACTTTTATGAATAATCAACCAATATAAGTAATGTTACTATATTTTGTTAAAATATAGCTTTAACCATAAAGAAGCACACATCATCATCATCCTCTTGCCCTTATCCCATGTTATTTGTGGTCGGCGCAATGTGTTCTTCTCTTCCATTTCTCACTATCAGCCGTCATATCTGTATTCAGTCCTATTTTAGCCATATCATCTTTGAGACTATCCATCCATCGTTTCTTAGGTCTTCCTTTCCCCTTGTAACCATCCACATTCAAAAGCTTTTTTGGCTACATTATCCTCATCCCTCCGCATAACATGTCCATACCACGACAAATGTTTATTCTTCAACTTGTCAGTCAGTGGTGCTACTTTCAGACTTCCCCTTATATACTCATTCCTTACCTTGTCTAATCTCGTTACGCCACACATCCATCTCCACCATAAAGAAGCACACAGACTACTGAAAACTTAATGCATGACGTCGTGGACAGGGGCTAGTATGTACCCATCATCACCCTGCCTCTATCCCATACATTGTTGGGGTCGGCATTTGATTAAACCCGATGTGGCTGATCACCTGATTTTTATACGAAGCGACTGCCATCTGACCTTCGCAACCCCTTTAACGAGGAAAATCTGTGATCTGGGTTACCCCAGTTGTCAGATTATTTTAGGCCTCCGCCTGACCTGTAACGATTGCCAAAGATGATAAAGGACCGACGGCTTAACGTACTCTCCGAAGCACGGAGGGAACTCGGGCGGTCACCCATCCAGTTACCGGCTAGGCTTAGGGTAGCTTAACTTCGCTGATCGAATGATATGCGCAATAGCAACTGTGCCACGAGCTCCTCAGGGGCTAGTATGTACGTAATTCAATAATCGATGTTTAATTATCAAGTGCACTGAATATACTGACAATAAACGGCTTAATATCCTTCGAAAGTATAGCAGCGAGTAAGTACTTTCATTAACTCATTAAGCACCGGAACACACGCCTAATTAGTGATGTGTCACTCATTAGGCAAATGTAATTTTCAATTTATTCTGCATTCCACATGAAAAATATAATATTTAACCACTGACCATATAACATTGATAAAACTGGTTGGAATGGTAAGTGGTATGAATAATTTATTAGTTATACCTACAGTGTTTTGATTTGTTTGAACTTAAGTCAAAGTACCATTTTAACTTAACCTCTCAACTCTATTAGTAGTTTCTGTCAACAAAATATTTGAAAATGTACTAAAAATATTTTTTTGTATATCTTTAATACTTTGATTGGATATAAGTTGTACTAAATAACCATGTTTTACATCAGGGTCACCAAATCCATCCATACAACTACACACAAATTATCTTTTACATCCAGATCATTAAGTAATAATGTATTAGTAGTTTACCTTGTGACAATGGGAAGGTCCCTGGCAAAGTTTTCAAGAATACTCCTCTGGGCATCTTCAGAGTCAGCACTGAGTAACTTTTCTAATTCTGCTTCAGGCAATTTGTACTGGAAAGAAAGTTATATTAGTTATACATACATAGTTAGAATATAAGCATAGAATTGGTTGGAATATCCCTATTGTGACTCTGCATACACTTTTGGGGTCAGAACAGGTCAACAACCAATCCCACGCTAATTGACTGGTTAAATGTTGTGACTTGAATGACTCCTAACCAGGCTAATAATCCCAAATACAAAAATAAATGCATGAAGGGTTAAATGAATGTAGATGAAGCAAAAGAAGTATGCAAGGATGGTTGCATATTAGGGCAAATGGTGGATAGATACATAGACATCAAAACAAATATATCAGACCAAAATCCCAATCTACTTTGTGTTACTATTTAGACCTATACCCTCTTTACTACAGAACAGTCTGAGTTCCATCTGGTCTTCATATAAACCATATATGAAGACCAGATGGAACTCAGACTAAAACTATGTCCTTCCCTTTTTAAAACCATATCACAGAAAGAAAAGGAGTTACTTATAAACCATCTTTTAAATCATATTTGTAATAAGGGGGATAGTAAGTAACATTTCCAAATTATAAACAATTGAATCAAAGCAAAGCATAGAAGAGAATCCACATTTACTATTGGTCAGCTCCACTCTTGAGTAAATTCATTATAAAATAATAATTAAATGATCAAGTTCAGTAATGACTCAATGTAAAGTAATGATGACATTGACTCAGAAGAATAGCTATTGAATAACTGAATGATATCTCAACCTTGCTTTTAGATTAAAACCTTACATATTATACTATTGTTACAATACAGTGTCTAGATTTAGATAATATGGTCTGACAACTTTATTGTCAGATTCTTCAAAGTAAAAGCAATCTTCCGAACCTGGCAGTAGCATGTATACATACATATGCTTACGCCTGTATTCCCCAAAGGGGTAGGCAGAGGTGTTGTTATCACGTCAACAACCACTTTTCACCGAATTTTTGATTATGTGCCAACGTGACAGATGGTGAGTCTATCGTCATCTCAGGCACTATACATACGTCTTTGAATTACTTCTCAGAAATATGCAGGTTTCCTCACGATGTTTTCCTTCACTGTAAAGCACGAGGTGTGAAATCACTGTACATACATTTTTTAGAAAAACTCATTGGTACAGGCCCCGCTGGGATTCGAACTTGCGCCCCTCGCGTAGCAGGTGACTGCTCAAACCCCGAGACCACCACGGCTCTCATGTATAATCCTGTGCTATGATGTCATTCTGACTAATTGAAAGTACTTTGTTAAAAGTCTAATCAAATAAAGATATTAATACTAGCACCACAATTTCTGTCAGGCGGACACAACGGCGGGGTACAACATTGCCATTCCATAGACTATTTGTAAACACACATAATTTAATACACAAAATAAATTAAAGAAAAGCATATAAGTAATTAAAATGGGAGACAATTGGCAGCCTTATCACACTAGGCAATCTTGTCCAGGCAACCATGGACATATATGTAATGCATTTAAATGCTCAAAATAAAAATGGAACACCACTTTCATGGTCAAATGATGACTGAAATCCAATGTTATTTTTATTTACTTCCTGGCTGCCTAACCTTCCAATTCCTAACAAGAAAAATACTAGGAATGGTTTTAAGCCATAGGGTGCCCCATTATCCTTTGAATAAACACTTAATCCTAATCAGATTTGCTATTGACCTAATTTTACTGTTGTTGTGACATTTACCTGAAGTCCAAGAAACTAACTACTCTATTACATGTGCAAAGTGTATTAGACACATGTAAGTGTACATTGAAATGTACTTGACACCCACATTGAGGTGTCAAGTAATAAGTAATATGTTTATACAGTAATAGGTTTGATAAGTAAAATTAAGTAAACATTTATAATTTGACAGAAGACCCCCACAAACACAGAATACTTTTTGGGGCAAGATATTTTGATTCATGGATTATCATAAAATTCTTTAATGTCAAATTTCTTACCTTGTCTGGAATCGATTTGATTTCCGCAAAAATTGTCCTGAAGTAGGACCAACAGAACATGACGAGAAGTATGTGGTATAATATTAAATAGATGCATTGTATTGCCGTATCCTGAATGGTAACTGGAAAATATTGGTTAAGTTAGCGTAATCTATTCGTTACAATGACAACTCTTTCAACAATTAACTAAAGAAACTTACAAAAGCACAACTGGATAACGTAGGCATAATAAGACCAAGATATAATGGACACTATTAAACACACTGGGAGCCACTTGAAGGCTCTCCAACACCACATATTGCACACTCTGCAACACGTACAATATCCAGGAGGTGACACTCTATTGTTTTGCACTGGTGAAGCCATTTTACAATTATTTAATTAATTTTATATGAAAATGAAAATATTCATGTTCTCCTTGCAAAAAGACAATAAAAAAGTGAATTGACAGAAAGCAAGCGACAGTGAGTTTATGCACTATATTGCCAGTTGTATAAATAATACGAAATTATCGCATAAAGTATAGATAAAGAAAAAAGATCTACAGACTGTAATAGACATAAGAATTAAAGTATACAGAGTAATAATAGTATGTCCGGAGAATGGACTTTCTCGGTAATTTTCTGTGCATGTTTTTTTAGTGTTTATGTTTCTTATAATTGCCAATTTATCATCTTTGGCAATCGTTACAGGTCAGTCGGAGGCCTAAAATAGTCTGACAACTGGTTTAACCCAGATCACAGATTTTCCTCGTTAAAGGGGTTGCGAAGGTCAGATGGCAGTCCCTTCGTATAAAAATCAGGTGATCAGACAGATCGGCACATGAATCAAGTGCCGACCCCGACAATGTATGGGATAAGGGCGATTAATGTTTCTTATAATTCTAGTTTATGGTTTCTTCTATGGTATAGATGCGCACAGTTTCGCCAACATTACGTCAGTTTATGTCATTTCAGGAAGTTGATTTCATACCGAAGCGTCAAAAATTTTGTTGTTTTTATACCAAACGAAATCCCGAATTGTTACCATTATCTTCAACTTTGTTTTAAATCATGGAGGTCAAAGAATGTAACGATTTAACTGAGGAAGTAAGCTTTTACCGGCTACCACCATAAAGCTTTCCACCTAAACTTATTCCCATATTAACTTACATGACGTGTTTCAGAATCAATTCATTGTGGACGATGTAAGTAAAATTATTAAAGAAGCAATTGAGAACTCCATCGGTGGAACTGCTTATCAGCATAATAAAGTAAACCAATGGACTTCAGCAGTAGTGGAGTCCTGTTTGGGGCAACTTACGAAGCTACAAAAGCCTTATAAATATATCGGTAAGATTTCATCAAAAAGTACTTCATTGTCTTATTTATTCAACATAACTTAAAAACACGCCTTTTTCACCGGAGTTATATGTGAAAGCCATTTCTGGTGATGCAATAAATCGACATTCCTCCTTCCTAAAAAAATATTATGACAAACTGTTGACTACCTACATGTTTTTGTCATCTGTAACCAACATAGCTTGTGTTTAATTGTGTAACCCTCAAAGTCATACGTGATGATGTTCCCAATACATTTTGTATGTTTCAGTGACATGCACAATAATGCAAAAGAATGGAGCAGGCTTACACACAGCATCATCATGTTTCTGGGACAACAACACGGATGGCTCATGCACTGTGCGCTGGGAGAACAAGACTATGTACTGCATTGTGTCTGTCTTTGGCCTGGGCATCTAACATATCTTTAAACAGTGCCCCACTGACATTGTATACATTTTGAATTTATGAACTGTTCAATCAACACTGCTTTTTAGATTGACACATGCACTTAATAAATTACTGTATGCTGCAATGCAAAACATTAGATTGAAACAATATGATTAATTTATTTACTTGTATAGGATAAAATTATATTGTTAATAAGTTTTTCACAATAGCTCATAATAGTATAGCCACAGCACTATTGCTAACTTGGCACAAAAATCATTATAAAATTACAACAAAAAGAACTAACAAAAAAAAATATAAAATACATTATGTTGCTTGTTTCTCAGTACTAACAGACTTATTTTAGTCATTACTTAATTAAGTATGTAGGATATATTTTCATACCCAATAAATATTCTAAAAGCTTTTTTTATTGTTTTATTCTGTAAAGTATTACTATAATTTTTATATATGTATAGACAATATGTACTTTAGAGATGTCTGATTCATGCAAGTTCTATTATGTAATAATTTACATTAAGTATTATTTTGATTGAGCCTTTTTCTTGTTAAGTAAATACATATTTTTTAGTTTAACAATATTATATTTAAGTAAATAATTATATTGTATCAATATTAAATAAGTAATAATATTTAGTTAATTATAGTAAATACAAAATAATCTGATAGGTATTTTATTACTGCTATGAGACCCCTCTAGTGCCATGAACCAGAAGTAAACATTACTATAATATACTAAAAGACAATTCTCCTTTTCTTCAAACAGCTATATTCTATATTTTAGTATATTGTTTGATTCTACTTTTATTTAAAAGAAGAAAGTAGATAAATAGATTTTAATTGTATTCTGCCTGGGAAAGTGTATCAGTCTGTCTATTACCTTTTCACGCAGTCTAAACCTCTGATCCGATCATGCTGAAATTAGGTTTAAGGGTACTTTTGACCCCAAGGATAGACCGAAGGAATTTATATGGCGAGTAAATGTAGCACCACATAATTAAAAATAATTTCCTTCAGAAAATAAGCAAATTCAAATATTCGCGGGCGATGTGCAGCGCAACATATTTGTGTCACGTGATCGTCATCGATCCAATGGTTGAACGCTTCTCGGGTCCATTCAACTCGGCTCGACCAGCGCGCCGTCGGGGAGGGGAACTTCACAACACCGATTCTATTCATACATTGAAATATTTATATATCGCTATCTCTTTCGATCATATTGAGAAATAATTAAATGAATGGTGAGCGAGTGAAACAGGAATATATTCGAGTGGAAATTATTGAAAGCTGGGCTAGGCCAGTCGCCATGTAGAATTTTTTGATGTGGGTGTTGTGTCTCGGGACGTCAAACGCTTCAATGGTTATTATTTTCAAGTGGACATTAATTTTTGTGTAATTTGAAGTTGGACAATTGATTTCGTGGAGTTTCTGCGTTCTATGAACATTTTTCCTTTGTGATCGTGAACCATCAAATCTGGTGACGGCAGATAAAATATTGGAGGGGGGCTGCTAAAATACTACGATAGGATAGTAACATAACGACGTTTTACAACTCGAGAGCGCTCATAAAATTTCTCATCTCGGCGCGGGCGAGTCAGACTTCCATTTTGTTTTATTATGTGGTTCGGTTGTTTACACTGTGCGTCGCGTTTGGGACAATGGGAAGCGACGGTGAGTATCCATTCCATTTGGCGATTATAGCGACACGGCTGGGAAAAAATATGATGTCTGCGCATGTAGGCCGCACGCACATGACAATAAACATGCAACAGTGAATAAGTAATGGTATTCGATTTTGTGCATCGTGTGGCGCAGTCGTGGTGGCAGGGGCACGTAACATTAGTCACGGCGGCGCGGGCTGCACGCGTCGGGCCGGTCGGTGGCTAGTCGAGCCGAGGACGCGTTACACAGGTTCGCTCAGTTAATTGATTTCAGCTCAATCTGTAAGCATGCGCCGATCGTGTGCAGCGCGCCTATGTACACACGGCCATAGCCGCGTTTACATCACCCTTATCAGCTGATTATACTATTCGACACTGAATTGCTAGTCCTCAGCCTTGCAGTATCATGTGTTATTGTGTCGGGAATCATAGAACACCCTTTTAATCTCTAATACACGCCAATGATGGTAGCATTGTACCGAGTTGGGGTGAGTATAGTAACAATAACAGATAGGTATAAAACTTGAGACACTGCATATTACTGATATGGTAAGTACAGGTTATTATTATGTATTGAAATTGGAACAACAGATATTTTTGTGAATGACTAATGCCAAGTTAAGTAAATAAATTAAATTTGTATGCAAACATAGATCTCCTGGCTTTCCCATAAAACACATTGTATGAGAGCATACAGTGCTCCAGATAGAATAGCACTTTCACCTTGCAGAGCTCAAGTTCACAAATCATTGCTGAATTAAAATATGTTGCCCTTTTGCTTAAATAATGCTTCTTAATTACCTACTTAATTAAAGTAGTGATGGATGCTAAGCTAGATGTCTAGTAAGCATTATTTTAGTTAGTTACTAAAATGTATATACTATGTGAATGAGTGCTATTTGCAGTAGTGTAGATATCCTGTATCTACTTGGTACCATTGGATATAAAAAAATACATTATTTAGGACCATACTTATCTATTGAGATTGAGATTTCACTAGGAAAAGATAAAAGAAAGAAATTGCATCACAAAATCTTAAAAGATATCAACTTTTTATCGTAGTGAGAAACCTATTTCTTACTTATGCATTAAAATGATGATGATCATGTACATTTGTTAGAGTATCAAGAATTGTATTACCCAGGAAAGTAATTATTTTATCTATACATATAAATAAAATCTAAGTGTCTGTTTGTAATTCCAAATTAACAGCTTTTCACTAAATGCATATAAAAGAATGTACAGTGTAAGAAAGAAATTATTCAAAATGGTCTCTGTTGTCTGACTGTTTCTTTGAGCTAAACTCTGAAATGTCTAGTCTGATTTAGTGGGACTGTCACTGGTACACATTTAGCTGATGTATTATAATTTAAAAAATATCATGCATGAAACTTAGTAACATCTCAAACAACCTACATACCCTGATGAGTAAGATACATCAACCAAGGCCGAGACAGTCCGCAAGCCAAACATGTTTCAACTTGTTAAGGATTGACGTTGTATTCCCAATAGTGGTTAGGTTGGTATTATGTACTACTTGCGTAGTTGTGAAATGGTTTTATGATAGATAAATAATAGGTTGAAAAGAAGATAACTTATAAATAATCTGGGCTTGTTTATGTTATAGTTCATTGTATGAAACTATTTTCTATTATGACATCACCCAACCTAAGCAGTCACAGGCAGTCAGTCCCATTTGTCAGTATTATAAAGCAAATATTATAAGTTACTTTTAACTTCTCATATTTTTTCTCATTTATTCTTTGTTTATCAATCCCATTGAGGATATTCTTCTTAGTAACAGCAACCTTCTGAACCTAGTGGTTGATGTATAGTATAATTTTGTCATTCTGATGATTTGAAAGTACTTTGTTAAAAGTCTAAATGAATAAAGATATTTTCAATTTGATTGGTAGAACTTTTTTAGGGGATATTAAATCTAGGACTATTGCAAGTTAGAATAACTTGTAACCTAATAATGAACAGGAAAAAAAGTAGTTACATACCTACATATGCATATCCAGGGCTTACAGACATTGGAAACCCCACACAGATATAACATAACAATGTTGTTCAATTACTTGAAACATGATGCCATCACCTTAGAAAATAACCTACAGGCTGTTTCAAATTAATTTGCATAAAAGGTAAACAATATGGATTCTTCTTTTGATTTAAATAGGTGTGTGAGTAATGAAATTATCGGTACATATATTTAATTACTACTTGTTGTTAAAAAGTACATATAATGTTATTCTTGACGATTTTTCCACTCTGACAGGTCCTCCAACTATTTTCATACAAGAAACTGTTCAAGCGTGAATTTAAAGAAAGTAGGTACCTGCCTACCTAGTTGATTTTAAACAATTATTTCTTCTTTTGTCAAAAACAATGTTACTTGGATAGAAACTGTCCCATTTTTCGTGTAATTTCGCAAATTCATAAGTTTTTCGCTGGGGGTGTGTCTTGGTGGAATGTAGGTGTACGAAAATGTTTTTCCGAAATTCCCCACCTAAGCGTGTTAAATAAGGATTGTTAAATTGTAACTTTGTGAATACACCGTTACCACCACACTACTCTATTTTTTCTTGCATTTTGTGAAACGTATTTATTTGCAAATAAATGTTTTCTTTCGTTCAAATCTTATTGCCACGCAGGTATAGCTGCGGGCGCAAACTAGTTTATAGTATATTTCGATCTATTTGCATTGCGTTACATATTTTTGGTACGAAACCCTAATTAGTGTCAATCGTGACGGACACAAACATAGTTTTGGTAGTGTAATAAATTACCAAGGATTTAAATTTGGGTATTCCAGATGTAAAAATGTATAAATTGCTCAAAATTACATACATTTACTAAAACAAAAACGAAAGACCTCTTAGCTCCATTTAGGTTATTGATCCGAGCTAAATCTATTTTGAATTAACTTAAAATAGGTAACCTGTGGCCAACCCGACTAACCTATCGCAAATGTGAATTGAAAAGTTTGCTTCTCTTCATCTTTAAATATAAACTATTTATTTTCATCTCACTTTATGCAGTGTTTCTGCTTACATACATCGTTGAATTATCCGTACATTGTATTGTATCTATATTTGCCTTTTATCACCATTGATTCAATTAGGTATCTACCTCACTGGGTTTTCTGTTTTTTTGTCCAGATCAATATAACACGTTTTATAATGAGACGGCGGCCATCAAATATTTGTGTCGCTCCTGATATAAATAATTCGGCACTGACTTAATTATTTTATAAATTTACAGGATGCAAATTGATATCTGGACAAAATGTATGCTCTTGGAGAACTGAATTATAGAGTTTTTATGTCGCTGAGTATGATACCATCATTTGAACTAGTGAACATTGTACTCGGAGAGTATGTACTTTACTATCTGCTTAGAAACGCACGCGTTTTTTTTTATATTACTAGTAATTTTATTCATTTCTTTAGTAGTATTTTTTTCACGTCAAGTATCATTGTTATAATAACCCTAAATCCCCCTAACTTTTCAAATCTAAATGACAAACGTAGGTATTAATTACCTGACCTAATTTTATTACGAAAGAAACTGATATCGATTATTAAGTGGACGCAATTTTGTTACCCATTAGGGTCATCAAAGATTTGATCTTCCGTTAACAACAACCACGATGTATTAACAAAACAAGGAACCTATCTAATGTTGATAGTATTGAGATAGTGAAAATATAACAAACCCGTGTTGCAAGTATGACGTGCGAGCACCGGGTAGCATCTTACAGACGCAACGTTGAGCCTGTTAACTAGGCACATGAAATATATTTCAATTTAATTCAATGGTATATAGTAAATTTCTTTAAAAAAATACTCTACTTGTTTTGAACTAAAATAGTTTGTGTTTCTATGTTGGATAAAGTAGGAAGGCGATGAAGGTTTAAGGAGATAGGAGTTATGTCATAAGATTCTGTTAGGTCACGTACAGAATTCATAAACTTCCTGTCCGATCGTCAAGACGTAGAACAGTGAAGATAATGGAAATCATTTACCGTGTGAAGTTACATTCATAAAATCAATGACGCGGCGTCAATGCTACTAATCAAAATACGAATTTATACCACTTTATTCATTGAGTTATAGCTACTTTGGCCAATGGGAAAATGTAACGAGTTTCATACGACCTCATATTTATATGTGATCAGCCGAATCGATCAGTGTAATAAAGCCTTCGGCGCAAAGTCTTACTCCAGATCTTTTTTTAATTATTTACATATATGCTTCGAGTTATCTATTTGATTTAAGTGCTAAAGTAAATTGTTTACTATAGAGATTCCAAATTGACACTAAATAATTCCGTGTATTATGGCTAACTGCCAGCAATAAAGTTTAACAAAATTGCAAAGCAATAGGATACGCATATATTTTAGGGTTTTAATCTTCGAAGTAATAAGTAGATAGGACCTAAATATTTGTATATTTGTTATAAAGCTTATTTCACAGACAGAGTATGGCAAGCGGGTTACTGACTCATTTTCATCGAAAGCAGTTAGTCAATCATCTATACATTATTTATACTTAGTTCTTTTAACATATTTCGCTTTAAATGTTGTGTTATAATACAAATTTACTTGACACTGAAATGTTAATATCCCAAGTTATATTTGTTTAATTGTGGCTTGTATTAAAAAAAATACGAATAGTCTGTCTCCCATCCTTTTAGGTATTGTATAAAGATGTATATGATGCAAAAAGATTTTCTGTTTTGGACGAGGGCGCGCTAATCTTCCTCAACATTAAGCTTTCCTTCAAGCAGATAGCTACGAAATACTTTGAGCTCTAATAATCAGATTAACGTTGGGCGTGGATGGATAATTCCACGTTAATATGTTGTTTCATTTACTCCATAAGTGAACAAACGGGCAAAATGGAGGCCTCCGAGAGTTCCGCTGCCACAATAAGGTCACAATCTGAGTGTTGCGATGCGATGCGGTTGTGAGATAGGCAATGATTCAGTGGAGCCGGGACGTACGCGCGCTGCATACATTACATTGTCTGACTAGAAACACTGGTTACCCAATATAATCTCACTCGAATTAGGTGTACGTGATTATAAGGAGTTATTTAAACGATTTCATTAATAAATTTACTTCAGATAAAATTGTAGTTCAGTAATAATGCGCCTGCACAGAGTGTGGGCGGGGGTTAAGTGTCGCGCGTGTATTTATGCGGACGCGCACTTTACACGTGCCTGAACAGATTATTGTCAGTTTGCTTTTGCCCAAGCTAACCGCAAATACATAAACTATATTTAACTAAAGGGCACTGCGGCATTGATCGCTTTAAACGTTATTTTCTTGGTAGTTGCTAACCGCGCCGTAGCGCAGCACATCCCAGTTTTCCTTCCGAAGTTAAAGGATGAAATAAGGTAATTTGAAAGCTATTTTTTGTGAGGGGATGTGAGAATTTATGACGCGTTTTTATAAAGTAACAGCAGATTCCGAAACTACAAAGTCCACGGTGTCTCCTCAGGTAATGAGTAAAATTGTTCAGTTATAATTAAACCTGTGGCTAATTCCCCAGCAACCTTTATTGTGACTTTAGTTCTGACACAATCGAGTAACCATCGCTAGGCTGCTAGAAGGAAAGCAATTTAAGACACCCATATACAGTCATTCTGAAAAATCACGACTGAACAGAAATCACACTACGACGGAGCTCGGACCATACCAAGTTAAAAAAATGTCGGTAAGCATATCTCGTTCCAGTTTTTGTTACTGTATTAACCAATTTATTGATGTCATCCATGTATGATTTGAATACTTGAATCATTTTCAATCACATTCGAAGTAGCTCGTAACTATGTATAGGTTTTATAGGCTCGGTCTAAGGCCTTCATAACTTCAATCAAGGTTACTTAGCTGAATGGAATTTCAAGGCTGTGTATAAATATATTTATATTTGTAACGCTCAGCCCAAATTAGGATATTATGGTCAAGCAGTAATGAAGAAAAAACGCCATAGAAATCTCGGTACTTTTTAATAAGTATTCACTTGTTCGGAATATGGATGGATATAATATTTACAAATATTGTTTGGTTTTGAGTAATCTGAGCTTAGAGCTGTGGTTGCGTGTGGTGGTCGATAGCAAAATGGATATAAGGGATCTTATTCCGATCTATAAATGAGATTTCTAAAACTCAAGTTGAATAAATAGAACGAGCCTTGTGAAACACCAGCAAAAATGATCGTGAGGAAACGCAATTATGTCTGAGATGTCAACGAGACGTTCTTATTTTGCAAACTTGCAAATTACAAAAGGCAAACTTTTAATCTTCCTCTATTTTCAAAGTGACATAAAACTAAGAAGTAGCGCTCAGGTTCTATCATTTTTTGCGGTAAAATGAAGGACGTAAAAATCTATGTTATGATAACAAACAAAATATAAATATATATAACTCAAACGTGACTGACATAGTGATCTATCAACGTACAGCCCAAACCACTGGACTGATCGGGCTGAAATGCAGGCAGATGTTATGAAGTAGGCATCCGCTAAGAAAGGACTTTGATTAATTCTACCCCCAAGGGGATAAAATAGGGGATGAAACATTGTCAATTTTAAACCGATATCTAATATATAAAATTCTGGTGTCGCAGTTTTCGTTGCCATACTCCTCCGAAACGGCTGGACCGATTTGTATGAAATTTTGTGTGCAGATCGGGTAGGTCTGAGAATCGGCCAACATCTATTTTTCATCCCCCTAAATGTTAGGGGTAGTCCACCCCAAAAAAATATATGGCAATACAACGTTTGCCGGGCACAGCTAGTATTATATAAAACTAAATCTACGCGGGTGAAATTGCGTGGCACAGCTAGTTTAATTTATAAATGAATGTAGGTACTACAGTTGAACCAATACTAACTGCATTATCAAATAGTAGTACGGCCCGTATAAGAGATTTCTTTGTAGTATCACAGAGCAACTTATACTAGGAACATGTTTCTACCTATTACTTGTAGGGATTCGATACTTGTTATGCTTGGTACAGGTTGAATGTACAATAATTTGATGTGTATGTTATCAGGCGGGCGGTGCAATGAGTGACCAGTGGTAGCGGAGGCGGTGATGCAGCGAGCCCCCGCGGGCGGCGCCCCGCAGCCGCAGGCCTCCGCCCCCGCGCACCTCTACCGCACGCACATTCTCTACGCTGATATTGACGACCAGGTATGTGTCTCCCCAATATTAATGCTAATCATGACAGGCCATTACTTTATGTAGGTATTACAAGGACTCTTAATATTTTACAAGCATGCTCTGTAACGCCTACGCTATTCTGAACTGAACATGAAGGCTTGTCGATTTGTGATGCCGGTTCAGGTGCCTAATTGAATACTTTTCATCTTCACCATTTACACCGAAAGGTATTCGGTGTAAATGGTGTTATTAAGAACACCCATTTCTAGACGATAGTATGTCTACGAAAAAAGAAATAAAAATGTATAATAATTCCGGGACCACAGAATAAGTAGCACCTACCTAGTTCACGGCTCACTACGGTAGGTAAAGAGAATATAGCGCCATTCCACTCCACACTTGCAGACCTGTTTCGCTTATCAACATTTCTGATCTTCAGACATGCCCGCCGGTTTCGAGAGCTCTTCACTTTTCCATCCTTTATTGATCGATAGATTTGATCAAGGAAGCTGGAAAGTGGTTTTTGACTAGCTACTTATTATCTCGCCTCAACCTTTTGTACGTATATTTCACGCAGATGCTAAATTGTAACAATTGAGATTGAAACTTGATAGGTTAATAACTTAACTTATTAGGTAAACAATTGATAGGTTTGAGGTAAAAAATATCCTTAATAAATATTAAACTTTGTTGTTATTATCAAACAAATTAAGATGCATACTGTTCTATTGATGTAGTAGTTACTTAATGGTTACAGCTTCAACCGTCTGATAATGACACGACCTTATTTATCTTTTACTGATTTTTAATGTGTTGTTCTGTGCTATGTTCAGGCTATCTTATTCTCAGTAGATTAGTGTTCCTATTATATTGCATAACATTATGTCAGCCGCGAGATAATTAAGTAATAAATTTAATATCAAATTATTATTTGTGTTCTGTCTAAGAATTTACAGAATACATATTAGCTAGATTTGGCTATTCATAAGAATGCCATGAATTTATATTACACTCTTTGGGTGCGAGCTTAGACAGAGACAGCTTTTAAATATTTATTTGACTAGTCAAAAACATAATGGTATACTAATTAATAATAAAATAATTTCTCATTTAGGTGTCAAAAGTCATAAAATCATTGATGAAAATTTTACAAAATTGTCAGTTTATGGCAGTAAAGGTCTGTATTGTTGGTTACAGTGAAATTACAAAGCATATAATGTCAAAGAAACATAATAGTAATAATGACGACAGGTTTCGTTCGGTAGATCCCAGCGTCGGTGATAAGCAGCGTGGGCACAGTGAGCCTGTCCCAGTCGTCGTCGAACCCTACCCCCAACATAATATCGATGGCCAATCCGACCAACCCCGGCACCGCGAGCAGCGGCGCTGCGCCGCCAGCGCAGCAACCGCCTGCGCAGCCTGTGCGCAACCTTCCCAAGAAGCGGAAGTTTGATCCCTCGGTGCTCGAGGAGATGAACTGTTCGCAAATCAACAACAACAACGTAAACGCTCCGCTTCCTGTGGAGTTCCAGCCGTCGTACCAGCGGCCAGTGCTGCAACCCTCGCCCATAGTGCAGCACCCCTCTCCGGCGCGCGAACTCAGGCAGTTCATCGACCTGTCCGAGTGGCGCGACCACCGCGTCCTTGCCAAGCAACGCGGCCTCTACATTGCCGGCGTGATCCGACAGGCCGACGGCTGCAAAGTGATTGTAGAGTTCGATGGCCACGAAAATGAGGCTGTTGAATATAGTGACGTATTCGGTGTGAACAAGTATGATGTGATCAGTGACGCCAGCCCGCAGATGAGCCACCTGCTGATAGATTCCGCGTGTGTGGTCAGGACTGCGGACCCTAGTCGGGAATGTGTGCAAAATGTGTTTGTCGAAGGACGTGTCTTCGAGGTGCTCAACTCTCCAATTAGGATAAGAGTCAAGGTGAGAGTTACTTGTACACAACTTTTTTTTCTATAATATAAGATATCGCTTTATAACAATAACAATAATATATTCTTGCGGTCAAGGATTTCGTTTGGCACACAAGCGAGTAGGTACTTACACCACGCAAAGATTAAATACCTACCTACCTTTTTGTTACTGTTATGGTTTGATAACGACTTAATTGTGCGGATAGATAAAATATGTACGAGTTCTGTCCATAATTTTCATGACAATGTGACATGTGAGCGACGTATCAGTGGCTTTATCAGTGAATGAATAGGCTCATGAATTGTTCAGCAACACCATGATTCATAGGGGCATTTCATGACTGATTTGTTTTGTGAAGCTCTAAATGTAAATTTTCTCTGGGCAATGCATTCAGTTTGTTTAACCTTAGTTAGAGTATTGGATTAGAATGTTTATTTTCGAGCGCCACAATCAGGTGAAAGGGATCTGTCTGGACGATCTAAAAATATTGCTTTAACCTTTAACTGATTGATTAAGTTTTATTTATACCCTTAAGTTTTTACACGACATTGATATTAAATGTCACAGCAAAATTAGTATCGATACAAAATATGTACCGATATATCAGTAAAACTTGTACCTGAAAGATTTTGTTTGTTTCATTATTATTCTTGTAGTAATATCATAACATTATATGTACATATACACTGAAACATACAGGTACATATATCACACGAGTTCTTATCACATCATTGTAATTTTTGTACTATGTTATTATGATATAAGATATAGTGTATGACTCTTTTATTTACGTCATGGTAGTAAATTATGGACGGAGCGAAGTCGTTGCGTGCGTGAGAGCACGTGTGTGTGCATTCGTGTGTATAAGTTTGCGTGTACGGAACCTGACAGATTTTATTCACGGGATAGGTTCCCATGAATAAAATCTGTCAGGTACATTTTTAATGAACTACGCAGGAAGTTCGTAAAAGACTTTGGCCAAAAAAATGCTTTTATTTGCAACAAATTGGTTTTTTATATTAATTGTGTGCCTTATGAGATGTATGATCTTTGAATGTCGGAAAAATTTGTAAGTAGTTCTTTGGGGCTATGTTACGGGTTAGCCAGAAACTTTGCAGCTCACAGATTTTCCCTGTAAATAGATAGCATCACTTTATAAAATAAAAACTTTATAGTGATGATACTTTATAATGTCCCACCATCATAGTCTCCTATTGTCATCATTATAAGACACTTGTATATGACGCGTCTGTCACTGTCACACAGTTGAACTATAGTTACTAGGAACCGCTTCTAGAAAGGTTCCTAGGCTTGTAGACAAAGGAACATTAACCTCACATTTTGCTTATACAGCACATAAAATGTATAAAAATGCCACATGTCATATGCCTGATTTATGTATCGTTTCTATTAGCGCAAGTGCAAGTTGTTTTATAGTGTTGTTTCATATAGGTGATTGATGGTGAGTCGGACATAGTGGAGGTAAAGCGTGCAGACATTCGGCTCCTGCAACCGCCATGGGCAGACGAGTTGGAAGATGCCGGCTCGCACGCTGCAGCGGCCTTGCACACACAACACTACCGTATGCATCATGAACCTGTTCAGGTCAGCACACGGCTTAATTTTTTTTTGGTATGAAGATGAAATAGGTAAACAAAACCGCCCTTAAATAATTCTAGAAGTCGCAATGTTTTTTCTGATATTCGGTATTTAGTATATAAATAATATCTTTTTAATTCACTATCATCAAAAATTATTAATTAAATAAAATTCTCCTGATGTCATGAAAAAACCTTTGGCAACTAGCTTCTCTTATCTTTTGAAAACGTTTATATAGTTAGGTATGTAAACAAATGCACATGTGGTGCATAATAATAATGATAACATGTTGATCGATGGAGTAACGCAAATGCGGGTATTTCACTGCATTATGTAAAACTACATCTATGTACCTACTTACAATGACTTGTAATGTCGAATCTAATCTAGAAAGTATATAATCTAATCTTGAAACAAAAAACTGCCTTGCTATATGCATTTATTTTTCAAAGCGCCTTTTACGAAGTAGATAAGTAAGATAACTAAGAATAAGCATGCTAAGTTCAAATTCCAGACAGCTATTTCTACAGGTGCACGAGTAATGAGCGATCATCAATAAGTACATATCTTACTGCGCATATTTTTTATTCCCGTGGCACCCTTTAGACAGACAGAGATTAATTCAAATGACTATTGCGCATTCAAAGTCAGCGTTCATAACTCGTGGTGGCCTGACCTGTACTCAATTTTAAAGAAATTTACTGGGACAGACTAGGTAGAGGTCTCGTTTTGACGTCCGGCACCCATTTTTTTTAGATGGGTGGTGATAACTTCTACACGTCATCACCGATGCCAGGCGCAGGTGTGGTGACCGTGGGAGCGCTGTCCAATGGCTCCATGGATGAACTGCGAAAACGCACTTTTGATGACTACGGCGAAAGTGATGATGAGCTGCGTCGTGAGGACATCATGTTCCCTACGGATGTTTCGCATATGGGTAAGATTTATATCATTCAATTTAACGTCGTATTTGTTTCTAATACTATGGTTCTTTATAAATAAATAGATATCAAAATATTTTTCGCCCTATGTACTGATATTGTTTCTACACTATATACATTGTGGGTTTCGCCATGACGTATGAAAGACAGCTGCTGTTGAATCGATTTTTCGCTAAATTTATTCGGAGATTTCCCTGTTTGTATTTTATTTCTTCCAAACTACCGCTGTTTGTTTTTTGTACCAATGGGACCTCCACCTGTGCCGCTTTGGACTAAGTAATGCATGGCCTGTTAAATAGTGTTTTAACCTGTGTGAAACTATTACACCAAATTAGCATATTAAAACGCACGTTAAACGCTGGAAAGCAATTACATGTAGATAAACTTTCGCCGCCGCGCAGTCTGCCCTTGCGGTGACATTTATTGTGTTGATTCACGTCGGTGCATTAATTTGTATGTCGTTTAAATACTGTTAATGTTGCATTCTTCACTGCGCACTGCGCAACTAGAGATATACTACGCAAATGACTAAGTGAAACGTTCCAGTTATGGATGTGGATTAATAAGTTGAGGTTAACATGAAACTTTTGGTAAGCGGCTACTGAAACCAATGAACAGGTGTAACATGTTTGTAACAAAAAAAAAATGGAATCCTTATTCCAATATAATAAAAACTAAAGGCTCTCACTATAGTTAGCATAGCGGCCTCTCCGCCCTTCTATGTATAGGGCCTGGCGACTTCAGTATCTGCCACGAGTTATGAGCGTTTGCTTTGAATGCGCAGTAGTTATTTTATGAGTCTGTCTGTATGGCGCGACGTGAATAAAATGCATGTGCAGTTACCACGCGCCCACTATTTTAGCTGACTGCTCATATCTCGTGACGTAGCATTACTAGGCTGCAATATAATACAACGACAAACACTCTACAAACCACGTCACTAGCTGAATGTACCTCTATGGACAATGAGAGGTTTCGAACTTTTCCTAATGAGATATTCAATAATCTCTTTGTGTTCTGACTAAATAGATGCTGTATAGTAAATATCAAGTTGTATTCTTACTTCTTTGTCCATCTATATTCAACCTTCTCTGGTTTTGTCTGAAATAGATCGCACTAGCGATAAGGCAGGCTTTTCATCAAATGGTGTACATATACAGGTATTCATATAGTCTTAGGTATATTTGTCTTTCTGTATCTCAGAACTTTACTGGGTTTTTTTCGTGTTTCTACAGTTCAGTAAATGAAATCTTATAATTTGTTTGTCCAGATTGCAATAACAGCAAACGCAGCAGTCTGCAGAGCCGAGGTAGCACTTCGAGTCTGCTCGAACGCAGTCTTACACCCAGATCTCAACCCCCTACTCCTAGGTAAGATCACAGTTTAGATGTCGTTTCGTAAAAGATTTTAATATATTAATTTTCCTTCTTAAAAAAAAATTGTCATGATTAATTGTATAATTTTGATTTTAATAGATGGGGTTAAATCATCAAGTAATTTTTATTTTAATATTCTAGGGTTAAAACATAGTCATCAAGATCGGAACCAAAGAGTGAACGATCTTCTAATTGTATGTCCCAACCTAGTGTGGAAAAAGGAAATGATCATAATTCAGATAATAATTTCCACTAACTATCAAACCTACGATAGTTTGGAAGTTGGAACATATAATTCCGAACTTCTACTTAGGGTGGAACATTAGATTGCAAGATGGGAGTAAGATAAAGCCTGACAAAGTTCAAACGTTTATAACTCTATTTTTATGATTCAGATCTCAAGCGGCAACTCCGCACAAGTACAAGAAGGGTGACGTAGTGTCGACTCCAACGGGCATCCGTAAGAAGTTCAACGGCAAACAATGGCGGCGGCTGTGCTCCAAGGACGGCTGCACCAAGGAGAGCCAGCGAAGGGGGTTCTGTTCCCGACACCTCTCCCTGAGGGGAGTCGCCCGGTCCTCCAACACGCCGCTCGCACAGGGGGCTACCCATACTCCGCATCAGAGGTAAAAATCTATCTTACGCGTAACTACAGGCAGAGGTGTACTTATAGTACACTCACATTTTGGTAGTTATGTTTAAAGTCCCATGTAATAGAGGGCAAGCCTGTGACTCTTGAGCTGCTTCTAAAAACTCACAGATGGGAAAACTGAATAATACTTGCCTGCGATCACTAGACCAATGAACAGTCAGACAGGGAATATAGTCTGAATATTTGAAATGTGTATTTATCGGTTTGCAGTTAAATAGTATTGAGTTACCTTGTCTGGTAAAATGTTTGACAACCCAGGAACCAATTAATTCAGTTAATAAATACTCTAATTGCTGCACTGCCAAATTGAAACGCGCGCGTTGCCGGACGTTTCTCCATATTACAAATACCTTGCATTACTTTTATGTTAATACATGTCTATGTTGATGCTTGTGTGTTAATCAATTTACTTTTGGTGTGTTTTAGAAGCAGTAGCAAGTCCCTATCGTCCAGTGGTACAGGAGTGGAAGGCGACGAGACGTCGCGCGAGAGCGATACCACGCCGCCGCACTACCGTGTCACCGGACGGTTCGATCCTGACGAGACTGAGGCGGCTAATATGCTTGGTAACTTTTTAACGATGTATCTAATGTAATATTGCATGTATTTTTCCACTATTGGGCAAACTAGTTTATTCAATAAAATTTACACTTGGGAACACCCATTGAACTAAATTTTATGAGATATTCATTTTACTAACCTCTCCTCATTCCTAGGTTACCTGTCATTTAAGAAAAGAATTTAGCTTCATGTCGTATAATTTAAATAATTATTTTTGTGCATGTTGAACTCCTCGGGTAATGGAAACTGAGAATAGTCTTTTTTGCAATTGGACTACTAGAAATAGCATAAGTTTGTGGTCAAACATATTTGATATCAACTGCACTTTGACTATTGTTCTGTTTGATAGATTTTGTAATCAGGCGGGGAGTTCTGACTTTCTACGGGATATTCCGTTGTGCCTACTCTTAATGTATGTTTAAATGTAAATGTTGTGCGTCGTAGTGTCGTTGGGCAGTTCTCGGTCGGGCAGTCCGGGAGCGTCGCCAGTAGGCGGCGGTGGTTCCCCAGGGCTTCGCAACAACGTATTCGTGCCAATTTCCTCACCGCAGCCTCCACACTCCGCAGCTCTATATCACCATCACGTCATCAGGTATGACTGGTATTAATTATGAGTCTGTATCCTAAGGCTTGGTTACACGATAGTAGCTATAGAAGCAAGATACGTTACACCACCTTACGCTGTCAATTGGCAAGTTGTACCTACCGCTGAACGACGACATTACTCTAAAGTAGCATTACTAAACTTAAATATTTTGTAATATTCAATCGACGAATATCGTTGCGTATTGGTGTGGCTAGAAATGTGTTATTTTGCTATCTCTGCAACTTAACCAACATATAAAGTAGAAATCAAATACATCATACAATTCCAGCCACGTGTAAAATACATTTTCTTTAATCTTTATATACTTGGGGCTTAGTGCTTAAACTCTCCCTAATCAAATTATTTATATAATTTGCCGGAAAATCGGAAATATTTGAGCGTTAATAGTACTTAATTGGTTATTTATTTTCAGGCCTGAACTGGTCCGGCCCGGGCGAGTGAGTCCTCCTGTTAGCGGAGTGGCTACAAGCGTTATAAGGGTGTCCCCTGGACCTAATTATCATTATCAGGTACATTACATTCTTTTAGGTTGTGGTGCGTCGCGAGTTATGAGCGCTCAATGAAAATAGTGAAGATAAGTGCTTCATTAGGACCCAAAAAAATACTACTAAGCATTCAAGGTCAACTCATAACTTGCAACAATACCTGAATGAACCTAGCAGTCAGGGTGACTGGAGTGGGACTTGTGTGAGTGTAGTGGGTGTGATTCTAAAACGCCCATTATTCATAAAAACTTATCTATAGTCATGTATATATAATTCGTGTCTGCATCTGTACTAGATCGGTGGGATTTGAACATACGCCGCTTGCGTCAAGTGACTACCCAATTACTGGGCCACAGCGGCTCTTAATTCATTATGCTTTATTTCAAATCCTTTGGGGTATTTTATAATAAAAAAATATAAATTTTTTACAAAAGCGCTATTACATTCTCAGGTAGAAAATCGAAACGGCTCTACAATACTACAACCAAACAACCACGTGTCGCAGCCGAACATAATGGGCGTTCCAACGTCAGGGCTGAGCCTTCAGAGCACCATACAGACCAGTATTGCTCCGACCACAACCCTATCCAACCTCACACTACCATCAAGCATTTCCCTCAGCCTCACCACAATAAACTCTAACCTCCAAACTTCAATAGCCAACACGAGGAACAACGAGTTCGCACACAACTTGGTGGTACAACGAGCGAAGCCGGCTTTGGACGTAGACAAATTCTACAGATACAATTACAGACGCGATAATGAGATGTCGCCACCTTTGAACAATCATGAAAATTTTCTGAATAGACGAGTCCCGGATTACGATGACGAGGAGATGGAAGGCCCGCGAGACATCCTCCGTAACGTGATCGATCGACCCCCAGAGTTGTCCGAGACTCGTGTTATTGAAGACAATAGGAGGTAATTATTGTTATTTCGACTATAAAATATAATTCTACTGTATGACACTGAACTCCTAAAAGGTTAGACCGATTTGAATATTTTTCTATGCGTTTGGGTGGCGCCCTGGATGGTTTAGATTCACAAATCAGCCCGTCAGTCGGTATGCAGGACAACGTCTCTCGAGTACGCTAGCAAAAGTATATAAATGCTCCCCCTCACGCCATCCCAGAAGGTTTCTCGAAGAACACCCATTTTTCACAGCATATTATTAAGTGCCAAAATTACAGTCCGATGCCTGATACGTTTTAGCATTTCTTCTCTTATATGATGCAGGTTTCCTCACGAAGCTTCAAGTGTCCTAATTTCCTAATCTCCGATTTGTATTGTATAGGATTGTGAAGCCTGCCCCGCTTCAAGCACGTTTGCTGTCGGTAGTTGACCCCGACGCTAAAGACCCGATAAAAAGGTTCTACGTCATACCGCAGAATACTATTGAGAAGAAGTTCGTCCTGATAAAAAACGAGCCTCAGGAATCTGTTCAAGTAAGTTCTACTTTTGTTATCAAAATAACGACCTTAAGTTGAGAGGAATAGCTCGCAAAGCAACATGGGGAACTTATCTTTGTATATCGCAATATACATGGATGACACGCTAGACCGAGCCGAGTTTCGGCTTTAGCGTGGGCATATTGAAGGATATTGTGTTATATGTGAGGTGTAGGTATTCACAAAGTTTCGAAATTTCGCCCCTAAAGGAGTTAAATGCGGGTAGAAAGTTTATATGTGAAATGTTATTACTACGCAAGCGAAGCTACGGGCGTGAGTCAGTTTTTAGTATTGGTATAGATATCTGAAACTACAAAACTTTTTACGGCTAGTATATTCTTACTAGTTCTGCCCGCGACTTCGTCCGTGTGGATATCGCTAACCTTAACCCACGATTGGTCTTAGCGTGATGATATATATAGATAGTCTATAGCCTTCCTCTATAAATGGGCCATCTAACACTGATTAATTGTTCAATAGTAGTTCTTGAGATTGGGGCGTTCATGCAAAAAAGCAAACACTTTTATATATTAGTATAGATGTGTTTATGGCAGGGACTTGGTAAACAGGTAAATATGTATAGCCTCTCATATCTCGGCAGTATGCGAACGTCTCAAATGACGAAACATTCATGTGTGTGTAGTGACTGTAGCGCCTTCTAAATATTTCGCTTGTCGTTGTGATATTTCAGATAGAACAGAAGTTAAATCACATATCGCAACAAATGAACAACAATGAACCAGAAATGGAACAACGCAGCATGGATAATGGTGATCATGTAAGTAGAATTTTAATAAATTAAATACATCTTCAGAGTAACCCTCTACATTCGATTATCTATCATGTAATCATATTAATAAGGTGCAATTTAGTGCGTGGTACGATGTACATGAAAAGACACGCAGCCGCACATTGCAATAAACAACCAGTTTCTCTCCGCAACTTGTAGAAATTTATAGAGCGAAAGTGTCGGTAGAGGGCCTCCAAAGAAGAACTTTATGACTAAAGTAAATTAATCAAAAAGATCAAATGAGGAGCGCTTGTAACCGAAGGAAGTGTATGAAGAGATGCATGTCGATGAAGCGAAAAAGTATGTGAGGATCGTAGCTTGTGACAAACGGTGGTCTCTGTCCCATGGGAGACAGGCGTGAGCAAATGTATGTTTGTATGTACTTGTAGAAAAGGTTTTCGGGAAAAAGCAACTTAAATAATATTCGTATTAAAATAATTATTTACCGAAGCAGAATATACACAGTGCGAGTTGTAGGCGGGATTATCTCGTAATAATACCGCTTAAAATTTCATACCAACGTTTATAGGTGAAGTCACGAGTTTTGATCGCTAACCTTGAATGCACAGTAGTCATTTTACGTATATGTCTCTGTCTGTATGGCTTGACGCGAAAGAAATACATATGCAGTTAGTTATTCCAACATGTTTCGCAGCGCTCATAACAAAAATAACCGTGCTTGACTACTTTGTTCTTATTTTATTTTGGTGAACAATTATGCCGAACAAAAATCTAATTTGGTTTAAAATATCGTGTATTTGTGTATGTTTCAGGTAAACAATGTGAATAGTAGTGCAGTTATAGTACATCCTAGCCAGTTACTACCCGTTTTACCCCCGCCCACTTCGCATACAGCAATTATTGGTGAGTGCTTTATATTCAACCAGCTTGTGACTTAATTTACAGATTAAATTTCATGAGTTGCTTTGTTTCGCAGAATCCTATTTTTTTTAAATAAAAGTAACCTAAGTCGCTCCTTGTAACATCAGCTGTCTGTCAGTGAAAGCTGTTAAAGCTAAAATCAGTTGAGTCGTTTCAGATATTAGCTGGAACAAACATGTTTTATATCATAGACTGGAACAAACAGACCGACGAGACTGATAGAGAGATAATAAAAAAAATGATTTTTATTGAAATATGTTAAATTGGAATTCTACATTAATACAATAAATAAATACACTTCTATTTGATCTATCTATAAGATGTATAGATATAGATGGTAGTATCGTATATAGTTTCATTAACGCATTGAAGTAGTGTAATATGTTTGTAATTCCAATCAATTTTATTTATCTGTAATATCTCCTCTCAGAAGGCTAGTTATTCGAACCGGTGGTCAATTCATCGACATCCATAAGTGCCTTACTAGGGCCTAAACTGAATAAATCATTTCCGTTGCCCCAGTGTGTGTAACATATTGTTAATTTGGACCGGCAGTGTCTGGCGGAGCGGTGGGCGGCGCGTTTCCGTGGCAGTCGCTAGTGCCGCTGCTGTCGGGCGGCTCCCCCCCTCCCGCGCCGGCCCCCGCGCCCCCCTCGCCCCGCACGCCCCGCACGCCGCGCACACCGCACACCCCCCACACGCCTCACACCCCCCACACGCCTCACACCCCCGCGCCTCTGCTCAAGACTGAGGACCAGATCAAATCTGAATCTAACGGTAAGTCATTTTATACCCTCAATAGCTGTGCCTAGTGGTTGTACCTCCGTAGGTTGAACAATACAGACTATGTAACTCTGTGGTAGGATTTTTTAAAATAAAATTATTTATAGTAAAGTAGCCTATGTTAGTCCCTCTGTTCCGCTATCAACAGGAACAAACAGCAGAAGATCTTTTTTAACTTTGGTTATTTTTCTATTTCGTATCTTATGCGTTAATACCCAGTTAACTTGGAATTACAAAACAATGCTTCATTTATTTGTATAGAGTCCTAATATATGTGTGCTTCTCCGTGATTCATCATCTCCCTAGCCTTATCCAATGCACTGTGTACAAATTTTTATACAAAGCGACTGCTATCTGACCTTCGCAACCCCTTTATCGAGGAAAATCTGTGATCTGGGTTAAACCAGTTGCCAGACTATTTTAGGCCTCCGACTGACCTGTAGCGACTGCCAAAGATGATAAATTGGCGACCGGGACCGACCAATTACTGGCTAGGGCTACGGTTGCTTAACTTCGCTGATTGAATGATATGCGCAATGCAACTGTGCCACGAGCTCCTCAATGCTTCTTCGTGATTGCGCTATTATAAATGAGAAATTATGTATGAATGTTTGTTACGTAAAAACTACTGAATGGATTTGTGGTGTGAATGACATTTCTTGCAGGGCATGCAATATGCATTGGGTTAGTAACACGTACACCAGAGTGCTTAGTGCGAGTTTTATTAAGATCGCCGTCACAAATCATGCGTTGGCGTAAACGCAGATTTGTATGAAATCAAAATAGTGCCAATATATTGCATGCAGTGCCTGAGTCGGCGATGGACTCACTATCCGTCACGTTGGCACTTAATCATCTTCGATGAAAACATTCTTATACTACTTCTGCTTATGCCTTCGGGATCCTACTGGGATGACGTCAGCATATTTCTATATATGTATCGGCCGGACGTGATATAAGCCTGTAGTTCAGACTGTCCCTCAGACGCGGTGACGTCAATGTGCACCGATGAAGACGACGAGGTGTTCGAGTGCGACGACACAGCCGCCGGCGACGAATCCTCCAAACGACGCTCGCACAGCCTCTCCTCGCTCAACTCCCCAGCTAGTACTGATAATAAGGTACGATTTGTTTCACATAGCGATAAAGGTATCGTCACTAGTTTTTATTGCTCAGCGACGAATACAAGACCCATAATAATGACTACTGCGCATTGATCAAAACTATTACACCTGGACATGTCTATATAATGCGAGAGCAGCATATACTGGAGTTTCTAATTACAAACCAAATAGAGAAGTAGCGATAAATTTATAAACAGACTACCTTTTTTATTAGATTTTATTTTAAGATTTTGCCAAGATTGTGAAGTGACTCTCTCCCCACAGTAAAGTTATTTAAATTTTTGTTCGTGACGCTTCACCTTGTGAAATTTCTTTTTTATTACATGGATTTTTCAAAGCCTTTAGTCCGTTAATGAATACTCCATATATGCTATGATTTGAATTGTAATGTTTATATACAGAAGGAGCGTCGCATTCGGCGTCCAATGAACGCGTTCATGATATTCTCGAAGCGGCACCGTCAGATCGTCCACCAGATGCACCCCAACCAGGATAACCGCACCGTCAGCAAGATACTGGGCGAGTGGTGGTACTCGCTCAAACCGGAGGAGAAACAGAAGTATAACGAGCTTGCTAGTGAGGTCAGTTATGTGAAGAAAATACGTTCGATTATTAACATAATGATAAGTAAAACTACACGCAAGCCCTCCCAGAAGGCAGGCCCGAGTTTAGTGGCGGGCAACAGGGGCTACAGAAAAAAACCTTTTCATGAGGAAAATAATCTGAAAAAAAAAGCTAATAATTATTTTGCCCCGAGGCCTCCAGATCTCTAAATCCAGCACTGCCGGAAGGAAAGGTCTTCGAAGGTAGGCAGAGGTGTTAAAACTCCATACACTCAACATCTATGTTTGCGGCAGATGATGAGTCGTATCAGGCACTATAAATGTAATTGCTCCTCAAACGTATGTTAACCGTCGTGTGACCGCACTTTAGTTTTTAGAAAAAATCATGAAAATTTTTAACAACTTTCCTTGGAAGGAAAGCCTGCTTTTTGCCCATAAACGCCATTGAATATAATATTAAAACAATTTTTATTTGTAGGTAAAAGAAGCCCACTTCAAAGCTCACCCAGAATGGAAATGGTGCAACAAGGATCGCAGGAAATCGTCCAGTAGCAGGGATCCTACTGGGTCTATGCCCCAGGTAATTTGTCTATGAACCTAAAACCGAAGCAGTCCGTGTAGTTGCGCCCTAAGTGATCTTTCTGACTCTTTTGATTATTGATCGGTTAAATGATTATCGTAAGTTCGTAACATTCTCATACGTAAATTACGTGTTTGTTTGGCAGAGTCCTCGTACTCCGTCAGAAGTGCCGAACAGTGGTGTTTTGACGAGCACCTCCGATTTGCCGGTGACTGTCGCCTCTTACAACCACATTGGGTCTCCGCAACTCAGTGACGATGAGCCGATGGTAACGCACTTAACTACATACATAATATTTACACCCCTAACAACCTTTCACCAGTTCAAGTAATAGCCGAATTGACTGACCACGCTTGGGGTTTGTAATCAGTGATACATTCACAATCAAGTGCACATTACCGTGAAATATGTTTCTAATCTATATGGTATTCGCCTGCCGTGGGTTCGATTACCGCTGAACAAATAAATAGAAAGATAATGTGCTTTGATGTCATTAATAAAATAAAAGATTTTTATTTTCGATTTTGATATAGAGAAGAAATAATAATGTTGATTAATTCTAACGATAATGATTCCAGATACAGCAACAGTGCGATGAGCCACCGGTATCGTCTAACCAGATTATATCGAGTGTTCCCGTGTTGAATTCTGAGATCGATCTCAAGTGCGGCGAGAAGGTGACTGACTCGGACTCTGAGGGACTTGAGGCTACGTACTTGCCGCATCATCACGACCATACGCGACGGCCCAAACCGATTAAAGCAAGGTAAGCTTTATGCCTATGATTATTAAGTGTAATTTGAGTTTGCTATAATTTCAATGTTTTCTTATTGGTGTAGGCTTTGGCCTAAAGGCCATCTGCTTAAAATCTAACACTATCATTTTGTATTCTAAGTGCGACGACACTTTAAGAGATGTTTTCCAGTATGTCCATAGGGTTAGTACTTCTTATCTTATCTTTGGACGTTTTATTTGTTGGTACCAAATGGAACGCCAGTGTAGATCTTAATACGCGCTTCTTAAAACTACCAATAGTTGGTACCCAGTGGCCTTACTATAAGCCCATATTGCCATGAAAGTTTGACTCTTATTATGAGACATGTATAAGAGGTGTATACATCTGTCACTGACACACAGCCTAGGCCTAGGCAAAATAACGTGTCACTCACAATTCACGTGTCAGATGTCATTCCCGTACATGTTGTATAGTATTCCACTAGCGAATCGTGAGGATAATATTACTTTGTCTACAGGCCCCGAATGATCATTGCAATAAGAGCTAATGGTTAGGCCCCAGCTTAACAGTAGTCTCTATGTTTTTGCGGTAGCTATATTGAAAGTGATAAATATATTATTTCCAGGGCGGGTTCGTCAGACAACCTTCTCGGTGGTATAACGGCGTCCAGTCCTGGTGGTTCGAAAGTGTTCCAGCCGACTGGAGGCGCGTTCAAATCTACACATGCCGACTCAGGTAATTTAACGCTTCTTTATACTTTACATGCTTCTGCACGCTACTTTGTCTGCGTGGTGTTATTAAATATTAATTTGTCATAAACAGTGATGACTCCATACGTAACGTCGTACGTCACTACGTACGTCGAAAAAATATTTTCGTGATGGATAGCTCATTCACCGAGGAAGACTGTAGGGTCTAAGACTTTAGGCCAATAGGATCGAAGCATCAATGGAAATCATTATTATATTATCATTACCAAGTAACATAATTTTTATTGTTAATCCTACGCGGGAACCCATAAATATCAATTTGATTTCCCAATAGGCGAGCACCGCCAATGGTCATCGTACCCGAGCAAGCCTACCATGCCTACTCAGATGGGCCACCTGCCGCTGGCCAACACCCAGAGCCTGACCAGCAGCGTCCAGGGCATTTCGCTCAGCTCCAGCGTCAACCCTGCCAACCAAGCCGCATTGGACTCCATCACGTCTATACTACACTCACCTACTGCTACCAATGTTCAGGTATTCATCATAATCACATGCTCAAGGGCAGGTGGGCATCAAGTTTCAGTTCCATGTAACAAGAGGCGAGCCTATTGCCATAAATTTTTTTTAGTGGACCTGCTGCTGCTTAATACTTAATTCAATCCGATTTTGATCTCCAGATTTTCACATCAAGCGCAGTCGCTTTGTCTGGCTGTTGAAGGTGAGATGGCAGTCCCTCTCACCGTCCCAACCTCTTTTTATATGAATCATAAATTAGGGTTAAGAAAGAATTTCGCCTGTTGGCGGTATGTTATGCAAGATGCTATTTTCAGGTGATCTCGAGCGGAATGCAGACAATACCGACATCGTCGCCTCACACCAACGCTATGCTTAAAAGCGTCACATTGGTCAAGAGGAATATTGGTGATAATCCTTCCTGTAATTATCCCTGTTGTTTTATAAAGCCATATCTATATACTGCTTCCGCGTCATTTATTAATGTGAAAATACGATCTACATTCTCATTTTTTGACAAACTAGTGCATTTCGACAAAAGAGAAATCAAAACAAAATTGAGCCCTTCCATAGTTTATGATTGCAGCATGCGTCTCGTTTAAGTCAATCTGTTAAAATAAACGATTTTGTAAAATACACAATTTGACATACAAACTTTCAACCCCCATTTAAATTTCTTTAATGGTGGAATTTCGAAAAGCCTCTTCTAATTTCTACTTACACTATACCAAGAACACACCTTCCAAATTTCAAGTGTCTAGGAGCAGCGGTATAGGCACTGTGTTTATTTTTATTTCAGTTAATGTCTGAATTATATATATAAAGATTTTCTGTCAATAAAAACGCCAATTTACAATGCAGGTCCGTTGACCCTGTCGGTGGACTCGTCGGGCAACCTGTTGATAAAGCCGAGCCAAGTGTCCGACTCATCGGATCAACAGCCGCCGCTACACTACGTTTTGCAAAGGCTTTACGTGCCTAAGTTTAACACTGGTTAGTATTACTATATTTTCTCTTCGCAAAAGTGTCTCATAAATCTTATAACATCTACTTTGACCAAAAGGAGCCAGCGTGACTGATGATACATCTGTTGCCGTTTCTCAGGCACTAGATATGTCTTGTTTGCATTGTTTTTCTTCACGGAAAAGCTCGTACTTGTATTTTATATTTTAGCTTTCAATGTCAAAATATGACTTGAAGTTCTTTAAAATTTTAAAGTGTATTATGTATTTGCTTATAAAATTATTCGTCTTCAATATATACTATTTAAAGATAATGTTCTTTTATAGAACGAATATGATTGAGAGAGATTGTAATGTTGTTATAGAAATGGAGCCCAACAAGAGTCACGCTCAAAACGTGACGAGCGCGCCATCCGTGATCGTGTCTCAGAGCAGCAACCATGTCGCGCCTAAGACTACCACGTGAGTACCCATTGTATACAGTTATTGTTATTTATCACGTACCGTTTGGGGTGAAAAAAAACTACTGTAAATAGAAGTAATTAGCCGTGCTTTGCGATTATACTGGCGTAGGGTTAACTATAATATGGCCTACGTTCAGGAGTTTTTGAGTTGATTCATTACAAACATATAAAAATTCCAACATTTGCTCTTAATATTTTACTATACTACTAGCTGTGCCCTGCAGTTTCACCCACGTATATTTCATTTAATTCCCGCGGAACCCTATAGGGTTTTATTAATAAAAGTAGCCTAAGCTACTCCTTGTAAAATTAGCTATCTGCCAGTCCCGTTAAAATCGACCCAGCCGTTTCCGAGATTACCCGGAATAAACAGACAGACACACAGATAATTTTTTTTCGAAGTCAGTACCGTATATAGTTCCATATACATTTAGTGATAAGCCGTTATTTTGGAATTACAAACAGACACTTCAGTTTTATTTATCTGTAAAGAGTATATAGAGTATAGATACATAATAGTATAGATGTGATACTTATGCGAAACATAGAAATAAAACATTTATTGACAGCCATATACATGTATTTTATTTTTTTCTAAAATATGACCACTCACTTAAGAATAACATTAAAATAAGAAGTACAGTAAACTATAGTCACGGACTGGCTCGAAACCTTAAAATAAACACTTCATCTGTTATGTCGAGATCGCTTGCGAAGATTGCTCCGCAATCGCCGGCTATAAATCATGCGTATTGGATGTGATTTTAAAGTAGGTGTTCATGTGTTTTCGTAGGGGTTGGGAGGGTGAGGAAAGCAGGCCGTTCCCGCTCGCACCCACTCCGGCGCAGCTCGGCCGCGCACCTTTGCAGAAACGACTCAGTCGAGGTACTTCGTCACTCCTACATTTTATGCATACTATAAAGGTTGCAAATTTAAAGCATATATACTATTCGATGGTTAAGCTGTTACAGTTGTCTGTGAACGCTGCACTATGAGACTGCGAAGAAAGTTTTTATTATCAAATCACAAAATTATCAGCGTCACACCAAATTTAAGAGGACTCCAATTCACCTGCGCGTACATTTTTGTCACTATTCTTGATGAAGATGCAACCATATTATGCAAAAAGCAAAATCAACCTTACGAAACCGGTGGTAACATTTCACGTAAAGTTCAAAATCGCGTACAGTGTAATTTGTGTGTTCTTCTGACGATTTGAAAGTACTACGTCATAATTTAATCGAGTAGAGATATTTTTGGTTTTTGATTTAATAATTTGTAGCATGAATTTTCTGTTCTCAGGGGTATCAACAGGTTCGACTGGCAGTAATGATCCCACGACAAGCACAGCAAGTGGTGGGGTGGGAGGTCCTGGGGGAAGTGCTCCTGCCACACCCCTGGAGGCCGAGGGCGAACCGCCCAGCCCGGGGCTGCTGCCCAGCCCGGGGTTGCTGCCTAGCCCGGGGCATAAGAAGGCGCTCTTCAAGAAGGGCAACGAGGATGGACGTGATAAGTGAGTTTACATTTCACTCATTATACATATTTTATTTATACTCTACAATCTAAATGATAATTAACCATCTACAGAAATAAATTGAGGTTTTATATCTAGTGACTAAAAATAAAATTTCATTGCTCTGGCCTTGTTGAAAGCCCAGCCATTGCTGCAATATCTTCGATAGATAGACCATTATTAGACACAGTATTGACTTTTACAAATAGCAGAGAGGCACTTACATTCTATAAACAATGATGACAGAGTTACTTATACTCTGTTGAAGAGCGGGGCAAAATCAAAATATGTTTCTATTACTGGAGTTGAGCTGAGAAGAGCAGGCAAAGCGACGCTATTTAACAAATGCATGGCCCTATTGCGTATCTTGGGTAGTTAAAAACCATTTGTATTAAAATTTTTTTTATAATTTTGATGGAAATGTAAGGTCAAGGTGCTTGGCTGAGCCTACCAGTTCTTCTCTGAGAGCTAGTTTCTGAAATGGTGGTAATTTATCGACGAGCCTAAACTGAATAAATAATTTAAATTTTAAATTAATCTATACACAATATGGTATGATGAACGTGGATTGTGACGGTACAGGGTGTTGGAGACGGTGAACTTCTCGCAGAAGTTCAGCACGCTGCCTCAGTTCAAGCCGGAGGGATGCAGCCCTGGAGCCATGGCGGTGCCGCGGAGTCCGCAGCTTTACCTCAGGAAGAAACCTAATAAGAATGGTAACATACATAGCTTTATACACTTACATAAATAATTGCTGCGTAACTTCTACATATTTTGATATATTATAGCGCCCGAACTACACGACCAATCATTAAAACTTTGCTTTAAAACTGTAATGGGTACTGAAAAACTATAGGGTAAACTCAGCTGCTATGTAATAAATGTAATGATAATTAAACGGCTATGTAATAATAATGTAAAGGCTATGTTCTGAATAGTTATATGTATATCAATGGTACTGAACGGACTCGCGGGATATGTATGATTGAAATTATTGTCAGTTTTGTTGTATATTGTATTTTTTTATTGAGGTGTGGTAAGCACTGTTTATTTGCTTAAAAGGAATACGTGCCCCTGAGTAAAACAAGACTAATGATAGTCATTTTGTTTGTCAGAGGATGAAGGCACAGTGGTCACGCCGCAGTTAGAAGCGGAGGTGATAAACGGCAATGGGATGCCGACGCCTCATTCCTACGGGACGCCGCACACTACCACCAACAAACTGGTCGGGAATACATTCTTCGGACCTGACTTCAATCTGGACACTTTTAGAGGTGAGCTATTTATTGTTTTATAACATTGGTTTTATCTAGGCAAATATGCATTGCCTGATGGAAAGTGGTTTCCATAGCCCATTGTCGCTAGCAAAGCAATACCAGGGAAACTTTAACGCGTGATTTTTTTTGAGATACGTGTGGCGATATGTTATAGGCACCATATTTTAAAAATAGTAGGTGCACAATCAATTATATAGCACTAAAAAGAGATACCCATTGCTCATGTTTTAATATTTTGTTATCCTATAGCCAGTACAGATTACGAAAACGGTGGCAAACCTGTAATAGGGGTACTAATATTCGCAGGTTTGTTGTTGTTGACTTACTGTCGACTTTTTTAGGATATAGAAGATTATATTATAATCAAACATTACATAATATTATATCTAAAAATATCAATCATATTTTTTTTATATTTTTAAATTTTAACGGATTCAATTGCGAGTTTCGACGTCTACGTAAAACATTCATAAGTGCTGCTATTCTTAATATTGGTTTAATTGTAAGTACTTGATGAAGTTTAATAATAGTGTTGTTGCATTGTTAGCATGCGAGAGTATGGAGGACATGTCTCCCCGCACGCCGTGCTCGGGCAGCGGGGCGGGCGCGGCGAGCGCGCGCGGCGAGGCGGGCCACCGCCGCGTGCTGGAGCAACGCCGCCATCTCGTGCTCAAACTGTTCCAGGACCACGGCATGTTCCCCACCACACAGGCTACTACGCACTTTCAGGTACTTATCACTACAAAATAAACTGACTGTAACGTTACCGTTATCTCCCTGGCCTTATCCCATACATTGTTGGGGTTGGCACTTGGTTCAACCCGATGCGGCTGATTACATGATTATTATACGAAGCGACTGCCATCTGACCTTTGCAACCCATTTAACGAGAAAAATCTGTGATCTGCTAAACCAGTTGTCAGACTATTTTAAAATTCCGACTGACTTTTAACGATTACCAAGGTGATAAATTGGCGACCGGGACCAACGGATCATCATGCTCTCCACGGAACTCGGGCGGTCACCCGTCCAATAACTGGACACAGTTATTAGTATTAATATATGACCGAATCGATCATTCGATCGAATGATATGCGCAATAGCAACTGTGCCACGAGTCCCTTGTAACGTTATCGTTAAATACAACGCACAATATTAGAATGATTATTATTTGTTTGCGTCTCGCTAGGAGGCGTAGTTATTTTGCTCATACACTTATGACAGATGGTGACATAGTTGTTGTCTATATCTAGCTTTTCTTCCTGCTTTTGATATCGCTTTGGTACTATCTTTTTGGTACTGGCTCTGAGTCTCGTATTTTCTTAAAATCGCCGTCACAAGTCAACGCAGATTTGTATGGGATCAAATTAGTGCCATTTGTGGGCCGACAGATGGCGCTGTTGTGACACTGGTGGCTTTGAAGTACGGATATTGCTACCTCCCTACTAGTAACATTTTGTACTGTGTTATGGCATAGAACAATATTATATTTGGCATTTTAGTTATTTGATAAATATTTGATTAAAATATGCAAATAAATACGAAGATGAAGTGTTATCTAAGTGCGTGTAACAATTTGCAGGCAACTCACATGGACATATTCCCGACGAAAATGTCCCTGCAGCTGAAGATCCGCGAGGTGCGCCAGAAGCTGATGGCGCAGTCCAACCTCACGCCACACTCTGAGGTCAACACGCCGACCAGTTAGTTTATAATTTTATTATGTGCAGGAGGCAGTGGATTTTAAAACAAAAAAAAAATGTCTCTTATTTACCCTCTTTACCTATTGGTATTAACTTAGAATTCACTGAATTTGGTGTTCTTTTATAATAATACCCAAATACGAATTTACATTTAATTCCTATTTAACCCTTCTAGAGATGACCAACGGCTTAGGCTCTGCGTTGATTATAATAGTCAGTTGTTTGAATTACCGACATTCCATGAATTTTCGAAATGGTAAAGGAAATATTTATAAATAATTAAAATAGTAATTTCCATTTCCTTGTTATGTACCAGGTACGTTCTTTACAGACGTAAACTCGCCTATCGTGTCCGCAAGCCTGCAGCCCACGTCCACGGCCAGTTAGCGATGCGGATACACCATCTCCATCGTGGTGCAAGAGTAAACACGGCACATCGCCTTTGTAAGGTTCTCGTACGCACATCTCATACTAATCAGCTTCTTTATACTTCTTGACCTAAAATATTTATATTTATACGACGTAATAAGGTATAGTATTCGATAAAGTGTTCTATTCTCTATATATACAAGATCCATTTTCCTCTGTCTATCCGTGTTTTTCTTGAGCAATGGAGATTAATGATACGACTTTTCTCGTGTGTCTGATGGATGCGAATGCTTGACTGCATTTAAACATGTTATACAGTGATTAGTTTAATGTATCGTAAACTCTTATATAAGATTGTAATGTTATAAAAAAAAATATTTATAAGAAATAAAACGACAAAAAACGATTATAAAAATGATGTATGTGGGGAATGTGTGTTGGCATGCTGATGTACATTACTGTAACGTTCTTTGTTCATGATCTAGACATAAAATAGTACATACTAACTTTCTACTCCCAAATATAACTATATGTCTATAATTATACCATATTGTTGCGATGTTGCAATTATCGATATTAGTATGGTCTGAGTTTTCTTGTTTTATTAGTGTCGGCAGGGGGGTTTCTAAGAAAATATCGATAAGAAAATGTTGTCGATAGATAGTTTGACTGAAAAGATAAAATTTACGGAAGCCCTAGAGATTATCTTTTACTAAATTGTCGAAACCATTTAGCGGTCAACGAGGGGTGAGCACAGAGAGAGATAATGGTCTGCCGACCCCCATAGATTACAATATTGTATTATATTTTTTAACATCCATTGATAGCATTCTACGTCACAATTGGATCTTATTTGCGCTCTGTCGATCGATTAATCCTTACCAATTTTTTTAATACAACTGACGATACTTCAGACACAATTTTGGATAAAATGGGAATATTATCAAAGATTGTTTAGAAATATCATCATATCACTTGTATAGGTTTCCTTTAGCTCTTATACTCTTTGTATCTCCTTAAAGATGTGGCATATAAAAGTATGTACTTAGTACTTACATAAATATTACAATATTATACTGAACATTGTGAACTATTGGTGAAAATAATTAAAGTAGTCTTCAATCCATCTACATATGTAGACGTGTACATTCTGCTTATGACTGAAAGTTATACGATTTTGTATCTTATGGGGCATCAATAGATTCACAATTTGCAAAGAACTTGTACTTGGAGAAATAACAAAACATGTGGGTTATAAGAAAAGGTTTATATCAGTATTGCGTACACTATGTTCACAGCAAAAGAAACGTTTGACGCGCTCTGTATCTGCGCGACAGTTTTGTCTTTTCTCAATTTGTCTAGCGTCATTAGCGGTTTAGGTTCGCTTTACAAATAAACTTAGGGTTTGAAGCAGCTGTGATCATTGAGTACTTACATATTGCTGTGTTGAAAGTATAATGTTATGTGCTCAGCTACAATTTGTTTACTAATGTAACGCATCTTGGTAGTGTTCCAAGATTTATGTTTCGATACGATTCGATTCGATATCAATAGTAATACTATTGATAAATGACGAATGCTAAGTGAGAGATTTGTTGAACAGCTTGAAATGTGTCTTTAAAAGTGTCTTACAGGAAATTATAGATCGAAAGCACTCGTACATCTATCTATACATACATACAATTGAAGTGTCTGTTTGTAATTCCAAAATAACAGCTTTTCACAAAATGCATATGAAAGTATATATGGTACTGGTATTGAAAAACCAATTTTGAATTGTTTTCTCCGTCTGTATGTCGGCTAATCTCCGAAACGGCTGGACAAATTTTAACGGGACTTTCTCTGGCAGATAGCTAATGTTACAAGGAGTAACTTAGGAAACTTTTATTTAAAAAAATATGCGCGCCACCCATTCAATTAAGTCTACGGGGGTAAAACCGCAGGGCACAGCTAGTAGTCAATACTGCACGATATAATTTCATAACCTCTCATGCACTTCAATACTGGCACGATCTCAATAAATTTATTTGTATATTACTATTTAAGTGTTGGAAGGTTGCGTGTTTTGATGCAATATTTGTTATACGACGTATGTATTACGTGTATATTATGAGTAGTTATTATGATAACCAATATTCCATTTATATCTGCCTTAGCTCAAGATACGTTCAAATTATTTGATAGACTTCATTTTCCTGATTTCTAAGCTTTTTGTGTTTTCAATGTTTCATTTTGTCATAGCTACTAGATAAGCGACATCATTTTTCTGTTTATGTAACTTTAAACGGTTATTATCATGAATGATTAAAGAAAATGCTTGTTTGTGAAAATGTCTTGACAGTCTTAAAATGAGTAGTCGACAATATTGGTCGATGTTGTGAATGAGCTATGCGAGTATAATTTGGAATGTGGTAACGAACGATCGGTGCGAACATTTTTACTATTGTTTAAGTGTCCTAACTATTATTTTGTATCGTTATATTTATGTTGTGATGTTGGTCTTCCACGTGTTTAAGCAACTTTTTTCATTTTAGTAATATTATCTACTTATTTAATTATTTTAATTGTGTACAATTATCTCGATACGATGCGGAGTAATTTTTAATTACTCATTTGAATTTGCCATGTTCGAATGTTTATGTAATAAAATTGTAGACATTGTTATACATATGTTTCATAACGGAACTATTATGAATACGTGTTTGTATAAATAAATGGCATAGAGACCGTTTTAACACATAATAACAGAGTGGTTAACATACAGAATCAGCTCAACTCATTATCGACACTAGATAAATTAATATTTATATATTACAATAATCTCATTGTATATAATAGATTTATTTTAAATCTTAGCTCTAGGTATTCCCGGCTCTCAAAGTAATTAAGTTTTATTTAGATAATGCTAATTATTTTAGATAAAAAAATGAAGAAAAAAAATATAATTTATACATGTGAAATTTCGGCCAATACAAATGTTACGTATATCAAAATTGTATTTTTAAAATGATCTCTTCGGCGTAGTATTTAGATAATTGCTTTAGGAGTCCGGAAGTGAAATGAATTTATTAAAAATATAGTAAGAGATATTTTCGCACTGTTAAAATATAATATCTCGATAGTCGCGTAGCAATGGGTAGTACCAACATTCGGAAATTTTCTATCCTGAATTTGAATAGTTCATATAAACAACTTTCTTCGCAATATATGGAGATGAATAAACATGTAAAGATTTTCTGGAACTTGGTATGTTACCCTGCGTAGTCAATTGATCACAATCGTCATTGTTGTCATACATTTTAACATTATCCAATATATACATATAAATAGAACTGTTGTTACCAGATAGTCATAACAAACACGAGCTAATGTATAATGTCCCTAATTTGAATTATTTATTAGACTGAGTACGAAACGAAGTAGACTATATTCGGTAACTAATTCAAAATAAGGACATGCCTTAGATACCAATATTGAAATGAAATAATTACCCCAAACATTATTCTTCTACCTACATCACTAGCATTTATTAACGAAGTCCATTGGTTTACGATATTATTTTAGTGAGTTGATTAATTGATTTACGGCTAATGATTTTGTAGGCATACAAATACATTTGATAAACTGGATAGAAAGCAGATCGATGTAGGAATTTTTAACAAATTTTATATTACTAATTAGCCCGTGTGAGCTAAGTGACTACGTCGTTCCGTCTAATAATGAGTATAATTATCGAAACAAGAAATAAATACCATATACAATAACCTATAAATATTCACTTGCACTACAATCGATAGATACAGATAATTTACATATTCAATTCTTAAACTCTTTAGGTCATATATAAAGGCAATAATTTCCCAAAATCATGCCAATGCAATTTATATCGCATTACTTAAATTCTGGGGTCTGCAAGTTCAAATTTATTTTAATTCAAATTGAGAATTGACAAACCAAATTCGTCTGTGCATTGTTGTGATTTTGGGGAAAACTGAATATTTTATTCAGAATTTATTATATAAATAATAAGTATAAGAATGTTTGTATGAAGATATCTGTTATTTATCACATTATGATCTTTTATTTACAATTATGTTGCAATATGTAATAGCTACACATAAAAATTATAACGTTTTGTTTGATGGTTTACGAATGTGATTGTTTGTTTGTGTGATGTTTCAATTTGTTCAATGCTGTCCATTTTTATATTTAAGTTTACCTCTTGTTGATATTCAGCTTCGGATTATGTTGAGTGAATGTCTTTGTGTTATTGTAATAACAAATATGAAACAAATCTTAATGGAAATAAACTGCGTATTAATGTTACTTATTGCCTCATAAATCCTAGTTCAATTCTACTTGTATGAATAATCTAGGTGTTTGTCAGTCAATAACTATGGTTAGTAAGCAGTTTTTTTATTAGACTGAATTAACTGTGTTGCAAATAACAAGTTATAACGTTATATTTTAAGAATATTAGCAATTATTTCGAAGGACATTTTAAATGAAGCATTTCATATTCGTTATTTATTTCTTCTCCGTAAGGCATTAGTGTAATTGTTAGTCAAATGGTGTACACTGTAAATAACTTGTTTAGATGATTTATTTAGAGGTAAGTGTTCAATTTAATGTATATTAGATTGAATTAGACAAAAAAGAGATAAAATGTATGTAACAGTAACCACCATTTACATAGTGAGTTTTTAAATGTTAATGAATCCAAGAAAATGGACCAACCAAGGACATCTTACCATAGAATTTGTGTAAACAGCTTCACTATCTCATGTGTGCAGGTAATAGATATCAAACATTGTGGACAGTTTGTTCAAGCATATTGGATCATTGTATGAACTTATGTTAAAACATAAAAACCTCGAAGACATTCTTGTTTTTCATTGATTTATCAACTTTGACCTTTAGGTATAGTTAGTTATGAAATATTTACATGTATGGCGATTGGAGAAAAGTACAAATGAGGACGAACTAAAGGAGTATTTAAAGGGTGTGCTAGGGAAAGATTGTGAAATTATTGTTGAAAAATTGAAACCAAAATTCGAACGGCAATATGCTTCATTTAAAGTAGGAGTTGCTGAAAGTAATTATGATAGAATCTATTGCCCGGATGCATGGCCACTGAATGTGGAGTACAGTGAATGGGTTTGGTTTCGTCGCAAACCAGTCCCAATCGAACAGTAAGCCCGTTAGAAGCGTAAATATATTGTACCAGAATGTCAGAGGGCTCAGAACTAAAACTGCGCAATTTTTATCACTTCTCGAATCATCAGGATCTGACATATTCGCGGTCACTGAAAGTGGACTAAATGATACAATTCATAACGCAGAATTTGTTTTACCCGGATACCAAGTATTGCGATGTGATCGAATGGACGGGCGTAAGCATGGTGGAGTATTTTTAGTGGCCACACCGCAATACGAGCTGCGACGAGTGTCGATAGAAGGTAACTTAGACATAGACAAACACAGCTTCGAACTAATTTGTGCAGCAGTGTATAAACGAGATATATATTTATTTACATGTGTTACAGTTTATATTCCACCGCAGACAGATGATAATGAATATATGTTAATGTTTAGTTTATTAGAAGATATATGTGTTAAGTATAAAAATAAAGTTGTCGTATTAGGTGATTTTAATTTATTTTCGTGCAATAGTAATGTTAGTAACTATTTTAATTTTTTAATGGCCTTTTGTGAAGTCATTCAATGTAATTCAGTGCCCAATTGTAACGGTAGGCAATTGGACTTGGTGTTGAGCGCGTTCAGCAACATGAGTGTAAGTGCAGCGGACGAGGGCGTCCAACCGGTGGACGAGTATCATCCACCGCTCTGTGTCACTATCAACATCTGTGGTCCGACGTCGCCTGCGCACTCTCTGTCACCTAGTGACCCCACATTCACTTACACGCATCTTCACGAATTCAGAAACCAGTGGAACTTTAATAAAGCTGATTTTACTCGTTTATATGATTTGTTATCTATAGTAGATTGGTCGGAGATGTATACCCTTAAGGACCCGGAGGTAGTTTTAAGTATTTTTTATGATAAAATATATAGTGTGATCGACGAGTGCGTTCCTAAAAAGCGGACGGTTTCTAAAAATACGAGATATATGGTACACGGCTGATATTATTAGAGATATTGAACTGAAACATAAATTGCATAAAGTATATAAATCTACTAAGTTAAGCCATGATTATGTTGCGTTCGCACGATGTAGGGCCAGAGTAAAAACGGAAACTGCTCTTGCATATGATAGGTATAGATGCCGCGTACAAAGTCATCTAGCCCAGGATCCTCGTGCGTTCTGGCAATATATGAGGTCCAGAAAAGGTAACCAGGGTAGGAGGAGGTTACAAAAGGATGGACGTGCTCTATCGGAAGCAGAATGTGCGAGTGAATTTGCGCGATTTTTCCAGTCTGTATATAGCCCGGAGCCGGCAATACTTAGCGTAGCCGCGACGAGCGCGTCGGCGACGAGTCTGCCCGGCGCGAGGGTGCAGCTGGCCCCGCTCGCCGCGGATGATGTGCGTCGCGCGCTCTCTAGCTTGCGGCCGAGCCGTGCCGCGGGACCGGATGGTATACCAGCATATGTTTTTAGGGACTGTCGCGCGGTATTAGTTGAACCATTGCTGCATTTATGTAATGTATACATTAAGACAGCAACCTTTCCCGTTGTGCCCGTACCCAAAGGAAGTGGGGGCTCGGAACCTAGTGACAGTAGACCAGTTGCAGTTCTGTGCACTCCAGCTAAGGTGTTTGAGGCGACTATTCATAGCAGTTTACAGTCGCAGGTGAGTAGCCAGTTATCGGATACGCAACACGGGTTCAGACCAAGCAGAGGAACGACTGGAAACTTGCTGCACCTAATGACGCAACTCGTGCCGGCAGTGGATGCTGGGGTGCAGGTAGATGTGGCTTACTTGGATTTCAGGAAAGCGTTCGACACAGTTGACAATGATATCCTTCTGTTAAAGTTAGCTAGAATCGGATGCGCCCCACATACGTTGTCGTTTTTTGCTAACTACTTAAGAGACAGGCGTCAGTATGTGGATTACGGTGGTTCCTTATCTGAGCCTTATTTTACCAGATCGGGAGTGAGTCAAGGTAGCACCTTGGGTCCTCTATTATTTATATTAATGATAAATGACTTACCTGAAATCGTGGAGCGGTCTACGCCATTACTATTTGCTGATGACCTTAAATTAATCCATGTAGTGAAGGGACCCGAAGATCATGACACTTTACAGCGGGATATAAATAAAGTGGTGGCTTGGAGCACCGATAATAAATTGCTATTTAATATTGCTAAGTGCTCAGTGATGTCATTCAGTCGCGCGCGCGCTCCTCGGCATTACCAGTATCATATGCAAGGGACACCGCTCCAGCGGGTAACTGAGGTGAGGGACTTAGGTATTACATTTACCACCGATTTAAACTTTCGCAAACATATTGTTGACACGTGCAGGAAGGCCTACCGTAACTTGGGGTTTGTATTGAGACAGGCAGGCGACTTTAACAATATTGGAGCTTTAAAAGCATTGTATGAGGCCTTAGTTAAAAGTCACCTGGAATACAACGCTGTGATTTGGTCTCCGCATGAGGTCAAGTATAAATTGATGTTGGAACGTATCCAGAATAAATTTACAAGATTCCTATATTTAAAACAGTATGGCATCTATCCTGGATATCCACTGTTGTATCCTAGTTTATTTGTTCAGGGTATGGTGGAATACTGTAAGTTGGAATTAAGGAGGGAACTTGCTCTGGCTACCTATTTACTTCAAGTGATGCGAGGTAAGGTTCACAACCCAGCCGTGTTGGCAGAGCTACGCCTGTGTGTGCCGCAGGCTTTCCTGGAGAGGCGACGGAAGCCACCGTTGTTGGATGTCCCTCGTGCGCGCACCAATTTATTGAAATGCGCGCCTATAACGCGGGCGCTGCGTACACTCAATGCGGTCGCATCGCGGGTGGATTTGTTTTCGGGCTCATTGAACGACTTCACATGGGCCACAATATTATATTTAGGTGTAAATTAAGATTAAACTAGATTTAAGCAAGAATAAATATTATTGTGTGTATTCCATCGAATTAGGTTTAAATATCTGTAATGATGGTGTAATAATAAATGTGTGATAATAAATGGTAAATAAATAAATAAATAAATTTTGCTGCAGTTTTAATTTTTTTATTTTGTAGATGAATAAATTTCCATTGCCATAGGACATTTAAAATAATGTTTTTAAATATTTACATATTATGGTCAATACTAGATATTTTGAAATATAAAAGGATTGAAAAATCAATCTCATATCAATCTATGTTTGGGTAACAAAAACTGTATGCATTACCCGAGCCTCTGACTTTAGTTCTCCAGCAATTTAATATTTGTAACATAAATGGTGCTCTTAAAAGATCTATGTTCACACATTCCATTATGCTTACTTTTGGTCGCGTCAAAAAAGCGAGAAAACAATAATTATTTCTTTACTCACCAACACAAATAAAAGATGCTGTACTAAACCCTCTCATGTCCTGTTTGTTTTTGATTTCTAGGTGTCAAAATCTATTCAAAACGAGAGTTGTTTTTATCTTGTGTGAGTGACATGAATTAATTAATTAATTAATTAGTTTTACAGTGATTATGTACTCTTACAATTTATGAAGTGCTAAAAGGGCTAGGAACTTGTGATTTAAATTTATGTTGTCACAAATTTATTGCTTGTAGCCAGTGCGTTTATAATATTTAACACTAAAGAAAAAGAAAAATAAAAGGGCTAGGTCACAATAGTATAAAAGTGGAAATACCTGAATTATGAGTGTCAATTTTGGTGTGATAAAGTAAATAAAAATATTTGTGTAGTGGTGTTAGGAAGAGGATTTTTGATGCATAAGTCAAATCATTTTGCTGGTAAGTACCTAACATTCTTTATGTATTTGAAGGTTAATAAGTGAAAACCATAAGTCCAACAGAATAATTTATTTCTTGACTAATAAAGTATAACACCTATGATGTAATGTCTTGTATCGGTTCGGGCTCAATTGCTTTGATCATTAACTTGGTTTTCTCTTGTTCCAACATGGATAGAGCTGCTTGTACATCAAAATTGTCTCCTGGATCTGTGATGACGAGCATTTTAAGGGCAGTCATTTTAGCTAGTGCATGCACACAGCCAACACACAAGTGACACCCGCTTATGTCTAAGTATTCCAGTGTGCTACCATTCTGACCGGCTAATCTATCCAGACACCAGACATCTATAAATCTATTGTTTTTCAAAGATAGCCACTTAAGAAAATTAAGACCACTTAGGTTTTCCAAGCCCTCATATCTTATACCGTGGTGGTGGAAGTTAGTGCAATCAACTGCCTCAACAAAATATCCGTCTACATAGTGATCTGGAAGATCAAGTGTAGTTATGTCACCCGCAATCCAATCTTTAGCATCTTTGAGTCTGTAAATAAGCACAAAAACTTATATGAAAATAATACACAAATAAACATAGGTTTAGAAATAAGAAAATAGTTACCTCACTGTAGCTAGTCGGTATGTGAAGAAGTGTACTGCAGCCAAATTTGCACCTAAGATGGTAACTCTTTTGGGAATATATTTTTGGTTTTGTATTTCCTGGATCTCCTTCATGCTGGACCACCAATCTTTTACCTTCTGCACCGAAAGGTTGGGTATATTTTGCATGAAATTCAGAACATCTGCACTAGGATTTTTCTCTACAAATACTGATAGTTTACTCTTAAACTCTCCATCTCTTTCAATCCATGGCTTTCTCCAGTCAGGGTAAGGTTTCCCGTACACTTGACGCTCCTTCTTGCCTTCTTCATTTATTTGATAAATAGTTTTATTCTCACAGTAACTACGGCAAGCTGTATAAAAAGCTCCACATATTTTTGAAGGTTTTAAAGCTAGCGCCATTGTTGTGATCTGATCAACCAATAAGGTTAAGCTCAGTATTCATACATTATAGAAGTTATAACACTTTAATTAAATATTATTCAAATTTATTTAGGTTATTTTACAATTTTTTTGGTAGTTTTCGTCTTTTCGTTGGATTGATTGATGTCAATGTCAATGTCACATACAATTTTGGCATATGTCGTTTTGACATTCAGATCAGATCTGAATTGCACTTCTGGACCAGGCTAAGATCTTCACACCGAATTGTACATACTAATAATACCAGACAAACCGTTTTTTTTGTTTTAATTAAATTTATTTTGTCATGAGTGAAGTCAATATTACACAGCTATACAATATCATTAGAATTCTTTCATATTGTGCCGTTGCCGAGATTCAGAATACAATACAATACTCATGATTATTATAAGAATACAAGAATTGCTCGTTTAAAGGTATAAGATTATAGTTATAGGCTAACCGCACACACTCAATAATATTGTCAATAAAGTGGATATTGAAAATAATATTGTGTTTGTACGCCCCGTATTGCGATATTTTTCTATAATATTGATAATATTACAGGACTGTGCGGCTAGCCATAAAGTCTAATTTTATTTGGAAAATAATCATAATTATCTAAGAACCGGCCCAAAATGAAATTAAAGGTATAGTAACCTTTAATTTCATTTTGGGCCGGTACATTTTTGAGTCGTACTCAAAAACATATCCGATTTTTTTTCGTCTACGGCGCAACAAAGAAAAACGATTTTCTCTTGAACTTGTTTCATCTTGATCATCCCGACTTTTTTCACCTACAATGAATCTCTAGATAGAGATTAAGTTTTAATCAAATCTAAACGTCCCGACTCCATCCGTCGGAAGCCGCAGTTTAAAGTTATGTGACACTGATCGAGATTGCAGTGGCCACTTTGTCGTTTATGCGGACCGAACTGTCTTGATGTTAAATTTTATTTTATTTATGATATATTTATGTTATGATATTTTCGCAGTCAACCAAATCTTTATATGACTCTGTAACCTATAACGTGTACCGATGTAGGCACAATGATATGATGACTAATATTATATAGATCGCAAGCGCTAAACATAGAGGATTTTATTCTTGGAGCAACTTGGAATGACACGCTTAGCAAGCTTAAAAAGGTACCTTTCTAAGTACCAACATTGTTTGCATTAAGTAGCTATGCACAATAGAAAATTTCTATATAGTATTAAATTTTAATTGACTAACGAGCCATTAAGCGCGCAGGATCACTTTAGTTAAAAGCGTCAAGACTCGGATTGTAGCGGGTGTTTCCCGCTAAATAGGGATGTTAATTTGATTGTCTGCAAGCGTAGCTCGCGAGCAACGAAAGGTGTTCTAATGCAATTTGCGTTCCAAATATTCTAATTCACCCCGCCTGTGTGCCGGATTTGTTTCGTAGACATATAATATCAATGTCATTAGATGTGATAAACATTTTATGTTTAGACTAGCTACTTTGGGCTAGCTATAACTATAACGTGCGATAGGTCTTAGCGTGATGTTATATAGCCTATAGCCTTCCTCGATAAATGGTCACCTGATTTTTATACGAAGTGACATTTGAGTTTTATAATCTCATATGGTGTAGATAAGATAAACGATTGAATATATTTGCAGGGGGTCTACTCTTATTCATCGAATGTTTGCAAAGTTCCTACTACGGTTTTTATTCCTTCTAAATCTCTAAATCTTCTTCAATTAAACTATTTAAGGAACGAACATTTTGGTTCATTAAAAACTAAGTGATACTGAAACTTCGTTAGAATTTCGTTCGTTCGCGAAGATTCGTTTTTGGAGAAAAAGAGAAAACGCCGAGGTTCTTAGCGTAAAACTTCGTGTGACTCAAATTATCTACTTTCTTAAAACATAAAACTTAAAACTTAAATAATGGCATTAAAATTAGCATTATTTTTATAGTTCAAATACTATTCGCGTTGCAAGGAATTGCCTTCACCCGAAAATACACAATACCAATAATCTATACTTACTATCTAGTCAAGTCCATATTTCGGCGTCGCAATACTCGACAGGCCGAAGTGAGCGGAGTGCTCACACGCCGGTCTAGCTAGACAAACAAGGATGAATATTGGAGCCGATCTCGGAGCACTGTGCAAATTTGAAGACTCGACCTATTAACTTCTTGACACCTCGCTTGCCCCTTAGCACCTCTTAGTTTGGGACGACAAACTTGTTAACTAGTGCCACATGCCAAATTGGAGTTTAAACGTATTTTGGGTATAGGAAAAGCACGAATTTTGAACTATTTACTCTTAAAAGTTTAGATACAGATTCTTGGCGTAAGTAACGGCCAGAGTAACACCCTGCACAAAACCCGTACCTATAATATATCTACCTGTATAAACCGAAATAAATACCATATTTACTTTTATATTATTAAAAAATTAATATATAAAGTACTAGCGTTTCATCCGCAGTTTCCGTTCTCGTAGGAGTACGGTGTTGAAACATATCTATATTAATCAGTGACATTGTAGCATTATAATGGTGCAAGAATTTTTTAAATCGGTCCAGTATTTTTAAAGCTAATTCGTTAAAAACATACATACAAATCTTTCCTCTTTATAATATTAGTATAGATTTGTTTTGTGAATGATATTCAATTTGATACCAGCTGACTTTCTTGTTGGTGATTCCCGGAAGGATAGATGCCGAATCAATAGTCAGTTCTTCAATGTTCATAAGTGCCTTACTAGGGCATATACTGAATAATTTTGGTGGAGTATTTGATACTTAAGGTATTGTTTTTAAATTTTATCTATTAATCCGCATCATAATAATTTCCAAAAGCCTATAGATAATGGGATAATTTGTAGACGTCCTTACATAAAGCATGTAATGGACGCTTTAGTATATGTCATAATTCTGGCTAAGTTCCAAACCGGCTGAAATACAGCTGAAGACACAATAACGTGCCTTAATCATGTCCATACGTCTCGGCACAAACGGCCTGGAAATATGATAACTAGATCGTGATCTCGCTCACAGATTTAAATGGAAATAAGATCTTAAGGAATCCGCTGATATGAGCCTTATTGAATGTTATGTCGATAGATAATGGTGTTTACCGATTTCTACTTTTTATTGCAAATTAATTTTATTTAAAAACCTTCCTGCATTACAATTTGCATAGAAGGACTAACGTGATAGGCATTGCCTACTAGTCAACATTTGGGTGATGCAGAAATAGACATGGCAGGTCAGCTTTGTGTCAGGATCGCAAAAGTAATTGGATTTACATCTTCTTTTGTGATGGTCAGGTACACAATGGTTTCACAATATGCAATGTCAAGCAAGCCCTAGAAATTCAGATTTCAAATGAGTTTTGTTAGGGCCCAATTAAAATGTTATTTCAGTAGGTAATTCTTTTAAAATGACATAGTCACAGATGATGTTTTACAACGAAAGTAAACCACGTGGAATTAATACGATTAACTTCCAAATTTGTGTCCAAATGCTGGTCAGTATTTTTTATCAGCAAATGTACATAGTTAGTTACCATCATGTAATTGCTCCACGATTCGGCATCTAGCAATTCAGCAAACAATTTGAATGTTTACAGAGTTGATTCACAAAACGCACAAACGTGACGGGGCTCTAGATAAACTCGAATGGTTTACAAATTCGGCGAATCAATTTGTATTAAAAGTCGGATATTTGATTTGGTGTGTACTGTGTGCTGCTGAGCGAAGCTTTGCGCGGGACGATCTCAATCAATTAAAATGTTTGGAACGTTTTTTGGATTCCAAAAAAAATAGAATACAAAATTCCAACGCCCAATGGATTACCAATTAATCCTAATAGACTGGTTCATTCTTTACATTTTTGATTTTAAAGAGATTTATTAATTTTGCAGGATTATTAAGCGAAACAAAGTCTCAATCAATCAAAGCCTCATCATGAGCTCTTATTGCCATGATAGCTTGACTTATAACGAAACAGATGTATATGACTTGTATATATCTGTCACTGTCAAACAGTGGAACTATCATTGCAGTAGGGGTCATGGTTCGGCCCCAAACCTTAGTCAAGATCAAGAGTGGAATCACAATAAAATAATGCATGTAATAAGTGTTGTGTAATGACTGTAAACACATTAACGTATAGTTCGTCCTATATCAAATTGGATTTTGAACTTTATTGTATGTCTACTCCATCGTATCCTGGAAAAATATGTGCTAACATGATACTAATATAATCTCAAGGGGGCTGCAAACTCTAAAATGAGCCATTTCAAAACAATATCTGGCAGAGATTTCCCCCCGGGCAGTACTCCATATGCACAGAATAGCTCATGCAGCAAACACTGGAGTTGAAACAGCTGAGTGTACTTCAAACACGCTCCACATTTTCCCACATAAGATACATAAGCGATGACATTAAATACTTAAAATTTTAGTTAAAATCAAATTTAAAACATTAGATTATAAACATTAAAATATTAGTCGTTCGTCTATTATTCAAATACCTGACCAAAAAAAAGGGTGCTTACAATTGTTAATTTTAATTAAATATGCCAAAAATCAACATCATTCTAATAACCTAGTGGAACAGAAGATACCCATGTAATTGAGGTGCTTGAAGTGCCTGAGCATAACTAGTATTAATTTAATTGTTTGAAGTCGTACGTACGTCCAATGTAGGTAACTCTAATTTCTAAAAAGTAAAAACGAGCACTCTCCAACATAATACCTTTATATAATACATCGATATTCAATACTGTGATGAGATGAGTGGCATATATGGTCCAAATAATCATTTGCAAAGTGATAATTAGGTCATTGTGGGTCTCTGTCCTGTCTGTGCTTAGCTTTTTGTATGTTTTGTACGAACCTACACAAAAAACTTGGCGACTTACGTAGGCCATCTCTATAGTTTTTATGTAACAAACAAATGCATCTACATTTTATACATGTTGAATTAAGTCCTATGTGACTGTCATCAAAGTTAGAGAGCTTAAGCAGTGACTGCAACAACTATAAAACTAAATAAGTCAATCACTGCACTACCTATTGAGGTCAGTACGTAGCTAGATGCATCTAAATCAGCTATAAAAGCTGTATTTTTATACGAGCTATATAAACTGAGTTTAGTGCACGCTTTTAACAAGCCACAATCACGTCGCGAGATTACCCCTGACATTACTATTTCAGGCTTGCCAGTAAAGGTGAATTAAGTTATTTATACTTTAACGGTTATGTCAGGGAAATAGGTACAATAGCGCTATTTATTAGTACCCGTACATTCGTTAATAATAACGTAGGCACACGCTAACATTTTCCATAAAATTAGACTTGTTCCTGTATTACGTAACTCTCTCGGATAGAAACACTGTTTCACTTTAAGGAAACGATAGACAACGATAGATGATGCGATCGTTATAACGTTTCTCTTCAGACCGGTTCAGACCTTTTAACAATTTCATGACAGCAACGGAAACGTATTTCAGCACAGTGACTTTGAGCACAGTCAACTAATCTTTATAACAGATTTGAATGCAGTGTTCAGCAATAGAAGATAGTGATTCAAGAGGAGGTTGGTCCATTCATAGGCGTCTAAAAGGAAAATGAATATGCCTTATGCTATGGAATATCCGAATCACCCCCATATGGCTATGTTCAGAGATTGTTTATATAGTTTAGGTCCTAGATATTTAATTAGGTTTTTTTCTTTGAATTTTTATCCAACATTGAATTATTTTTTTTGATAAGGCATCAAAATATTCTTTTTAGTCGTCTATGAATAGGCCACCCTAGATGTAAATGAATAATGTCAATTAGCATTTACATTTCACCCGTGCGAAGCCGACGCAGGATGCTAGTATTACTTAAATTTTGAACGAACACACTCACGCTATACCCAGCGGCAACCGAATAACGACAACGGCCTAAGCTACAGCAGAAACTCGGCTCGGACCCAGCTTGGCTCGGACCGGGCTCGGCCTAGCATGAGTCTTTAATTCGACACTAATTTCTTTAAAAGGTTAGTTATGATTATGAAACTTGGACTCATATTCTGGCTTATAAAGTGAATTATTTTTTTTATGCACGTGAAGAAATTGTTATTGTCCAGACAAATGGTTAGTGAAATGGCATTGTCGTTAAATCGTTAAAACGACTGAAACGTTAACTTATAGTAAAACTGTACAATCATTTTCAACCGAAGAAAAATGTTGCTAAGGAAAATCCTTGTTTCGTGTTATTTACTGACTTTGGGTGTTATTTATTATTATTTTTTTATGTGTTTTGTATATATATATAAAAAATATAGATACCATGGTGTGTCCTATTAAATATACGTATATCTCATATAAAACGAGCAATTCTTAAATATCAGTCTATTACACATTTATTTCGCGAGTCTCGGAAACGACGGTTATAATTTGGATGTTTTTGTCTATGGCTTTAAGGTTTCGCTTTCTTTAAATATTGATTTTAGGTACTATTGGATTTGGACTGAATCTTAATAAATTATGGAAATATAAAAATTTATTATGAAATTAACTTAAGAAAATTACTTACTTTTTTAGTTGGGTGGAAACACTCGCGGTAGTGATTTTTTATGCTAGATTCCTTAACAACCTGCTCAGCTTAAATGCGTCTGTTTCAATATATCCTAAGAGTCCTAAAGGCGTTCTCGTTGCATCTGGTGTCAATTTAATTTTCATTTGTGGTTACGACCTCTACACCAAGTTCCACATGCAATATGCAGTTATTTATCCAGTTTACACAGAGCCTTAGCTCTTGCTCCCGGCTCCTTTTAACTTGCTGTAATGCTTAAGAATATAGAAACTACTGGGGTCTGCTTATACTGGTGCATGACGCAGGCAGAATTCGGTAGCTGCTGCTGCAATACGATAATGGTCACTGCATGCTTTTACTTTTTTACGATTTTGACTGTTGTGATCTCAGTTTAAACATTCTCGTTATGATAGGCGATATTGTACCTTATGGACTGATATCATTGAATGCAGACTTAAGTTGAAAAGTCTAGGCGAGAGTCTACACTTCATTTGAAACATGCTCAAATGAAACAGTAGGTTTCCGTATAAATTCTGTTTTATACCACGGGATTGGTAATGACACCAAAGCGTTTCGCCTTGAAGAGGAGTTGGTATTTAAATTAGATTTGCACCAAGTGCGTTGGAGGTCTGTGTGATATCCAACTTTGGTAGATAGATAGGTACGTGTGCAAAATGTCCAGCACAGAATTGCAAATTCATGCAATTTACCAAAATGCGCTAGGTATTCCACTGTTAAATTATTTGGTTACATTCAAGTGCAGGTCCGTGTTTATTACAGCTGCTTTTGAAACTGTTATCTATGTGGCCGGCCACTTTCACAAAAGACAAAACCTCAAAATACGCAGTTTTGAGGTTAGGTTAATGTCATATTACCTGTCAGTTACGTACTGTCATACTTACTACACTGTGTGCTATTGTGTCAAAGAATACTCGTAGTCTAACCCCTAATAAAATTATAGTCTTTGGTTTGAAAATTGCTCCATCTCTCCGTGATATGGATTTAAAAAAGGATGGACACAGTTTTAGTCTTCGTAAAAGGGGCTAAGTGCCTAAGCCTTGTGAATTCACAACAATAGTATAACGTAAATTACTTGCGACTGCTAAAGAGGTAACGACCTCAAAAAGTTGAGGTAAAATAAACAATCCTTCCTCCTGTATTAAACTGTCTAATTACCTTCAATCATCGGTTTAGTGAACAGAGCATATTAAGAACTTCTGAACATTGACGTTTCTTTTCGGTACCATAAAATCAAACATCAGCGCGTATTAAGAAGAACGTCTATCTTCTTAATACGCGCTGCTTAAACTATTATAGTTGCTTGAAGCAGGCATGAGGGACCTAACGTTACTGCATTGTTTTTAACCGATCGTACTAACAGAAGGAGGTTCTACTTCGGTATGATATTTTGTTTTCATGACACAAACGAATTATTAAACTGTTTGGTGATGTGGCTGGGACGAGCGTGCCAAACACACGAAACAACGCCAATCCTGTCAATGGTTTAGCAATTAAGGTAATGTGACACCGGGTTATGCCGGCTAATGTGGCGTGTTAATCATTCGCATTGATCGCATGCTGCCGGATTTTAGAAATAGCATTATGGTTTACACTATCCCTATTGTACGCAGCAGATTATGGCATAACAACTACTATTACTACCTATACACCTTCGGCTTCGCCTGCGTGGTATTCAACCCAAGTTACAAATTTCAGATAAATAAGAATTTCAATAAAATTATTGCAATCGGCCATTTTGACTGCAACACCAATCACAGCGCTTGACGTCACATCTTCGGTCACCTGACGTCACATGTAAGTGGATGGTTTCATACTTCTGGCTTCTGTCACTTCTTTGGAGATCCTTCGTTGTCGTCTAGAGTGAGCATGAACTTTCATCATTTTATTTTATCATTTACAGTTATTACTATAATCTTCAAATCGGCTTAGGTACGGTCGTTTCATTGTCGATAAATGTGGAGCATCCCTAAGGTTCCCTGGTCGCCACCACTATCATTTGTTATTGTTAATTACTAATCCACGAATGAATAATAGTCGAAGCGTGCCATTTGTAATTGCTAAATTATACAAATGATTTATTGAAGTGGATTCCCTTTCCGTTGTAAATCTGGATAGATAGTATTGCTGTCATATAAATACATCAATATTTTTGTATTTTTATTATTTGTATTTGAGTGGTCATAAGTACAGGGGACTTAACCATAAGCTCTTACTGCCGTCATAGTTCCATTGCGTGACAGTGAAAGACCTATACACGTCATATTCATTTGTCTCATGATAAGAGTTACACTATCATGGCAATAAGAGGCCATGGTAGGGCCCCAGTACCTACCTCCACTATGGAGTGACACAGAGTTTCCTAAACTTATTTCCTCTAACAACTCCCACTTTGAAAATAAGTTATTTTGTAGCCCTCTCTAGGCCTCCAGCGTCCACAAGGAGACGTTATCGCCTACTTTGAGAATCACTGAGTAGCGTAATGTGAAAAATCCATATTAATTACTCAAGAAACTCCAGATATGTAGGTAGTAAGGTAAGTAAACTACTGTATCAAAGTATTGCAAGAAAAACGAATACACTTTTTGAAATAAGTTCCGTATTCTATACTTGAAGCAAAGTAACAGAAGAAATTTAAAATAAGATACATTACATTTTCGTCAGCATACCATTATACAAATAAAACTAAGGCTGGAAACACAATAGATACATTCCATATTACATTCTTGATTCAATTGCAGTTTTTAATCATGTTTAAGATAATCGGAACAAACGGAACGATTTCTCAAAACTTCTTCTTCTTTCTTTATTAAAATTCTGTAGTTTTGATTATTATTATTAATTTTCATATTTGAATCTGCTTCAAAGAAATCATTAATAATTTTGATCTGACGTTTCATCAGATTCGGATGAGTTTTGGTATGACATTAACGACTACATTTCGCTCTCAGTGCGCCCAAGGACCTGAGTCAACATTCTCAAATTTCCGGAGCAACGTAGTTGGCGTGTATGTTTAATTTTATTCCGAATGCACCACCGGAACGAGTTACGGTACCGTCCGGACAGTCCGGGTATCCGGACACTGCAGTCTGCAGCCGCCCCGGTCGGACATGTGAGTCGCACCTCTAATTCGCACTCCTGTTACCAACTTTTAATTCACTGGCTCTCGTTTCACGTGGTTCTAAGTTAGACGTCGGTTACTTCTTGTTGGTTATTTAGTTCTTGGGTTAGGTTAGATAGGATTCTACAAAAAACTTAAATATTTTTTAATAACCTATAAGGACACCGATCAGGGCGCCAACTATGATTGTTTAAGTGGCGCGTATTCTAATTTCAGCTCAGCTTACACCGATGATGGTAGGCCCCCAGTTCAATAATACATCTGACGTGCGAATAGTTTATGCAACTGTACCCCAAGTAAAGTTTTAGATATGTAGACTTTTGGAAACATGTTGTAGTTGATATCCAAAGAAGACGGATCAAAACTCAAACACAAACGAACTCAAACTCAAAACCTTGGGATACTGATATCAACCAAAATTCCTCGGTGACGTAGGTAACACTAACGAGGTAATCCCGAGAGGCACCTATAGATAGGTCCGTCTAATTAGTGGTCACATGGACACTGGGCCAGTCGATTCGAATGACGCAAAGCTAATTCGTGCTTCATCAGAGCGGATAAAATCTAATTACTCATTCGGCAGGGTGACGGTGTCCGGGTTCGTCCGGCTCCGTCCGGTCTCCGGACACGCTCTGTGATGTTATATTCAGGTGTAATAACGGGTAAGCCTTAGGCCTACGTCGCAAATTACTCGCTTTTGTCTGTCAGCAGGGATTTTAGCGCCGTATATGAATACATTATGATAGTGCATTGTGCAATATTGCATACACTCACGCTGGTACATCACCGTATATTTATAGTATGTTTTTCAAATTTGAACAAATCTTAAGAAATTAATATGTTTAAATATGTAGGGAAGCCTGGGCCTCCTTCAAAATTTATCCACTTCAGCAGAACATCATTTAAAATCAATTACAAAGCCGATGCACAGGGAAAACTATATTCAATCGAAGGTATATTATATGTACCTTCAATTGAAAATACAAGTAGACTATATTTATTATTATATTATATAAATAGAGGGTGAACGTAAGTCTGAGAAGTAATTCAAAGACGTATGAATAGTGAGTCGGCGATGGACTAACCCTCTGTCACGTTGGCACTTAATCATATTCAGTGAAATGCGGGTGTTGTTGTTACAACACCTCTGCTTACCCCTTCGGGAATGCCATATTTATTTATTTTAATATATAAATGTATTTCACTTGTATTACTTATTGATGAGTATAGAATATATATCTCTAATGCCAAGGCTACTTTCCTCGTCATAAATAGTAAGGAAACTTCGGGCAGAAAAGAGCCGCTCAAAACATAATTAAGTTATTGTGAGTAAGATTTCCCATAACTTTCACTATGAAATATCATAAGTTTGTGGAAATCTATCATTTTTCCCTCTTCATGGTAAGATTGGGGGAAGGTTTACGCAGCGCGTTAGACGGATACATTTGTAAAACTCGAACATATAATAAATGTCTACAGAAGCCCAGCCTCCATACATTACATCGGTAACGGGCGCACATAGAGGCAAATACGTTTGCTTCTTAAAAATATTTGCTAGCTCTCTCTTCACAGTTTAAAGTGACGAGGACAGTAGGACGTCACTATTGCAATCTTAACGACTTTTTAATTCATTAAACATAAAATACATGACTGCTCTCAATTATTTTTAAATTGTTTTGAAAAAAAAAATGGGTTAGTCTCTGTGTATCCGAATATGATAAATATTTGAGGTATAATATAGCGGTGATCTATTTTTTTTCGTAAGCATAGAAAACCTGAACTTAATTTTTATAAAATACGAGAAGAATCTACTTAGATTTTTTGTTAAAAGGTAACTTATAAAGGTAACTTAACAAACGCTTTTTCAAACTACTCTCTACCGCGGTCTCTATAATATAGTCTCTACACTATACTATAGTACTTAAAAGCTTAGTTTTTCATGGAACTATTTCGAAAGCGATGTGTGGAGTCCTTCCAGCCAGGCGGGTGTCATGCCCGGGGAACCGCGGCTCCAACTGTTCTACTTAGAAACTTGTATACATACTGCAATGCGCTTGAAAACTCTTATTGCGCGATTTAGGTTCTCGAGTATTTGTGCTCAAACTTCGCAATTGTTAACGAGTAGCGCCATCTATGTAGTGAGTGGAAAAACGCTAGAAAAGCGAGAACAAGCTACGGGCTACTACTCTTGATCGATGTCGGAAGTCGCCTTTCTGTCACCTCTTTGTATTGTGGCTCAGCGGCCAGTGATGCGGAAGGAATCGGATGGAGTTTGTACAAGCATCAGTTTCGCTCCATTTGTAATAATTTTCATAAGAATAGAATGACTTATTGATGTTAGGAAGGATCCTACCAATCTTCTTTATACGAATCCCTTCAAAGAAAACTACTTCTACTAATGTTATTGAGAAAAACAGAAGTTTCTTTTTACATACTTATTTAATTTTCTAAATTCTCATAATGGAGAGGAAAAATACGAACACAAAGGTGATGCCTTTTTCTTAACCATTTCAGAATTTTGAAACTAAGTCATGCAGAAAGATCATAACAATATATTTATTCTATGTGAATTTTATAGTAAGTAATAATTATTACGTTATGAAATGTACATGATGCCAGCTGAGTTTCTTGCCGGTTCTTCTCAGAAGGGTAGTTCCCGAACCGGTGGTTAATCCTTCGACATTCATAAGTGCCTTTATCATCATCATCAACCTATATTGGTCCACTGCTGGACTTAGGTCTCTGGACAGGCCTAATGAGCGCCATAGCACAGCATCTGCCTGCAGTCTTTTGCAGATCGTCATCCCACCTGGCCGCAGGGCGTCCTACACTACGTTTGCCAAGTCGCGGTCTCCACTCAAGAACACGTTTAGCCCAGCGGTTGTCGGTTCTTCGCGAGATATGGCCGAGATAATCACAATCGCCTAGCCACCATCAGAATAGGTTTGAAATAAAGCTCTTGGTTTTGCAGTTCCTGTTTGCAGACCACACGCATATTAATTTTTTTACTTTGAAAACTAAAGTATATGGTTCGTAACAAGAAACGCTCGACAACTTTTACAAACACGTAACAATTGAATTAGTTATGTAAAGTTGAACCAGGTCTGTGGGTTATACAGGGCTTTGTACGCTACATTTGCATCGCCGACATTGTGATAAAAAGAGCGTGTGTATATAATGTAATTAACTGTTTGTTAGTTCTTGTGCCCGCCACTCCGCACCCCTACTCTTGTGGATTTAAACAATTACCGTTCATTAGGATGCAGCCACGGAGCTTTTGTAATGCAAATCCATTGTTTTTTCTGAGATGAACGTGTATTCTTAAGCATACTCTATACAACGTACGCAGGTTAAGAATTTGGGTCGCGTTCTCAAATGAAAAGCAATTTCATAAGTGGAATTCCGAATTCAAAGTAAGTTTCGGCTTAAGTTTATATAAAATTCAATATTTCCAGCGGCCTGGGACGGGGCCGAAGTCAAACGGCGCGACCGACCGACTAGTAGAATTTAAAGGAACCTACTATAAAAATAGTAAACACAATTTCTGGTTGTGAAAAGATGAATCACGGTCTCGCAAACAGTAGGATCTCGAGGGGCGGAAACTCCGGAGCTCGCTCAACTTTGATTTGATTCCAAGAATTTGGCTCCTGCATATATAGAAAATATTGCAAATTCAGTTTGTTCGGAGAATGGTGCCGCGTCAGGCATGCTTCGGGCAGATCTGGCTCCTGTAATTGTATTTGTATCCACAAATGTCGTCGTTTGTTCGTTTACGATACGAATGAAAAGCTAAGGTTTTGTGAAGGGACCTTGTGAATGAGAAGAAAAGTTAACGAGTGAGCATTTCTATGTAGCTCTCATACTTCTATACTACGGGCAGAGGGATCAGTGTGAGATATGATATTAGGATGATAGTATGAGGTAAATTAATACGAAAGTGACACCGACACTCACTTGAAGAGGAACCATTTACGTAGGAAATTGATACCACACAGTGGATTCCTCTTCGAGATACATGCAAAGTAGGATCCATATCATTCAATACGCTAGAGCTTATAGGAGAGCTATAAAGGAATCAAGATCGGAATAAGATTCACACGCAACTGCGCACGCAATTTTATGGTATCCTAACTGTGCCCCGCTATTTCACCCATGTAGTCTTAATTTCATGGGTGATTTTATTTTACTGAATCCATTTTTTTTAAACTTACTTGTTGTAACATCAGCTAACTGTTAGTGAAAGTCCCGTTAAAATCGATCCTATTAAGATTTGCTGGAACAAACAGGCAGAGACAGAGAGATTTATTTTACTAAAAAAAAATATTTTTCTAATAAATAAATGCCGTTTTTTAAATTCGTCGAATAGTTCTCTTTGTGAATAAACAAACTAGAATACTTCCATAATGTTATGGTCAAAGCTTATATAAATATTGTTTTGAATATTATGGTTCTTAGGGGTGAGTAGTTCCTACGCACGGTCTCCCCGCAAGTACAACAGTCACATTGCACTTTACTCGTGTTCCCTCTAGAGGTTTACTTTGGCTCCGAGCATTGCGGCACTATGTACATTATGTATGTGACTATGTACATAGTACACACACATATACAATCAAGTAGGAATGTAATTGAATGCCAGTGGAGAGCTCGATGTGCTTGCGAGCTTGTAAGTTGTGGTGGTAAGTTTTCAAAAAGGAAAGCTCACGGCTAATTTTGTGGTTAACGCTTCACATCCCACCATCACATCATCAAATCTTGAGATATAAAATCTAATTTTATACTAATATTAAAAGGACGAAAGATTTGAATTGTTGTTGCTTCTCTCATTTCGTGCAATTCGGACGATTCGATCGGACATTTGACAAAAAAAATATTTAATATTTTTTTGTTGAAAGATGCATGGTTAATAAACATACTGATTTCAGAATTAATGCTTTATACACAGGATTTAGGGCCGGTGACGATTAGTACGGGTGAAACCGCGTGACATCGCTATTGTCAGGGGTTTTATATCAGTATATATGTCACTTGGTTGCGAAATACCTTCTATACATCCGCGTAAAAGGTTGCTGTTACATTAAAAATAACCGTGTAAAATGCATATTACAGCAGTACCCCGCAGTTCACCCGCATAGATTTAAATCCATGATTATTTCCCAGATCCCTAATATTACTTCATAATAAAATTTGCCTAAGTTACTCTTTGAAACATCACCTATCGGCCAGTGAAAGTGTGATGGCATGACCAGGGGAAATGAGGGATTCAATTTTAAATTATATATACATTTATAAGACTTGTTTCAACACCAAAGGAGAAGACATACTTCCAGTAAATAACGGTACAGTTAAAGGAATGTTATAGAGTTGAGCAAAGCTTTGTTGTTTGAAACAGGCTATCGGCCCGTCAAGCCAGTTCCATGCCACTTCCTTCCTGACGTTGTATATTGTTGCCATTTTCTTTACTTATTGCTCTATATTAGATAAACAATCGCTTGCGGAAATTGGAGGAGTAATTTAGAGCTACCTACTTGTTATATTGAATATTCCACTGTTGAATACTCAAGCAACAACAAAGGCTATTACTTACAAGAGTTTATAATTACTTCAATATCTACTAAGTACTTAAGTAAACATACTGTAATGATTGTGTATAAATGGTGATAAATATAACAAAAAAAAAACTCAATTATTGTCAACACTGTATATGTTTGATCCATAGTATTTTTTATTCATTTATTTATTTCTAGATAATTATTACGGTTTTCGTGTTTTTACTTTAAGCTCGCTAATGGCACATCTGCCTCTTTAATTATATAAAGTATAATTTACTTAAGTGATAAAATTATCCCGGGATGGGTTAAACTGAAGCAACAATGAATATTAACGAAAACATAATACAATTCATGCCTTTCCAATGATTGAAACACGATTGAAATATATAATACCCGCTGAATTATTCTACCATGATATCATAGAAAGTTTGGAAAAATTGGCGAGATGGCAAAATGTACGCATCGCAAAGTATTTAAATTAAAACGTCATGTTATTTTGTAAACGAAATATCTCATTAATATCATAATTACAAACTTATCGCGACCATTAAAATTACTTCATACCGAGCGGAAATTAATGTCGACGGCTGTTTAAAAATCGTAGACAAAGGCCTATTTATTTTTGTGAGTGAACATTAAAATATAAACCATGAGGACCCAGGGGAAATCAGTATGGTGGACTAACAAAAAATGCTGACGAGCTCGCATCCGACGGGAACCTTATTCTGTCATGTTCGCGACGGATTTATGATAAAAATGTTAAATAACTAAGCTGATTAACTCCGCTGTGACATTGTATTTGATGGACCTCATTTGTTTGGGGATCTGGCGCGCGTGGGAGCCAAATTACTTCATTTTGTACATATCTCAATTAAGACGTAATTTTTTCTATTTTCTATTTCATATGGACATTTTTTCGGGATTCAGCATTGACATGTTTATTGAGTTCAAAGGGAGTGAAACATATTCAGAGGTTTCAAAATAGAATGAACAGATGAACAACATTTTAAGCAAAAATATAATGAACTACATCCGAGAATAATTGTTGCTGGAATACCACTGCTGAAAGCAATGCCTAGAAAAGAGAGATGAAATAAGAATATTTCCCGATCTCGAAGAGAAAATCTCAATCAGTAGACTAGACTAGTGGATACTCAGCGGATACAATGCCTGTCTGTTTGAATGATACAATAAGGATTTCCGTTATTAAGAACTCAAGATATGGAATCATTATCGACTTGAGGTTAAAGGCTTGTTTTCCCTTTACTTTTGTTTGGGTAGCATTCATATTTTTCTACTAATTCTTAATGTGTAATTTATTTACATTACATTTGTATTTGAAAGAGAGCCCAAAGAGCAAAATACATCATCATATCTTTATGGTTCTCAAAAGGTTCTCTAAATTTAAAATATAGACAGAAGTCAGGTTGCAGTCGACTAACGCCGTAACATAAACAAATCTATACAGATAAATAAAAGTGAAGTGCCTGTTTCTAATTCCAAAATAACATCTATTCACTAAATGTATATTAGCGTATATAAGGTATTGAAATGAACAAATACATTTTCAAGATTGTTCTCTGTGTGTGTATATCTATATGTTTGTTCTAGCTAATCTCAAAAACGGCTGAACCGATTTTAAAGGGACTTTAACTTTTGCGGGTAAACCATGAAATTAAGTCTAGGCGGGTGAAACCGCACAGCTAGTTTAATTATATAATTGCATTATTTATTTAAGAAATAAATAAAAAAGTCTTTTAACTATTACGAACTATGGCCCACTCGGTATGCGTCGACACCCTTGCCCTCTAAGAAACATTAAAGGCTGTTACCACTTTATTAATGGAGGTTCTTCACCACCTTGAAAACACGGCACCAATCACTGGTGTTGAATCCCAAATGAAGTTTCTTGATGCATAGGAAAGCCAATGTGAACAGTAGAAATTAAAAGTACAGTCAAATAGCCCTTCGTCTGCCAACTACCAGCCTAATTGTGTGTTTGTCTTTACTCGCTCGCCCTCAATTTGTTTCGTAATGTTTTGAGTCAACAAATCTCGACCAACTTTGCCCTACTTCCTCCAATTTCGTAGATGTAATTGGTGACGTTATTTCATAAAAATATGGTAACAATCTGTTTTTTATTTCCAATTAACACGTATTCACTAAATGCATATTGAAGTATATACTCACATTAAAAAAATCTTTTTTTCTCTCTGCCTGTTTGTACCGGCTAATCTCCGAAATGGCTCAACCAATTTTAATGGCACTTTCTCTCGCAGATAGTTAATGTAACAAGGAGTATCTTAAGTTCCTTTTTATTTAAAAAAACCTTAGTGTTCCCCGGGCCACGCTTGAGATTAAGGCTACGCGGGTGAAGTCACGGGGCGCAGCTAGTAAATTAATAAATATGCTCAAGCCTTCTCAAACGATCCCCGAAGGGGTAGGCAGATGTTAGGAGAATAGACAGTATATACATAGCTTATTTAACCCTATCACATAGTGAAAAAGAAAGATAGAGCAGATGTTACAATATATTTTTCATTGAAGATGGTTAAGTGCCAATGTTACAGATAGTAAGACCATTCAAAGACGTATGTAGCTAGTGTCGCTAGGTCTCAAGCGCTATATACTTCTTTTTATGGATTTCCTCCCGAAATTTCCTCACGGCTTATCCTTCATCGTAAAGCGTGATGTGACATAGCTCTACTTATGAAATCTCATTGGCACAGACAGCCTTGCCGAGATTGGATCTCGCGTCACTTGCTGCGGGTGACTACTGATTCCACTCGGTTACTACACCACTTTGTGTACCTACAGCGTGTGTCCTAGTCATGCTAATCAAAATTTAAGCTACGAATACTAACGTATGTATCACAGTAGTTCTGAAAATAACAACCTGAAAAAGCTGCGAATTTATTTTACACATTCGCAATGTAATTGTTATGCTAAATAAGCGTTCAAAAAACCGAATACATTCCACAACTACAAAAAGCTAGTGTGAATTTACTCACATGAATTGGCATGCATGGCTAAACACACCTTTGTCAATAAAACCGGGTGCATTATGTAAAAGTGTACGGAATGCTCGTTGTTTTTACACAACATCTGTTCTTTCAGCTGAACAACAGCTTCCACCCTACTGTGCTGTGTTTGGAGTTCAGCCGGGCTCTTTAAAGAGTATTTTGTATCTGTATTATCATCATAATCTCCACCTTATCACATTCTGGAGGACAGTCAAAATTTTTAATTCTTCTCTATCATTCGTAATTTCTATATCACTCTTTGAACTCTACTCCCTTTTAAACAGACTAAGTGGACCTGCTCAGCTATGCACGGGGAACTCCTTACGTGACGCAATTTTTTCCGACTGTAGATTCATATATTCAATAGGGTTCATCGTTGGCTATGTGATGGATGAGCTCGTTGCACAGTTATATATATATATATATATAACATCAATCAGATCAAACCAGTAGTTGGATGGTGACCGCCCGAGATTGTCCTGTGTTTTATAAGTTACTAGTTTCCGTCCGCGACTTTGCCTGCATGTTATTGCGGATCACTAATTATCCTCAAATAACATATATAGCCTATGCTACTCGGCGATAGTTTGAAAAAAAAAGGAGTCTTCTTCATTTAATAAAATTATGTTTTAAAATCGGCCCTGGGCCTGTAGACAAAGTAACATTACCCCCACGACTCGCTAGTAGAAATGACACAAAATGTACGGGAATGACATGTCACGTGACAGATTTATGTCATTTCCATACATTTTAATCGTTTCTTTTAGTGCAAGCGCGAGAGAAAGATACTTTGTCTAAGCCCACAGTAGTTTCGGAGCGTATTCATTAAACAACGAAATATTTGCTCTTAATCATTATCATCGCCCTGGCCTTATCCCATACATTGTTAGGGTCGGCACTTGATGTGGCTGATCACCTGATTTTTATACGAAGCGACTGCCATCTGACCTTCGCAACCCCTTTAACGAGGAAAATCAGTGATCTGGGTTAAACCAGTTGTCAGACTATTTTAGCCCTCCGACTGACCTGTAACGATTGCCAAAGATGATAAATTGGCAACCGGGACCGACGGCTTAACGTGCTCTCCGAGGCACGGGGGGAACTCGGGCAGTCACCCATCCAATTACTGGCTAGGCTTAGGGTTGCTTTACTTCGCTGATCGAATGATATACGCAATAGCAACTGTGCCACGAGCTCATTTCCTCTTAATAATATAAATAATTTTACACATGTATAACATGGGAACTGTGACATATGGCTGCAGTCTGCTAATTCATCAAGCTATTGTTGAGCACATCAACTATCGAATATTCAAACGTCCGGGGGCAGTTGTGACAGTCACGTGGTTTGTTGAATAATTCACTTTGTTCCTATTGTTCCTAGTGTTTAGTTAATGCGATATTGGTTGTTGTGTGTATTTGGGTGGACGGACACAATTTATTTTTGTCTATGAAGCATGGTGCATGCAGTGACTGATCGAATATACGTCGTTTGATAGAATTTTCAAGTAAAGAACTTTGGTGGCCGTGGAGTTCGAGCAGTTGCCTGCTATACAGCGGCCTGTGCCAATGAGTTTTTGATACAGTAATTTAACCCCAAGTGCTTTATGGTGAAGGAAAATATCGTGAGGAAAGCTGCATATATTTGAGTATTCATTCATCTATAGTCCCTGAGACGACAATGGACTCACCATCTGTCACGTTGGCACTTTATCATCTTCAGTGAATAGTGTGTATTGTTGCTCACCCTTTCGGGGACCCTTCTGGAATAGCTTAAGCCTAGTGAGCTATTAAATTATTTTTATTTTTCAAATAGGCAAATTCAGTAGTAAGTCTGTCAAGTCATTGCGCAAAAAATATAGTGCTACTGATTACTATACCTTCATCTTTACTTACACAACCTAAGCCACAACTCACTAACATATTTAAATAAACAACTAACGGCCGTTTTCGATAACCTATCAGAGTTTACAGGTGGATTGCCATCCCTAGTTAATTGTCAGATTTAATCTTTCCAGAGCTTCAAATTCATAATAATATTAAGTAGCGATAAGTTATTGAAATGAAAGTTAAGATAAAATGAATGATTTGTGCTGTAGTAACCTAAATCACAGATGGATATAATACTGAAAGACAGTATTCATAGCTCATTCAATAAATCACTGACGTAGAATTTCAGAGGACAATGTAATTTTTATACAGTCTTCGATTAGCTTTGTACCTACCCCATTATGAATTACTAAGATGAATAAAATGCTACTGTTAAATCGTGACGAATGTAATTAAAAAATATTCTAAAGAGGTGGGGGTTGTCGTTAGGGAAACGTTCCAACAATGGCAACAAAACAGTTACATAATCATTGGAACAGCGAGCTTCCTTAGACATAAATCAGGTGGAGATTACCGGTAATCCGGAGTGAACCGGTACATCTCGGGTTATCACCGGATCCGGACAATAAAATTAAAAGTTCCCCAAGGAATCGCCTAGCTGATCCGATCCAGATTACTCCCGAGGATTGTTTCCGATCCCATTATGTACTTCAACTTAGTCCTGACCTTTGACTGGTTTGGGTTAGGTACAGAATTTGATACGTTAATCTTGATGGTAACTAGCTGGGTATTTTAACCAACCGGACAAATGATATTTTGTATATATATATGTCCACTGGGTGAAAATCTAAATGATTATCAATATTATTTCGTCAAATAGACACATTTTTTTTCCAAAACAATGGATTCAGTTAGGGTTTTAATGCGGCTGGGTGCCAATCTTAGCGTATTCTGATGACAAAATAATAAGTGATATTAACTTATCACTTATCACTTAGTAATATTAACTTAGTGTATTGAATTTGTGAATAAACTGAATTTTTTAATTGAGTTATAAGTTAGATGATCGTGCCTACTACAGAATACCTATGGAAAGAATGAATCGTTTCTCGGTTGGTGTTCTGTGATACCTATAATTATATATAATAGGTGAGCCGTGCTGACCTCGGGATTTGAGCAGTCGCCTGCTACGCAAGCGACGCAAGTTCGTATCCCAGCGTGGCCTGCACCAATGAGTTTTACTAAAAAACTTATGTACAGTGATTTCACACCACGTGCTTTACGGTGAAGGAAAACATCGTGAGAAAACCTGCATATTTCTGAGAAGTAATTCAAAGACGTATGTATAGTGCCTGAGACGGCGATAGACTCACCATCTGTCACGTTGGCACTTAATCAAATTCGGTGAAAAGTGGGTGTTGTGATAACAACACCTCTGCCTACCCCTTCGGGGAATACAGGCGTGAGCATATGTATGTATATATAATAGGTCAGGCCCGTGACAGCTCAGACACGGGATTGGTCAATGAAACAGTAATGTCATACACAGGCGTATTGTAGGTAGAACTTACGAGGCACTCCGAGGTCATCTCCCTGGCCTTATCCCATGCATTGTTGGGGTTGGCGCTTTGATTCTTTGATTTTGAATATGAATACCTTTTTTTTATAAGAAGCGACTGCCATCTGATCTTCGTAACCTCTTTTATGAAGAAAATCTGGAATAAACCAGTTGTGAGATTCTTTTAGGTCTCTGACTAACCTGAAATGATTGCCAAAGATGTTAAATGGACAACCGGGACCGACGGCTTAACTTTCTCTCCGAGGCACGGAGGGAACTCGGGAAGTCACCCATCCAACTACTGCTTTGGGTGAGGTTTGCTTAACTTCGCTGATCGAATGATATGCGAAATAGCAATTTTGCCTCGAGATCCTTGATAGTATAAAAAATATTGTTGCAATAAATTGGTTGTAAGTTCTAACTCAGTATAATCAGGACGTCTCGTTGAGACCAACCATCTCTAATATTCCGCTAGGACCGTCGTGATGTTCCTCATAGCACAATGCTACCCCAGTGAATATACATAACTGACCTATTATACAATGCACTGAAGCTTAACGTAGGCCGCTTAACATGTTTAATGTAATTAATTTAAATATTCGATTGTCCACCGCATCTGTTCAATTGATATGCAATACAACTCATTATTTCAATTAATTATTGAAAATGTGCCTTATTTTTCCGGAGCACAGTTTTGCCAGGCGTCATATTGTAAAATTATTTTATAACTGCAAAAAAATTTCAGTTAAAGAGTTTATTCGTGATTGTACTTCTCCGCATTTCTAAGTTCGACGGAGTAGTTTGGTCCCGAAGAAAAACCCAAAGTGAGTTCTACGGCGGCTAATACTAGTAGAATTTTATTAATGTTTTTGAGTGTGAGGAATTATCACTTAAAGTACATCATAGCACCATTGCATTTGCGTAAACAGTGTTACGTTCAATTTGTAATTAAATTACAACATAATTATTCAGAGGTAATTGGTATTGTTGATGGTAATGACTATACTGAATGTAATTAATAATTTACTTTAAAGTCTATAATAATAAGGTTTACCATATGAAACGTTTTGTATGTTAATAATATCTAAATAGCAGCATTTTACTAAATGCTTCTGAAAACGGAAATTATAGCATCAAACTTTTTTTTCCATAGCTCTATTTATTCCTAAATGACTGGAGCTATTTTCATGGGCATTCACGACATATAGGGACAAAGGATTATCTCCTTGAATTATAGTGATGAAAAAATGTAAAAAAAATAACACCCATGAAGTGAAAGACCCACGCCCATAAAATAAATATACGGTAAATTTTCTACACAAAATGCATGTCAATAATGATCATATTAAGGTATAATACTGTACTGAAATATAACTCCTTTTCCTTTACTTATTATGTGTGTGCTTCCACCGTTTAAACGTTCCCTGAACTCGCATAAGTATATCAAGATCAAAATAACCCAAATTCATTTATATATATATATATATATATATATATATATATATATATATATATATATATATAGAAGATATTGGAATTTGTGTTGAATGTGAATGCATGTTGAGAGTGGTATGCGCTAAGCTCTAAGTATTCCCTCTGCATACTTACTCCCCCGCCAGCGGCTTGAAGTGATGAAATGTTGGTACCACACCAACTTCGTTCTATGTTCTTTCAAATGTTTTTTAGCAAAATATCCAACTAACATACCTCAACATTTTCTCAATACATACATATGCCTGTATTCCCCGAACTGGTAGGCACTTTCATTGGCACATAGTTGATGCTATAAATAGTAATATTTTTGTTTAGAAAAAAAGAACGTCTTTGAATAGCATAGTTTTTATTGCTAATCTTCCGCTGGTAAATTGCAGGACACAGTTAGTATTGTTAATGGGGAGTGTTCCTCAGTCAGAGAGGGGATCATTTATAGATTTAAGAATCTGTTATAAATGCGTCAATAAAATGTCTGCTAAATAACTAAAACGAATAATATTTGCGATTAAATTTCTATTAGAGATAGCTTTAATTACAGTCGTTAGAGCTTAAGGTCTCTGACGCGGGCGAAGTCGCGATTAAAAGCATGAACCTCAACCCACAGTTCCCTGATTCAATGGTGATCTGTTTTATCCCTCATTGCTAATGTTTGTTTAGATGATATATTCTGTTTTTGCGTTTTATATTGTTCTGCTTTTCATCACACTAAAATACTGTAAACTTTTAACTGACGAAGTTCTGTGTCCCTTAAAAAATAGTCTAAAATATCCACAGACAGAATGTAGAGCACTCTGCTCTACTTATACGTGTACATTCATATACATGAAGTTGAATGTTATTCCTTTACTACTCATTATAACTTCTGAACTGGAACATAAATAACTCTTGTTACTTATACATAATATTGCCGAACATTTGCCTGTACCGGAGTGTTTGTCAGTATACATGAATTATAAGTCGATAATAACATGTTAATTATTAATATTATAAGAGCCGTGGTGGCCTCGGGGTTTGTGCAATCGCCTGCTACGCAAGCGACGTAAGCTCGTATCCCAGCGGGGCCTGTAGCAATGAGTTTTTCTAAAAATCTTATGTACAGTGATTTCACACCACGTGCTTTTCGGTGAAGGAAAACATCGTGAGGAAACCTGCATATTTCTGAGAAGTAATTCAAAGACGTATGTATAGTGCTATAGAAAAGTGGGTGTTGTAATAACAACACCTCTGCCTACCCCTTCGGGGAATACAGGCGTGAGTATATGTATGTATGTATTTCAAAGAATTTCTTTCGACAAATTAATAACCTCACGCGACGTTAGGCAGAGGTGTATCAACAGGTATTTTCACAGAAGCACACCAAAATAGACACAGCCCTTCTCAATACATAAAATCTAGGTAAAACCATACATGGGGCCTACCATCAACGGATTAAGCTGAGCGTATTAAGAACTTCTGAGCTTTGAAGTTTCATTTCGGTACCTTACTATGATACGTCAATTCTAAGAAATTCTTAATACGCTTAAACGATCATAGTTGGCCCCAAGATCCCTCAAAGATATTTCTAAGACGATTGATATCAGTCTCGACGGTCCCCGGTAATGAATATAGTGACCCGGACGTGGGGACTTCAAATCCCCAGTTAATGGACCATTACCATGTGACGGCAATCGCAGTTTCCCACTCAAATACCTGCTGCATGCTAAAATATTTCACAAGCGCGCGAGCATTTCATATTATATGACAGTGCTGCGTTTGAACTGGCGAGTCGATGTAGAGTTAAGTGCACATAGTATACTAAGCCAAGTGTAGGTGGATAACATATAACCATGTCAATGGCTGGCATTCACGTCATACTCGTGAACAGATGCTGCTTACAGGGCTGGTCATCTCAAGTTTCGCATTAAGATATAAGTAGAACTACAATTTTTTTATTTATGTTAATTTTTATTGACATTTGTGCATTGGAACTGTGTCCATGAGCTTATGTTTCTTAAGTGATTTATTTTGTATTCTTAAAATTGTATATTATTTTTTGAAAATAAGTAATTACTGAGTTTCTTGCCAGGTTCTTCTCAGTAAAAGCAACCTTCCGAGCCTTGCGGTAGCATGTATAATCCTGTATAACTATTTATACAGGATTTGAAAGTAATTTGTAAAAAGCCTAATCGAATAAAAATATTTTTGACTTTGACTTTGACATGAGACATCATGATGTTATAACTTTTAGGCTCTGAGCCCTAACATAGATGCCTGAACGGAATTCTAAAAGACATGATACCGTATGTCAACATCCTTGCATACAGACGTTTCTATGGACTATTAATACAGAATGGTCCTGTCTGACATACATAGCCAGTTATTATAATTGAAGAATTCGTAATGGATGCTATGTCACGCCCTACATAGTTACGTTTTTTAATTCCTTCTTAGATTTATTAACTCATGATGTCCTCCCTTACCACAAAGATGTGATGTGCACTTAAGTTTTTAAGTGATTTAAGCACCAAGCCTTACAGTTTATAAAAACATCGTGTATGTAAAGTGCCTGTGAAAACGATGAACTCACCGTTGGTGTAATGGTATACCTGACTACTACGATAGGTGTCGCGGGTTCGATTCCCGCCGGTAAACATTTTATATCATGACCATTTGCTTCGTGTTTGGTATGCAATATAAGCATGTTTTTTACAAAAAAAGTATAATCGTATTATTTCCGTTGGCTGGTACCCATAGCTTTGCTTAGTTTGAGACTAGATGGCGCTGTATGATCATATCCGAGCACATTATTTATTTATTTAAATGTCACGTTTGCACTAAATCATCGTCGGCGAGTGTTCTAGCAAACACCTCTGCTTACCAAGTAAATACTCAAACTCGAGCATTATCTATATAAACGACTTGACCGAAATTCCGATTATGTAAACGCACCACAAAGTTAGTTATGGGTATGAACGCGGAGAGCACTTACCGTATTTCCCTAGCGGTACCGTCACCCGTGCTCTGATTGACACGGGACAATCTATCCGAGCACCTGATACCTGATACACTCGTGTTTGTATCAATATTATACTGGTGATAACATTTTATACTCCCACCGATATGACGCATTGTATTGCCGCTGATGTATTGCACGAAAACCTTGAACTACTACGGACAAATTTGTATGTAGGTATAAAGTGCGCCATGAGAATAATCTATCACGAATAAACATATTCGATACTAGCAGAACTCACGAGGTTTCACCCGCGTAGTTCCCGTACCCGTGGGAGTACGGGGATAAAATAATGTTACTCGCTGATGATGTAGCTATCCAATGGTGAAAGAATTTTTGAAATCGGTCTAGTCGTTTTTGAGCCTATTTATTACAACCAAACAAACAAAGTTTTCCTCTTTATAATATTAGTATAGATTTATTATAGGTTTAAATATACACCTCATATGATAACTATTGACATTTTTGTTTGCGATTGATTCAAGTTCCACAGTCAATGAAGTAACGAGAATATTCAAGTGTATTTCAAATTCCAAATCTGTATCGTAGCACAATAAAATTGTTTTTGTATTTGATTGGTTTTGAATACTAATAAAACTCTTTAGAAAGTGTGACTGAAAGACGGAATCAGACATCAAATATCTTCATATTGCGATGCGATGTTGAAACTGGCATAGAATATAAATAAATAATAAAATAAGTAATGCTCGTACCTATCTTTAGTCCCAAACTAATCACAGATGTTTTATGCTTGTGTTTTACTAACAAGCAATATTAATTACGATTATACAACGAAATAAAAGGGGTTTCAAATCCGGCGTTTGGAAAGGCTGATGCAGGACATTTAATCTTGTAGGATTAATTTAATTTCTGGCCTGCGTTGATGATTTTACATGTCGTATTATGTACAAAAGCCGTGATAAAATGGTGGGACAAATGTCACCCCCCACATGTCAAACGTAACGATCGACATTTGTAACTAAATGTTGGTCGGACATTCGAATAAATTACGCGCATTTCACTTTAGCGTAAAAAATGTTACAGTCACGACTGAGATTTTTCATGTAAAAATATTATATTTGCACTTAAAATGTATATTTTTTATCATAGTAATGTTATATGGATACTAGCTGTTACGTGCTACTTCACCCGTTTTATTTTTTTCATGTCCCGCACGATACAAGGTACATCGTCCATCAGCCATGAAAAAGTATAATTATTCGCAGGTAAATTTTACTCACCTTCAAGATGACGACGGAAATTTTGTTTTTTGGTGGAACATCAAATAAACGAATTATATATGAGTCTAGACTTTTCGATGAATTCCTAGGAATTCAGATTCCATACTTAGTTCTTCCTTCTTCCAACTAGTACCGAGTTCGATAAACGCTCTGACATCCTAAGGTATAGACGGGGTATAGTATAACACTTAAAATGAAACATTGCGTCCGTTTCTAAATAGCAATTTAATGTTGCATTGCAATAAATGACCCCAGTGAACGCATAGGTAGGTAAACAAATAGATCGCACCGTTCCACCGTAGATTGCTTCTGTCTGAGGAGAGTGGGGATCGGGTTACGCCGGGGTAACGACGCGGAACTAAGGACCCAAAGAAGGATGGACAAACCAGAGGAAGGTTTACCTTTCTACATATTAAATGAAACTTATGTAAGGTTCTAAGGCAATCTCTTTTTGATACGCCTTGTGAGACAGGCCAGCCAGGTGACAGACGGACAGCGAAGTCTTAGTAATAGTGTCACGTTTTATCCCATTTGGGAACCCTAAAAACAAACTTAATCTATTTGAGATTTTAATTAATTCGGGAAGTAGTCAGCATGATATTTACCTACCTACCGTATTAAGTTCTGGTTCATTTTGATTAGGTGTCGTGGCATTCGGCGGACACTCTCTGTATAATCGTATAATAGACGTTGTAACTAAGTAGTTATCGATGGCGATGTCTTTGTTAGTGTGAGTTATATGAATTTTGTGCGGAATAGAAGGAAAAGAGCGATTATTTACGGCCGGCGGTAAATCAGTAGCTCATAATGTATCGGGGTGGTATTCAGTAAAGTCGACTTGCTACTGCGACGCCGGCGCCGGTAAATTTACGACTCCGTATTTTTACACCTAGTTATTTTCAGTTTAAATTTTCATGTTATCACTATGTGAGGTATCCTTAAAGAGGAGAGTACTTAATGAAAAGTCTGTCTGTAAAAATCATCCATTTGATCATTTGTTTTTCCATCTTTGTCCTTTCAGGGAACACCACACCAAATGCATTTTATATAGTAGGTATTTAAGCTAACTTAATATCATTACAATGATTCACTACTAAACTTTCTCTGTAAGTCAATTGTACATTCTTAAGAGAAATAAAGTTCTATAACCATAAATACACTTTGGCACAATTAACGAAATTGTATTGTATTATAAAACCGCGCTGGCCCAGTGGCTAGTGTAATCGCCTGCAGAGCAAGCTACGAGAGTTCCAATCTCATCAGTCGCTAACAATGTGAGTTATTAACTAAAATGCAATAAAATCGCACTGCAAGGATAATGTCTACTAAATTTTATGATGAGGGAAGACATTTATAAGAAACCTGCATATGTTTAAGGGGCTGAACGGTGAATTTATCTAATCACCTTTATTAAAATGTTAAATTATAAGACTTCTGCCTGCTAGCCTCTGCCTTTGCATCCAAGGAAAGCATAAAGCATCTACGTATTTCAGAAAATATGAATGCACTGCCTCGTTGCTCTTCTGGTCGTAAGCTCTACTGTGAAATACCTGGATTCAAGCTCTGGCAAAGTGTTGTTATGACCTGGATTAGTGCCCGGTTAATAACAATAAGCCTATTACATGGGTCTTTAAACATAACTGGCGAAATGTTGGTGTAATATAAGTACACCTCTGCCTACTTCTTCGGGGAATACAGGCGAGCATATACTTAATATTATAAAGAGGAAAGATTTGTATGTATGTTTGTAACGCATTGGCTCAAAAAGTACTGGACCGATTTTAAAATTACTTTCACCATTTGAATGCTACATTTTTGTGAATGTTATTGATAATAAAAAAAAATCCGTGGTGACGCAAACGACGCAAGTTCGAATCCAAGCGGGGCCTGTACCAATGAGTTTTTCAAAAAAAACTTATGTGCAGTTATTTCACTCCACATGCTTTACGGTGAAGGAAAACATCGCGAGGAAACTTGCATATGTCTGAGAAGTAATTCAAAGACGTATGTATAGTGCCTGAGACGGCGATGGACTCACCCTCTGTCGCGTTGGCACTTGATCATATTCGGTGAAATGTGGGTGTTGTTACAACACCTCTGCTTACCCCTTACCCTTCTGGGATGGCGTGAGCATATATATATTTTATCCCCGTACTCCCACAGGTACGGGAGCTACGGGGGTGAAACCCCGTGACGTCCGCTAGTAGGAGTATATGAATAAACTTCATCTTATATAGAAGCAAGTGGGAATGTTTCTTGTTGCCGTGTGTATTGCTAACACAATAAAACCAGTTTTAAGAGAACCAAGCTACGTACGGACCCCGCAGTCGGAGTGTTTCTGGAATTAGATTAGCGTGGTGAGTGTTCCCGGAGTTAATTCCAGAGTTAATCCTAGCTCGGATCGCTGTGTTACGAACGAACAATCGTTCTTTAACGCTTTATAGAAACCAATTTGATACACGTGTACCTACGCTGATGTTTGTAAGAAGTTGTGGTGAGAAGCTATTTCCTAGAACAGCATCCGACTCGAAGATGTTTTATGGATTAAATAATGTTAAGATCTCCGAGATAAAAATTTAGCTAACAAAACATTTCAAATAACATGCTTAGATATATCTATACCAATATATAAAGCTGAAGAGTTTGTTTGTTCACTTAAACGCGCTAATCTCAGGAAGTATTGGTCAAATTTGTAAAAATATTTCATTGTTAGACAGTACATTTATCGAAAAAGGTTGTATCATCACGCTAAGACCAATCGCGAGTTAAAGATACGCGGATGAAGTCGCGGACAGAAGCTAGTTGAGTTGTAAAATATAGAAAAGGGTTAAACCAGTTGTCAGACTATTTTAGGCCTCCGACCGACCTGTAACGATTGCCAAAGATGATAAATTGGCAACCGGGACCGACGGCTTAACGTGCTCTCCGAGGCACGGAGGGAACTCGGGCGGTCTCCCATCCAATTACTGGCCAGGCACGAGCTCCTCTTAGAATTAGTTAGAATGAATGATATTGGATTAAAAATGCTACACAATAATATACTTTTTCACAATTAGCTCATCGACAGAGTTCCATTGCAAGATGTCGATGGAAAAGGTATAATTTAGTAATTACTTACATACAATTGCATAATACAATATGATTTGACATGATCGTCCCTGAAAACTAGTGTTTACTGACATATCTGAATTCCTTTACACAAGAGTTATCCTTTAGGTAAATCTCCCATTTGCAAAACATATATTCACAACTTTATTCCTACTTTGAACAACCGAGTATGAAGCCAACTTGACAGCACCGACCCCTGTTTTAAAAATTCTGACATCCACAGAACCGGGTGGTACGTGACCGCTGGGACGCGGGTTTGAATACAGCGGTATAAGACGGAATACTTTAACTTCTGCAAGCTTACCTAAGTTACTTGAAATGCAACTCGAAGGTTCTACTTATATTTACAAAACACATTTTAACTTTGGATTGCTCTATTTTCTATTGCTATGTTGTTTTAAGCAGTGTGTATTGTTATATTTATGTAATATTTTAATGCTGTCATACAATTCAATAGCACAATATATACTTAGCCGTGATAGCCTTGAGGTTTGAACAGTCGCCTGCTATGCAAGCGACGCAAGTTCGAATCCCCGCGGGGCCTGTAGCAATGAGTTTTTCTAAAAAACTTATGTACAGTGATTTCACACCACGTGCTTTACGGTGAAGGAAAACATCGTGAGGAAATCTGCATATTTCTGAGAAGTAATTCAATGACGTATGTAAAGTGTCTGAGACGGTGATGGACTCACCATCTGTCACGTTGGCACTTAATCATCTTCGGTGAAAAGTGGGTGTTGTGATTACAACATCTCTGCCTATCCCTTCGGGAAATACAGGCGTGAGCATATATATATACTTTAATATAATAACTGATGAGTTTGTTTGTTTGCTTGAACGCGGTAATCTCAGAAACTACTGGTCTGGTTTAAACAATTATTTAGAGTTAGATAGCTTATTTATGGAGTACATCTATGGGCTACGCTAATACGAATCGCAGGTTAAACTTGGCGTTAGCCCAAAGTAACAATTGCATGCTGACTTGAGTATACTTATATGTATGAGATTGTACCGAAGAACATTGTCTCGCCGCGTACAATGTTTGTAATTAGCACATAATGCGGCTTATTATCAAATAACTTAGGTTCATTATGGGTAAGTGAACGCTTTGTCGGTTATACTTGCGAACAATGTAGCTTTTAAGCTGGGGCTGTATATGTATTGTTGCGATGGATTTTATTATGAAAGGTCTTATCTTAGATGCCACTTAAGATTACACGTCTTACTTCACTGTGCATATCATATGTCATACATCTATATCTATACAGATAGATAAAACTGAAGTGTCCGTTTGTAATTCCAAAATAACATACATACGAAAGTGTGTACGGTACCATATTATATAAAAAATAATCTTTATTAAATTCTCTCTCGCTGTATGTCCGTCATCTGTTAGTTCCGGCTAATCTCTGATACGGCTTCACCAAAACTGTAAAGAAACTGATCTGGCACCTGAGAAAGCGGTTCCCGTTGGCTAGCGGTTCCAGTCTCCTGAATCTTCTGATGGCTCATATTACCAACCTGCCAGGAGGAGCAATTTACTGGCTACTTGAATTTAACAAACTATGGATTACGCTAAATAAAGCCACCCATGAAATTATATCTACGCGGGTGTCTAGCACAACTAGTACATAATAAATAGGGACTCAGTGCTCGATTTTGTATCCCATGGCAGAGAATACTGATTGCTACGAGCTACATACGTCTTTCAATTGATTTTCATCTGTTTGTGAAAGGTTTTACTTTTAGTACACTTAAATAAAGCGGCAGCTTCGTTAGGTACCGAAGATTGCGATCACATGAATTGGTCTATTTAATGGGTTTATAATGTCGTGGATAGCTTGCTGACAATGGTTAGCTATAGTAGTACCACTTCATAGCAAAAGCTAGGCCTTTCCTGATCTCTTTCTCTCTATATTTGACTTTATCCATCAGCATGCGGACCTAGATATCTTATACTGCGCATATAACGCACCTGTTTATACCTACGTCGGTTCGAGTAAGGATAGCATTTCCCAATAATGAGGTTAGGGACCTTCGGGTAACTAGCGGACCTGCACTTTGATCATTAGATACAGGTATACGTCTGGAGACATTAATACCATCTATACTATACTAGCCTGCAGCTTTGCATACATACATACATACATATGCTCACGCCTGTATTCCCCGAAGGGGTAGGCAGAGGTGTTGTTATCACAACATCAACATTTCACCGAATTTGATTAAGTGCCAACGTGACAGATGGTGAGTCTATCGCCGTCTCAGGCACTATACATACGTCTTTGAATTACTTCTCAGAAATATGCAGGTTTCCTCACGATGTTTTCCTCCACCGTAAAGCACGTGGTGTGAAATAACTGTACATAAGTTTTTAGAAAAATTCATTGGTACAGGCCCCGCTGGGATTCGAACTTGCGTCGCTTGCGTAGCAGGCGACTGCTCAAACCCCGAGGCCACCACGGCTCTTTGCAGCTTTGCATGCGTCGAAATAAGATTCCACATACCATTAGCAGTGGAATTTCGATAAAACCTTTCTGTATAGGTACTTGTACCTGAACAGAACCTACTCTCCTAATGAGATGTCTCTAGAACCAGTAGTTTACGTTGTGCATTAATATCAGATAATCAGCACTTTAAATTTAATTTGTGTAGTTCACAGATCCCTAGATTGTATGCAATGGAAGAGAGGTCCTTGAATTTTGTAAGTTTAATGAGTCTGACCGAATGAAAAAATGTACCGCGTTCTTAATTCATGACTGGACTTATAAGGTACTTATGAACGTCATGTGATTTTGTGTTCCACTACCAGGCAAGGGCTCTTCCTTTGCATTTTGAATACATTATTTTCATTTTCACTGCGAAATTCATGTATCAGTTGAAAGCTTATGATGGGCTGGGTAGGCTGGTATTTTGTACGACTACAAAATACCAGCATCTGTAGCATCAGGTATCAGGTATCTCTAGCTGGTATCAAGTACCAATTTCCATTCGACTAACAGAATGTCATACCTATACTCAGAATTTTTATCTGTGTAATCTATACAGCTATACAGATAAATAAAATTGTCTGTTGAATATGAACGTATTTTACGGTACAGACATAAAAACCCCAAATTTAAAAAAAATCTCCGTCTGTCTGCCTGTGTGTCTGTTTGTTCTGGCTTATCTCCGAAACGGGTGGACCGATTTTAGCTTGGCTTTCACTGGCAGATAGTAAATGATACAAGGAATAACTTAGTCTACTTTTATTTATAAACAAATTATATTTCAGCGAGCATTTAAGTATTTAATAAAAAACTAATAATATAAACACATTTAATCAGATATTTTAGTTAATTAGTAAGTAAATTTTTAACCGAAATGCGATTGAAGATAGTTTGAAGAAATAACAGTCTGCGACATTTTTGCCTCGTGCGATGGATTGTCAGAGTCACCTTAGTGAACACCAATTATGGTGTCATAAGAAATGTGGGACTAATAAATCGCGCCGAATCGTCCATAATGCCAAAAAGTTATTTCTACGTAGTACAACAACTGAATATGATATTGTTATAATCCTTTGATTATTGTATTATTGGCAATAGTATGGCACAGAGGTATTAAGTAACTGGCAAAACCAGTTACGAGCGCTATGTTTGGATTCTGTCCACGTTCGTACTCACCCAAAGGGCCGCAATACACTGGCGCTGACATTCAACTCTACAACTGATATACGACTCCACTCAGACTCTATCTATATGCGGATGTAATATGTATAGTTCATTTGTTTGTATACTTTCATATGGATTTAAGTTACTGCTGTAATTTTCAATTGACCAAAAAAAAAAAATACTAGGCAAGAACTGAATTTTTAAGCCGCTTAAAATTTGCAGGCGACGAATTTTCATTTTCATAATTCGGACGGAGACGAAGATTGCTGTAATTTCATTATTTTACAGAGAATTTTGGGTAAATTTTAACGTTAACTTTACCAGCTTTTAACCAATTATTTGTCCGTCATTATATCGAGTTTCTTATGTAGGTATTTTAACATACATACATACATATGCTCACGCCTGTATTCCCGAAGGGGTAGGCTGAGGTGTTGTAATCACAACACCCACTTTTCACCGAAGATGATTAAGTGCCAACGTGACAGATGGTGAGTCCATCGCCGTCTCAGACACTTTACATACGTCATTGAATTACTTCTCTGAAATATGCAGGTTTCCTCACGATGTTTTCCTTCACCGTAAAGCATGTGGTGTGAAATCACTGTACATAAGTTTTTTTAGAAAAACTCATTGGTACAGACCCCGCTGGGATTCGAAGTTGCGTCGCTTGCGTAGCAGGCGACTGCATGACACACATGTGAATATTCAGAATGTTTCATCATCCTCCTGCCCTTTTCCCATGTTATTTGGGGTCGGCGCAATGCGTTCTTCTCTTCCATTTCTCTCTATCAGCCGTCATATCTGTATTCACTTCTATTTAGCCATATCATCTTTCACACAATCCATCCATCGTTTCTTAGGTCTTCCTTTCCCCTTGTTACCATCCACATTCAATATTCAGAATGTTTATTATGCCGGAAATAAGAGAAGGAATCGTTCGACGCATGAGGTGTGTTCACGAGTTGCTCATTTGGTAGAGCAACTGCACGGCTTGCAGCAGTCGTGGATCGAGTCCCGCCGTATATATAAAATGATTAATTTTAAGAAATCGTATACTCTAGTTCAGCAAGGTAAAATCAGTTCAGGCAGGCAGATACAGTCTCACAATTATAATATTACTATAGATGTGGTTATAATTTGATGGAACTGATTAGGTTATAGGCTGTAAACTAATTTGCAGTAAATCTTGAATTTCCTAGATTGCATTTTCCGTCCGGCGGTACTAACTAATATTAGCAGTGATAAATCACATACATTCATGCCAAACGTGCATTACAGAGCCGATAACGCCTCGTTTACATACGTGTGTCTAACTAGGTAAGAGTATATAGGGGGCAATGCACATCAAAACAAGTTTTTTTTAAATTGATGACGTTTTTGGAGTGAGGGAGTGTTATACCTGGATAACCGCGGCTCCAACGGTTCTAGTTGGAAACTTGTTTATATGGTGCAAAGCGCTCGAAAACTCTAATTGCGCCATTCATGCATCTCTTCATCCTTCGGTTATGACTGCTCCAAATTTGATCTTCACGTCTTCGTAAAGGTCAAGATGGTCAGATGGTTAATTTTCATTAAAGTTCTTCCTTAGACACATCCGGTAAACTTATAATAAATTCCGATTCAAACACGTCCTACTACCGTAGGACCTAATCAAACACTTAGCTCTAAGCACCTCTAATTAACCACACTTTACTGCTCTGCAACTATGACCTAAGTGACATAGGTTGTACATGACGTCATCACACGTTCAATCTGGGCCAGCTTGCGATGACGTGACACGACGACATGACGCGATGACGCGACTGACTAGACGGCTTGACTTGTGGCTTACCGTGTCAAACGGGTTGACGAGCGCCAAGCTAATGTTGGCCATGAATGTTTAACTATAGTAATCACAATCAGCTAATGGAGAAAATGTGTAATTAAATTGCATATAGGCAGTGAAAAGGAGGTCAGGAATTCAAGCATTAAATAAACCGATAAGTGAATAACAGCCGTGAAGAAAAAGACTTCTTAAATAAATTACGTACGGAAAACTTGTAGTTGGATATGTTTGTAACAATATAAAATGTCTCATATTCCTAGTGGTCGCAAGCGCTACTGCGGAACACGAGGTCTAGGTTTCGATTCCCGGTTTGAGCAAAATGTTATTGGGTTTTTCCATCTGTAATTTCAGGCAGCCCGGAGTCCGAATTAGTTCTCGGTTAATTGTAATAGGCTCGACCCCCATTTCATGGCATTTAGACATAACTGGCAAAATTTGGGTGTAATATAAGAATACACCTGCCTTCCCCTTCGAGAAATAATTTAAGGTAACTTTATAGTAAAAAAAATCTAGTTGGACACAATATTTCTCACGAAGCCTACTATTTTTAAGGTAATTACAAAGGTTTACATATTGAATTTAGAAACATTAGTGTTTTAAGCTACACAACACAAAGGATTTTTAGTAGGCACACCCACTTTTCACCGAAGATGATAAGCGTGGGTGGGTTTTTGATTCACTGTCGTGTATAGGATAAATCAGCTGCCCAGCGAAACGAAGGTCAATCAGAGCATATACACATAAATAACTTCCCTCCGCAACTAAGCCGAGAGCTCGTCTCGCAAAATTTTCGCCTTCTGAAAAACCACTTCCAAGCAAAATTATCATCATTCCGCTAAAAATGCGCAATAACGCCGGCGGGCTACTCCCAAACGTACTCCCTTGGAGCCATTTACTCTGAGAAAAAACTCCTGTATTAGGCGGGTGTCCACTATGAGCTTAGAGTGACAATTATAGTGGGATATTTAATAGTAGCTAGAACTGCCGTCTCATAGTAACAGCTTACTACAAGCAATATGGAAACTAAGAACATATCGTTCGTAATATCACACTCACAAAGACACTTCCATGAGATAATAAGCAACCCCGTCGTGCTGTCAATAAGGGGTGTCGCGTCGTGGGTGGCCGATGGTGTATACGTATTTTAAAGACATTTTTAAAGCCTACCAAAATTCAAAATAACTTTATTTGATTAGACTTTTAACAAAATATATTTCAAATTGTCAGAACGACAAGATTATAATGGATTATAAATGCTACTGCCAGGTTTGGAAGGTCGCTAGTATATACAATTATAGCTTAGTAACTCGTTATTGCTTGCTCAACGCTTCGCATACAGTGGAAAACTACCCTTACTGAAAATTGGGTAATCGGCGCCCTACAGGGAGCTTATTATTTTTAATATTGCCCTTTGAGTGCGTAAATGGGTGATGTTGTATCGTAATGAGAGCGCATTAGTTTGATCGGGGGAATTACGTGCCGATGGTAATGTTTATTGTATTCCGCGTGCTCTTAATTTTGTTATTTAATATCCTCCTTTGTGATACAGTCATGCTGTTATTTTATATTTCAATAACGGTCGGGCGTTTGTACCAACTCAGTTATAAGTATTAGTTAACGGTCATTTATACTATATAAGCCGCGGTGGCGTTGCGATGCGGCTGCTATGCGAGCGACGCAAGTTCGAATCCCAGCGGGGCCTGTACCTACTATGACCTGTACAGGCTATGGTGATCATTATGATTTTAATTAGGTACTTTTTTCTGGTGAGTGTGTTTATTTGATAAGCTACTCCCCCACCTATTAAGAAGAAAAAATATAGGATTTCTACTTTCGAGGATTTCAGAAAAAACACACATTGTAAAAATGTACAAGAGATCTTCATATTTCTTTGTAGTTACCGCTCATAGTTCGTAACGGCATTCGTACATAGGCGAGAATAGTAATCATAATGTAAATGCGTCTTGTATGCACAATCATAATATGACGTGTCGCGCCCTCTCGAGGGCCGAGTAACCAATTTTGAAGTTTGGAATAGCTTTAACCCCAAAGACAGACATGCATATTACAACTACAAGTATAGCATTTAATTACATATAAATAAAGTAAATATTGTGTTCAACACGAGTGCATTAGTAAACAAAGCGAAATTACCGAGCCTAAACCACACGCGTGACACATCACCGTTGTCACGCTGTCACGTTATCTGTGACGTGACGCAATGTGACACGTGACATAGGTAGATAATCACTGCACCATACATTGGAAGAGCATTGCACACACCCTAATAACCTTGCTATAAAATTATATAATCGCATCAGATTGGACTATAGTAGACTAGAGTAGTTATATAAAATAATAGTGTTCGCCTGTGGCTTTGCCCGTGTAGTAATTGATACAGAGGTGTAAGAGAGTGATAACTTACTTTACACAAATCAAGTTAAAAATATGTATTTAAGTAACATTCTCATAAGGGACGATTGGAACACTCATTAGAAGTAATTTGTAAAACAATTAAATAAGAAGTTTTCCGATTTTATATCTTCTATTGTTTCGGCCAAGCAAAGTGACATTAGTGTTGCCATGTAACAATGAAAAATTCTGCTTGCAAAATGCACTTAACAAAAAGTCTTGCTTCAACCTAAAACATGATCACAATAGCTTCTTTCAAATTAGAAGGCTTGAATCTTAGCGGCTTATTATAAATAATAGATGTACTTTATAATATTGGTATTGTTGGGCCACTTGGCCCTTGGCATTGTTGGCGGTATAAGCGTGAAATGAATGAAATACAGTCAGCTACGAAAATTATTACATCACGCAATCCCATTATGGGCTGTAGGGACATTGGTTACAACATCCACTGTATCAGAGAAGATGGAAATAAGAGGCTAACGGGACAGATGAAGTGTCATGCATCCTCTTAGGTGGTTCATACATTCTGAATATACTTTTAAAGAAAAACTTATTAGTAACAACGTACTGATCAAATTTGAACTCGCGTCATATCGAAAGTGTATGCTGGAATAACGAACATTATTTTTAAATTCAATCATTTTTTTACTTAGTCCTTGTTATTTATTTTCCTCCAACTTACCTACCTATTTTTGATACTGACTGTACCATTGTCAAGAATTTATAAGAAAAAGAAATATGCGCCGTAATTTCGATAAGGCAGAGGACCTCTCGTGAAAAGAAAAAATGTTAGAAAACGATAATATTCATGAGAAGACATTATTCTATAATACCTTTTATTTGTTAGGGCAGCCCATAAATAATGCCTCATAAATAACTAGATCATTTTATTAGATAAATATAGATTTATATTTTTATTTCTTCTGAGAATTTAGTCTTATGGAATGATAGATTGAGATCAAAATAGTTTGATAACGTCTCATAAGACTAAAGATAAATCATTAGTGATTATACTTATATTTAAATACAATTTAATTATGATTGACGTAACAAACTGAGTATAATACTATTATTTGATACTTAATGACCCAAGTAAAACCGCCCGTAGATTATTCTTCGGACGTTAACAAAAGTCGACCACCCTTCCAATGGAATAATGGGTACAGTTACATACTTAATACAGAGAATATCTTGATTTATTTCTTTTGAATAAGATCTGTATTGTAAGTATTATGTGGCAAACTCATATCTCTGCCTACCCTTTCTGGGAGAGCTGAAAGATATGCCCTTTCAAACACCATACGAACGGGCCTTAAAACATATAAATGGTGGGTATTTGAAGAAAATGTCACGTCTTATCGCCGAGGCGGGGGCAAAACAATAAAAATCATGGAACTGCCGCGTTGTAAAGAACTTGTTCTAACCAATATTTCGGATAAAACTGATACAAAAGCGTGATCGTTCCGGTTTCCCCTATTGTTTGTTTTGCGCCAAACTCACATAACACCTACACAATATAGCTCCCTTGGCGATATTTATATGATCTTACTACACATTAGATTGGCCGTTCAAAATTATCACTCTGTAACATTCTGCACTGGGGTTCTGCCTGCTATTTCAAATCGCATTAAACATTGCAACTATTATACGCCTCAAGTGTACTACAGATCATCTTGAAATGTTTCCAGTTACTGGCCTTGTCATAAATTCTTGTTGCACTCAGATTTCCACTGTGTGACAGTGACAGACTTATTAAACACTTCTTATAGATTTATCTCATATAAGAGGTGCAGAAAATTACTTTTTATTACCACGCGGGAGCTGCCGTAGGTACTTTTATAAAAGGAGAACCTATGTTCTGTAGATCCCTCATTTAATAACAAATACGTAGGTTGACTATAACATTTAAATAACCTTTTAAGATTAAGATCCTGCCTGGAATGGATCACGTCAGTATATATTTGGGAAAGAGCTTTCTACAACTACTCTTTTAGCTTCGTCAGTTCGTGATTGTACATCAAAGTAGGTATGAAGGGCATACGCATCGTGTGACACGATCCACCAAAAGGCAACACAGCGATGCACAAAAGGAATCGTAAACTCGAACACAGAAATCCTGCCTTTGAGGCGAATGTAAAATACCCACAGAAGCACTATAGCTCGCAAGTTGCCGAATTAACATATGCACATAATTTGCAATATTACGGAAAGTGGCGGGTCGGTAATATCATAAAATATAAAAGTAACATAAGGCCAGCTTCCTACATCGTTTGAGAATGGTCAAACACATAGAAACGGGTGTGCGTGCATCGTGGAACGAGTCGAGCTAATTCCAGGGCCTGTAGAAAAAGTAAGATTAACCGCACGCTTCGCTAGTAGAAACGATACAAAATGTACGGGAATGACATATGTCACGTGACTGATTTATGTAATTTCCATACATTTTGTATCTATTAGCGCAAGTGCAAAAGAATGTTACTTTGTCTAGGCCTATCATAGGCCATAGAGTAACTTTAAAGCGAGACACTTGTAAATTCGTGTGCGTGTGATTGCTGCCGCCAATGTAAGGGAGTTGGGCTTGTGTAATTATTTAAGTTTGTTGTAATATTGTGCAATAAATAACATGTAACGGCACCCGGTTATTGCACCCAAATGTCCGGGGGAATAGTGGAATAGGCAAATTAGAACAAAGTGTGATCTACTCGTCGTGTACACGAGTGCACGCCCATTCCGCGCATAATTACATTTGATAATATTGCCGCGCTGACCCACTTGGCTTCGCTACGCTCAATATTTGTAATTGTAGCTAAATCTTTGAATATATACAAAATATTTAGGACATGCACATTTGGACATATTGATAAAAAACTTTTGTTTTGACCTTAGAAACGATGGATTGGATGAGAGACTGTATGGTTATAATAGAGAACGAATGCAGATATGGCGGCTGATAGAGCAAACTAGAAGAGAAAAACACTTTGGCCCGACCACAAATAAGTACTTAACAAGCGGTTAGGACAAGAGAATTATCATTTAGATATTCTCTTCTATAAAGGGTGGGGTGTGTGTCATCTGCCTACCCTTTCGGTACCCTGTTGGGATAAAGATATCGATAAAGTTATCTAGTAATTGTAACTTAGAAATGTATGCCAACAAGTGCCATCGTGAGTCTATCGCCGTGTCAGGCACTATACATACGGCTTTGTATTACTTCTCAGAAATATGCAGGTTTCCTCACGATGTTTTCCTTCACCGTAAAGCACATGGTGTGAAATAACAGCACATAAGTTTTTAGAAAAACTAATTGGTCAAACTTGCTATGACGCAATAGGTAAACAATAATTACTTACTTTGTAACTTCGAAGACTAACACAAATAGGTACTAAGACACAGTAACAGCAAAATAACAAAGTCGTTTTGTGACAATGACATAGATAAGTCCTCAAGTTAGCTATGTTTGAACAATAGCTTGACCAGTGAAGAATGGGCGGTTTCGGTTAACAGTTAAAGTTACGAAGTCATCTAACAATTTTTAAATCACGTAACGTATTTATAACCAGTACTTTATTTAACATGTATGTTATAGCTTATGTTAAATGGTGCAACCAACCATTAATGTCTTTACCCACTTTTACACATAATATAAGATAGCTTTCGTCAAAAAACGATCAACATTCAACTTTATATCGAATAAATGCTAACCTACAAGAAACCTATAAAACTTTTCCAATACTAATAAAAGTTAGTGAGCGAACCAAGTCGGCGGATTAGATCACTTTTGTTTATATTAAGTATCCTGTTCTAAACTTCTAAAGCTATATTATATTGATTGTGACTTGTTTTACTTGGCACTATTGCCTTTTACTTATCAATTAGTTGAAAGGGAGAGTGAATGCCAGTAATAGTGGAGCCTTGTCTTTAATTTTCCAGAGTGATGACCTTAGTACCTCCAAATTGTTGTACCTATAAATATAATATTTGTTTTAATGAAATTTACAAGATACCTGGTTGAGTTTCCTTTTTGCCTTGCCAAGACCATTTTTTATCTTATAATGGCGAGACACTGTAATAATATAGGTCTCATTTGACTTACTACTTATTTCTGTCACATATACCGTTATGTTAAAAAAATTTTATTTATTTTACTTTTTCGTACACTGTCATCATCTTATTATGTAGCCATTGTACACAAACGAAACGAAAGAAAAAGGAAAAAAAAATAATAAAGCACAGAATTTAAATATATGTCTGCGGGATTGATACCCAGTTAGCTGGCTGCGTTTCCTCGCTGGACTGCTAAACTGAACCTCTGAACGAGGTAAGAACCAGTTCGACGGTCTGATTACTTCACGTATTTTATATCGATACATTGGTGACCTTTACAACAAAGCTTAAAAAATATAATGTAATAACTAAAAACCTAGAAAATATAATCTTAATATATTATTAAAAGTAGTCCCTGTAGGCAAGGTTCCGAAGATACTGACATCAAAGAATTAAGACTTATCCTTTGACCGAGGTAGCTGCCAGCTCTTCGTTCGTCTCCTGTGATGTCGACTAACCTTTTTGTCTAACATTAATGAGCATAAAAAAATACAAAAGAGTCATAATTTTAAACTATCGATGCCTTAATGTATCAAAGTTATTAATAGAGAGAATATAGAGTTTTTATGATCCCCTGTACGTCCAAATAAGCCGCTTAACTTATTCATTCGGCTTTGAACTCGATTGAAATTTCGGTTGCAATTTGATTCACCCAATTTGCTGGATCATTTGCATCTATACCCAACTAATCATAATTGATGAATACAGTTATAGCCTACCGCCCAGTGGGAATAGAGAGGGGACGTGGAAACTGAATTTATGTTTATTGTTAAGGGCATTTGGCAAACGCACATAGTATATTTGTTTACATCCTTTGTAACTGGTGACTGTTGCAGCGATATTTAACTTTTAAGTATAACCAACTGAATTACAACTTTCTTTCTTTAAAAAAACAATTAGGCGTTGCTTCGTAGAATCAGGTTCGACGTGCCCAAAGCGGAAGTCCAGTAACGTTTCACAAATAAGTGGTTTACAATACCATTACTTATAACCATTATTAGAACCTGATTGACCGAGTTGTGCTCGGTTTCTTTTCAATTACGTTTTCTCATATATCTATGCTGAAAAAAAGGGAAAAAAAATACTGTCTTATTGTAATGGTATTGTATGAGTTTTTAGTGGCTGAAAAAATAGTCATCGATGTTTTCCAAACATGAGACCTAGCTAGGTCATTTTTTTGTCCCTGAAACCCCCTACACACAAAATTCATGAAAATTCGGAGCCGTTTCCGAAATTCAGATTCTATATATAAAAGAATTACTCGTTTAAAGGTATACATTAACAGTCCACGGTTGAGTGGTTTATCAGCGAAAAGGTAAGAGATTCTTAATTATAATATTAGTTATAAATAAAGAAATTTTATCCTAATTACTTCCTATGTAATTTACCATGAAAATTCAAATAATAAAAAAGTAAGTATTGCTAAAATGTTTATTTAGAAAACCATGTCAAAATTAGTGCGTGATTAATAAATGCGAAAATTCAATTTTCAAGTACTGTCTGGCTCGAGTTCGCTGTTGTCGCGTAAAAAGGTGACCCTATAACTTTACATAATTCCTGAATACTCGTATGTTCACATCCCTATGAAGTGTGACTTAATTATTTGCACTTTGTATACATACATGTATCATACAGGCATTATTGAAGATAATAATGATTACTGCCCGCCCCTGTATAGTTTATGGCAAGTAAATTCAAGTTTTAGAACAACAGGCGTGACGTGTGCATATTTTAATTATTTATTCAATAATTAGAACGGCATACAATATGTATGTTTAAATATAGTTTGGTATCACTAACAGAGGTAGAGCATAACGGGATCTCCCGTTTGATATTTGGAGCTGGCCGATTGGGGTCTGTAGATACACCTTACAGAAGATCACAGTCCAGCTGTGCCATGTTGTGTTAGGGATGCGTGAATCAAATCAGAGTACCCGGAGTCCACCCCGAGCACTGAGGGTGGCCACCGGGGGGGTTTTAGTGCGGTAAGAATCTTACATACCCCGACTTGCCTCTCCCAGGGCGGTCGGGGACCTTTTGAAGGTATCCCCATCGTCAACAAAAAAAAAAAGGATGCGTCAATCAAACACAGGCTCAAGGTGACGACTGCTTTATTATAGCATTTCCCCGCCTACCTACATTGGCATGCATATTGTTAAAAATATAAATTAGACAACTACCTACAAAATACTGCTACCATGGACTCGTACTGCGTTCCTGCGGTGAGTTTGGCCGCAAATAGCCCATGAAGTAGTCGCTGTGCCAGGACGTTTGATAGTTATTAAAATGTTAGCACAGGGATTTCATTCTTCCGCGTAGTTCCCATTCCCATGGGAATACGGGGATGAAATATAACCTATATTCATCAGTGATAATGTAGCATTCAAACGTGAAAACGTCAAAATGACCGTATTCGTAACGAATACATGCGTGGCAGCCTGGGTGTAGGTGAAGTAGCGGACAAGCTTGGCTCCGTTGGTTTGGCCACGTAAGCCGCAGGCCACCAGACTACGTCGGACACCAACGCCTCAACCTCGTTATACAAGGACCTAGAGCCCGTGGCAGACCCAAGAAGCGCTGGCTTGACGTCGTTAAAGCCGACATGAGGGTGAACGACCTCACAGAGAAGGATGCCAAAGACTGAGCAAAGTGGAGGAGAGAGAGCAGGAAAGCACCCCCAGCACCATACCGGGAAAACGCGAAGTCGAAGAATAATGTAGCATTCAAATGGTGAAAGAATTTTTAAAATCGGTCTAGTAATTTTTGAGCCAATTTGTTACTAGCATACTTACATACAAATCTTTCCTCTTTATAAAATTAGTATAAATTCGTATAGAAAACGCGCGAATAACACTTATATGTGGTGTTACAAGCAATCCTAGGCAGTAAGCTGCTTACCATCAGGCGATCTGCACGCTTGTTGTTTGCTTTAGGTGTATAAAAAACTTATGAAAAATTCCGTGCGATCATATGATTCTGATTTTACGAAAGTTTTTTGTTAAAAATATTGATTTATTACGATTCTACCGCCAAACGACAATTAGATATTTTGAACGAGACGTTGTTTTTTTATTGATGATGGGGAAGCCTTCAAAAGGTCCCCGACCGCCCTGGGGGGACAGGTCGGGGTATGTGGGATTTTGACGGCACTAAAACCGTCCAGGTGGCCATACTTCGTGCTTAGGGGGGACTCCGGGTACTCTGATAGATCGCACCGGTGTGAAGGACACGTAGCTACTCGTATGTTAACACGACATATACCTATGGCTGACGAGCTCCGTATCACGGTCGATACCGGAGACCGGTTTATTGGGATTTAATTAGGCAAATTAATTACTAATTATTTGTTCGAACCAATATTAATACACAATATTAGTTGAGTATTTGTATTATTAATGTCTTGCTGTGCCCCGCGGTTTTACCTGCGAAGAGTTAATTTTATGGATTACCCTCGGAAACCTAATGTTGTTTTTAAATAAAAGTAACAGTGAAAGGAAAATATTTTTTTTATGTTGGTACATACTTTCAAATGCATTTAGTGAAAAGCTGTTATTTTGGAATTACGAACAGACACTTAAATTTAATTCATGTATAGATATCAGATAGATATAGATAGATATCAGGTTATGGAATGGACTCCCCAACATGGTATTCGCAAACGAGTACACCATGGGGCTCTTCAAGAAGAGTGAAAAGAGATAATCTTAGATATAGATCGCCAACGCGCGCGTGATGCCCCTGGTATTACATGTGACTATAGGCTACGGCACCCACTTTCCACTTACTTACTGCACATTCGATCAACGAAGTTAAGCAACCCCAACCCAAGCCAGAAGTTGGATGGGTGATCGTCCGAGGTCCCTCCATTCCTCGGAGAGCACGTTAAGCCGTCGGTCCCGGTTGCCAATTAGCATCTTCGGTAATCATTTCAGATCACCAATTTTCCTCGTAATAGGCGTTGTGAAGATCAGATAGCAGTCGATTTGTTTAGAAATCAGGTGATCAATCGCATCGGGTTAAATCAAGTGCCGACCCCAACAATGTCCCATACATTATATACATAAGGCCAGGGCGATGATGACGATGACAGTTGGTGACATTTTTGGATGTAAATACAATATAAAAACAATGGAAAATACCCAGTACAACAATATATTAACACGATTAGGAACAGATTACACTTCAGAACGAATATAACGCCGGAGGTATTCGCTTACGATTGAACTTTGACCTTTACCGTACCTAGTACAAGTACATTATAAGGTCGGCTCGATATATCACGCTCTTGACATTTATCTATACATCTATACAGATAAATAAAATTGAAGGGTCCGTTTGTTATTCCGAATTAACAGCTTATCATCAGCATATGAAACTATAATAACAAACAGAAGAGGAAAATTTGTTTTTCTCAGTCTGTCTGTTTGCTCCGGGTAACCTCTGAAACGTCTGGCAGATAGGTCGTGTTACAAGGAGTAACATAAACTGTATTTATTTCCAAAAGTATAAAGCTACCCATTAAATAAAAATAAGTCTACGCGGGTGAAACCGCGGGCTATTGCTAGTTGGTAATATACAAATAGTTTAATTGAAGCGAAGTTTCGTCGATCGTTGAATTTGAATAAAATCATCAGTAGAAGGCAAAGAACTGGAATTGCGGTGCTACATATAGTTTTCATGATTTATAAAGCTGGCAATGCGCATTAGTAGGTAGGCAGGTTAAAACATGCCCGGTGCTATGGCAGGGTACTGGGTGCAGGGTAGCTGTTAGGCAGTGATATGCCTGATGCTACATACATATGCTCACGCCTGTATTCCCCGAAGGGGTAGGCAGAAGTGTTGTAATCACAACACCCACTTTTCACCGAAGATGATTATGTGTCAACGTGACAGATGGTGAGTCCATCGCCGTCTCAGACACTTTACATACGTCTTTGAATTACTTCTCAGAAATATGCAGGTTTCCTCACGATGTTTTCCTTCACCGTAGAGCACGTGGTGTGAAATCACTGTACATAAGTTTTTTTAGATAAACTCATTGGTACAGGCCCCGCTGGGATTCGAACTTGCAACGCTTGCGTAGCAGGCGGCTGCTCAAACCTCAAGGCCACCACGGCCTGATGCTATGATATAAGACTAATTAATATTGTTGTATAGGTGTAGTAGGTACTCCAAAGGTTAATTTTAAATAGCTAACTAGTTAAGTAATGTAGGTAATGAGTGCTTTAAGCAATATCCCAAGTAAAGCAATATCTTGAATGCAGTATGGCCAAGCGAGCCATAACCTCGTGTTAATTATTAATTTCACCGCGGATCTCTGCGCTCTGGGATCGTACATCACCACTTGAACCGCTGAACACAGTTTGCTATCCTGACTTAGGATATCTGGTTACTATATACATTAAACACTAATACGCTGGATGTTAGGAAGATAAATAAAGCAGAAGTGTCAGTTTGTCATTTCAAATTAACAGCTTTTTATTATACCGTATATACGGTTAAATTAAATTATAGACTAAACTAGCTGTGCCCCGTTGTATTACCCGCGTAAAGTTAATTTCATGGGTGACACGCGAAGCCCTTATGTTTTTTTTAATTAAAAGTATTTTAATTTACTCCTTGTAATTTAAATTATATTAGCTATCTGCCAGTGAAAGTCCCGTTAAAATCGGTTTAACCGTTTCAGAGATTATTCGGAAGAAACAGACATAGAAACAGAGAAAATATAATTTAAAAATATAGTTTACTTTATTTTAGTACCGTATATACTTTTATATGCATTTAGTAAAAAGTTGTTATTTTGGAAATACGAACAGACACTTCAATTTTATTTATCTGTATAGATAGAGAGCACGATAATCATTTTCAAAGGTAAATTTTACGATGAAAATAGCTATGATTTTAACATCGACGGCGAAATGCTTCGCAACTACCCTTAGTAAAAATGGGACGTTTCGTTACGTTATTTCATTACGTTAAATAGGCAGATGTGACCTCACCCATTCTTCACTCACGACAAGTGTACGCAGAACTGTATTGTAGTTCGAAGTTACAAGGAAAATCCAGTAGATCGCATAATGTAATCATGGTGTCAATATCGAATGTCAGGAGCTCTCGAGTCCTCCTGAAGAGCGTCTGAAACGTTAGCAGGTATTATCAGCTCAGCGAACTTAACTGATCGCTCGAAGAGCTTTCAAGAAAGGTCAAATTCGCAACTCTTATATGAAGTGCATGAAAAAATGCACGAATATTGGAGCAGCGAAAGCGTGGATCATAAAAATATGATCACGCCAACCCACAAGGGTCTACGAAGGGGTAAGCAGAGGTGTTGAATCAGCAACACCCATATTTCACCAGCGATGATAAGTGCCGACGTGACAGAGGGTGAGTCCATCGCCGTTGGCACTATATATACATCCTTGAATTACTTCTCAGACATATGCAGGTTTCCTCACGAAGTTTTCCTACACTGAAAAGTATAAGGCGTGTAATACTCGTATGTATTGTTTGTACGTACGAAATCCAATTTAACTGAACGTTTGGTAATATTTTCTAAACAAGAGTTAATTAAACACATTGTTTATTGAATGAAATGGTTTCCCAATCAAATCATCAATAATTGAAAAATGATTTTCTATCGGCGAGGGGCCAATTAGTCCATGCGCTGTTTTCAATATTAAATTGATGTAAATAAACAGACAGTGATCCAATATTTGATCAAATTCAAATATTGGGAGGCCAACGTAATAAAAATCTACACAATATAACTCTATTTAATTCATTTATTAAATTAAATATGCTCACGCGTTCCCAGAAGGGTACTAATTCCACATTTCACCGAATATGATTAAGTGCCAACGTGACACGGTGAGTCCATCGCCGTCTCAGGCACCATACATACATCTTTGAATTACTTCCCATGCATAGGCAGATTTCCGATTTTTTCCTTCAACGTAAAGCACGTGGTGTGCACATGTACAGGCCTCGCTGGGATTCGAAATTGCGTAGCAGGCGACTACTCAAACATCACGGCCACCATATCTCATCATCTCGTACACTATATTCTTGAGGTAGCAGGCAACTGTCCTATAAATTATCTGTACGATGGCAGAGCATTGCAAAATTATCATCAGAGACAACTAAGTTTTTTTAAGAGGTGAGTGTTTTCAGCTTATAAAAGCAAAACCTCGTCGTGTGCCAAGTAAAGAAGTTAATTAGTGTTACCGTTCGCTTCGCCGCAGTGTTCCTGCTCAGAAGTGCGGGGAACCACAACACACTTTTTCACCCACAGCCAGTCACTTCAAGATGAATTAAATTACATAAAAACTTAGCTTGTTTAAACCTGCGCTCAGTTTTAATCAGGGTATTTATTTTTCAATTTAATAACGAAAGCTCTCAAGGAACCTGCAACTGAAAAGGTTTTATAAAGGCGTTGATATTTCAGTTGGTATAAGCTGCTAGGGTAATTTGATTAAAATTAATTACGGGTTAAAATCTATTCACCTACTTTGAAACTCCTTGGCATACAAGAGTTTATTAGAGAAACTTTGGAAGTGTCGTCACGGTTAATTGTCAAATGATGGGTATGTAAATATAGGGCTTAAGGGGTCGATAATTTGAGTAACAATATAATTATAGGTGATAGAACGCGTTAGCACTAGGGTTGCTTAACTTCGCTGATCGAATGATATGCGCAATAGCAACTGTGCCACGTGCTCTTCTGACCTGCGAACTGTGTACCACAGCTAGCCTTAAATATGATTTAGCCGGTCGGTACGATTCGGAAATCTATGAACCTCAACTCCTCAAATTCTTCCTGAACAAACCGGTAGATCTTAACTGTGGGGACGTCATAATAATGGTAGACCAACGAGGCAGTTGAAGACCTAGTAGTCAGTCCTCTAAGATTCGGTACATAAGCCACATCAGGGCACAAGAACAGAGCCAAGCTTGTCAATAGCAAAGCTAGGTTACTGTAGACGAAACCGGCATGGATTATTATTATTTGATCTCAGTACTCAGTTAGGTCCACTCGTCTTCTACCCAGTGAATCGCAGTTGCCTTTTACGTGACTCCCACATTTTTTTCCGTTTGTTGTGAAGTGAGATTTTTATTCATTTTATAAAACCTAACTAACATTCGAATATCATCTAAAATATACAAAAAACAAACTAGTCTCTTTGAAACATAGCATTTTATCGTTAATTGTACGAAGAGTGTTTCGCGCGGGGCTTTGTGATGGTGATTTTAAAATTTGTAAGTTAACATGTTCCAAACAGGTTACACTTTGCAATTAAAGGTGGCTTTGATGTCGAAACGAAATAATGGACGCGAGAATATTCCGACACCAATTTGTTATCGTGTTGCTATCATACAGCGTATGTTTTACAGTATAAAAAATATTTTTTACAGGTATTTATTATCACAATACCATACGTCGGAATTGTAACAGCGTTTCTCCATTCGCTACATAGATGGCGCTACTCGCTAGGAAATTCGAAGTTTGAGTACAAATATACGAGAACTAACTAAATCGCGAAATCAGAGTTTTCAAGCACATTGCAGTATATATACAAGTTTCCAAATATAACAGTTGGAGCCGTGGTTCCTCAGACATGACACCCGCCTGGCTGGAAGATCTTATCTTTACTGGGGATGAGCATGATCACTAGCTCTCCCCACAGAATCTATACGCTGTTTGTTTGCATGAACGCAATAATCTCAGGAACTACTCAACTTCATATCGGGCTCTTGAAAAAAATATTTCTGTGTAGTTGTTATTAGTCCGTAGTAATTATACCACGCACAAATACACAATTCAATTCAAATAATTTGTTCTTTCGAAGAAATTCAAACTAACTCGTATATATAAAATTCTCGTATCGCAATGCTAGTTACCAAACTCCTCCCAAACGGCTAGACCGATTTATATGACATTTTATATGGATATTCAGCTATTATCGATTTTTCTAAGTGAAAAGGGTGATCTACCAAAAGAAATGGTAATACATCGTTTGCTGAGCACAGTTAGTTTTACTATAAAATTAAGGCCTTAGTCTGAAAAAGTTCTGGTCCTACTAACAAACCTATTGTTATACAAAAATGGATAGGAAGAGTAAGTTAAGAGGGCAATAAAAAGCAATTATCCTGGCAAGAAACGCGGCACTCAAGTGCAAAGTTATCCGTGTAACGCGGCTCTCATTCAGGGAGCAACGGGGACGCGGATTCAAATTAGAGTTACCTAATTAATTTGTGGAGATGTCACTTGCAAAGGATTCCGAAAAGGCTTCAAATTATGACGAACCCTAATTAGAGGAGGGTTCTTTGTCGCTTACTTGACAATACACTGACTCGTACAAGTTGTTGTGGCGTACAAAGGTTCAGTGAGTTACATTGAAACTACGTATGTACTTTGAACTGGACTTGGTTACATACATACATATGGTCGCCTGTATTCCTCGAAGGGGTAGGCAGAGGTGTTATAATAATAAAACCCACTTTTCACTAAAGATTATTAAGTACCAATGTGACAGAAGGTGATTCTATCGCCGTATCAGGCACTATTCATACGTCTTTGAAATACTTCTCAGATCAGGTTTCCTCACGATTTGTTCCTTCGCCGTAAAGCACGTTTCTATACAAACCTTGACAATAATATAAATAAACCTCAATTAGGTGCAACAGTGATGTGCGTTAATACATTAATTTTTTTTTAGGCTTTTCATTGGTATTACTCATTATGATTAATTTTTCCATCATGCCAGTCCACTGGAAAAATGATGAAAACTCATTCATAGTCCAAAGGCGAGATTTATAGTTTACTAGCTGTGTTTAATTTCATGATGGGCCAAGTTTATTCTTGTAACATTAGCTATCTGCCAGTGAAAGTCCCGTTAAAATCGGTCCATACGTTTTGGAGATTAGCCGGAACAAACAGACAGACCGACGGAAAGACATTGAAATGTTCTCTACATTATTAAAAATTTATTCTTTATGACTGTACCATATATATACTTTCATATGCATTTAATGAAAAGCTTTTATTTTGGAACTGTAAATAAACACTTAAATTGTATGTATGTATGTATACTGTATAGACTACACGTAGTAAACTAGCACCGCAGCTACGGCGTAGATGGAGCTACGAAAAACTAGGGTGCTACGAACACCTACGAAATTACCACCATAAGTTTTTCTCATACATTACCGGTTGAAATAAAAATGCAACTAGCTGAATATTAGTGTCAAACAACGAGATAACACTAGTTAAAACATAGTGTTGTTCTTATAACTTGGTTAGCGTTGCAATGAACATCACGATGGCGGCAAAAGAAAGTATTTAACAACGAAGTTACCGGCAATACTCAGTAATTGCAACGCAACTGAATAAAATGATAAAAACTTTAAAAGTTCCTCGGCTCCCAGTAAATGTCAAATTAAATTGCGCCTGGGCACCAGCGTTTGAAATTGTTTTACATATTTTTCTACTGCTTAAGTTGTTTGTTACTCAAGTTACACTTGTCTTTGATAAGATTTAAACTTTGTCATTATAAGAATGAGAAGAGTATCTGATTTCTTATTGAAATAATTAATAATATTTTTTTTTTTGAAGGGAGCTCCAATTAGGGACTGCCTCGACGGTCTAGTGGTCGCAAATGCTATTACGGGCAGCAGAACACTAGGTCCTGGGTTTAATTCCCGGGTCATGCAATGTGTAATTGGATTGGTAATTTCCCAGTAGTCTGGATAAGTGGCCAGTTATAACAATAGGCTCACACCTGGAAGGTTAGATTTGTGTAAAAAAAAATTGGGGGTTCTGTGAGTCACCTTTGCCTCCCCCTTTAGGGAATGCAAGCATGAGCGTATGTATATTATGTGTTTTTTTATGAAAATACTAGCTTTCCCCGCGGTTTTACTCGCGTAAAGTTAATTTAATGATAGACCCGCCGAAACCTATTGTTTTTAGTAAAAGTATTATAAAACCTATGTTACTCCTTGTAACATTAGCTACATTCCACTGAAAGTCCCTTTAAATCAGTCCAGCAGTTTCGTAACAAACAGACGGACAGACGGATAAAAATATTTAAATTTGTTTTTTTATGTGAGTACATTTATATACTTTTAGTGAAAAGCTGTTAATTTGGAACTGCAAGCAGACACTTAATTTTTATTTATCTGTATTAAATATTGCCTACGAACACTATAGGTGAGTATACGATCGACAATTCGATCGGAGTTGAAACGATTATATATCCTGTGGTGTGGCAAATGTACGGGGTAAAATAATGCAGATTATATAAAAGTATGTCCCACCCAACCATAGCCAGGTATAAAAGCTGAGTTATATTTAATTTCCCGTGCAGTTAATCACATTTGCGCTGCTCTCGCCAACCTGCATTTCCTATTAATCTGGTTTCTGGTTTTCATGTTACCACAAAATAGAAATAAAAGTTTATTGATATTGAACGAACAAATAAGTAATTTTACGGACGGAAAAACAATTGACAATAATTCAGTAAGAACATAATATGTGTGTACAATAAATTGGCTGTCTCGTTGGTCTAGTGGTTAGTACCTTCGCCTGCCGATCACGAGGTCCCGGGTCAAACATTTATATTGGATTTTTCTGTCAAGAAATTCACAATAAAATGCCCGGAGTTTGGAAGTTGGCGTTGTTTCCACCCCCGTGCCTCGGAAAGCACGTTAAGCCCTTGGTCCTACGCCTGATCTCTATCCGGACGTGTCGGATTGCCTCCCATCGGACTATGAGAGTGAGGGAATAAAGAGTGCACCTGTGTTTGCGCACACACTTGTGCATTATAATATCTCCTGCGCACATGGCGAATCCTCGTTGAGATCAGCAGCCGTAACCAAAATTCGGTAGGAGATTATTCCCTCTTGGAGCACATACATAAGCAGAATTACATGCATTTGCATCTCACAGTCTCCTACGTATCTGTTTGTAATTTTAAAAATAACAGCTCTTTTCTAAATGCATATGAATTTAAGTATATACAGTACTGACATTAAAAAACAATTTTGTCTGTCTGTTTGTTCCGGCTAATCTCCGAAACGGTTGGACCGATTTCAACGGGACTTTCACTAGCGGATAGTTTATTTTACAAGGAGTAACTAAGGGTACTTTTATTTTAAAAAACATTAAGGCAACTCAAGCCAACTATGAAACTAAGCTAGAACACAGCTAGTTTTGCAATAAAAATAAAACACCAAATAAATGTAATATTCCAAAGCGAGACTGTTGCATCATTGGGCATTTTTGATATTTTACGATGCCAGCAAGGGCTGGTATCTAAGGAACGTTTGATCTGCAGTAAAATGTTCCGACGTGAAGAATAAAGGTGGTATATAAAACTTGCCCAATGATAACAATATACGAACCGCATAAAAAATTTACAAGCTTATAAAAGTTTTATTTTATCCGTTGATCTGAGGTGTAGATATTTTTTACCAATACAAAGATGGATTATTGTGTGCGAGTGATATAGAGATAGCAGTGATCATCAAAGTATTTACTATCTATAGTAAATCAAACACAGAGAAACCGTAAAAACAAGGAAGACCATATTTTTGATGAAAATTGTTCAATATTTTTCAGAAAAGTCAAATCCGGAGCGATCGTAACCTAAGGAAGTGAATGAAGAGATGCTTGAATGTGGATGAAGCGAATAAAAAAAGCTGTATGTAATGATCGTAGCATGTGGCAAAAGGTGGTCTCTACAATAAGTAGCGTGAGCATATATAGGCAAGGTGCATTGGATTTTCAGAGTGGTAAGCATAAAAATGAGTAGGGTAGGTAAGTACTTAGGTAGATTAATTACATAACAATGTATTGCGTAGGTATATATGTTTTGGTATACACACACAAACACACACACTCGACATGAATGTATTCAGTCATCACAGATGGTAAGCATCGCATATCTGCTTATATGGTATGCACGCCTCTGTATATATGTATGTATGTTGTTTGAACAATAAATCCAAATTAAGATTACCTACTCTAAACTTTACTCCAAGCGTAAAAGAATCTAATTTTGAATAGAGCGTAGATTTATTTAAACAGAAGACACACAAACTGCAAAACTCATATTTTCAATCTGGAGCAAAAATCCTTCTTAATCTTCCTAATCCTTCACCCAGATAAAACCACTCCTGTTCGCAGTTGAATATAATACAGCGTAGATGTAATTACTCAAGAATCTGTTTGAGACGTTTCGGATAACCTAAATGGCAAATTAATGATAGCTCAATCAATCAAATAATATTCATACTATTTCTTAGATCTCCTTTATCGATTAAATCTAGGTCAGGCTTTATCGAATACCAGGTGTTTTTTTAAGATAGGTGGACTTGGGTGTTTATCTATACTTAATATATAAATCTGAAAAGTTCGTTTGCTTGAACACGAACCAGGAACCACTCGTCCGAATTAAAAAAATATTTCAGTGATAGATAGAACCATTTATCGAGGAGGGCTATAGGCCATATATCACGCTGGGACCAATTGCGGGTTAAAGTAAACGTTAGTCCAAAGTATATTCCCCGCGGACGAAGTCGCTGGTAGAAGCTAGTAAAAATATTAAATCAAAACAGCTTAATGCATATGAAAGTATATACGGTACTACTTAAAAAAAACAAATTTTCAAATCTTTTCTCTGTGTGTCTGTTCGTTTGTTCCGGGTAATCTCTGAAACGGCTGGACCGATTTTAGCGAGACTTTCACTGGCAGATAGCTAATGTAACAAGGAGTAACTACATTTATTTAAAAAACATTTAGGGTCGCGGGAATAAATTATATCTACGCGGATGTAACCGCAGGACACAGCTAGTAGGAACTTAGGCTAGAATATTAATATATCTAAGCACTAAGAACTTTATCGTTGGACGATCAAAGTTAATCGGTGGAAATCCCAATGTGGTATTCATGTGACCCGAAGTCGTCGTTCGATAGAACTTCAACTCAATAGGACGTAACTATTCCGTTTTTTATTTGAATATGTAAACACCGCCAACGACTAAGTCTTTACGGCATCGATTCGGTTTTCATTACCTGAATCGGGCTACTGGAGCTGGCGAGAAATTAGCTAACGTTATTATCATAGTAGATTATGTTAAACTTAAGCTCGTATAGCAAGATACATTGTCTAACTTAATGTATGCAGCCGCAGTAAGATGCACGGATACTTCATATTAAGTTATGATGCAACCTCGAGTCATATAGGGCTACGGTAAAATGGTAGGTTGGCATGCTTTTGCAGGTAAAGTGGAAGGCACGAAGTGGAGCACGCGGAAGGTCCCCTATGCGGTGGACAGACCAGGGGGGTAATTCTCATAAAAACTTTTAATAGAAATATCGTTGAAGTTCCAACCTCATTCGATTGCAATCCTATCGAGACTTGGTATTCACGTGATTTCCGATCGCGCTTCGATATACAACGAAACGCTAAAATCGGGACGCAGCTAAGCTATTTACTCAATGATTTGTTACCAGTACCATCAACCTATTTCCTACCAAGTAGTTTTAAACAATTGTAGCACGATTAAATTAACCGACGGCTTAACGTGTTCTCCGAGGCACGGAGGGAACTCGGGCGGCCACCCATCCAATTACTGGCTAGGCTTAGGGTTGCTTTACTTCGCTGATCGAATGATATGCGCAATAGCAACTGTGCCACGAGCTTTCTCTTTGTTGTAATAATGTATGTTCGAAATGGTGGACTCCCACGTGTTCCCATACATATTTCCACGAGTGTAATCGTCGAGTGTAATAGCCAGAGTATGTTTAGGTGACAGGCACATACGGAGCCGAGAGTAATGATATCCGACTCGTAATCCATTGTGAGTGTGTCTACTCTACTATGCAACACTATTCACACTTATATACGTTACGTCATAGTTAGAGAGATGAAGACCAATATTTTTGTATCATAGCAATATAGACAAAACCGCAATATGTTATTTGTCATTTTCAAATGTCAAAATTATAATATCTATGTACATTTTCAATACCTGTCAGATGTATTGCTATAATATCGACTGTCTTTTTTATCTCAGCATAAATAGCCTCCCACGCAGTTGCTACATTTTGACCGCTGTATATTTGACTACCGGACTGGCAGAGTCCGGTTCAAAATAATATAATCTAATCAATGAGGTTTTCTAAAAACTTACGTGCAATGATTTAACACCACGTGTGAAAGAAAGCACATACATATGCTCACGCATGTATTCCCCGAAGGGGTAGGCAGAGGTGTTGTAATCACAACACCCACTTTTCACCGAAGATGATTAAGTGCCATCGTGACAGATGGTGAATCCATCGCCGTCTCAGACACTTTACATACGTCATTGAATTACTTCTCAGAAATATGCAGGTTTCCTCACGATGTTTTTCTTCACCGTAAAGCACGTGGTGTGAAATGTACATAAGTTTTTTTAGAAAAACTCATTGGTACATGCCCCGCTGGAATTCGAACTGCGTCGCTTGCGTAGTAGGCGACTGCTCAAACTTCAAGGCCACCACGGCTCTCTGAAAGAAAGCACGGTGAAGGAAAACTTTGCTTTGAATTATGGATTTGGTCGTCATCTGTCTAACTAGTCTTATCCTTATATTAGGTACAAGTAGTACCTAGTTAAAAACTAAAACAATCAGTCAAAACCCTTTTCTTAGTTCAGTCAAAACTTTGGCGTCGGAACCCAATTTCCTAGGTATTCTCTTAAGAAATGTTTTGTCTGTATCGTGACTACATATTTTACTATTTAATGGTTGTTATACCAATTTAGTAACTCCAACCCCAGTCTGGTCGATTTTACTCCCTTATTACTGCGTCTTGGAAAGCCGCTCATCTGCCACTTTTGATTGTTAGCAACACAAGGTGTTAGAAAAATAATTGCAAGCACTTAGGGATCACACATCGTTTGAAGTGACACACACACAGACGCGCTCATCTGCGACAAAATATGTAGAATAGGCGTAAAGACAGTAAGAGGTGGCAAGTCGTATTTAGTATTTATCGACATTTTTAAAAACTTCTAAACAACGAATAAATATTTTTTTGATAATAAAGAAAACAGTAAAATTTAAATCTTTCAGATTATTATTACGCACGCATTATTATTATCTAAAGAAATAGTCCTAGATTATTTATAGTGTGACTCGAGCAAACTTCCAAAGCGACATAATACGGATTTTTCGAGTTATCCACAAGTATATTTATTCTGCAACTCATAAAATTCGACTTACGAGTACTAGCGGAGATCTCTAGCGAGATATTGGTCGGGTTATTGAATAGCTCGCTCCATGCACCCTGTATTTGGAGATCACTCCAATGAGCACCCAAGTGGAATTGAAAGGTACGCCGGAGTACGCCTGCTGACTTGGATTTAAAAAGAAGATAGTTTTTACTTGACGATTCAATAATGTATAGAAGTATACACTGCAAATATCGAGGTTTAAACTTTGTATTGGGAGATTGTTGTAAAGCAATATTTGAAGCACCTTTTAATGCCGCTATTATCGTGATTTCACGGGTGGATCGCGTAACCCTATTCTTTGCCGGAACAAACAGACGGACAGATTGTTTTTATAAATTATTTCTTTTATGTTAGTACCGTAAGCATTAAGTGAAAAAGTGTTAATTTGAAATTACAATCTGATACTTCAATTTTATTTATCTGTATTAGATTTCTTTACAGGTATAGAGTTCGATATTTTACCTTGTCAATTAATAAAAGCTAGAAAGCCTAGATAAAGCTTAACCTACAAAACACATCACTAAACCTTCTACCCTCTTATTGCAAAATATAATACATAGTAAATAGTCTAAGATAGTTCTTCCCTTAAGAGTAGCTTCATCTCTTTTTGTGAATTCAAAAGGGATAGATGTAGAGTCAGTCTGAGTTTAGTCCAGTTTTAGTTTAAAGTATGATTCATTTTAATCATGGGGATACTGTTCTTAGCCGACGACTATGAACAACATTACTTCCAGAGTTGCCATAATACGGAACTAAGCAATAAAAAAACAGATGCATGTAAAAACAAAATAAAAATAAACACGAAATAATGTGCTATGAGGTATCACATGATGTATCGCAGTGTTGCCATGAATAATTTAACCATTACTACCATACTACCATTCCCAATTTCCTGAGAATGGAAATAATGTTATTTTTTATTACAACACCGAGTTGAAAGCTAGCGATGTGTGTAATCTTTAATCGGGGCTATATTTTTGTATTCAGTTGCTTATAAATTATATTCTATAAAAATACCGACTTAGTCTAGTGGTCGTAAGCGCTACTGCGGAACACGAGGTCCTGGGTTGGGTCCCCGAGTCGGGTAAATTATAATTGAGTGCTTTCATACATGGCGTCACTTAGCGTGGTCCCAAGTGTTCTGCGGATTCGATCTGTCGAGCGTAATTTTTTTCGCCCACGTGGCCTCTTCCTTCTATTTTTCCGGTGACGTTTAGTATCTCGAGGTTATCGCCTTTCTTTCTGGCTACATGACCGAAAAACTTAAGGGTTCGTTTAAGGCATATGGACGATAGTCTAGTTGTTATTCTGAGTTTCCTTGAGTATTGATACGTTGGTCCTTCTGGTTGTCCAAGGGATGCGCATCATTCTCCTCCAGCACCGCATCCCAAAAGCGTCTTGTCTCCAGTCATTGGCTCTGAGCGTCCACCTCTTGTTGGAATATGAACAAGGGATATTCAAACCAAAATGCCGCTTGAGTGACCGTTTCGTATATAAAATGCTGTTCTAGTAAGAAATAAATTAATAATTAATTGTCTGTTGTAGCAAAGCAGACGTGTACACACATTGTGTTGATCGAGTACACACACACACGTCACGGCAACACATTGTTACCAAGTTGGAAACTTACGCTACACTTGCGTACCTATTTTGTTGTTAATAAATTTCATTAAAACTTCTCTCTCACGTCTCCTTACTTAATTAAAAACTGATGGTACAGACTAATTGAATATAGTTTTGTAAGTAAAACAACTGTATATATTATGCGGCACTCGTTTCGGTTCTTATTGCTCTGGGCTTTGGATATCTAGGGATTTACTTTTATTCAAATATTAATTAATTAGGTACCTATTGTTTAAATGTAACGTAAAATAGCCATATTTACATGTCCTGGGCATATGTAACTTGTTACATACTTATAAAATATTTAAATGTAACCGATGCAATCACTCAATTAGTATTTAGTATTCAGTTGCGTACACTCGACCAACGGGGCAAATATCAAGTTAGTATTAAAATCTGTCTTCGGAATTCTTCAGTTGTTGTTATACCTTGGTCATAATAGGCTAAGCATATTTTTTTATTAAGCATGGGAGAATTACTTCCAAAGACAGTCGATTGAACTTTGATAAAATGTAAAGTAAAGGAAGGTAAAACAAACATCAGTACGGAGGAAACTCGCTGCTATAAGGAAATTTACATAAAATTGTAGGACTTAATATTTAAGACCTTTATAAGTAAACGAAGGCGTTTACAAGCAGTTGTTTTGGTACAGTCGAATAAATAAAAACATAAAATTCTTTAAATATTTTTTTTTCTTCAAGTATGGCATATAAATGTGCGGTGCCTGATAGTAAGCGGTCTATATAGGCTATAAAAGTGACCAGCATCACACCAAAAGTATCACTCATACATTGCCTACCTTATGAATAATCTTATATATAATAAATCTCGGAAAAAAAAATCATGAAAATTGTTGGAGCAGTTTCAGGGGCAAAAATAGATCTAGTTAGGTGAAATTTTTGGAAAATATCGTTTTGACCACGTTTTCAAACACTGAAAACCTCATACAATAACATTACAATATGACAGTAAATTTCGCCGACATCTGTCAAGTTATGGTAGCTCAAACGTGAAGCTTCCAGTCTATGGGGCGATAACGAAACTAGAGTACCCCGGTTCGAGAATGACATTCACCAATATTTTTTTTCTTAGTTTTTTAAGCTTATAAAACCGAGCACAGCTCTATCAACCAGGTTCCTACATTAAAGGGTCTAAATATGGTTAGCACAGCGCCTCTCAAATAGAGCGACGACGCTAACTGACGACCTAACTCACCATAAGAACATTACTCTGAGATACCATTAGTTGTTCTTCTGTATTAGTGGTGGTAAACTTTCCAATCGGGCAGCTCAGAATCCCGGTCGGAAAATCGAGTTATAACCTACCTCCCATGTAAATTATTTTATGTAGGTGGCTTGCACATAACGAAATGCGTATAGAAATGGCGAACGAAAGTATCGTGAGAAAACCTGCACACGAGCCTGCAGCACGAGAAGTAATTTAAAAACGTATGCAAAGCTCTGTCTACAAGACACCTTCTGTGAGGAAACGGCGATAAAGCACTTTCATCGGCCCTATCCGAACACCTTTTGAAAAACTCGTATTACTCGAAGAGATGACTTAAATATTTGTGTCTAACAACTACCCAGAGAGCCGTGGTGGCCTCGGGGTTTGAGCAGTCGCCTGCTATGCAAGCAACGCAAGTTCGAATCCCAGCGGTGCCCGTACCAATGAGTTTTTCTAAAAAACTTATGTACAGTGATTTCACACCACGTGCTTTACGGTGAAGGAAAACATCGTGACCTGCATATTTCTGTGAAGTAATTCAAAGATGTATGACTAGTGCCTAAGATGGCGATAGACTCACCATCTGTCACGTTGGCACTTAATCAAATTCGGTGAAAAGTGGGTGTATTGATAACAACACCTCTGCCTACCCCTTCGGGGAATAGAGGCGTGAGCATATGTACAACTACCCACTCGCCATGAAACAGTCTGTTTTCGATATCGGCTGGTCGTACTAAGTCGCGATCATACTCTCCCGTCCCTCGCACTCTCTCTGAGCTCAACGCTATATAGGAGTCCAACTCTGAGTGTGATTGTTAGTGGATGAATGGTAGACGATCATGACGGCATATCTGGTGTATTGCGATACGCCGACATGATCGTATGTGTAATTTTTGTGTAATTGATTAATTGCCGTTCAAAATCTACACTAAAATAAATGTATTTAATCTTCAGGGAAAATTTTAAATGTATGTAGGGTACTCGGTCAAATATACATAAATACTGTTGAGTGGGACTGTACAGTACGGAAAGTTGCCTAATGTCGCTAGACGCTTCAATCAAAATTTAAGTTGATATTGGAAAAGTTCTCCTCGGATGTATATATGCGTAGCAGTAAACCCTTGTAAGATAAGAGTTTTGAAGTAAAAACTTTTCGTACTAGAATCTGCGTTGTTTGTTAACAATACCATCGACGTAGTGACTAGTATACCTGAGGAGGGCGATGGCTGGCATTCTCGTCATACTTGTGAACAGGTACTGCTTGTGAGATTGGTCATCTCAAGTTAGACAATTATACGTAGTACCTACTTTTACTTTTTAGATTCCTTTAAATCGACCGTTGTGTACTGGAACTGTGTCCGTGGGCTTATATGTTTTTATGATTTATATTGTATTACTCAAAATTTAATATTTTTTTAAAGAGTAATTACATAGTTTCTTTCCAGGTTCTTCCCAGTGAAAGCTTCCGAACCTGGCGGTAGGACGTATAATCCTGTGTAATCGAGTCGTTCTGACGATTTGAAAATATTTTTTTATAAGTTTAATCAAATAAAGCGATTTTCCAATTTGAATTTGACAACAAGGCTTAGTGACGTGGTCTCAAACCGTTTTACAAGAAAATCTCGACTCGGGGCATCTAACCCAGGTTCCGTACTACTTATCTGTTTCCTAATTGTTGTTAAAGAGGTAACAGAAATACATTAGCTGTGAAAATTTCAACATAAGATAGTTGAATGACGGTTTATGAGTTACCCCCCGGTGACAGACAGACGGAAAAACGGACCCATTTACTACGATTTTTTATGACGTATGATGATGATATAAAAGAGCCGTAAGAACGTAAGAGACGCAAATTCTCAGCTTAACTCCCCAACTTATGTGCAGTCATTTCACACCATGTGCTTAACGGCGAAGGAAAACATCATGAAGAAATCTGTGTATGCTTAGACATAATTTGAAGGTGGCTGAGACGGCGATAGAATCACTATCTGTCACGTTGGCACTTGATCTTCGGTGAAAAGTGGGTGTTGTTATTACAACACCTCTGCCTTCGAGGAATGCAGGCGTAAATGTATGATGATAATTTAACGTACATGCGATTCATTGTAATTGTTAATCGTGCGTAATAGGCAACTATTTACCAAAGGATCATTGTGCAATTTTATTTTGTCCAAATGTCCATGAATAATAAGGTATGCCTCAATTGCATTAAACAGCATGTTTTCGCCGTTTCGGTCGCACAATACAGCTGTGTGGTCAACAACATTCGCTTGTGCCCGTTTATTCAGTCATTTCATGCTGTAATAAAACATACGTTAGTTTTATTGATGTTCGTTGGTCAAAGAGAACAGCATTGTGTATACATTGTAGGTTAATGATGCGTGTTAAAAAGTAGCGTGAAGTGAAATAATACGAATGTCTTGCTTGTTTTAAATTGTTTTCTGACTTTTGAAGTGTTGGTTTACTTGGGGCTTCGTGGAATTATACCGCAATGTTGAACATAGACGTGTACTTTTTTAAAGAGTGTTTTTTAGCAGGTGACTGCTGCATGAGCTATGAGTTTTTCTAACTTTACGGTGAAGGAACACTGCATATGTCTGAGAAGAAATTCAAAGACATGGATAGGATCAGGAACTATACTGAGGCGGCAATGGACTCATCACGTTGGCACTCTTTCATCATCGGTATAAAATGGGTGTTGTAACGACTCTTCTGGGAGGCAATATTTATTTATGGAAATTCATACATGTGTGTATATGCTCACGCCTGTATTCCCCGAAGGAGTAGGCAGGGGTGTTAAAAAACACCCACTTTTCACCGAAGATGGTTAAGTGCCAACGTGATAGTTGTCGAGGCTACGCTATACTTACGTCTTTGAGTTAGGTATTTCTTATAAATATGTTTCCTTAGTGTACGAACCCAAAGTTTGTACATAAATAATTTAATCAATAACTTATTGTAGATAGTGCAGCCCCGTTCTTCCAAACAATAACAATGATGGCAGACATGCAATATTATATTTATCAAATGAAATACATCAAACCAATATTAAACAATAATAAGATTCAGGTTTCAATATCAATATCAATCTTCAATAGCAAAAACAATATTACACAGAAGAAAAAAAAATTGGGTCTATTTCAAATTTAAAACATATTCTTATATTTAATTGTAGAAGGCCATCAGCAAAATAGGTCCTGGCCTTCTTGCATGCTATAATAAATTAAACACTTAGGATGTTTTCCTTCATCGTAAATCACGCATCAAACTAATTGGTACAGGTAACACTGGGATTCGAACTTGCGTCGCAGTCGCAGAGAACTACTTAAACCCACGACCACGGCTCTGGAAATGCATATAAGTAGCTAAAATATTTAAAATGTCAAAATTTATCTAAACCACCTTTGAATTAATATTTTTTAATTTAAATGCAAAGTACGAAATCCTAGATTACATATATAATTTAAAATTCCAGTAGTGTAGACGGTACTTAACCACACAGTTACATTAAATGCAAAGAGAGCCAAATTTCAGATCATTATTTTTATTTAGAACTCAAGAGAGCAACACCACGGCAAATACTTAGGAAGTTGAGTTACTAACGGAAATGGTTTCGTTTAGTATCACGTTACACGGAGAAGGGAGTTGGAATATATTTTAATGATGTAAATAATTTAAAGCTTCAGTTTGGTTACTATGACTTGAGTATGTTTTTGCTTGCACTTATGTAAGAGTAGGCAAACTGTGTTCTCTTAATTTATAACAATAATAAAGTATTTTTAATAAGAGAAAAGAGCCGTGGTGGCCTTGGGGTTTGAGCAGTCGCCTGCTACGCAAGCGACGCAAGTTAGAATCCCAGCGCGATCTGTACCAATTAGTTTTCTAAAAACTTATCTCCGGTGATTTCACACCAAGTGCTTTACGTGAAGGAAAACATCATGAGGAAACCTGCATATGTCTGAGAAGTCATTCAAAGACGAATGTATAGTTTTTGGGACGACGATCGACTCACCCTCTGTTACGTTGGCACTTAATCATATTCGGTGGAATGTGGGTGTTGTTGTTACAACACCTCTGCTTACCCCTTCGGGGACCCTTTTGCGATAATATGAGTATATTTCTTTTATTCTTAATAAGAGCCGTGGTGGCTGTGGGGTTTGAGCAGTCGCCTACTACGCAAGTCGCGTTGTCACTTAATCGTGTCTGTCACGTAAGCGCTGAACCATCTTCAGTGAAAAGTGAGTGTAGTTATTACAACACCTCTGCCTACCCCCTCGGGGAATGCATGCTCGCATATTGTTAAGGAGTTTTTCCATCTTTAATGTCCCAGTATTAGTACCTGGCTATAGGTATCACCCTCTTAAATGGGATTAACATGGCAAAATGTGGGTGCAAGTTAACCTCTGCCTACCCCTTTAAGGAATACAGGCCTGAGCATTTCTATGTTCAAAACTTTCAAAGCTTAAATGTTCAACTACGCCTTAGTGCTTTGTTTCTTTATGTTGCTTATAAAATTCCTTCTAACTGTGTGACGTCACGCCGTGACACAATTATTTCGATTTATTACGCCCCATAGGAATGTTGTCCAAGTTATTAATTAACAAACACCATGTAAACGTACTTGCATGGCATAGTTGGAGTTATTAATTCCCTGATTTAGATATGTAAATAGTTGCACGTAATCACCTAGGCCACAAACGGGATTATACGAAAACACTGTAACGGTATAATTAACTCGGCTTACATACAATCTATATTAATATTATAAAGAGGAAAAATTTGTATGTAAGTATGTTTGTAACGAAATGGCTCAAAAAGTACTGTAGCGATCTTGAAAATTCTTTCAGCGATGGGTAACTACATCATCAGAGAGTAACATAGGCTTTAATTTATTCCCACGGGAACGGGAACTACGCGGGTGAAACCGTGTGACGTCCGCTATAAATTGTGTAAAGCTAAAATTTTATGATGCCCGAGTAGTTTCTTGGTGTTACCAGCATTTATTGGCTAAAAGTCCCGTCACCAGATATGAGCGCGTATCATGAATTTATTTTATAAGCCTTAGTCGAGGCTATGCGCAGTATTCCCACTATTTTCATATCATACCATTTATATAAGCGCTTACCGACCTTCTGGCTCCATTATCCATAGGTACATCTATGCATCTATCTATACAGAGAAATACAATGGAAGTGTCTGTTTGTCATTTCACTAAAGACATAGTAGTATAAAGTACATATGTATACGGTACTGATATAACAAAAACAATTTATATCTGCCTGACCGTCTGTCTGTTTGTTCCGACTAATCTCCGAAACGGCTGGACTGATGTATATGGTACTTTCTTTGGCAGATAGCTAATGTTACAGGGTGTAAGGGCTTTAAAAAAACATAAGGGTTCCGCGGGTCACCCATGAAATGAACTCAGGCACAGCTAGTTGCCCTATAAACTCAATATATTGTATTTTAATGAGGTGGTATTTTTTTCGTCCTTTATAAAAGCCTTATCTGGACCTGACTTTATCATTTTCACATTGATGGTATTTGCCATCTCCCTGGCCTTATATACCGGGTATTGGGATCAGCATTGGATTTAACCCGTCTTTTATCTGCAAAATTTAAACAGTTGTTAAAAACCGGTGGGATTTCAACGTATTGCCGTTGTAGACTTAATCCACCTGGCCACTGAGTATCCGCAATTAATTTAAGGCTATTAATACACGGATGTTTGAAAGAGCAAGATCGACTGATTCATGCAGCAACTGCGAATCAAACTCCATTCTTCAATGCAAAGTACTTCTACAAAAGTAAGGAAAGGGGCTCTGATAAGGTTATCCGGCCCTGGTTCTCTTAAGCGGTCCTGTTTGATTGTAAGTAACAAATAAACAGTACTGCTCGAGAGTCAACATCACTTTACCAACGGCAACTTTTAGCAGTTATACTTGACTGCTCGAATTCTTACATACATACATACTAATCTCTACGCTCACGCTCCTATTCACCGCAGATGATTAAGTGCCAACGTGACAGATGGCGAATCCATCGTCGTCTCAGACACTATATATACGTCTTTGAATTACTTTTCAAAAATATGCAGGTTTCCTCACGATGTTTACCTTCATCGTAAAGCACGTGGTGTGAAATGTACATAAGTTTTTTATAAAAACTCATTGGTACAGGCCCCGCTGGGATTCGAACTTGCGTCGCTTGCGTAGCAGGCGACTACTCAAACCTTAAGACCACCACGGATCTTATATTCCTACTAGCTGTACCCTGCGGCTTCACCAGCATAGACTTAATTTAATTCCCGCGGAACCCTTAATGTTTTTAAAATAAAAGTAACCTAAGTTACTCCTTGTAACATTAGCTATCTGCCAGTGAAACTCCCGTTAAAATCGGTCCAGCCGTTTCAGAGATAACACGGTACAAGGAAGAGAAAAAAAATAAAAATTGGTTTTTCTATGTCAGTACCGTGTATACTTTCATATGCGTTAAGTCAAAAGGTGTAATTTTGAAATGACAAACAGACACTCCAATTTTATCTATCTGTATAGATTATACCAACGATGGTATAATTTAAAAACATAAGTAACACATGAAGTTTTCAGTATTGGCAGAGGGCTGTACGTAAACGGCGTACAATTGGTGGGTTTAGTCTAAACACCGCATAAACACGCCAAGCTGTTTTGCATTGTAAATGCCGATATGGAGGCAACCGGTGTAAAAAATACCCACTGTGCTTGGGAAATCCAGTATCAGCAAGAACTGTAAACACCTCAAATATTCGTTTAATTCTGGGGTCTATTTATGCTGGTCGATCCACATGTCAATCCGAACGTTTATTTTTCCAGTGTTGTGAAGAAACCTCGCTTAACTGTGAAAGGATTGTGTGGACTAGCTGTAGGCGAATTTACTTGTGGTATATTTTTTTAATAAACAACATAAATTATCCTACGATTTTACTTACAAGAGCAAGTGATATGGTGATTCTCTCAGATTTTTTTAGCTTTGATGTTTAGTTTTACGTTACAAAATTTTTACTTCAGAGCTGCGAAGCTCTCCTTAAACTGATGATGATTTTACTAAACTTGGCATTTTTAATGTCAAAGTCAAAGTCAAAAATATCTTTATTCCATTAGACTTTTTACAAAGTGCTTCCAAATCGTCAGAATGACATAATTATTCACGATTATACATGCTACCGCCAGGTTCGGAAGGTTGCTTTTACTGTGATGAACCTAGAAAGTCGAGAAACTCAGTAATTACCCTTTTCAGAAATGTTATGCAATTTTAAAAATACAAAATAAATCACTTAAGAAATATAAGCCCATGGACACAGTTCCAATACACAAATGTTATTTAAATGCACAAAGCTACGGAAGGAATGGAAATATTTGAATATCCCTTCTCAAAATCTTATCTAAATGTATTATACTAAACTTCTGGATTGGTTCATGAGAAAGTCAACGTAAGGACTTGTTTTTCCATTAAGGTTCGAATGGCAAGGCACAGGTTGTAAAACACCTCATCGAAATTGTGAAGGTGGTCGAGACAAATACTGCACCTGTTTTTAGAAAAACTCATTGACTTTTCACCAATGCTCTTGGAAGGCTTAGGTATTTTTTTTTCGCGGAAAGCTATCTACACTGATAGATAAAAAGTGTATGTTTATATTTCAAAATTTACAGCTTTTCACTAAATCCATGTGAAAAAATAAACGGTAGACAAATGAATAAACAAACGCGGTGGCCTTGAGGTTTGAGCAGTCGCCTGCTACGCAAGCGACGCAAGCTCGAATCCCAGCGGGGCCTGTACCAATGAGTTTTTCTAAAAAACTTATGTACAGTGATTTCACACCATGTCATTTACGGTGAAGGAAAACATAGTGAAGAAACCTGAAAAGTAATTCAATGACGTATGTAAAGTGTCTGAGACGGCGATGGACTCGCCATCTGTCACGTTAGCACTTAATCATCTTCGGTGAAAAGTGGGTGTTTTGGTTACAACACCTCTGCCTACCTCTTCGGGGAATACAGGCGTGAGCATATGTATGTAAAATAGATCTCTGTCTATCTGTCTGTCCGTTGGTTCTGGCTAATCTCTGAAACTGCTAGACCGATTTTAACAGCCTTTTTTTTTTTTGTTGACGAGGGGGAAACCTTCAAAAGGTCCCCGACCGCCCTGGGAGAGGCAGATCGGGGTATGTGGGATTCTTACCGCACTAAAATCCCCCCGGTGGCCGTCCTCAGTGCTTAGGGGGGACTCCGGGTACTCTAATAGAACGCACCGGTGTCCCCCCACACTTTGCCGGGGCACATCCCCGGGGCAGCTGTAGGGCCGCCCCTGGAGACCTCGCTGTGCAAGGCAGCGCGAGCCACATCGCGCTGCCACCTTCCCGGGCCCGCGCCGGTGGTCAAAGCTCCCACCCCGACCACCGCCAGCAGGCCCTCCGGCCCCCTTTTAGTCGCCTCTTACGACAGGCAGGGGATACCATAGCCATATTCTTAGACCCTGGCTATTGGGTGGAGGACCGATTTTAACAGCCTACCTTAAGGCTACTTTTATTTAAATGAAAATAGGATTCCGCGAAATAAAGGTTATTAAATTAAGTCTACGCGGGTGAAACCGCGGGGCACAGTTAGTCGTAAATAAATCTATTTGAACCCAACCGTCCGATGTTTATGCAATAACTGAACGCACCTGGTTTGAGTGGTCAATATTTTGGCGGCCCTTAGTTGGCAGCAAAAATGTAAAAGAAATTTATGAATTTAATTTTTAACCGCTTTATACCAAAGCTCTCACGTTTTGTATGGAACAGTCCATGACGTGGCCCATTGTTCACGTGTAGGACGTGTATGGTCAGTTTATTTAGGGAAAAAGTTCGGTATTCGAAACCTGGGTATTTGGAATAAGGACCACTTAGCAATTAGGCACACGAATAACAACGCCTAAAGGAAAGCGAACGTATTCTATTATTTCCACTAGGTAACGCTATTCTATCTATCTAAACGTTATTCCTCGTATTTTAGGCGAAAATATTCAAAATCGTAAATTGAATAGGAAGAAATGTACCTTTTCAAGGAACTTCTAGTACTTATTTTACTTAATATGTTACTAGGAAATATAAAATGTATATGAGACAGTTTTCAAGAAATAATTGTAGGCTTTCGTTCAACTATAAATTTCGCTTGTAGAAATGAAAATATTGCATGCCTACAGTTCAAACTATGTTGATATTCGCATATAAGTCATTCAAATGGGAGTGAATACAGATATGACTGCTAATAGAGAGAAATGGAAGAGAATGACACATTGCGCCGACCACAAATAGCATTCGATAAGGGCAGGAGGATGATGATATAAATAATTCAAATAGCACAACCTAATTCATTAGATTGAAAGAACTCCATTTAAAATTACAGCTTCAAGAGAGGCAGGTTACATATATTTGTACATATATTGTGAAGGCTCTTATTCTTGAAGGCTTATTGAAGTACAACAATGGATCTCGAACAATATACTTGAGGTTTACTCCGTATTGTGTCGGGCCCCGGGCGATCCATAACATCCAACATATCTTATACATACACAGCTTATATTATGTACGAACCTATATTTATATATTCAGGGGGCCTACCACCGTCGGTTTAAGCAGAGCGTATTAAGAACTTATTTTCAGCTTTGACGTTTCATATTGGTACCGTAAAACTAAATGAACCGTAAAATTAAATGACGAACGTATTGACTACATACATCTTAGAAAATATTTCACGATAATTTACAGTCAAATGTTCAGGCGACATTTGCACATTAGATACGTCATAAAAATTTACATAGATCTGTAATTTAGCGAGGCGGCTTAATTTGATGTATGTCTACCATCAATTTGGCTTAACAATCATTTGTGTAAGGAAGATATAAAAGGAGCATTCGTTCTGGTCCCTTATTTCTATTTGCAGCAGTTTTACTAATACATTATGGGAATTATAGATCATTATTCAACTATATAAATTCAGCATATATTTTTCTATTTACAAAAAAGTTTGCACATTTTACATTAGATAACGATAGACACTAGGTAACATGTAAAACGAATCTCAGTATGTTATAATGCATGAAGTTACGCGATTTTTATTTCATATATTTTTTTTAATTAACGTGATTTTAAGTTACACTTCGATGAGTTATTTAAAGGCAAATTGGTCAAGGTTGACACGTGGTAATACCTGTGTAAAGGCAAACTATAGGGCGAGTTATGTTGACAATATTAATCGCACTTTTGAGTTCCGTTTAAGCAAGCGTTATAAAAGCTCAGTTGGAAAACTCAAATCAAATCAATGTTTCGCCAACATAGCTCAAAAGACAGTATGCAAATTCGACAATGTCGGTTAAACAAACGCAGGCACATAAACACTTAATACCCAGATTAAATCCGAAACAACGAGCGGAGTAACGACGCATTAATCTAGTCCAAGGAATACAATTATAAGCAGGCTTATTTATGAAGCATTCATTGGCCTTATAAACGCCGTCAACAAACACCTAACAGATTATTTTAAATTAAGCCATTAATTAATAATAAAGGCATCGCCTTGAAAAACAGCCTACCTAACTAATTTTCAACACGGCTCAATGGAACATTTAATTAAGTTGGTTTTTTTTAACTTTTTTTCCCTCTCTACCTTTTGCTAACAATAATTACAAGTTTCCACTTCTTTGATCAAATTTTCTGTGTACATAGACGGGGTAATTAATCGCTATGAAAGATAAAAATGGCTAAAATTTACTTTGTAATAAGATCCTTTAATAACAGAGGTATTTTGGAGTGGGTACTAGGATACTGTTCTTTGTTAAGGAGTAGATTATTGTACTGCTAGTTCTCCTAAATATGTAATTACGTAAATGGAAAATTATAAGTTTGTTGTATTTAACTTAAATCTAGTACAATGAACTAAGCGAAGAAGAAAAATAAAATAAAAACTATAAATAGAACAGATATATTAATTTTTGTCTGCGGGAATGGTGCCCAGAAAGCTGGCTGCGCTACCTCGCTGGATCGCTAAACTAATCCTCAGACGGTCGACAGTCACCAGAGATGTCATCCAGGCGTTTTGAGAAATCCTTAAAAAGTACTTTCGCATTTGGCCCACATTCTTAGCATATAGTACCAACAGCCCTCGTTGTTTTATTAATAGGCACAAATGATCTATACTTGAGACTAGCTCGCATCCGTTTTTTCAGGCGGAGCCTTATTTGTTTTATATAAAAGCCTCAAGAAGTCTATTTTACTTCTTGAAACTTCAGCTATCTGCCAGTTAAAGTCCCGCTAATATCAGCCCCGCCGTTTCCGAGATAAGCCTGCAACAAACAGACAGACAGACTGAGATTTTTTTCAAATCGGTTCTTTATTTATTTTACACGTTAACACTTTAACGTATTTAGTGAAAACCTGTTAATTTGGAATTACATACATACACTTAAATTGTATTTATCTGTATATCAGGAACAAAACTTTATCCATTGTGAGTACGACAAAAAATCTTCTCTAACGGTATTAACTTTGATCCTATGCACTTTTTTTACCTAAAGTAAACGAATATAAAAGGGTGTTTATTCTTCTCTGAACCATTTATTTTCCTTTCATTTCAATAAATTCACATAAAACTTTCTCGTTTAATTTCACAGGGATCATAATTAACCCCGACAGGCACAGTAAACTTCCGCAATGCCCAATTAATTAAGTTGAAGAAAAAAAATATAACATCATAAAAAAAAAAAATTCATCACAAGAAATTATTATATTTCTTTGACCATCTCGTTTGTTTTGGGTATAGTGAAGGAGAACGGCGTGACGAAACCTTCATGTGCCTGAGAAGTAATTCAATGTAATGTAAACCTATGTATGGTGCCTGAGACGGCGATGGACTCACCCTCTGTCACGTTGGCACTTAATCATATACAGTGAAATGTAGATATTGTTGACAGCACCTTCAGCGATGGCGAGAGCTTATTTTTTAAATACGCGTTTAGATATAAGACGCGGATATGGTCATTTTAAATTCGTATATAACATTTTACTTTAATAACTTATAACTTCGCATGTCTCTACAAAAGTGTGCATGTTTCCTCACGATTATCACACACACAATATAACTCTAAAAACCAAGGTGGCTATTGGGACGTGAAGATATAGTGAGAACGTTTTATAGCCATTAACTTCGTCGCAATCAAAGGTACAATGTTTGCCTTAACACTCGTATACAACCCATTATACCGTAGTGAAGTGCTTTTGTTGCAGTTACCAACTCTCCACCGAAAGGACTTTGAATTTCCAACGCCGCGCCGTCCTATACGCATCGATTGGTGCAACTAGTCGAAGCTCGGTTGCTAACAAAGTTCTGTTCTCCCTTCTAATTACCAGCGACACGAGACGAGGCCAAATTACCTTTGACTCGACAAAGCGCAGACAATGTTTACCAACCTTATTTCATTGTACACGAAAATTTTACTGAACAAATTAGCAACGTCATTATTTTGTTCACGTAAATTGCCTACTTGTTCAACCCTGCGAGTTACTTAATTACAAAATTGTCATGTGTCACGACACCTGTCAAAGTTTCTTGGAACGAGGATGACAACGGCTGGAGGCAGAGTGGCCTTCCGAAATGATCTTATTTGCAAATGTCGAGCTTTTCTGATACGATAAATGACCCATTTTTAGAAGTTCTCGTGGACACGTACATTGTGACATTAGTTTCCGAACGCGGCTTCGTCCGCACATAATATACCATAGGATTCCCTTATTTAACTAATAACTAACAGGCCATGACCTTTTTAAACTTATTCTTTACATACAAAATATAAAACACAAATGTTATTTTTTATAAAATTGGTGGGTAAAAAGATATTGGATTGGGTATGAACAAATTATTATGTGCTACATAAACTTTAAAATCAGATCACACATTGTGTTTCAAATACCAATTTGGCAAGTAGCCATATCGATTAAAAACCGAACCCTTGGTTTACTCCAATATCTAAGTTCATAGCAAAAATAGGGGTACATTTATTTGGGAATCAAAAATAAAAACGTTTATAAGCTCTTTAATTCTCCGCAACTATACGTCAACGAATTGTAGAGCATATTATAAGTTATTCAAATTAATTCCGTTTATAATGTCCCATATTAGTCCTGTAATGTATTCATACTAATTAGAGGGCAGATGCTTGATTATACGCGACGTATGAGAGATTGTATGTCCCAGCGACATATCAATCAATTTATTCGATCAATCGTATGACATAGACGGTAATGAACTGAACGGGGCGAGAGATGTAATTTATATCTTAGTGGAATATGTTTATGGTAGGATTTCCGTTGACAGTTGATGTTGTTATGACCCTGATAAAGTCATGTTTATGTTGCTTTGTTCGTTCGTAATATTCTGAATGAATGCGAAATAGGTTATTAGAAATGACATCACTGAGACGTGGAGTGGAGTCGTTGAGCATGCAATGGTTATTTTCTTTATATGTTCACAGAGTGTAACACTTAATAAGAACCATGGTAGCCGTGCGGTATGAACAGTCGCCTGCTGCGCAAGCAACGCAAGTTCGAATTCCAACAGCCTGAAGTGAAAGTTTTTCTAAAAACTTTTGTACGGGGATTTCATACCACGTACTTTACGGCGAAGGAACACATCGTGAGGAAACCTGCTTATATCTGAGTAATTCAAAGACGTTGTGCCTGAAACGGCGATAGACTCACCGTCTGTCACGTTGGCACTTAATCATCTTCGGTAAATAGTCGGATAATACCTACTGATAAAAACACAGTGCTCAGAAAAATTATAAGTAAAAAATATTGATTATTTCCAAACTCTTTCGTGGCGTTCGACTGTCATTTTCAAATTTGTACTTTTTCTACACTAATATTATAAAGAGGAAAACTATGTTTTTTTGGTTGTAATGAATAGGCTCAAAAACACTGGACCGAATTCAAAAATTCTTTCACGATTGGATAGCTACATCATCAGCGAGTAACATAGGCTTTATTTTATCCCTGTACTCCCACGGGAACGGGACCTACGCGGGTGAAACCGCGTGAGGTCCGCTAGTAAATTATATTTGTTAATAATTTCCAGTCCTTTGGTATTTTCATTACATTAGTTTTTCATACCTTTATTTTCCCGTTTCCCCGCGCAGGGGCCTGTTAGCTGTTGGTGCTAATTGTCCAATAATTACAGTGAGCAAAAACTCCCTGTAATCAGTGTCTTGTGTCCTGGAAGAGGCTAATTTCTTCCTAATTGACGTGTTTTTTCCTCAAAATCTTTCCCTGTTTACCCCATTAGTGCAATTTACTCTTTCCTTCTATTGTAACCTTTGTCGTTTTAATAAAGGCATATTAACTAGGGGTCGGGAGATACGTTTTTTTTAAATTAACTATAATTTGGTACATATTTTTTTTCAATATCAACCTTCTTACCTTATAACACAGTTGTAAAACTATCCGCAGTTGTTATAGTTTATCTATTGTCTGTAGAAATATTTCCTGGAATATAGATTATTATTATTATCATCTACAAGAGGTGAGATTATAAAAAGTATATGAGTACAACAACCCAAAAAACCTACAGAGTAATCTGACTTTTTACTTTGTTAATTTATATCGACATACTAGCGGTCGTCACGCTATTTCACCCGCGTATTTCCCATTCCCGGGGATAAAATATAGCCTATATTAATCAGTGATAATGTAGCATTCAAATGGTGAAAGAATTTTGTTAATCGGTCCAGTACTTTTAGCCAATTCTTTACAAACATACCTACATATAAACCTTTCCTCTATATCATATTATTAGTATAAGTATATTAGTTTTGTGCATTGGAACTGTGTCCATGGGCTTACAATTCTTAAGTGATTTATTCTGTATTTTTACAATTGTATAATATTTTTGAAAAATAGTATCTACTGAGTCTCTTACAAGGTTTTTACAGTAAAAGCAACCTTCAGAACCTAGCGGTAGCATGTATAATCCTATATAATTATGTAATTCTGACGATTTCAAAGTACTTTGTTAAAAGTGTAATCGAATAAAGATATTTTCGAGTTAAATTAAAAAGTATATTTTTTTATTAATCGATTTCAGAAAAAGGAGGAGGGTTCTCAGTTCGACCATATATATTTGAATGAGCAAGTTTTACTATTTTAAACATATTTAGGTTTAGTAATCTAACAGAAACTCACAACAAGTTTAAGATATTACTCAAATAGTTTCAAACATAAAGTAGGAATTGTTTAGAAATTCAAGTGCGTAACTTAATTAACGGCATTGGGCCCTGGGGCATGAGCTACTTTAAGAAAAGACGTTTGCTTTTACTCTATGTATATTATATAATGTATAATGTATATATATGACACTATTATTATTATTGTACATCCGCGACTTCGTCTGCATGGAATACATGTTGAAATTGTTTGAAATCCAGTAACTATTCTTAGTTGAATATATGAAAATGTATTGAATCTAATTTCAATCTCTTATTCATATCTCACCTTTAATTCTTTGAAAGCCTATTTATACCTCCTCTTTGATTTATATCAAAAACCAGGGACTCCTATAATATATTTAAGACTCTTCCGGTGAATGATGGAAATTCGTAGATTGAGCTCAATGGAAATATATATTTGTAATTATATTATACGGTAAGTATACATTTGAGTGCTCCTTTGCACATAAATAAAGTTGAAGTGTCTGTTTATAATTCCACAGTGACAATTTACACTGATACATTTTTTTTGTCGACTTGGCACATAGATGTGGAATTGATGAAATGAGTTTGTATGCGATAATTAAAGGCAATGATTAAAAAGTTAAAAATGGAAGTTGAAAATTAAAAAGAAATGAGAATGACAGATAAGAAAGACGATGGAAGACGTGAACGACGAAAAACAGAAGTATTATTTTATTTTCATTTTATTGTGTCGTCTTCTCTTTCGTATCTTCTCTTCTTGTAAAGAAGACGAAAAGACGAAGTAAAGATATCGAAACGCTTATTATACTATTGTTTGGGAAAATACGCCAAACTACATAGATCTTAAACACTTTTTATTGTTAATCCTACGCGAGTAAAACCGCGAAGCACAGCTAGTATATATATAATACGAGTTAAGAAACGATTAAACTTATAATTCTAAACTTGAAAATTATAAAAATTAAGAAGAACGCGTGATCATTAAAAAAGTTACCATAATTAAAAAATAATTTCGCCACGATATTCAACCTTTGTTTTCTTCTCTTTGTAGTATAACTTTACCTTTTCAATTAATTTTTCAAAAAACTAGTATAGATATTAGTATAGATGTATATCAAAGTAAAAATTTAAACGGATGGAGAAGCAATACTGGCAAATTAAATATTGAAGACTAACGAGTTATTTAAGACGTTTTCCATTGAAGATTGGTAAAGGATAATATTGACATAATCTCGCTAACAATACTTGAGCAACTATTCAGCCTTTGTTCGCGTTTCGAACTTACAAGGAAACGAGATTCTACCAGATTCTTGCTTTAAACTACGGAGTTTTGACGGAGGAGCTACGAGCTACGACTCTACGATGCTACGCCGCTACGGGAACGCTACGCCAAAAGCAATTTTCATTTTGTAATACTACCTATATACAGGGGCGTGCATTCCATACAAACAAATAAGTAATGCTTACCATTTGTGATGACCTCATACACTCGTGTCATGTGTGTGTGCCTATACTAAAACTACCTACGCTGCGCCACATTGCTATGTACTTAAGCTGCCTACCTACCTACTTATTGTTTGAAAATCCAATGCACGCCGCTGTCTATATAAATATATATTAGTATGTGTCTATTGAATTTAAGACCTTAGAATTTGCCTTCAAGCAGGAAGAGAAGGTAAAACGAAAAGGACACCTCTGATGCTACATAGAGTAGTTGCTTACCATCAGATGCGTTGTTTGATTGGTGTCTGTCTTTAATAATTACTTGTGTCTAATTGGCATTGCATGTCGTATTAATTATTTAATAAATAAATAAATATTAAACATACATACATATGCTCACGCCTGTATTCCCCGAAGGGGTAGGCAGAGGTATTGTAATCACAACACCCACTTTTCACCGAAGATGATTAAGTGCCATCGTGACAGATGGTGAATCCATCGCCGTCTCAGACACTTTACACACGTCATTGGTGTGAAATAACTGCACATAAGTTGTTTAGAATAACTCATCGGTACAGGCCCCGCTGGGATATAAATATTAGAACATTATTTCATGATCAAATAAATATAATATGAGTGTGAAAAATCTTGGAACCAATTTATATTCCCGAAATTGTTTTTCAGTATTGCGCAATATTGTGCAACGTCGTTCATCATTTTAATGTGCGGAAAAAATATGCCGGATGTACCTTGTTAGGGGAGTGCTTGCAAACAGGAAAACGGCTCGACCCTCTCTCACACCAAACTATCATCTCTCAAGTTTATTCAGGAGAATTTACTAATATTATAACGAGGAAGGATTTGTTTCTTTTTATTGAATAGGCTCCGAAACTACAGGATCGAACTTAAAAATTATTTCAGCAATGAATAGCTTTTATCCACGTATTCTCACGGGAACGATAACTATGCAGGTGACACCGAGTGCCGTCCGTTAGTATATCATAAAGTCTCAGGAACTACGGGTTTGAATCGAAAAAATATTTTTTGTGTTGGTGATTCATTGAGGAAGGCTTTCTTCTTCGTGTTCACGTCTTCCCAAAGTTATAAGAGTCCCTTAATAATACGGTACTTCTGGGTAAGAGCAATAGCTGTACAGTAGCCTTCTCAAGATCTGAGCGCTCAGCGAAAATATTGGGGATAACTGCGCATGTATTTGCGTCGCCATACAGACTCATAAAATGATACTGCGAATTCAAGGTCAGCGCTCATAAATCGTGATGGGCCCTGTAAATATACGATGCCGATCAATTTCCAACCCATGCGTAGCCCTTGTGTGTATTGAGCACAACGAAGGATTGCACCGTTACGCTGCGGTGTGCACCGCGGCCAGTTTAATCGCCCCACGCGCAGGAAACACCGTTTACCAAGTTCGTCATCTCGACGTGTGAAAATGTACTACTTAACCGAGCTAAGTTGATTAAAACACAAGGTTAACTACATTAACTCCGCCGAATTCGTTTCGCGTTAGATTGCTTTTGTGCAATAGGGGAACAGTCACGAACAGTCAACTCGATAGAAGGTTGGCGCGTGTTTGCGTGATTCTGCATGATCCAGTCGCTTACCATATGAAGTATATTTATGTATTACCAGTTGTGCCCCGCGGTTTCACCCGCTTAGACTCGATTACATGGCTGGTCCACGAAACCCTAAATCTAAATATATATAACTCAAAGGTGACGATATATCTGACTGGCACAGTGATCTATCAACGCACAGCCCAAACCACTGGACGGATCGGGCTGAAATTTGCAGCTAGATGTTATGACGTAGGCATTTTTTTATTAATTGGTTAATGAATGTCAGTACCGTATATACTTTCATATGCATTTAGTGAAAAGCTGTTAATTTGGAATTACAAACAGACACCTCCCCAAAGGGGCAGGTACAGGTATACTTAAAATAATGTTATATGTACCTGTATGTGAGCGAGTATTACCCTCTATTTCACATAGAAACGCTACAAGGGAAGTAAACGCAGCAAAGAAAACGAATAGATATATTGTACGTGTAAGAAAATGATGTATGTAATTTAGGAGGTGAATGACATATTCATCTCTCTCTCCCCAGTAACCTTTATTAAACCTTTATGAAACGATGTCACCACCTTCATAACCTAACAAATGAAAGAAAAAACAAAAGCTATTTGATCAACAGAAAACACAGGCCAGTAGATGAGGTGGTGTTTATTTTCATACATTTATTCAACGGGTCAAGAGTATAGCGTAAATTGCATATATCTACGGCTCAGGGTATCGCGGCGAAATTGGCCAAACGTAGTTTTTATGGAAAGTTTATGGGGTCGTTGTGATCCCTTTTCAGGGCAACCCTGTATTAGTTCGGAGAGGTAAGGACAAAGGGAACTGACGTCGTCTGGGACCATTTTGCACTGATGGGGTCCTACCAGTGTGCCCCGCGAATTGGCAACGTTCTCATAGTGAGGGAAATAAAAACCAGTCGCGTGAGAGGACTCCCTCACGCACCGAGTCACAATAATAGTTGTATTGTACGTACTTACAACTAACCTCCACCCACGGATTCGCTTGTGCGGACTTGGAGAATTAAAACTATGGATTTATAGTAAATGAAGTCGTGATTTGTCGGATTAATATAGGATTAGCCAGGGTCTAAGAATATGGCTATGGTATCCCCTGCCTGTCGTAAGAGGCGACTAAAAGGGGGCCGGAGGGCCTGCTGGCGGTGGTCGGGGTGGGAGCTTTGACCACTGAGCCGCGGGCCCGGGAAGGTGGCAGCGCGAGCGAGGTCTCTAGGGGCGGCGGGGTACAGCTGCCCCGGGGATGTGCCGCGGCAAAGTGTGGGGGTTTCCTTCACCGTAAAGCAAGTGGTGCGAAATCTTTGCACAATAAGTTTTTAGTAAAACTAATTTGTACAGGCCGCCGGGAATCGAAATTGCGTCGCTTGCGTAGCAGGCTACTTAAACCACATGGCCCCCATAGCTCTTCAGAATTAAAAAATCTATTAGAAGGAGCATTATGAAAAATTCATAAAGAACACACCGTCCAAATTTCATGTGTCTGGGACCAGCGGTTTAGTATGTCCGTTGATTGAAATATCAGCGAGTCAGGACCTTGAATTTTATTTGAAGAAGGAATAAGAAAAATATTTAATTATGTATTTAAATCACATGCATAAGCGTACTTAATGCCATAGACACTCTGCCAGTCAACCTTTGCGTGATGCAGAGACAGACTACAACGTGAAAACAGAATACATGGAGAACAAGTCAAAATCGAAGGGGAAAGATGATCGGGCACCGTGAACGACATGACAGCTTCTTTAAAAAACATAATAGAAGGAAAGGTAGAAGGGAAGAGAGGAAGACCAAGGCTAACATAGGTACATGAGACAAGTTAAGGATAAGGTGTCTGTCATGACGTATAAGGAGGTCAAAGAGATTGCACTGGACAGAGACAAATGGAAAGGGTTGCACCGGTTACACCGACAAGATTACTCTTAAATTCATGATGATGAAATAATATACTAAATATAAAATACCTATATACTTATTTACAGTGACCACACAATACATAATATATAACATAAATAAATATTCAGATAAATAAATACATAATACATACATACTAATACACATTATTTAAGTATTTGATTTGTTTCGGATTCCTTCGCGAGTCTGACACTTTAACCGGGTTTTATTATTTATTGCGTTTTTAACGCCCCTATAAATTACCGGTTTTATTGAAAGCTTTTTAAAACACAAAAGAAGGTATCTTTTGTGTTTCCTACTTTAATTTTGTATAGGATAGTAATTTCCAAAGTCCTTTAATACCGGTGTAGTAGGTAACACGTTTATAATAAACCGTGGCAGGTGGCAGCCGACCACTAAGCTACGGTCATAAACTTGGACTATCTTCTCTGCATAGTAGTTGGTTTAATAACCGATGAAGCTACATTATGTTTTAGGAAACAAAAGTGCAAATACAAATCAAAATCAAAATCAAAAATATCTTTATTCGATTAGACTTTTTACAAAGTACTTTCAAATCGTCAGAAAAACACGATTACATAGGATTATACTTGCCACCGCCAGTTTCGGATCAGATCATATCACCATTCATCATGATGTTGCGTCGTCATCATTATGTAATACTAGCTGTACCCCGCATTTTCACCCTTAGCTTAGACTTTAATTCGCGGATCCCTATGTTACTCCTTAAAACACAACTTTCTGACAGTGAAAGTCCGGTTGAAATCGGTCCAGCCGATTTGGAGATTATCCAGAACGCACAGACAAACAGACATACGGAGAAAAAAAATCAATATAAGTTTTTTTATATTAGTACCGTATATACAGACACTTCAATTTTATTTATCTGTATAGGTTTATAGATTGATATACGCGTTCTTTCTAAAGCATACTCTGTCTAAAGGATTTAAAAAAAAACTAAAATACCGATTATAAAGACGTTTTCAGTATTCCATAAATTCATTCAAGATAAGCTGATCGTGTAAGTAATATATACAACATTTTTGTCTGCAAATTTACTGGACCATAAAGAAGTTTATGGAAAAATCGCAAACACAAAGAAATTTACTACAGCCGCGCGTAGCCAGTCGTCTCGTTAAGTATAAATATTAAAATATTCTGACGCTATCAATCGCGATACTTAAAAAAACACATTGATGCAAAAAAGTATACGAATAAATCATATAATAGTAACTATCTTTACCGATCCACATGGAGCTTGAAAATGTATATTTTTAAACCAAGCTTATGTTCATGAAGTAAACTAAGCGTTAAATCTTCTTTATTACCAGCAGTTTTATATTCTCGCGAACAGAGTTGATTTTATTGAAGCGTATAACTAACGTAACAGATAAGTTCAGTTTGAGAGCTGCTCTTAACTATCCGTTTAAAGTTTTTCCAATAATTATGACAGGAGTCATTGCTTCTCCAGTTTAAGCTTTAATGTGTTTTCGCGTTCGGATTTTACTTCTGCTTTATTTCTAAAAGTCGTACATTTTAATAGGTTCACTTCACTAGTTTTTAGATATATGTAATCACTAGCTTTTAGATATATTTTTCTCTAAGTTACTGCGCATGAGTACTTAAAACATGATTAACATGTTCAGCGTTTCTCCGCTCGTTACAAAGATGGCGCTACTCGCTAAGAAATGCAAAGTTTGAGTACAAATACAAGAGAACCTAAATCGCGCAATCAGAGTTTTCAAGCGCATTGCGTTATATATACAGGCTTAACGATTATAATCTTTAGTTAATGATAAACTAGGTACTAGCTTTAATTGGATAGAATATCAAATTTCCTGCCAAGATCGTGCTGGAGTTGCGCAGTAGTAATAAAGACAACTTTATATGATAACCATATGCGTGTCACAGGCGCAAGGAGTAGTGGCCTGCAGCAAAAAGTTTTTCCAAAAACGTAAGAATAGTAATTTCACACCACGTGCTTTACGGTGATGGAAAACATCGTGAAGATACCTGCATATGTCTGAGAAGTAATTCAAAGAAATATAGCGCCTGAGACGTCGATGGACTTACCCTCATGTTAGCACTTAATCATATTCGGTGAAATGTTTGTGTTGTTGTTACAACAACTCTGCTTACCCCTTCAGCGCCCTTCGGTGATGGTATGAGCATATTTATTATATTTCTGTGCGTGTAATGGCGAATTATGTCTGATGATAAGTATTTAGTATTAAGTGTGATCTCAAAAGAAAATCGTTATTCTGTTTGTCTTCGTAAATTTTTAATCCAAAGAGAAGATAAATAAGTATTTCAAACCCAGGACCGAAGGATCCATTCAATATGAATCGTACAAATCTCCCGTCGTATTTTCCGCGTACACCGTTTCAGTAGCTATTAAAGATCAATGAAAACAAACGAAGATCATTTATTGTTAGATCCAATTACAGCGTTCCTTACAACAACAATTAGTTAGGAATAACGTTGGTGCAACTCTAAACTGGAGTAACATAACATTTTAAAATTAAGAGAAATGAGCGCACTCACGCGCCATTACCGTGTTGTTATTTTCCGCAGTTTCTCTGTAGGTACCTGGTTTATCTCCGGAACTATGTTTTCCGTCGTGACCCAGTAGATTGCGACGTGAATTCCTATCTCACTAGTCTCTACTGACTACTAATTTGTCTGTACTGATACTAAACTTAAGTGCGGTGATAACATACAAGATGTACGGGAACAGCTAACATCGTGAGGAAATATCCATGATTACTATTATGGATGAAATTCAAAGTACCGATTGATCAATTGGTCAAATTTTCCATCGACTCACCTCGGGTGGCGATAAAACAATCAAGCAATGCAAGCGATGTGTCCATATCGCGCCAAATCTAGCCGAAGATACCCTATCATCGTCCGACGCGATGCTTCGCGACGAGTGGCGACTACGCTCTATTCCGTATCGCTATCATCGACTGCAATTGAAAACAATGAACGCACTGATCGAGACACTGAACGAGATGTTCGAACAAACGAAACAATCGCGATTAGCCTCTCGTCATTGCGTATCCATAATTAATAGACATTCATGATCTCACTGTCACGTTAACACCTAATCCGCATCGGGGTAAAGTGGGTATTAACACTTCTATCTCAAGTTACGCTCCTGGGTTTTGAGAGGTAGAAGATTTTAGTAAAATATAATTAACAATAACAAACTACAGTTATACCTAATTTATCCAGGTTTGTAAACTAGTGTTCCTAAAAGCTAAGGCGAGAACTATAATACACCTGTGCTAAATGGGCTAGAAACAGAAACAGAATGTCTACTTAATACCACTTGTGTTCACTGGAGTGGCTTAAGTTCTGTAGAATCCATTTTCATTCAAACCAAATGAAAACAAGATTGCTAGCTTTAATTATATTTTGAGTAAAAATAATAACTTTGGTATATCCAAAATAAAAAATCAAGTCTAACCTGAGATCCTTAGCTTATTTTCTCTCCGTATCTGAAGCTGTGCACTGTGACAAGTAATTGATATTTTCGTTTGACAGCTTCTATTTTTCCTATATCTACAATTTTCAGCCACCGGGTGAAGAGCCATATGGGGACCGACAGTGATCGTTTAAAGCAGCGCGTATTAAGAAGTACGTTATCATCATATTCAGCAATCATGCACCCACAGCCGGGTATAAGCTTGCCCTGTTTCACGCCACTGTTCTGAGTTTTGAGAATGGTAGGGCATAACGAGATTGCCCTTTCGAAATTCCTAGCTGCCCGACTAGAAACTGTACCTCCACCTTGCAGAAGATCGCAGCCAAATGCTACCTTTGAGTAGTATTGTGTTCCTGCGGTGAGTAAGGTGACCAGAAGTCTACTATAAGAGCCACAACTCCTTCATGTCTTACTATGTTGGCAAAGTTATGTCTTTATTTATGAGGGAGGCAATGTGTAAGGGACACTGGTGTCAGTCACGTCCATAGGCTAGAGTATCCGCTTACCATCTGGCGGACTGCAATATTGCTTACCATCTTAGTAGAGAGCCGTGGTGGCCTTGAGGTTTGAGCAGTTGCCTGCTACGCAAGCAACGCAAGTTCGAATCCCAGCGGGGCCTGTACCAACGAGTTTTTCTAAAAAAAACTTATGTACAGTAATTTCACACCACGTGCTTTACAGGGAAGGAAAACATCGTGAGAAAATCTACATATTTCTGAGAAATAATTCAATGACGTATGTAAAGTGTCTGAGACGGCGATGGACTCACCATCTGTCACGATGGCACTTAATAATCTTCGGTGAAAAGTGGGTGTTGTGATTACAACACCTCTGCATACCCCTACAGGCGTGAGCATATGTATGTATGTATGTGTATCTTAGTAGAATAAAAAAATTGCAATCACCACCACAGTTTCCCAGCCGCTTGTGCGATACCATCAGGCCACCGAACAAGTGGTCTTCCTATAATGTTCATTGCTATGAAGCTCTTACAGGCGATCATAGTTGTCACGATGTCACTTTCTTTAGTAATTCCCAAACATCGTGTATCAAAACAATGTTGCGAATAATCAGGGCACTCAGTATCTCCACCAACGGTCCGGATATAAACAAATCCGCGGATGATCCTTTATTACCCGGGTTACATGGGAACCACATGCGGTGCTGAGCGCATTGCAAGCCTCTATTCATAATGTCAATATATACATACAGATGAATAACATTGAAGTCTCCGTTTGTACTTCCAAATAAAAAACTTTTCACTAAAATTTCACTATTTCCTATCGTCTTTTTGTCTGTCTGTCTGTTTATTCCGGCAAATTTTAAAAACAGCTAGGCTGATTTTAACGGAACTTTCACTGACAGATAGGTAGCCTATGTTACAAAGTAAGGGTTCCGCGAAATTAAGTAAACCATGAAATTTAGCCAACGCAGGTGAAACCCCCAATAACTAGATATTGCATAAAACCTTTCCGAGCACAGATAGTATATTTTACGAATATACTAATTGCTTGTCCTGACTGATTGATTCATTAACGCAGAACCACAACAGATTAACGTTGAGTCTTGAAATTTGGAGGGTTTGTTTGTCATGAAGATTTTTTTGAAACTCCAACTCTAAAGGGGTAAACAGGGCCTTACAGTTTGTCTGTGAAAATTCTTCCCTTCTTATATATAAATATAAATAACTCCTTCCTACTTTCGCCTATCATTTAATATTCAGTACCTATCATAACATCATTATTTTCTATTCAATATATTGAACACCGCACTAGTTGCACCGCAGTTAGTTTGTAGCAAGTAAGTCTGTACGTTATAAAATTAAATTTTTCGCTACGTTAGTTTTTGTTCGCAACTTTCCCAGAGACCAATATAGGTATAAACTACAGACAACAAGGTTATAAAATTCTCGTGTCACGGTGTTTGTAACAAAACTCCTCCGAACAGCTTCACCGATTTTTTCGTGATTATTCTGTAGTTCTGGAAAAATTACGTTACCTAACTGTTTCTCATACCACTAAGTAATAAGGATGGTATATCCCAAAAAAGTGGATATACATACAGATGTAGGAATGAAATAAAAATAACTAGGAATGTTTGATTGGAATCTTCTTGACATCTTCTTAATATAACATAATAAAATAATTAACAACTACTTTCGTCGTCCATCTGACTACTTCCACTTCTAATCTTACCGATCAGTCCTATGCCTATCATTCTCACATACAACCTCTTTTCATACATACATAGTTGGCTGTTATTTCAAAAAAACATCTTTTCACTATATGCATATGAAATTATATACGGTACTCAAATAAAAAGCCAATTTTATTTTATCTTCTCTATGTTTCTGTTTGTTCCGGTTAATATCCGAAACGCCTGGACCGATTTGAATGAATATTACAAGTAGTAACTAAGACTACTTTTATTTAAAAAAAACATTCATACAAACAGGATTCCGAGGGTCAGCCATGAAATTAAGTCTACGCGGGTAAAACTGTGGGGCACAGCTAGTTATTGCATACAACCTTTGCCGAGCACGGATAGTATATTTTTCGAATATACCTACTAATTGCGTGTCCTGACTGATTGATTCATCAACGCAGAACCTCAATAGATTGACGTTGAGTCTTGAAATTTTGAGGGTTTGTTTGTCGTGAAAATGTTTATGAAACTCTATATCTAAGGCCCTATTTATCCAATAGGGCCTTCAAAAAATCTGTCCTTCATTTTAGAAAAGATTATAATGAAAATTGGTATTTGATTAAAATAGACTAGAAAACTATATATATATATATAAATAGCGCCTTATTGAAACACGTGTAGGAAATAGGTATAACGTAACATAACAAAGCCGCACACAAGTATGTAAGTGCTGACACAAATGCACTGCATTTGAACTCAGGGCATTCTTGGAGAAAATTATTTTACGTACGTACGAGCTCCTAGCGCATAGCGCATCCAGATTTCATGAGGTCACCTTTATTTTGACTATGAATACCCAACCCTAAGTCGATGAAAAAGCAACTTTATTCTTTCTATAATAAAGTGTTTTTTTGTGTGTTTAAATCAAAGTATAGCCGGGTGCTTCATGAAGAATGTTGAACCTACCTGGGTAAGCTTTATTCATTGACATGATTGACCGTGTTATGGAAATGACAAACTAAAGAGATAAATCAATATTTTACATTAGTCCATGCCTACCCAACGACTCGAGTATTAGTATGTAAGTTAGGTATCCTATATAGGTACCTACTTACCTTCTCATTATGACAAGTGAGTCGAGGGGTTTTGGGACCGTGACCGCCGTACCCAACGCCACCTTGGACTATTTATTTTCGATGGGGATCTCTTATTTCGCATATCCCAATTAAATAATGCAAGAAATCTGTTCATTATTTTGCACCGTCGCGTCGTAGGCACTGATTTAGGGCTTAGGTACATATTTTTCTCATTGAACCCCTGGGTAAGAAACTCTGACCTATGCATACCTTCGGGCATTCAGATATTTCATTTGGGAAACAATATATTATGTTAGATATTGTGTACTTGCATTAAAAATTCGCGTTTAAATATAAAGCGCCTGCAGTACTCTGTCAGCAATCAGAGGCCGAAAAACTTCATGTTTATTCATCAGGCGTCGTATCAGATACAGATGCATGCAATTTATTTCAATTCAGTTTGCTTTTTAGTAGCTATAAAGTTGCTTTTTAATTCACCGCTGGTAATGGATTGTTTTGAATGTCGCACGGAATACTTTAATATCGCTGAAACATAGCAATCCTTATTAATATGAATCTACTTAACCAGCTTTGCTTAGACTGCCATGTAAAAGGAAATCGAAATTCCATGTTTAATAATTAAGCTGCCATATATGGTTTTCCTACGAAACCTTTACTCAAACATAATTTGGCATCGTTAATTGTTACTTACAACTAATAGGATTAACAATATATACATCTTCTATACATCTATGCAGATAAATAAAATTGAAGTGTCTGTTTGTAATTCCAAAATAACAGCTTTTCAATGAATGCATATTGTGAAAGTTTTTACGGTAATGACTTAATATTAGCAACATAAAAAAAAATCTCCCTTTGTCTGCCTGTCTGTCCGTCTGTCTGTTTGTTCCGGCTAATCTCCGAAATGGCAGGACCGATTTTAACGAAACTCTCACTGGCAGATAGCTAATATTACAAGGTATAACTTGGGCCATTTTATTTCAAAAAAAAAACATTAGGTTTCCGAGGGTCAGCTATGAAATGAACTCTACATGGGCAAAACCGCCGGGCACAGCTAGTTTATAATGTAATCTATGAAAGGAATAAATGGCAAGTGTTCGTAAGATGGTTGTGTGTATCTTGCTTTATTAAAAAAGTTGGTAGATTTTAGGATGAGTAGTTGAGGGTGGCTTGTTAGATGAGTATGTGGTTACTTTATCAAAGCCACAGCATCTAAACCCGCCATGACCCAAGGCTAACAAGGCCCCGCATCACGCTTCAAGGGTTTTGCAAAATATATTAAGATTAATTAAGTGTAACTTTTTTTTCAAGTTTTACACCCAGCTATAAAGTTTCATTGAGGAAAAATAAGTTGTTGCGTTAATTATAATAAGTTCGGAAGGAAGAGGATATTACAAAAGTTTCAAGTGCTTATGGTCCATTTGACTGAATTGCGAGGAATGAGAGATTCAATAACTATTTGTTACATATGCGGGGATACGCTGATACTTAGTAGTTGGAAAAACGTGCATTACGGTGAAAGAAAACATCGTGAGGAAACCTGCATATGTTTGAGAAGTACTCTGCCCTCTGTCACATTGGCACTTAATCATATTCGGTGAAATGTGGGTATTGTTATTGCAACACCTCTTACGTCTTCGGGGACCTTTCTGGGATGGCGTGAGCATATTTTTATGAATAAACCCACAAAACCATTACATCTCGCCCGCTATAACATGGGACTTAAACATAACTGGCTATTGTGGGTGCACTATAGGAACACCTCTGTCTACCTCTTCGGAGAATACATGCGTGAGCATGGTGTATGCATGTAGCCTATGTTAGTAATGTAAATTCTTATATGCAAGTACTTTCTATAGACAGAGAAACTGTAGGTTAAGACAAAATAGGTATATTATTTCTATGTTAGGATCTAGAAACAGTTGCAGCTAAGTAATTAACTAGGTAGGTACCTGCCTACATTCATGTAATGTTGCGGTGAGTCCTAAGCAAGTGCTTCATGACTTGCAAATGTCGATATTTTTATATTTTTTTCACTTTGTCGTAACCTCCTTCCTAGCTAGTAGAAAAAGCGTAGAGACGCCGTTTTTCCTTGCTGCGAGACCTATTTGCTACTCCCTGAGAAAATAATGGTAGGTAATTAATATTACTACGCAAGAATTCTAGGTAGTGTTGAAACCGCCTAACCCTTCCCAATGACTCGCTCATGGGATCTACTCTCTTTCTCCGAAACTAAAACTTCGGAAACGAATGGAAATCAAACGTTTCAGTTTCACTTTGTTTTTATAAACTCAATTTTCGTACGTTTTATTATTTAATTAAAATCAGTTTTGAACATGTAAGCTTTAAATATTTTTCCAGCGGACCATATAAGTAATATAATTTTACAACGACTTTGCGAACTTTCAGCCGAAGCTTCGTTTTTCGGAGAAAGCGAGTAGGCCCCCAGATCTACGGTAACAAAATACCTAGAAGCTAGAACCAGTAATAAGCACGTCATTATTCATAGTGGATGACTTATTAAAGGAAATTTCATTCGTGCCCCTAACAATGTTACAGTTGGGAAAGAAAAACAAAGTACTCCTCCGTTTCGACCCATTGAGAGCGCATATGAAAGGAATACCCGCGTATTCGGCCAAGACGCGCCGCAACGACGACTAACTTGGCCGCCTGCCAATACTAACCTAAGTTTATTTTGAGCCAAACCGCATTCTGTTGACGCCGCGATAACCTAATCGATTTAACGAATTCAATTTATACCTGTTTGTAGTGGATTAAGTATATTTGTAGAAGTGAAAACAAAGTGCTTTGTTTGATCTCCAACCACGGACATACAGATTCTAGATTACATCCCAATGTACGTAAGTTTTCCACTCATTTTCTAACCTAAAGCTAGTATAACCATATCATATGGAACTAGAAATACCTAAACAAAATAGATACCAATCTAATGATTCATTGTGATATCTATCCCATTATAAAAGCTAGACATAACCTTTTGTTGCAGGCGTATATTCAAAGTAATATTGTTATTGTTGACATCACACTATGCGCTTGCGCAGCCAGGAAAATGCGATCAAACGCCCCGTCAAGCAACAATACGTACACCAAGCGATGACATGGGCCTTTTCAAACTGAACATCGAGAAAAGCGATGCAAGACCAGAGACTAGAAACCTTTACACACCAGCCCAGACTTACGTTTGTACGATATTTTATTATTTAAAATTAAATGCCTGTCAATATATTGTATGAATTCACGATTGCGATGCCATTGCTATATACTTGCGTTAGGCGCAATAAAGTCGTTTCGGAAGAGTTTATATTAGATAGTTAATCTACGATAATGATAATACATAATATGCTCACGCCTGTATTCCCCGAAGGGGTGGGCAGAGGTGTTGTAATCACAACACCCACTTTTCACCGAAGATGATTAAGTGCCAACGTGACAGATGGTGAGTCCATCGCCGTCTCAGACACTTACATACTTCATTGAATTACTTCTCAGAAATATGCAGGTTTCCTCACGATGTTTTCCTTCACCGAAAAGCACATGGTGTAAAATCACTGTACATAAGTTTTTAGAAAAACTCATTGGTACGGGCCCCGCTGGGATTCGATCTTGCGTCGCTTGCATAGCAGGCGACTGCTCAAACCACGACTCTTGTAACTTGGCACGGATAAAGATAATATATTGTTTCTTTTCTAATGCAGTACGAATCCAAAGTACGAACACAACTCGTCCGTTCAGATGGTTTATGATAACCGCCGAAGACCCAGAGGTGGACAATGGGAAGTTCGATAATGGCCGGGAGAGAGTGGACGTCGGCAGTTTGAAGACTATCGACACCAACCGACTCGCTCAATACAGCGAAAGGTGCTTCAGCACTGTCGAGAACGCTGATAACTCTGATAAGACCAGCGTTGAAGTAAGATTTGTTATTTACCTTTCTTCAGGTTTTGTTATAATAGGAGCAAAGGTGACAAGCGTATAGTCTCCCAGATGGTGTCAGTGCCAACATATGTACTTAGTAAGAGATGAAATAGTCCGACTAAGATAGTGAATGTATCGCAGAAACTATCCACTTGTCTTGTAGGGTAAGCCGATGGGCACAGTCAAGCTCATTCAAGTGCATAAAGGCATGCCACCAGCCTGATGGTACCTAACCGGAGCTGAGAATCCTGACAAGCTGGGAAGTCAGAAATAAATACGTTGTATACCTGCATAACTCCACGTCATAATGTACAGGTGTCGTCACGAGTTATGAGCGCTTAGCGAAAATAATGAGGATAACTGCGCATGTATAGTCGTGTGATGGCACCTATAGTTGGTTAACATTTTTTAAGGTACACTGGGTGTCTCCAAGAATGGATAATACTAAAGTAGTCCGTATTCGCGCGATGGTGGCAGAGAACAGCGAGACTTGGTACATCGGGAAGAACTTGACTCTGGTGCTTGAGAGAGATAACGAGAAATCTATGGACACTCCGCCGCTACAGGTCACTAAAGACTGTAACCTGTGCAGCGAGGCGCGTTATGAGGTACGTGCGTGCATATTCTTATGTTATCATCATCTTTGACTCCCGGATAGGCATGTTTCTGCTAACGAGACGGAGGGGTTCCGAGACTGGTGGAAGACTTGTTAAAGTGGCATGAGCTGCTATCAGGAGAACATGAGCTCTCTCTGTATAATTAAAATGGCTTCTTGACGCACTCGTAAATAGCACAAGAGTACAGAATGTATATTTTAAATGGCTAATTACAGACAATGCCAAAGTACGTAGACGAAGTTCCAAAAATCTTTTCATCTATACATATGAATAAAATTGGAGTGTCTATTTGTAAGTATAGATCCGGAGTATTTCACTACATGCATATACGCAGTAACCAAGTGGATCATATGCGACAATATTCTCTAAACATTTTTACAAAAAAAATAAACCGCCTTCAAAAACAGAAAAATGAAATAATATGAAAAAAAATTCTTCACATTTGGCACCAACTTTAAGCAACCTTCCGAAGTCAGTAACATGTCGTTCTGACGAAATAAAAGTATTTGGTGTGAAGTCTACTCAACTAAAGTTAACAAGTAGGTATAATAATAAGATGGTACGACTGATTTTTAACGGGAGACCCAATGGATAATGCTACCTCCTGGTAATCAACAGGTATTGTTCAACGGCAAATGGTCCCGAGTGTCGCACCCTCAGCACTACCCCAGCAAGCCGGATGAGAACGGGTACAGCCACTTGGTCGGCGCCTCCCACGGCCTCGGCTTCACCTTGTGGCAGCCTGGGGGCAAAGCCTCGCCGGGCTTGAAAGTGATGGCTGAACAGTCTGATGTCAGTGTTATTGAGAGAGAGATCATTAATAACGTAAGTATTGGTGACAGACGATCTGGTACGTTCGAACATCGTCACTAGACCTTACGTTTTGCACTTGGTGTAAAATTTATTACGTTCGTCGCTTTTTAACGTTCCCATACAAAACGAGTTGCATAGATGGCTAACAATGCCATACTTGAGAGTGAGAGTTTTATGATCATTTGAACACCTTAACATACCTGCAACTTTCAGTCTAGAACAGTATCCACCAATGTTGCCCAGGCATATCACCCGCCTGATTGGAAGATCTTACCTTTGCTGGGGCAGAGCATGATCATTGATTCAAGGGCTTATTGCAAAGACATAGATAGGTATCTTCATCTGTGATTTATTGCTTTTCAGATGACAGAACCATTTGGAACCAGGACCTTAATACGGGGAAGAAGACGTCACCACCCCCATATGTTTGAGCCTTCCCACGCCTTGTTCAGAGTGGACAAGGCTCACCATCTCTTCTCATTAGTGGTAGCTCTCAGGCCCTCGCCGGATTGGTTCTTAGGCACTTCGAAGTTTGAACTGTGCACCCCGACGGGATGGTTGGAGTCACATAAAATGCCTCTGTACCCCTGGGACGCTGGGACTATGAATGGGGTTTCTTATGAGGTTCGTTTTTAATGCTAAGGAATTCTGGTATTGACCGAATATTGACATGACATTGATCACTAATGACGGCGTCTGATCCCATGGTGAACCATAAGCATCTTGGGAGAGTTTATATAAAATTAAAATGTCAGTAGAATCATGCTTTAAAAATCTGATGTAGCGATTATAGTTTTTAGCTTCTTCCCATGTTTCATAATTCTAGGAAAAAGTACCCTACTTTAATTCCCTCGCGAGTGGCAGATTATGCTACAACAACCACAGTCTTCCAACTTCAAAGTTAAGTTTGTTCTCCAATACAATTTTGTATGGAATCATCGGTAGGTACCCGGTGCGATAGACCGCTCGTACCAGTTCTTTTTTAAGCCAGAAACTTTACTGATGATGGGTTTTTGTTTCAGTCAGAAACAACAGTGACGCAACCGGTAGACACCATTCAACGGGTAGAAGTAGGCTCGTTCAACCGTGAATCGCCGTTTTATCAAATCAACTTAAATGACTTGAAGCCCTTTGCCATACTTACTGTGAGGAGGCTCGATGTATATCCTTTGACTGATTGCACTGAAGAGTTAACTGGTAAGCATTTGCAACGTCATGTCAATGCACGATTACTAGATTTGGCAACAACAATCATCGATCACCATCGATTTATTTGAACCATCGAAACAATGGCGACCAGGAGGGTCTCAGAGGCGATATTTCGATCTAGTAAGGTCTCATTTAAATAAAAAATACCGAGCCTAACTCAGTCGGTCATCAAGATCCCTAATGTTTACTTACGAAGGGATAACTGAACAAACACAATTCATTAAATACATTATTTTCTTTTCGCAGAAGATACAAATGAAAGCAAACTGGATGCAGATTCAGCTGAGTAAGTACAACCAATCCCTACCTTTCTAGCTACACTTAGTACTTAGTTATATACTTTTATAGTACCCGGAGTACCCGGTAGTACTAACTGCCTCGTTGGTCACAAACGCTACTCAGGAATGCATGGTCCTGGGTTTGATCCACGAGTCAGTCAAGTGTTATTGGGTTTTTCTATAGGTAATTTCGAAGCCAGCCCATAGCCATAGTGTCTGATAAGGCTCGCTCCCTATATGTGGGACTTAGCATAACTGGCGAAATGTGGGTTTCTTATAAGCAGTATCTACACCTCTGCCTACCTCTTCGGCGAATACAGCATATAATGTAGAAGATAATCGGCCAACTCTGGTAGAAGTCTCTCGTGACAAGCGGACTGGGGCTTTTCTCGCTCAGAGAATCAGCATTGCTATTGAACGTGACAATGCTGCCAGCGTTCTTGGCACGATCTCGAGAGACACAGATATATGCATATAATTAAGTTTTTATTCAATAAATGTTATCGGCTAACGTGCATTAAATATACATCCAACAGTTGGGTGATCCAACTACAGTCATCATAGATAAATAATGCATTCAATACATACGTATTATTTATCTTCCTTGATTTCCTTTTACTTCGTGCAAAATGCCAAACGTGTTAAATCAAATCGCAAGCCATACAATTAATTACATTACAGTGAGCCAGAAGAGCCTACGTTTGCCGAGTCTCGACAAAAACTGGATGTACTACAGGACTGTGACGTCACCGACTGGGGTCAATGGTCACCATGCGTTCCAGAAGATGGGATCTGTGGAGCTGGCGCTAGGACTAGAACGAGAGCCAAGCGGAACGAAAATACGTTTTATGTGAGTAAAACTTTCCACGAAATGCATAAATATATACATCTATATCTATACAGATAAATACAATAAAGTGTCTGTTTGTAGTTCCAAAATAACAGCTTTTCACTAAATGAATATACGGTACAGGCTTCAAAAAACAAATTATAAAAAAAAATCTGTCTGTCTGTCTGTTTGTCCCGGATAGTGTATGAAACGATTTATACGGACCGGATATTACGGACCGATTTATCCTAGACATTTACAGGCAGACATGCTAATGTTAGGAGTAACATAGACTACCTTTATTTAAAAGAAAACATTATGGTTCTGTGGGTCATCCATGAAATTAATTAACTAATTACACGGGTGAAACCGCTGAGTACACATTTTTTTTAACGTGGAGAATCCGTTATGGATACACAACCGCCGCGGGGGCAGCGGAAGGGTTATGTCGGACTCACACCGACTAAACTCCACGGTGTTCCTCCAAGTCGCTAAGTGGGGGGGTGCACGTGATACGTCTTCACATGCTTCGCCGTGACCTAGTATTTTAATATGCATTCAATGTAAAGCTGTTGATTTAGAATTAGAAACAAACACTTGATATTATTTATCGTATCTATAGATTTTTCCTATACCAAGCTCGTGGAATGCAAAGGGATGGATGCAGTTAGTATTATAGCGAGGTCGAAGCTAAACAGGAATATATTATTACGGGTTAGTGTTTACTTTTGGAATTTTGTTTACAGCAACGAGATGGCGTAGAAATGAGACAACTCGGCGGATGCGAGAGTGGCCCAAATACTCAATCCCAGTATTGCTTCGTTGATTGCATTTGATTTGTGATGTAACGACTTTATTAATTTAATATAAAAAAATACTTACAATTAACCAACCTACCCAGTTATTTGTCATTATACCCACCTAGTACCTAACCTACTTGAGAATGAAAATGATTTATTCAGTTTAGGCCCTGGTAAGGCACTTATGAATGTCAAGGATTTTACCACCGGTTCGGAAACTAGACTTCTGGGAAGAACCGGCAAGAAACTCGGCTGGCATCATGTACATTTTATTACTTAGTAAACAATGATAATTACAAAAAAATCATCAAAAATTAATATAGACTTAGATACTTTGCTAAGTGGTGCTCGTACGTATTTTGTAAGTGCGAAAATCTTTTTTTGCATGCTGTACTATGCTTAGGCGCTTAGTAACATACATGGATCGAGAAAGTACTTATCCTGTCTTCTTGTTTTTGCGCGAAAATAACCGGTTGTTAGTTTCGCCGGCCGGCGGCGGCGACGGGCGCAGCATTGGCCGTTGGTAAAGTCTAGAGTTGTTACTTGAATTCTTGGTGAGTAAGGTACTGCCGATGCGGGGTGCCATAGAGGCGACGTGGTGCGGGGTGCGGCGCGGTGTCGGCGACATTGTTATTTTTTATTAGTTGATTGTAGTCAAGTGTGAACATAGAAGCGAGCCGCGCATGCTCCGAGCGCAACGGCCCGCCTCGCGCGCCTTCGCAACTTGTTGATTGTTCGCTCACTTCACGCCAGTCAGTCGCGAACGATGCGCCGGGTGGTCGTGTCGCGCGTCACGACTGTTAACGCTCTCAACTTCGGAATTATTTTACGAAAATATGTGAAGTTTTCAAACATAAATTCGTGTAGAACTACCGTGTCGGAAGTAGTATTTAGTGTTTAGTTAACATATAACTGTAACGTTAAGTAGTTTTATGTCACTGAAACTTAATAGGCTTACCTCGTTCTACCTGCATGCTTCGTCCCACGACTGTGATGCGGTTACCTACCTTATCGGCTAAACGAACATTTTTCAAATGGATGTGCGTTTGAATTCTGTGATAGTGTGCGTGCTGTGTGATTATAAAACTACGTGAGAGCGTTCTTGAAGATAGTGACAAGTTTTTGCTGTAGTGACGTGATCGAAATTGTAATAAAAGTTGAAATGAGAAACATGTTCGCGCGCGGGGGAGAGAGGGGGCTCGTGGCGGTTTTGCTGCTCGGTTCGCTGGCTGTGGCGTCGGCGCAATACACAAAAGGTAAAAACTGCTTTCCTACCTGTGTACACGCAGCCCTAACGTTGTCCTGGCTTTGTTCTATTGCCTTTTGTTCGCTTCTTGGATACAGCATTTTAAATTTATGTCATTGGTACTTACCATAAACGTGACGTCTCGGGGGCCTTTGGCACCTGACTGAGCACGTTTTAATTTTGTTGGGCACGATTCTACGAATTTATATAAATAAGGATATAGCTATTTTTTTAATTACTGTGCAAATAGATGTAATAGAAAGTCCTAAGTAGGAACCTATTTATTAGCTACTATCTAATATTTTATTAATCTAAGGACCAAGATTATTTCTACCTTATGATTCGAAGTCCTACTTTAAAACTATGATTTTTTTCTCTGTGTACGTATTACCATAATATGTAGGTATGTTTACTTTACTCACTGCATGTAGGATATTGACAGAAGTGGACGTTTCCGGTTTCCAAGTAAATGACAATGTACATTACTCAGGCATTCGATGGGTAGGTCGATAACTGTAATTAAGATAAGAACCAGTGATAAGTGAATGAATGTCACACTCAGGTAAGTACGAACGTACCTACATACCTGCCTAGAATCGATCACCATAAAATTCTAAGTTCAAATTCAAACTGTCATCTGTTTGAAACTGACAATAGACAAAACTATTAATGTCAAAGATGGCCGATAAAGTCACTTGTCGGTGAAAGGTGATTGTGACGTAACGTAATCGTGTAACTAAGATATAGGTAGGTATCTATTAGCATAAACAAACCTACTTAGTTTTTTCTCAGTCACAATAATACACCCGTAGGTAGGTATTAAACTGAAAGTGACCTCGATTTGACCACATTTGTGTAATAATAAAATGAATGAACCTAAAATAGCAAATAAAAAAAATATCAAATCTGATTCTGTAAATAAATAGTATTAATGTGACGTCATTTGGTAATACGTAGTACCTACCTACTTACCTATATACATAACCTATGGTAGGTATTATGAACATGTGGAGGTTAGTAGGTAGATATAAACAAATATTATTTTTTAACCACAATACTATTTCAAAGGTACAAGTGAATAGGTAGATAGGTAAGTACCTAATAGTACATATATTATTAACCCGTGTCAAGTGAAGATACAATTTTCACAGACGATAGACTTTCTTAGACAAAACTGAAAATGTGTGAAAATTATTTAGTCAGTTCATGTAATTTCCATAGACTTGTCTTACTGTTTCTTACTGACTGAAGCAAACAACAAAAACTTGTGAGACAGCAGGTCTATCTTCAATTTGCTTTATGCTTGTAAACTTTCTCTTGCTAAAAAAGAAAATTTACTTTGACTAAAGCTATGCAAGTGTCCTAAATAGAAATTATATACCTAAAGTAATATACCTACTTAGTTAGGTATATACAGTTCATTTATACTAAATGAAAATTAATAAAGAAAGGCTTTATTTCGATGAACACACTTTTTTTACATTATAATACGTATATATACGCTTATGTTACTCCTTGAATCATCCGCCATCTGCCAGTGAAAGTCCCGTTAAAATCGGTCCAGTGGCTTCTAAGAAAAGCCGTAACAAACAGACAGTTTTTTTTTAAGTACACTTTTTTTAATTAGATCCCGTATATACGTTCAAATGCATGTAGTTAAAAGCTTATAATTAGAAATTACAAACGGACACTTAAATTTTATTTATCTGTATAGATGAAGAGATGAATGAATGTGGACGAAGCGACAGAAGTATGGAAGGATCGTAGCATGTGGCAAACGTTGGTCTCTGCCTACCGTCAGACACAGACGCGAGCATATATGCGAGTATGTATGTATTTTAGTCAAAAGTGTTTAGTTTACCTAAAACCATCTGACCAAATATTGAGCAGAATACAAAGTAACTACTCTATCGAAACCATATTTCAATAAAACTTTCGAACAACGTCATCTAACTTTGTCAATGTTTCTCCTTGGGTTATCTTAAACCTTGTAGGAAATCGAATAAGGTTTGTTTCCTACCTACATTCTTTCTTTATCCTCAATTACATTTACGTCAATAAATAGGACAAGGAATAGGAGGGGTGTTTACATAATTGTTTTGTAACTCAACTTTCCTAAATTTCTAAGTAAGGAATATCTGATCTTATATCATAGCTGCAAACGCGTTTCACTTGCGACTCATCTATACATCACTTATACTCCAACGCATAAGAAGTTACGAAGTTATTTCCAAATATTTCATGATTACTTTGCATCGATTTCACCAAAGATCGGAACTTAATCAAAGGGATCCTCTAGTAAAACTCCTAACGTTATTTTTCCTTAAAGTTCTGTTTTGGGCACCCAACCTTAGTTACTAACAGAAATGTACAGACGCACATATCTTGAAACTAACCAGTGTTTAACATACTGCCTCGTTGGTCTAGTGATTAGTAAGTTTACCTGCTGCTTTAAATGGAGCTGCAAATCCATAGAATATACTTAACATCCGTTGTGGGTTGTGGGGTTATGGAATGCGAAAACCATAAGGAGAACAATACTCGTAGCCATGGGCCATGCATGCAAATCTTGATACCTGACTGAATTATTCAATATTATAGGCGAATGCTGCTTTAGAATTACTGTTGAACATTATTTTTAGCCCAAATTAATGGAATGAAAGTTGAAAAGACTCCTGAATATTGAAAATGAAATTGAAAAATATTTATTCAACTTGGGCCCAGGTCACATATGAATGTCTTTAATTTACCACCGGTTCAGAAACTAGCTTCTGAGAAAAAGCAGCAAGAAACTCAACCAGACATCATTTTCATTTCATACATACATATGCGCCTGTATTCCCCGATGGGGTAGGCAGAGGTGTTGTAACAACAACACCCAGTTTTCACCGAAGATGATGAAGTGTCAACGTGACAGATGGTGAGTCTATCGCCGTCTCAGGCACGACTCTCTAAAAATACAAATTAACTAAAAATATTAAGTATTGGTACAAAATAGGAATGACTCATAAAATGATTATGGTTCATTCGAGGTCAGCGGTCATCACTCGTTACGCCACCTACTGAACAATATTTCTGTCATGTCTTTCCATGGGAAAAGGATTGACAATTGATTGGAATCCGTACGTTATAGCCCGGCTTTTAAAAGGGATATTCACTGTAATAAAATACTATTTACAGACCGCGTGAGAGTATATTACGGTCTGTAAATAGTATTTCTTATATATAGTGTAACGTTCATATTAGGGGAACTTATTTATTTACTTACTGAGCGAAATTGCTCTGCGAGTACTGACTGATTTAAAGAATTAATATTTAGTTGAAGTTCGCTTAACTTTGATTAACATTTAAATCTTGGAACCTACTAGTTGTTTCAGTTTTAGGATTACTTTATAACCTCATTCTTAGTCTGAGCTTATAACTTTTCGTGCCCAAATAATTCACTTAGAATTGCCTTGCAGCTGCTTGTATACTGATATAATTGGTAGCAACATCCTTGTCTCATTTCAATCTGCTAAGATGACACCCGTGATGGATTTGGTCAGCCGGCGGCAGCAGAGCTGACAATAACCCCCTTATTTTAAATCATACGCAAAGATAGACCTTAGACTAAAAGTAGCTCCATCTCTTTTTGTGATATGGATTTTAAATGGGATGGACATAGTTTTTTCCGAATTTAGTCTAGTATTCACTTGAACCATGTTTTATAATAAGGGGGTAATTAATAGTCAATATCATGAGTAGTTCTCGTATAAATCACTACTATCTACCTCATCTTAGTGAAATATCCAGAACATGCAATACATCCGTGCTTATGGCTTGTCTGGGAATCGAGCCCAAGACAAGCTGATCTTTTACCAGATTATGTCTTCAGCAATATATTATGAACATAACACATTTGCAGGAAAATTATTGATTTTCGTATGTCTGTAGTTAGCAATATTGTAAGTTTTTTAATATTCTCACCAATAATATTTTTAACTGGCTTCAAGAAAAGGAAAAGATACTATGTTCATCGTGTATGTTTTTTTTTCATACTTTCTAGTGCCGTCTAGTGTTTGCACAACCTATTAGAACCATGCTGGAGCCGAAACCCTCATAGTTATGTGACCGGACCAGCAATAATTTCCTGTCCCCTGTACAATATGTCATTCATTGACCTTAATTTATGTTGCTTGCACTCACCTCAACCACTGACAATTCTAAGAATATAATCCTAGCTTTCTGCGCTATTCATTACACATTGCCGTTCAGGCCTGAGTGGCTTTTAGAGGGTAGGTAATTGAAGGAGCAATGCAATGCGAAGTTTACGAGTGGACGAATGTACTCATTCCTCGGGCTCCGGTTAGTATGGCTTCATGGCTGCTTGCTCGATGACGTCATCGCAACCGGACCATTCAATGACGGTTGGTATGTGTGCAGTTATTCAGGGCCGACTTTTATTGAACATTTTTGGACGTATGCTGTAACTTTACGGCTAAAAATAGCACATTACCATAATAGTACCAACAGAAAAATGTATTTTATCCATATTCGTTTGCTTACTAACAAATCTAAATTTTAGTCGTAGGTAACCTCTACGACCAGCTCCAAATATGCGCGGGCGCGGCTTTTCGAACATTCCTTCTTATAAATATCAAAATGTATTTATTATGAGATCGATAAGGATGCACGGCTACGGTTGGTTGCCGTTATCGATGCTGTGATAACGAAACTAGTCCGACTCGATTGTGCAGGCTATAACACCACCAAGTTACGTGATTATCGTCACGCGAACCACTTTTCCTATTGTGATGATTTTCAAATTTGTTCGGTTTCAATATGACGGTAATTGGCCGTACCTTTTGGTGGTGAAGTATGAATTATATGGTTATGTTACGCTTGCAACAAAGCCTTATCAGACGTATATCTTATCTTACGTTTAAAAGTCTTGCAACAAGCAATTGTTTAAATGTTTTTCTATCTCTGACCTCTGTCTGACATAATACTCAACACCTCATATTTTATGTAACTTTCCCAAAATATATTTTCTGCTACAAGTCCCATTTTTCTCCGAAGATAATTTGTTATAAATGTGACAGATTGCGAGTCCATTGACGTCTCATGCATACATTTGAACTTCTTAGACACAAGGTGACGACTCACGAAGTATTCTGAGATGATATTGTGTGATTTCGTGTTTAAATATGAAACCTACTGACACGAAGGCTGAAATCTTCATAGCCGTTTTATTTGAAATTCAATATGCTTTTAACACAAAGGATTTCTCGGAGAAACTGTTCCCCTATTGCTCCTTGCAGATAAGTTTGCAGAAGGTGAGTAAGTATCGACAGAAGGTAATTCGATCATGCCTAAGCACTAGCAGCCGCCGTCACGTTAAGTAGACATCTAATGGAAATCCTGTGTTCTACTCCTTAAGTAGATGGAACATTCATGCTCTATACCGCATCACATGGGATATTTTTAGTTTCCCGCCGCAACGTCGAAACGTGATTTATGATGACATTTGCACATCAATGAAATGTAGACAAATGGCTCCAGATTCCAGGAATATAATTAAACGGAAAATATCTTTGAATAGAATTGTCTCCGAATACAAATCCCGCTAAAGTGGGAACAATCCTAAACGTCCAGGGGCTATTCGTCTCAACAAATGGTTCATGGTTAATCTCGCTGTCTCGAAGATTTACACAGAAGAAATAGCAACAACTGCACCGGGCGACAAATGCAACGTAAACACAAGTAGACAAACAAGTTACAATAATGTACCATTGTGTTCCACTGCAGATTGTCATCGCTTTTAAAACATTTCAAATGATACTCCAATGTCCTCGTATCCTGAATAGACCATTACATTTTACAGCTACGGTGATCGTTAGGAAGAAGAAAAAGCTAAGAGGAAACAAAAGGATTATACTTATCCAATTCTATTAAAGGGAACAACTACCTGTAGAGTATCAGTAGGTGTATTGCTTAATATAAAAGTATCCAAACATAAAGCAAGTTCCAAACACAGCTTATGTATTATTGGAATTGGAATACAATTTGTTGTTCCGATATCGCCAAAGTTTGACGATACTTTCGCATCTGCTCACGCTTTAGACAATTATACAACCTTGAAGGTCTAGGTAAATTAATCAATATAATTAATCGTTCGACTTGCAACCAATTTAACTATCGTTTATTAATTGAGAAGCAATCTAGATAGTATCTTTTCAATGACCCCATTACGATCCAGGATCAACAATGTTAGTAGAACGAATAGCGCTAGGTAACATTGACCCGTTTTATTGCAAAGACACGTCCTCGTATCAGATGAACGGTAGTCATTAAAGCCACATAGCACAATAGATCCTTATTAGAGGCACCTCAGTCGATAGCATGTGACCCATGGGACTCGTGTTGGAGGTAACGTAACGCAATCCGAGTCTCAATGACGTAACTATTTGTACCCATCTAATTGGTTTAGTTACGATAAATGTAGCCAATTTAAATTGCTGTGCTGGTTTCAATAGTTTTATGGAATTGTATAACTACTTATTGTAAAGACAATGAATAAATGCTTTAAAGAAGTTCATTGGAAAATGCAATCGAAATGGAAAAATCGAAAATTTCCGACGTTCCAAATTCAGCAAGTTCAGTCGTAAACAATGATAATTAAACTGAGCTGTTTAATAAATACGTATTAAAGAAACATTGTCTGCATGCGCCCCGCGGGTATCGTTTGCCACAAAGCGAACAACCTTATATTGTTCGCTTAAAAATAAACTCTACAAGTTCTGTATCACTTTTGGGTCGGAAATTGATTGCAAATTCCTATTGTTGGCATCTTTGGAGCTTAATCCAAGAAACACGGTTTGATAGAGCCTTGAAAATACGGTTCATTCCATTTAACCGTGAAGCGGGTTCAAGATAAGTATTGCACTTATTCTATAAACTTATATTTTCACTGTACTATTTCTAGAATTTAAAGCCGGACAAATAGAAAATGCGGTTCAGTTAGAGCCCGATCTTACGTTCAAATCCATTGAATCGGTTCTAGATGACTTCCGATTGCTTTTTGCTTTCACAATGGACTCTTAATATCAATCCGTAAATGGGGATAAAGAGCGGGTTTATTCAGTAGTTACACTCTGATGGCAATCACTTCAACCTAGTTTGAACTGATTTTAAACTACCGAATATTTGCGGAAACAATGTTATATAATATATAAATATAACAATTGTCTTCTCCCCACTTTTGACGGAAATTAGTAAGGTGCTACTATCTGAATGTTTGACTAGTTATTGTCGACATCTATCAGGCATTCAAGCAACATAAACCTTATTGGCATATTTAACATTCCGTTTTTAGTCCACATAATGTCCATGTTGATCCGTCGCTAAATGGCAACGGTAAATCGATACGATGATAAGCTTTCCAGACTGGCGCTCAAGGGATATTACAAATATCGATAAATATATTGGCGCGAGTGGAGGGCGCTGTGAAGTATCATCGTAACGAGTACCGTAAAATGAAGTGCGGTTCGCGTCAAGCTGCCACTATTAGTGTACTAGACCCGGGTGATTGCTTATTGTTATTCCCACAATGGCTAATCAATGTCCGCCGCGCGTCACCGAGATTTCCTACCTTTGAATTTCGCTTTGATATTTCAAACACGTCTTTACCAGACAAGTTAATAATTAAACCTGACATCTTTAGGCGTGATAAAATATACCTTATTTCGAGTAACGAATACGTTCTACGAAGTCCCCCTAATTTTAATAACGAGACTTATACTCTATTAATTCAGGTCACGGTTGTAATCATCCGAAATTCTTCGTCCGTCTTCCTTTATACGGATATTTTACCCTATCCCCATAAATGGTACTATTAAAAAGCCGGGACCGGGGCGGGAAGGAGCTGCTTAAATATACTTTGCACGGATGCTCAAATTGATATAAAATACTTCATCTTTTGATATCTACCAGCGCTATAGAGAATTCAGGCTCAACATTTTTAAAATAAACGATGATAATAGACGAACACTTGCTGCTCTCACATTGCGAATTTGGGCCTTAAAGTTACAAATTACAAAAATATATACAATACTTAGCGTTAACTTGTAAGGGAGCCAGGATTTACTTAATTAAGGATTTTAATTCGAATTAAAATTTTGTCACACATCAACTTTTTTGTAAAATGTTCTGCTGATTTCTCATACAATAAAACCTTGGAATACGAATTTATAAGCGGGTCTTCGTTAATCCTACTTAATATTATTAATGTGTAGATTTGGATGTTTGCCGCACAAATTATTACTTTCAGATACTTTTTGTTATTATGAAAGTCAATGAAGAACCGGCCGCTCATAAAAGCTGGTTATTTAGAATTTTGCCTAAAATGCCTAATAAACTTTACATTACTGAAATACAAAGAAATTCGGAATTTTAAATATGACAGATTCGTAAATTACATTTCCATAGGCCTCCGGGGGACTAAGGGTATCTTTATAAAGCTTTTGTAATACAGTACAGTAGCATTTGATTTTACCTGGTTTTACCTTACGATCCCTCGGGACGGGGAGTTTGTAACGCTACGCGTTTTGCGTTCCATTGTATTATGATATTCGAGAAGCATTTTTAACATCTCATATTTTGTATTTGAATCCACGCACTTTAATTGAAGTTACGTTGGATTTCCTATGAATGTTATTTAATTAAGAAACTAAATGCATTGTAGTACTGCCAGGTATACGCTAAGCTTAGAACTATTCCGGCAAGAAAATTACTGATCTGCTAAGTAGATGTTAGCTTGCCATCATAATCTTCATGAATGAAAGTCAATTGCCGAATGTATGTTCAGGAATCTCTTCGGAATGGCTGTATCTATTTAGTATTTATATTTTTTTTTGTGTGTGTAAGAATATGTTTGAAAATCTCTCGAATAAGCGCGAAAAGCTTAAAAATCCCTACAAAACTTGTACTTGAGTGACTGTGTGAAACAGAACAGTCAGGCAATATTTAAATCTTCAGCGGTGAAAATAATATCCATGGCACTACTTGTCTCAAGAATGACACGTGTGAGTGCACGACATATCAACCCGTAAGTCTCGAACAGACCCCTCTTGTTTTATTAGTTTCCTGAATGATTAACGTAACATATGGCGCTATCTAACCCAAGTGACGAATTGTTTATTTAGGAGATTTTTCAGTGACACGCGTTTTGTTCGCTCGTGTCACACACATGTTCTGACATGTTATGAAAGTGGAATATCCCTACAGGGTTGCCAGTTTGCTAGACATCGCTTCCCGCTGGGCCGTGTCAAGCTTTCCTGCCTTTGACAACCCTGCTCACAAACCGTTGTCCCTCGTTTTGTTATTTGAAGCACATTTAGATTTAGAATAATTTAATGTATTTATACAAAGAACTTTATATTTTATTTTCAACATTGTTTCGAATTGGTATAAAAATGGTCATGGTGCATCGTGTTAATTTGGAAAGTTTTAAGTCCTTTAACCTAGAGCAGCAAGAAATAAGTACATGCTTTTTAGACTATCGTGTAAAATTTGAAATACTTATAACATTTTCACAGTAAAGACAGTTTGAGAGTGCTTCATTACTCACGTTGAGTCTGATATTATGTGATATTCTGCGTTAACGTTCATACGTAATGTATTTCTGAGCTGTCGTGTATAGTTACACTATGAATAATATAACTTCATAATGTCAGTAACAACCACGTGAACACGAGAACCGTTTCCACTATTGTGTATGGCTTGCGAGTCATATTTCACGTTGGCGCCCACCGTGGGGCCGGGCTCTGCTTTTGACACTGCTTGTCCTGTTATTAAATTCCTTCATGAGTGTCGTTTTAAGTGAATTTGACGTCCAAGTTGTCTCACCTTACATTATATTAAACGCTACTTGCTTCGTCTTTTTACGTGATACCTTTGATGCCTTGAAGAATTGAAGAGTAAAGAAATAATGATTTCCTTTTCCAATTATCCTCGCTAACTTTTATGTATGCTCGGTAATTTCTGCGAAAATTTGTAATTGGTTGTTCACTTAAATAAGTCTGTAATTTCTAGTTGTAACTATCTTGATAACTATCAAGGCGAATGAAAATGTTTATTTAACTACAAGTAATTTGTATAAATCAATAGTTTCATACATCATTGTATGCATCTGATAACATCCCGAAAACTGAAAAATGTTTTGTAACTTCTCTCTCCTGAGATTACAGCGAACGGACTATTCAAGTCAACCCCATAAAATAAGTTCGAAAAACAACATATTTCTTAGAACTGCTTTATAGATTTATGTAGGTTTTCACAAAGTTTGGTGTTATTCATACCTGTGTTAGCCGCACAGCCACGGCTACGTATTTTATTCGCAGCAATCGATCATTAAGTATCCAAAGTTTTGTGGCGGTCCATTGGAGTGTGCCGAGGAATTCTATTAAAGTCCTCTTGGCGAAGTTTCGAGGCATCTTAACAAGTTTGAAGGACTACTTAGCGGCGGTATTTTATAACCTGTACCCACCCACATACTTGCTCTTGGTTGGTTTATAAGTTAAATCAAATTATAGTATAGTTTAATTCTTACTCCAAGAAATGTACGTGAGACACCCTGAACTAAGCTTATCTAATATTCCGCTTTAGTTTATATTATAGGAAGTAATATCATGTCCAGCACAGACCGTTGTTTGTTGATATTTATCGAATTGATTTACAAATAGGAACCACAAGCGACTTGCCAAAAAGAGCCTCTTAACACGATCTCAGGAAATAAACCAACAATCCGAGCCGATTCTTGGAACACAACAAAAGTAATGGAGTGCGAGTAGGTCCGAAGTTTCGCAAGTTTGTTGCCCGATTTCGCTGTGAGTCACGAGCCAAGATCGAATGTATCGAGCGACCGCGGGCCAACTTTCCGCTTTTATTGCCTTCGAGTCAGGCGAGAAGCCTTAAAGTAACTTACATTAATTCCAATGGACGTACACAATTCATCCTATTGCAGATATTTTTTTATAATATTTTGTGGAATGCGAATAACTCGGTATTGATATTTTTATAAAAGCGATTCAGTATTTTTTTAAATCTTTACGCTAAATTGAGAAACCTTTCATAAAATATTTATATTAGAATATATAAAATTGTAAAAAAAATTCTTCCATTTGTATATTATTGTTAAATTTCAAAACCTTCACTCAATACAAAATATCAAAATTTTCGTTCAAAAATATCCTACGCTACAGAATATTTTGTATCTATTTGTAGGCTAGCGTTGCATGTCAGGGTGCTCATAAACAAACTTGCATGGGAGCAATCGAAGCGTGTGTATCATTATTAGTTATTCCACGTCAAAGTTAGGGGTTGCTCGGGTCCTTGAATGTCTCGGCCAATCGGAACGCAGCTCTGCCACCCACCTGCCGCCGAACAAAAAACTTTAGTAGATACTTGTCTGGCTCGGAATTGACCCTTGTTTTCAAATTATTGTCAAGTATTGTTAACTCAGATTGTAAGTCCTTTTGGCTATTTATGTACCGCACTATCTCGCCTTTTATTCTAACGTTCTAATATAAAGAATTCGTATGGTCAATCCCAGAAATGTATTCTGTAATTGTAAATCAAAGAAAGTGCGTAATGTACCTATTGTGGAGTTTGCCCCAGTCTGCAAGTAATTAGAGCCACATCATTTGACTTGTTGATTTAACACCAGCTCCACCGGTTCTCAGCTAATAGACTGTCAAACATTTTAATGGCATATTCTGTAATTAAATAAAAGTTAGTTCTGCTTAAGGTGAATAGAGTAAAATATTAATTGAATAGAAGTCAAAATTTGGTCATAAATAACGAGTAAAAGCATAAACAACGAGTACACGTGAAGTTTTGTTCATAATGAATGTCATTTCACGAGATCTTTCTTTGTTCGTTGCGTCAGTAACTGGTTCCTATTTGAGGCCAATGTTAAGTGGTTCGAGTGGATGATTGTTTTAAATATTTGTCTCGGATCAGATGAGTCATTGCCCTCGGTGTAATGCTTCTCAGATCGATTCATTTAAATACTTTCATCAATTATTGCTCCAGATAAAGCAAATTATGCGGACATTCCTACAAATTACAATTTAATGCCATGCAAATACTTAATGACTTAAATTTCTGGACAAAAGTCATAAAATAATTTATGTCTATGTTTAACAATTCGGTACAAAAAGCTCGAAGCGCGTATTTCTCATGTAGAGTAAATTCTGAGTATTTTGATCACAAGTAGCTGAATCATTCTTCAAATGATTTGTCTTTCGCTTTGCCTTAATCGCAGAGCAGCTGTAATTTATCGTCAGGATGACAATGTCGGAGGATACATTTGTTCAACATTATGATGCTTCAAGCTAGTACGCTGTAAGTGTGTTTGTGTAAATACAAAGAGATTTTCGTCTATTGGATATGGATACAAACAATATTAATATTCCGTATTTTTATTTTGCTTTAGCATGCTCGGGAGTTAGCATGAAAGAAAAAAATCTATGGCTCATGGTGGTATTGGTGTAGAAAGTTTTAGCTTCCATACTCTGACGCATCTCATTAGTGTTATTCACTCGAAGTGACTGCCGTGTCGTGTGGCCTCTAGCATCAATGACCTATTTCATCTTTTTTCAATGGATTGGGATTTCCTAAAAGTTCAAGAACTTTATGTCTTCATTTATAATACCGCTACGAGAATGCAAGGATGTACGAATAAATGGATGGAATGACTCGGATCAAATCGAATCGTTCACATGTTCATTCTAGATCGTATATCTCCATAACAATACTGAGAAGGTAGGCATGTTCTCATGTTCCAATAACTATAAAAAGTTATACAATAATTGTTCTCAGGCTAGTATCAGAATCCAATGATCTGTTGATAATTCTTTATTTTTGTTGGAAACTGATAAATTTGTGAGTTTTATCCGAAAAGTTGTTTATTTCGCTGATGACTCAAGATATTAGGAGCCTTGTGTTACTGTCTCATGTCATAAGCATTCAGGCATTGACACTGTTCTTGGTAATAAGGTTATCTGTGCTGTCTTTGAAGTAATTACTTTGTGTGCTGTCTTTAAATTAAATTAATTCAATGTCCTAATTGCACTAAAGTAAGGAGAAAATTAACGCTATAGCATTCAACAAAAAATTGATGAATTAAAAAAAATCCGTACCATGTCGGTGTAATTTCATCGCAGTAGTTATTCGATAAAACAAGCCACTTTTAAAACATGATACCGAAAATAATTTTTGTGCCATAAAAGTTACACTGAGATGGAAATAAGCTGCACTCAAAAGTGATGCGACGAGACGGGACATAAACGTCTAGGATGTTGGAATTGGTCGCATTATTTATTTAAACGTCGCTATAAACGTGCCAATTGGTATAAACGTGGAATAAAGAACCAGCTCATTTGATGCCGTCATTTTAAACTCGATACGCTCGAGTTTACTCAGTTGAATCCTCGCTGAACAGTTGAATGGTCGAAATTCGAATATTATATTGCAGTGGAATATAAAAACTACTACGATCGTATTGAAGGTGTGATCTTTATACGGTAAAGTGGCGGCTGAAGTTAGTCCCAACGAAACCGGTTTTAGCCGGAAAGTGGAACGTTGCCCCCATTTCTGATAAAGTGTAGTTACGTTTTGATTTCTCGTTGAGTTCGTGCTGTCGATTACCGTTCTGTTATATTATTATTTGTGATAGAACAACCAGGTATCTTATTTATGTTATAACTGTTAAGCATTTTCCGCTACATAGACTTCGTTGGAACCTGTTTTGTGAACTCTAAAATATACCCGTGCAAAATCAATGAAGATTTTACGGTTAAGCTTTACACAAAAACCTTTTAATTCTAAAGCATCTTTAGACTGAGATTAGAAGGTTTTTGTCGTGGTAAATCTAACGGGACCATGTAGAAGTCAAGTGGGTCAACACACTAACCAAGGATAGTTGGCATATTCTCAAAAAAATCCTAAGACCTAGTCTTTATACTGAAGCAATTCGCGAAATGAGACCTTCGAAACTATGTATCAGTTGGTCCAAAGCCAAATTAAATTTTCTTTTTTATTAAATTTTGTCGGGTTCCGTAACCAATGGACATAAAAATAAATGAGTTGTGAGAATGCTACTAAATTACCATTCATTTATGATAATTATTACAAAAAAATTTCATAGATCGTGCATTGGTCACTTATTCAACTGTGAAGATATGTAAGATCATAATACGGAATTGGTTAAACACAGATTCATCTCAATAGCATAATTATGTACCTATGCATTTCATTCGAGATTCTAGGGCTAAATTAAAGGTGATTTTTACCTCGCGTAATGCCATTGGTGACTGATTTTGTGTCTTACCTACCGCCTGAGAACACCTCAAACGTTAAAAGAAATATAATTCTTAAGGTAAACCAGTGATTTACGAACGCCTCTTGCTGAGTAGAGAACGTAAAATCTGCGATCAAGGATTACACTTATAATAACACCTTTTTTTCTCCTGGACATCTTTGCTTTTCGTTTTTCCTTTTAGCTGGCGTAAGAATTCCTCTTTGTGCGATTAAATTAATTAAGTATTCTTTCCAACCAAGGAAGCCTGGTATTTTATTTATTTATACATCCTGCAATACAAGAGGCATAGGCGAACCTAATGACACGCATTCTCTGAATATGTGGATATTGTTATTATGACCATAATTTTTATCTCCTAGATATAAATCCAGTAAACGTAACGTGGACTTGTATATTGATTGCTTTACTTTACTAATAAATAATTACGTCCAAAAAGAAATATATATATTTCAATCAGCTCTCATTATTTTAGGCCATAGATATATGCTGTTGTTAATAAAATAAAAGCGTGATTTGTATCTTTCGACTTTGCCGTGGGCTTCCATCTGATGCAAATGGTCAAACTCAATTATGATACGCTTTAGTAAGATATCAAAGTAAAATAAATTACGCGGTGAATTAATACGACCACTTAGCAAGGCTAATGTAATGTTCCCTCAGAGAAATGATGGCCTGAGGAATTAATTTACTATATTCTTATAAATACAATCTTAATTTATCATACGCATATACTCTCCCTAATAACATTTCCGTATACACGCTGGCAGCTACTTCCTCTTTTGTTGTGGTTTCTATTCGATTCATAAACATTTAGTAATGTGGCTATCGATAGGAATTCACGAGTAATAAATGTAGCTAGAGATATTATAAATGTCTCTGTGAGATTTAACCATTACAAGATGGACAGAGACTCATAGAAACTGTTTAGTAAACCTTTTTGTTAACCGTAGTAATCAACAGATTTTTCTATTACATAACAACTCTATGTTTAAATGATCTATATTGTATTACTCAAACATCAAAAAAAAATTATGAGAGTAATTACTGAGTTTCTTGCCAGGATCTATTCAGTAAAGCAACCTTCCGAACCTGGCGGTAGCATAATCCTGTGTAATCGTTTCGTTCTGACGATTTGAAAGTACCTACTTTGTTAAAAGTCTAATCAAATAAATATATTTTGAATTATAAAATACAATAATTTGTGTACTTGACATCAGGGTAGGAAACTGACAAATCGAAATGATTTAAATGAAATATGGAATGTAGTCTCAGAAATCGACCCAAGGGACACCCCACATGACGCCTCAACAAGATTGATAATCAAATACCCGGACACGAATGACATAAGAATGACTCGCTACATAACTAAACGAAGTAAAGCAGATGTACATTATCCGTATTCTATTGAATGTTTACTGTTCAAGCGACAATAACAAAAATCACTAATGATGCCATTACAGATTCAAAGGACTTGTTGCCATTATGTCACATTACATTTTTGTCAAGAAATTCGTCCTCCTTATTGAATTCTCCGTACAGAGAGAAATTGTAGTAATTTCTTATGCCTGGTTTTTGTTTCGAGCGACTGCACAATTGAGGGGCTGTGAGTTATTATTCTTAAGAAGTTCCCAAACTGTGTCCTTGAGGAGGTATCTAAAAATCTGGGCAATCATCCCCCCGACGGTCTTGAGTAGGAAGTTTTATTTAGAGCTCTTATCATTCTGCTCAGGCTTATGACGCGGTTTATTATATCCGGGCCTTGTGTTACACCGACGTCTCGACAAGATGATGCTAATTAATTAACTGTCGAAATTACTTATTGTACGAGATCGAGTTGAAACTGGTTTGAACGCAAGAGTTGATTAAAGAAGGAAGAGAATACTGCCAAATACCCACGCATGGTTGCACATAAGGATATTGTACGAAAAGCCTACAATCCAAGGTCAGCCTATATTGGAAATGCTATAGTACAGTTGCCGTCATGACCTATCAGCGCTCAACAAAATTTGTGTGGGTACCTGCGCATTAATGTTATTCGTGTCGCACCATAGAGACAGACTCATAAAATGACTACTGCGCATTCAAGGTCTGCGCTCATATCTCGTGACGGCACTTATATGTTGCCTTGTGTTTTTAACATGATTGTATTTTGAACAAGAATTGATTATCACGCCCAGATTTATACTTACTATATTTCTGAGTTAGAAAAACTTACTGTAAGTACAAGAATTTTCCCAAATGCTTTCGGTGAGCTAGTCAACTACATCCTCGATATAGTTTATCCTGGACGGTATTTCCGTGTTCTGTGGGCTTACCCAAGGGATTTCAGTTTTACCAAGGTAGCATATTAATTAATTTTTAAATCTTAGCCACTAAATTGCTTATGAAAGAGTGCTTTGTCGTGAACAATGTATAAAATATGGTCTGGGATGAAACGGGTACTGAATACGTCGAAATATTCACTGTCTTTATTCATATTACTAGTACTATACTAGCTGTGCCCCGCGGTTTCACCGGCATAGACTTAATTTCATTGATGATTTTTTTCACGGAACCCTTATTTAAAAATAAAAGTAGGAAAAAGTAAAAGTATCTCCTTGTGGCATCAGCTACCAGTCAGAAAAGTCTCGTTACAATCAGTCCACCCGTTTCAGAGATTATCCGGAACAAACTGACAGACACAGAAAAACTTTCAAATGATTTTAATATGTATATACCTTTTAATACTTTCATATATATGCATTTAGAACAAACAGACGCTTCAATTTTATTTATCTTTATAGATATCAAAAATGACACGGCAATATTTTGCAAGTCCTCTTTTTTCTTGGTAAACCTTCCTAAGTAAAGCACGTTCACATAACGGGTCAGACGATAAACTGCCTAACAACGGTGTGACATGAAGTCTCGTACCGAACTCCTCCCCACGGCCCATGCAGTAATTCCAGGGATATTGGCCATCTTTACGCGTCCATATTTGGCTACCTCGCAAGCATCACTAAAAAGTCGGACCGTCCCATAAGTTACGATTATTGATTATGTTTACTGGTAGTAAACAACTTTACTATGGTAAGTTTAGGACTGCACGTTTCCATTAACCGTTAGTGAACCGTGTACAGTAGGATAAGGGATATCGGTAGGTTGTGTGAGTTTTGAAATTAACTGCCTTCACAACAATAAAGTTCAAAATCTAAGTACTTAGGTACTTTTTCTTTTAACGCGTTCACTGCTAACGACGCGTAAGTGCGTCCAACTGTTCGAGAATTTACAAAGAAGTTGTAATGTTAGCAGTGAATGTGTTAAACTGATTTCAAAATAGGAGGAGGCCCTCAATATGATTGCATGGTCTTTTGCTGTTCTAGTTATTTGGGGTGGACTCTTCTCAGTCGGTCTTGTTATCTGTTCTATCAATAAGGCTTCTTGTATATTTGACCACCAGATCTACGGCCTCAACCATTTAAATATTTTTCCAACAGATTTATATAAATTAAACTTAAAAGTCAGTACCTAAATAATTATGCGCTCTTTTTAGGTTCGTTAGGTCTACTTTCAGGATTGTATAAGTAATAAAGATTTTCTCCATAAAGATTATTACCGTTTTCCTGGTTGATGCTACTTACAGACAAAGCCGCAGGATGTAACCAGTGCTATACATATTTATGCGAATGGCACATCAGTTTAAGGCATAATATGATGACGTTCCCGAATATTTTATGGAATGTAACAGGATAACGACCAAGGATACGACTGGCGCAGGTTTAATAACCTGGGATATAATAAGTGTACCTACCTGAAAAGCTTAAAATGTCTGGCTATTGAATTTTTCTTTTCATCCTAAGTAGCAGGAACATTTCAGCAGATACCTAATGGATTCACACAATATCTCCATAAATTATCCTAGCCTATGTGTTATTCTGATGTGTAAGCTATATATAAAGTTTCATCAAAGTCCATTCAGTAGTTTCTGCGTGACAAACATACATCCATACAAACATCCTTACAACCTTAGCGCTTAGAATATTATAGTAGGTAGTAGAATGCTATCCTTAACAAATGCTACAACCCTTCTCAATGCACATAATTTTTCTGTGTTTTTAGTTAAAAGTCTATAGGAGTGCCACTTTGGTCTAGTGATCGCAAACGCTATTGCAGAAGTTGCAGAACACAAGGTCCTGTATTCGATCCCAGTTTCAAAGTGTTATTGGATTATCCCATCTGTAAGTTTAGAGGAGCAGCGCGGAGTCTGGATAAGTGATCGATTAATGGCAATAGACTCGCACGCTATTATATGGGGCTTCAAACATAACTGGCTAAATTTGGGTGTATTGTAAGAACACCTCTGCCTAGCCCTTCGGGGAATACATGCGTGAGCATTATTTATGTACAAATGTCATTTGTTGGTTACTTGTTTCTAGTTGGATCGAATTTTATTCGAACTCCGCGTCTGCCCAAGGATATCTGAAGAACTGGAACCGCGGTCCCAGTCGCCTGATAGCATTTTTGAATCGACTGGAACCACATACCTCATTAGCATAAATATATTACCCCGGATTGTATGTGATCGAAGAGGCTTATAAGGCTAATAAAATGACGAGTGGTCCCACTCGCCTGATAATAAATATAATTAAAAACGATTCAGGCATCGGGGAACGCAGTTCCAGTTAGCTAGCGGTCCCAGTCGCCTGGATCCTCTTCTGAAGGACTAAGTATACATTATGTGACGTTGTTGTACTATTAGATTATATCAAAGTTGTAAATGGTGATCCTATATCTGTTGCTTAGATGACTTATGAGTTTCGTAGGAATTAACTGTTGCTTTACCATGGAAACAGTTCTAATATGGTGATAAAAGTGAGGCGGGCTTATCTTCAGTTTTTATGGTACATTGCGTCGTAGGCGTACACGTCAGCGTAAGCAGAGTAGGTATGGTCGCATATCACAAATTTACAGAAGATCGGCTCCGATGTATTTGCAAAAACCTTCGCACTCAGAGAAGGCATACTTCCAAGCGTCACGTTTTAAAAGTCATTAGTGAAATTATCACAACTTGATCCGTGATTCTCACACCATTTCACCCCATAGGAGTAGCATTTCAAAAACCCTTAATAGTGTATACTGAATACCTACATCTCACCAAGAACACACCCTCCAAATTTAATGTATAGACCAGCGGTTCAGTCTATGTGTTGATTACACTCAGTCAAGTAGGTGTATAGGTAGAAATTATAGATGAAAAAGAAACGGACGTGTTGGTGTCCGGACTTGACCAAGATCAAACTGGGTGCGGTGACTAAAGAGGTGTGCGTACAACTATTAAGGACCAAAGGTGCGTACAACTATTAAGGACCAAAGTGAGAAGCTGACCTTCTGCTACCTTTCTATTTTGTGGTATGACCGACTATAGCTTAGCAAGCGATTTTATCGATTATTCAAAGGTCTCGATTGTTCTCGCTCGTTCTCTATCACATAGTGTTGGGACCGTGTCTAGTTCGAATAAATTAATGATTTGTTTCGAATCTTACTATTGTATTTTCGGCGTTGATTCAAACATTCTAAAACATTTTCGGTGTTCTTTACATAACATTTGAATATGTAAAAGACAGACAATGGTCTACTGAGTACTTGGTTCTTGTTAGATAACTAAGTTAATGTACGTCGTAAATAAAACACTTTCAGGTTCCTCTGGGACATTTATAATCCTATTTTTTGCCCCGCTGACTATCTCCCTCTGAAATTACTTTGCAAGAAGTTGAATCAAATGAAGATATTTTTGATTTTGAAACACTAAAGCTAAACAAACATAATATAGATGCGATTTGTTCCTACACTTGAATAGCTGTTCGAAAATGTTCACCCTATATTTCGAAATGTAAAGAAAAAATATGAATCAATGCCAAAAAACATTAAAAATGTAAGCAGTAGCGTAGAGTCGTGAATCTTGATCAACGTCAGCCAACGTCATCCAAGTGACGAATGATTGCTTATGCAGTAGGCGAATGACAAATACATTTTTAAAACAATAAATCTTCCTTACTACTTTTCGCAACAGACGTTTCTGCAGTCACGAACCTCGAGGAAACATTACCATCCATTAATAAAAATTACAAGCTAATCTATATATACCTAGTATAAATGAACTTGCCGTCCGCTACTTACTTGTTTTGATAATAGTCAATGAAATGAAAATATGAATATTTTCATTCGGTTTACAGCAATACATACATTGAATCAAGAAAAAGGTTTGGAGATGTAAATGTGATATATATTCTTATTATTATTAGGATATATTCGGACCCTGCCTACAGGTACTGCTTTTAATAATATATTTTAGTTATAAGATTATATTTTTTGTTTTTCTATGAGTATCCCAATTCCTTAGAGTTAAAGATTATTCTTATTATTGATATGACAATAATATCGCACATCCAAAAAATATATACTCGATCGTAGTCGGGCGGCTCTACTAACCTAATTTCGGACCAATTTTTTATACGTCACTTTCGTTAATTCAGCAGCATTTTAGGCCTTTTAAATGTATTTTGATAAGGATACCTTTTTATATAAAAGCAAATGAGTCGTAAAATGTTATAAGTAATTTTATAATGTCTGTGAATTTAATTCGAATCGTCGCACAAGCGTTATGCCCCATATTACAAAACACAGACATAGTCCTTGGTTTTAAGGTAGCTCCATCTTTTTCTGTGATACGGATTTAAAAAGGACATGGTTTTAGTCCGAGTTCTGTCAAGTCTTCGATTCAACTATGTATTGTAACAAGAGCGTATGAATTTAAAATGTAAATGGAGAAAATATATTTTTTGTTAAAAATAAATATATAAATATATTGATTACGTACAAGAGCACATGTAGGTTTTTGAATAGATGTATGATATTTTCTGTTTTAAAAAATTCCTACCACTGCGTTTTATTCAAAAATAAATGACGAATCAAAAAAATAATTCAATATATTTTATCATTAGTTAACTATGACGAAAAGAGGGTAGTCGCAGTAACGTCTGCTTGTCAATTAGGTAAATTAAATAAAACCGAAGCGGGTTGGTCCGTTGAAATTAATATCACTTCATTCGGTTCCCAGCGTCAATTTATGCGGCGAACCAAACCTAAAAGCACGTAATACCGAGGTCATGTAGCTTAATTTACGAGCTTCTTTAAGAAGTGGTAAAATTTTAGGCTAATAAATTTACTGTTAGTTACTGCATATTCTAACTATTACTATATTCATTTCCTCAGACAGAGGTAATAATTGCTAGGTCTATAGGAAAATATAATACTCACGTATCATCATCTCCCTGGCCTTATACCATACATTTTTGGGGTAAGCACTTGTTTCGACCCGAAGTATGTGAAGCGACTGCCATTTGACCTTCTACGAGGAAAATTTTCAGGCTGTCTTAGGCCCCGACTTACCTAACGATTGCCAAAGATGTTAAATTGGCAATACGGAATACTTATGATTAACAATAGGCAAGTATTATTTTTTGTGACTTTACTCTTCACCTCTTTGACAGTGATAGACTTATGGTGAAAAGTCCATCTTTATTTTTCCCTTCTGTAAATTATGAAGCTCACAAAAAAATTCAAAATATATTTTATTAATTAAAATAATTTCAAATTATATAAACTACATACTGACTCCACGTACATCATTATACATGAAGAGCCCGGCACGAATCTAAAAAAAATTTTTTATAATTTTGAGTAATAAGCATAAGTAAAAGAAATCTGCACTAATTGTCATTAGTCATGCCTGATTAGAGATGGCGTTAGGCTCACTATCTGTCACATTGGTACAAAAATATGTACAGTCAAAATTGGGTGGGCCTTGTAAGAAGACGTAAAAAGTAAGCCGGAAATATATTAACTGAATGATGTCGTGAAATGAGCAAGATATCCTAAATAGGCAGCTATTTCACCAAGGTGACTGGTGAAACAAAATACAGGTGTGGTTCTATTTAATAGTTGGGTGGGAAATGTCAAAGCAAAAAATATGTTATACTAGTTCCAAGGTTAACAAAATCAATGTGACGCTCGTAACTTTCACTGTTACCTAAAAATCTTATGGAAGAAAACCACCGTAAATAAAAACTTACTGAAGGACAGCTTTCAAACAAGGCGCACACGAACACATAGACGTTTCAAAATAAAAAATCAATATTAGGAACACTTGGAACAATCTATATGAACGTATTTTTTAAGGTTACTCAGGTTAATTGTCTACCGTTTTCAAATTTAAGCCTAACTAACTCCCCGGTTTTTTGCACGTGTCCCTTTTTAACCTACTTCAAAAAAAGGAGGAAGTTTCTCAATTCAACCGTTTATTTTTTTATATGTATAGGTTTTTTTTCTACCTTAGCCCAAATTGATCCGAGACACCCCGCGTCTTAGTTTGCGTGCAACGATTCTTTATCTGTGCAACAGCTGCCCGTATTTGCCTTTGTTGTATTTTACACGAATATATTATATACGATATCCAAACCAGCTGCGGGGGTAGCGAATGAGTTATGCCGGACTCTCACCGCATAAACCCCATGGTTTTTCTCCAGTTCGCTTTTTGGGATGAACTGTCATATTAATGCAACAGCTACCCTGCGGTAACCTTCATATTTAGTGGTACCACGGACAGACAGTTCCACTTGTCGTTCCGCATAAGTACTTCGTACGAATTTGCAATTTTTCACGCACAATAGCTGAAAAGGTCCATTCTAAGAATTCAGCGAAGCGCACGTTTATGATTACACTGAACGAGTACCCGCTCGCTTCCCTTATAATAATATACTTGCAAGAAAAGTCAGGAATAATTTGTATCACTTAGAAATAAACGTACCAACTCAGAAACCTACATAAGCCGATATAAGTCTCTACCTTACATCTCATAGGTAATTGTAGTAAATAAGCTGGGTCATTATGTATCTTGGTTTGATAAATGACCGGGTTCCTAGGAAATATCTCCATTATCTGGACTGCAGGCTAAAGACTAGACAAAGTGCTTCGCTCGAGATTGTACCCTAGATAGGTGGGCTAACTAATTCTCTACTGTATAGCCGAATCACGTACGCGGCCGTGCGTATAACAAATCGTTCTGGGAGTATACCATTTTGCACTATCTTATACTAACTCACTGATCAGGACTTCATCCAGGTAAAAAGATCACATGATCCCGATTTATAGAGCCATGCAAAAATCTGTCGAATTTGGGTCTACTACGTCGTGAACTGAAAAGGAAATAGACTATCTGGTCTTACATCAAGTAGGCATTACATAATTTTTAAATTAAAACCAATGGTTCCTGACATTAGCGCGTTCAATCAAACAAACAAACACGTTCTTCGGCTCTATAATATTAGATAGCTTAGATAGATTATTAATATAAGATAGATTAAGCTAGAAAATTCTGTATCTCATACTGTGGTTCTTACATCTCTATATTTTCAGTGACCCTTGTGAAAGCTTGAAGCTCAATTGCCCTCGTCGGAAGGGCAAAATTGAAAATCATAACCGCTCATTATGTTTTGGATCCAAATGTTTATTGGGTTATGTTTTGCAAATAACTACGATAGGTCGTTCTTTTTTATATGCTGAAAAAAAGGAAATAGAAAAGAAAAAAAATTACCGTAAACGTCAGTCCTACCGGGGTACTCTAATTTCGTTGTCGCCCCGTAAGCTGGAAGCCTCACGTCTGAGCTACCATAACTTTGCGAAATTTGCTGTCGTATGGTAATGATATTGTATGAGTTGTTCAGTGCCTGAAAACATGGTCAATAAATAAAACTAGCTGGATCTATTTTTTCCCCTGAACACACAAAATTTCATGAAAATCGTTGGAACCTTTTCCGAGATTAACATACATACATATGCTCACGCCTGTATTCGCCGCAGGGGTAGGCAGAGGTGCTGTAATCACAACACCCACTTTTCACCGAAGATGATTAAGTGCCAACGTGACAGATGGTGAGTCCAACGCCGTCTCAGACACTTTACATACGTCATTGAATTACTTCTCAGTAATATGCAGGTTTCCTCACGATGTTTTCCTTCACCGTAAAGCACGTGTGAAATCACTGTTCATAAGTTTTTTTTAGAAAAACTCATTGGTACAGGCCGTGCTGGGATTCGAACTTCCGTCGCTTGCGTAGCAGGCGACTGCTCAAACCCCGAGGCCACCACGGCTTCCGAGATTAAGATTCTATATATATATAAGAATTGCACGTTTCAATGTATAAGATGATTAAACGGCAGGGCATGGCAACATATTTTGGGAAGTAGTAATAGGCCGAAAAGTACCTTGATGTGGATCATTATATGGAATGATTCATCTTATGTCAACAAAGAAGTATCGTTTGAACTAAACTATATACCATAACCCTGATAATACAGTAATGGGGAAAATCCTTTGTCGCGAGCATTTGGTGTTTGATCTCCAGAAAATGAGGCAAACAGAAACGTACACAATATAATATTGAAAGCGAATACCATTCCTTCAAATGCTTCTGCTAAACAACAAAGAGTTTACTATTTATACATCATTTAAAAGGAAACAATGTGCCTATACCTTATGTTATAATATCGACACATTGCATCTTTAGTTTCACCTTTATAATAATAATAAAGAATATTTATCGAATCTTAGTTAGTCCTAATATGAGATAGAAGGGTACTGAAGGCCTTCCATCATCGGCTTAAGCAGAGCGTATTAAGAACTTCTGCGCTTTGACTTTCCATTTGGCACCGAAAAATTAAACGTGAAAGTCAAGAAAATCTTAATACCCCAGAACCTTTTATAAGACGCGCCAAGAAATTTTAATGAGGGGATATTCATATCTTAGTTAGTTTGTTAGATTGATCGTATATTTTCATCATATGATCACGCCCTACCAGAAGCGTCCCCAAGGGGGTAAGCAGGAGTGTTGTGCTACACCCACATAAGTGCCAACGTGGCGGATAGTGAAGCCTTCGCCGTTTCAGGCATTATACGAACGACTTTGAATTTCTTTTTAGACAATATGCAGGTTTCCTCGTGATGTTTTCCTTCAAATTATTGAGGTATATGACGTGTGTATACGATCTGTCACTGTCACTGTCATAAACTCTTCGCCAACAAATAAAAGAAGAAAACAATAATTCTGGGCCGGGTAACATTATCATACAGAACATCGCCGAATGAGGACGATAAGATAGATATTTCAAACCTGTTTAATTATTAAAACTATAAAAACCTACTATCCTAGTATCCGTAGAGATATGAGCTCAGAATAACACTTTATTAATTTAAGAAACCGTTATTATAGATTAGTCGTCGTTACTAAAAGCATTGTTTAGTTTGAAGAGACGAGATAAGTAAAATACAATGACTGAATGTTATCTCAAATATCTATCTTTTTGGACCCACTGAAGCTAAGACTAGTTCACGTCTTTTGTAATTTAATTCATTACATCAGGAATTTTTGTACATTATCAACGTTTTAAATTGCTTTTCCAAGATTTAATACAGCAACTGCAGTGCATATTTTGAGAAGCATCGCAACACAACAATCAAAACTTTATAACTAAGATGAAACTTTCCACTCGTTATTCATCCAGTTTAAACTTTGCCTCGGGTCGTAAATATAGAGAATATGAGAAGATACATGATCAGTTACATTATGCGACCATACTTAAGCTCTTAGTAGGAAACTAGGAAGTGCTGTTCTTAAATACGAACATAAGTAGGAAGGCGTTCTAAAACTACCGTCCACTTATTAGTGGTGGTAACATAATCGCTTGCGGGTTCGAAATCGATATATCGTCGCTAGAGAATATCTCGATGTACGCAATAGTTGGAAAACGTCTAACCTAGGTATTTTTATAAGTGGAAAATATTATTAAAGACTTTTTGCATTGATGTTTTTGTGGTATCAAAGTGCACTATCGTGGCTTTTAAAAATCCTCTTATGTACTCTTTACATTCGTATCGCTTACTTAAAAGATGCAGCATCTCAATTAAAAACATTTCGCAGACTCGAACACAATAATTTGAGTCGATAAGTCGCGACTCCGTTTCTGCTACTATCGAGAAATCTTTATTTTCCAATCCAATTTGTTCGTATTCCCTTGCGTGTCTTAGTGGGAAGCGATTCATTTTGATTATAGCTGTTCGAGCAATGGAAAACATGCTATAAATTAACACGGAGGACTTAATTAGCCTCTTTCCAAAGCCATTAGCGATCGGCGATGACAGCCCAGTGATTCGTTAGCTAAATCGATGTAACTAATATTTCAGGTGCGCCCATAAATTAGGGGCGAAATGAAAATATTAGCTTAGGAAATGTGTTACGGTGTTCTTTGAACGTATAGTTTAACGTTACTATGCTTTTAATGCTAAAATAAAAACAAATTGTAAAACATTGATGTTAATATAAAATATTGGAAAAAGTTGTGAGATATAGGAATTTTTTACAGTTTTAAGAAAACTTAATCATTGCGCGATCTAACAGCGTGTGGCGACATCTTGTGAAATAATAAGTTTCGTCTTTTACCTTTAAGACAGACTAAACGATACTTTGAAATCAAAATGCGCCGATAAAATCGCCAGAAAAAGCTAGTAATTTTATGAATAACTTTCTTTCACCTGCAACCTGCAACACAGTTCCAATGCACAAACTTTTGTGCATTGGAACTGTGGATGGAATTACATTTTATTTATCTGTACTGTATACTCTATAGATGTGCTTATATTATAACTGACATTAATCTAGGTCACATTACATACACATGATGTTGCATATTTTAAATATTATGCAAATGTCACTAGTGTGCGTACTTAAAGCATTTTACTAAATATTAAAAAATGCCGTGGTGGCCTTGGGGTTAGAGCATTCGCCTGCAACGCAAGTGACGCAAATTCGAATCCCAGCGGGACCTGTACCAATGAGATTTTCTAAAAAACTTATGTGCAGTTATTTCACACTACGTGCTTTACGGTGATGGAAAACGTCGTGAGGAAACCTGCATATGTCTGAGAAGTAATTCAAAGACGTATGTATTCTATTATCACAAAATGAGACGTCAAAGCTGAGAAGTTCCTAGTGCGCCCTGCTTTAACTGATGATGGTAGGCCAGTTCACGTTTAAGTACGTGATAGAATTTTGATAGTGATCAGGGTATTTTTTTAAATATACCATTAAACACAGAATTCCTAGAATCTTAAAGTCTTGTGCTTTACAAAATATACAGGAATTTCGTTGAGTTGAGTGAAGGTATTAGGAAACAAAGCTGAAACAGTTTTCGTAAGACCGTTTAAATTGCAAAGGAAATTGAAGATATCCAATACCCCGGAGAATTTGACGGGTTCAAAAGAATTCTGATTTATGACTTCCCGGCATTTTGTCCGGAGACTTCGTAGTAATAGATATTTTAATTCAGTTTATGAAAACATTTAGCTTCTTTCCTTGCCGTGATTTCATTGTACTTGTCCGAAGTGGATATTAGTTTTAAGAGCTTTATTAATTTGATGAGTTCCCTACACAGAATCTAAATTTGGATCCATGTACCCCAAGTATAGGTTTTAACATGTTTTGGCTGGACCATTTGCGTATTTCTGTGGCTCGAAATGCGTTAATACTGTTCGGAGGTGAGGTTCATTTCGAGCAGCGCCAATTACACAAATATGTAATTGAATGTGGACAACATAGGTTACAGATCAATATTGATAAAGGGGGATTTAATCATACCCAATGATGTCCTAAACATTGCTTTGTCCTTTTCTGTATTCTGCACCTTGGTTTCGCCACGGAGCTACAGTAGAAAGAAGGTGGTGCTTTGAATGCCATGCTTTTGTTTCAATTTCATCTTCGACCTTTTAGTTTTTTAATCTACGTCCTTCTAATAAAAAAAGAAAGAAAAGTTTACTTTCGTTAAGGGTTCCTTCCCTTATCAATAAACAGTGAGTTTTCCTGTTACTATTAAGCTTTGAAGGGAACCCGTATGGCTTCCATTCCTACATACTAAACCCCCATACATTACCTCTGACTTGTTGCTCAACATCTTCGACCTGAAAGTTATGTGACCCAAGCTTTGTCGAGTAACGAGCCCGAGACACGCAAGATTTTATTTGAACTTACCTTAATTAAGCCTTTCCGACAGTAAATTAAGAAAGTTAAGGATTATGACAGACGGCAACAAGTAAACAATACCTATTTATACATGGGACTTGTATACTTGGTTATTATTATAAGTTACTCATTACGAACAAACTAAGGTACTGATTATCCATAACAGGGATAGAAAGATTAGAAACTAAATTATCATACCACAGATTAAATATATACTCAACTACAATCTTAATTAAGAATGACAGGTAGAAAAAAAATTTTTAAACACAATGAATCCGCACTCAACATTAGCTCGAACTGAATCAATAAAGAATTAATTCAAAATGAGCAACTTGGCAAGTTACTTGGAAACAAAAACTGAGAGATTTCGAACCAATGAGTCTGGCTCCATTTATAGCCCATTTCACTTTTAAACTTTAATGACAAAGACAAACTTATTTTTAAAGCTTCCGAATGTAGTTTGTTAAACACAATAGCAAAATTTATTTAGTAACTTTGGAAAACCTTTGACTGTAGGGAAGACCACCGTACTGTAGAGCGCCAAATTTCACTCAGTTAACTAGTCAATAAAACGGCTTTATTATTAATTATATTAGATCTGATTTTAAGTAGGTAGATAGGTATTCCTCTCGTCTCTATCTCACGTTGTATATAATTTTAATGAACTACGCTATCAGACGTTCAGATTACGGAGCGATTTTCTAAATTTCCTACTTTGGTTTTTCAAAGGGGATGAATGGATCTTCTTAATACACTAGATTACCTGCTTAATCCACTTTTCCCTAGACTTGAAACGCACATGCTTCTCTGCATAAAACAGAATATTACTACATGATAGTAGCACCTTTCTGGCGTTCCGGCTTAAAGATCAACAGATTGAAATACTCTCTTGATTATTTAGTTAGCTTTGTAAGTTTACCACTCTGTATGAGACCAAAGGAATTCGAATCCGTATTCGGCCGACCAAACGACAGCATTCTGTGTTCTTCAAAATTGCGGTAATCTTTATCTCTATATATTATGGGATTCCCACGGGATTATAAGTTATTCTACGGCATTTGTTTCCGGATTACACCAAGATTAAGTTCTTGACGTCAACTTATAAGTTTATAGAGCTCTAGAGACCAGGACCAAAGCTAAAGAAAAGTATTAGCTGTAAAGTTTGCCATCAGTCTAACTACCCTTTTACTGGCCAGCTAAGTAAGGGAATAAAACCTAAATTCCAGAGGTCATTGGGAGAGCGAGCGCCAGGGAAAGTTTTAATGCGTTTGGAAATAAATCGAGCTATTTATCTTTATATTCCCCGGCCGTGTGTTGATCCCTAAATGGGCTCACTGGACCGAGGAACCGACAGAACGGGACGTGAGCCCATCGGGCTGTAACCGAAATATGTTTTTTCTTTATTTCATTTTACAAGCTTCAAACACCCTTTAACAACGCTTCCTATCGAGCAAAAATAATTGTTAATGAGGTTTTTATTTACAGACATTAACATTTGCACCATTATTTTAGGGTTTGTTTTAGCAATTAAAATTTTGATTGAAGTGGTCAAAGCGTAGGAGAAAGGGGTACGAAATAAATATTTGATTTTCGAATCATCTTTATAGATATAAACATCATTTATGAAAGCACACGTTTGCACTATTCTCGCAAAGTTGCCCGAACATTTGTATAAGGTTGAAGAAACAAGAACGATGAAAACAATCGTGTCATCGCAATTTGTCAATTCAAAACAAACAGGTATTGTAGAGCGTAATGTGTGGGAGTCTCGATGAATAAGCAGTGGCCTACACCTACATACTTGAATCAGACATTTCAACATAAATGATGTCACTTTGTCACTCTATCGTAAATAGTAATGATAAGAAAATACTTAATAACCAATTGTTTGCTTTGGAGGACCTATCAGCGTTTCCAGCGAAAGAATTCAATTACGACTCTGTTGTTCTTTTTATACAAACTGACATTTAAGACTTGTATTGACCGGAAGGTTTGCGTATTAATATCTTTATATTTTTTTAATACTCAGCTTTATTGATTGACCTCCTTTTACCTTTCTAGTTCTATCTAGAAATCGTTACTTCAGGATTGATACCATCAGTATAACTAATGGCTGCATGGCAAAGGGACTATTATTACAAAATATGGATCGGAATAATTATGTCAATATTTTATCACAGAAAGCTTTGTTACCATCACAAGCAATATCATAGTACAGACGGACCCGCGGGATGTCTACAGCGTCTGTGCTCTGTAATATCAAATTTATCCCCAAAGAACTTGACGCCTCCATTAAGTGTTTCTCCTCTTCAAACTCTTGGAGTCCAAAACTTCACCGGGTTTATTTTATTCCCCGTGACTTGCCCACCAGTTATTATCTTTACGAGCGTTTGAGAGCTTTCACTTTTTATTATTGCCTTTTACACAATAGGCTACTTTTCTGTATTAGCGAAGTCAAACAAAATATACGGTATTGTGGCTTTCTTAAGGGCACTCTGAAGAATTTTAATGTGATTCACAAAAGTAAAATATATATCAATCCGCTAGCTTCCTCTTTTCCTGTTGGTCGTGAGTCGGTTTATTGGTGAATAACATGGTTTAGAACATCTGAATGATTAGCCGAATCATGATAAATCAACGCACTGTCTTATATCCTTATATGTCTTTATGTATAAGACGAGTGTTGATGTTGGAACAGACAAATTCCCTTCCTTATCTACAACTCTCGTTATCGACGATTACGTCATCGATAAATATTAAAGATTTTTCGTATCACTTTATTGGACGAAGAGCTGTTTTTGAGATTGTTTTCTTTGTCATTAGAATCGAGATGACGTTCAGAAATGGATTTCAAATTTGCGTTAAGAAGCAGACTCTTTGAAGTTGTTACATTCCTAACGATGCCATTTTAGCGAATCATCCTTGCTTGCACTTCAACACAAATCAATTTTATTCTAGTCCGACTTAAATGAATGAATGACTTGACTTTTATGAGTTTCCACTAATTTTGAAATAATAAAAAATAGTCCCTTGGGTTTAAAAACCAACGTTATTTTTGGGCACGGTTCTACGCCTGGACCATTTTTTGTAGCTTGAGTAATAAACAGTGCTAGTTTATTACACGGCTTTATGATTCACAACGAATTGTTTTTCCACTGCACTATTGTTTGAGCTAATTATTTTTACGAGGTATGGGACACATTAACCTTAACATATTTAAATGGATAGAAGTTAGGGCATATTGTTCTAGTGCGTGGGAGTCCCGCGGGACTCAATCATTTGGTTCATGTATTAGTTTCTACCACCCTTATTACACAATACAGTTTAAACCAAGTTCAGAAAACTCTGACTTGAATTATATCCATCCCTTTTAAAACCCGTATCACAAAAAGAGATGGAACTACTGTCAAACCAAGGATTAAGCGATGTTTTTTAATAAGGGGTTTTATGAATGCTAAAATCCAATTAACATAAACTTTGAAACATATTCCATGTTTATGTACAACAAAAGATAAAAAAAAATTCAAATTAACGATATACATTACAATCATATTATGAGCATGATGTGAATTCAATTTAAATTTAAAAATGCTGCCTTTAATTTATACACAACAATGTATGTTTGAATAACAAAAGGACGTCACGTTTAAAAACTTTATCTTGTGTCTTGACATCTGACTTCCAAGAGTTATCTCGCATTAGTCACCCAAAGTTAGTCTAATTTTACTGTGCGCAGATGAGTAATTATGCAATTAATCCAACAGGGCCGTTTATAATAAGCCCTGAAGTTTGTTTTTGTAAGAAATAAGCCAGTTTCGTTCTTTATGCCTGTATCTATTTGTAGACAGGTAGACAGATGTTTGTTATAATTGCTTATGACTTGTTTCATTACAACATTACTAGAAGATGTCATGCTCTTACACACATTCATACTCTCACGCCTATTTACTGTGGAAGGCAGAGTTGTACTTGTGGAACATTTCGCCAGTTATATTTGAGTTCCATGTAATGAGAGCGGGCCTATTGCCATTAACCGGGCAGACTCCGGACTCTTACTGGGATTGTACAGATGCCAGAACCCAATAACAACACTTATCGTTTCTCTGAATGATAGGATTCGCAACGAATACATCCGACAAAGTTATCGACATAGATCAAGAAATTAGCAAGCTGAAGTTGCAGTGGGCCGCCCATATCTCACGAAGAACCGACGACCGCTGGGGTAAACGTGTTCTTGAGTGGAGACCGCGACTCTGCAAACTCAAAGAAGATGTCACGTATGATCAATGATGAAGACAAAGTGATATCTGTAATCAAAGCTGTACTTAGTGAAGATGATAAAACTGAACAGTATGAAAATAAAATTAGTATATCTAAGATGATTGAGAAAAATAAAAGAGATGATTGAAAGAAGCCAACATAACATAGACTTAATCCCGAGCTTAAATTTGAAAGAACTTCAATCTACGCTAATAAATTCGATTATTGGCTTAAGTAATGCTAAGAAGGCTTTGATCCCTTATAAAAACAGCTTGGAAATAAACAAGCTCAGGCATGATTTTCCTTAAAGAGTACCTACTCTAAGATCACAAGTATTATAACTAAACTAGCAATTACCCGCGATCTCGCCCGCTTAATGGTTATTATGATAGTACAAATTTTAGCTAAATTGGTATTCTGGCTTGGTCGTGAAAAGGTAACAAGCAGAGATACATTCCCATTCATAATATTAGTATGTAGATGATCATACTGTAATGTCACTATATCTGTCTCATTCTAACCTAACGTGTCACGTTCACCATGCACCGGTTGGCATTCATGAATAATTGCATTTATTATGTCTGTCAAGGCCAAATGCGCTTAGGCTGTTTAATTTAATTCTTACATAGTTGTACTCAGTTGTTAAGGTAAAATCATTATATACAAAAAACAACTGATTTTCTCCGGGTACGCCATATAAGAGAAAATAGTAAATTCGCAAAGATAAAAATAGAATTTTTTTTAAGCAATGTATTTCAAAAAATATTTGTTATTATGTACTAAATAAAACATACTGTTCTTTATTCTGCGATAATACTGAAATATTGCTCTTTTCTTTTTTTGACCATGAAAATAGTGTTTCTTGGAGAATATAAAACTTTTAAAGCCGACGTTAAAGGGTGACTGTTTCTGACGCCGCGAGCCACAAGCCTGAAGCCGTATTTTGTAAAAACAGAGGTAAAATTAAGTAGGTTTCTTGTAATAAAAAATAAAGGCTAAAGTAAAAACATGTTGTTAGAATTATTATGGTAGGTAAAACTTCTAGAATCACCCATGTATAGCTTTAAACACAATATATTTGCCTAGCCTTGAAAAAATTTTTGGCGTGTACATTTGTTGTGTCGCAAAAAGTGTAATCTTCTTCAAAATTACGTTTTCGGGAATGTATCCATTAGCGGGCGACCTTCTCTGTTTCAGCCCAAAGGAATGTTTAATTTTAAAATAAGAGAATAGCCCTGATAACGCCCGACTTGATTACGCAAATTTGGCGGGACTTTAAATGTTATGTTGACGACATAGTAGTAACTACACATTTTTTATATCTCTGCTTTTTTGACTGTCATGAGTTTGATATTAATAACGGTCTCCTAATAATTATAGGTTATCTGACAGTATCATTTTTCTGTACCGAGTTATTTGATACCACTAACTTTCTAGTTGACATTTTTATTGCGTTATATATTACATGCTTTCTCTTAAGAATAGCTTTTGTTTGCAAATCACTTTTATTTCTTCACGTTTTTCTACAATTCAACGGCCTCCCAAGGGTAATGTTTTACTTAATCGAGATTTGAGATTCTAGAAAATCCTATTCAACTTTTCGTTGAAATTTAACTATGTTGATCTGGGGTGAACTATTCTGATCGTTTAACAGCGCGTATTAACGACTACTTGGCTTTGACATGAAATTTTATAGTACCAAAATGAAACATCTAGCTCAGAAGTTCTTAATACGCGCTGCCTGATCCGATGATGGTAGGAAAACCTGAAAACCTTAGTCTTGCGGTGCCTTTCCTTTACTTTGAACTATAATTATTGACTCTATGAACTAAAGTCAGGTTTGTCTATACTCCCAAAAATCGTGGTTTTCACACGAAACATCGATAACATCTAACTAACCCAACGTAGCTAAAAGCTGAATTTATCCGTCTCTTTGAATTTTTTTTTCAAAAATACCCTTGTCATTTGTATTTTCTAGCAGAGCACATTGTTTATAACCCTGTTTCTCGGCCATTCCTACTCCGGTAATCCGGTTAGGTTTGGCTATCCAACGTAATACCCTAATAATGCTATTACGTTTACGACAATTCTCGCTGCCGACCGACGAACATATTGCAAGAGTGTTATGATATCCCTATTCTCTGTATTTTTTCATTTATTTTAGAAGCCAACGGGTGATATTTTCATCAGGCATCCACGCTATGGTTTTATGGCAGCTTCACAATGGGATGTTTTTGCTCCGGACGTTTCTCTCCATGATCTTTTTGACAGGTACAAAGACAAAAGGCGCGTAATCTTTGTCGACGCATTTTTTGCTCCTTTTCTTGAAGGAGGGGAATGAATAGTGGTTACTTCTGAATAGTTCGGTGATGCAATGCAATCTGCTTGGGTTATGAATGGACGTTTGAAGAAAGAATTGAAACTTTTGAAAATCCTAATGCTGATCGAATAGCTTGCTTATTTAAATACTTATAAAGTAAATGACCGTACTCTTAGTTCTCCGATTCTGAGTGCGACTTCTTTAATTGAAATCACAAATTTAATTTACTCTTACAGAATACCTACTGTGTAGTACACGGATAAAAAATATTACCCGTTGAGTGTAGCTTCTTTCGTTTAATTGACAGTATGTTGATAATAACATCGCAAATTCTTTTGTAACGATACATCTGAATTAAATAGTACACCTAAATATAAATCTTTAGCGTATTCGACAGAGCACTCGATCTTGATATAAAACACAGCAGAGTGAGTCTGTCTCATCACAGTCCAGAACGATTACGTAACATAACAGTGAATCTATTCCTAGTATCGATTATTAAAATGTATCCTGCAGTCGAAATTAGAATCGAAACGATTTGATCTGAGTCGACCCAGTTACTTCAGGCTTTCGGTACACGTTCTCGAAATGTTTCGACATATCTTCCGACTCGCTCGGATGAATGAATACCTCTTTTGACCAGAAAGAGACAGGTGATTTGAGTCATAGTGTCCAGTCAAAAGTTGAATCACGAACTCTTGCGGTCACTGAGTCACTTAATACATTGCTTATTCACTGGCGCCGAGACGATGTGATTACATGTCCTTATTTTATTAGTATTCTTAAGATCTACTTCTTTGATGAAAACTGTATTCAACTAACCTTTTCTGTTTCTTCTATGAAACTATTTTGGATTATTGTTCCATTCTCCTGAACTTCTCGTGCAACGTTGCTTTGTTCATAAATAGAATTAATATCATTACTGAATTGTTCAAAGATTGAAGATGATGCCTTTGATCTTAAGCTTTATGCCCGCAATTAATTCTCGATCTGAGGCAAACGTAATCATAACAATTCAGAACATTTCGTTGAATAACAAACCTCGTTTTTATTCATTTACTCCGAGGGAATCTGTTCACAAGCTTAAAGACTATATAGAATAGAGGAAGAACAAACAAACAATAAAACACTCTTTTCACCAAGTATGATTGTTTATTGGAATTATCGATTCAAATCATCTTCTAATCTAGGTTTTTTACTTAGCATAATTTAGAAGCATAATATTATATGAATTTTATTGTAATTAATAATCATTTACTAACGAAATGTCCATGATACCAGCTGAGTTTTTTGCCAGTTCTTCTCAGAAGTCTAGTTACTGAACCGGTGGTCAATTCCTCGACGTTCATAAGTGCTTTACCCATGTCTAAACGGAATATATCATTTTCATTTACAACGAAGAATTCCACTATCCATCTCCCGATTCGTCTCCATAGTCAGATCAGCCTGACGATAGAATATTAGGTATCAAATATCCTCAAAGAAATTTGCAGTGAGTTTTTTTTATAATAATATACTCAACAAATGAAGCTAATGAAATGAATTAGTCTTACTGGCCTTATTTGAGCCAAACATTAGTCTTATGCCTCGAATAACTACGATAATCATTTCAAAGTAGGCTCTCGACGCACCGTTCGATGCATGAATTCAATTTGTATTCCACCGCGCGACCGAATCACTTGAAATTATGTAAACGGCCATAAAATATCGTTGGAAAAGTTATCCATTACACGGATTATGGAACCGTTAAAGTTATTGGGGGCGAGTCTCGGTTCTACTAACGTTCTAATTCAATTACCGTGCGTATGTATTGACTTCACTATTCGAACTGTTTATTGGCTCTTCTGTTTATTAGTTCTTCTATCCTTAATGCGGATTGTATTGTTACTAGTATTGTGTTAGTTGTTGTTTTACTTTCAGCACGTTTTGATAGAGCTTAGGCTTGTATTTAATTATTTCTTTCTGTTAGATATATTTAGATATACACTGCTCAAACAATTCGTATTGTAAGATTTTATTTCAATATCTATTCTTAGATTGAGACCTACTTTCACATCATTATTTATTACATCTATAGTTCTAGTAGAATCACTGCCTACGTCACATTGCTTCATATCATATGCTACAATATATCGGTGTCAAAACATTTTCCTCTTTTCTTTAAAAGCTGTTTCGATACCAATCATAAATATCGATACAACATTTCTGGTGTTTCATGCAAGGTTGGGTTGTCGACTCAAATGAAGGTCATTAATTAAAGGGGCATTTGGGTTCGAATGGCGATGACAATGGGCTACGGTGAAGGGCGGAATATTTTGTGGTATTGTTGTTTATTTATTGAGGACTTTTCAATCTGTTGATGCTATTGCGAGAAGAAAAAGTTGGTTAGCCATTTTGTAACTTTAATATACTAGCATTTATTTGGTACCTAAATATACTAGGCCATTGCAAAACTAACTACATTAGAAACAGAATAAGCTGAATGCTTTCTTAAATATTGTTAATGATATAAATATCGAATAAATATTTGAAGACTGTATGGGCTTTCATTTTTGGAATCCCATTTTAGAGAAGAATATTTTCACGTAGTCCACATTACAAATGCTATCAATAAATTAAACTATTATAATAATATTATATTGTAAATTTTTTTACAGGTAAGAATTAATCAGCTGAATCAATGCAGAATAAAGCTGCGTAAGTGAATATTTACAATACGTGGGACGAAATATCGGCAAACTTGAATTCAAGTTAATGATTCATCGTTAAAAGTAGAACAGGTTAAAACAGCCTTATTGTCTCAAAAACCTTCAAGAACAATGACTTACATTTCCTGTGTCAATGTTATCTTAAGGGATTTTGACTTCTCGTTATATTAAATCAGAGTAATTGTTGTTTAACGACAGTTTTGGTAGGTTAACCCCGGATTTAATCGTTGATTAGTCACTCCTTAACCATTTACAAATAACTATCCAATTGACCTTTTAATAATATTTAACTAGAACTGCATTTTACGCTGGACGCACTAATCTGTTCAAGAGTCAGGATTTAAAAAGATGTGACAGTATAGTTTCTGAATTCACACAAATCCCTAAAATTTAATTTTTTTGGGTTCCGTACCCAAATAATAAAGCGGGACCCAATTACTAAGACTCCGCTGTCCGTCTGTCTGTTGATGAATTGAAATTTTCACAGATGACGTATTTGAGGGTATCTGGGGTAGCTTTTGCAACAAATAAACGGAATAAATTAAATATTTAAGAGTCAGTGTATGGGAGCCATACAACAAACGTTAACGTTGCGTGTTAACTCCTAGTAATAGTCACACTAAGTTTGTTAATGTTTTTTTATTGCATCATAGTTACTTTCACTTTCATAGATGATCTAATGAGCTTTCTATTGTAGTCTCGGTCTAATAATTATTTGGTTTAGAATTTTCATATCAGACGAGTGAGCTCAAAATCGAGGGTAATCAAAGGTTAATCGTAACTATTCAACTCGCATCTCGACACTTAATACCTAATTTAAATTAATCACTCGGAGTGAAGTTAAATTTGAAGCTCTTACATTAGATTGCCTTTGAGGGGCAACCACGGGACTAAGTAAGTAACCTTAAATGTAATGAAATTTGATACTTATTGGTTACTGTTTTCGGACGGTCTGATTATGATTTTTTTAATTAAACCTTATTTATTTTGTCATGTTCCGTTGAATGATTTTGCTGCGTGATGGCTTTTTGGAACAGTCGAGCTTTACAGTGAAATAGAAAAAATATTTATTCACATGGAATATGGTAGATACAAAATAGGTCTTTTTAAGGTCACGAGAATCACATATTTCACCCAATTTTAGTTAATGTAAATATTAACTAACTAACTTACTAGGTAGTTTTTAACACTGATGTGTGAACAGTGAGAAAAAAAGAAATATTAACTATTGGAAAAAAATATCGCGAGGAAACGTGGACCCTTCTCTAGAAAGGCATGAATGGAATATTTCCTAATAATTTTGTATCAATCTTTTCAAAATAAAATACATTGCCGGTTGTTCAGAGAAAATTCTGAGAATTTAATGTCTTAAATTTGAAAACAGGAATTCTAAGTGAAAACATAAATCATGCAAGAATTTTAAGAGTGCTCGACTGGTATGGAATAACGTTTTGGCCTCTTGCCACCGTAATTCATTTCCTTCATGGAATCCGTAAAGGTGATAAATACAGTCGGTGTAAAGAGCCAAGGTGGCCGTGGGAATTGAGCAGTCGCCTGCTACGCAAACGATGCAAGTTCGAATCCCAGCGGGGCTTGTACCAATGAGTTTTTCTAAAAACTTATATACTGTGATTTCACACCAGGTGCTTTACGGTGATAGAAAACATCGTCAGGAAAAACTCCATATGTGTGAGAAGTAATTCAGAGACGTATGTATAGTGCCTGAGGCGGCGATTGACTTAAATCTGTCACATTGGTACTTAATCATCTGGAAAAAAAGTGGGTGTTGTTATTACAACGCCTCTGCATACCCCTTCGGGGAAAACAGGCGTAAGCATTAGTATGTGTTATGTATAGTCACTGTCGAACACTTATGTAACTTAGGGCTCTTGGTAAGTAACTGGAACACGATGGATTAAAAGGGATCGTGGATAATGTAATATCAATGTCTAGTAATCTACTATTTTTCTTTGAAAGTTAGATTTATCTAAGACGTCTAGAATTTTTTACATTGTAAACAGTTACTTATGTCGAAATATTCTGTGTTAATATTCGCAGTCGCTTCGTATACAAATCGGGTGATCAGCCACATCGGGTTAAATCAAGTGCCAACCCCAACAATGTATGGGATAAGGCCAGGGCGATGATGATTGTATGTTAACATTAATAAGGTCCTGATTGAACAAACCAAAAATAGTGGCATAAAAAAGCTTAATATATTTAACTCAAATAGCGTTGTACTGGGAGAAAATGCTCGCATTACAATGAACTATTCACAAAGTGACTACACGAGACAATAGAGTCGTGCAAAACAGACCACGACCAAAACCGGTCCCGAACATTAGTCTACCCGTATACCTCTTAGATGATAAAGTCTACACTCCCTTGCACGCTGTGCAGCCACACCCTAGAGTTCTGTAGAGCGACAATTGCATTGTGCAAGTGAATTTGTGCTTTACGTTTTAATGTTGGAGTTATTTATGGTAAATGTTTAATGGTGTAGTTATTTTCAGCTTCTTTGTATTAAACTGCTTCTGGGAGTATGTTGTTATTTATGTTATTACGTATTATGAGCGTTTCTTGGGCTCGGCTATTCATTTGCTACTGCTTTTATGGGGGACGATCCCCGTTTACAGCAGACGTTTTTAAAATTGATTTAGTTTGTAGTTGATTTTGCACTTCGTCTTAATTATTCTTTACACTTGGAGCAGTAGGAAGGTACATATGGTAATCTCAAGCTGCGCATTTAGTTATAAGTAAGTAAGTAAGTAAGATTTTTAGTTATGTCAATTTAATCGACATTGGAACTTTGTCCATATGCTTATGTTTCTTAAATTATTTATTTTGTATTCTTAAAATTGTATAATATTTTTGAAAAAAGTAATTACTGAGTTTCTTGCTAGGTTCTTCTCAGTAAGAGCAACCTTCCGAACCTGGCGGTAGCATGTATAATTATGTCATTCTGACGATCTGAAAGTACTTTGTAAAAAGTCTAATCGAATAAAGGTATTTTTGACTTTGACTTTGACATACAATATTCCGAATTTCTCAATATACCCTCACGATTTGAATATAACGGGCCGCTTTTGACACACTCAAACTAGGTAAAATTCGAATTTGTCATTTATAAAAATAGAAGCCGAGCCGTAGTGGACTCGGGGTTTGAGCAGTCGCCTGCTACGCAAGCGACGCAAGTTCGAGTCCCAGCGGGGTCTGTACCAATGAGTTTGTCTAAAAACTTATGTACAGTGATTTACACCATGTGCTTTACGGTGGAGGAAACCTAAGACGTATGTGTAGTGCCTGAGACGGCGATGGACTCACCCTCTGTCATGTTGGCAGTTAATAACATTCGGTGAAATGTGGGTGTTGTTTTTACAACCTCTGCTTACCCTTTAGCAGACACTTCTAAGATGGCATGAGCATATATATTTTTTAAATAGATATTGAGACATACACAAAAGTTTGGGAGTCCGGTTTGATTTTACTTCGTTATTATGACTCGTTGATTTAATTAATGGTTACTTAGTAGAAAGCCGTTCCTCGCGAAATTTAATTTTTAAACTCTCTATGGCTTGATTCCCCGAGTATTATTCGCTTTGGTGTAAAGTAGTGGTCGTTAACAATAACTTGTGTAATTCTCAAAAAAGTCATTAAATACATAAATTGTAGAGTGAAAGTACGCGTATGTTCTGTTACGGGCTATTACCATTATTTGCGACCATTGTATTCGTTAATGGCAACTACTTAACAACTTGCGAAATAATTTTTAACTTTTTACAAATGCCGATGTGGATGTGGAGCCGTGGTTGCCTTGGGGTTTGAGCAGTCGCCTGCTACGTAAGCAACGCAAGTTCGAGTCCCAGCGGGGCCTGTACCAATGAGTTTTTCTAAAAAAACTTATGTACAGTGATTTCACACCACGTGCTTTACGGTGAAGGAAAACATCGCGAGGAAACCTGCATATTTAAAGTAATTCAATGACGTATGTAAAGTGTCTGAGACGGCGACGGACTCACCACCTGTCACGTTGGCACTTAATCATCTTCGGTGAAAAGTGGGTGTTGTCAAAACAACACCTCTGCCAACTCCTTCGGGGAATACAGGCGTGAGCATATAAGTAACCAAAGCGAAACTGCCGTATTATTTGGTACTCTACATCGCACGCTCAGAACGATAGGGGCACAAATCAAAAATATTTCTTTTTTGAAAAGCAATCGGCGTGTTTGAATTTATAACCTAGGCAGTAATCATTTTACCAGTTTTGGATACAATGTATTAAATATTTTTAAAATATAATTTATATCTGCCTACCCCTTCGGGGAATACAGGCGTGAGCATATGTATGTATGTAAAATATTATTTAAGTTGTGCATTTTCGATACGTGTTAAAAACTACGTTTTGAAATACGTCTTGAGTCTGTCTATCTTAACATAATAATTTTTGCTAATTTTTGAGTTGAGCCTCTATCGTTCTGAGGGTGCGACATGTCTGCAGATAAAAGAGAGCGGAGTATGCAAGTCATAGACGAAATAATGCTATTCGCGGGTAAGATGTCGAATGACCAAGTATCATGATTACCAATTATGTATACGAATTAGTTAAAAAAATGCTGATTGCGTTCGTACAGTTAGTAAGTAGTACTTTTTGAAATGGCGAATTATGTAATTATTATAACTTATTATATAGTTAAATATAAAAAGTAATGTAGATTGACGTAATCGTTAGGTATGAAGTTAGTGGAAAGGAAGACCTAAGAAACGATGAATGGATTGTGTCAAAGATGATGTGGCTGGAATGTGAATACAGATATGACGGCTGATAGAGAGAAATGGAAGAGAAGAACACATTACGCCGACCACAAATAACATGGGATAAGGGCAGGATGATGGTTAGATTGAAGGTATTTTGCCCGGGTCGATAACGTACTTTTATATATTTTCTAGCTGTGCCCTGCGGTTTCACCCGCGTAGATTTAATTTAATTCTTGCGACATATTAAATGTTCTTTTTTTTAATAAAAGTAGCCTAAGTTTATCCTTGTAACATTAGTTATCTGGCAATGAAAATCGGTACAGTCGTGCAGAGATTACCCGGAAGATGTAGACAGAGATTTTTTTGAGAGCATTTAATGAAAAGCTGTAATTTTGAAATTACATATACACATTGAATACTTTATTAATAATATGTATGGATAAATCTTTGGAAAAATTACTCATTTGACTGTACCAATAGCAATTACAGCATTTTTCTCAAACAAGAATGTAACGAACGAGTTAAGGAAAGCGAGCCCTATTTACCATTCACGCGACATGTAGCCGCTAAAGAAACCTTTAAGTAGAAGGCATTTTCTCCTAATTACTTAGTAAGTAGTGTATTTTATGTACATTTACGGGGTCAGAAGTGGCCTCGATACAGTTCTAAAAATAGCTTTAAGCCGTAAGTATGACTTCATATAAAGTTAAATAATTTGTATTTAGATTATTAGTATTTTCACAGACTTAAATATGAGGTGCAGGCGTGATGGCCTTGGAGTTTAAGCAATCGCCTGCTACGCAAGCGATGCAAGTTCGAATCCCAGTGCGACTTGTACCAATGAGTTTTCTAAAAAAATTGATACTGCGATTTCACACCACTTGCTTTACGGTGATAGAAAACATCGTCAAGAGATAGAGAGAGAATCTCCATATGTCTGAGAAGTAATTCAGAGACGTGTGTATAGTGACTGAGACGGCGATAGACTCACCATCTGTCACGTTGGCGCTTCATCATATTCGGTGAAAAGTGGTAGGTATGTAGTATTTTTTCAGACTTAAATTTAAGGACCTATGTTGTTAGCTACGGCGCGAGCGGATTTTATATTCTAAGAAATAGCTTCGGTTCAGATTTAGAAAAGAAACACGAAAATACATATATTATTCCTGTCAAAGATTCTTTCTTTTAGACTTTAAGGGGTCTGCACGGACAATGTACGGAATATTATGAAATGTAGTGAAAAAGAACAAAATAAGGTATCTAAGAGATTCCATTTGATGCCAACAAATCCGTAGGTCGCGATACCTGTTCCAGGTCTTAGTGTGATGTGATCACACTGCACCACAGGTATGTGACATATTTCCAGCTTATTTCGAACTAAGACGTTGACATCTCTGGATATAACCACGAGCATAAAACGTGCGGAAATTTAGTTATAAATATTTTTATTCTGTCGCTTATAAAGCGCAGTATATAGGCTATGTAGGCTATTTTACCACATCAAAGGTTAAAAAAAATTATTGAGTGGTTTAAATCAGCACATATTTTCCTCGTTTTAAAATATGACACAGATAATTAATTAATTCATTAATTCATAATTGTGTAATGACGGTTCTTGAAAAAAGGAAACTGGGGAAACGACGAAATACAGTCATGTTCTATCAACGCTTAGTAAAATATGTCAATAAAATTAATTAACTGCTAATCCGTTTTCGAATTTGGAAATGTAATAAAAGCTTACTGAACGAACTACCTACAAACAACAATATGTATCTAACACGCAATCACTTTCAAGTTTAAATTTGGAACGGCGATTAACACTTTATAAAACTAGTTACTAATCAATGCCATGTGCATTCCACGTGTATATCTGCATAATGGTAACCAGCGTTAAGAATGGCTGAATGTAAAACGCGAATATGAGGTGCGCGGGCGTCGGTCAGCCGGGGTCATCGACCAGGGGCCGCCCGACAACCTTTGTAGTCGCAACGGGTTGCTTGGGGTCACTGTCCACTGTCATTTGCAACACGACACGAGAAGAAAGTCTTACGGACGACGAAGTTTAAGAATGCAATAAAAACATCACATCCGATTTGTATAAGAATGAATCATATTTTTCTTAATAATTAAAAGTAAATATTATGCTTGTAATGCTTATTGTTATGGAAACGAAAATTAATGTATTCATTATATTTTTGTTATTATATTGTATTCAGGCCACTGCCAGTGTGACCGTGCTGTGACGACACGACTTGGTCCTAGTGGAAGATCAGTGATGGTGGTCATCACCGTGTCAGCCAGATTATGCAAAGCTAGGACCAATTCGTAACAACAATAATGTCTGTTACGACCAACCTCTACGTTCATTATGTACCTTTGTTGTTACGAATAAATTTATTTTCTATTTCTTTTAATTAGACTGCCCCATTTGCCTAGTAGTTGCAAACGATATTGCGAACACGAGATCCTGGGTTCGATCCCTGGATAGGGCAAAGTGGTTTTGGGTTTTTCCAGTTGTGATTTCCCAGTAGCAGTCTAAATCGGTTTACGTAATGGGCGAAATGTGGGTGTATATAATAAGTCCATCGCTGTCATCAAAATTAAGCGTAAAGAGCTTGAAATGTGTGAAAACCTTCAGCATGTCTGACCTTGCCACTCCTTCAAGGTAACCATAAGTGTAACTTTAAATCATTACCTTAAATTATTAACAGGTAGTAAACCAAATTAAACAAATCATGTGATAAAATGATTCAGGTAACAAGCCACGCTATTATAACAGTTAAACAAGTTTATTGTCCCATACAACGCAAACATAATGAGGGCACAATAAACTATTGTCCGACACTCGTTGATGTAATTACGTGCCGTGGTAGAATGGAAACGCAGCCCGCATGGTGTCACGGTCACAATAACACGATTTTATAAATCCATGCTTGATGTATAGTATTCTTGCATTTACTATGGATGTTACCAGTGAATAATTCCAGTGGTAATTGTGGTCAGTTTATGAATCATGGGAATGTGATCGTATCTTAAGAGAGTTCGTTTGTTTTCTTTCAGATTTATTTAGAGCAATGATTTCACACTGTCATTACTTGGAGAAATACTTTCACTGTAATGACGCATGTAGAAATAAAATAACGTGCGTTTATTTATTTTTGTGACTTCCGTACACTATTTTATACACATATGGTTCCCTAAGTTTTTTATTATACAATCTTGTCGTTACAATTAACACATCCTCTGCTAACTTTGCATCTTCATAAATTCGCTAACTCTTGTGTGTGTAGTGGGCGCGTAAGCATTGAGTTTGCGGGGGTCCCTATTTACATTATACGTCTTAGAACCGCATTATTTTCAATTCCCGTGCTAAGTTACACCCTTCCTTTATTTGGCTCATGCCTCTATCGAAACCATGACTTTTATTTAATGTTGAGGCAAAAAAAGCCTTGAGAATCTGCCATGATGTCGTTATCGATCTGTAATACAGACAAAATTATTATTTCCACCCGCGATATTATTGTGTCAAATTTCCATGTACACGATTGTTAGTCCTTCATGAATAATATAGTCGTTCTCAAATGCCTACAAATCGCACTGAGCGGAGATTACAAATTCTGTCTCTTTGCAAATGTGCCGTATTGAATGAATTATAGATGCGGTTCATTTTAGTCCCCATTTATCCGGATGCGACGTATTTAGAGATAGAATTTTGTAAATTCCGTAATAAGTAAGGTTTTCCGTTTTCTGGTTTGTATTTATTTTATAAGTAATGTAACTGCCAAGGGAATGCGAATGCTTAGGAAACAGGCTATTTTACAAAATCGTTACACCATTATCCATTATTTATTCGTCCGCGGTGTCCCCACGCTCCCCTCGCATAGTCCTTAGGGTGTCGCAGGAAGTGACAGGTACGATGAGCACGAACCGTGACATGTTCACTTATATTTAAGGATAATAATAACATTAACATTTTAATTGAGTAACCTTAAAAAATTGTTAATCCCTTTCAGTACAAAAACAGGCTTAGTGTTTTTGTTAATTTTCTAGTATCTTGTTAGATACACATTGAAGCTTAAACTTGAAAATCGCGTTTGCCTAACGTGGTGAAACATGAAGTTAGTAATTCTTATTTGCTGAGCAAAATGTGTTTTATCCGCCGCCGTCCTTTGTCACAAGTGTCAGACAACTTAATGTGGTAACACAAACTGGAAAAACGTGTGGCGGTTATGTTTTGTTTTTAAAGCATATACATTATTATATAAAGTGTCCCGGCCAGTAGGTCATTGCATATTATTCATTTTATTATTATTTGAAAAACGCGTTAAATATCTACGGGTCTGACAATCAAGAGCTCTTATGTTTTTCTTAACCGACTTCAAGAAAAGGAGGAGGTTGTTGTCATTCAGTGAGGTACCCAACAGCCGCTTGTTTTTATTAAGTTGTCATTAGAAAACGTATGTCTTCCTTAACTCTAATATAACTTACGGCCAGGGGGCCTACCATCATCGGCTTAAGCAGAGCGTATTAAGAACTTTTTGTGATACCAAAATTAAACTTCAGAACTAGAAAGTTAGTAAGACGGAATTACTATAACGATGATAGTAGCCCCCCTGTACGTATGAACTCACAACATTCTGGTCATCCCATCGCCAACATGTCCATACAAAATAACCTGTTACTGAATATTCAAACTTCTTACGACAACCTTTTTCTAAACAAAATTGTATAAGTACTTTCCCGAATACATGCCTTAGGGAATGTGAAAATGTAACAGCAAAAATGTTTCAGCTACTCGAGTTAGTCCCGGTAGATTAAATTCACGAGATGATCCCATAATTCCTGGCATCACTCCTCAGGTTACGTGCCGAAACCTGTTTTTTCTTCGGCACGTTATGTAAGCTTGAAATCAAACTAATATTTAAAATAAATCCCCATGTTTATAGCTTCCGCCCGCGGATTCACCTGAGTGGTGATAGAAGCCCTATGAAAGGTGATGAGTGCCCTATGTCCTTTTCTGTACCCTTACAACATGTGGGCAAAGTTTCATGATGCTCTGTTGAGTAGTAAGGCGTAAAAGCGGAATAAACAAATTAACATGCGCATTACAAATTCATTGGTCTTGTGGTCAAAAATGCTTATACGAGATCCTAGGCTCGATCTCCGGTTGGACCAAGGAGTTATTGGGGATTTCCGTCCATAATATCCCTGTAAGAGTCCAGTACCCCTATCACGGGTTTGTCACCGTTTTCGTAATCTATACTCAGTAGCGTCACTCGCAATATTTGTATGAGATATTTTAGTTCTGCACGTCACCGCTGGGAGTCGCTGCGCAATTTCTCATACTAATAGGCGGAGACGCTAGCAAGTATAGATTACGAAAACGGTGGCGAACCCGTATAGGGGTACTGAGTATCGCCCCTATTACATGGGCCTTGAACGAAACTGGTGAAATGAGTGCACTATAAGTACACATCTGCCTACCATTGCGGAGAAGGCTTGAGCCTTATGTATTGTATTATACAAAGGTCATTTGTGAACTTTGGACGACAACGGATTTCTCTCTGTAAAAATAGCTGCTGACTCAACTTTGCATTTTCTTTAGAACGACTTGCTACAGAGCAGATGTTCAATATCATAGTATGGAACTGATTGCTATTATAATATTAGATTGTTTTTGCATGGCACACATGTTCACATTCTAAATTCTTAAAAATGGCCAAGAAATATACGAACACGAGGCGGGACTCGAACCCAAGACATCTGCAAACCGTGCAGTTGCAACAACTGAGCTACTTGTGGTCCTACTTCATGCGTCGAATTTTTCGTTCCCTTGTTTTGCGGCTTAGAGGCCGTCTTGCGCCATCTGTTGGTTGGTGTATCCAAATTCAGTTGGCAGAGCAACTGCACGGTTTGATGTTATAATATTGATATGTTCCCAATTTTTACATTTTACTTGGTGATTTGTTTCGGTGTCATGGCAGAAGTGTTTCATTTACATACTAACTAGTACTTGTATTTGCACACACACACATTTCGCCAGTTATATTTAAGTAGGGGGCGAGCCCAATACCATTAACCGGGCACTAATTCAGACTCCGGGCTGCAAATGGGAAATTTGTTTATATGTTTCATTTATTAGTAAATATTACCTGTTACAGTCGCAATGTCTCACCAAAGTTGAAAGTATCTAAGTGCTTAACGTGACTTTTTTACAATCTTAAATTGCCTTCTTCTTCTTAATTGCTCTTGAGTTAATATAATAAGGAACTTATACTTTTCATATTGATAGTTTTGTCTCATAAGCATCGTATATTAAGTACGGCTCGTTATCTGTAAGGTTTCTCAGCGTCGAAATCGACGACGAGCGTTGTCATCAGCTATAAGCGCGTACTTTGAATGCGCAGTAATAATTTTATGAGTTTGTCTCTGTCTACTTGCGCCGTTTCCCCGCTATCTTCGCTACTTGTTCGCTTTTTATTTTGTCAATCAAGGAAGAATGTCGTGAGTTATGTATACTTCGCGGACAATGAATGGCTTAAACAGGTAGACCTAAACACTAAACCACGACTAGTTAAAACTCCAGGAAATCCTATCCACGATTTGCCCAACGTAAGTATCGAACTCACGACTCCGTTTGAATAAAATGTTGAATATTGATGTCTACTTGCTTTTGTCCAAACCATACTGCAGTATTTGCAGTTCTCCGGTATTTTACGGCTATTAGATATCGAGATATATTTCCGAATCGGATTCTGAAGAAGGTTAGCCGGAAAAATAGACAGAAAACAATAAATAAAAATTGTTTTACAAGACAAAAATATGTTAAATAAGTAATTAGATTATCTACTATACAGATAAAAGCTAGGTCACGAAGGTTATTCATTTAAAAAAGTGATGGAAAGTGTGAAAACACCACGACAAAATAGGCGACAAATCTTTGTGACACGCTTTGTCACGGGTACAGAGGTTTTATCGGCGCGTTGATAAATCAGTCAGTCAACGCTTAAACCAATAGAGAAGTCTATTCAGTTAGCACATTCCTCCCAATTACGGCAAGCGGATTTTGGTTTGGAAGTGTATTCAATACAGGCCCCGACGAAACTTGGCTAGTAGGGGTGTCAATATTCAAATTAAAGGGATCTAACTTCGTGAGTTATTTCGTTCTACTCTACAATGAATACTTGTAGCTTTGTTACGGAATGCAAATAGTCATTGTTCCAATGGTTTGTAATAAAAGTTTATTCGAAATTATGTTGGCACAGCTATTCCATTCTTTGAAAGACACTAACTTCCGAACGCGATTTCGATTGCATGGTATATTATGTACCTAACCAATTTACCCCTGAACGGCCATTCTGAATATTGATAAATTAATTTTCTTTCATAAGGCGAGATGACCTTCGACCCGGCCTGGATTTAACGTGGGTTCCTGTCGAAACTAACCAAGGGAAAAAAACCTACTCTTATTCAACAAAATCCATATTTTCGTTCGAAACTTCGCCAAGTTCCTACTATAGTGGTTATTCTTTCTAAAATTACGTCCGAACGTGGTCTGCAAGAAAATTCTTTGACGAATAAGTATGTTATATTCTGAACCTACTTCGATTTTATTATTTAACGAACGAAAATTTTAAGTATGATAAAAACGAAACGCTGCTACATAATTGTTTGAGTTTCGTTTCGAAGAGACTAGATAGACCCCCTGAACTACTGACTTTTTTTTATTCCTTTTTTTAAAGCTGTCGGCGTCGGGCTTTTATATCGAACACTTACATCCGCCTCTGAGTTTGCCGATCGATCTTTCCATCTACGTTATTTATCTTTAAAACGTATTTGACTAACAATTACAGGACCGCAAGATAGTAAAACCTAAGTCTTCTTCTTCGTCTTAGCGTTTTCCCGGCATGGTGCTGGGGTCCGCTTTTCTGCTCTCTCTCCTCCACTTTGCTCGGTCTTTGGCATCCTCCTCTGTGAGGTCGTTCTCTCTCATGTCGGCTTTAACGACGTCAAGCCAGCGCTTCTTGGGTCTGCCACGGGATCTAGGTCCTTGTATTACGATGCCCGACGTAATCTGGTGGCCAAAATGTTCGCTAAAATGTTCCCAGCATCAAAAATAACGTATCTATAACTCTCGTGGTTTCTCTGTGGACAGATGGTTTTAATGCGCCATACTTTAAGAAAAAGTATACTAATACTATATATATAGGTTTCCTCACGATGTTTTCCTTCACAGTAAAAGCACGTGGTGTGAAATCACTGCACATAAGTTTTAAGAACAACACATAAATACAGGCCCCACTAGAATTCAAACTTGCGTCATTTGCGTAACAGAGACTCCTCAAACTCCAAGGCCACCACGGGTCAATGAAAAATAATGTTTTTTAATTTCAAAAATATATGTTTGCGGCTATCAGTAACCGATTTTTCTCAAAATATGTTGTAACTTCTGAGAACCCTAAAACAACGTAAAGAGGATACCCATTCCCTAGAATAAATATTCCACACTGAGGAGGTCCAAACCAGTAATTACTAAATCAATTCTCATTTCATTGAAGAGCGGCTAAATTGAGATTTATTATCCGAAAAGCTGAAATAATTTGAGATTTCAATTAAATCTGATGTTGACAAAAGATTAAGAGGGGAGAAAGATTAACAGACCCCATTCCTTGTGCTTCAATCACATGATTTTAATTTCCCATCATCTCCTTTAAGGCGTCGAATATTCCTAATAAATGCTCTGTTGGGTTGGGTGTGAAACAAGAAACCATATATTCGGACCTTATATACGGATAAGAAAAACAGGGAAGAAAAAAATATTTTTACAATTCTTGATCCACTTCTTTAATATTAATCTCGGGAACTACTGGTATTGTTCCCGAGATTAGCACTTTCAACAAAAAAAAACTCTCCAGTTTTATATACTACTAGCTGTACCCTGCCACGCTTCGATGTGGTACATTTTGAAGCGTACACAAACCAACATAACATTTTTTATATATATAGATGAAAAACAAAAATGCGGATTATATATCATGCTACAATTTGAGCTCGATCGGTGCAGAGCTTTTTGAGTTTTTGAAGCGTACACAAACCAACATAACATTTTTATATATATAAAATACTGTTAATTAAATTGAAGTGTCTGTTTGCATTTCCAAATTAACAGCCATTAACGAAATGCATATGAAAGTATATACGGTACAAACATAAAAAAAATAATCAATATCTTTCCGTCCGTTCGCACACGCTAATCCCTGAAATTTACCGACCGAATTTATCACAACTTTCTCTGGCAATTAACTGATGTTACAAGAAACAAAATTTTTTTAGTTATACTTGTATTAAAAAATTATATATACTATTTCGCGAACCTTTTTACCTTTAAAACTTTTTTATTACATACAAGCGGACGTCACGCGGTTTAACCCGCGTAGTTCCCGTTCCCGTGGGAGTACGGGAATAAAATAAAAGCCTTTGTTACTCGCTGATAATGTAGCTTTTCAATGGTGAAAGAATTTTTGAAATAGGCACAGTAGTTTTTGAGTTTATTTATTACAAACATACACACAAAAATACAAATCTTTCCTCTTTATAATAGTAGATTTAAAAATTAGCAAAACTTGCTCTTATTCTGCTGAAAGCTGTTAGATTCGCTGATATTTTTTGATTTCAGCTCCTTAAAGCGTTGAAATTAAATTGTATTAAGTAACTCCATCGGTTTTGTCATTCAAATACGCTAACTCGATAAACTGGCCAATCCTAATTCAACATTAATTACTGTTGGGAATGTAGTCCGAGTGGCTTCGTAATTGCTTTTCTGTTACTTTCAGAAATTAGCGCGCACTCATTTCAAAAGCTGACTGTATAAGCCTTTACACTTAGGAGATTTCATTATTTTATGCTGGAGAGTTTTGGAGCTTCGATTAGGTATTGATTTTTATGTTTATTGAGATTTTATTGATATATTTTAATATCATATATGGCCCCCGGAACCTGATGACTTTTTTAAAGAAATAATATTAGCTATCTGCTATTGAAAGTCCCGTAAAAACGGTTTTTCTATATCTGTATTTTTGCTATTACAAATCGCCAATTTTATTTATCTGTACTGTAGGTATACTGATTTTTTAACGACATGTCTTATTGAGACTAACATGAATCCATTAAGCTCTCGAATGATTTATGATTACAGTTAACAACAGGTGCCGTCACGAGCTATGAGCACTTTACGAAAATAGTGAGAACACTGCTCATGTATTTTATTCGCGTTGCGCCATACATATAGAAAGGGATAGACTCATAAAATGACTTCTGCGTATTAAAGGCCAGAACTCTTGAATCATACAATATAACAGCTAACTTTATCCTGTAATCTCGTCCTAAATATGAGAAGAGAGATCGGATTGAAGTATCCACAACATTCTAATCAATAAATTTTACTCATTTTCTATCTAAAATATCAACTTTTTTTCTACTTGACAACAGTAAACTATTACTCAATTAAAAGTTTGAAGTGAAACTTTCATTGTTGCTCAAACTAAGGTCGATATTATCACTTAAAAAGGTTTTGACGTCGTGGCTTAACTCTCGTATGAACTTTCGAAAGTTATTGTGAAGGCAAACGAGCGGTTCACGCGACCTGAATCAGGCGGTTTTTATTTGAATGACGGCCTAATTACAATTTGTTACTTCGTGCTTTAAAAAATGCTTGTTCAAGCAATTATTATTATAAACAAATGTACTTACATGTTTTGTTAAATCGTTCATGTATGTCACAATTTTTTTTTTTTGCTACCAAAATATTAGCCTACAAGCGCAGATTGTGTCTGCACAGGTTTGTCATATGTCATATTTTTGGCAATTCACACAATATCTTTATAAATCATAGCCTTTGTGCTATTCTGATGTGCAAGATTTCATCAAAATCTAGTGGTTATTGCGTGAAAAAGTAACTAACATACAAATATACATACATTCTTACAAATTTTCGCGGATATATTATTAGTAAGATACATCAAGGGTGCTGGACTTCTCTTGAAAACACAAAGTGGACCTGTCTTTGGAAACTAATCTGACTTTGACATTTGGAATGAAGCTATCGTGCGACTGAGGTCAGAGACACGTACAAATAAATATAACTTGAAAAGAAATCGCTCGTCTGCCCGCAACAAACTTGAACTATTGTACGCGCGCACTGTCACGGAACACGACATTGGAGTACGTTCAAATGAATAATGTTTGGTGGCTTACTTGTAACCCACCTTTTGTCTCCCAACAGGAGTTGTGTTTAGAGGTAATTTATGAGGTTACCGCACCACGCGATACTGTTTGTTAACTCGTACTTATTACATGTTTTAACAATAGCATGGCTTATTATTTAACAACTATAACTTCCGTTTATCCTCAAGAACCACGTGATATTGGCGGAATAGCTAGACTCAACTCGTCGCCAATAAACAAACATAATTTCGAATGTTTCAATTAATATGATAAACTATAGGTATCAAAACACAGGATGACCCTTATATCTCTTTCTATAACCCTAGACATAATTTCAGCAAAAAAAATTGGTTGATGATTGGTTCAGTCGGTAAGCCGCGACAGACATACCTGGCATTTTTAATATTATCTATTATCATCTAATGATTTATGTTCTTCTTCGTATTTGTAAATTCTCTAGATATATTTCTAGTTTTCTTTCAGCAAAGTGGCTGACGCAAAGAACTGCAATTCTTGCTTTTATAGAGTAGTTGGAGGGGGCCAACTATGATCATAATATACTTAATATGATTGTACGCGTATTATGAATTTCCTTCACTTTGAAGTTTCATTTTATAAGTACCATACATTTGCAGATTCATAAAGGACGTCTAACGTATCTTATTATAATATCTACAAATAAATACGGTTGATTCTAAACGAAGGTCAACCAAATCAAAGTGAAACTCAATAACTTCCAGGTGCTACGAACAAAGATCTAAATCCAAACATTTCAAAAGAAAACCTTGAACCAAACAGAATTAATAAATAGACTTAAAAAATCTCAATCAAAAAAGAAAGGCAAATTGCATAGGAACATGAAGGCATAATGAAATTCATCCCCATGTGTGTTGTGGGCTATTATTCAACCACATACAATATGTAGTGTACCGGATACAAATACCACTGGTCGGTTGTGGATGTAAAGCAAATGGAAATGACCAAATGGAGCGAATTCTAGCGTCGCCGGTCTGATTTTACTTACTTTTAAAAAATAATTTGATATACTGTCTGTTAGCGACAGGCTTATGCAACCTTTTCTTGATATTTGTTTATAACTTGCTTCGAAGTTTATTTTATTAAGAATATATATGTAATGTCAATACAGTTTACAGTGCCAATGGAGGTGTTATTTCACTTTAGTAATGAAAGCCCTCCTTAAAGCTCCTTAAAGCCCTCCAACGTAGGAACCACCTAAGATAGTATGTCGCAAGAGGACAGAAGAAGACATACTCTATACTAATACTATAAAGAGAAACGAAATTAAGAATTAAGCCGTGGTGACTTTGGGGTTAGAGCAGTCGCCTGCTACACAAGCGACGCAAGTTCGAATCCCAGCAGGGCCTGTACCAATGAGTTTTTCTAAAGAACTTATGTGCAGTTATTTCACACCACGTGCTTTACGGTGAAGGAAAACATCATGAGGAAACCTGCATATGTCTGAGAAGAAATTCAAAAAGTATGTATAGGACCTGAGACGGCGATGGACCCCTTCAGGGACCCTTCTGGGATGGAGTGAAAATGATTTATGTAAGTTAAGCATAAAATAAAAATAAACATTATCGCTCATATTGTTAATTCTACGCGGGTGCAATCCGAGGGACAGCTCCTTTTTTTATTGTGTCCATGACAAACATTTGTTTTAGCCCAGAAGTTGGCTACTGTAACAGCATTTCTGGTGGCAGCCATTAGATCCTCCAGCGTGCAGCTGATGGAGCGCGCGGGTCACGATATAAAGAGGGCCATAGTTTGAGGCGCAGCCCACAGTCATCCTATGTTGTACAACTGTTTATTATAAAGCGACGCAAATGATCTCAGAACATCCTTGATCGTAGGAAAACGAAAATAACGCTGAAAATTTCAAAGTCCTTGCGATATTGTTTCAAACAATGTCTTCAACTATTTAACAGACCACACATTTTACTTGTCTCCCCCATCAGAATGTATTTATATATCTCTTTTGCGATTGGTGTCCTTGGCAGGTATCTTCATATACTAACTATTTAATCGTATCGGTACGGTATAGGTCATTTTATTGACTGGACAAAGTGACTTACCATCATCGGTATAAGCAGAGCGTTAAAGAACTTCTCAGCGTAAGAAGTTCTTAATTCGCGCTGCTTAAACGAAAATTTTTGGCCCTTAGGTATAACTTAAGTAAGTGAAACCTTCGGGCTGTGAACTAAAGTCACAGTGAAATAACCAACTTCCTGTCTCTTCCACCAGAATGTATTTGTATATCTCTCGTGCGATTTGTACAGAAATAATTCCGTCGTAATATGCATGTGCTTTGCTCCTTGGCAGGTATAATTTGCCATACCGTTTTGCGAACAATTACTGTGGCTTGCGTATCTGCAAAGTGTTGGGGTTATGTCGACAAAATGTATATAGTATTGTCGATATTATAATTTCAAAATGTTTTCATTGCAAATCCCTGTAGCCCGATTCGCGTAATGAAAACCGCAATGTCATAACGACTCAGCCGTAGACAATGTTATATTCATTATATCAAAGAAAAACGGAATAGCTCCGCCGTCGTCACAAAAACATCCTATTGAATTGAAGTCCTACCGAACTACAATTTCGGATCACGTGAATACTATATTGGGAGAGGATTTCGATTGAATAACTTTAATCGTTCAACGAAATTTCGATCGCTTGTTTTACGTGAATCCAATTCACGCACACTGGTCGTAATTTAGTTTAGATTCTGTTTGCAGATTCGGTTTCTTAGAAAAATATGTTAAAATATCCCGAAATTCGGTCGAACTCAAAAGTTTCTCCTTATCAGAAACTAATAGGCCAACTTTACGTTTCTGCAAGTGATTTTGACCTTGGTAAATGGTTTGCCTCTGACCTATATCAGATAACTTTGACATATCCTACGAGAGGGGTACTTTGGTAAGTTTTGCGTCGACTTGTAGCCCAAGGGGTGTCTTATCTGGTCTTCAATGAAACACTTCCTTCTAATTTATGTACGTCAGAATACTTCTAGTCACACGACTTACTTTTCGAGTGTCTCCATTTTTTTGTAGTCTTATCTCGACCAAATGTCGTTACGGGTTCGCCGCGTTACGTTATTTATTGTCCCCTTGTAGCTTAGGTTGGTGATTTAATTTTTTGTGCCGTGTTTTTACAAGGTAGTATTTTAAGTGATATTTTTGTGTAATAAATTATTAAGATTTATGCCTGTTAAAAAATTACTGTAGAAGAACGTTACAATTAGTTTGTATCATGCAGCGCCACTTAACTCATGTACTCACTATATATAAATAAAATTGTCGTGTGATGAAGTGTCTGCTTGCAATTCCGAACAGCTTTTCACCAAACGCATGTACGGTACGGTATATACGGTACTAAGTCAAAAAAAAAATAATTCTTTTTTCTCCGTCCGCCTGTCTGTAAAAAGCTGTTATAAAATAATATTATAACAAACAGGCACTTAAATTTTATTTATCTGTTTAAATATTGATTTATTTTCGTAACTTACTTAATATTGGTAATATTAAGTAATTAAGATTCATAAAATAAATGTATAATACGTTCAGAAAGCCTTTTCCATCCCAGGAGTGAGGGTAACAATAACTTGCGGTTGGAAAAGGCACATGTTATTTTTAAAAAGGCGTAACCCGGCAAATTAATTAATGGTTATGTGGTTAAACCGGTCGTTATCACATAATAAAGCGAATAAACATCATTGGCTCGTACGAGACATGTTTCCATTCAGCTTTGCATTGGAATAATGGTGGTGATAGTAGATACGGTTAACGCTTAGTTCAATAAATACTTTAATGTTTAATATCGTTTGTAGATGTTTTTTTATAAGAGAAGGCAAAGATATTAGAGTTTCTAGACCAGGGGCCCAATCATAAGCTCTTATTGTAATGTTAGTTCAGCTGTGTGAGTGACAAAGGATTACACGTCGTATAAATCTGTCTCATAATAAGAGTAACACTATCATGACAATAAGAGGTCATGGTAAGGCCACAGTGCCTGACGAGTCTAACTTCGTTTTAAGGCGACTAACCGCCGTGTGGTAAGCGGGTACTGCAGTCTATGAATGCCTAATGACACCAAATGTCACTCAAGCATTGCCTGCCGCTATTTCCAGCACGACTCCTTCATAGAGCATTGGCGACCTCACTCAACGTAAGAACACAACTACTACTCAAAGGGAGGATTATTTGGGTGCGATTGAGGTAGAGGTCCTTACAGAAGATCGCACCCAAATACAGTCGAGTAACTTTAGATGTTTAGTCCAACGACAGATCCCGCTATGCCATACCTATATCAAGTATTTTTGGATTGGGCCGTTTACGAGTCGAGTGGTTTACGCAAGTGATAATCACACCAAGTTTTGTGAAAAATATCTTTACAATAACATAAAATATCACGAGCAACCAGCACGACATCATATATATGTATAGTATGGCATGATATATTTATAAATGAAGCTATGAGTAGTCAGAAATTAGTTCCAATAATATTAAAACAGTCTTACGCTTTACTTAAAGTTCTTTATGGTGAGAAAACCTGCATGAGTCTCAGAGGTAATTTGAAGAATTATGTATAGTGCCTGAGACGGCGATGGACTCACCCTCTGTCTTGTTGGCACTTAATCATATTCAATGAAATGTGGGTGTTGTTATTAACTCTGCTGCTTACTTTTTCGATCTTTCTGGGACAGCATGAGCATTTTTTATAGGTCTAATTCTCAATTTGTAATGCTAATGACTCCCACTGTATTTGTCATACTCAATTTCGTATGCCATACTTACGTTCTACGTCTTCTATACTTGCAGCGTCAAGGGTTTTACTTGTCCGTTGGAAAACTCTTTAAAAATCATAACTTTTGCCGCACTCGGGACCACCGCTTTGATTTCATTCCGCAACCAGAGCATTCGTAGGAGGAAGTTACTAAGCGAACTCTAAAAATAATTCTAGTTTCATAACAGTTTTCAAGCATTAAGTACCTACCGTCTCTAAAGATATGACAGACTATCGTGAAGCCTTGCCTTCTATCTAGAATTTCTTGGTATCAATTGACTCCATGCATAAAATGTCCAGTTCTGATTCATCTATGGATAAGCAGGCCTGCTATCTATAAACCATCGAAATAATACAAAAGTAAATCTTAGCTTGAATAATAGATAAAGAAATAAATTCCAAGGGTCGTGTAATAGAATGCGCTGGGGTCCGATAAACCATGGGCCAGAGGTCTGCCCGTTGACCGATAACGGGTCCAAACCCAACCATATTTTACGCGGAATGGAAAAGGTTCAATTTAGAACAAAACTAGGTTACCTTACTATCTTCGTCTTTTGACGGCTATCATAGCCTAGCTTTCAAATTAGGTAGGTAGGCACATACACTCATTACTAACAATAGTCTTCTTCTTATCTACGACAGATATTTTAAATTTTTGTAGCCCAGAACTTGACTACTTCAACAGCATTATTAGTGGCAGCCATTAGATCCTCCCGCGGGCAGCTAATAAGTTAGGTCGTTTCTCGAGGATCATCATCTCCCTGGCCTCATTCCATACATTGTGAGAGTCGGCACATAATTCAACCCGATATGGCTCATCTGCTTTTTATACGAAGCGACTGCCATCTACCCTTCGCAATCCCTATTACAGGAAAATCAGTGATCTGGGTTAAACCAGTTGTCAAACTTTCTTAGTCTTCCGATTGTCCTGTAACGATTGCTAAAGATGTAAAATTGCCAACCGGGTTTAACGTGCTCTCCGAGGCAGGGAGGGAGCTTCGGCGATCACCCATCCGATTTCTGGCTTGGGTTCTGATTGCTTCATCGCTGACCGAATGATATGCGCAATTGTCCCACAAGCCCCTCCGGTGGTTTTTTGAAGATGAGCCATGCTTAATGGTTACGACCTGTCCGGAGCGTCCCAATGATTTCTTCTTTTTTGCCATTGGGTGTTTAGTTTTGGTATCCCTGGGGTTCAGCGAAGGTGATCGCGCTCATCATCAAAAACAAGATCTTCAAGCGAGTTCCATTGTTGGGAATTGTAACAGCAGCCTTGAATTAACGGGCGCGGCATTCTCTTTTATAAAACTGTCATAGTGCGATTTCGTTTATACGCAATTGCGTCCTGTTGTTTAGAATGTTTATCTTGGGAGTGATTGTGCGAGAATGGCCGCCATATCGCATTTTACTTACCATTATAATATATTTTTTACTTAGATAGGCTTGATTAAACAAGAATGAAATTGAAGGGAGGATAGGGCTTAACGGAATTTCCCGTTCGAATTTCAGACCTGGCGGCCAACTATGATCGTTTAAGCAGCGCGTACTAAAAATTTCTTAGCACATCACCAATATAAAACGTCAAAGTATTAGTAAGTATGCCCCCTGCTCAGCTGATAACGTTACCTTAGAGTAGTGCTGTATTCCAACTTATGAGGAAGATACCCAGCACTCTAAAGAGGGAAGAGGTCGAGTTATAGCCAATTCTCCCCAATGTGTTCTTGAAAAAAATTGGTATCCCGAAATCACCCATGAAATTCGTTCTACACGGGTGGAACCGCGTGGCAAAACTAGTATATATATATATATATTATACATACATACTTACTGACTAATAAATAATGAATTCAAAATATAAATTCAAAATTATCTTAATTAAAAATGCCCCTAATTTACAAACGAGAAATTTCCGTTTGGTTACATTAAAAGTTAAAATGAAAATTTAACAAAGGGAACAACACAAATGATTTAAAGTAATTACAATTAGTTCGACGGTCTCCATTTACCTAATCCGCGCTATGTTTGGTCGCCTTTCGGTTGAAATTACCTTGGTTGGTGTACATTGCAGTTACATTTACCTACTGTAGAATACATAAGTTTGTGAGAATTGTATATATGGATGTATTTTTGTTACTCTTTCACGCAAAAACTAGTAAATGGATTTTCATTAAACTTTACAATAATCCAAAAATGTAAAGATAAATCAAATCCGGCGCAGACAAAGTCGCGGGCATCATCTAGTTTTAGATAAATTAGTAACATATTTTAATAGTGACATAATTGGTGGTGAAAATAAGTCGTATTCTCCTTCATGGGGGCAATCAATTTTAATTTATTTAATGATTATTTTCTCCAAGGGACTCCGGATTTGTGTGAGTGAATTCATCTTCGAACATCCCATTATCGATTAAAAAAAACATGTATACCAAAACACAGTCATTTCAATCAATAAATATTTATTTCTCGATGGTATAAACAATCGATTTCACACCGTGATTTCACACGTCCGATGCCCGCAGTGTACACAAACCGCGGCCCGGACAATCAATCGCCTTGGGCACAAAATATATCAGTTACAGAAAGACCACTTCCTACATTAGTTGATTATCAAATCAACGCACACATTGTCGCGTAGTATTACCTCTGATATTTTTTACAAGAATAAAATGCTCGTTAGTTTCGTCTGTACCGTATAGATAGATCCGAACTTGAGGCTATGCCGGCAATTCGACTATTAAGTAAGTACAGATTCACACATTGACCCTTTGTTTTCAAGAATTGGTTTTACGAAGTTGTTCATATATGTTTAAATATACTGTTAAAAATATAAATCTTTCAGGTTCCTTATTTTTCGAACAAGGAATACGTATTCATGCGCATGTTGTCGTCATTCTGTGGTAGCGGGCTTTCTGTATACTTGTATCTCAAATTTTGCGCCTCAGGCGTTTGCCGAACAACCAACTTGGTCAAGTTCGCCAAGATTTGCAAAGTTGGACGAATTCGTCATTCGACACGCTAACTTGTTGGTTGGTTTTAGGAAACAATTTGATTTGCCTAATACCCGCTTTGAATATTAAATGTATAGATAAATGTTTGTCGTTAGGATTTAGTTGTTATGGAATAAATAACTGTTTTTACATTTACACTTTTTAGTTCAGCCAATGTGACCATGTGAGGTGGAAATCATTGGGAGAGGCCTATGTTCAGCAGTGGACGTCCTATGGCTGATATGATGATGATGAATGTGACCATTGTCTTCAATGATCTGAATCATTACATCCGTTTCAAACCTACGATGCCACAGACACACAGACAGATAGATAGACATTGACTTCAAGTTTTGCGTCGGATGTTAAAACCGTAACTAAGAACAGACAATACTTAAATATAGTGTCACTCTAAGTGAAAAAGATTTCAAATAATTGAATTGATTGGTGATATAAATTCACCAATAACCAATAACAAAATCACATATTCAAATGACAATAACATCTATCAGTAAAACTTGCTGAAATCTGGAATATGATCTGGAAGAATCCAATAACCCAACCGTCGTGACGTCTCATTCACGTCACGACACGACAGCTCTCTCGGTATTAAGATGGAGAAAGATTTTTTATTCACAAAGAGTATAATATATATGTATCGTTCGATCTAGGATTGGATGAAAAAATATATGATCCATATGGTCAACCCTGGTAGACTTGTAACCTATTTTTATCGCAATTGCGTGGTGAAATTAAACTTGCAGCAAATACATTTTCTGGATGTCGAGTTGGATACCCGGGTCAGATGTTGTGTACGGTATTTAACCGGGAGATTGTAAAACATTGCTATGTGTGGACAAACACATGCTTAATACATGTGTGGACCTGGCTTAGTTTAAATAGCAGGATTATTCATGGCGATTAAATAATTGCGAGAAATATAAGTGATGTATGTAGGAAACAAAATGTGCGCTCAATTTCGGTGTAAGTAACTAGTTACAGCAATTAAAAAAAAACTTACTACATCGTTTCTCTAGTAATCGGAAATGTTACTGCGGTCCACGAGGTCCTGGGTTCGAATCGGGCAAAGTGTTATTCGGTTTTTTCATCTGTAATTTCCTTGTCTGGAAATCTGGAGCCCAGAGTTTGGATTAGTATTAGTGCCCGGATAATGGCAATAGGCTCGCAAAATGTGGATGTGTTATAAGTACATCTCTGCTTTGTATCTAATTTGAAATACAGGCGTGAGCATTCGTGTTTGCGTGTAAAATCTTTATTCATATGACCTAATAATCCTACGAAAGTCTGTCAAATCAAAATGTTCAGAAAATATTTCGTGTGAATTCAACCAAAACCAATTTTCTCGTTTCACAAAATAAAAGTCAAGTAAAAAGGCAAGCAAGATTCAGTGTGAAATATCCGGCTACCATTTTTTCATTCACCAACGAAATCACCTGTCAATATTGAGCGAGCTCTATCCGACGAAAAATATTTATCACTTGCACTTGCACATTGCATTGCATCAGTGACAATCGACGCTGGCATTCGCGTCGCTTCTATCCGATTGCTCGATTGAGTTCATTCGATATCGCGATTGGGCTCATCCGCGCACCCGGTAACTTGATATGCGACATGTTTGCGTTCGAATGCACTACTATTAATGTTAATTTATCGGATTTTTTGACGATAAATCGATTTATTTTTATCCATTTCTGATATCGTGTTATGACATACTCCTATTTATGATTTGAAAACCGTGTTTATTTACCTTTGTTTCTGTAAAAAAAAACCAATAAATTAGGGGGTGTCAGATCGTGTAAGCTTAGCTGCGAGACGCGCGACCCATAGATTGAGTATGGCTGCCCTAAGGGGATTACGTTATGTTGGTATAATGTACATATAAGCCTACCTTACATAGTGACTGAAATAATTGACAGACAAGGGTTTCAGCGGCTTGATATAGGTATGCATTATCTAATACAGTTATTTTCTTTTCTTCAGGTATGTTCGAGTATATGCTACTGAGTAAAGGATGAATATCATATCAACATATCTACACGGTAACGTAGTCTATTTTCTCAGCGGGCATGTAAACTGATGTATGTGAAACATATCAATGTTGCTTTACTCTCAACGTTTACTCTCTGGCTACCACAGACATGGTTATTTTAAGTACATGAAAGAATTTTCACCATATAAGGAGCTACAGTTGATGGTCCGTTAACTTGTGCAATCCTGTATAATCATGTCGTTGCGACGATTTGAAAGTACTTCTCAAAAAGTCTAATAAAATAAAGATATTTTTAATTTTGCTGTCTTAAGTGCTATAAATATTTCTGTTTCTTCTCAGATATATGCATATTTCCTCCACCTTAAAGCGTGTGGTGTTACTTCACTCTTTTTTTAGTAAACTTATTGATAAAGACGATTGAATCCTGGGTCACTCAGATTGCAGGCGACTGCTGAAACTACTCGCCCATCACGGCTCTCACACAAATCCGATTTTTAATATCGGTTTGTATGGATATAGTTGCATGGAAATACAGTAAGTAGAATTCAGACAGTTGTTCGCAAGCTTGATATTCTGCGAACGATGCAAACGCCTTTGTTCAATTACCTTATAAGGCTTGACCAGGCAGATATATTACCGTTGGGTATTCGCAATTGTGCATACAGGATAGTTTGTGATAGATAAATGTATCTGCTTCCCGTATCAGCTGCCAATAAAGCAGGAAGTAGGATCTTCGTTCGAGCTAAAGAATGTAGCTATTTGAATTTCACAGTTCATGTATTTTATTTTAAATTGCATTTTAAATCTATTTATAACAAAACGTGGCTTATTCACCTAAGTCTAAAGAGGCTCTGTCATTTGATGGATTTAAAAATAACGGTGATGGGCTCACCATATGTCACGTAGTCAGGTAATATTATAATAATCTTCAGTCATGTTTGACGTCTACCCCTTCGAAGACCCTTCTAGGAAGGCGAAAGCTTGCGAAAACTGTATGACTGTTAAGTCTTAAGTTAGCTTGATATCCTATCCCTTTATCTTTAAACTCTAAGCTCCGATCAAAGGCAGGTAGCGTCGTAGGTTGTATATCAGTAACTAGGTTATCAGCGCGCAGTGCATCATGAATACTAAACTGTGGAAGTATTAGCAACTTGCTGCGACTCCTAATATATTCATTGGAACCTTGCGCCTTTGAAAGATATACTTATAGAAGGTCAGCTTTCATACATATTTATTACAAAGTTGGTTAACAATATTAACGCTTGCAACACCCAGTGTCTCTAGCATGCTGCCTACCTAATAAATTATGGAATTCTTCTGCGAACATAGTGAACAGACACACGCCTGATAACAGGCCTATGCACTCACACAGACGCATAATTACAAACGTCTCACATTAAAGCTTCTACAGGAATTAACTTGCAGATCGTCTAGTGTTCGTGTGATGATTGACGGCTAATGTAGGAAGCTGACCTCCTGTTATGATTATTTTTGCGGGCTTAGTATTTGCAGGTGAGACGTGGGGTACAGAAGTTGTTCGCATAAATATTGCTCGTGAGTATTCTAAGTACTAGCTTAGATACAAGCTAGCTTCATGAGTATAATTTGTGTGGAATTTGCATGTACTATTTAGTTTAAAGAAAGAAAGACTTAGTTATATGATTCTTTTTTGAGGACTGAAGTTTTGACGATGGAAAAATCTCGCACAATATCCCAAGACTTGAAAATAATAAAATAATAATAGGTGATTTTTTTATCTATTAAATTACATTATAATTAAATTAAATTCAATAAACAGGCAACAACACAATAACAAGTTTTTATTTAACTAGCTGTGCCCCGCGGTTGCACCCGCGTAGACTTAATATTAAGTACTTTCATATTCATTCAGTAAAAAACCTGTTATTTTGGAATTTCAAATAGACTCTTCAATTGTATTTATCTGTATAGATTTTACAACACAAATAAATAGTGAGTGGCTAGCGAAAATAAATTAATGTTTTTTTCAATTAAAATATTTGGTAAATTTATAGATAGCAATGAGACATTTATTTTTAAAAATATTCTTTTCAATTCAGAAGTGCAGATAATTATAATTGTTACTATAAGCACATCTCTGCGTACCAGTTTGGAGAATACAGGCGTGAACATGTATACATTTCTACATAGCATGAATATAGCTCAGACAGGTGATAAAATACTAGAATATGGAATATATTATAGTATACATACTTACTATAATATATTCCATATTCTAGTTAAGTTCCCGTAACACATAACGGTCTTAAGGTAATAATAGTATAGTGTTATGTTTAAGTCTAGACAATGGGATCAATTTATGTATGTATGTATGTTACAACCAGTCTGGTCCAATGCCTTGTGAATAAGCCAAATATACAAAGAATATTACGTGTTACTTTAGTTGTACGTTATGTCGATAGATGGAGCTGGCACTGTTAACATTATTATTTAAATCGCGCTATCGAGAGTCTCAACAGGATTTATATATAAAACGTCTATTGTTGAATAAAAAAATGCTTCCTCTTTGTTATATCGTGATTTACCGTATCGTATCTACTCGAACGCCATAGTACTAGAGTTGTTACATAGTACTTCAGCACTGAAGTTAATTTAGCTGATTTGCCGAATCATACAATAAGCTTACCGTCTCAGCAAAAAATGCTTGCTCTCATATTTTACTCGCGGATCCCTAATTTGTTTTAAAATAAAAGTAAGTTAATCCTTGTAAAATCAGCTATCTCATATTGAAAGACCTGTTAAAATAGGTCCGGTTTTTTTGGAGATTACTCGAAATAAAATAAATATGCTCACGCCATCCCAGAAGTGTCCCCGAAGGGGTAAGCTATAAGTTGTAACAAAACGGCCACATTTCACCGAATATAATTCGCCGTTACATAAGTCTTTGAATTCCTTCTCAGAGAAATGCAGGTTTCCTCACGATGTTTTCCTTCACTGCAAAGCACGTGATGTGAAATCACAGCACATAAGTTTTTAGACAAACTCATTGGGTACAGGCCCCGCTGGGATTCGAAGTTGCGTCGCTTGCTTAGCAGGCGACTGGTCAAACCCCGAGGCCACCATGGCTTTTTTTTATTTGACTCGGAATGATATGAAATGATATGTATACTGTGCCCAATGATTTGATCCTTTAATTTATACAGTACCATAGTCACGATCACAAACCTGAAGTTATGGCCTGGTCATATCGTAGAGGAAGTTATTATGCAGTTTATTTGCTAATCAGTTGCATTCTCGCAATGACACATGCTATGGGATACATATAAATATGATGTATTATATATTCATGTATCATATATGATGGTTTACGATTCATGTCACAAATCAAACTGTATTTGTTCAACATAAATGTTATGGTATACTTACCAGCACGTCCGGTCTTTGCCAACCGGAATCATTAATCAAATTTTGTTTTAGCTCTCGCAATGGATATAAAGTATATTTCTGGGTGGTCCTGGCAGCAGCAGAGCGTATTAAGAACTCCTGAGCTTTGACGACAAAAGTAAGAAGTCCTTAATACGCGCTACTTAAATGATTATACTTGGCCCCCAACATAATATGTAGTAGAAGTGTTTGGGATAGACCCAACTAACCTTACTATACTAGAAAGGGTATATAAGGAACACAATGGTCCGCTAAAATAAGCCCCTAAGTAACGATGACCTGGCTAAATCTGCTTAACTTATGAAGAACGAAATCCCTGCGCTACTATAATATCAACTATTACTAGCACAGTGACTCCACACTCCTCCCTTCCATTGGCAACCACAAGAACATGGCACTACTCAAGGGTAGCATTATTAATATTTACCACTAGCTGTTCCCCGCGTACCTATAGCTAATTTCATGGGTGACCTGAAGACCCCGATTTTTTTTTAAATATAAGTACTCCTTCTATCATTAGCTATCTGCCAGTAAAAGTCCCGTTACAATCGTTCCAGTTATTTTGGAGATTAGCCGGAACAAATCGACAGACAGACGAAAATATGAAATAATATTTTTTTATGACACTGTCTTACCCCGTATAGAAGCACTTTCGTTTGCATTTAGTGAAAAGCTTTTATTATATATGTGTATTATATTTTGAGTTATTTTGGAATTACAAACAGACACTTAAATGTTATGTATCTGTACTATATGTATTAGTATAGATAAATAGCGTTATTTTATCAATTTGGAGCCAAAATATAAAACGTAGTTTAGCTTTTCTTTCGAGACAATGCATTGAATATACAAAACAAAATAAACAATAGATTTGGCCAGTAATAAAATTCTATATTTAATTAACTTAAGTCTGAACCCTCGTTGTACTAAAACCTTAGTTGAATAAAACTATCAAAATAATTGAATTCTCAATGACAATAAGTTGGAACTTTTCGCGTTTATTAAAATGGTATTTATTCGTATACTAGTTCCGCGTCGCATGACTCCAGCGAACATTAAAACATAATTTGAGTTTATCATGCGATTCTCACCATACCATGAAACCATAACTGAGTGACACTATGATTCTCACGCTATACGATTGATAATAATTCTTTAGTTTGTAGAAGATAGGCTGAGTTACTTTCTAGTTCTTCTCAGAAAACTTATGGTAATTTTCTCGACTTAATAAATGTATACTTATGGCCTTAACTGAATACTTCATTTTCATTTTCAATAACTCGGAGGACCTAGTAAGTTCTTAATAGTAATTAATCGGTCATTATCATCAATACCATAAATTAATAGCCCAAGTTACTCCTTGTAATACCAGCTATATGCCATTGAAAGTTCAATTAAACTTGGTTCAGCCGTTTCAGAGATAATCTGGAACAAACAGGCAGAGAAAATGAAAAAACAAAAAAAAATAGTTCTTTCCTACATATCGTATGTATATACTTTCATATGCATTTAGTGAAATTATATTAATTTGGAATTGTAAAAATACACTTTTATTTTATTATCCTTATATGTACTAAAAAATATTGCTTAAACCATGAGCTCTTATTGCAATGCTAGTTCAGATGTGTGACAGTGACAGACTTATACACGTCATATACATCTGTCTCATAGTAAGATTAAAACTATCATGACAATAAGAGATCAATAAGGACCCATATAATAATATACTATTAATTTGGTCATAGTAGTTCTTCCTTGGACGACCTCTACCGACTCTTCCGGTCACATTCGCTCTATAAATTTGTTTCGTTAATCGCCTTTCACTCATCCTTTCGATATGTCCAAACCATCTCAACATACTTTTTTAATTCTGGTCACCACATCATTCTTCAACTTGCAACTGTCTAGACAGCGAATGTTTTGAATACGTGTGTATTTTCAATACTATTAAATAATCCAGAAATGGGTTTTGCAATATTAGTTTTAAATGTGTTCAACGGACCGAGAGATGATCGCATTGTTAGTTGTCACCCCGCGTTGTTACCGACACCGCAGGCTCAGGCGGCGCGTTTGTTACCATTAATTAACACAAACGGCTCAAATTAGTGATTCATTGCACGTCCGAGATAGTGGCTCGTTCATCCGTACGTTTAAAGCTTGTTTGTACATACTTTTGGCTAGAAAATGTGCGTGATCCTGCATACATCTGAGCATATGAGGTAAGTGAACTCTTGTGTGTCTGAGTGACGGTTACAGACTCATCTGTCGCCTAAATATATCCCGGTGGCAACTATGATCGTTTAAGCAGCGCGTATGAAGAACTTCTTAGTTTTGACGTTAAATTTTAGGGTACCAAAATGAAACGTCAAAGCTCGGAAGTTCGTAATACGCTATACTTAAACCTATGAATGTAGGCCCCGAGGAAAATTGATGTTTTTTTCACCTACTTATGAAAATTAATAATTTTAATTTACATTTTCATAAATAACATCAGCTGTCTGTTACTGACAGTCCCGTTAAAATTAGTGCAGCCGATTCGGAGATTAGCCGTAATAAACTGACGGGCTGACGGACAGATAAAAAAAATGTAATTACACCGTATGTACATTCAAATGCACTTAGTGAAAGTCTGATAATAACAATAATAATAAATCGACAAGTTTAATTTATTTATCTGTATGTATGTACTTATGTATGTATGTATATATTGATTAGCTTTCGGCGTATACGCTCGCGTAGTATGCGACCCAGAGAAAAAAATCCAACCTATATTAGGGATAGTATTTCGAAGAATCTTTTTTTATTGTATTCCTACACCTTACCAGGAATACACCCTTCAAATTTAATTTCCCTAGGAACAGGTTGTGCCTTAATTTCTGTCAAGGCTTTGAATTTGATGTATGATTTGGATTATGGATGCACTATAACTCCATCAGTAGCACGTGATCAGTTGAGTGTCCATAAACAACGGCGAGAGCAACAGACGCATATCGAATGTGACTGCAGGGTAGAATACAACATCAATTCCCAGTAGAAATTAGAGGCAAGATATTATAGAACTTTCCTGATATATGTTACTGAAAGTTGTATTACATCGCACGTACTATATGGACGCACATGCACGACCCAGTTTTGTTTATATCCGAGTGAGTACCTATACTGGGATGCTCTCCTTTAAATTATGCAAAGCCGTGGTTTCCACACCTGCAAGGTGTGAAGTACCGTGGAGGTTTTTATTAATATTAAGGTCTCGCAGGTCGAGCAACCGCTGCTTGACATGTCAAAATAGTGAGGTCATCATCATCCCTGGCCTTATCCCATACATTGTTGGTCGACACTTGATTCAACCCGATACGCTTGATCACCTGATTTTTATCTGACCTTCGCAACACCTTTAACGAGGAAAATTTGTGATCTGGATTAAACCAGTTGTGAGACTATGTCAGGCCTCCGACCGACCGGTAACGATTGCCAAAGATGGAACCGGGACCGACGGCTTAACATGGTCTCCGAGGAACGGAGAGAACTCGGGCGGTCACCCATCCAATTACTGGCTAGGCTTAGGGTTGCTTAACTTCGCTAATCGAATGATATGCGCAATAGCAACTTTGCCACGAGCTCCTCAAAATAGCGAGGTAAGGTTGGTCAATCCAGCACACAGCTGGAAAGTTATAAGTCCCGTTAAAATCGATCCAGCTGTTGGAGATTAGCCAGAACAAATAGACGGACAAACAGAGAACAAAAATTTAAATAGATGTTAAGTACCTACTGTATATACTGTCACATGCATTTAAAGTAAAGTTGTTAATTTGGAATTACAAAGAGACACTTCAATTTTAAAAGCCAATTTTATAATCATTTATAGATAAAACCGCGGGGCACAACTAGTCATAAAAAAATTTCATTGTGATCGCGTAATTGTCGAGATCGCTATTCAAAGTAAGACAATATTTAGCAAATACCTATAAGACCAGCTGTTCGTTGCTCTACATTGAAAGATTAAGCCTACGAGACTGTTTTATATGTCAATAATTAACATAAATTAATTAATATAAATTGTACTAGACATTAATATAAATTAAACATTCTTATCTTTTACCTTTGGACTTGTTTTCTTTTTGATAAAGAACTTATTAGTTTGTTTGCTAAAAAAATACTGTAGCTAATTACTGCTATCTCCTATTTAAACAAAAAATAATCTTAGCTTGGAATTCAATAATTCAAGTATTTGTATGTTTACACAACAATATTAGTCTTACTTATATTATTTGTTTACTTGAAGATCCAATAATGTTATTAGTCATGAAACATAAGAATGATAAGGGGGCAACTATGATCTTTTGAGAAGTCGTTTATGAAGCGAGGATACAGGCGACTGGAATCACTAAAATCTGGAACCGCGGTCCCAGTCGCCTGATAGCATTTTTGAATCGGTCCACTGGAATCACATACCTAATTAGCATCAATGTATTGTATGTGACACAGGATTGCATGTGATCGAAGAAGCTACGTAGCTAATTAAATTACGAGTGATCCCATTCGCCTGACAATAAAAATATATAAAAACGAATCAGGCATCTGGGAACGCGGTTCCAGTTAGCTTGCGGTCCCAGTTACCTGAATCCTCTAAGAAGCGCGTATTAAGGCTTGACCTTTCATTTTACGATACAACAAAGGCGCCAAATTTCATCCATTACGCTCTTTTCGTATTATCCAGATGAAGACGAGCTAGATCATGATGGTAGCTTAATTACCTACAACTAGCGGACTACGGTGAGAGTACGGGGATGAAATAATGTAGCTATTCATTGCTGAAAGAATTCTTACGATCGGTCAAGTAGCACGACACTATTCACAAGGTAGCAATTTTTGGCCGCCTCTACGATGTTCTGTGAGGTGGAAGTACCCAGTCGAGCAACTCTGAATTTTAAACGGAATATCCTATTATGCCCTACCTCTCCTAATCTGAACTATTAGAGGCAGTTATCAATTTACCACATGGTGCGTTGTAACCATGTTTGAGTTACTTATGACTGTCTTAGTAATCCCAATGATTAATGAGACCTTATAGGTGCAAGTTAGTAAAAATATAAGGCAGTCTTACGTGACAAATAATAAAACAGATGTTCTTTACAAGTGGTATCTTAATATGGATGTGAATCATTAGGTATAATAGGTACTTCTTATAATTAAATATTTTAATTTCTTTCCCTAGACAAGCAGCCCCAATCCTACTAAATAAAAATTCCCATTTGTCCCCATACAGGCACCGAAACTCGGGGACAAATGGGAATATTCCGTCCTGTTAAGTTAATATTCAAAACAGACATAACCACAATAAGCAGAGAATAAGCTATTATTTTACATCGCATTTAATCAGCAACCTTACAACCATACAATTAATTGTATGGTTGTAAGGTTAACATATATTTATTAAATATCTTGAAAATCAGCAGATCTTGCTAAAATCCTGCTGACAGGTAGATCCACTAATATTTTGGTGTTTCAGCAATCTAAACACGATTAGTTACCTTTTGCTAAAACCGTTCCATTCGTTATCTAACCGAAAGCTTAATTAAATAAAAACATTGATTCAACTGCCAATACTTTGGACTTAGAGTTGGACTCTTGTCGGTGCAGCCGATGAAGCTCCCTTGACTTGTTTCTGACATCGTGACCTCCTTATACGACGTGGCGGTTATTATATCCTTCAATTATTTGGTACAGCTTATCCTTGGTCGGGCTTTGCCACACCTTCATCCTATTTTACCTTCCATTATAGTTTTTATAAAACCGTCATGCCGTATAAGGTGACCAATCGTTTTTCCTCTCTGTTTTCCAAATTCGGTACTAATTTTCTCTTTTCGCTTAATCTTCTTAGCACCTCATTTGATACTTTACTATCGTTCATAAAAAAATATGCCCTACGAATAGAAGTTAGCTCGTACCCACCGGACGAATCGTGCGATTGTTGACTGTTTAGATTTGGGCACAGCGGGAATTCCAGCTCAAAGGCGTTGTGGACTTATCCAGTCGAGCGACGTTTACCGACGACAGGTAAATACACCCTTGTAGTGTTCCTTCGGTGAACCGACCGAGCTGTCGCAGAGGGCTTCAAATTAAACCCTTTCTACTAGTGGGATGAACCTAGTACAGCCGTCTGTTTTGAGCGGTCATTGAAAATTGTGAGGAAACATCTACTTGTTAGCTGGTTCTTATGTGGAAGCCTGCTTTTACTTGTAGTACATACATACATATGCTCACGCCTGTATCCCATTGGGGTAGGCAGAGACCACCGTTTGCCACATGCTACGATCCTTAAATACTTCTTTCGCTTCATCCACATTCATGCATCCCTTCGTACACTTTTCGGTTACTGCTCCGGATTTGACCTTTCTGAAAAATACTATTAATTTGGTCATTGTAGTTACGTCTATTGGTGAACAAAAAATTTAAGTTTTACATGACCATATATAAATCGACAGGCTCATAATAAACAGATTTATTATGAGCCTATCGCCTAACACTGTAAATGTATTTATCTGCGCTTACCAGCGCTCAAAAGTCGTGACGGCATACAGACTTGATTCGATGATGGGTGGACCTTTCTTTCCTAACAAAACAATACTAACTAAGTATTGTGAGACAATAACATATGTCCGTGTGTTATTGTAATTAATAAAAATCTGTGCTCACATAACGATAATTACTATTGCTTGCACAGCCATTCCACCCTTACTCAATTATTTGGCTGCGATATTCTGTAAAATGGAGGCACAGTCGCCCGTCGGGCAGCTCAAAATATCGGGACACCCCGTTATGCTCCATCTCTCTTAAATGTAATGACCCAGTCTTTGCTAGAAAAAAAAATAATGAATACAAACATTTTCTAACTAAGTTGCCTTGAAGCTCCTCACGTTTCTTAATAATCAATGTATCGTTAGATTTTCAAAACATTGAAAGTGTTCGCTTGCTACAGCGAATATCAGTTAACCAAACTGTCAGGTTTATGGAAACGACACAAAAGTTCCATTACACTTGCTATCAACCATCGTCCCTTCCGTGTTCGGAATAGATTCTATTTCAAAGGAGAATTTAATTCTTACATTCGTCGATTTCAATCTCTATTTTTGTTTATAGAATATAATAGAAGAATATAGCCTGCTCTAAGTGCAAGTGCAGTAGCGGCAGTCGCCTGCTACGCAAGCGACGCAAGTTCGAATCCCGGCGACCTGCACCAATGAGTTTTTCTAAAACCTTACCTACATACATATGCTTACGCCTGTATTGCCCGAAAGGGTAGGCAGAGGTGCTGTAATTACAACACTCATTTTTCACCGAAGATGATTAAGTGCCAACGTGACAGGTGGTGAGATGTGGTGAGAGACGACTGGTTTAACCTAGATCACAGATTTTCCTCGTCAAAGGGGTGGCGAAGGTCGAAGTCGCTTCGTTTAAAAATCAGTTGATCAGGTTTCCTCACGATATTTTCCTTCACCGTTAAGCATGTGTTGTGAAATTTTAAGAGTAATAATTGAGTTTTTTTAAGAAGTCTAATCAAGTAAAGATATTTTTGATTTGATAAAACTTCGCGTTTGTTAAGCAAAGTAGGATATTATAATTACAGTTACCTTTGAAATCTTTAAATGATTTTATTGACTTATGTCTACTGTAAAAATTGCGAAATACATCTGTCATGTGTTTTTAAATATACAATCATTATGAATAGTATAAATATGCAATCGTTATTTTATTACCCGAGGATCAAATATATCTTCCGTTGATCACAGTTTAAACTGAAGAAGAACATTCAAAATGTAAAATACAGTACCAAAGTTGGAAGTGGCTTTCTTGCAATTTAATAGGATTTGCTTCGTCATAATGCAATTTATCCCATTAGCATATAAAAGGCGACATTTTAATTCTGTCAGCCAGAGGGGCCTAATCGACCGCGCACGCTCGCCATATTTTATCACTTGTAAACCGGTTAACCCTCTCACACCTGTTCCGAATTTGTAGCTATTCAAACTTATTCTACCGCTTATTTGCCTGCATGCATTTTTAGGGTAACAAATCAGGCTACTGGCCGGAAAATATTGGGTACATTGTTGCTTATTAATTCATAAAAAAAGCTGGATGATGGAGTTTGATCCGTCTCAAATTCTCAAAAACATATTTTTTTTTCCATCTAGGAATGCAACCCATGAGCTCACCTTCAGATACCATTAAAGTTGAGCCAAGAGGAGATTGGCAAAAACCAATTTTATGAACAGAATCGAATACGCCCTCTAATTTTATGGCCACCCCTTGGTAGCGCATCTGCACAACAAAAATAAAACATAAGGGGTGTCCTAAATAGCCATTTGTCAATTCACTGGGGCTCTGTCTAAAATATGTCACTCAAATCGTCCGCTACGTGAAGTTAACGAACCATAATTGTGTAGCACCCTACTGAATCCAATTTTCGGTGTTCATTGTATTTTTTATTTATGACGTCGCAGCTCACAAGTGCCGTACAAAATGATTTGTTCGCGTTTTTAGGGAACTTATGTTATTTGATTAGGCATGGATTTTTATTATAAGCATGCTGTTAGTTTTTATATGCAGATTTTGTTTTGTTGAGTCGATGTTGGTCGTATCGTACAATGATTATGTTATTGCTAAATCATCGTAGATGTCACAAATAATATTTTTAAGGACTTTTGAACAGTAAAATAAATTAAAGTCGCATTACCTTGCAAGTTAGAGTGATTCTAGATTTTCGTCCCCGTTAAATGTCCCATTGTAAAAACAAGCAAAGACACTTGCGCAATTACAATATAAGTAGGTATAAATTACGTTTATAGAAAAACAAATAAAAAAACCGCACAACGATTCTATTATTACTCACGCTGTGCTGATACTGCTCGAGTACCGTTATAACTCTGTACTCGAGTACCGTTATAACTAAACAACATACATACATATACTCACGCCTGTATTGCCCTAAGGGCCTACCCCTTAGGTTTTGTAATAACAACACCCACTTTTCACCGAACATGATTAAGTGCCAACGTGACAGATGGTGAGTCCATCGCCGTCCATACAACTTTTAATTACTTCTCAGAAATATGCAGGTTTCCTCACGATGTTTTCCTTCACCGTAAAGCACGTGGTGTGAAATCACTACACATAAGTTTTTAGAAAAACTCACTGGTACAGGCCCCGCTGGGATTCGAGCTTGCGTCGCTTGAACTAAACAAAAGAGCTTATATTTCCAATTGGTAATAGTTGTTTACCATTGAAAATGTCCTGTCCAGTAATACAGGCTAAAAACAAACAACCTACAGATTAAACCAACTGTAATGGGAATCAGCGATGCAAAAAAATAATTGGTGCCCTCACAAAGACCGCTCTAGTTCCGATGAAAAAAAAATCTAATTTATATTTTTACAAATTTGTCTGGTGGCTACAGACTGTTTTATGTACCGATAGATATTACACATGAATGGTTTATATTTGGATTGTATTGATGAGATTGTTTTAACAAAAAAGTTTACATTGCATAGCATTATTTTTAAACGGGCGAAATAAAATAATGAAAACATACAGTCGAATTGATAACCTCCTCCTTTTTTTGAAGTCGGTTAAAAACAATGTTACCTAGTGATAGTTTTTTCCCGTTTGTGCAACATTTTCCTTCGCTCGCAGCGTGATGTTTCCTCAAATTAAGTTTTTCTCGATAAATGAACTACCAAACAAACAGACTCTTCAGCTTTATAATATTATTACTCGTATATTAAGTATACTATTATAAGAGCCGTGGTGGCCGTGAGGTTTGAGCAGTCGCCTACTCGAAGTCGCAAGTTCGAATCCCAGCGAAGCCTGTACCAATGAGTTTTTCTAAAAACGTATGTGCAGTTCACACCACGTACTTTACGGCGAAGGAAAACATCGTGAGAAAACATGCGTATATCTGAGAAGTAATTCGAAGACGTATATATAGTGCCTGAGGCGGTAATAGACTCACCTTCTGTCACGTTGGCACTTAATTATCTTTGGTGAAAAGTGGGTGTTGTTATTACAACACATTTGCCTACCCCTTCGGGGAATACAGGGGTGAGCATATGTATATTTATATATGTATAATATTTTTATTCTGGAAAAAAAAATGGTTCCAGTCCATCTCTCTGGACTCAATGCAAAACACAGACGAAGTTGCAGGCAGAAGCTGGTCCTAAATATTTTTGTACAGTTCTTGAGCTACCCACAATAGCACCATCAGGTAACCGGCTGGTAAGGGCTACTTGTTTACAAAAATGGAACAAGAATAAAAAAGTTTAAATCATCCTGTATTCTTTCACTCGGGCCTTAAAAGTAATAAATATGTTTATCACTCTTTGTGGAGCCCGACGTGAAAATATTTGGCATACATTTCCATTTTCCATTGTTCTTTGTCCGGGTAATTTACACTTCTTATGGTCGGGTAATTTACACTTCTTATGGTCGGGTAATTACAGAACTCTTATTGGAGTACAATACTATATTATCTGGTTAATTGGTTATTATTTGATTTAATCCTAATCAAATCGGCTTATTCTCAGACATCCACAGCCCATAGATTTTGACAAATAAACTTCTATACCGCGACCTCGTCACAGTTCAAAACAGCTGCATTAATTTGGAAATTATTTTATTTTTCAACGCCGTAGGTTCGATAAAATTAACTATAATGCATATTTTTGTACGTTCAACTTTAGATTACAATATCATATTTATTTAAACTACTAATTATTTTGTAATATGACAGATGACAAAAGAAAAACTTCCAAAACAATAATGTAAAATTAAAAATATTGTTGTGATTGTAAAGCTACGTAAACAGACACCGTCTGTCTTGACAGATAGCTTGTTCTTGAACAAAAAACGTAATTAACTTTTCTGTGAGTTTGGAACCATTTTTAAAAAGTTATATTTAACCGCCTAAGGCTTGGGTGCACTGTATTAAATTAATAATTTACATTGGAAATAATTAATAACAATTTAGGAACATCCCTTGAACATGTTTGTGCAAAAATGGGATGAATTAACATACAATATTAACAGAGTTTAGCCACGCGAATATTTATATTAACTACATACGTACATGCTCACGCCTGTATCCCCGAAGGGGTAGGCAGATGTGTCGTAGTAACAACACCCACTGATGAAGATGATTATGTACCAACATGACAGATGAAGTGTGACAGATGAAGACAGAGAGAAGTGAGTCTATCGCCGTCTCAGGCAATAGCCGTCTTTGAATCACATCTCAGACATATGCAGGTTTCCTCACGATGTTCTCCTTCACCGTAAAGCAAAAAAACTCATTGGTGCAGGCCCCGCTGGAATTCAAACTTGCGAACTTTACTCAAATCCCAAGGTCACCACGGCTTGTCATTTCATTCTATAACTTACATTAGTTTATAACAACTTTATTTAAATCTCGACTATTGTAAAAATTCTATAAAAATCGATCTGATCTTGCGTGAACGAACTTACAAACCATCAAGACAAATTCCGTATAATACTATTAAATTAGACTGTCTCGTTGGTCTGGTGGTTGCATACACTACCGTGGAACAAGAAGTCTTGGTTTCGATGCCCGCGTCGGGCAGTGTTACTGGGTATATGCCATTTGTAATTTCTTTGTAACAGCCGCGATACTGGATTAGTTAAGGGCAATAGGCTCACCCCACATTACATGGGACTTAAAAATAACTGTCGAAATGTGAGCGAATGCGAAGTACACTAGTACCCCTATCACGGGTTTGCCACCGTTATGTTATCTATACTCGCTAGCGTCTCCGTCGAATATTTGTATGAGAAATTGTGCAGCGACTCCCAGCGGTGACGTTAAGAACTAAAATATCTCATACAAGTATTGCGAGAGTTGCTAGCGAGTATAGTTTACGAACAGTGGCATACTCGTGATAGTGGTACTACTGTACAAGCGTGAGTATATGTATCATCATCTCCCTGGCCTTATCCCATACATTGTTGGGGTCGGCACTTGATTCAACCCGATGTGGCTGATCACATGATTTTTATACGAAGCGACTGCCATCTGATCTTCGCAACTCCTTTAACGAGGAACATCTGTGATCTGGGTTAAACCAGTTGTCAGACTATTTTAGGCCTCCGACTGACCTGTAACGATTGCCAAAGATGATAAATTGGCAACCGGGACGACGGCTTAACGTGCTCTCCGAGGCACGGAGGGAACTCGGGGGGTCACCCATCCAATTCTTGGCTAGGCTTAGGGTTGCTTAACTTCGCCACGAGCTCCACTGCTGCTGCTATATGTATGTGTGTATAAAAATAAATAATTCTAAATCATAAACAACTTTATGTATTTAGTAGAAGGTGTAATATAGCATGTTTTCCGTTTGACATGAAGTCGACGTCCCGGGTCCACCGCACACAACATAACTCTTTGTGTATTTTTTACTAATAGCTGTTAAAACGCGATTTCAAACAATAACAGGCAACGCAAACATTTAAGGGAACGCTTAAGTGTCGGTATGTTTGTTTACTTCTACTTTGCATATAGATTGTTCCGGCCATCATGAATTTCTAATACGGATAAATTACTGCTTTCAAAATCCAACTTTTGCCGGCTTACTTATGTATGTATTTAAGTTACCCGAAACTTCGCATGCTTGGTATATTATATCTATACGTCTATCTTTACAGATAAATGAAATTGAAATGTCTGACACTTTTTAATAAATGCATATGAAAGTAACTGAAAGGTACTGACATAGTAAACAATTTTTAAATTTATCCTCTGTATGTCTGTCTGTTTGTTCCGGGTAATCTCCGTAACGGCTTGACCGATTTTAAGGGGCATATAGCTAATGTTAATGTAGTACAAGAAGTAACTTAGGCTACCTTTAATTAAAAAAAAACATATAGGGTTCCGCGGAAATTAAATCTACGCGGCTGAAACCGCGGGGCACAGCTAGTACCAATATGTAGTCTCATATTAATTCGCAAATTTACTTCACAAACTTCTTTTCCTCCGCCGAGTTCGGGAGATCTCGTAAGTCAGAACTTGAATAAGTAAGTAAATTTCAGCTTTTAATATATGTATAATATATATATAGAGTGAGCATTTGGTGCTTAAACATAAATATACGATACTTACATTTACGTAGGATAACATTTACTAGCGGACGTCGGGCGGTTTTACCTGCGTAGTTCCCGTCCCAGTGAGAATACGGGGATAAAATATAGTCTATGTTAATCAGTGATAATGTATCATCCAAATGGTGAAATATTTTTTATATTAGATCCAGTACTTTTTGATCCAATTCGTAACAAACATACTTACATACAAATCTTTCCTATTTATAATTTTAGAATAGATTAAATTGACTCCAGTTAGATTTAATATGTGGAATTTTGATATGCCAAGCGGTTGGAAACTCGATAATGTTGACTGACAAGCTGATAACATTTACCAATCAGTACATACACGAACCTTGTTATATAAGGCTTCATAAACATAGTAAGAAAATAGAAATTGTGTACTTTCTCTATGGCACGGTTTACAGCATGGGAGGGCAGCAATAGACAACCGGCCCTTCATTTGCTTAGGGTACAAGCAAACAGCGATTTGAATATTTACGAGTGACTGGTAAATTCGCGGAAAATTGCCACAGACTAAATTAATGTTGAACATTTGCAAATTGGATTATGTAAACTATGTGGCCCATTTAAAATGTTGGGGGTATGTCCAAATTGATTTTACATGTTTACAATTTACAAAACCTTTTGACTGATTTACTAATAAACTATATAGTTGGTTATGTCCATAGTACAGTAGTTTCGCGACTAACACAGGTAAACAGGTAACGCTCTACGAAATTAGACGGTTGCCTCTGTCTTTACGTATGGCGCGAGGCGAATAAAACATGCGCAATATCCTTATATATTATTATTGTTTATAGTATCCACCATTGAAGTTGAAGTTACAGTGATTTCAGTCGTATTTTATGCATCAATCAAAGATAGATCTTCAGAGCACTCAACAAGTTCTCCCGAAGAATGCTCCTATCTATGTCGTTTAGCACTTGCCTGAACACTTCGTTTGTATATCATGGTGATACCACTGAATAGACACTATTAGTTAATTAGCCTCATCTTAAAAGAACTGATAACTGACAAATGATCCTAATTTTATTCATCACTGCTTCACCAATATGAAACAGCGGGCCTACTCTTATTCATCAGAAAGCTTTATCTTCGGTCGAAAGTACACGAAATTCCTAACACGGTTGTTATTCGTTCTAAAATCACGTCCAACCGTGGTCTTCAATAACATCGACGGTAAATTATTAAAATAACGAAAATATGAATTTTGGTAAAGAGATAAACTTCGTCCGTTTTTGAAGAAAGAGAGAACGGCCCGAAGTTGAAAGGTACATTTCTGACATATATGTTTGTCAAAACACTCACCCGGAGGTAGCAAATTGCTCGCAAGTCAAAAACGTGGTTAGGGAGAGCTCCTAAATTTACATTCCTCGTCCGGGCGCTTGTAAATCATTGTAATTTCATTTGCTTACCTTTATCATGTAACCACGCACTCTCTGAGGGTGTATTAAGTGAAATTAAGTGCGAGGTTACTATGTGTTGATTGCAAAGTACATTAGTGGTTGTTTTGTCCTGTTTAATGCTTGTGGTCGAGTCAACTTAGCGTCACTCAGTTAAAACAGTTACTTCTTGCCGTTTCTCAGATTTTTTATATAATTCTTACTGCTACAATTCTTCAGCTATCCACATTTTTCTCATATTTAATGCTTATCGTGCTACATCTACACTTAAAGAAACGTCTCTCCGTGTTCCGTCATTCATATTTATACTAAACTTTTCTGTTATTTTCGTTACGTTATGACTTGAATAATCGTAACCCAAAGTAAAGGGAGGGCAGGACGCTAGCTTGTCAAACATAAATCGTAACTTAAGTTATGAAAATCTCATTGATAACGAGGATCTCAAATTACTTAATCAGGTTCAAATAGCTGTATATGCGCTTTAATAATGTCTTCTGATCACGAGTTAATTTCATTGACCGGGCGTCCGTCTCCATTGATTCATTTGAAAGCATCGTTCATCCTATTAAATCTGTACTCCCCTTATTGTACTCTCTTCCATTACATTCAATTTTTATTTTATCAGACTATATTAATAGCATCATCGTGTTTTATTATTAGAGCAATTCTCATCTTCTTAATATTTTACATACATTCGGTGATGCCTGTACGCTCCGAAGGGGTTGGCATAGGTGTACTTATAGTACGCCCACATTTCGCCAATTATGGCGAGACCACTGCTACTGGCAAAGACTGCTACTAGAGAACTACTGAACCCCTTTCATGGGTGTGCCACCGTTTTCATAATCTATACTCGCTAGCGTCTCCGCCGAATATTAGTATGAGAAATTGTGCAGAGACTACCAGCGGTGACGTGAAGAACTAAAATATCTCATACAAACATTGCGAGTGACGTTAGCGAGTATACCTAGATTGGTGGCAAACCCGTGATAGGGGTACAGATACAACATCCCAATACAAATTAGCATACCCGGCGATCGAATTCAGCAACTCAAGATCCGTAGTAGCCCTTGCGACCACGAGACCAATGAAGAAATCCTTTAATTACGGCGACAGTGTCTTGGAAAAGTAAGATGGAAAGCGCAAGGATATGGTCTCTGCCTACCCACATGGGATACAGGCGTGAGCATATGAATGTATGTATGATCTCGTTCAGGTATGATGATGATGACATGACGATAAACTGCTGTTATTTAATACAGGTAACAGCATGTCCCCAACATTATTCTATTCTAGGATCACTATATCTATAAGCATAATGATAACATTCCAAATAATCAGGCTGACTCCAAAAACCCTGCCAGCGTATTTATTTTAAGACCTACTTCGAATGTGCATAATATTAGGATCGGAAAAATTGCTTGCCAAGTTCTTACAAAAGTTATTTTGCTTTGGAATAACAAACGTACTGGATGCTTATTGTTACAGAAGAATCGTTAAAATTTCCTCTCCTATCGAGCCAAGTTTAGCAAAAGTCATTGTTCACTCACTATTAAGTACATTGCAAGCTAGTATCGTATTAAATGCCTTGTTCCAGATTGCTGGGTTCTTAATATTGTCCTTTAAGGCATTTATAGCTGATAGCTACCTCGCAGTAATTGGAAAGGCACAAGTGCTTCCAATTTGAACGTTTTCAAGAAACAAAAGTTCTTTCTTAAGTTACTGTCGCGTCTAATTTTCTCGAAATAACAAAAATGGATCCCAGAATAAAAGATACTAGCTTCTGCCCATCACTTCGTTCGCGTGGACTTAATTTCGTTTTTAATAGGCCTAATGATATATATAGCACTGAAATATTTTTTCAAATCGGAATAGTTCCGAACATAAGCGCGTTCAAGCAAACAAACAAACTCGTCACCTTTATATATAAGTGTAGATAACGGGATTGCTTTATTTGTTTTCGTTCATTAACGTAAGCATGTAAATATTTTTGCTTTAAAGTGGGTAGTTTATCACAATTCACTCATTCCTTCGCGGTACTAATTTTTATCAGTATTAACAAACTGTATTTTTGTTTCAGGTAAATAAAATCCGCTCCTTCGAAACAAAGCCAGTTCACCAATTAAATGGCAAGTGAGAATATAATCCTGTTAGGCATGTAATTTTATTTGTAAGGGGAATATTTATTAAATGTTAAAATTATACTTTGTACGACGGAAGCCAAAAGGAAATGAGGTTGTCACGGCGTCCATTGAGTATTATTAAATCATGTACTTTACTTACTTTCGCTTGCATAAACACTTGACCTCGATAGAAAAGAAAGAAGAAAATAAAGGACGGAATCGCGAAAACTCCTGTTCAAAATGGGAGCTGCCCTCACGCGATAAGAGACCTAACGGAAGATTGTAGTAGAAGCGAGCTGAAGGGATAGGCAAAGGTGTGGCAACTCCCAATTTTCATCAATGATGATAAGTTGCCAACATAACAGATAATTACATCATGGTGAGGCACTGTATGTACATACGCTCGTGAATTCCTTCACTTGATTACTTATAGTATTTTACCAGTTATGTTTGAAGTCCCATTGTAATAGCGGCAAGGCGTCACTAACCGGTCACTAATTGAGACTCCCAAGTCAAAACTAAGAAGTTCATAGTTGGCCCCCGGTTCTGATAAATGGTGGTATTATATTCCTGCTATCAGTACATCTTGTGAGTTCTAGGAAGCGCTCCGCTAGCTCCTTTTTAATGCTGGCACAACCATTTCATTCAAAAGAAGGTGACAGAAGTTTCATGGGTTACACAATTTTAGTTCGGGAACGATTCATATTCATGTTGCTTGATTATTTATATTGCGACTTCCATATAGACAATTTCAATAAAATAAAACGTATAGCTCAAATCAAACAATCCAAATTGAAATACAGCTTGGTTCTGTACAAACAGGTCGACTATCGGACGGGCGAAATTCAAAAGCAAAATATTTATTGTCGACGCGAGGCTTTGAGTAAACACAAGTGTTTTCCTTTGGTCAGCTAAGGGTAGCAGTTGGTGAAATTTTTTTATTTCTGAGGGCTTCTCAATTTATGTAGTTAAAGGAGACATGGAAGCAGGCGAAGGTCAAATCACAAGTACATGAGCAATATATAGCTAAATCCTTGTCCGACACGATTGTATCCCAATTATAGTATTATAACAATTAACAACGTTATTCTGTAGCAAATTTTAAATGTGACAACACCTTAGTCCGTGAGATATTTAATTAGCGACGCACGCCACCGCTGCCCACGACACTGCTTTCTTGCCACGTGAATATTGTTATAATTTATTTATATTTCTACTTGCAATCTCAAAACGATTTCATGAATATAACCCAATCAAGACATCTAATGAAAGGATTGACCATGTTACTTGATGGAGTACATGTATATGACATTACGAACATTGTATATTTGAAAATAAGTGGCTATACGAAGGCGAAGTTCAGACAGTAGTGGCATATAAAAGAAATCCTACATCTTCATAACACCAAACTGTCTAAAGTCTAGAAAATACACAGCAAGTTGGACAGCATAGTTTCAACAAAGTTGTGTGAATCTGCACTCACATGTAAGTTTGGTACGTGTGTACGTGATCCCGGCGTCTCCTGTGGGATTGCATTCCTTACCCTGTTTATTTGTTCCTCGTCTATTTTCTCCTTCAGACTTGTATCTGTCTGTACTCGATAAAGCACAGGCTTTATTTCCACGTAATGTTAAACATATTTGGCTCTTTCCTTCAATTTGTGTATTCTGAAAAGTAATATTGCTGCTTTATTTTCACCAGATGGATCTGTCTAAATATGGTTCTTTTCAAATTCGTGATTGAAAATTGGGCAAATTTCAAAATAGAGAATGGTCCGAGGATCACTGAGGTCCGAGGTATTCATTTTAATAAAATCAGCAAAATTACTTGAGGTGTTACTACATTTATATATATGAACTAATTATTTTAAATCACGTTCACACTGGCCAGCCGCAGAGTCCGTTCGTTAAGGGAGATTCGCGGGATATGTGCGGCTGCACGGTACGTGACTGCACGTATTAACCGTGATTTCCGAGATGCAGTGCTAAATTAAAAGTTTATCGTTCCTCAGTGCATCAGCTCTCTCATCTACCATACTGCTTAATATGGATAAGCAATGCGTGGTCTTTGGTTTTTGTTCTCGTTGCATAAGCGATTCCTAATTTTTTACATCGACCGATGTTAAATGCTTTTTCTTTATCAGTCGTCAACTCTATTCACACTACATTGCCATGTATAGTTTTTTTTTACCTTCACAATACTTTTATTTCAACAAACTGTCTATATTACCGGGCTTCTTAGTTTTAATGCTTAATAATTTCACTCCTTTCAACTTACTTCTTTCAAGTTGTGTTTTCGTTTTGCAGATTTCGCCAAAATTTCGAAGAAGTGTCGAGATCCGTACACAACTGATAAATAAAATATTACAGACTCACCGCGAGCTCTCTTCTCTCACAAACGAAATGCAAAATGTTTCCGCAATAACTTTTACATTAGTTAACTTCACCATTTTGGTTACAACCTGGAATTATTTGCAAAAATTGTTTGTGATTCTTAAAGGGAGTTAAGTTTTGTGGGATGTTTATTTATCTTTCTGTCCTGTTCGCATTATTATAGATCTGTGACCATTTTTAATTTTGCATTATAGGATTGAATTTCGGTGCACTACGACTGAGAACCGCAGGTGGAGGACCTTACAGAAGATCGCAGTCAAATAAGTAATCCTATCTTATATTTGTTACGTTCGCGTCGTGCCCCAGTAGGGTAGACCGTAGGCTACCTACTGGCGTACGACCCCTAAGGTGAGGTGGGGGGAGAAGAGGAAGAGTAGAGGCATATTGATTCTATTATTTTTAAGGTTCATAGGCTGCATCAGGCGCTTGCAAACTATATGCTTATTTGCAACCTTTGTTGTTTGTTTACTGGGAAGGTATTCCCCCTTATTTCAAAAGATAGCTAAAGATAGTACTTGGTTTAAAAGTAGTTTTATATATATTTGTGATACACATTAAAAAAATTATGGACATACTTTTTGGCCGAGTGTGGTCTAGTCCTGGTTTGAACCATGTTTTGTAATAAGGGAGTATGGGTTTTCCAATTCATTCATTTCGCCAATATTATCTCTTTACAATACGTTTTGACTGTTTATATATATGGATGGTTATAAGGGAAGATGCAGGCGTATGTTACGATGGATGCATTGTGTGAAAGATGATATGGATAGAATGGTAGTGAAGAAATGGAGGTTATGTGATGACATGGGATAAAGGCAGGATCGTGATGAATATATTCTCATTTTTTTTATTAGAAAACGTAGTTCAGAGAGTCTTCTATCATCGGTATAAGCAAAAGCATATAAGAACTCCTGACCTTTGAGTTTTCATTTTTGTACCATAAAATTAAACGTCAAAGCTAAGAAGTTCTTAATACGCGCTACTTAAACGATCGTAGTTGTCCCCGAATGGAAAATGGGATCAATGTTCGTATCCATGTAATTGATTTAAGTTGTAAGCTACTAAATTACGTAGGTTTACTACCAAACTAAATACGACTATGATAACTCGTCGTCTAAACACATCACACAACAAAACAAATAAAGATAAGCGCCCATCGCTACCAACTTCACAAACATCGATATAAGGCACGATAATTTCCGTGTAAGTAAACTTAACGAATTAACTTAACACATAAAATTAATTACTGTTCAATGCAAGTTGACTGCTCAATTAATTACCGAGTTACTTGGCGATATTTAATGGAGACAACCATCGTGTTATTAATGAAAGACGATGTGTCTCAGAATCGTTGCTTAATTTTAACGCACAGGTGCTGTCATGAGCTATGAGCGCTCAGCGAAAACGATCATACAAAACCAAAAATAATACTATTACTACTAATTCAAGCACAGCGCTCAAAACTTGTGGCGCCAGGTAAAGCAAATGTTTATTGATATCTGAAGAATGTACATGATGCCTGGCTGAGTTTCTTGCCGGTTCTTTTCGGTGGTAAATTCTCGACATTCATAAGTGACTTACCAGGGCCTAATCTGAATAAATATTTTTCATTTTCATTTTCATCTTCACATCTACCCAGAACGGTAAGCAGGATGTGGACTTTTCACGGTAGATGATTAAGGGACGTCGTGACAGGTGGTGAATTCAGACACCATACATACGCCCCCAAATGCAAGTTATCTCACGCAGGTTTGCTTCGCCGAAAAACTTATTGGCACTCAATGGCCCCCCATTGATCGTTGTAACAGTTTTAGTATTTAGAACTTTTTAACTTCAACGTTTAATTTTAAAACCATTTTTCAAAGGTCAGTTCTGAATACACTCTACTTAAACCGATGATGGTAGGCCCCCAGGTAGGTGAGATTGGAAATGACGACGCTAGTAACATTTATCCGAAAGCGAAAGGATACAAATGATGGGAATTATGTCACGTGACTAATTTATGTCATGTCCATACATTTTGTATCGTTTTTCTTAGCGCAAAGTGCGAGGCCTTTTTTTTTAATTTAACGTGGAGAATCCCTTATAGATACACTAACCGCCGCGGGGGCAGCGGAAGGGTTATGTCGGACTCACACCGACTAAACTCCACGGTGTTCCTCCAAGTCGCTAAGTGGTCGGGTGCACGTGATACGTCTTCACATGCTTCGCCGTGACCCCCCCAGCGACTGGCCTGTCAGACCCCTCCTACAGGTGTCTTTTTACAACTTAGTCAACTAGACTTTTTTCATAGTCATGAAAAAATTTATTTATTTAGCTGTGAAGTAGCAATTGTTGTTTATTTACATCATAAATCAATCAATGGCGAGGAAATATGTAGAGTCATAAAATGTTCTAAGGAAACAATAAATTATTTTATGGTTAACAATTTAGAGTTGATAATTATATGCAAATAATTGTTGAAATGTTGTTAATTTGCTGTGTATTTAACACGAAATGCTTGTTTATTAATGATTATGAACGATGTTAAACAATTGATGATTATAATGAAGTAAATACTTATATTATTATTCAGTAAGTTAAGAAAAATATTTTATTATCATTATTTTATTCTTCCTTACAATGTTAGTATGGAAGTATAAAATAATGATAAATATTTTTATTATGTAGATATGAAAGTGCGGCGGACAAACAGACATCAAAACGAGATATAACGGGTGGGGTTTTCACCTTTTTTGTACGTAGCCCTAAAAATAAACATGTACGAAAATATAACAGTTTTAACTATCGTGTAACACTTAAACTGTAATTTACGGTGCATGTTGAGATAATTCCTAAAACATGACGTTACTTGCCCTAATGGACGTCATTTTAATGGGCAAGTCTTTTAACGGCTCAGTACATTCATCATTCGTCAGTAATGAGGTCATTGACCCGACAGCTGAGGACCGGACTCATTAACCGAACACTATGACATTGGCCTGTTCCTGTTTTTATTCTTGTCAAAAAAATTCAAATACCTTAGAATTAGTTCGGCTTTTTAAGTAAAGTTTAAACTTAACGCTTAAACGGATACGTTGATTGGATTTAAATTGGATTTTGGACGGTAGGACTAGGTATGCTGGTATTAGTAATGTTTTTATTATGAGTAAAAGATTTTCTAAGAATGTGTTTTTAGCAAAATTTCTGGCGAAAATTCTTCTAAAATTTATTCGACGTCTTTTGTTTTTTATACCACTAATTTGGCAAATGAAGCTTATAGTCCGCCTGAAGGATAGTAAGCGGCTACCGCAGATAATGAACGGCCATCGGCGTCATTCGTGCAATTCTTACCTTAGCGTATATCGTTTGACAATAAATTCTTCCCCATTGCTCGACTGTTGAGCAGTGGGCCTTCTGATGTACCCAGTGATCAACTAGATTTCACAACTTTTGTGCGGTTGAACATAACATGATGTGACACACAATATGCTTCCACTTTAACTAGCATAGCGACTCATTTCTTCACTTTTTCTGCGTCCCATAGAGCACTGGCGACCTTACACCTAGAACCTAACATTACTCTAAACTAGCAGTATTCTTCTGGAGTCCAGGCGACCTTACTCACCGCTGGAACCCAATATAAGTCTATGGTATAATTTATTTGTCTTCGATCCTCTGCATGTTGTGGAGCAGTCGAGCGGGGATCCCTTCTATTCCCTAGTTCCCTAACTCTATTCATCGTTGTGAATTTAGCTAAGAGCAAATCGACAACTGCCCTCGAGGAAAATTAGTGCTTAAGAGTGTGATTTCATGCCATCTTCACTGCGCAAATGTAATGAACTTTGCATCTAGTCATTACCTACTTCTACTCCATGAAGTAGGCTCTAGGCAGGTGCCCTAAGCAGCAGCCTTGACCTGACATGACCACTTTATTCTAGGCACGTCATGCTGTAACTCAACTAAGTAGGGTTGTCACTAATGGGATTTATTCTTGGAATTCGAATTCTTTCCGATATAGGCTGGATTTTATTGCGACATAAATGGTCGCTGTTGTGTTATGGCCTGCGGGTAATGGGAACCTCTGCACTAGTATTACTAAGGAGTAACATATAACATCAGAATAACGTCAGTACTTAGCTAAACATAAAACGTAACATACAGAACTGTTTGCAAACCTTCATACGGGAAAGAAAAATAGCAACGAAGCACGTTTATTGAGCTAAATGAACTAATGTATAAGTAAGATATCGTGTATTATGTTATTACGCTTCATCACATAACGGTCTACCCACACACGCACATAGTTGCACTCTGCATTCCTTTGCCAACCTCAAAAGGAATTATAAAGATTAAAATATCGAGCAAGGGTTGCGCCCGCGCGGTCTAAGATCCAAAGATAAGGTCCCGACACAGCCGAGTTGCTCCGAAGACGCTCGAAGCAAGCCGAACGCGAGAACGAGGTCATTCAACGTTCCCTTTAAATGCCTTCCCTTATCAACACATGTCAACGGACATCTAGTCTTCTCGCTCTCTCACATTTGAATATTAACAGAAAATGCAGTCCGACAATGATTTAGAAAAGCGGTGCGACCACTATATCATTTTATGCTAGGGCAAAGGAGTCCGTGGCATAAATTGAATTTATGTGGACATCAATTTGTTGAATTATAGACGGCGATGCTCTCCATATTTGGTTATCCATTCAACAATCCGTTTTAATCCGAGTGATTTAAATTTGAGGTTTGATTTACTCATATCACTCATATGCACCATAAAGTATAATGAATATTTTAGGGTAATTTGGTTTCGTAAAGAGCACAATTAAAAGCCCCTTTTAAAAAGTTTTCTCTTAATATACATAAGCACAACTGTATGAAATAATTCAGATATGAATTTACTACGAGCTTGAATAGCGTCTGGGTTTTTTTAAAGCACTTAGTGCGTACTTTAGTCGTCGAGCTAAACTTGCTCTTCAATTTATCGTGACGTTATTTGATAGATAAGCACAATGAGCTTTATATAAGCTTGTATACAACTTTTCTAAGGTTCTGAGTTATTCACTCAAGTAGCACGATTCATTAGAATTGTATGGTCATTAGAGATCACTCCAAAAGCAAGGCACAAAAAAGAGCTTTCGATAATTTTCGGTAGTTAACTCTTGAGACAGATGTTTATGACATATATAAGTCGGTCACTGTCACACAGCGGAATTATTATGGCAATAAGTAATTTTAGCAAGGCCCCTGTTGCCGTCACCTGGTATGAGTGCTAACCAGGCCCCGTAGACAAATTAACATTATCATTACGCATTGCTAGTAGAAACGGTACAAAATGTACGGGAATGACATATGTCATGGACTGGTTTATGTCATTTCCATATATCGTTTCTATTAGCGCAAACGCTAGAGAATGTTACTTTGTCTAAGCTTACTGGAATGCGCAATAGTCATTTTATGAGTCTGTGTCTCTTATGGCGCGACATGAATAAACTGAGCGCTCTTAACTCGTGACCGCACCATTACAAGGTTCACAAATCCCCATTATTGATATTTATTGCATAAAAACTTAATTGGAAATACAAGGACTTACTTAAAACAGACTTAATTAATTATTTTACAATTAAATTTAATTATCAATCCACCATCAATGAAGATTTTTTTAGGACAGAAAAACATAATATACTTAATATTGTACTTTTTTGGACCAAGCTTTCGATTGGTGTTTGAATTCCATCGAATTTTCAGTAACACAGTGTTATTCACCGAAGATGATTAAGTGCCAAAGTAACAGATGGAGAGGCCACCGCCATCTCAGGATCTATGTATACGTCTTTAATTACTCCTGGTTTCACAAAGCTTTCCTACACCGCAAAGCTCGTGATTTCACTTCCACTTAGGTGTCAAGAAAATCTCATTCGTACAGCTTGCGTCGCAATCCACTCTGTCACCACAGCTGAATTTATATTCGTATGAAATACAGTTATCAAATGTACATTTGTGATGTGTATCCTTAGGTCAGCAACCTATATATCTGTAGAAGACCGGCGCAGTGGCAGAGATAGCGTCGAACGTCGATCAATTACCGGCTGTCACAGTCATATATCATACACGTCGCCTCTGTCTGGTGCGTGGAATGCTTTCGATTCAGATTGAGTATGATATCTAGACAATAGCGACGACGAATAACAAATACGTCCCATTTGGAACCCACTACCGACGAGAACTAGGTTATATATGATAATAGTCAGCGTTTAGTGCAAACTAGCTGTGCTCTTTGGTTTCACCCGTGTATTCGATCCATGGGTGGCTAGCGGTCCCTTAATGTGTTTCAAATCTACACTACTATTATAAAGTGGAAAGATTTGTGTTTTTGTGTGTTGTAGTGAATAAACTCAAAAACTACTGTACCGATTTCAAAATTTTTTCACCACTTGAAAGCTACACCATGAGCGAGTAACATAGGCCATTTTATCCCCGTACTCCCACGGGAACAGGAACTACGCTTCTTCTCAATCGTTACACTCTTGGCAGAGCGGTCGTGGTCGTAATGTCAGAATTGGTGGCTTGCTAAACAAAACGGCGCCATTCATTTCGGACTGCTGCTTTATGGGAGCTGCTGGGAGCATTCGTTGATAGTAGGAACACCCGTCGCAGCCTTAATCTGGTCCGTCCAACTCATTGGTGATCTGCCACGTGCCATAGTACCCTCGAATTTACCCTGCACCACCATACGCTCTATGGACGCTTGCGGGACTTAAATACAAGTATCCTAAATTACTCCTTGTTACCCTACCTGCCATTGAAAGTCAGACAGATTTTTTTAAACATTTTTTTTATATGAGTACCGTCATAATAATTATTATGCATTTAGTTAAAAGCTGTTAATTTGAAATTACAAACAGACACTTAAATTGTATTAATCTGTATAGATATATTATGTTTTGTTTTAAGGAAAGCATGTTCGCTTCGGTATATTTCCCCGGACATATTTCGGTTAACAACAGCGTCCAACCAATCAATTTACGGCTTCCCTTATAAATCATCTTGCACGTCACAAGCGTGTCCGTGAAAAAGAAGGATGTTCGGATTACTCACAGCCAATAATTTCTTGTGAAAGAAAATCTTTAGACAGTTGCCGTCGTTTTAACATGCAGAAACACAATTTTATCTTTGAAATCTATACAGATAAATAAAAATGACGTGTCTGTTTGTCATTCAAACTTAACAGCTATTCACTGCGTATGCTATACAATGCGTAAAAGTATGTACGAGACCTACATAAAAAAACCACATAATTTTTTTTCCTCTGTTCTTCTGTGTCCGTCAGTCTGTCTGTATGTCTGTTTGTTCCAGATAAGCTCTGAAACGACTCCGATTTTAACGAGACTTTCACAGGCAGATAGCTTTCGTTACAAGGAGTAACTTAGGCTACCTATATTTAAAAGATAAAGGTGAATACGCGGGGCACATCTAGTTTTATAATATTTTCTTTAGCAATTAATGGTTTATAGTTTCAAAGCAAACAGTAGTCTATAAAATGCCTACCGTATAGCATTTTGCTTTTTAGAATCCATTTAATTTTGTCGCTGTTTTTCATCGTGTTCCAAATCTAGAAAATTAACATATCTAACTTATTTAGCCCACAAAGCTGTACGATCTTGCGTAGCAGGCGACTGCTCGAACCGCGAGGGCACCACGGCTCTTGGGAATTCAAAGTCTAATTATAAAGTTCCAAATATTGTGTGAACATAAAGAACTGTCCATTGTTAGCATTAGCGAAATTATGTGAAATCCAAGTGATTATTGATGATAATGGATGTATTCTGAGCAAATACCATATTTCATCCAAGTATACCCGTCACGGCTGTCACCACAATTGACGCGGCACCGGGTCTCCCCAATGTCCTCATGTATCAACTGCCTGATATTAATTTCTTAAGTAATGCCACGTCGTCCTTCCATTTACTTGATGAACACCGCAGTCCTTATTGATGAGCTCAGCTATACAAGTTCTCTATTCATCAGGAGAAATTTGCTCAGTCGTTCAGTGAATGCTGGCGATTTTTAGGGATCCGAAGAGTAAATACAGGACCCTATAACTAAGACTTGCCGTCTGTCCCATGAACCGTGATAGTTCATACTATTTACATACATTTAACTTGAAAAACAGAATATATTAATATTTAATTGGGCTCCTATACAACAAACGTGATCTTTTTGGCTCGTTTTTTTTATTATAGAAAGTTCGTACGGAAAACTCGCGTGCGAGACCGACTCGCACCTGGCCGGTTTTTCTGTTATTGTTTTTCTTTCAGCGTCGGACTCGGTTGGGTCCTAGCGAATAATGTCGGCATTCGAAAGCGAGCTTCGTTTGCTCTGAAAATACGTCAGTGTGTTGTGCCATCGGAAAGGTTCTTTCGCCGTGACGTTTGTAGATTGAATTATTGGAGGTTTTCGATAGCGTAATAAAGTTACTTCGCTGTGAACTCTGATAACAACTGGAGCAATTTACCAGTTTATTTTCTAGTTTCATATTGAGTTACGGAATGAGTAATAAGAGTTAATTCTGGTATTGGAAGTGGGATTTGAGCAGTCGCCTGCTCCCCAAGCGACGCTAGTTCGAATCCCAATGAGTTTTTATGTGTGTGCTTTACAATGAAGGCAAACACCGTGAGGAAACCTGCACGTCTGACAAGTAATTCAAAGACGTATGTCTAATGCCTGAGATGGAGATAGACTCACCATCTGCCTCGTTGGCGCTTATTCAACTTCGAAAAGTGTGTGTTGTTATTACAACTCTGCCTCTGGGGAATACAGGCGTGAGCATAATATGGTCTCATCGTTTTCTTAAGTGCCTTTTATTATTTTTTTTAATGTTGGCAATTCGTTAAATTAAACGTTATTATTTAAAAGGTCTAAGTTGTCATGAAATTTTTGATGATGCCCTTACAGGAGAGGTCTCGAGTGGGGTCCAATAGGGAATAACTCACACCCGTTAAACCTTTTATGTATGCAACCTGCTTTCAGGGAATTTAAGGGATTTGCGCGTTGTTTACTTGACACCCTTTTAGATATGTTTGCATGAATCTGATTTGCTCTTTCCAGAATACCCGAGTAATGTAAACCGTTTGCTAAAGGGTGCAATTAATAATTTGTTACCGAAGTTCAAACAAGAGCGTTAAGTGTTATAACATTTGAGTCTTCATTAATGTTCATAACAATTATTTAACTGGTTGTTTCGGACCGTATAATTTTAATGTCATGTTAAGAGATGTAAAGACACACATCTATATTATTTATACTAGCTGTGCCCGGCAAAAGATGTATTGCCATATATTTTTATGTCACTATTATCATGGGTATGCAAAATAGATGTTGGCTGATTCTGAAACCTACCCGATATGCACACAAAATTTTCATACAAATCAGTAATTCGCGAATTTTAATAACATGAGAATTTTATGTACTATTATATATAAGGCTGAATAGTTTGTTTGTTTGCTTGAACGCGCTAATCTCAACAACAACAACACGGGGCCAAGAACGTCTTAGCTTTGACGTTCAATTCTACAGTGTCAAAATGAAACGTCAAAGCTCAGCAGTTCTTATTACACTCTGGTAGTAGTGGTAGGCCCTCTGGTCCGATTTGACAAAATCTGTGTTTGAAAGTAACTATTCCACGCGGACATAGTCGCAAGAGTCTCTTTAACCGACTTCAAAAAAATATGAGGTTATCAATACGACTGTATCTCAAACATATGTTACGTACACACTCGGTGCCAAACACCAAGTTCAAGAGCAAGTAATTGTTTTCACGTAACTTGAATTCTCTCTTTTTGAAGGCGGTTTTAGGTTTTTTTGCATTTTTTTTTAATTGGGATGATTAAAATGCAATACAAACAGAATTTGTAAGTGGCTTCGGTTGCGTGTCACCGTATAATTTATAGAACACTATAATTTCGGTGACCACATTTCCCCTTGCATCATTATCTTTTTGTGTCGTCGTAGGATTATGTAGTTTCATCTCGACATTTCCCAAACATCATTATTCGTTCCCACGTATCTGTATACATACAGATAAATAAAATTGAAGCGTCTGCTTGTTATTCCAAATTACCAATTTTTCACTAAATAGGGACATATGAAAAAGTACTTACATAAAAAATCATTCTGATAAATTTTTTCTGTCTGTTTGTGCCGGCTAATGTCTGAAATGAAAACGGACTGATTTAAGCGAGATTTTCAGTCGCAGATAGGTGATTTTACAGTGACTGAAGCTAGTTTTTTTAGAGAAATAAATCATGAAACTAACTACTATGCGCAGCTAGTTAGGCATTATAAACTATTTAGCCTTAAATAACGATGAAGAATAAGCGTGATTCGATGTATATAGATGATCTTCTGTGAATTAACTTAGTAATACCACATAATACTTCAGTGAGTTTCTTTCTCTATGAGAACAGCGGATTTATTATCCTCTGTTATTTGTCAAACAATATTTGATACTCATTTAAAAGTAGTTCGACTTTCTTTCCTGTCTTAAACAGCGTAGAACCGGACGAAAGTTGTACAATGTATTTTAGTTTCACAGCCATTGTTTACGATCAGAGTAGTGAAGCATCAAATAAAAGTCCAAACTGTTGTTAGACAATATCGGGTGAGTCTGACATGAAAAGTTTTCGGAGCGGACAAAACCTTGAGACGAATTGCAAAGTCGAAATTTAAGAAAGCTCTTTTATAATATACGCTTCACTTCTGCTTATGATTTTAAGGACTATTTAAAAACAATTATTTTGCTGCTATCTATAAATATACAGGATGTTGGGAAAAATAGGACAGCTGTTAAAATATATGATAGGGTAAAATTTTAGAAAGCAAATAAAATTATTATGACAAAAATATCTTCTTCCGTTTTCGAGTAATTGACGTTCAAAGTTGACCATATCAAGACCTTATTTTCGAATAAAAATCAGCGGTAGAGTAGAGTTATTCACGTGAAATATAACTAAGTTTTTATTTATTATCTCCCACTAATAGTTTCTGAAATAATCCCATAAAACCTTCTTCTTAATTTAACAAGTTTAATGACCGCGTACGAAATGTAGGGAAACGCGGCCGCGCGTTCATTCAATCGCTTAAAGCCGCGAGCTCTTCGGACCTTAGCAACTATAGCCTACAACTACGATATCGTTGAAGCTAGATACTTTACGACTTATACATGGTGATATATTCATAAAACCCTACAACTTCTAGAAGACAACTGTTTCTTTTTCTCCGACAACCTGTATTATGGATTTTTTAGCTATACACCCATCTGAGTCCCACTCGTTCATGTTAATGAAACCTTATCCAAATCCATTATGTAGTTTAGTAGAGCAATACGTTCAAAGAGATATAATAATTTGGTATGGAAATGGTGACTTCAATATATAAATGTTATATAAAGACACTGTCACATTTAAGTAATGAAACGCTCGGCATTGTACTTAAACTAGTAAATTACTCCGCAGAGCCATATCGTGAACAGTAATGAAAACACTTGCTCGTTAAAACGGTAAGCCTGACGCATTTTCCCGTCACGCCATATAAAGATGTCATTGTTACCTCCATTTTTCTTCAGTGCTAACTCGGTCACTGATTTGTTGCTAACAGTCGTACTGGATTATGTTACTGTACCTAACAATGACAATATACTTAAGGTCTCTATGATTTGACAATAAGACATTCCGAATTCGATGTAGGGATTTGTTGATGGACACAGTGTTCGAAGGACACATTTTAATTGATTTTGTTTTTTTATAGACTTTTCCTTGTAACTATAAAAAACAGCTTATCTTAAATTGTAGAAAGCCGTCCTCTATCCGTATTCTATATTTTTTTATAGTTTATTATCTGGCTATACTAAACAGCTTCAATAGTTTGGTGTTGGTAAAAAATACTAAACATACTATATGTCAATTCGGATACTGTATTTGAACATATTGTGTCCAAAACGTGAGCAAGTTGGATAGGTGTGTATGTATTTGGTAAACACTTCTCATGGTTCACAGGCATTAGTTCAAAGCTATTCAGGGCTGGAGTGTTTCCTAAGCGTCGTTCTGCATGAATGATATTTGCATCCCGATTGATCAATTTCGTTACACCAACCTTGTTGATGACATCATAATATTACGTTACGTAGGCCACCGAAGCGACGCTTTATCTCACTTGACGTTAGTATTGTGTGATATGATGTGAAGCCAATAGCTTCACGTTTATTGATAAGCCGTGACATGACTCCGAATAATACCCCATATATCGTGACCTCCAATACAACCAGGCATCACTCAAGCTTAAGTATAAATGTCAGGGTGATAGAGCTCTCGGTAAATCGGTTGTAGTTATGAAATCACCCGTTTGACGTCCATGACTACTAACCGTGAAATATTGTGAAATTGCGACTGGCTGTGAAGTAAAATTTGATGAGAATCGCTTATATGACGCGCTAACTCTATTACATTGAAAGTAAATGAAGGTAATTATTTTGCTTTGTGCTGTGTCAACAATGTATTCAATGGACTGTAGAGTTGAAATATTAACTGGTACTCCGATAGGGAATGCAAGGTTTTTTGCGACAAACGATAAATTAAGTCAATGTATTTTCCCTTGGTTCAGTAATATCCATCTACATTCAAATGAGCAATTATTGTATAGATATTCATATAATCTGAATCGCGGAAACGGCTCCAACTATTTCTTGGCATTAAGTATGTTGGGGTTTCGGGGGAGATAAATCGAATTATTGTTAAAATTTTTAGAAAACGTCAAAGCAAAGAGCACAGCTCTGTTCATCCAGGTACTGACTATAATTCTAAATACGTACGCTTAATTGGCAATACAACGAAGTCATCAAAAGCTTATCACACAAAAGTGTTTAACAAGTTGCCTCAAGATTCAGGATCTCGTGTAAGCTCAACTACTAATTCTGTTTCACTCAGCGAAATAGTTTCCGAAGCAACCTTCGGAAATCGGGTTAACTGTGTCATAACGCGCTCTAACAATCAGTAGGGAGTGGACTTGGCTATCCCGAGGGACACTGGCTACTTCAATTTTAGAAATTGCGACGCTGTAAATGTCTGAGGAAAAACTTCATACTTAAAAAGGGACTCTTTATTTTCACGTTGTTTTGTTGGCTATGAATAATATTATGGTAGCATTTCGGGTCATGAATTAAACCACCATACGATTCTTAGAAGAATCTTGAAGTGAATTTTTTGGATCAACAAAGTGGTACTTACATACATAAACTTGAGAAGGAATATTAAATTTGCTTTTGATCTGGTTAATTTGCTCTTCTTCAGGTTTCCACTAACGATCATGTTTCCTATTTGGATTAAAGAATAATCTGTCCCGTCCGTGTTCAACCAAAGCTTCAAAACAAACAGATCTATAAATTGAACTAAAACCCTTGGTGATTTCTTCTCGGCTTTTACAGTTAACTAGCGGTTTCTGGCCGGGAATCGGGGCAGAACAAAAACAAAACGCCTCTGTGTTGGAACGGAGGGTGTCGGAATAGAATTTCGTTGCCAATTTTGGCTGTTTCCATTTGCAGCCGCAGTTGTCAGTTCCTTGTCGCCTTACAACTGCGCTTTTATGAATCTCTAGAGGAAAAATCTTAAAACCACTGCAAGGCAATTATGTGGGCAATTAGTGGTCTTCCCGACTGGAGTGCCAATGACGGGATTAGGGTAGACCTTCAACCAACAAAATGTTATCTTAAAGGGGACTATTTGGTTCGCAAGGGGAATTATAAATAGCAAATGTTCCATATTAGGCATATACGCACTATGTTTTATAAAATGTTTTGCTACGTAGATGATATCATGATTATTAGCTCACGCAAAAAGAGCTTTATTAACTTGAAAATGAGTAGCCATTAATCCCAGGGTAGTCTTTAATAAGGAGCAATTCCATAGGGAACATGAAGGGTCCCTCCCTTTCCTTGCCACAAGCCACAAACTATTGTCGAGGTTAGGGTTGGCTTGCGCGGTGAAAACCAAATAATCTTAATGTAAATGCGACATGCACGCACATAGCATATTATGTAGACTTATATAGATTTCACAAATAAAAATAGGATTGAATATTGTAGACGAAGTAAATTAAATATGTCTAATCCATTCCTAGTTGGTGATCGAAAACTCTACTGCGAAACACGAGGTCCTGTCGGACAAGGTTTTATTGGATTATTCCATCTGTAATTTCCCAGTAGCAACCCAGAGTCTGGTTTACTGCCCGGTTAAAGGCAAAAGATTAGCCCAAATAAACTGGTAACAACAGTACACCTCTGCCTACCAAAAAGTGCAGATTTAAACTTGGAGAGCGTGTTTATTTTAGGCTTGCGCTCAAACAGTTTTGTTTTTCGGTTGCAACTTTTAGCACAGCATTAAACGGTCACCGCAGGAAATGAACATTGAAATTTGGAACATCATAAATGGTCCCGAATTATGTTTTAACAGCTTTCAGGACGTCATCGCGATACACCACTTCTGTCCACAAAGGAAATATCTAGGACACTTCGGGATCCTTACGTTAACGACTAAAGTTCTGCTTAAATTCAATTCGTTCGGAGAATTCTATTTCAATGGTGACAAATCCTACTTATATTATAAATATGATGTTTCTTGTTCAAGCTCGATTAAATTTATTAAGTACTTGGATACTTCTTTGCGGGGCAGCAACGAGTTCAGTTAGACATATGTAATTGAGCTATTCAACTAATGAAATATGGATACCTTTAGGGCCCTCAGTAAATATTTTATAATTAGTGCCCCGTGATTACACCCGCGTAGACTTAATTTCATGGGTGGTCACCTAAAACTTATATATTCTTAAAATAAAAGTAACCTTAGTTATCCTTGTAACCTCAGCTCATCTAGCGAAAGTCCCTTTCAAATTTGGTTACTAACAAACAGACAGGACGATGTAGAAAAAAGTCAAATAGTTTTTTTAATAGTTATATATACTTTGATATTAATTTAGTGAAAATATCAAGTGATCAGCCACATCGGGTCGAATCGAGTGCCGACCCCAACAATGTATAGTATAAGGCCAGGGCGACGAAGCATTTAGTGAAAAGCTGTCAATTTGGAATAACAAACAGACGCTTAAATTTTGTTTATCTGTATAAATAAAATATGTACGGGTGAGTTGGTCAAGGTTTCGTAACTACCTAGCTAGACTCCCTAAAGCAGTATATACATATAGTTCGGAAACGCGTGCCATTTCTGGTTAATGTATAACAAACACGCGAATTCCATTTCGCACCTTATTGGTTAGCGATCGCGTGATGCACGGCTCCCTTTTATATCAACGCTCCTTCATTATTCATCATCATCATATTTGGTGGAATGACAGAATCTAGATTTATATCTTTTGTCTACTTTATTTCTATGAATGTGTTTAGCGATATGTTTGTGTGGGACTCGATTGACCTATAAAAGTAATGATGAAGATTAAGGTAAGGGAACTGAGGTATAATGTGCTCTGCGGTGAGACCGGTGGCCATTGTTTTATGGGGAAAGGAGGGGTTTTTTGGGGAATACTGTGCGGGTTAGCAGGCTTAAGTGGCAATGGGCAGGCCACATTGCTCGAAGGACTGATGGCCGCTGGGGCAGTAGAGTTCTCTAGTGGAGACCACGTACCGGTAAGCGCAGCGTAGGGCGCCCCCCCTCGAGATGGACGGACGATCTGCTCAAGTCCGTGGGGACCCGGTGGATGCAACCGGGTGAGGTAGAAATCATTGGGAGAGGCCTATGTTCAGCAGTGTACATCCTATGACTGATATGATGATGATGATGATGACTGTGCTTACAATAGTTAGTAATCATTGCTTGGGCATATACTTATTGGTCGAATACAGCTAGCTAGATAGAATAAAAATATTCATTTGCCTTTCACTATTCGCCTGTACCTCTCTTAATAAAGGATTTGTTAGTGCGAAAACTAGAACAAGTACAATTTGGGTCAAACATATGATAGTTTTCAAAGTTTTCAGTCTCCAGCTTATTCAAATAAACTTCTTCAAATATCGAAAAGGGGTAACGGTAGTGTTGAAATCTTCTATTATGGCGATCTAGTTAGCTCTGGTACCGTTACAACGAGAGAAGCGTTAAACAGTTGCACAAACACGTTCTTCTAGTTCACTAATTAACTGAACAAGAAATCTACGCGTTGATGGTAAAGCCCACTTCTGATTGATTCACTCAACAATATTAAGGTTAATTGCCGAATCTTCGCGAAACAATTGAAAAGTTCCTCCGCATTTCTTGCACTTAGTGATTCACTAAATGAATGTGTAAGTCCGAAACTTTGTAAATTAGTAGGGTAATAAAAGCATCGCCTTCAAGGATATTTACTTTTTGGCAGAGCAGAGTTCCCTCGGCTATTATGATTGTTTGTAATGCTAGCCTAGAGCCTTGGCGTGCCTCCAGACTGGCCGAATTAAAACTTCTTTTTCTATACTTTACGGGTACTTAAGTACAGTGATTTATTACAACGCTTCTAGGTTTCAGTGGATACGTTTTGTTACATTGAAACATTGACATGAAATGTTTATAAAGTCTCGTTACGGTATAGTCTGGTGATGAGCTAAAACCCGCAACTTAATATGTAATTTAGTGCTCAATTATTCATTTACTCATACACTTTCTGCAAAAAAATGCATTGACGAACTTAATGCTCGACGCTCTTATTACAAAATCTCGCGTAAGATAATCCTTGATTTTAAAGTTCATTCCATCTCTTTTCTATACTAATATAATAAAGCTGCAGAGTTTGTTTGTTTGGACGCGCTAATCTCACCTACTGGTCCGATTTAAAAAAATCTTTCAGTGTTGGATAGTCCGTTTATGGAGGAAGGTTTGCAGCAGGCAAACTAACCACTAAAATGGATGTTACTTGATGAAGAACCGTGGACGCAAATCTTAGAACAATTTAGAAAAATTGTATTTGTTGTCAGTACCATATGCATTTAGTGAAAAGCTGTTATTTTGGAATAACAAACATTATTATTTCTACTTAAACGATTATTAAGCCTTAATAAAACCTTTCTTGAATACGAAGTTAGAGATCTGTTAATCCAGTTATAAACCATAGGTTCGTCGTACACCGTTTGATCTGAGTGAATCTTGGTCTGGTTTTCGTTGGGTAGTTCAATGACCTACCGGAAATATTTTTAAATACAGACGCACAATATTTATGATGGTTTTTTTATTGCAGGTAACGCACGAGAACGAGCTGGCGGTAAACGGAACATTTTCCCTTAGTATTTCTACATTCGATTCTATTTTTATGATGTGTAATGAGGGATCAGGTTTGAAATGATGAATCCCTTCACCCTCTTTAAAAGCTACATTTTTAACACCTGAATAGAGAATAAGACATCTAATTATTCCTGCCGACTTTAAGGTACATTCATACATATGCTCACGCCTGCATTCCTCGAAGGGCTGGGCAGAAGTTTTGGTATGACACACACACTTTTCACCGAAGATGCCAACGTGACAGATGGTAAGTCTATCGCCGTCTCAAGCACTATACATACATACGTCTTTGAATTACTTCTCAGACACATACAGGTTTCCTCACGATGTTTTCCTTCACCGTAAAGCACGTGGTGTGAAATCACTGCACAAAAGTTTTTAGAAAAACGAATTGGTGCAGGCAGGTCCCGAATGCAGGCGAATGCTCAAACCACAAGGCCACCACGGATCTTTTTAGTTTTTTGAGTTTAAGGTAAATCCTGTAAGGTCAAAGGTCGAGAGCCCTAGGGACTTGTTAAAAAGCGACGCTGTTAAGGCACTTCTCCATTTTCGTGCTAATGATGTGAAAGTATGCTTTTGTTTTTTGCTCCTTTTCAATTTCACAAGACTTGTTAAAAAGATCTACATACGTACTGCGAAGAACAACATTGTATTCAAAACTTGAGACATTTGGGTCGTATTTTCCTTTCCAACATCATCTCACGCGGTGGCCGAGTGATTTGAGTAATCGAGGAAGCGACGTAAGTTCCATTCCCACTGGTCAGTACCAACAAGTTTCTTTTATTGAATATTTAAGCACAGTCTTGTACCACAAGCTTGCATGGCAATAAGATTTCGCATACAAACTTTCATTCCCTTGTATATTCCTTTGGGAGTGGAATTTTGGGAAACCCTCAGTAAAACACCTTACAAATATCACAGTCTCTAAATTATTTGACAGTTTAGGTTATGCGTTGATATAAATAAGTTAGCCAAATGTTAAATCTTTACTAATATATAAAGCTGAAGAGTCACATGGAATCACAGGAATACACAAATATTAAATTTTTTGATAGCATGTTTCCAGGAAGGATAACATCACGCTAAGACCAAGCTCATATTAAAGTTAGCGTTCGCCCAAAGTAACTATTCCACGCGGACAAAATTCGGGCAGACACTAGTGCATCGTCAGTTTTTTTTCAAATGTTTGTGAAGTATCTCAGTGGCGTTTAGTATCCTACGGTACAGTATATAATAATAACAATATCTCCTACCGAATTTCGGTTACGGCGGCAAATCTCAACGAGGATCAGCCAACTGCGCAGGAGATATTATAATGCACAACTGTGTGCGCAAACACAGGTGCACTCTTTATTCCCTCACTCTCATAGTCCGATGGGACGGCAATCAGACACGACCGGAGAGAGATCAGACGTAGGACCAACGGTGCAGCGCGCGGTTGTAAACCGCCAACTTCCAAACTCCGGTCATGAATTGTGAATTTCTTGACAGTATGTATATATATTTTTGGGACCTCGTGATCAGCAGGCAAACTTGCTAACCACTAGACCAAAGAGGCAGTTAATACAGAGGTACAGTATATAAAAGTGAATATAACCTAAACCGTAAATAAAACAATTTCACAATCAAATGAAGTCATTGTTATACTGTTATGTAACATACAACATAGCCCGGAAAACTCACCACAATATGTCACTTGTGGTCGCGATTGTCTTACAGAAGTTTCTGTGGTGAGTTGAGATGGTTTGTGGTCTCTCAACTCTGCTTCAACATGCTGGTTTGATATACGTATCTGTTATTATGTTTGATTAACCTTGCATTGGTTTAATTAAATGTATACAGATAAATACAATTTAAAAGTTTCTTACTAAATAGACATGAAAGTATACACGGGACTCACATTAAAAGTAAATTTTAAAAGTTTATTAAAAAATAACTGTCCAGCCTGTCTGTTTGTATCGGAGATGACACGGAATACAGACAGACAGACAGAAAAACAATTATATTGTTTTCTTATGAAGTGAAAGTGAAAAGCTGTTTATTTGAAATAATAAACGGACTAAGACATGAGAAAATACTTAAATTTTAATTATCTGTATAGAAGATGTACAGATACAGGGCTGGGACCACTACGGTCCCAGTCGCCTGATAGTATTTTTATTTCGGTCGACTGGGACCACATTACTTTGGAACACGTTTAGACATTTAAATGTTTTATTAGCAGATTAATAGACCATTCCACTAACATTTAAGGTATCCTACCAAATTATCCAGCGTGTAAGTTTTATCTTATTTGCTTTATTTCGCGGTATCCTGTGAACAAAGCTCGGTTAAGCTAATTTTTCATGAATAATGGTTTAATTCATACGAAAATATTTATCTTCTATGTACTGTTTTCTTTAAAATGAGCTAAAACTCTGTGCTTTCATTCCTATTTTGAAAAAGGTTTCAATATTTTTAACGTTTTTTTATCCATAGAGGTTTTACATTTAGCGAAACGTACTGGCCTCATTAAATGCTTTACAGACCATCATCCTCCTGCCCGTATCACATGTTATTTGTAGTCAGCGAAATGTGTTCTTCTCTTCCATTTCTCTCTAACAGCCGTCATATCTTCATTCCCTGCCATTTTACCCTGCCATTAATAATTAGAAATAAATTTAGTGTCCTGCAGCTATAGGCCTTTATTAAATTTAAATAACGAATTTGAACAGATTTCAAACCTTTTGTTCTCGGTATAACTTCTATCAGCAGATTGTCGATGGCTGCGTGAATAGCCCTGGGGTTGCAATATTGTAATAAAATGCAATTACAGGCCAATGTTGCCAATTTGATAGTGGCTCATTGTAGGACCCCCGGGGCTGTTCACGCCCTCAAATTAGGGGGCTATTTCCACGGGGCTCAGTTATTTTGGGGTTCGAATTCAATGCGCAGTAAATATATTGGATTAATGAAGTTTGTTAGTGGATTTGTTTGTTATTTATGTTCATTAGTTTTACGTGAGATTGTTATATATTTATGTTGTGAAGTATGAAGTATTTCTGAAAGTGTAACAACACCCATTTAGTGCGATGACAAGTTAAGAGAGGTTGGTTGAAGCTAATCAGATATTTCGAAGAGTTGACGATTTAAAACATACTCGACATCGATACATCGAGGAGCTCGTGGCACAGTTGCTATTGCGCATTTCATTCGATCAGCGAAGTTAAGCAACCCTAAGCCTAGCCAGTAATTGGATGGGTGACCGCCCGAGTTCCCTCCGTGCCTCGGAGGCACTTTGGCGTTTATCGGTTATCGACTTTGGCAATCGTTACAGGTCAGTCGGAGGCCTAAAATAGTCTGTCAACTGGTTTAACCCAGATCACAGATTTTTCTCGTTAAAGGGGTTGCGAAGGTCAGATGGCAGTCGCTTCTTATAAAAATCAGGTGATCAGCCACATCGGGCTGAATCAAGTGCCGACCACAACAATGTATGGGATAAGGCCAGGGCGATGATGATGTCGATTTAAAACATACGAAATGGCTTATTCTGTATGTAATCATTTGTTATGATTGAAACTAAACGAACGAAGTCGAAATACCTTAGAGAATGAAGCAGCTACCCTATTATTGGGAAGTGACGTATACAAATAACGCAATATTATTAAAGTGTTGTGTTTCTGCGGTGAGTAAAGTCGCCAGTACCACACAATCACTCACAGTGTTGGCACAGCGATTTAATTCCTGATTGAACTCTTTGGTATTTCACTCATAGACTGCAGTGACCGCTTACGGCGAGCTGCATGCCTGTTCGTTTGTTTACATACATCACGATGTATTTCAACTATATTAAACCTGTCAAGTTCGAAATAAAACAAAAATAATAATAAATATGCTCACGCCATCCCAGAAAACTCCCCGAAGGTGTAAGCAGTATAACAACACCCACATTCCACCGAATATAATTAACGTGACAGAGGGTGAGTCCATCGCCGTCTCAGGCACGTCTTTGAATTACTTCTCAGTGGTCTGCAGATTTCAATTCAGTAAACAAAGATTAATTAGACAGGTGAACTCACTCACTACTGGACGCGCAGATGCGTCGTTAGCAGTAAACGCGTACAGCGTCAATGAGTTTTTCCAAAATATGTTTTATCTTCATCGTAAAGCACGTGGGGTGAAATTGCTGCACAATTTTTTAGAAAAACTCATTGAATTTACATTGATTGAATTTACGAAAAAGTGCAATTTTTAGCAGTGAACGTGGTAAACATCTTTCATAGATAGGCCTGTATAGATATAGATTATAAGCATATAAATTTGAAACAACATGTTGCTACCCCTTAGCGTAGAACCATGTTTCTCGATGACGTCACTCCTGAATATTTAACTTGTGCCTATAACGAAGGGCTGTTGTAGAGATAATTAGCACAAATATACGGCGAATTAAGTTTGAGAAAGGAGCTCTATTATTAATTAATAAATAATACATACATACATACACACGCCTGTATTTCACGAAAGGGCAGAGGTGTTGTAATAACAACACCCACTTTTCTGTGAGTCTATCGCCGTCTCAAGCTATACAGTCTTTGAATTACTTCTAAGACATAATCACACTGCGCCATCTAGTCCCGAACCATGGAAAGTACTTTTATAGATTCGTTGGACATTCGTGACGTCATCCTCTAAAAGCTCTGCTTACCCCTTCAGGGTCCTTTGGACGCCCTGAGCATACATATTTATTTATTTTGCTGTAAGGCCAAATCTTCATTAATAAAAAAAAGCCGGCCGAGTGTACTTGCGCTCAAAGGGTTCCCTACCATCATCTAAAAAAACGACAAATAAAATACGTTTGTTGTATGGCAGCCCCATTATACATTTATTATGTATAAATATTTTTTTGCTTAGAATTTTTTTTAACTAACACGGTTCATAACATACAGCCTGGTGACAGACGGACGGACAGCGAAGTCTTAGTAATAAGGTCTCATATTTAATCTTTGGGTATGGAACCCGAAAAATGATAGTTCATATTTCATAGGCCCATGAAATATTTACTAGGTACGATACAGTTTGTCATCTGAATATTTATAGCTTAAATAAATATTGTGATTGAAACCGGATGTCGCTATTGTTTGTGCGTGAAATGGTTTGACGTTTCAATTGATGTATGTGGCTGGAAAAAAAGAACAGGGGGTCTACTCTCTTTCGCCAAAAACGAAACTTCGCGAACGAATGAAAATTTTATGTATTTTAATCGCTTTGTTTTTACCAAAATAATAAACTTATAGAAATAAAGTAGGCTTACATGTAAACGACAAAGTATTTTCAAATAGACCACGTTCGGACGTAGTTTTAGAACGAATAAGAACCGTAGTAGGAACTTTGCGAACTTTTGGCCGAAGCTTCGTTTTTCGGAGAAAGCGAGTAGGCCCCCAGTTTCCAATTTTGCTGCTTTTTTTATCTATCCGTGTCAGATATACATTTTTAGGTTTGGTTTGTTAGCAGTTTTGGCGGATTTTTGTCATATCGAAGTCGATCATGGCAAAAACGAAAACTGCACGTTGGCACTAGCTGTGCTGTGTCCACTTGTCCATCTGTCTCTACCAAACCTGTAAAGGTGAAAATAATTGATGTAGGAGGTAATCTTCGAAACTACTCGACTTAATATTTTTTTTTTCAATTCAACATAATAGATTAAATATGTGGATATACAAACTAAGGCTAATGTTTAATGAGTAACCGCTTTAGTAACTGGCTATATACTTATTAACAGCTATGAGCGCTCAGTGAAAAAAGTGGTTGTAACTGCGCTTGTATTTTATTAGCGTCGCCATACAGACGTAATGATAATCATAAATGGATTTGATTTGAATAATCATAAATTTCTTCTGCGCCTCATAACCCCTATATAAAAAGTGAGGTATATTTATGAGAACCAGCATTTTATGTTCTTAAGAAATATTTTATCAGGTTTAGCTCAACATACATATGCTCACGTCTATATTCCCCGAAGGGGAAGGCAGAGGTGTTGTAATAACAACACCCACTTTTCGCCGATGACGATTATGTGCCAACGTGACAGATGGTGAGTCCATCGCCGTCTCACGCACTAAACATACATCTTTGAATTACTTCTTAGACACATGCAGGTTTCCTCACGAAGTTTTCCTTCACCGTAAATCACGTGGTGTGAAATCACTGTACATAAATTTTTAGATAAACTCATTAGTACAGTCCCCGCTGGGATTCGAACTTGCGTCGCTTGCATAACAGGCGGCTTTGACCTCAAGGCCAGTTTAACCGTTAAAAAAAGGAAACAGTTTCTCTCTCACTTTCTATTCTTTTCCCTATATCTCTTCTCAATTTGTATAAATTATATTACTCCAACTTAACTATAAAGCTTATTTGGAAAATACAAATGCAGGGTTCAGCCCTAGTCCTAATCAAATAGTTGCCATGTTGTTATGTAACAATAGCTATGTACAGGGGTTGCTACCCCTCGTGGGCTCTGAATTGTAGATAAGCTAATAAGAATTTGATAAGGCAGTGACGTAAGATTTCCGTTAAGGATAGTATATCGTTTTTTTCTTTATTTGTACTTTGATTTGTTTACAAGCGTACAAACGTATAAATATGCGATATAAAGGAAGCGATTTCTGTTTCCCAAGTTACCTACGCCTTAATTTCATACATTTCAAAATATATTTAAATAGATATATAATAAAAAAATAAAAAATATTGCACTCATGTACATGATTGTACCAGGAGTGCCGTATTTTATTTAATAGAATGCGATTTTTTTTACTCAAATTTTTATAACGTTGTTTATGTTGGCGTATATATGCTCACGCCTGTATTCCCCGAAGGGGTAGGCAGGTGTAGGTGTAGGTGTAGGGGTAGGAGACTTCACCGAAGAGGATTAAGTGCCAACGTGAGAGATGGTGAGTCTATCGCCGTCTCAGGCACTATATCTACACATACGTCTTTGAATTACTTCTCGAAATATGCAGGTTTCCTCACGATGTTTACCTTTGGGATTCGAACTTGCGTCGCTTGCCAACCAAAACCACCACGGCTCTTTTATGTTGGCTTTTCTATATAACATTTTATAACTAAAACGAGCAGTGAGAGCTAAAACGGCACCATGCGTGTAAACTTCAAATCAATTTCGCCATAAAAGTGTTAATCTAATATGTAGTTCGCTCACGTACGGCCATAACGTGAAGTGCGAAGAACTCACCACTTTCCGAGTCAAGCCGAGCCGAGATTGCCCCGGCGAATGCGTTTTGAAATTCGAATTTGGAACACGACTGCACTACATGGCCAGTAAGTGCATTCGAAGATTAAAAAAGTTTTGGCTCTTCTGTGGGTCGGTTTATTTGTAAAAAAAAGATGGCCGATAGCATTTTTTAAGTAAATAGAATACTCAAGACTGATTTTCTGTTGTTATTCTTAAAAGCAAATGTATTATTATCTTCTATGTAAAGGTGGTAACACTATAGCAATTTTTTGTCTCGAGTTGCTGTCATAGATTTCTCTTGTAAGATATTGCATGAATTAAAAATTGCAACTCTCACAATAAAAACTAAAAGCAATTCACTAAATCTTTTTGCAAAAGTTGTTAATTTTCCAGTTGGCTAGATATGCAAACTAATAATGCCTTGAACTTACAAATCTTTGCTTTCTAGAATAAAGTGTCTAGAATGAAATCTCAACTTTTATTATAGGCACTTACATTAATTTCTAAAGATTCTTTTTCTAGATAAGTCACCTGTACTCTCTCTTAAAATAATTCAGTTTTCACAATGGGTTTCATCTACCAGAAGGTATTCGTATATTGAAACTTTTTTTAGTATGATTACAATTATATTTTTTTCCGTTGGTTAGTAAATTATTGGATTTATCACTTATCGTTTTTAATATTACTAATTATTAAAGTTTTTTTTCTTCACTTACCAAATATTATTAAGTAAAGTTACCCCTTATTTTCTACTTCCTCGACCCTAATCACAGTTTAGATCAATTGAGTAATTTTTTTACTGGAATGATTTCTGCTAAATGCACTGTTGCGTAATTATTTATACCTCAACGCTTTCGTAAATACAAATTAAACTTTATCGTGTATGTATTATGTATCAATTTCTTATGAATGAAACGTACAACGCGACATCGGGTACCTACATGTGATCAAATCCACGTGAGCCTTGTAGCAGAAAACTACGTAACTACGGAAACTTGTGCAATATTTATAAAACACATCTTTATGACAAGTTGTATATCACTCCCTCCACGCAACGGAGGGTAAACATAAAAAAGGTCCTATAAGTACTAATAAAATGGATAAGCAATTTACAAGGGTAACATTTTGGGTCCATAGTTCTCGTGTACGCTACCATTAATCTGAACCGGGGAAAGATTACATGTTTTTATATCATGTATCTTTATCAGATATTTCTGGCTGTGCATATTGTCCATAATTTGAGAATTCTCCAGCTTGGGTCTTTTAGATTTTGTCCTCAGAAGAGGTAGGCAATACCCACTTTTTACTAAAGATGATTAGGTGCAAAGGCGACATATAATGAGTCCTTCACCGTCAGGCAAAAGAGGTCATTAAATTTGTCCTCAGATAGATTTAGCTTCCAGAAACGTGATTGGATATCCTCGCACTTAAAAACACTACAATTTTTTAGAAAACATTGGACCAGACTAACCAACTACTCAAACATGCGTCTGTAGATATCCTCACGAAGCCTTCATGGTAATCTGCATGATTTATTTAAGACATTATTAAAAAGAAGAAATTCGATATCATCCCTCGATTTGTCCACACATTGCAACAACTCGAAGATACATTTATTATTGAGGGTGCTAAAAGTAATAAAGGGGAGTATTAATGAAAAATATTGCAGCTACCCTCCATTATGATGTATTGATAAACAAACGGGGATTTCGGCAAACACGGTGCTAAATAAACAACACTAAATTCACATTTTCTAATAATCTTACTGCTTGGTTTACATGCGTTAAGCAGTAATATCAAGATTCAGGAGCTGAAATAGTGTTTAAAACGCAGACGTCTAACTTCACACACATTAACATATGATAGCTTTACTTCGTTATTTGCTAATACAAATTAATTGGTACGAATCGAGAGCCCATACATGCTCCTGCCCTTATCCCATGTTATTTGTGGTCGGCGCAATGTGTTCTTCTCTTCCATTTCTCTCTATAAGCTGCCATATCTGTATTCACTCCCATTCTAGCCATGTCATCTTTCACACAATCCATCCATCGTTTCTTAGGTCTTCCTCTCCCTTTGTAACCATTAACATTCATAAACAAAACTTTATCCTCATCCCACTGCATACAAAAAAAAATTCTATTTATTAAATATTATTCTTCAACATCTCAGTCACTGGTGCAACTTTCAGCCTCCCACACGTATTGGAAAAATTAAGTATTTAATTTTGTTTCCACCTGTTGAAGTCCTATAATAGCTAATACTAGTCAACTAAATAAATAATACTCGGCTGGCCGCATGCATACACATGATTATATTGTCAATATTAACAACATTATTGAAAAATACCACAATACTTTATTGACAATATTATTGAGCCTATGAAAACATATTCCGTTCAGCTATAATTTCTGAAGCCTCCGTCAATAAAGCGCAAGACTTCGCAAGAAGTATGAAAATATTTAAAAATAGCTCCGTAGGTATATCGATTTGCCATCCAGGCGATAAAATATATTTTTTATTATATACCCTTTTGCGTTTAGGCTGTCAAACACGCCTATGTAATAAAACACAAATATGGAAAGTCCCCGATCATAAAAATCGTGAACGTCAAAGGCGAACCAACTATTTCCCGAACTCAAGGCTTTGGCGATAGTTGATCTTTGTAGGACGCCATACATTCATTTGAAGAGGGACGTGATGTGTGTGATAACCAACTTACCGTTTGTGTTAAATATTTCCTTTACAATTTTTCTAAAGGTTTGTGTGTGATACGGACGCCGGATACGTCGGGCCATGTCAACCCCACCTTATTTAATAATATGTATTGAAAAAAAATATTACAAATTGTGCATTGGTATCGGTAATATTGGGTACCACCCTTATTTTTGGCATTGCCTATTAAGACATTCAGTTTGTTTTTTATGTACAGCTTCCCTAAGAGTTTATATAAGTTCCAGCTTATGTCCATTTAAACGTAAAATTGTAATAATTTCTTACCTTGGGGGTTTCTTAGAAATTTGTAAAGGTTTTTGCAAGGTTTCGTGTTGGGATTTATAAACAGACACGTAATTTTTATTTATCTGTATAGATGTATAGGTTTTCATACTGCTTGGTAAACACATACTGTGATATAATCATGTTACCCCCAGTAACGGGAATAGCCCATCACCTGCAGGAGTTCCAAACTTTGCACGCACATTGTTATTGGCGGAATTGCCGTTTTATTTCCCAATTCCTGTTTTACGTGGCCAATGAATCAGAGGGTCTACTCTTCTTTCTCCGAAAACGAAACTTCGCGAAAGAACGAATATCAAACGATGTTTCAACATACATAGTTGTCTTTTCATCAAACTAAATACTTCGTTAAATAATTTAATTAAAGTAGGCTTAGAATGTATAGCTCGTGAGGAGTTCGTGGCACAGTTGCTATTGCGCATATCATTCGATCAGCGAAGTTAAGCAACTCTAACCCTATACCAGTAATTGGATGGGTGACCGCCCGAGTTCCCTCCGTGCCTCGGAGAGCAGGTTAAGCCGTCGGTCCCGGTTGCCAATTTATCATCTTTGGCAATCGTTACAGGTCAGTCGGAGGCCTAAAATAGTCTGACAACTGGTTTAACCCAGATCACAGATTTTCCTCTTAAAAGGGGTTGCGAAAGTCAGATGGCAGTCGCTTCGTTTAAAAATCAGGTGATCAGCCACATCGGGTTGAATCAAGTGCTGACCGCAACAATATATGGGATAAGGCCAGGGAGATGAGGCTTAGAATGTATAGAATTCAAAACATTCGAACATAGTTTAAGAACCAATAAAAACCGTGGTATGTACTTGGCGAACTTTCGAGCGAAACTTCGTGTTTCGTTGAATAAGAGTAGGGCCCAAGGCCTGATGGTTGGTTCGCACGTGTCTCCCTCCAAACGTTATTGCTTCCCCACTTGTGTGTGCTAATAATAAATAAAACGAACGACACTTTGATTTCACTCGATTCGATTGACATAGCAAGTAACAACATAGATTTGTTGGCGACAGTTAAAAAGTTATAATATGTCTTGTTTATTGTTTTGTTTGTTTGTCTTTTACGAGATGTATATCTCTAAGATTGGGGACATTGTGTCTAAGCACCGTGTAAACAGGCATCTTATGGGTTCATAATTTGGCTCTTACTTTATATTCGTCAAAGAGTTTCTGCCCGTGAATTCGTCCGCGTGGAATAGTTATTCGTACTTTGGGCTAACGCTAACTTTACTTCATAAAAGAAATTACGTTCAATGAGTGTTCTCGATTTCGAAACTTCGATTCCGACTTCGTTTCCGTAGCGTGATGTATATATAGCCCTCCTCAATAACACTGACGATTTTTTTTAAATCCTATCTGTAATTCCTGAGATTAGCGCGTTCAATTAAACAAACAAACGCTTCAGCTTTATATATTGGTATAGATATAGATGACAACACAATGGTTTCAAAGAATTTGAATAGTTGATCGCCTCCGACATATACTGAGCCTCATCTCTTTGAAATTATTGTATGGAATAAAACTGTCTTGCTACATTTTATTCAATGTAAAACGAAATTTCAGATTTTGTTGCATTTAAATTTCAAGGACGAATGTCGAAACACTCCGGGGTTCAACTTGCAGCGAAGCTAATAATTTATATCTTAGTCGTGACCTTGTATTTGAGGATGCGAAGTCCAAGAAACTCAGGATTAGATCAGTTCAGGTTGGGATGGTTTTCCCATACTCTTGACATTCTCAAGCTTGTATTCCCCAATGGAGTAGGCAGAGATGTTGTAAAAAGAAGCACCCACTTTCTACTAAAGATGATGAAGTATCAGGCACACGTCTTTTTATTACTTCTCGGATATATGCAGCTTGCCTCACGATATTTTCTTTCACCGTAAAGCACGTACATGCCCCGCTGGGATTTGAATTTGCGTCGCTTGCGTAGCAGGCGACTGCTCATTGCTATAACTATTTTATATATTATAATCTAGAGCTAATCATAATTTCAAATGTGTATTGTGACGATATATCCAATTCATGTATTCGATTGTACGACCCATTCGATATGAAGCAATCAATCGAAAAAGAGTGCACTTTCGTGTTAAGTGCTCGGCAAATGTACAGTTCCCTCTTATTGATAGCCATGGGGTATGTTCTGGGGCTAACGGCATACGCTCCATTTAATATAGAAATTACGGGGGCTGTCCGTGAAAAATAATTGCTAAGGTCCATTGGATGCGGGGCGCGATATAACACGGTTATGTTACCTTTGTATTTTTGTGGAAGTAGTTTTTTGTTCTATGAATATATGTAGTGTTTTTATCTATACTAATATTATAAAGATTGAATAAGTAGTACTCACAAAATGTTACTGAAATCCTTATCATTTGTATAATTCCTCATCTGAAACCATGCCTTTCTGTCAATGGAAACAAAACTTATACTAAACAGCACTGAATTTAATGTTGGCCTTTGTTTTCACATAGTTCTTAAGCTTAGTTAGATGGTTCTTCTTCTTGTAGTTGTCAGTTCGGTAAACTTCTGTGTATCTTTCGCGAGGCGGAAGAGTGCAGCAGCACTACTGACTACTGATGCCAGTCCACTCGCGGATGTTGCGCAGCCACGACTTCTTCCTACTACTTCCTACGGCCTACTGGCCTCATCCCAGACACTTTTCCCATCATTATAAGTAGCACCAGTTCGTATCTGGCATGTCTCATAATATGGCCCAGAAAACCAACCTTTCTCTGTTTGAGGGTTTGTATGATTTGGCGTTTCTGACCAGCTCGACGGAGAACTTCTTCATTGGTCACTCTATGTTAGATTGTATTTTATCTTTATTTCTAGTTCATATTCAATTCAAACCACGAACACCACGTGTCGTAAACTGTGATGAAGCGGTGTCATCAATTTATCAGCGAGTGGGGTCCGTCCGTGTTTGGGATTTTATAGCCTTTCTGGCCTATTAAACATCAAACTGATTTTGCTTTACTTTAATGCAGATTATAATAAGTTCAATTATATTAATAAAAAATAAACTAAATATGCTCACGCCATCTCAGAACTGTCCCCGAAGGGGTAAGCAGAGGTGTTGTAACAACAACACCCACATTTCACCGAATATGAATTAGTGCCAACGTGACAGAGGGCGAGTCCATCGCCGTCTCAGGCGCTTTACACACGTCTTTGAATTACTTCTCAGACGTATGCAGGTTTCCTCACCATGCTTATCTTTCACCGTAAGGCAATTATAAAAATTCTAAATAATTAGAATATAATGTTGAAGCTATGGCAGCTTCAATATTATATTATTCCATTCGAAATTCTTTTGGAGATTTGAACGCAGCGTCCTTGTGAACTTCTCTATACTACTTCTATATGTAGCTTCTTCTGGTTACGGATTTTACTACCATGTAGAAGTTTAATTTCGATAGATTTTTGGATAAAAAATAAAAATTTTGAAAATTGCTACGAATTGTAGTAAGGGTAGTTTGCTTCATTAGCTTATATATATATTAATATCTATTGTTAATTGTAAATTAGAAGGTTCATATCTTGATGACAGATTGCTGACTGAACTGACGAGTTCACTTGATTAAATCATTGAAATTCTACTTTTATAAATCTTATTATATCTTTTAAAGATCGTATGATATAAAGATAATTTTAAAAACAAAAGGTACGAATGATTATCATCTATTAACGTTTAATTCCTCCATCATTAAACTCCAAACATCGAATGATATTAAAACTTTTCCTAGATCAGATTTCAAGGTAGGCATGTAGGCTAAATCAAGGTTCATATATATTTATGAGTAAGCGATAGGGCGACCGTATATCTCGAAGGGCAATAAACCATAATGTCCGAGATGATATAAGTTACCTATCTGTGCTTCCATCCCCTTGCCATATTGATGAAATTGCGCCCTGATTTAATTTGTTTTATTTATATACATATATATATGTAATATGCTCATGCCCCGAAAGGGTAGGCAGAGGTGTTTATAGTACAGCCACAAATGTCCTGTGTAATAGGGGCTAGCCTCTTGCCTTTAACAGACCCCTTGCTGCTAATTAAAAATAAAAATGGATCGAACCCAGGATCTCCCGTTTAGCAGTAGCTTTTTGTGACCACAAGACCAAGGCAGTACACTTTTGCATTCGGTACAATTTCAAGTACATTCTAGTATGATGGTAAGCGAGTATTGATTATTATATACCATAATAAATTAGACGACTTCTTTATCTCTCGAGATAACATTAAAATAATGCAATGCAGTTTGATATGTTAACATTTAAGCGTTATTATCGCGTAACGCGAGATGTATCATGGCAATATAGTCGTAATATTTGTTATGCCAATGGCTCCGTCTTCACGACACCCTGGCATTACACAACCCGTTATGTAGATTAAGTGCCCGCTCAACGGCACCCAAATAAAACGGGTCCAATTTTATTTCGCATACAAGGCTTTGTATGTTGGGTTCCGGCTTATCGAAACTTTAATGGAGTTTGGGGTTTTTTTTAAATTGCATTTGAATCCTCAGATTTAAGGATCACCAGCCGCGTGGTCAGCTTCTGTATCCAATTTCTTTCACGTTAATCCAAATTTATACTTACAATATTATAAACGGGTTAGTATCTTTCTGTGTTGGTATGCTTGCCTTTCTACAGATAAACCCCTACCAATTTGGTATATAGGGTACCTATCTAAAATCATATAACGTGAATAAGTCTTGAATGTAAATCTCCACACATGAACTGCTGAACAGAGATAGTAGAAATTCGAAAGCTTGAATTCTCAGAGCAAATGGCCACATTTTGTCACGTGGGCTAATTCGTAGACATACCACGGTCCCTACCATACATACATATGCTCACGCCTGTATTCCCCGAAGGGGTAGGCAGAGGTGTTGTAATCATAACATCCACTTTTCACCGAAGATGATTAAGTGCCAACGTGACAGATGGTGAGTCCATCGCCGTCTCAGACACTTTACATACGTCATTGAATTACTTCTCAGAAATATGCAGGTTTCCTCACGATGTTTTCCCTCACCATAAAGCACGTGGTGTGAAATCACTCTACATAAGTTTTTTAGAAAAACTCATTGGTACAGGGCCCCGCTGGGATTCGAACTTGCGTTGCTTGCGGAGCAGGCGACTGCTAAAATCTCACGGTCCCTACCATGACCTCTTATTGCCATGATAGGTTTAACTATTATCATGAGACAGAGGTATATGTCGTGCATAAGTCTATCACTTGACAGTGATAGACTTATGCACGCAGTGGAACTATGATGGCAATAAGAGCTTACGGCTAAGCCCGTGGTAATAATATTAAGCTAGGAATTGTTTGAGAAGTTTTCGATCATCGCCACACAATGCAACCCAAATAGTCTCGCAGTACTCATTTTCAAAGGAGCTTCCTTCCCAAACGAGTACAGCATGGAGTTCTTCAAGAAGGGTATAGAGAGATATTAACAGGGTCCATGGTATTGCAAGTGACCACACACTTGATGGTTAGTGGCTACCTACTCGTATATGGCTGTGGTAACCAGTAAACACTTATCATCAGGTGGGCAAAATAGTTGTTGAAAACAATATAATTAATATTAAATCTGTCGCCAGAATGCTACGAATAAGTAAAATCATGGCATGTCCTCATCCATAAACATAATGAACTCAATGGCTACATTACACACGTTAGCGGAACCCGAAAAAACCGGGTCGTGCCACAAGCCGTGAAGATAGTAGAGCGATAAAGGAAGATTTACAGTTTTACATTGCGCCTGAACATCGCGCATTTTCGAAATACCCTCTCGAAATAATAATTGTAGTGTGGCTACAATTAATTATGTGCCAAATTCTTTGTTGTCTTGTTAAAACAAATCCGTGTTACTTAAATAAATATATTAACAGCTAAGCAGTTATGTGTAAACATTTCTCTTTGTGATTATTGCTGCGTTATTCGTGCGGTCTTTCAGAGTCGAACTCGACGTCGAGTGTTGACCAAACGAAATTGATACAAAATACACAAGTTCGATTGCGTATGTTTTAAATCGACACTCGACGTCTAGTTCGACGCTGAGAAACCTTACAGATTACCTAAGTAGTGCGAGTATTTTAAAAATCGCCGACACAAGTCTTGACGACACATACAGATCTGCGTTTACGACAACGCGATGACTTGTGACGCAAAATAACGCTCTTCGAGCCTTAACGGGTGAATTACCGCTCGCAATAATAACAAACCAAACTTCATTGTATCTTGCCATAAGCTAACCAAAGGGAATACGCCACTCAACCTTTCAACGTGCCCTATTTTCCTCATCATGGTGGCCGTAGCGATCCATAATGCGTACAATTGCGGCCCACTCAAGGGCTAACATAATGGACTTACCTATCCACTTAAGCCATAAACACTTGTTTCGAGATGGGGATGTTGTTGGATTTGTCTGAGGATTGTTTCATTTTCATCGGACAGTCTTTTAGTCAGGTATATTTTAAGGAATACATGCTATCACGCCGGGATCCTTACGGGATAGGCAAGGGAGTTGACCATTTTACTTAAGACTCCATTTATTTGTATATACTAGCTGAGGAGCTCGTGGTACAGTTGCTATTGCGCATATCATTCGATCAGTGAAGTTAAGCAACCCTAACCCTAGCCAGTAATTGGATAGGTGACCGCCCGAGTTCCCTCCGTGCCACGTTAAGCCGTCGGTCCCGGTTGCCAATTTATCATCGTTGGCAATCGTTACAGGTTGGTCGGAGGCCTATAGTCTGACCACTGGTTTAACCCAGATCACAAATTTTCCTCGTAAAAAGGGTTGCGAAGGTCAGAAGGCAGTCGCTTCGTATAAAAATCTGGTGATCAGCCGCATCGGGTTGAATCAAGTGCCGACCCCAACAATATATGGGAAAAGGTCACGGAGATGATGATGATACTAGCTGTGCCCCGCGGTATTACCCGCGTATAGCCCATTTCATAGGTGACCAGCGGAATCCTAACGTTTTTTTAAAAATAAAATTTGCTGTTACTCATTGTAACATTAGCTATCCGCCAGTTAAATTCGCATTAAAATCGGTCCAACCGTTTCGGATATTATTAGCCGGAACAAACAGACAGAGTAAAAAGACAGAAAAGTGTCATAGTTTCTATGTCAGTGTATACTTTCATGTGCATGTATTGAAAAGCTGCTAATTTGGAATATTCATTTTATAATTTGCTCATTACATTAATTACGTAAACAAATCGCATATCTGAAGAACGTTGTTGTTGAATATTTTTAACGAGGCTGTATTTTATTGGTTAGTGGATACAGAACTGTTCGGATTAAAAATACAATTAATTCCAATATTTACAACGTCTAGCGAAACTCCAACACGCAAACACATAAATAATAATTATCAACGCAAACAAAAATTTTTAGATGCAAATTGTACATTTTAAAATACGGCTTAGTGTACACCTACGCTGTATTCAACATACATATTCACTTACGACTTTCGTAAGCATTTTTTTTTAAAAACATCCTCGAATACCCACTGGTATTGTCAGGGCCATGTGTGGCGTATAAAAGTGTCCGAGGTGATTGATAGGCCAGTTTCGTGTGTTCCAGCTTTACAACGATGCTTAAATGGACGTGTTATGAGTGGGTACCTTTTAGAAGCATAATTTTTTTTAAAACGCTATGAAATTCTATACGTTTAATTGATTTACCAAAGTTACGTTCCATGGCCACAAAAAGGTGAAAGTTTTATTAAATATAGAGTTAATAACATGGGTGACAGGAGAAGCCTAAGTTACTCCTTTTATCATTAGCTATCTGCCAGTGAAAGTCCAGTAAAATCGGTCCAGCCGTTTCAGGGATTAGGACAGACAAAAAGAAAAAAAAAATAGTATTTTTTATTTCAGCACCGTATATCCATTTGGTGAAAAGCTGTTATTTTGAAATTATAAAACACTTCAATTGTATTTATCTATCTGTATGGATAGATATAGATCGATAGGTGAGATTGAATCGGAAAACCTGTCAAATTAATGCCCTCATCACCAAGGAAAATAATGCAATTTTACCACACAGCGCCATCTAGTCTCATGGGTACTATTGGGTACTAGACCATGGATATAATACTTTTTTATATATTTCAGCAGAAATTTCACATATACGAGTCCCTATGTAAAATTTCACTTCGAGCAGCGTTAGTTTGGTGTTCTACGGCATGAAATTTTGGGTACCATTTGCGGTATGTCTGGAGTGGATTTCATTCCGCTAAGTTTAATTCAATTTCGTAATTTCCACATATTACTTGCACGGTTTTACAACCAGTTTACTAAAGAATGCAAATTGTTGTCAGTTTTCTTCAGTATTTCTACCAGTCATAAAATCCTAGTGACTAAGATAAACCTATAAAGCACAGATGCCTTCAAGAGTTATGAGCGCTGACCTTGAATGTGCCGTAGTCATTTTATGAGTCTGTGTGGCGCGTAGCGAATAAAAACTTGCGCAGACTCACATCTGTCACGTTAGTACTTAATCATATTCGGTGAAATGTGGGTGTTGTTGTTACAACACCTCTGTTTACCCCTTCTGGGAGGACGTGAGCATATTCATTTTATATTTTCTTCCTACATCAATGTTTCGTAAAAAATCCATCCTTTTATGCACCAACGTAATTTCAGTTCTTCTATGTTCCGTGTACACTCGCATTAGGCACATTTACACCACAATTTACATACATAACACAGCCATTATTAAAAAAAATCATGGGGTAGCGTTACCCTGACTCATTGTATGAATATTTATTTAACGCGTGACCATTAATTCCATTAATTTTAATAGTGAATGTAATCAAAATGTATTTTAATAGAGGAATGAATGTATCATTTTATAAGGGCGAGACGAATCGGTATACTGGTGCTCTTTTTAATTAAAATTTAATTAATATTGTCGTGTTCCTTTGTTATTTCTCTTTGATATTGAAGCAGTGGAGGCTTAACTCGTGATATGATTCGGAATGGTAAATTAATTGTTTCATATCAGACATATAATTTAATCGGCGATTTATTTATTTATGGACATTGTACACCACGTCGCCAAGTCACGCGAGTATGACGCCATGACGTCATCCCAAGCTGTCTTCATGACGTCACACACACACAACAGATAAAAAAATTTAAGTGCCTGTTTGTAATTCCAAATTAACAGCTTTTCACTTAATGCATATGTAAGTATTTTCAGAGCTCCCATAAAAGAAACAATAATATTTTATTTTTCTCTGTATTACCGTCTGTCTGTCTGTCTGTCTATCAGTATGTCGGTTAGTCTATTTCTTCCGGCTAATCTCCAAAACAGCAGGACCGACTTTATCGCGACTTTCACTGGCAGATAACCAATGCCATAAGGGCTACTTTTATTAAAAAAAAAACATTAGGGTTCTCCGGGGACTCCGGGCCACCTATGAAATGAAGTCTAGGGTAGGCAGGGACCACCGTTTGCCACATGCTAGATGTCGAGTTATTTCTTTTGTGTCAATTCGTGGTCGATCGCGAATACGTCATTCACTTGTTTTACCGACATTTTTTTAATAACTCTAAATGACGAATCTATTCTTTTTACAGTAAATCAAAAAAGTTACTTTTAAAATTCTTAAGTTTTTTTCCCCATCGATCTCCCATCATCATCATCTCCTTGGCCTTATCTACATTGTTATGGTCGGCACTTGATTCAATCCGATGTGGCTGATCTTTATACGAAGCTGATTTTTATACGGAGCGGCTGTCATCTGACCGTCGCAACCCCTTTAACGAGGAAAATCTGTGATCTGGGTTAAACCAGTGGTCAGATTATTTTAGGCCTCCGATCGACCTGTAATGATCGCTAAAGATGATAATTTGGCAACCGGGACCGACGGCTCAAAGTGCTCTCCGAGGCACGGAGGGAACACGGGCGGTCACCTATCCAATTACTGACTAGGGTTAGGGTTGCTTAACTTGGCTGATCTAATGATATGCGCAATAGAAACTGCGCCACAAGCCCCAATAGAATTCAATATTAATAAATCTACCAATAGAAGGAATAATTCTGTAATTTTAAAATACAATACATTCCATTTTCCATTAACTGCAAAGCTGCTTAAACGAACGACTGTAATTAAAAAAAAACCATTAATGTATTGAAAATAATGCTTAAATCGTAGCTTGTACTAGAGCTTTGTTTTGTATTACCGTGCAATCCATTACGTCCACAGAATCAATTAAGGCCCCATACGTCGTATTATTAGTAAAACAACAAATTTGCAAACGGCAATACTGTTAAGTGCATCATTTGCTTGCACTGTCCGGCTGGTGTCACTTAGCCATGCGACAATACATTTTCAACCTTAAGCCATAAGTTTTAAGTTCTATATCGTGTTAGAGTGTATACACCATCGATCATACACAAAAGCGTCGGAGTTACAAAACTATTTACGAAATGGGAAGTGGTGTAATTAATTAAGTGGGGACAAATGGGGTTCTAAAAGACATCGTGCTTTTGTTTTGGCTCGTGTTGGGATAATGTAGTATTAATTAATGATTATAGTTCTCATAATGTGGTAGTGGGAATACATTTCTCCATTAATTCGTAATTTAATTCTTTAATTCTTTATTATTATATTATGTACTATGTTCCGACCGCAGCGTCACCTGCGTGACAATAAATTTCACATAATTTTTTTCATAATCCTAGGGGTTAAATTTTGAAAAATTGTTCCTTATTGTATGTCGTCATAATTATGAGGAACACGTGTGCGAAATTTCAATGTTCTGTACATTGATACATCAGTCAATCACTTTTGCCTTCTAGATATTCATATAAACAAAATAAAAACTTCACATCACGAAAACTTTATTTTGTTAGTAGGTATATTCAATATTAATTCTCCAGTCCCTTTACTGCGCTTTAGCATGCATCTATTAGATTAATTAATTACCTAATGGATATTTATCTATTAAGTCATAAAACATCAAAAGAAATCATGATTATATTTCCTATTATCATAAACGTAAAAACTGCTAACACGTAAATTACGTGTTATGTAATTAATCACTTGTGAGTTCTTCTCTCTTGTATACAATCGGCCTAATGATTTTAATATTTATGATTATGTGATAATATGAAAACATCATGACATCAATTAAAATACTCTGTTAAAAAATTGTTTTTTTTTTTGAGAATTTAACTACGTCTTGGATAGCTAAAGGGCCTTAAAATGACACCAATGTATGAGCTGATAAAAATGTCGACACTTATTCTCCCTTACGAAACATCGCCTAAGATGAAGTGTCCCCGAAGGGGTAAGCAGAGGTGTTGTACAACAACACACACATTTCACCGAATGTGATTAAGTCCCAACGAGACAGAGGGTGAGTTCATCGCCGTCTCAGCCACTATACATACATACGTCTTTGAATTACTTCTCAGACATAGCCAAGTTTCCTCACGATGTTATCCTTCACCGTAAAGCACGTGGTGTGAAATCGTGAACGAGGCCCCGCTGGGATTCGAACTTGCGTTGCTTGCGTAGCAGGCAACTGTTTAATCCCCAAGGCCACCACGGCTCTCGAGTTTAAAATGTCTTTGCAAAATTACTTTAATTTTTACCGATTGCATTTAAATAGCGATCTCGGGTTCTTATGCATAAAAGAATTTCAAATTAAAATGAATTGCAATCTTCCCACATGAGTGTCGAAGTCGTAGGTAGAGTAACACCACCTATGTCCAAATAAGAATTACAGAGACAGTACTCATATTCTTTGAAAATGTTCTCATACGTATAGTACAGTTTCAAAACTCATTGTTAGTTACTTCTTGGTAATCATCACAATGTCACATTCCAGAACACGATATGTATCTCCAGTAACTGTACCTTGCTTCTTTGTCACACTTCATGTCACTCTCGTATGCTTATCAGCGGTCGATGAATGACGTCCAAAGAATTCGAGTCAATCCATCGATAGGTAAAGTTCGTGTATATTCAATCAATTATCAACCCTGTCGTGTAGATAATTAGATTGTAACGTCTACTTGTGTGTTAAAAACTTACTCTCACGGAGTCCCGTACCTCGTTAGAACTGTAGGTCTAAAAAGGCCTCTTTGGGAGAATCGTAATGTGATCCGAATATAATTCATCATCGAAATGAAAAAATGGTCACTTATGTGTAATCCATATTATGATTCACAAATGCTTACAGTTATTGTAGATGTTAGTCGCTAACTAACTTTTTATGATACTATTTGTCACAAAAGCAATTCATATTTTGAGAACCATTTTAGGAATCTTCATTACTAATCATCCGTGAATCATATTTGAATTGCACCTTAGTGACAATTTTCTCATTTCGATGATGAATCATATACGAGTCTCACAAAGTGGCCTTTTTAGACCTACTGTTATAAACACCATTGCTGTAATACAAGACGTGAAATCCGTTACAACTCTATTTGTTATATTTTAGAGTTCTTGGAACGAGGTGAAAGTGTTTTGGTTTGTTCTCAGGAAGCGTGACTAAAATGTAGTATCTAGTATTTATTTATTTTGTGCTTGTAACTTAGACTTAGACTGAGAACTTGTATACATTGAAACTTAATTATATGCTTAAGAAGTAGTGCTTGTTATAACCAGTTGCAAATAATCAATTTGGCCCAAATAAAAATACTTACGAGTAACTCCTATATTTTGACTAACAGAGTATATTAAAGGTATTATACTAATTTATAGGTAACATGCTACTTAACTATAATTAACATAATATTAATAAGACTAGAGGGAGAATCATGGATCTAAAGCTATTAAAGATAAGGTTCTCGTGATAACATTGACGTCATATTAACTGTAATAAGTTCTATAGATTTTTAATAAATATTACTTACCATTATGAAAAAATAACTTCCACATTCCACTTTCAGGTACAAAATACCTATCTTGGATGACAAATAATGATTAGACATAAATACATACGTATACTTATAGTAGACTAGGCATACGTATGATTAGACACATTTCAACATACATATGCTCACGCCTGTATTCCCCGAAGGGGTAGGCGGAGGTGTTATAATAACAACACACACTTTTCACCGAAGATGATTAAGTGTCAATGTGACAGATGGTGAGTCCATCGCCGTCTCAGACACTTTACATACGTCATTGAATTACTTCTCAGAAATATGCAGGTTTCCTCACGATGTTTTCCTTCACTGTAAAGCACGTGGTGTGAAATCACTGTACATAAGCTTTTAGAAAAACTCATTGGTACAGGCCCCGCTGGGATTCGTACTTGCGTCGCTTGCGTAGCAGGCGACTGCTCAAACCTCAAGGCTACCACGGCTCTTTTACACACCTCACCAGTTATGTTTAATTCCGTTGTAATAAGAGCGAGCATGCTAATCCAGACTCCGGGCTGTTAATGGGTAATTACAGATGCAAAAATTATATAATACTCCCGAACAAGGCATCGAAACCAAGGCCTCGTGTTCTGCAATGAGGCAACCAACGAGGCAGACCACTAAGCAACCACTTAATTAATTTAAAACAAACCACGAATGTACTTGTAAATTCCTAGGAAAATCTATTGTCTCCTAGAAAAGTGTCTGAAAAGCAAAAAATGCACTATGAATAAACCGGAAACCTCCAAGCAAGCGGCGGTTAACTCGAAACATAAAATAAACTGTAGTTTTTGTCATCAGCAATTTTAATTTTCCGCGTGTACGTAATTTATCAAACGGTTCCAGCACAAAAAGATAGCTAAAACAAGCAGCTCCTGTGAGTAGCGCTGCTGCCGACATGTTGAATTAAACCCGGATAAAAGATGGAAGAGAATTTATAGCTCTTTATTAAGTCACAAATTAAATTGTTGTACATGTTTGGATACGCCCTTTGTGAACTCAAAATAAACTGCATTTTTAATAATTGTTGGGTGGTTCGTGCAATTACTCCCGCCTACTTAATATTATTTTTCTTTAAATTTAATTATGTTAGCAATTTCAATCAAATCCAGCCGTTCAACAGTTCAAGAGGTAATAATTAACTAGCAGACAGGCTAAATTACGAACCCGTTTAAAATTCAAGCATGGTTGTTTAAATTGCTAATTTTCCGACCAAACGCCAAAGTTCTGAAATATATATCAAGTTGCGGATGGGTTTCGCTAATTAACCCTAAAAAATAACAACCTTGGAGAATTGCCTTACAAAGCCCCCTGAATTCCTAAAGGCGATCTTAGTCCCAAAAGTGGGAGCATATCGTAGAAATTAAAATAAAACAATACTCGAAAACGCGCGAACAGCGGTAACTAAAGTGGATCTTAATTTTCAATTTCGCCGAGATCTTCCCAGCGCGATATTACGTCGCCTTTATTAAATTCCCTCCATACAGGCCTTACTTATTTTTCACGACAAAATTGAATACACCTTCGTCTGAAAGGAATACGTACGCACAATACTGAGATTGGGTTTATAGGGTACGAAGATGGAGCCGCGATGCCCAGCGGATTGTACGATTGAGGAGCACATATAAATTCCTTTGCCAGTAAAATATGAGTCCTAGGTACACTTTTTAAAAAATCATTCAATCTTGGATGGGTCTTTGCGATACTAATAATCTAATGTACAATCCATATAAGAAATAATTGTAAATATGTGATTAAAATGAGGGCAAATGCGTTAGGAAAATCTTGTTATCGTAGTAAGTGCACGAAATTCCACTAACAATATTTTGGAGCGACGCGATTTTGGATAAGTGTCTGGCAACAAATTTTGTACAAAATAATTTCCCTAGTTTAATTCAAAGATCTTCGTACTTGCAGCTTTATTTTGTACTCACTTTAAAATTAGTTCTTAAGCAGGTGGGTAGTTCTCTTAACTCGTTAAATCTGTTTAAGATCCTCTTAAAAAATGTTCGTCTTCATTTTACTTAAACCGATATTTAACAAGGTGGTAGACGCTTTCTAGTTGATTGTTCTATATTAAACTTTGTTTATTGCTTCATTAATTTATAGCAAGGATTCGTTAATACTAATTACGCGAGGGGTTTATCCGTGACCACATCACAATCAGATTTGGAGTCCGAGAAGGCGTTGGACGCAGAGAGCCAAGGAAAAAAGAATGAGCACGCAACACAGGGCGAAATAGACAGTTGTACTTTAATATGGGAGAAGGTTGTTGAATGATTAATTATGATGATGACCATATTGAAGGATGTTACAAAGAAAGTGAAGGAGTCCACAGAAGTGATAAGGAACAATAAATCAGAGTGCCAAGTGATTTATTGGTCCCGGTAGTCCCAGGATAGTGAATGTAGTGGATGAGCCCGTAATACGACATGACATCTGAAGTCCGAAAAACGTAGAAGAGGTATGTATCATGAAGGGAAGTGTCGACGAAGTGATAATTCGATTCAAAACCTCATATCTAATTAAACAGTTTAGTTCTGCTTAATTATGCATCTTTCCAACCAATATTCCAAAATACGGTTGCATATTAGATATCTAGAGGACGGGAGCCGTCTCCGAAGTTCTTGAATTATAGATTTGGAGACAAAAAGTTTGATTTATGGATGCCCTCGGATTTATGAACATGATTCGCGAATTGAATGTATAATGGAGATTTCGCCACTCTTTGTAATATCGGATTAATCTGGTTTCATCGAAAATGCCTTGCCATGTAATGTAAAGAATTTGAGAATATTAAAATGTGTTGGCTGACTGGTAAATTTTACCAAATTCAGTTGAATTTTTACATATGAATGGTGACTCTTTCAACACTAAATTTGCTTGGGAAAACACTGTGTCTGAGTAAACAATGACAGATTTGGATCACTGCACGTCATGTAAATTGGACCGTTTCACGAACATTTATTTTAATTTCTATTTGCACTTTTAGTTTATAGTCAACCCAGTAAGAACCCAGTGCCATCAAGAATCACTCACCAAACTGAGAATATAATGGAATTCAATGTTAGGTACTTGTATACAAAGCCACTGCTGAAATATTTAACATTGATATTGTCCATAACAAAGTTAACACTACCTTCCCCTTCTAATCCTTCGGGAACCAAAGGGTATAAATCTCCGTAGCTGGCCTAATGAAATAGTTTTTCAGTCTTTTGTTATTTGTCACTTTCATTCGTGTAATTTAGTAGTTCTGCGTTAATTAAATCGGTTAAATAAGACATTGATAGTGGAAATTAATTCAGATAGGACTTCAATTTGTTACAGCCCTTGGGCACTTTAAATAAAGTTTAAAGAATAACCTTCGAAGGACCAACGTTTGAGAAAATTTAACTGATGCTGAATATTTACAAGGCTTCTGAGATGACATTTAACGAAATGAAAGTTGATAGAGTCTACTTGGTAATGTGAATAATTAGTATTACCTTATGTCTTTATTATTCTATTTTAAATTGACTCACATGAATCAATAAGGATCCATAAAGATTGTTCTACCATCGCAGAGTCACACGATATGGAGCCCTAATCACTAAACGGGCTCTTTGTACTACGTGATCTGGTTTTAATTTATCTTAATGATTCCGGTGGCGCCTCTTCATACGTCGGTTATCACACTGAAGTCTTTGTGCGAGGCGAGAAGGGTTCGGCAATTTATGTTTCGGTAACGTTATGGGCGAATAATCTATTAGATAGCTTGTAATGTCGGCCGTGGGGTGTACTGGTGGAGCTCAATTCGGTGATCAGCTAATGAATATTATGACAATAAAAAAATTAATTGCGATCTATCACAATATATTTTAATTTCCATCCAAAAATGTGATATATGTATTAATATTGTTTATTTATTACCCTACCCTTTAGGCTATAGGCTAGCCCCCTAATAATAATATGGAACTTGAACAAAATGTTGGTGTTATAAGTAGCTACTCCTCTCCTTCCCCGTTGGAGAATACAGGCTTTCGAGATGTAATTATTTTTTTTACTTTCACATCAGTTTTCAACAATTCGGTTGCCGGTATTAGCCAGATTTTGGCCGTTCTGGTTACTCAATGTGATCGCATGCTGCCAATGTTTTTTCACTGTCGTGGGTACGCACTATATTGGGTGTATATTTGCATAACTGATAGTATCGGGTTATTGAATCTTTATCTAGGGTCGATGACCCCATGTTTGCTGGTAGGGGAGAGACTGATAGTATCGTGAGTTATTCAATATTTGATGGGTTATGTAAACATTCGTGCATACGGCACTATCGAAATAGCCCAATTGGAATAATAAATTCGTCCAACAGAAGTAAAAAGTAGTAAGCGACTTAGGATACCTTTGCTTATTACAACTTAAACAGCGAATATCACATATTAATTACAACTAATTGTGCCCCGCGGTTTTAACCGCGTAGAGTTAATTTCACGGGTGACCCGCGGAAACCTAATTTTTATTTAATACATCAGCGTAAGTTACTCCTTAAAAATTTGCTATTTTCCAGTGAAAGTCCCGTTAAAATCAGTCCAGCTGTTTCGGAGATTAGCCGGAACAAACATGCAGACAGACGAGCAGAGAAAAAAATAAAATATGTTTATTAACGTATATTTTTTTAAATGCATTTAGTGAAAAGTTGTTATTTTGGAATAACAAACAGACACTTCAATTTTATATTTATCACCCGCGTATAGACTATGTTATTTAGTGATATTTTTTCCCGTATTTGTAACATTTTCAATTCGTTTCTATGGGTCACAGCGTGATGAATAATGCCTAAAGCCTTTTTCAATGAATGAAGTATTCAACACAAAAATATTTTTTCAATGCAAACCCGTTGTTCCTGAGATTATCGCGTTCAACCAAACAAACAAACTTACAGCTTCATATTAGTATACATTTAATATTTCGGAGATTTTACGTGGATGCAAACATTTTAGCGTGTTTGAAATAAATCTCGCCTATTCCTGGAAAATATAGGTCGCTACTCGCTACCAGTTTACTATCATTAGTAACTGTCAAAGGTAATAATGTCGACGAAAGCTCAAGCACCCTAAAATTCTGCTCCATAACTAAAAATACTTAGTACTTTTATTCCAAAATTCTTCCTACAGGCTTTTCATCGAGCAATATGTATTGAAATAGTTTTATTCAATAAAAACTTGACACGCATTCATGGTAAGAAGGATCGAGACAGCCTTAAGCTATTATCCCAGTTATGACCTTAAAGCTAACGTAAAGTGTATTTTTTGTTCTGTTGTGTAAAGTCCAGAATGTAATATCACGGTCTAAAATGGTTAAGTGAATATTTTTTAGGCATTATTTTGTAAATCTTCTCTAGGGTTATGGTTTTTCTTATAAGGGTGTTTGTTACTTATATGCAAGACTCTTTTAGAGACAGTGTGATCTATTCAAAGCGCCGTGGTGGCCTCGGGGTTAGAGTTGCAAGTTCGAATTCCAGCGGGGCCTGTACCCATGACTTTTACTAAAAAACTTGTGTACAGTGATGTAACTCCACGTGTTCTACGGTGAAGGAAAACATCGCGAGGAAACCTGCATATGTCTGAGAATTAATTCAAAGACGTATGTATAGTGCCTGAGACGGCGATAGACTCACCATCTGTCACGTTGGCATTTAATCATGATCAATCGAGGCAGCGCTCGTAAGTTGTGGCGGTACCTGTTTAAATACAATTTAATTTATGACAATGCCATCAGACCACACCTATGAATACCGACAAGTGCACATCACGAGTACCTGTATTTCTACTATCAGTACCAACGTAACGGTTAATTCCTCGGCGCCAGTGACGTATCTAACCCACTTCGCTGTATAAACATTACTATTTACACTTCACTTACAAATACACTGCCGGAATTTGGTTCGGTTCAATGGTACAACACTAAAAGCGTGATTCATGCGCCTGCGATTGAACAAAAACTTTTATAAAACTATACATTCTAAATACAGATAAATAAAATTGGAGTGTCTGTTTTTAATTCCAAAATAACAGCTTTTAACCAAATGCATAGAAAAATGTACAGTACTAAAAATTATCTGTCCGTCTGTTAGTTCCAAAACGGCTTTCTTTCGTCCTTTCACTCAAACTCAAAATATCTTTATTTGATTAGACTTCTTACAAAGTACTTTCAAATCGTCAGAAGGACACAAAATACATTATACATGATTATAAATGTTACCACCGCCACTGGCAGATAGCTGATGTTAAAGTTAAAAGTGTAGCTTAGTTAATAAAAAAACCCATGCGAGTGAAACCGCGGGGCACAGCTAGTTTAAAATAAAGACATACATATGCTCACGCCTGAATTCCCCGAAGGGGTAGGCAGAGGTGTTGTAATAACAACACCCACTTTTCACCGAATATGATTAAGTGCCAACGCGAGAGATGGTGAGTCTATCGCCGTCTCAGGCACTATACATACATCTGAATTAATTCTCAGACATATGCAGGTTTCCTCACGATGTTCTCCTTCACCGTAAAGCACGTGGTGTGAAATCACTAAACGTATAAGTTTTTAGAAAAATTCGTTGGTACATGCCCTGCTGAGATTCGAACTTGCGTCGCTTGCGTAGCATGCGACTGCTCAAACCCCAAGGCCACAACGGTTCTTTAAAATAAAGTTTTTTTTAATATCGCTTTTATTTAGACTCCGGTGTATTTGGGTTTTTAGAATGATGCCGTATAAAATTTAACGCGTCGGCCGTAACATAACGTAACTGCTCTATTAAAAGTAAAGTATTCATGTTTTATTGCGACTTCTTGTGTTCCATAATTCCCATTGAAATGTATCGATTCAAATAAATATTATACACTGGAGAATTGGTCTCTTTACCGACTTATATCCAAAAATCCTTATAAATCACGGGTAGGAGAAATAAATTGGGAACAAAATTTTGTTACTTTTTTGCGTCCAAATGACAGCAGGAAAAACACTCTTAATCCTTAATATTTTCAACATCATCCCTACTCAGTATCACAATGGCTGTGACCTTTTTGTGCCTGGATTTTGATGCATGACCGTAAAAAGGCAGATGTTTCTAACGCTGACTCACTCGGTGACTTGTAACCTATAGCTGAGAATTTAAACCTTATCACCTTTGTATTAAGGGTTCAGGTCGTGCGAAGTACGTGCAGTTATGTCGCTTAATACCGTAAGACCGTAGCGAATCAGAGTTCATGAGTCAAGAACTTTTAACATTATACGGTGTAGGTACAAATCCGATGTAACTTTTCGATGGTACATTTTCTGTTATATTTTAGTAGGTATCGAAATAATGTAAATAAGTAAGCAAGTACCTAAAGAATTACTCTAATTTCACTTAAACCGAATACTTACTTTGCTTCGTTTCTTAGAATTCATTCTTAACTTATTAATTATTCAAATAAAAAGAAGTTCATCCCGACCATCTGTTCCTCTGAATATTAGCCTACCAAATTATTTGTATGTGTGAGTAGGATACCTGATCAGCGCACCTGTCGAGGCTTTTTTGGACTTAATATAATGGAGCTTTGCAACCACCTGGCTGCTTTTTTCATACCAGCATATGGTATTTCGGACCTGTTTCTCGCAACCTTCAAATCTTAAATAGGTTAATTTTGCAGCCTCAATAAATTTAATCATTTGAAGACTTACTAAAAATGTTTACATACGTATTCCATTTCTGTTCCAATAATTCAGGATAGCTTTGACAAAAAATTTATGGGGAAACCATTGTAAATGGCCGAAAATTGGGAGCCAATTAAAGAAAAATAAAAACGACGGGAATTTTTCTCGTATTTTATTTAAAAAGTAATTACCTAAGTTGAAAATTAATAAATTCAATTCAATATCGCTGCAAAGGGTTATTCGAATTTCAATTTGAATTTGGTCCGTTCCATAGAGGATTTATAAGAACAATATTGATCCCAGCGTCGTCGTGGCGTCAAACCTTCAAACTTTCTTTGTCGAGAACGTGATGGTTATTGTTAATTGGAATTATGCAAATGTGTTCACCCTCGGACAAAGTTCCGTTTTGTCGGTGACATTCTCATAATCATTCTTGCGTTGATGTTAATTAAAATTATATGTACCGAGATGTATTATTAAATTATGTAGTTCCGCACTTTTGCCTTAGAAGTCCGCTTTTATGTGGGTTCCGTTGTCAATAATTAGTCATAGATTTTTTATCGTCGAGCTTGTGGTCGAGTATTAGTATTGACAAAATTATCTCGTGCAGGCAACGCTAGTGAAAATGAGACAGGTATATTATATGCCGTGTATAGTCTGTCAGACAGCCAGCAATAAGAACGTACGATAAGACTCCTGAACTGCAAATTAAATGTCGGCGAAACACCATATTGGAATTCGCTCAATATAAAAACTTCGTGCTAAGAATCCTTTGTTTGTTATCCAATAGCGTGTAGTAATACAAAGTCTCTTTTATTGCAGGTAAGCGTGCGTCAGCGGTCAACTGTGATGCAGCTCTTTGGAATGCAGGCAGACTAGGAGCACGAATTGAAGGGTAACAGAAGGGCAGCTTCCTATACTGTTCAAGAATCGTGGCACACGATTATCTATCTCAGGAACTACTATTATTTGAAAACATCTTTCAGTGTTAGATAGCCCATTTCTCGAGGAAGGTTATAGGCTATCATCACGCTAAAACCAATCACGGGTTAAATTAGCGTAAGCCGCGTAGCGGACAGAAGCTAGTTTATACTAAATATGCCTCATTTGTGTGTGAATATTACCAATCCCTATATATGTATAAGAGTTGCCCTTCTGTATGTTTTATTTGTGCGAGGTGGTATTTAGCTGATAGCCGTTTTCAATGCTAGGGTCATAATTAGAGGCAGATTGAAAAGAGTGTTTTATAAGGCGGATACCATATTAGCATGCGGTTTAATTCAGTACCTTAATTGGTCGTAATCGTGTAATTATAGTGTTATGTGATTTAACGTGAATGTTCCGGATAACTTACTTCGGTCGTGGGCATAATACAATTTCTTTTATGAAGGCTTAAAAAAATCAAAGGACGTCTATTCAACCCGTACGTAATTTTTTAACCATTTAAATGCAACTACATATTTGATAAACATTTGCAATACTTACACTTCTTGAAGATGCTATTTGCAATACAAATCTTCTTGATATTGAAGATAACAACTTTTCTCTAAATGCATTTGAAACGGTACTAACGACGATTAACTATAATAAATAAAGTAAAAGAAAAAAAAACTGTCCGGCTTGACCGATTTTAACGGGACTTTCACTGGTATAACTAATGTATCAAGGAGTAACTTAAGCTACTTTTATTTAAAAAAAAAACTTTAAGGCAACGCGGGTGACAGCTAGAATTAAATAACTAAATTGAATATATGTACTGGCCTTGAGTCGATAGTCAGCTAAGGCTCACATACTTTGCTACTGAGTATAGTACGATAATAATACTGTATGTTCTTAGTATGTATTATGTATATGAAGTAACATAAACCATACAAGAGGCGAAGTTGGAGTCAGCCCACAATAGCCACCGTCTCGGATTGTACGCCATTGTTACCCATACGTCTATCACAGTAATCTGTCTGTGCCGACCGAGCAGCTTTAAACAATAAGTACCTAACCGTGTAAGCGGTGGGATATTGTCACATAAAACCATATCGCAACCAACGTCTACATTTATAGTTTAAGCTCTGCGCTTGACGCACACTTGCTCGGCTGTTATGTGACAGCGGGACCGGGAGACTGCAGAGTTAAAATTAACAATTATAACATTTTTCGAGGTTTGAGCATTCGCCTGCTACGCAAGCGACGCAAGTTGGAATCCCAGCGGAGCCTGTACCAATGAGTTTTTCTAAAAAACGTATGTACAGTGATTTCACACCACGTGCTTTACGGTGAAGGAAAACATCTTGAGGAAACCTGCATATTTCTGAGAAGTAATTCAATGACGTATGTAAAGAACAAAATCTGTCATGTTGGCACTTAATCATCTTCGGTGAAAAGTGGGTGTTGTAATTACAACACCTCTGCCTACCCCTTCGGGGAATACAGGCGTGAGCATATGTATTTTTTGACATTCATAAGTGCCTTACCAGGGCCTAAACTGAATAAATCATTTTTATTTTCATTAACAATGTCTTTTTTTATTATTTTAATCGTGCGTTATCAATATGAGAAACTGATTGATTATATTTTTACATTTCAGTTCAGATCGTTGATATGTACAAAATTACATAGTTTTTTTTACAATAGTGTATTTTTTATCATTATAAAATTATACTTCTTCGAAAGTCTGCTATATTTTCTCTACTCCTACGAAAAAATCTCATTAGATGTTCTAAAAATCTCATTAGTGTGTGTTAATTGCTACCTGATAAGTATTACTGACCGCTCGAGTATTCATTAGAATTAAACACCCAATCATGATCATTATTTGTACAATATCTGCTATTAATTAGCAATGACATTTCTGTTTTATCTACTAAAAAGCACTCAGATGCCAGGTAGTGTCTCAAACTAAACCAACGCTTTCGACCTCGAACCGCGCGTGTTTGTGTAACACTGTCACACAAAAGGGTGATATTCTTAGTAATATAATATACCAAGGGACTCATAGTATGATAGAAGGAGAACTCGGCTCAACACAACTTAATGTCCTATATTCTGTCACGTCCTAGATAATATATAGGTTGCGTTGGAAAAGGTGTTAAGCGGGGGCGTATATTAACGTGACATGGGTAATAAAAAAATTGGTGATGTTTATGTTGGGGGTTTTATTATCCAACAATATTATTTTTTGTTTTGGCGCAGTTTAATAAAAGTCATATTATGAACAACTACCTACAAAACTTACTAAAAAATATTTGTAAGTTAATTTAGATTTTAATTTTTAAGTATCGGTGAGCATAATCCCCCCCTTATTGCAAAATATTGTTTAATTAGGTGAAGATTGACTAAACTCGTACTATGGTTATGTCCATCTCTTTACAAATTCGTAGCACAGAAGTGGTAGTGTTGTGCTAGCTGTACTTTGTGGGACCAACGATTCCATTCTTTATGATGACGGTAACGCGTGAGTTACAAGAGTTCATGTGCAGCAGTAGCCGCCTACCATCAGGCGAGCTGATCGGATGTATGCAACTTGTTTTATAGAAAAGGGAGTTGATAACTTTATTAATTAAATCGTCAACTAGGTGTCAATTGACTAATATAAAGACATCGCAACTCAAAACGATAATAAAAGCGACACAAATACGAGAAACGTATATCATCAATTAAGCCCCGAATCGTACCGTACTCGAATTACTCGATGACACTATTGTATCGAGTAGATTATGCTTTGGAGGCAAAACCCGAGCCTGTATTGAGTCGGATCAGGTAGACAGGTGGTGTTGGCATGTAGACTACGGAAACTGTCAGAGGGGTATGAAATGACAATTCTATATTATGATCTCGAATATTAGCACTGGTAATTTCGCTACTAATGTTATATTCTCGTGTTGACAACTTAATTAAATGCACGTTAATACAATGCACGCAAAGCATTGGGATTCAACCAGATGTCAAACATGTTAATCTATTGTTTCTGTTTGAAATATGTTTTCCTTACCATTCCTGTCTATTCACAGTCACATCGTACTTTTCTCTTCAAACAATCGATCCATCTTTGGCAGATCTAAGGACCACCAAACCAGTACTGGTTTGAGAAAGCTTGTGATAAATCTATTATGATTCTGGTTGATTATGGATATAACCCATATCCATACATTGCAAGCTGAGTCCGAGAGTTTTTTTAACTCATATCACTTGCACTTCTTATTCCATATCCCGTCTTTTGAAATAGTTCTGAAGAAGGCAACGATCGTTTGATGGTCTGCCGAAATCCAATAAAAACCTATAATAATTTACATCATCTTTCAAGTTGACTGTAAAGTAAGCCTGGTATGTTGAGAGGAATATTATAATGTTCAACTTTACGAGATATTTTTACGAGTGCATCGTGGCTATAAAAATCATGTCTTCACATTGCGTAGTCTATGTTCCATAAGAACTCACATACAGCTGCTTTCCTTTCAACTCGAAACGCGGTGCACTCTTGGCGTGAGAGGGTGACAAGGTTGCTTGATTTTTGCAATATTTATTTCAATATGCCTCAACGTTATTTTACAAGCTTTTATTTGACTTGCAATATATGTATGTCTCTCCGTGTGGAATCTTACATTTCTTGATTGAGCTGAAATTTGGTACACACGTATTTTCGGACAATGCATGCTTAGCTATGTGACGTCATTCTTATCCCAATATGGTGGATAATCCAAGATGGCGGACTAGTTATTTTTTCTACAAAAAAGTTCGACACGACGTTAATATAAAAGATTGATATTTTTTTTCGATATTATTGTTACGTTTATAGAAAGTGCTTATATTTATTAATGCGTGTATGTAAAATCATTATTATGTGTACTATTTCAATGTAATTAATATGATGTAAGAAGAAAGAAAATATTACATACAGACTATATAACATGTATGTTTTTATAACTATGATTTAGTTTCATAATTATTGGTAGATGGCTTGTAAATTCTCCCCTGCACTGATTGGAACACACTATTCCGATCTTATTATAAAGTCTAATGACGAATGAATGATATTATAAATGGATGCTGATAAGCAATAATGTGTCAACCCACAAAAAGTCAAATTCAAAGGTTTTGATATATTTTGATAATGCATCACGTATTTAACATTCTAAAAAAGTGTTTCAAAACATCTGAAACATAAAAGTACGTTATAAATGGATTTATGTCATAAAACAAATCTTAAATCACGTATACAATCATCTTAAGACGCCATTTTCTCAAAACCAAGTTTATGCGGGTTGACACATTATTGCTTATCTGCATCCAAATATGTGCGTAGAAATGAATCTGTTGTTTTAAATCTGGTATTAAGTAAAAGCTGGTATGTATCAGCTCGTATATAAATCTAGCCAATCCGCGCATCCGCGCTAAGCACAGCCATCTGGTGCTCCTACTGTCGGTCTATAACAACATCTGGCTGGCTTGGAAGCCTCCTTATTTCATGATTTTATTTACGACCTGTTCCTATAAGGCTCACCTGTTCAGTTCTGGTTACATCTAACATAGCTTTTGTATCTATATCAATATATTATAAAGAGGAAAGATTTGTATTTTTGTATGTGATCAATGAACTTAGAAACTACAGGTCTTATTGAAAAAATCTTTCAGTAATAAATAGCTACATTATCAGCGAGCAGCGAGGCTAAATTTTATCCTTGTACTCCTACGGGAACAAAATGTGCGCGGGTGAAACCGCGTGAAGTCCGCTATAAATGTCAATGCTGTTTTATTCGGATCTAAAGTAATAGAGATATTGCCAGAAAACGTAAATAGTATATTTTTAATACATCAACGAGAGGAATTCACATTGATTCTGTCAATAGAACTTATTACAAAACAAGGTTTAAACCAGGACTAGACCAAACTCGGACTTAAATTATCTCCATCCCTTTTGAAATCCGTAATGCAAAAGAGAAGGAACTACTTACTTTTGAGGATAATTTTAAGCGATGTTTTGTAAAAAGGGGGGGGAGGTAAAGTGGGAATAGGCTGCTTTATTTATCGAACATAAACGAATTACTATCACAGAGTCCTTCTGGGGGTCTACCATCATCAGTTTAAGCAGAGCGTATACCAAAATTAAACGTCAAGGCTCAGAAGTTAGCACAACGTCACTACTTTAACGATAGTAGGATAAAGGGTAGTAGGCCCCCTGGTATTTGCAATTGTTTCATTACTGTTTATCTTGTGAAGGAACTTGATATATATAGATGTATAGCACACAAACAAACAAATATAAAATCACAAAATGCCTTCAATTACACTAATAATACATTCATTGTGAGCCAACCAATTTCCTTCTATGAGGTCATTTAGATAGGCTAGCCCCAATTTCCTTACAAATTATATTATCGTTTCTATGTACTTTCATTTCCATATATTATTTTAGTGACATCTGACCCAAATTTGTATAATAGGAGTCATAATTAAGTAATGCGTTTACATAATATGTATCGATTAAATCATTCGTAATTGATTTATTTTTGTCGACTAAATTATATCCTTGAATACTGGCCTAGCCACAAACGGTAAAGGGGTCGGCAGCCGGCATCCAGTCTAAAGTAACTATCTTTGATGTTGGATTTATTTTGGTGACAAGTTTTTATACTAAGCAACTGTCACCTGGAGCCCTTCCATGAATTATTGCCACGATAGTTTAACTCTTATTATGAGGCAGGTGTACATGACGTGTATGGCAATACGAGCTCATGGTAAGGCTCCTTATCCAACCCATTGTATTCGGTATCTTAGGTTGATCTTAATCCATATACGTTTATAAATTGGAAAAGTGTCTTGTTAATGGTAAGAAAAGGAGAAGGTTTTGGAAAACTTAATCATATCTCGAGTCGAATCAAAGGGAGTCAAATCAAAACAGCTACATTTACTGCTATAATTGTGATTCGGGTGAACAATAGTAAAGAAAAGTGTATGATAAGATCTCGAGGACTTTTGACCTAAATATAATCTATAAATCTTTGTTTGTGTGCCTTGCAGAGAATGTGTGGGTAAGTCAAATATAATCGTAATGTAGGTTTGTTAATTGATTCCAAAGTAGGATTACTAGTTGATACACCTTTTCCCAATTGATATGACTGTATTATGTCTGCTTGAGCATAATTAGTAAGAGAGAGGTACAAAATTTTGAGAGTTTCATGATTTGGCGTGACGCTAAAAAGGTACCTGTTTCGAATAAAGTTAAATTAGCTTTCGGAATGTTGTATTGTGTTTCAGTGTAGATACCGGTTGATAATAAAACAATGATTGACTCTGTGCCGGAGACTGTACGTGACCAGAATTTTACGTCCATTTTTATATTCAAGCATAAAAATACGACCCTACAACGTGAAAGATTCATAATACTGCGCGACGGTGCTCGTTCATAGTACGATAGTCTTGAACAATAACCAGCCTGTAGGCGTCTAGGGTTCTGCGGTTAAATGGCAAACGTTCAGGAAACTGCTTTGCCCCTAAAGGTGATGTGAAGATCAGGCAGCAATTGTTTTGCTTAAGAATCTAGTAACTGGGTTGAATCAGATGGCGTTTTAAGACGAGCGGGTGATGTTGTTCTGTTATTTGTTCTATGTAAATTCTCGTGGGTTTTGATGCTTGCAAGTTCATCGTTATGCTGATCGATAAACTAAGAACATCGTCTATATCGCAATTTGAATTGAATATTGGGTTATTAATTTTGATTCACAGATATTTTTTGGGAAAACTGTAACATCGTGCTGAACCCTGCTTTTTGTCTGATAGTGTCTGAGACGGCGACGGTTACTTGCCATCTGTCACGTTGACTGACAATTTCCAAACATCATCTTTACCTGCGGCTTAGCCGTTAGATGTGAACTTGCGTTTATATTATTTTTACTATTGCCTATTTAAATGTTATTTGGTCGTCCGTAAAAGAGTCATATCTTAATTCTTGGTTGTTCTTAGTTTGTTGGTAATCATAGTGTGTAAGAGGTCGGGCTGTATGGGCATGGCCGATGTTCACTTTATGCCTCATTATTTAGGTCGTATGCTGAGTTGGTTATTTATACGTGATACAGCTTCCAAGTTGATATCACGTTCACCGGAATAGCTAGAGATTAAGGGCTCGTTACGTGTTAGTAGCATTTTAGTTGTAGGATATTTTCACGTGACGTCACGTGAGCGCTGCATATCGTATAACCATATTTTTTAGTTTTTTGTAAAGAAGTTGGTCATCCCATGAACGGTGTCATCCCAGGAGCAGCTTTACAGTTGAAGAAAACATCGTGAGGAAGCTTGCATCAGCATATGCATAGTTAGAGCAATAAATGAAGTTGTCCTTTGACTCTCGTCGGAGATGTAACATTTACATTCCCACCGATCCTAAAGGTCTAAAGGTGTCGATAATGACTCTTTTTTTCTCATATCTAGAGAGGCAAAGGCGTCAAAATAAACATAATGTTCCGAAGATTGTGTTTGGTTTGACGTGTGTGCCCTCAGATTTTATTTAACCTGCCAATCCTTTGGAAGATCCGACGTTATGTTGATGTCTACGATTGGAACAGTAACGGCCCGAGTAATCCTGTGTTTAGTCTGCTAATTTCAGCATCTAATCAAAGTACTGATAGGCCAGGTCTTAGGGTGAGGCCGATATCTCGGGTCGAAGGTTTAAAGGCTTTGTAGGAATCCATTAACGGACCCAGATTAAATGTGCCCTGCCAAGTTTATTATTGGGGTGAGGGATACTATTTGAAGTTTATAATACGTTTTGTTTAGTGTGTCCATGGGTAGCGGTAGGTCGTGGTGCTAACCGTCATCGGGCATTTTGAAACCTATCGTTATCACGATCACTTACTACTTGGGGACCAACTATAATCGTTTTAACTAGCGCGTATAAATAACTTCTGAGCTTTGAGCGTTAAGCTAAGAAGTTCTTAATATGCGCTGCTTGAACGATCACAATTGGTCCCATGGTTTACCATTGTGACTACATGGATGCAGATAAGCAATAATGTGTCAACCCGCATAAACTTGGTTTTGAGAAAATGGCGTCTTAAGATGATTGTATACGTGATTTAAGATTTGTTTTATGACATAAATCCATTTTTTACGTACTTTTATGTTTCAGATGACTTGAAACACTTTTTTAGAATGTTAAATACGTGATGCATTATCAAAATATATCAAAACCTTTGAATTTGACTTTTTGTGGGTTGACACATTATTGCTTATCAGCATCCACATGTACTATGTACACGCATATATTATAAGTGCACATACATTTCGCCATACCCGTGTAATAAGGGTGAGCCTATTGCAATGTAGCCGGGCACTAATAATAATAATTGGAATTCAAAGATCTAATGGTTTTGTCTTATTTAAAGTGAAAATATTGTATACAATGTATATTCGCTGAAATAAATTTCGGGTGAAAACCTGCGTCGTCTTGGGATTACAATTTAGTTCGTTAAGCACAGTTAGACAATTAATGGTATTGAGATTGTCACTAATATAATTGTCATTAAAACAAATGGAACTGAAACATTTCAACTCATTTTAAGTTCTCTCCTTTAATGCTAATGACAATTAATTTGTTGAGAGCCGTGGTGGCCTTGGGGTTCGAGCAGTCGCCTGCTATGCAAGCGACGCCAGTTCGAGTCCCATCAGGGGTCTTTACCAATGACTTTGTCTAAACATTTATGTGCAGTTATTTCACACCACATGCGTTACGGCGAAGGAAAACATCGTGAGGTAACCTGCATTTGTCCAAGTAATTCAAAGACGTATGTACAGTGGCTGAGACGACGATGGACTCACCCTGTCACGTCGGCACTTAATCCTATTCGTTGAAATGTGGGTGTTGTTGTTGCAATAATTTGACCCACAGAAGTAAAAGCACTTCAAAATAATACACTTCTTCACGGCTTAATAAAAGGAGTGATTTCAATGCAATTATTTAAAAAAAAACTAACTCACAAATTGATGAGAATGGTAGGTACTCGTGTTGCTTGTTCATTACTGAAACTCGGTCTCCACGGCTATCACACATCGACGTCAATGATAGTGTAAGGTGCTGTTACTATATTTACTTACCTCACCGTTTAATGGGTTTTAATTAAAACAGATCCAATTGAAATTCCCACGTTTCGGTGCTCGCTTTGTTTTCATTATCATTAAACAGGTCGCGATTAATCTTCGTTAGTGCCGGACTAACGAGGGATGCAGTTACACTGATCATTTGCGAATTGCTTTGGGAATGCTCTATTTTTATTACACTTCAGTGATATCTGATGGATCAGATAAAAACAGTTTCGGCAGTATAATGTATTTATGTTGTAAGTTGTTTGTCTTCTGTGTCTTCGTGTGACTGTAAGTTAAACGCCAAAACCGAAAGCAAACCGCAAAAAAAGAAATCAAGGGAATGAAAAACTTGACCCATGAGGTGTGTTCACGAGTAGGTACGGTTTGCAGAGGACGTGAGTCCGTGGCCCGCCGCGTGTTCGTATGTTACCTAACAATTTTTAAGAATTGAAATGCTTCCCTAATGAAATAGATAAAAACGATTGAAGACAAGTTATCTATCGTAAGTAATTTGTTTATGTAATATATTCAACAGTTTGCCAGTAGATAATACTGGCTTTTCTACCCCCAAGCACAGCATAAAAAACTAGGTACCGCTATTTTAATGGTTACCCAACTTGGTTTAATGCCCTGTAGACCGATTCAAGTAACGATGTCGTAGCGACTTCGTCGTTGACATGGTCTTTATATTCACTACATAAATATCGGAAAAGTTCGTCTTCGCGAAAGCGTCTTTTTTAATTGATGTCCTACGAACTACGATTTCGGATCACGTGAATGGTGAAGAATTTCGATCGATTGAATTTAATCTTTCAACAATATTTCAATTGATTGTTTCTATATCTTCTACTGAACCTTAAGTCACTACACGCAGAAGAAGAGGATTTACATGATGTTCAAGTAGTAATGCTTCTTGGTAGACTTTTACAACTTAATAGAGCTATCGTTATCACACAACTTATCCAGCAAAGTTCACAATTCATAACCTTTCCTTGAAGAACCCCTCGATCTCTCCCGGGGTTACTCTTTAGGGAGAACAAGACTATTTGGCTTTTAATAAATCTGGAGGATACTTGCTAAAAATACAATGCTCGTGGGGATATCCTAAAATCAACTCTAGGAAAATATAAGAACACACTTTGGGATTCGAACCTACAATCTTCTGCCAACCGTGTTACTTTGCCAATGAAGGAAATCCTGACCTCGCGTCTTTTCTTAAAATTTTCTCTTATGTTGCGTGTTAATGAGCCGCCTTGCGGCTTCGAATCCAGCCTTTTGGTATTTTACTTAGCATTTTCAAAATTTTGAATAGGAGCATGTTGATTATGAAATACATTATATAAACCTAAACAGTTAAAAGCATGCGTAAAGTGAAGTGTTTACATCACGTGGTTATTTAAACTTGCATGTTATGTGTAATAAATCAGTATCCAATGAGCAGAGCCGTCAGGATAACTAACGAGGCCATTAGTTTATAGTCATGGCAGCAATAAGTTATCTGATATTAGCCCCCGTTGTGCTCATTCAATCACAAAGCTAATTACTCTGCCTTTAAAATATTTGTTAGCTGCTGGTCACTCTTCATTTGTTTCTTAGTGGAGCAGCGTTTCTCCACTCGCTACATAGATGGCGCTACTCGCTAACAATTGCAAAGGTTAAATACAAATACACGAGAACCTAAATCGCGCAATAATAGTTTTCGGGGCATGGCACTCTTGAATATATACACCCCGGCCCGCGCCGAGAAAGTAAAATCTAACCGTTAGATTTTTTTAGGAACCATAAATAATATACCAAGTCCAGCCCATCTCCCTAGCTCGCGAACCAGCAACGCCCTAAGCGAGGTCCGAGCCCCACTATGGGGCGCCCTTAGCTGTGTTGCTTACAGCTTTATGCCTGGCTTTAATTAGTCTCCGTTGCCGGTTTAGCAGGAATAACTCCCGGAGTTCAATCTGCAAGAGAAACTTCAAAAAAAAAAAAAAAAAACTATCGTTGTAAAAACAAGTAGAAAAAAGTACACTGTTCTCAGATTCACTTAAAACAAACGATTGAAATGTCGTTGATCGAATAAAGTCATTCCTCTCGTGAATACCACATCCCCATGTGACCCGAAAAGTAGTATGAAGAGACTTTAAGTCAACAAGACGTTTTCGCGAAGGCGATTAAGCAATTACGTTTATTCTTTGATGTAAAGAATATGAAAACACTTGCAACGACTGAGTCGAATTACGATATCGTTACGACTATGGCATTAAGTCCGCCTTATGTACTGCAAGAAGTTTTAGATATAAATAACGATACACTATGCTAAGATTACACATGATATAAATCTATGAAACTAAAGTACTTTCTTGTACTTACTTAATTTTGTTCAGGGAGCCAACTACGTTTTAACCAGCGCTTATTAAGAACTACTTAGCTGCTTGAACGGACATAGTTTAGCCACAGGAAGTCATTATAGAGTTGCCAACTGTAATAAAACCATATTATCAACACTTTTCAAATGTTGTAAGCTAAAAAACTCGACGTATGTTTTTAAATAATAGAGTAACTGCAAGTGTCTGTATAACCCTTATACATGCGTGGGCAACCGCCCGTGACTCCCGTGGGAACTGCCCTTTTTCTTATAAGGCCCTTCGTGTGTCCCGACCTTAGATTAGGTGTTTCATGTCTGCGTTTGAATAAATATCGCTTTTTAATAATTCCTTGGAATTATTTAGTTTTGCCTATGAAGATTCGACTACGAATATTTTTATCATGTAAAATACTCGAATTGAGAACCTCCTCTTTTTTAGAATGCATGTGAAAATATGTATGGTACTCAAATACTTCTCTGTCTGCCTCTCTCAGGCTAATCTCCGAAACGGTTGGACCGATTTTGATGGGACTTTCACCGGCAGATATAATGTTACAAGGAGTAACTTGAACTACTTTTATTAAAAAAAAAGCAGTAGTCTTAGCGTCTCAGCTTAGGTCAGCAGCCCGTCCATGAAATTTAATCTACGCGTATGGGTCAGCTAGTTATAAAACATGAAATTCGTTTTAAAAATCGCTAAAAGCCTGTTATTAAAGGGTATGAAGACCACTGAGGTTACCATAATCCGCCGTATTCTCGCGTTAGCGTCTTAGCTGTGGAAAATTAAATTGTACGCTCCGAGTAATAAAGATTAACTTCCATTGCGATTAGCATCGTATAAGCTGCTTATAATTTCAGGTCACGCTTGTTTTAAACGGCGTTTATTTTTCATACGTAATTAAATACTTAACTACTCGCCTTTGTAACGACGCGGTCTTGCGTTCGATTCCGAGATCAAGAAAATATTTGTTGATCGGATTTTCTATATCGGTATATAAATAACTACAGTGCCTACAATTAATGATTACATCTGTACCCCTATTACGGGTTTGCAATCGTTTTCGTACTCTATACTCGCTAGCGTCTCCACCGAATATTAGTATGAGAAATTGTGCAGCGATTCCCAGCGGTGACGTGAAGAACTAAAATATCTAATAGTAATATTATATACGCTATCGAGTATAGGTTACTAAAACGATGCAAAACTCGTAACAGGGGTAGAGTGCTTTACCGCATTGAAGTCTATTTTTTAAACCGACTTCAAACAGAGAAGATATGTACACAGGCTTCTCTCATGGCACATCGCAGTGGCAACAAATAAAAAGAAATAATTTCTTAATATTTTTGGTAACATTCAAACGTATCTCTTCAATTTTGTTGCTAACACAAGAAAAACCTACTTCACGTTATATCACCCTTGAATGTGGGTCGCGGGGGCATGAATTTGACACCATAACTCGTTTTGGGGTCCTTATCTAAGGTAGCGATAACCGACGCCAGTATCTCACCTTGATAACAGACTAAACAACTCGGGTTACGGTGTTATATTGTTTATTTAGATAATGTTTTGGTGAAAATCACACTCAAGGTGGATTGCATCAACTTACTTTAGTTTTAACTAATTGTTAATGTAGGCAACGGTTAGGCGGTTTTGCGTACAAAATTACATACATACATTTTCCGTCCTGTAATGTGAAATGCCATTGTTATCTTCAAATATCCTTTAGCTTTAACTTATAATATCTATAATAGTTTAGCCCACCCTAATAGTATTCATGCGAATGTTCATGTTCAAAATCAAGCAAGCAAACAAGCATGCGGCCTACCTGATGGTATGTGGTTACCGCAGCCCATAGAAGCTTCACTTACGCATTGCAGAGCCTGTAAGAATCTCTTCACAGTCCTTCAAATTCCAGTGCTGTATTTGGGAAAAACCACGCCGGGGGAATCATTCCATGTGGCATGGGATGGGGACCCCGGTCCATCTGTGACTGGACTATTAAGCCTTACATTCAGCTGGCCTATATCTACTGGTCCGCAAGCTCGTCTTAATTATTTTTACATATGCTCACACCTGCTGCGTTCTGTAAGGTAAGCGACGCACTCGACGTCGAGTATATGATAAAAACATACGAAATACAGCTTTGTCGTGTATGGATTACGTATACATTTCCTATGAATAACGCAGCTTTATTCCAGTGGGTGGATAGAGGTGTACTTTATAGTGCACCATATTTCGCCAGTTATGTTTAGGTCACATGTAATATGGTGCGGGCATATTGCCATCAAAATTAAAGAAAATCGCAGATTGGAAAACCCAATGACACTTTTCCCGATCCGGGAATCGAATCTAGGAACTTGTGCAGCAGTAGTTCTAGCGACAACTTTACGAACGAAGCTGTCTATTGTTTTTATTTTAAACTCAACTCCTCCACAAGTAAATTCTTTGATAAATACATATTCAAACTCGTCTGTGTCCGACCTCCTCGAGTCTCGACGGTTAAAATTAAAATTATTTCAATATAGTCTTTAATAAAAAGGTTACTTTAGTTAAATTTAAGTTTTAACAATTCGTTATAAAACTGATTTAAAAGAGGTTTCGGTGGATTTTCTAAGAATTGAGGCACATTATTAAAATAACATACTTTAGTATTAGCTTGAACATTATTCAAGTTGTATCTTGTGAAGCTAATTATAATACATTTTACTTATATTTTGCTTGAAATTAAAAGTAATTAAACTTCTTTATCATAATATATAATAAGAACTGAAATTATTTTAAAAATTTTAATGATAATTAACACTAACATTTATTATTGGAATAACAAAATTAGAATGCGAAATAAGAAATCTTCTAATAATTTTAAATTAAAACTTCTTATTCATACCAAATTCATTTCTTATTCGCATACATCCACAGACTATAGATTTTGAAAAATAAACTTTCAAACCATAACCGCCACGTATACCAAAACAAAAGGTGATGGTAATAAAATCATGGATGTCTGGAATTAAGCGATTCATACCGTCAAAGAAGAGATCAAAAGAAAGTTCTCAAATTCTTCGCACTCGTTCATTCAGGATAGTGTTGGTCGTGATTGTGTAGAATGTGATTATGGTAGGTTTTAAACGTGTGGTTGATCTGCTATATCTCGCCATTGTTGGCGGTTCGAAGCATTGCGAGTGCTTTGTAGTATTGTGGATCCGGTCGAGAATTTGTCCAGAAAGTCGGTGATCGTCCTCTTGATCGCTTTCCCCACGTGGATTAGGATAAGAATCTTTCCATGGATCTTATATGTCTCATTTTTTTTGTTCTCTCTCTATAATATATATCTCTATATATAAAAAAACATTATCTCAGCTATATTGTAAGCGCTAAGCTGTGTGTTTATGTGGATGGGATTTGAATGAAATTTGTATTGAGGATAACTTTTATAACCTAGTTTGTAAAATAAATTATGTAATTACATTAAGATGCTTAGAAAACGTAATGATAATGTAAGTTCTTTTCTTAAACAAATGGGACTCAAGTTTATCAATTAGTCGAAAATCGATTTCTAAGTCAAAAATAAAATTGTTACATTTATTTTGAATTATTTTATATAAAGTTATATATCTTTTAGAATTAGATTTTTTTGGATCAATTCATCAGGTTACGATTAAAATCGATTTTTGAGTGAATCGCCATCCCTACTCAAGTTAAAAAGATAAAGACACGTTCCTAATGACGTACAAAAAGTAAAGTACCGGTCATCGACATCGTTTCCAACACGTGCTCACACTTGAACATTCAAATTGGCTCGACACAATGACCCCCTAGGCCCCCTACCTGACCCCCCGCGGAGGACCCCTAAGGAAGTCAACAAAGGATCGCTGAGAAAAAGCTCGGTTCCGGTGTCATACACACGCCGACATTAATAGTTGTGTTGGGTACCTGGTGAATTCAACTTTTGTTGAATACTTGTTGGCATCTAGGGATGCCTCTCTTTGATGTTAATTTATATATCTGGATGATTTTATATTCTCTCTTTTTAGTCTCATTTTTGCTAAGTCAAATTCAAATTCAAATTCAAAATATCTTTATTTGATTAGACTTCTTACAAAGTACTTTCAAATCGTCAGAAGGACACAAAATACATTATAAATGTTACCACCGTGTTCGGAAGGTAGCTTTTGTTGAGAAGAACCCGGCAAGAAACTCGACAATTACTCTTTTAAAAAAATATATATTATACAATGTTTTTGGTTACAGTATTTATATCCCATGAATATAAGCCCATGGACACAGGTCAAATGCTCAATTGTCAAATATAGTAACTCAAATATTACAAATATTTGTGAGCATGGCAAATTCCAGCCAGTCAAAGCAAAGATCAAACGCTAAGAAGTTATTCCCCAGGTCATAAGGTATCCTGCATTACATGGACAAAGACTGAAACTAGTTATCTATACAATAATTAATCTATCACGTTATTCAAATTGTTTCGATGACTCATTAAGTTATGTCTAATTGCTTGGCAATTAGTTACGTCTTGTTCCTAATTGGAGTACGGTTCTATGTCTGTCTGAGCTGAATGTCAAATTGTAAACGTATCTCAACTTTTCATCAATTACTTTAATCACACTCGATAACGCTCTATAATGGTTAAGGAGGGCGATCATTCTCGTTATACGTGTGAACAGGGGCCTGACCATCAGCTCTTATTGCAATATATATTTATATATGTATAATGTACATAATAAGAATAAAACTATCAAGGCAATAAGAGATCATGGTAAGCCCCAAGCTACACAATTATACGTAGAACCTACTTTAATTATTATTTTTATCGATCTTAGTGCATTGGAGCTGTGTCCATGAGGGATATATATTTTTGGAAGATATTTTATATTTCTTAACAGAGCAAAAAAAATGAAACAAAATAATATTCTCAGTTACTTGGCGGGTTCTTCTCAGTAAAAGGACTCTTCCGAACATACCGGTAGCCTGTCGTTTTGACGATTTGAAACTACTCTGCTAATAGTCTAATCAAATAAAGATATTCTTGAATCTGAATTTGTATTAGTTGATAAGAATTTGCAGATATTTTTGTAAGTGAGGCTATAAATAAGCGAATATGTAAAGTAATACACCCCTAATGCAAGCACCTGGCTTCCACGACAAATTGGGAAGTTAATTACCATATCTGTTTCCGGAAACAAGGTTGTTTTGTATCAATATATCAGTTTCCGTATATCCCGGAATAAACGGCCTGTAATAATGTGACTCATAGCGGCATTCCAAAAATTCATTGCTTACATAAATTTCACCGCATATTAAGTACAAAGGCAACTATACTAATTAATTGATCAATTATGGATACAAATGTATTTATTCATTATTATGATTCGGTATCTACAACTCTATAAATATAAATAGATTGGTACGATTTTTTCACTTTAATTTCTCGGTACTTATGGCAAAGTTAAATATATAGAGCTAAAGAGTTTGTTTGTCCATTTTTCATCACGCGTTAACCCGAGTAACTATTTTGTAAATTTTAGAATAATGTGCTCCGTATCGTATTTATTTGAGCTCATTTTAAACGTTACGTATTAACCAAAAAACAGGTATTTACAGTACTTTTTTTCTTGAAACTCAACATGTTTTTTTCTCACTCACTCACCCATTGACTTAGGTAAAAAAAAGGTTCAACTATACGAGGTTCTCGAGACAACACAGATTAAATAATTATATTAAAAAAAGCAACCAGCGCTCAATCTCTATTATACAGATTCAAAATACTTTTTAAATCCACAAACCGTCATTTTTCCAACATGGCCGCACGCGGACCCTAATTAGGATCGTGTAACAGATACATTAATTATCACTCTATGGTTTCGCTCCCTAGAGGCGGGCGCATATATTGCTTAGTTATTTTAGGGCTAGTCAAGGCTGGGTTGTTATTGCAAGTGCACAGGAAGAGCCTTTAAGGGTTAGCGGCTTGTTCATCAGCCTAATGCAAATTGAAGGACTTTCTTTCAAAATTTTCATTGGAATGATAGTTCGGGATAGGGGATAGGGATTTGATAATGTAAGCGACAGCAATATTTAGGCTGTCGCAGGTTAAAATAACCCAAAAATGTCAACTGTGCATTCATAGCCAGTACTCAGAACTAGTGACGACATGTACTTGCTTACAAGCGTGCAGTTCGCCTGGTGGCATATGGCTACTGATATTAATGAATTCCTCGTAAATTTATGAACGATCTCAATTTGCATATAAGCGAAACTAGCATAGAATCTGCGACCATTGTTAGTACTAAACAATCAAAGACACGAAAAAGTATTGCTTCCGCACATACAATAAAATTTTGCCAGATCTTTAGAAAAGCAGTATTACTATTGATATATCTGTATTTAGATTCGCCTTTCCGGGAAACGTTACATTTAGGTAAAGGTCACATCACAGATTACATACATACATATCATTACGTAGGGGTCGGGGTACATATCATTACGAAGAATAGAGAGCAATTCCACACTATACTTACAGATCTCTTCCGCTTCGTCCACCTTATTGTTGCAGAATGTTAGTAAGAAATTGGTTTTGCGTTTATCTTTGTATCTTGTGGAATGATGATTGAAAACAACGTTAAAGATATTGTTCTATAGAAACGTGAACTGAGATACAGTATGTATAGGCTAGGCAGTATGAAATCTTTGCTCCAAAAAGCATGTGGGTTGTCACTCCTAAAATTTTTAAATTTGGTCCAGTACCTCTATCACGAGTTTCCCACCGTTTTTGTAATCTATACTCGCTAGCGTCTCTGCCGTATGAGAAATTGCGCAGCGACTCCCAGGGGTGACGTGCAGAACTAAAATATCTCATACAAATATCACGAGTGACGCTAGCGAGTATAGAATACGAAAACGATGGCGATGGATAGGGATACAGATGGTCAAAATTTTATATTGTTAAAGTACATACATACATATGCTCACGCCTGTATCCCATGGGGGTAGGCAGAGACCACTGTTTGCCACATGCTACGATCCTTACATGCTTCTTTCGCTTCATCCACATTCATGCATCTCTTCATACACTTTCTTCGGTTACGAGTGCTCCGAATTTGACCTTTCTGAAAAATACTATTAATTTGGTCATAGTAGTTATTCCTTGGACGCCCTCTACCGACACTTCCGATCACATTCGCTATATAAATTTCTTTCATTAATCGCCTTTCACTCATCCTTTCGATATGTCCAAACTATCTCAACATACTTTTTTCAATTCTGGACACCACATCATTCTTCAACTTGCAACTGTCTCTTATCACACTATTTTTCATACGATCTACAGTGGTGACCCCACACATACTTCGTAACGACCGCATTTCCACTGCATTTATATATTGTTTTATTTTTTTTGTTATTTATATATTATTGTTAAAGTACTGTAGATTAATCGTTTCGAAGATTTAAAAAAGAAGTAACAACCCCTGCCAAATGCCCCTTAGAATCTCGAAGTTACGAGTGTGTCCTTTCGAAAGATTTGTTCCCAGTTTACACACTCCTTGTTAGCTTTGAATTATACTATGACAAATCTATGTACTAATTTGTGTCTTTCAGGTAAGAATCACACATCGTTATTGATATTAAGAAAAATATTAAATGAGGCAATTTTATTTTATTATACCCTCATTTAAGAGGATTCACGGATAAAATTTGGATTCAGTCCTTCATACCACACAAATGTGTTACATTCGAAAATAAATACGTTTAAATTTCAATTACCATGCATATCTCTACCTTTACATTGCATTTGTTCATCATCAACGTAGACGCAACTTCCTCAAAATATGATAATATATGCAAAGGAAATCATTTCCTCGAAAAATTCCGTTTACGATGTAATTTGTATTTGATGTTGGTAACGATATCTTGTGAGACACCGAGAGCAACATCAAAAGAGTCCCATGCCAGGCCTTTTGAGTGCCGTTGCGTGCTATTCCCAATTTATACTATTATCTTCCCTCGTTTTAATCTCAGATCTCTTGATAGATTCCCGAATTACAGGTATTGCGGGGGAATTAATTGGTTATTGGAGGCTTTGCTTTGAACACCCTCTGGTTTCGTTATCTTACGTTCACTTTGAAGCCTCGGAAAAGGAAATTTTGGTTCCTATCGCATGGTATAAAGTATAAGGAATTCTCCATGAAAGGAAGCCCTTTAAGACGTGAAGATATCTAAAGGGTTAGGTTAGAGGTCTGAGACTCTGAGCTTTTGACAAAGGGATTAATGAACGTGATAGATTGTGGGTTGTAAAGGAAAAAAAATTTTACTCGACTTAAGAGACACGAGCCTCTTCAGCTAATGCTCTGAGATTCAGATGCGTTTCTCATTAAATATTGAACTATATATTAATTCAGGATACATTATTATCTGCGATTGTGTTTGTATCTCTGGGCCTTGGGGTCCGGATGCTCAACTTTTCAAGGAGATTGTACGTCGTCTGGTAAAAGCCTCTCGTGACAAGCAAGCTGGGGTTTTTCTCGCGCAGAGAATCAGCATTGCTATTCAGCGTGGCAATACTGCCACGATCCCGAGAGATACCGATTCGAAACAAGTTTTCTGCTTGTAATTAGTTTAATATAAGTACGATTCCTTGTGTATATAAAATAAGAATTAATTCATTTTTTTTAAATACTGAACTATGGATTCATTCAAATAGACGTTAAAGTTCAAATTAGGTGCCTATTCAATTGCTTGTTTGATTTTGCTCTCAAAAGTTAATGAATCCCTTTTATCGGACAAAATGAGCTCCCGAACTTTTTCAACTTTGGAACATTAGGAGAGTGACAGCAAAAAATGGGACAAAGTCTAGACTAGCTTCAAACAACGAGTACTAGAACCCTGATTGCCATTGTAAATTACTAGGATTAAAAAAGGGATGAACAAAGTCAGAAAGCCTTAATTTACTTTGTCGTTGCGTCCATCAATCAGGATTTTCGGCTTAAAATTGAGCCGCTAATTCCGTTTGTAGTTTAAAAGTTAAAAAAATATTGAATCTACTATCGCTTGAATGTCGTTACTAAGAATGAACCTGAATATTCTAGGCTCGATTTCGAAATTATTTGTCTGGAAGACATCATCCCTCTGGCCTTATCCCATACATTTTAGAGGTCGGCACTTGATTCAACCCGATGTGGCTAACCACCAGATTTTTATATCTGACCTTCGCAACCCCTTGAATGAGGAAAATCTGTGATCTGGGTTAAACCGGTTGTCAGACTATTTTAGGCCTCCGACCGACCTGTAACGATTGCCAAAGATGATAAATTGGCAACCGGGACCGACGGCTTAACGTGCTTTTCGAGGCTCGGAGGGAACTTGGGCGGTCACCCATCCTATTACTGGCTGGGGTTAGGGTTGCTTAACTTCGCTGATCGAATGATACCCGCAATAGCAACTGTGCCACGTGCTCCTCCTCTCTCCGAAAGACAGATATATAGATTCAATTGTCGCCATAAACAATACCAAAGAACTTAAAGGTACCTATTTAACAAAAGTGAAAACCTGAATTAAAGATTTAGAATAATAAAATACTTATTCTATGTCAAACTAAAAAATGGGTTAAATACATGAATAATCTGATCGAGATGCCTGTATAAGAAGTACTTAGTTCACCCATCTGTCAATAGATGGCGCTACGCTGACAATGGCGATTACTGGATCACGCTGTTGAGATTTTCGCGTGTAAAATCATCATATTGTTTTCTTTATTAAGATTATATACCTTACCATTTGAGACAGGGGTTTCGTTGATAAACCTTGGCACAGAAGTAGTTCACGGATTTACTTTGGGCGACGAAAAAGGCTCCGGCTCAGCATGTGCATGTCAGTGAGTATTCTCTGGCACATGCGAGGATGTCTCGGAAAGGAGCCTTCCCACAAGGGGATGATTAGGAGAACTCAGTATCCACGAGATAATAATAGCAGATGGTGACTGGAAGGTACTCTCTTGGGCAAGTTGATGCAAAGACGTTTTGGCTTTGAATTTTTGCCGTCTTACAGCAGCATGGATTTGTCATGTAATTACATGGTAATACCATGCAATCAATATGAGTTTCTTTTGATGCACAGTCAGATTTTTATCCATTGGGGGCGTGACCAGACCATGTACACTCTAACCTATTATATTCATGTGTTCCTCGTGTAATGATTGAGTTTAGAGTGAGCCCCTTATAAGAACCGTGACTTGAGATTTTTGAAACAATAGATGGGTTACACAATCATAGTTAGTGCGTATTATATTCTAATTGACAATCGGATAGCTATAATAGCCTTAGTAAACGGATAGATATTATCGTGGCGGGGAACCGCAAGCAAGTATGAGGAGATTTCTTGAATTATCAATGTTTGTTATTTATTTATTTTTATTAAAATGCTTCCTGCACTTCCTAATCCATACGGATAAATCAAACTGAAATGTCTCTTTGTAATTCCAATCAACAATTAAGCTACTCACAAAACAAAACAAATTTAAAAAATGTCTCTGTATGTCTGTTTGTTTAAGCTAATCTCCGAATACACTGAGGCGATTTTAACGGGACATTCACTGGTAGATAGCTAACATTATAAGGAGTAACATAAGTTCTTATTTTAAAAAAATATAAGAATTCCGCGGCCACTCATAAGATTAAGTCTACGTACAGCTAGATTGGTGTAAAGAAGGAGTAAATAGAACCTATGGAATTTCAGGATTTTGTCCGCTAAAATAGTTAATAAATGACTGTTGCATGAGTCTGTCTATCCATAGCAATACAAGTTGTGTTCTCCCATTCTATAGAAGAAAGCAATCGAAAGCGCTTGTCGTTTATGGTGCCGATGCTGAAATTTGTGACTTTATCTCCTAGTACAACTTCCATAGACTCTATGTTTATAAGTTACTTAGATATGCCGTTAGGTTGTGTCACATCAACCTTGGATAGTGTGTAAGTACGAATAAATGTAATGACCTTTGAAACAGACATTTGTATTACAATAAGAAGCACTCTTAAAATATGAAACATAATTTTGTTAATGAAGTCCTATAGAAACATAAATTAAATTTGCCTTAATCTCAGCTTGTATTGTTTCCTTCAAAAGATTTCTCGAACATCCAATACCCCGCTTAATTAATTAATTACTGTTACAAAGCTGAATACACAAAGGTGTTCGGATTGATTGTACAAAGCTTGGGATTCACGTTGTGATGGCTCACAAATACTATTACTAGAAGTGTCTTTAAGTAGATATAGCAGGTGGCAAGTAGGTAATGGTATACAGTGATGCGGTTGTAAGGAATCAAACTCAGTTGACCTACTGAATGTCAAATCATATAATTTATTCATCTATACGCGGCTCTTCCATTAAAAAACTTAATCTTCCTGGCCTTATCTCGATGTGGCTGATCACCTAATTTTTATGCGATACCATCTGACCTTTAACAAGGAGAATCGGTAATCTGGGTTAAACTAATAGACAGACTCTTAGGCCTTAGACTTGTAAGGATTACCAAAGATGTTAAATTGCCAACTGGGACCGACGGCTTAACTTGCTCTCCGAGGCACGGAGGAAACTCGGGCGGTCACCCATTCAAATACTAGTTTCTGTTAGTTAGGGTTGCTTAACGTCACTCTTCGATTCCAATTGTGCCACGAGCTCCTCTTACACGAAATATTAATTTTTCTTCAATGCTTGTGTGTCAGTCAGTATGTTCTGAAGCAAAAGTAGTAGGTATGCAAGTTTTGAGTCATATTAAATTCTAAAGTTACTTATTCCTATAGGAGTAAGTAGTTCTCTTTGGTCCCTACCTAACCAGTGATTAGTTAGAGGTGATGAGTTGGTGTATGTTATATTTGGAATGCGTATTTTAGGCAACATTGCACCGTATGTTGCTACTATAGGACTTTTCTTGGATAAGCACGTCGCATATATTCTCAAGATCCAGCCCAGTTGGTCAAAAAGACCACTTTAGGAAAATCATAAAGTGATCCGAATATGATTCATCATCGAAATGACAAAATGGTCACTTAGGTGAAATTCACGATTGATTACAATACTTGCAGATGTTAGTCCCTGACTAACTTTTTATGATGCTATTTGTCACAAAAGCAATTTATATTTTGTGGACTATTTTAGGAATATTCATAGGAAGTGCGAAACAGGTGTATTGCGAAATATGAATCATTCGTGAATCATAAAATGAATTGCAACTCACTGAGGTGCAATTCACAAATGATCACTGACCATTTGTCAATTCGATGATGAATCATATTCGGATCACATTATGATTTTCCCAAAGTGGCCTTTTATGACCAACTGATATATAACATGAAGTTATATACATATATGGATGTAGTTATATTTGTATATCCCTTAAGCCTCTGCAATCTACCCACATAGGCTTATTTCCAAGAATATTCTCTAACATGTTGACTCTGTTCTCGGTTGAAATCTCGTTGAATATACGCTTTAATCGAACAATCTGCGAATTCAGGCATGGATGTTGAGTAGATAGATGGGACGCTGTTCATATGCATTATTAATATCTTCCAAGATTTCGAGAGCATTTCCATTCGGTAACGCGAAATGTTCAATTAGCTATCCGTCGTTAAATGTCTGTTAAATTATGACAAGTATTAATAGTTGTAAAATGTTTTAAACTTAAGGAATTATAAATGGGAAAAGTGTCCTGTCGTTGTCAGTTGAAGCGAGAATTTACAAATTAGCTTAATCAATGTGCGATCTTGTGGATAAGTCTGTCTGTCTGTGATCTTCAAGGCATAACCGTCCATCCTATTTTGCTGCAATGTGGAACTTTAAAATTACTTTAACCACAAGACGGTCCTAATAAGCTTTCCTTAAAAATCACCATCACCAAGGGTGTTATAAATAATAGCTGAGCCTCGCTATTTAACGCGCGTGTTATTTATTTAACAAACAGGATTTTTTTTGTGTTGGTATTATGGTTTTGTGAAATGGCAACTTCTATATACACAGTATCTATATAGACAGATAAATAAAATTGAAGTAGCTGTTTGAAATTCTATATTGACAAGTTTTATCTAATTTCATAATAATATGCATTTGAAAGTATATAATGCGGTATATAAAAACGATGCAAGTAGGTTATCATCTTATTTTGCGTCTGGTGTATCGTCGTTGAAATTAATATTATTTAATGATTTATCAATAGAAATGCATCGATTTTATAATATAACCCATACTATAAATTATCATTTTAGCCCTAAAACACAACACTGGATTTTAACTGTCCATTAATGATGTCGTAGTAGGAGTGTTGTTTATTTATATTATTTCATTGTACTAATTACTAAACTGAAATTAAACATTAAATTCTGATTAAGAAAAGAGCTTTTAATTTACCCCCAAATCCTTAAGAATGTATGTTGAACAATAAAGAAATTACAGAGAAAATATGAAAAAAAATCGCTTATACTGTCCATGACTGGTGACTTTACCTTACTGGCTTTTATACGTGTTCAGCCAATTAAGGCACGCACAACAGTGAGTCGTAATCTTAACAGTTAGTCTAGCTTATCGCGGCGCTGAGGTGTTATGGGTTAAATTGCTATGTAAACAAGTCCGTAATCTGGCCTGACTGATATAACGTGAGATTAACCGGATGTCTCGGTAGCACGGGACAAAGTTTGCCTCGGATTTGCTCAAGATTTGATTTTAGAAAAGGCTTACATTTAAGAGTGGAGAACTTGACGTTGCTACGCCAAATTTTGCGTCAATTAGAGATGTTGTTAACTTTCTAATGTAATATATGGCAGATTTAATATTATCTACCTAATAAACCCATTTGTTTTTAAGCTGCGTTTGCTACCTCGATAGTCGGATCCTGTATTTTTACAGCAATTCCTGGAACTGGATATAGAATATTGCTTTATTTAAGCTCGTAGGAGAAAGTGTTTTTTTTTCTAATGTAATTTTTCTTTTTTTGCAGTACGGGATCACATGACACACCACGTCACGAGGTTGAGGCACTCGCGACACTTAGAAAACTACCAGCCAATACACACCGCAGTGAGTAACTACCCTAAAACCACTTCATTCATCATCTACCAGAGCCCTAAGCTTCGTCCTAATAGATTTCATGTTAATTTACGCTTTTTGATTTTTATCATTATAGATGTTATGCATGTAGGAATAAAGTTTAAAATTAAATGATCTAGTTTCTTATGCTATCGAGGACTATGTAAGTATGATCTCATAAGTAGGTGATTCCATTCATAAAAAATTCAATTGCCACATATTTAATGGATTATGAAGGTATTTTATTGCGATTATAATATAATTGTTGTGTATTTATTAATATATGCAAACACAGCGAGGAGAAAGGAAGGTACACATTTTAAGAAGATTAAGTATTCTTCTAAGACTATTTTTAAAGAAGAATCTTTTTAACGTGTGTTAGTTAAATAAACACAAACACGTCTTACGTGTAAATATATGGAAACTAACGACCGCTTTTGGCCTGGTGCGTTACCATCACCTCTTATTGCCATGATAGTTTTACTCTTATATGACGTGTATACATCTGTCACTGTCGCAGAGCTGAACTAGCATTACAATAAGAGCTGATGCCCCTGATATTGAAACTGCACCTTATTTTGAGACTTAGAATAAAGAAAGAATCTAAGATGTCCTTCTCTAATTCTCTTTATTTTTTTTATATATTGGCGATGAGCTTAAGTAAAACTATTCCGCCTATGTCAAGTGATTGTTGAGAAAAAAAAAATTGTGAATTGTTAAAAATATGTGGAGGAACCCATTGAATTCCATCGACTTGTTTTTTCCTCTAATTCTCTAAAAGTCGTGTGTTCTAATTTTATATGCTCCTATGTTGACATTTGACGTTAGTGACGGTTCATTATCAAGCCGCCGATACCGTTGATCTCTCATTCGAAATTAAAAAAAAAACTATTTGAAAAAAAAAGTGTTCCATTGATGTTTATTTCATTAACACACAGATATACACTTGCTTCTTGTTGTCTATGTATATCGATTGACATTTTTACTTCTATGAATTTGTATTTTATAAGTCTATATACACTTTTGTATTGCATGCACACTTGAATTCAAGTTACGTTTTAATTATTCTTATTATATTTTCAGAAGTAGTTTTCTAAGTTTTCAATATGGCACGCAATTTGAAAAGAACTTAGTATATTTTTTACCCGCCACGTAAGTTGAACAAGCGTTATGATTGACATATGCGATTATCGACCTTATATGGGTGACATAACATCCACGTCCACGCCATAATGTTTCAACTTATGTGATGGAAACTGTACCAGTTGGTTTGATTCCAATAATATTCTTCTGATACACTTATGTCTAAATTTAAAGAACACTAAAGTATTACTTTCTTTCAAGCTTTTGTTTGTTTGAACGCTGTTATCTCAGAAGCTACTGGTCCGATTTGAAAAATTATTTCAGTGCTAGCCCATTTATTATCAAGACCAGTCGCGGGTTACGCTTAGCCCAAAGTAACTCCACGCGGATTAATTGCCGTTTCTAAAGTAATATTTTATTCTTAACTAGTTAATAATGTCATGTTTTAGCAGAACGTTTACAAAAAATATAAAAGATGTAATATTTTATTGGAATCCGACCAGCTCTTTCGTATTTATCTTTTTATTCCAATTGTGTGTGGAGTTTAGCTGTGTATTGACGTAGTGGCACGATGTAACGCATTTCCAGTTCGTTCCTGCATCTGGGCAGAAGCTTGCAGTGAAGGATAACCACAAGCCGCTCTTTACCGAGTGCCTGAACTATAGGCCGACTGTCAAAGAGGAGCAGCCGGTTGGAACGTTCGTGTTCACGGTGAGTTCATTTCACTTTGAATTATTTAATACAATTACTTTAGGTTCACTGTCTATGTTTGTCACATTCCATAGTGTTTAAGAAAGATCTTAAACCAAATTTTGGAATGTATTTTGATGAGCTTTAGTGTAAAAACAGATTCGAGCACAAGGACGGCCCCTGGGTACTATAAAAATCAGTAGGATCGTGCGCAAAAGCTAGTCTTTAAGTATATGAATATATTCAGCTTAGGCACAAGCAGAACGTCGTTTGTGGTACAGTTAACTTACATCTAGCCTTCTGATAAGAACAGAGGACCTATTCGCTTACTTCTGACTCGCAAACACGTCGTTAGCAGTGAACGCGTGCAGAGCGTATTAAGAACTTCTTTGCTTTGACGTTTCAAATTGGTACCGTACAAATAAACATCAATGCTAAGATATTCTTAATACTCCCTTAAGCTTAAACGATCATAGTCGGCGCCCTGGCAAGAAAATTCGCCAGGCATCTTACCAAACAATTTATTAGTACCTATAATAGTATTATAGAGTATTAATAGAGTCGTGGTGGCCTCGGGGTTTGAGCAGTCGCCTGCTACACAAGCGACGCAAGTTCGAATCCCAGCGGGGACTGTACCAATGAGTGTTTCTGATAAACTTATGTACAGTGAATTCACACCACGTCCTTTACGGTGAAGGAAAACATCGTGAGGAAACCTGCATATTTCTGAGAAGTAATTCAAAGACGGATGTGTAGTGCCTCAGACGGCGATAGACTCACCATCTGTCACGTTGGCACTTAATCAAATTCGGTGACAAGTGAGTGTTGTGATTACAACATCTCTGCCTACCCCTTCGGGGAATACAGGCGTGAGCATATGTATGTATGTAATAGTATTATATTCTTAAGTTTAAAGTTATGAATACCTTTATAAACCTTGTTAAATCAATAACTATGAACGATTGTAAAATTAGTTTAGTAATTTCCATACTTCTACAAAATGAGGCTGTAACATTTATGAGTAAACTTACTTGATTTAAATATCAGATACATGACAAAAGTGTTATCTAGTTTGAATGTGTCAAATTCTCACGAGACATGACCCCCGAGGCTTTAGATTCTTCAACAAAAACCAAATTACAATGTACACTCTTGTAAATGAGATCGTTAGAACCTTTAGGATAACGATGTGGCGGGCATTAGCAAAATTGTTCAGACCATTGTAGATTCATCCGAAGTGATAAGGAGTACTAATGTTGACATTACAGATTATCTGCCATGTTGTGTCACGTTAAATTAATTAAAGGACGGATCAAATTACTGAAGACTTTTCTCCACTCTTAAGGAATTCGCTTTAGAATTATGTATTTGCTCATCTTTCCTTCGCGTGTTTAATTCTGATAACTTTGTAGGGTGTTGTTTTTAAAATTAATGTTGTTTTTCAATTGTTCGTTAGGTAATCTAAAAAAAGGCGAGTAGTTTCGCCGTTTCTTCTCATGTCAGGGTTACTTTTGGAAACGGTAGTAAGTTAACCTAAGTTAACTAAAGAAAAATGACAAATATTTATTAACTGCAACTCAGTTAGATTAGATAGAAACTCAGTTACTGCACGTAAAGCAGAGGTCGTGAGCTCCATTTTTAAAATTTTCCAAAAGATTTTTAGCATTTGCTATACATCTATTAGTATTTCAATTAACTCGTTCGTTTCAAGATCCGATGGTATTGGATATGAGTCTATTTTCATCGTGCCAGCACAATGTATGTTTGTGTAATTTATTAGTCAGAGATCTGCTACATTCGGACTAGTTTACACGAAGTAATAATATATTTACCTGTCTCTGAATAGATATATTTAAATAAATACTCTTTCGAAGGTCATTGGCTACTCTACGCATTCGTCATTTTACCTACTACACTATGTTTTAGTTTTTACTGTTATTTAAAAATTGCGCATAATGGGATCGTTTGAGTTTCGAATTTTATTTGATTAGATTTTATTTGAATTTAGATAGCTAAATACATCTATCTGTGGTAAATAAGGAGTTGAGTCACTGCACTAGTTGTAATAATCTTTTTCAAAATGTTCGAAAAAATAGTCAGTATTTTAGCGAGATTATCTGGTAAGCACTGACTGTACCAGCTTATTGTTTAAGTAACAAAGTAAAAGCTCATAGACAGTAGCATCTCCCTTGCCTTGATTGATTCAGTCCTATGCGATATAATCTGTTTTTTATATGAAGTGACTTCCATCACTACCCCAAGTATAGTTTTGGTAAATATTCAAACGTCGTGGTCGCTTGACCTTGCGGTTTAACGTGGCTCAAAAAATTACATCTTGGGGCACTGACCTTCGTAACCCCTTTCGCAACGAGAATCGCCGATCTAGGTTCGACCACCGTAAAAGCTCAAAGTAAAAATGTCATAATATTTCAGGTACACGCCCAGGACCGCGATCCGCCCGAGATGGGTGGCACGGTCACCTATAAGTTCGTCTCCACTCCTGGTGAGAAGGAGAGGTTCCACGTAGACCCTGAAACTGGCAGGATCACTACGGCTGACGTTAGTATTACACGTAAATTTACTACCTCATGCTGACCAGTAGCACATGTCCCAAAGTGTACAGGCGCCATTGAGTATGAGCCCTGATCTTGAATGCGTAGTTCTAAGTGTATACATGCGCAGTTGCCCCCACGAGTCGCTGAGCGCTCATAACTCGTGACGGCACCTGTTACATGTTTAAATACGAAGAAACGACGATTTGATATTTATTCTTCAGATTCTGAGTTTCGGACCCTGACATAGGTTGAGGATACTCAGTTTTAGGTACTAGTTGCTATTTGTATAATAGTTTTGATGGTAATAATTGGTAAATTATGGTAAAAAAACACTGTTATGGTTAAGTAGATTGGCAGCACGGCAAAAAATTTGAGCTGGAATTAAATAATAGTTATTCGTCTATTCTTCATATTTCATAATTCATCATAATTCAATTTTGTAATTCTTGGATTTACAACACGTCATGTATTTTGTTGAGAACTAGAATTTCTCTTAAACCTTTGATTAATGCATAACAAATAATATAAAGGATCAGGTAAGTATATACATTCATATATATCTTCTGCTCAAGAGTATAAGGTTTAATATTAAAGATATTGCACAGATTTTCGACCACGATGAACCGTCCAGAGAGAAAGAAGCCTACATCACAGTGAGAGCGAGTGACAATGGTCAACCGCAGCTTGATGACGCCTGCACCATCAAGATACTCATTGAAGACATCAATGACAATCAACCGGTGTTCGATAAAGTTGTAAGTATGAACAATTTCATAATTATTCTCCCATTTTGTCGCGCTAACAAGTTTTCATCAGCTAAATCCTCTGATTTAGATGTAAGCTAGAATTTCTGTAGCACATTGGAATAATGTTGACGGAGAGCTAATAGCTGTATAAGATTCTGTGTGGGTTCATTATGGCTCTTAAAAAGATATATTTATTATGTATTCATATGTCTATAATATTATCAATTGGTTTTACTTTCCTCACTGTATTGTCTCAGGTCTTTTCTATCCAGGAATGAGAATATGGAATGTTTTTCTTACAATATTATCTTGTGTATAACCGTGTATCTCTAGCAGTTGCTGATTTATTTATGTGACTAACCAAGTATTCATTTAATCAAACTGTGGCGCAGATAATATTAACACTTTCCTGTTTTTCAAAGGTCTTCCGAGGAGACGTTTGGAAGGTTTGTCTAAAACAGAAAAGAAAATTTCACAGTGAAAGAGTTTCGCACCAAATTTGTCACTAACTTTAAGCGTGTCAATTTTTCAATTTCAATTGTTGCCATTGCCTTAAGTATACGTACTAAAGTTGATAAATCTTTAGATGATTCTAAGGCTGTGGTATCAATCGAATCTGAAATACGTTATGAATATTCTATTTCTTTACTTGCATGTTGGTGCATGACTTTAGGATCGTAAGGCGCCACTCAAGGCAATATTGGTAAACAATGTTTAAGTGTTTAGCGTGTAAACCACTTTCTTTGCACATTTGTAGTTGGTGTGTTTATTTAGCTCGGCTGCTCTTTCCCCCTAAGCGCATTTTACCACACTGCACGATTATAATTATTTTGAATACGAACTATCTCTAAGCTTCGGGCATGCTTCGCGTAGATCGGAACTAAAGCGGATTTTGAAGTGTTGAGCTAACGACACCGTGTGATTTTTCTTCTAGTGTACATGTTTCACCGACTGGTATATATAATTCTGTTGAAGAAATCAAGTCAATACTATCGCTACTATCATAATATTTTGCTTGTATTAATTAAACGTTTTTTTTCTAATGTCTAGTCGTACTCCGAGTCCGTGCCACAAGACCTCCCAAGCGGTCGAGAAGTCATGAGGATATCGGCCACTGATATCGACGACGGGAATAACTCCATAGTGCACTATAGTCTAGATTCCAACTCTCCAGATCAGGCGTACTTCTATATTGACCCGGACAACGGGGTCATATTCTTGAACAAGACTATTGATGTGAGTTTCCATCCATATCTTCATAAGAACTATTTTTAGGTATTCTTATAACTTGTGAGTCACGTAGCTAGCTAAAGCAAGCTAAGGTTTAGAAAATTTGTACACTAAAATCCTAAATAACCTTAATCCTAAATAACATTAATTCCGACCACGTATAAAATACTGGTGCTAGTGAACTCACAAAAGATAAGCTTAGTAGTAATAGTACTTTGAGTGTATCTTTTAAAAGTAGGTAATAAAATATCCACAGCATAAGCGGATAAAAACTAATCCTGAAAATACAATGTGAATTTAAAAATTAGTCTATAATATTAAAGCTAAGCCATCCTGAATTACTAACCAATTCCCTTTTGTTGTTTTATTGCAGAAAATACCTGGCTACAAGTTTCAGCTGAGTGCTATAGTGAAAGATATGGGTGATCCGCCTCAACAAAGCTCTATAACTTTGGACATCCAAGTTGTAGAATCCAACAAGAAGAGCCCATCCTTCATAGAAGTCCCAGACGAACCGATTAGATTAAAAGAAAATTATGCGGACTTCAACACGCCTATAGCTACCGTTCGGGCAATGTAAGCCTTAGTTCTAACTTTGGTAACTTAAAATCGAATCAAACTCTTATTAGAGTCTTTTAAAGTTTGAACTTGGTGATTAAACGCTTTCTTTGGTGGAACTTTTCGAAATGCTACTGTTTTAATTTGTAGCAATGTAATCGAATTCGGATTACGACTTAAGTTTGGAGATTTAGATTAAAATGGAGGTCCTTGAAAATAAATTCTCGTTTGCAGATCAAATATACCGGAGGAGAAGAAATTACAATTCGAATTAGTACAAGGACAGACAGAGCAAACGAATAAATGGCACACGTTTGTGTTGGAACCAGAAGCCGACACTGCGTATATTAAACTAGGAAACCATTTGGATTACGAAAAGATCACTGATTATACACTTACTGTTCGAATTCAGGTAAATTACAATAAATATAACTACGAAAATACTTATGAAATCTGCACTTACCCTTTCCATTAAAATATTGTTTTTTATTACACAGAACAACTACAAATTAGCAGCTGAAACTATAATCCAAATAGAAGTTGAAGATGTAAACGATAACATTCCTATATTCAGTGAAATAAGATCAGGCACTGTTCTTGAAAACGAAAGCCCTGGAACCCAAGTCATGCAAGTTCGAGCATTCGATGCCGATGGAACATCAGCTAACAATCAAGTGACCTACGAACTTGGAGACGCCTCAGACCCTTTCGCTATAGACAGTATTACTGGCAATATCACTACACTTAAGATGTTCGATCGAGAAGAGAGACGAGCTTACAATATCAAAATTATAGCAACTGATAATTCCGAATCAGCTTTGATTCCTGGTAAACATAATGCTGGTCAGCAAGTGTTCTTGATTGAGATTGCAGATAAGAATGACAATCCTCCTCATTTCACTCAAGATACGTATGTTGCTGAATCGATCGCTGAAAATGCTAATATTAATGAACTGGTCACGGTAGTTAATGCTGTTGATATTGATACAGGTAAATTTAAACTTCATTCTTTTAACTAAACATACCTTGAAATTAGAAAGATTGCACTCGTTACAAAAACAAAACGCAAAGGTGATTGTGATAAAAATTACACAGAATAAAAATTAATATCATTTCTCCTTCCTCCAACAGCATCAGTAGTAACCTACAGTATAGTCTCGGGTAACACTTACGACGCTTTTGTCATTCGAAACTTTACTGGCGAGATCCGAGTCAACAATGAGTTAGACTACGAGAACATAACCAGCTACAGCTTAGACGTCAAAGCCTTCGACGGTATTTACGAAGATTATGCTAAAGTCATCATCAATATCGAAAATTTGAATGACAATCCTCCTGTTTTCTTGGCTAATTATACTAAGACTATCGAAGAGGAGAAGCTTTATGAAGGATGCATTGTTAAGGTTAGTGTATATCGTATTAATTTAGTGACGTTACTTGGCTGTGATCAAACATATTAAAAATTAATTAAAACAAACTCACTGCTTTATAGTGAGGGCCAACTACGATCTATGATACTTATTTATTCATTTACCAGGTTGTTTACAATATCTCCAAGGTGGGGTTACCTTATAAGTAAAAAAAATACCTGTGTTTGGAAACCCCGCTCTTCCACAATAATATCATATTAGCTTATGTGTCTATTACTAGATTACAGTTTAGTATTCAAAGATTAAAATATAAGAAGTTTTTATACGCTCTACTTAAATCGATGATGGTAGACCCCTTGTGCATAAATATGAATAAGATCCTAAAGAAACCTATCTGTGTTTTGAGTGCCTGTATATGCATATAGGTCAATCATTTCCCAACACTCAATATGCGTGGAGTTGATGGAATATTACTATTATAATAGATGAAAGTCTCATAAAATTATTTCTAACTATATTTGTATCGTCACAGGTGGAAGCGTACGACCCAGACATTAAAGACAGGAGTGCGCCTCAGAACATAGTATATTCCCTAGTCAAACACGAACAGAAGGAGTACTTACAAATCGACAACGATGGCTGTCTCCGCCTAACCAAGCCGTTAGACCGTGACCAGCCGCTAGGCTTCACTAGATGGCAGATCCTTATCATGGCTGCTGACCACGGCGGCAGGTTGGGGTCGGACAGCTTGAGGTCGACGACCGAAGTCATCTTGGAGCTGACAGACATCAACGATAATGCACCGTTCTTGACTAACGTAAGTACCTGTAATAATAGATGTCGATAGTATGATTTGTAAGACACACATATTTTTTTAAGTACACGGTGATTTAAATAAAATATAATGATTATAAATCTGGTGCGGCCATTGACGTTATATAAGCCTCGAAAACAGAATTTTGATGACACAGAAATTAAACCAAAAAGGAGTTTTTAACATCGATCATTAGGAAGCTTTTTATAAATCAATGGTTCGATTTGTTTACACTCGCGTCTTGAAAGTATGCCTCACTTTGAAACCAAAAAGTATATATACTAATATTATAAAGAGGAAACATTTGTTTGTTTGTAACGAAAGTACTGCAAAACTACTGGATCCATTATAAACATTCTTTCACCAACATGAGGTGATTACACGCAGGTAAAGCCGCGCACAAGAGCTAGTATATAATACTTCCATCAAAATAAGTAATTAAGGCTATTAGCTGCTGTTCGATCGCTACTTTTAACTACCCCATTCAGGTAAATTTCTCTGAAAACGTAAAGGAACATGCAATTATACCTTGTTCCTCATTCAGATCACTTTATAGTCAATTTAAAAGTATTTCTTCCAATAAATTTCAATGAAACCATCACATTTCAGCCTTAAGCGGAAACCGTGTTTTAGTGCGTGTAATAACTTTACTTTCTTGAACGGTATTATGTCGTTTTTAGAACTTCATTAAATCATTAAGTTTATTAAGGACTTCTAAGAAATGTCCTACTAATTTATGTAAGTTTCTGTACTTCCTTGAGTTTTGCTGAAATGTTTAGACGGATTTTAATAATTATATATGTTAAATGAAGATAACGTACTTAATATAATATTCTTGCCAAGGTTTTACCTTTTTGATGAGCCGTTATGGTCATGGGGTTTGAGTAGTCGCTTGCTACTCAAGTGACAGAAGTTCGAATCCCAGCGACCTGTAGTGATGAGTTTTTCTAAAGACTTATGTGCAGTGATTTGACTCCACGTGACTACACGGTGAAGGAAACATTGTTACGAAAACTATGACTGAGAAGTAATTCAAAGACTTATAGTGCCTGACCCGGCGATAGACTCACCATCTGTCACGTTGGTTCTTAGGTAATCATCGGTGAAAAGTGGGTGTTGTTATTACAATCTCTGCCTACCCCTTCGGGGAATACAGACGTGAGAATATTTATATGTATGTATGCTTTACAGATTGGCTAAATTGTATCCCAAAAATAGCCGGGACACAGGTAATAGCACATTTGCTACCCTTAAGTCGACTTAAAACAATCTGAAAAGTTTTGTATTTTACGCGAAACGATTTATTGATTTTTGTTAACGCCTTCGTGCTCCATTGCCTTGAATTTCTTTTCCAATGAAGAAATTCAAACTAAAAGTAGATAATAGGAGTAGGGATAAAACACAGCTTCTTAAATATCAGGGGAGCCGAGTGGCATGATTAAAAGCGATTGGAGGCGGTGCGGTTCGCTGGGCCTGTCAATTTTTTATGCAAATTTCCTATCGGCTGGCGTTCAATTTCATACTTCTATACTATACATATAAGACTTTATTTTCATCTTAAATTTCTCATTTCACGTACATTCTGAATATTATATTTATGACAAATAAAAAAAAAAGTGCAGACTGTAATGTACAAGTTTTATGTCATGTTCCACGGGAACGGAATAAGAAGTATGTCCTTCCCCTGGTTCTAAGCTTCCTCCTCACCAATTTCAGTCAAATCGGTTCAGCCGTTCTAGAGTTATAAATAGTGTAACTAACACGACTTTATTACGCTGATTCGTAACAGAATTAACCAGAGCTTACAATCGCTATGCTCACACTTATAATAACAAAATAAACTATGATCAAGTATATCCGATTCAGATAACTTAGGTGAGGCTCTAAGCCTAGGCTTAATAGTTCGTAGTTTGTTTTTTAGCCGTGTTAAAAAAAAGGCGTAAGTTTCTCAATTCGACCGTATAAATATATATACATCTACTCCCTGTTAAAATAATTATATTAATTTATTCCATTTCGATGTGCAATCAGTAATTTTGAAATGAATTTGAATTATTTTTGGTTACAAAATGTATGTTCTTGATTTGCGTTCGCAAAAAAATATGGGTCGTTACTTAAATCGTGCGACTTATTAGTAGTGTAATGACCTACTTGTACTACTTACTTGTGAGATGCAAATGTCGCAGAACCAAGAATTGCTAGCTCGAGTTCTGTATTCTCAGCTGAAAAACTTAGTGTTGACATTAAAATATGCAGTCTAGCAAAAGACAATTGTAGGAGGGTAGCCGACACCGCAAGTGATTTATATTTCTTTGTTCGGTGAACTGATCAGCCGTATATCACACCACCAAGTAGACTACAGAGAGGGCTTATTGCAAATTCTGGGATCGGGGGAAGGGTATCCTTGAATACCGGATTAAGAGGAGTGTTATCTAGCTTCGTAGAATCATTTGCTCGCCGAATTTAGGGGTTCTGTCAGCGTTTATTCATTTGCCGATAATGTGGGCGCTTACCCTGCATATCCGGGTGTTCCGGGTACCTCTTACTTTTTAAAATACCTCAAATGTGAATGTGATAGGCTTCGGGTGCCTTCAGCGAGTTTATGTAGGCTTCGAAAAGGTACGGATGTAAATTCTCAAGGTAATCCCGTAACTCATTTATTTCAATGTGAGCTCATTCCCCGGGAAGTGGATTTGTCAAGGAAGTATAGCCCGATGAAAATATGCTTAGGGAATTGTTTCATTCTTAAATGGAACATAAAGTTATGGCTTGCTTCTCTGAAATTGAAAGGATTGCAGTGGGTACTCAACAAACGTTACTCTTAAATATTAATTTCACGTTGAGAAGTGATTTATGAATGAAATATAAGCATGTTTTTGTTATTATGGTAATATGCGATAAATTGTGTTATTTTATGCAGATTTGACACCATTACTTCGCGCACGTGTTTGTCTGTCTGTCGTCGTAAATCCATTTGACGAGGGTACGGAATCGAACACTAGTGTACGGAATATACTATTCTTTTTCTTTAACGTCAAAATGTTTGCTTTCCATTTATTTTGACACTAAATTAAATGTATTGCTTAACCGCAAATATATCACGGATATGGGGACAAACTTCCCATGAACTTGCGATTTGAAAGTTCCATAAACCACAATGTTGGGAAAATTTCTCGGAGCAGGCATAGGAGACCTTCAACATTATAAATCCATTAATGCAATGTCCATAGGTGCGTAGCTAATGTATCGAATCATACGTTTCATTAGCGTTAGTTCACAAAGCTTCCCATAGAAGGTAGAACTACCATTGAAAAATGTTTGATAGATATAATTAAAGTTAAAAAAAAACATATTTAGTTTTTGTGGTTGCCACTACCGCCACATCGAAGTCACTATCAGTACCCCTATCATGGATTTGCCACCGTTTTCGTAACCTATACTCGCTAGCGTCTCCGCCAATTATTAGTATGAGAAATTGTGCAGCGACTCCCAGCGGTGACATGAACCACTAAAACATCTCATACATTCGTATGAGATTTTTGCGAGTGACGCTAACGAGTATAGATTACGATAACAACCCCGTGATGGGGATACAGATGTTTTCAATATTCTATCCATGTGTCATTTAGGTTACTAAAAATAAATAAATCGACCATTTTGTCCTTTGAGCCTTGGTGGCCGTGGTATTTGACAAACGAAGCAAGTTCGAATCCCATCGGGGCTTGTACAAATTAGTTTTTCTAAACTTATGAGCAGTGATTTCACACCACGCGCTTTTCGTTGACGGTAAAAATCGTGAGAAAATGCAGATTATGTCTCATAAGTAATTCAAAGAGGTATATATAGTGCCTGAGACGGCGATGGACTCACCCTCTATCAAGTTGTCTCTTAATGTGAAACGTGGGTGTTGTTGTTACAATACTTCTGCTTACCCCTTCGGGGACCGTTCTGGGATGGCGTGAGCATATACAAACATTGTGGGTATAAGCTTATCTTCTGTAAGGGAGGTACTTTTCAAAGCTGGAATCTGTTCATTACACAGTAAAGCTATGATTTTAGGCTGCTCGTGTTTCTGAAGGGTATATTCCGAGGCGCCCTTCCTCTCTTTACGTAAAAATCCGTTGTCAATTCTTTATGCAAATCTAACACATGTGTGAGTACATACCTTTGTGCGTTCAATTTATTTATTCCAATCCTCCGGTCCTCGATTTCGTTCGGGTGGGTTAATTTCCATTTTTACATTTCTCGTGCGTGTATCGGGCGGGAATTTTGCAAATAATCTATGCTATATTTAGGTTTTTATACGTCGTAAAATTACTAATAATCATAATAAATTATATTTATTGGTGATCAATGCGTAACAGCAAGTATATAACCTAGTTATAATATATATATTCTATAAAATAGTTTCGACCACGTCGACCACAGCTTTAGTTCATGGTACCTAATCAATTTTTTAAATCAAAATCTAATTCCATGTATCATTAGCTATCTGCCAGTGAAAGTACCGTTAACACCTGTCTAGCTGTTTTGGAACATTAGCGCGAACAAACAAACAGACAGGCAGACGGAGATTTTTTTTACTGTCACTGTAAGTTTGTATTTTGTATTAATTAATCGTTACCCCCAACAGACCCAACCAGTAATATGGTACGAGAATGAACCACCCGGCCAAGTCGTGATCCTGACTGCGAAAGACTACGACTCGCCCGAAAATGGACCTCCCTTCACATTCGCTCTCAACGACTCTGCTTCTTTTGATATCCGCTCCAAATTTCATATACAAGGTAAGTCTTACTTTTTAAAATAGTTAAAAGATTATTGAAAAATATATTAAATTCGAATAAATGTTTTTAATATTTAAAATCAAAGCACTTATTGTACATGTAAAAACCAGAATGTATATTGGTCTGTTAGGTCTAATGCCTGATCTATCGCGTAAATGGTCGACCATCGTGTCTGATACGACCAGCTACGCTATAGTTCGTTTATAAAAATATCACCACTGTCACCTCAAGGTTTTGGTTTAACCTATAAAGTATTGAAATCTGTCGGTTGCATACAATCCATCCGACTGGAAAAGCTACTGGTAGCCTATAAACACAAAATGTGCAATAACCCTGGACAAAGTAACATTCGCGTTTTCTCATACTCTATTTTGAGTCGTTTCTAGTAGCGAAGCTTGAGGATAATATTACTATATCCGCAGGCCCTGGTACTCTTATTTTGTATTGAGTATAATCGAAGGGCCTGTATGAAGAAAACCCCCTACTAGCACGGCACCTTCTTAACAATATGCCCAATCTTAATTCTATATACCTAGAATTTATATACTCATGTCCTTTGATAATGTATGAGTAGATATATCATCATACTGTCAATAATACGTAAGGGGGTTATTACAAATCATCGCATAAGATAATCGTTAATTTATATTAAAATAGTTCCATATTTATTCTGTGATATGGATTTCAAAAGGGATTTCTACAAACTATGTCTAGTTTGGTCTAGTTTGTAGGAATCCCTTTTGAAATTTATGTCACAGAATAAATATTGAATAAATATGCTTTAAACCAAGTTTTGTAAAAGGTTTGAGTCTAGTTTTACTGTGTTGTGTTGAAAAATTGCAGAAATAACGGAAAATGCTGAAAAAACAATACGAAAACAATTGCTAAAATGATCAGCGCCAAGTAGAACAGCGCCAACTAAAATTAAATTGGCACTTCCAAAACAAAGTTACAGTTAGGCTTCGCGTGCCATTTATTGCATGTTAACTATACTAATTGATCGAAACTCGATTTTGGTGCTACTCGAATAAATCGAGTCGATTCGAATTGAAATAAAATTGCTTCGAAGACAAATTTAAAGTTTCTTCCCAGTTCTCACTCTACTCGTTGAAATTTGTGTTTGAAAAGCCCTTTGTTGGTGCGGTTAAATAGATTATTCCATTACTTAAATGTTGTTAACGTTTTGAGTACTCTATGGGGTTTGAGGTTAGAACGATCATATTAGGTTATTTTGGTGTGGACAGTATTGCTTTGGTACTCACACCTCCGCACAAAGGTTTCTAAAGGGCAGACAAAGGTCCCACATTACACCTACCAGTCTTACCACACAGGTTCTTCAACTGTTTTAGTTGCTTACTATCTGGATTGATTGATATTTGTCTGTATGTCGTCATAGTTATTTAGTAAATTATTCGTATGGGCTCAAAATTAACAGGTCGGCGACAACTCTTGGACTCACAGTTGAATTTATCCTTCACAGTAAAAGTAACCTTCCGAATCTGATGGAACTATTTATAATTATGTAAAATATTTTTTTTATGTCATTCATAAATATATTTTTGGGAAATTTAATCTTCAATCAATTCAATCAATATTCTTATGATTGATGAGTCATTCTGCAGAACTAGGATAAATACCATTCCATATGTACGGCAATAACATAAATGAGGCACGTCACATAAGTCATTCCCATACTTCCATCGCATACATATCTACAAGCGAATCTTATAATCAGGGGGCTTTTATTAAATGATATAATTATTTTCCAGGAAACATTCTGTCCACCTTAGTGTCCTTCGACCGCGAGCAGAGGAAGGAGTACAGAATACCAGTTGCGATAACTGACTCCGGATCGCCGCGGTTGACAGGCGTCTCCATCCTCCACGTGGTCATAGGTGACAGAAATGACAACCCTATGGCGCCGGGACACAGCGACATATTCGTCTATAACTACAAGGTAATAGAGCTTACTTTTGCTTGATCAATAATATTTTTCAAGGATGTGTTATCGAGACAATATTTTTGCAATACAATGCTTTTTTTCTTTTTTTGTAATGCGTCACTGATTAATTCAACGATTGAACTTTTATTCCATTTTTTAACTAATTACAAAATTTTAAAAATTAGGTTAGCAGTTCCAATCAACATTTTTAACGCTTGCAACACAAATATTTGAAATCAGCAACACTTCCACCCCGTTTTGAATACAAATTCATAGCGTAATTGAGTGGGCGTGTTGACTGAGCAATCTTTACTTGAAATGGTCCCTTGTACAAACATCTCTGGAGATAAAAGCACGCATTATTATATCGCTCTTGCGGTGAAGTAAGGGACGGGGTCTATAAATAAATCCTTTAAAAGTAAATTGTCCTTAAGCGTACGGTGTCTACCTATATCAAGACCAATTACATTCCCCAAAGAACACAAATGCCCCGTAAAAGGAACAGATTTTCTGATCCCTCGGGAATTACATACTCGCCTTTGTCACAAAGGAACTCAATATCGTTTAGCATCTAATAGTTTCCTGAATGGTTTATCTAATTTGAATTTTTCGTTTGAATATGGAATTAAACGAATTTATTTTATTTTTTAAATTTGTTTCGTCTACTATCCAGTACCATAAAGCTTGTTTTTATTTGTGATCGACATTCTCGAGTGCTTTTGAATAAAAATGTATTATTAGGTTTTTTTCTGAATTTTTTTAAGAAGTTTCATTCACTTTTGTTTTTTATATACTATGTGGTTTTGTTGTTGCAAAATCCATATTTTCTCGATATTAGGAAAAGGTCGTAAAAAATAATATGTTTTAAAGGAATATACAATATAACCTACGTTTTGTTATAAATCGTGTTTAACTCTAAATTATGTTTTAATGCTATCAGACGGAAGCATACTTCAACGAAATATACAGTTGGAGATATTATGTGAGTATTTTTATGTCGAATTTTCTTTTTTTTTCTAATCTGTGGCTGATCTCTATTGTTTTCTTGCCGTTTTCGAGCACTTGTACTGGATGGGGACTTGTGGTCGTGTCTTTTTTTTGGTGCTGTGTTGTGATTATATTCTGGCATTTGTTTTTTTTACGTGACTCTCCAGTTTATTTCTGCTATCCTGGTACAATTTTACAGACTTTCAAAATGTTGTATCGTATTTTTGTTCTATTTTGCGTTATTAATGTCTATGGGAAGTTAATGATTCGAATACATATTTATAAGAGGTTAGAAATATCGAATGACTGATAATAATCGTACCAAACCGTTTGCAGATTAGTTAAAATAATGTTAATGCGTAAGTGCTAATTATATAGTGAAATTTGATGCGCTTATTGTTAAAATCTGATTCGGCCACCATCCTATTTAAGCATCTGCTATAACAATATCGTTATAATCTACTACTAATTTTAACTAGCCTGCAATACCTAAGTTACAATACTGGTGTTCTGTAAATTGAATGTTATTTAGGTTATTTGTTGATTATTTTAAAAGCTTATATTTCCGTCGGTAATAGCGTTTTTTGAATCAAGAACCTTTAATTTTTTAAATCCCTTTTCAATGATATGAGAAAGGTCACAAAACGGGTTTTATCCTAAAGTGTTTGACATGCAGGGGTTAACACGCAAATAAACTCAAAAATACTTTTCTGCACTTGTCAGAAATCTTTATGCATCATATACAGGGCCAAGTATCTTGTTTATTAGTTGAGACAAATTCTTAAGCTCTTCCATTATACAATTTGTATTCAGCGGCGCGTCTTAAAAAGCATGAAATATGAAAACGTCTCCGCAACACGGATTCATTGCTCTTTGTATCGCAGCCGTAAACAATTTTACGATTTTTCATTGTAGACGCGACATTATTACCAAATTAGACACTTTACTGTCAGTTACTGAAGTTCGTTCACTTTACTCGGTGTTCGTCTGTTCTGCCATTGCCATTTCAATTATTAGTCAATGTCAAAGTGACGTTGCAGATGATTGTCACTTTTGACATTTCATTTAACATTATTTACAAATGAGTCAGCTGTACTTTGGAAAGTGTTGGGTTATGCGAGTACTAGTAGATATTTATCATTAATTTAAAAAACTTTAATTTTTTTTAGATAATAAAAAAAAAGTAATGGTAATAATTATTTTTTTTAAACATCCGTAACGCATATATTTTTTGCACACCTGACACCAAGGCTTTTGGTTAGCATTCTGGAATGAATAATTAAGGTAGCCGATACAACCTGTAAACCTAAATGATAATGCCTGTATTTAATAATAGTATATGGCGGTTAAAATGTTAATTTTGCGCTTTACTGAAACGATGGGAGTGGGTTTAGTGTTGTGTGTGTAGGTACGTATAATCGTATAAAGAGAGATTACGTCGGAAGAGCACTTTTTACTGCCCTGCCCTGATTCCTCAAGTTACGACGGTGGGTAAGGGGATGAACGTACCATATTTTATATTACTACGACTGCATAATTCTAACTTTGTAAATGAAAGAGTAATAAAGTGTACACAAGCCCATCATCTTGTAATTTTGCTCTTTTGTTAGGTTAATATATTATCTTTTTAAGAGATATTTTAACAGTCCTTTCGTCATAATAACGGTTACGTAAAACGCTAAGTTAGTACATGAACAGTGAAACGATTTAGAAATTAAAGTTGTGTATATATAATTATAACTTGCACAAACTGAAACTGCGATCATTTATATTGTCTTTCTCTCTGAAGATATTTCAATATCTGTGAGTAAAAAGAGTACAATGTTGACTAGTGATTCATAGCTGCGAGCGAACTGAACTCATAATGAAGCCGGACTTCACCGCAAATATATACTGGAGTAGGCGCTTTGCCATTGTTGCAATGGTATATAGTAATGCTAACAGGGGGCATACATTGATTTAAACAGAGCGATTATTAATTCTAAGCTTCTTTGAAGTACATTTTTGTACTGTAAAATTAAACGTTTCTGAACACCCCCTTACTGTAAATATATTAACAATTGACAAAGCTCAGTGGTTGCCTGGATAATCAGTCTACCCAGGACAAACACGTGGACGATGTCTCCGTCGAACACTACTGTCTATCTGTAGTGTGCGACAGAGAACGCTCTACGATGCCGAAATCAGCCGATTATCTACTATTTGAGGTCGAAGTGCAATATATATCGCCGGTTACTGTTTGTTTTACAAACTCTCTGTGGCGAAATAGAAGCTTAAAAGCATAGTAAAAGTAAACACGAAGCAAATGAAACAAATCAATAAGTAAGTAACGTGAACACAAAAAGTATTCGGTAGTAAAGTGCCCTTGCCTATAAATCAAACTTAATTTATTAAGAGTGCGTCGGATTACCTTATTTTTATGTCGGTTTGTTTGCCCTGGCTATAACGAATACGTTGAATACGTCAGCGCATTCACAATTCATATGTTCTTTCATTTTACTTCATACAAATGAGAGGGTGGATATTTACTTTTTGGGGATTTGTTTACCAACCAATTTTCTGAGGATGTACATACGTTGTCAATCTTCCTAGCTAGATAATTTATATGGATAAATAAATGTAAGTGCTGTGTAGTAATATGCTCACGCCATGCTTAAATAACTTGATGAGTGAGCTCTTAGATGTAGCTATCCAATAAGAAAGGATTTTGCAAAATTCTGCCTTTATACGACATATGCTCACGCCTGTATTCCCTGAAGGGGTAGGGAGAGGTGTTGTTATCACAACACCCACTTTTCACCGAATTTGATTAAGTGCCAACGTGACAGATGGTGAGTCTCCGAATCGCCGTCTAAAACACTATACATACGTCTTTGATTTGCTTCTCAGAAATATGCAGGTTTCCTCACGATGTTTTCCTTCACCGTAAAGCACGTGGTGTGAAATCACTGTACATAAGTTTTTTTTTTAGAAAAACTTATTGGTACAGGCCCCGCTGCCTTTTTTTATGTGGGTGAAAAAGGCTTTAAAACATTGTACGTGAAATCTTACTCAGGTGAAACTGCAGGCGGTAGCTAGTTTGAAATACAGTCTAAAGTAAAAGAAAAAAAACTTTACTTTCATCGCTTAGTCAAATGACTTACTTTACCAAAACTCGCCGGTTTAGTGGTTAAGTTTAAACGGGTCTCGATGTCCTTCGTCCCGCATTCGTTTTAACGACAGCCTTACTACGTTTACACTAAGCCGGGATTGTGTCAAAAACTTCTACATTTTGTGCTTCTATTCGGAAACTTTCTCGCCCAAAACCGATTGGGTTTGTAATAGATTTGTCACCGACGATCTTTAGGGAACCAACTTTTCTGATTGTTCTATTCATTCGAAGTCGTTCATTGTGACTGTTAAGCTTTATGCTGAAGAGAATCTGCATACGAGACGAGGAATTAACATGAGCAGACCACATTTTTTTTAACGTGGAGACTCCGGTCACCAACAGACTCGCACCGACTAAACTCCAAGGTGTTTCTCCAGAGTGCCTAGGGCGAGTCTTCTTAAAATCGCCGTCACAAGTCACCGCGTTGACGTAAACGCAGATTTGTATGGGATCGAAATAGCGCCATCTGTCACCCCCAGATGGCAGTGAAAAACTCGCACTAGGTCTTCTGGTCGCTATTTAAGGGACACGTGTTTCACCGTAACCCCCGCAGCGACTCGACTGGCTTTACAGACCCCTCCTTCGACCGAATTGCAGACCTAGAAAAATACGATGGACATGTTGGAATTGAAAATGTTATCTATATTACGTTTATGTGGCACAGCATACTTCTAGAAGCTGCATAAGTCCCGTATGAGACTGTATCAGACAATTTTAACATCAGTGCTCTGATTCTCGTAAAACAAATAATCGAATAAAGACATTATAGAAATCATCTTCCGATGTGGTATTCACGTGAACCGATGACGTAATTCGATAGGACTTCAACTCAATAGAACGATTTCCTGACGACGACTGAACTGTTCCATTTTTTCTTTGATATAATGAATATGAAATCACTGTCAACGACTTTCATTACTTGAATCGGGTTACATCACTTTATTGGTGTACGTTTGAGTAGAAATTATAAGGATGATAACCAACTGACTTTAGCTATATAGAAGGTTAGGCAAAAAAATAAGTCATTTTAAAATTGTCAGATGACGTCATTGGTAATTAAATTATTGCTAAAGTGTAACGTTTTCGTAAAAAAAATTACATTGACAACAAAATTTGCCTATTGACAGCCTAATTTAGTGCAATGTATGTCATCGTCTCATTGGCCTTAAGCATTCAACAACTTTTATCGTGCAACCGAGCTTAAGGCACATGCAAAGCGTTCCATAAAGCGTCGTAGAGCGACTATAATAATATTGTTGAAAAGTGGCTGTTGTAACACCTTGGCGTGGAAATAAGATAAAAATAGTTGATATTACAATTTGCTTCCAAGCTTTCATATCCAATAACAGTAACTAAATGAATCGGAAAATTAACGCAGCGTACCTCCACTTTGCCCGAACGAAATTACTTTAATTACTTATAATGGATATATGGATTGGGGTTATTATATAGAGGAAATCGTTTTACGGCCGGTAAATAGTGCACAGATGGTTAATTAATCGTTAAATTTGGCTATTTATAAAGCTTTATGAAATATGATGCGTGCTCTTAAACATCAGAACTTTACAGAGTTAATTACGAAACATTGATATTCATTTCGTATATTTTATTGAAAAATAAACAATTTACCAAACTGGCTATAATTATGATGAGGTCTATAAGATGGGTAAGACTGTCTTTTCAACTACAATAAGTATTTGGTTAGGAATTAAAAAAAATATAATTTTCGCTTATCTGTGTCACGTTCAGATTCTACCATAGACAATATCCTTCAATACGGCAGGAAATATCACCTTATGCAACCAAAATTTGTATTGAAGAATGAGTGAGGCATGTCTCCGCTGAAATGCCACCTCAGTACCCCTATCACGGGTTTGCCACCGTTTTTGTAATCTATAAGTACTCGCTAGCGTTTCCGTCGAATATTTGTATGAGAAATTGTGCAGCGACTCCCAGCGGTGACGCGAAGAACTAAAATATCTCATACAAATATTGCGAAGGACGCTAGCGAGTATAGATTACAAAAACGGTGACAAACCCGTGATAGGGGTACAGTTTATTGTTTTTCCATAAAAGCTTCCGTGCCGGTAGTAAACTCTAGCGAGCGATTTACACATCCAAACTTAGGTATTCATGGAATAGCTTATTTGGAGTCGTGTGCTGGAATATATTAGCTTAATTCTGTTTTGATACTCGTCATAAACCGAAAGACTTGTGAGTGTAAGTAGCGATACTAGCGATCAGTGAGTGTGCTACGTTTTATGCCTTTGAGAATATATGTATCCTATTCTATATTGTGATATTTTTTTTGAGTGACAGAGATGGATTATATTTTACAAAGGCAGTCGTAACTTTAGTAATATGTCGACTCTTGACTTCTTCAGTCTAACCTTTCGAGAAGACTTTTGAAGGTTGTATTTTTGTGTCTGTATGTGTATGTTACTATATGTATTTATAATTTTCATTATAAAATTCACTCAAATCTAACCCGCAAAAGCCGACCTAAATTTCAAGCGGTTATATGAATGTTTTTCTTTGGAACACTTTGGAATTGGAATTTTGGACTTTCTTACTACGAAACCATGTAATATTTTTCTATTACCTCCAACAGTGCCTCCCGGTTTAACCCGTGTAGGATAAGCAATAAAAACTATTTGTTGCTTCGCTCCTATTTGTCGCGTGATGTTAAAAAGCTTGAAACCTTCCTCGATTAGTTAATAATTCGTCAAAAAAATTTCAATTCAAAACAGTTATTAAATCTAGTGCGTTTGAAACAAACAAACAAACACATAAGCTTTTTAATATTACTACTTATACTTCATCGTGTTATTATTTTTAACCAGGGCGAAGCACCAGACACGGAGATCGGGCGAGTGTTCGTCGACGACCCAGACGATTGGGACCTGCCAGACAAGAGATTCATGTGGCTTCCCTCGTACGAACAGAGGAGCCCTTACTTCGACGTACATAGCAACACTGGCATGATCACCATGAAGGAGGGAACACCGAACGGCACATATTTACTGAGGTTTAATGTAAGTATTATACATAATAAATGCATTGTAAGTATGTCACGTTGGCGCTTAATCATGTTCGGTGAAAAGTGGGTGTCGTTATTACAATAACTCTGCTTACCCTTTTGGGGAATACAGGGGTGATCATAAATGTATGTATGTATGTGTGCACTTTTTCCCTCGCAATAATTAAAGTATTGTATCCAAAAAACGTGAAACATATTCGTTTGTCTGTTTGCTCCTGTTATTCTTACAAGACCAGGGGCATTAGCTCTTATTGCAATGTTAGTTCAGCTGTGCGACAGTGACAGACTTATACACGTCATATACACCTGTCTCATAAGAGTAAATTTATCATTGCAATAAGAGGTCACGGTAAGGCCCCTGACCGATTATGAGGTAGTTGATGTTATAAGTAGACCTCCACTTTAACGCGTTCACTGCTAACGACGCGTATGTGCGTCCAACTGTTAGAGAATTTACGAAGAAGTTGAAATGTTAGCAATGAATGTGTTAAGGTAGTTGATGTTAAGTGGTGACTTATGTTAATTATACATAATTTTCTGAAGTCCATGAAACTAACCACTAGTTGGATACGATTTTTAAGACCATAATTTTAGCTCATTTATGTATTTTGCTACGAATATATTTATTATCCTTCTACAACTGCCTTGTTGGTCTAGTGGTCGCAAGTGGAACTGTGGAACTCGAGGTCCTGGGCTCGATTCCCTGGTCGGACAAAGTGTGTTGGGTTTTAACATCTGTAATTTCCCACTAACAACTCGGACTCTGGATTAGTGTCCGGTAAATGTCAATAGACTTGCCCCTCTGTTTAAAAGGGATTTAAATCATATCTGGTGAAATTTGGGTATACCTACTATATGTACAGAAGTGAACACTTGTATATACTTTCTTTCGTTTAGGCTAAACAAGTTGTAATATTTTCAGGTAACTGAAGAGAAGGAGCCGCTGGTACCATTCCACTGGGTGGAAGCGACTGTGAATGTCACCATCAAGGAGATCCCTGAGGAAGCCGTGGACAAGTCTGGCTCCATTCGCTTCGTCAACATCACTGCTGAGGAGTTCATTGTTCCCGAGGATGATGTGAGTGTCATTACTCTCCATTTTTACATATATATATAAATTTGAGAGTGACAACCCTCACGCTCGATTAAGAAAGTTCTTATTCCAAAAAAAAAATCTTCATGCTACTAGTACAGGTCCCTTCACGAGTTAAGAACGAGTACCTCTGAATGCGCTAGTAATTTTATAAATCTGTCCTTGTCTATGTGTGGCGCGAGGCGAATAAAAACATGCGCAGTATCCCCACTATTTTTCTCTGTGCGTTTTTTTTCCTGACGGGAACTGTAAGCTCATATTTATTCTGTGGCAGAGCCTCACTTACTGTAAACGTACGTAATATACCAGTAATGTATGGAGGCTCGTGTGAAATGTTTGTGTATGTGGACCTTGGCCTAGTGAGGTCGCAAAATATCCGAGTAGTTTACGACTTGAGTTACGAGTAATTGGGCCCGTATGTGTAGTGTGGCATTGTGCCGCGACGAGTTTACAGAGCTCTGGGGATATGACTCGCTAATTAGTCCAAGTTGGGGCAACAATTAAGATTCGCGTGCAGAGATATTGTTTCTTAGGGTTCCGCATCTAAAGGATAAAAAACGGGACCCAATTACTTATTAAGACTTTGCTGCCCATCTGTTCGTTTGTCACCAGGCTTCTCATGAACCGTGATAGATAGACAATTGAAATTTCGCGTTGTCGCTAAATTTAATCACAGCAAATCACAGCAAATCACAGCTAATACTAAATAACATAACAAAAATAGAAGAAGAATAAATATTTAAGGGGTACAAAACAAGTGTTTTCTTTGCCAGTTTTATAATACGGAACACTTTCGAGTGCTAGTTCTACTCGTATCTGGCCGGTTTATATGGTAACTAGCCTCCGTCGGCGTCTCCGCCCGCATCCTACCTAAACGTATGTCACAGAACTGCTTCGTCTACCTACAATGAAAAACTTCGTAGAACATTATCTCCCTAGCCTTATTCCATACATTGTTGGGGTCGGCACTTGATTCAACCCGATGTGGCTGATCACCTGATTTTTGTACGTAGCGACTGCCTTCTGACCAAAATCTGTGATCTGGGTTAAACCAGTTGCCAGACTATTTTTTAGGCCTCCGACCGACCTGTTACGGTGGGCAAAGATGATAAATTGGCAACCGGGACCGACGGCTTATCGTGCTCTCACGGCACGGAGGGAACTCGGGCGGTCACTCATCCAATTACTGGCTAGGGTTGCTTAACTTCGCTGATCGTATGATATGCGCAATAGCAACTGTGACGAGCTCCTCGAACTTCATAGCACAAGATAAAATTAACGTTTGAAAACAAATATTCTAATGTACATCTCTTTCCTACAGGGTACGAGTAAAAAGGACAAACTACACCGTCGGTTGTCAGAGCTTTATAATACTTCAATGGACAACGTGGATGTCTTCACAGTACTAAACAAACAGACGGTCAAAGATGCATTCTTGGACGTACGGTTTTCAGCGCATGGCTCACCTTATTACCCTGCTGAGAAGCTGGATAGCATGGCCATTGGAATACAGGAAAAGGTATTATATTTTGTATACCTTTAGCTTTCATTTCACTGCACCAAAATATGGACTTGATATGTGACAATGTCGACGTATTCCAGTGCGTATTAATGCGGCTCAAAGTATGTTGGTACTTCTATGGGTTGTGGATTAATTCGAAAGATGGCGTATCCACACATTTCAAGACACACTAAAACGCAACAATTTTGATGAATAAGCCTACATTTAAGATTATACAACTGGAATTAAGGGAACTGATCCAAATATTATGTAAATTTAATGATGTATTATGCACTTCATTCATAAAATAGGTGTTGTAACGCCTCTACCCTACCCCTCCAGGGACCCTTTATTTAGTACATTTATTGATGGTATAAATAAACAACAAATGTTGACGAAGAGACGAAACGCAAATTCAACTTTTCAGTTCGCCCTAAAGGCCTCATTACAGCTATAGGCAAAATAATTTGATCAATTTAAACTCTTTGCAGTTGGAAGAAGAGCTGCAAGCGAAGATTTACATGGTGAAAATAGACGAGTGTCTGATAGAGAAGGAGCAGTGCGAGGATTCGTGTCGGAACGTACTGATGAAGAACAACGTACCTCTGTCTGTGTACACTAACACCACCAGCTTCGTAGGCGTCTCTGCGAGGGTTGAGTCCGAATGTACTTGTGATGTTGAGGAGCCGTTGGTCTGCTTGAATGGAGGTAAGGTTTATTTTTACTAGATGTGTTAAAGTAAAAAGGTGGGGGCCGTGTGCTTTGCGCAGTCGTCTTCTACGCAAGCGACGCAAGTTCGAATCCCAATGGTTCGAGTCAAACTTATGTTTAGTGATTTCACACCACGCGTTTTACGGTGAAGGAAAACATCGTGAGAAAACCTGCATAAGTCTGAGAATTATTTCAAAAGCGTATGTGTAGTGCCTGAGACGGCGATAGACTCACCATCTGTAGCGTTGGCACTTAATCATCTTTGGTTAAAAGTGGGTGTTATTACAACACCTCTGCGTACCTCTTCGGGAAATACAGGCGTGAGCATATGTATGTAAACGTACTCATATGTGTTCGTTACTATAGCAATTTATTTATGTATTTATAAATGTATGAATTAGAACAGCTAAAAGCCAATTACACTAATTAAGAGTAATATATACAATATCCATTCATTCGTTCCCCTCACAATACTCCAAGCATACTGACATTATCTGCAATTCATCCGCGAACACATCACAATCAGGGTTGGAGACCAAGAGAGCGTTGAGAGTGTTGAGAGCGGAGAGAGTGCGGGGGACTGTGGAACTTGTACCCACTATAAATAAACTGTGTCTCCGGCCGCGTATGTAGTTGTTAGGAACAAATATCCTAGACAATCCTTCATGCAGTTCCGGAGCATCTGATTTTCCATGTAGGACCTTGCACATGGTTTTACCTTGGTCAAAGTTCCTCCTATCCTCAAGGGAATTATAACCCAAAGAGCCTAGAAGAAGCAACATGTACGCGTTACCTTCGTATCGTTACCACCATGACCGAAATTCGGTAGGGGATCATTATTATACTAGATGGCGTAGTAGCCAGTATGGATACATATATATGGTTGCCTGCACAGATATTTGGATTCTACTAGGTAACGTCACAAACAAACATACAGTCCGCCTGATGGTAAGCTGACATTGAATAATTTAGAATATAAAAATCATACCAACACTATCTCTAAGTAATAAAGACATGAAATGAATAATCCACATGAAAATTAATTGTTAGTTGCTCCATCATTATAACTAAGTACTAAGGTACTGAGTCTTTGTACTGAAATAAATTAAAATTTCTATGAAATGAAATAATGTAAAGAAGAATAAATTAGGATTTGAAATTAATTTTGCAAAGATACAAGATATTAAGACAAAACCCCACTTGTATACGTTTTATGAGAAAATGTACACAATGTTTTGATATTCGAGCGAATTACTAAGGAAAATAGAGGCTAGATTCTTCTCATTTCACTAGTCCAATAAGGCGTAGAATTTATCTACGTTTAATATACGACCCAAGTGAACATGTATTAAGGTCGCTTTTGTAAACTACAATAATGTTGAAGAAATTAGGGCCAATACAGCCCGGTTTAAATCGTGTAAAGTGAAATTTATTTCTAGAGCTCGCGGTTCATTTTCTGTTTGTTTTCAGCTTTACGAACTTGTATATAACTAAAACGTGATCGTTTTTATTTTACCAATGATATTCGTAGCAGGGAATATATTGCATACATTAAACAAATAAATAAATTAAAAGACCCAATTTGTGATCAAAATAACAGTTTATTAGTAAAAAAAAATATGTTATTGTTTGTTTGTCTATGCCCAAGCTACCAAAAAGCTTTAATGTTCATTTTTAAAATAAAATATCTATATAGTTTTCCAAGCGTAGTTTTAAACCACAACTCAGCTTGGCCTTCTTATATTTTTATTCCAAATACAGAATATATTTTGAACAAAATACGGAACTTTCAACAATATGAGAATACTCTCGTGATTTTCCACCACCCAATGTTGATCCAAGTTAAGCCTCTGTTCACAAATAACTTATACCATTGTTCACAGGTACACCGTTCGCGGACAAGTGCGAATGCCCGGAAGGCTTGTTAGGGCCGCATTGTGAACAAACCTCCATAGGCTTCCACGGGGATGGGTGGGCGATGTACTCCTCCCCGCCGGCTTGCCACGAGGGTCACGTGACCTTGACTGTGACCTCACACTCCAGGAACAGCCTTATTTTCTATGTGGGGCCCTTGAAACACAATCCGCTGTTGGATGTTCAAGGTAACAATACTTTTTGACAAAGTATAAAATTTTTTTTAAGGAAAGTGAATCAGAAATTTTATTTTTCCAACATTCAGACGCAGTTTCTTAAGCCAAAAGAAGTAAGGTATCTAAATATTATTAACTACAGACAACATAAATTAACCTACAAATTGATAAGAGAGAAATATTAAGAAACATTATTAACAGTTTATGATGAGGCATTATAATAGACATACGTATGAGTATTTTTGCCTTTACAAAGTTTTGTTTATACAATTTACAAAAATGCCGTCGTTACTTTATAGAATATTTTACTCATCTCATGTGTTTTAAATTTGACAAAGGAATGTTTAATTATTGGTATAGAAATATACATTTCTCCAACTATTACTTCCCTTTCTGAATAAACTGTATAAGCTCAACATAGGTGTTAATTTTCCTTGACATGAGGCAGCACTGTATTTTCAGTATTAGATGCAAGGTAAAGTTACAGTTCCCCAATCAATTGCCCTTGCAATTGAGTGGTACACCAAATATTTCTGCTGTCGCATGCCAAATTGCCAATCTGGCTAAGTACAGCGTACTTGACTTTATACAATTTATGTTAACTTAACTTGGCACCGTTATCAAATAAAAATGCTCAACTTATGTACATAATTTGGGTTAAGTTTCCTCGAGTTTATAAAAAAGCCGTTTGGAGCCATGGTGGCCTTGAGGTCAGGATGCAAGTTCGAATCCCAACGGGGTATCAATGAGTTTTTAAAACCTGTGTACAGTGATTTCACACCACGTGCTTGTCGGTGAAGGAAAACATCGTGAGAAAACCTGCATATTTCTGAGAAGTAATTCAAAGGCGTATGTATAGTGTCTGAGACGGCGATAGACTCACCATCAGTCAAGTTGGCAGTTAATTAACTTCGATGCAAAGTTGGTGTTATTATTACAAAACCTCTGCCTACCCCCTCGGGCAATGCAGGAGGCGAGAGAATATGTATGCGTATTTATGTTATTAAATAGGTTTGTTAAAATTATCGTAGAGTGCATTTGATAATAATCGTCTTCTTTTTATATCTTAGGCCTTCTCTTTGACCTCCTTATACGTCATGTATCAGGTAAAAGATATAAAATTATGTTGAAGGACGTTTTCAATCTGTCGATAAATCATAATTAAGTTAAAATCCTCATTAATATTCGGTCGAGAAATCCGCAAAATAGAATGTCTATCTCTCGTCTATGTCGCAGTCGCCTCAAGGATACGGCGTCTTTCGTGGTTTGCTTAAGTAGGCATTTCTCACGAGGTAAAATTACATGAGGGCGTTTATGACCTACGTATTTCATTGGACAATGCCGAGTTTTTTTACATATTTAGGACGAGGATCAGTAGGCCTAAATAGGCCACTTTGGGAGAATCATAATGTGATCCGTAATATGATTCATCATCGAATTGACAAAATGGGCACTTAGGTGCAATTCATGATTAATATTTCGCAATTCACCTGTTTCACATTTTCCTATGAAGATTCTTAAAATGGTCCACAAAATATGAATTGCTTTTGTGATAAATAGTATCACAAAAAGTTAGTTAGGTACTAACATCTACAATTATTGTAATCATACGTGAATCATAATATGAATTATACCTAAGTGATGTTTTGTCATTTCGATGATGAATCATATTCGGATCACATGATTCTCCCAAAGTGGTCTTTTTAGACCTACAGATACTGATTACACTCCTGAAAGATGTCCATCGTTTATTCTGACATACTGTGCATATTACAAAAAAAAACTGGCGTATTGCAGAATAAGCGCTTTCATTTGTATAGCGCAGATCGATAAAATAAAGCGAAGCGAGCGAACTAACTAGCATTCGACTTTTGAATAACAATGCTGCCAACAATGAATATGTCACAACGGATTGGCGTAACTACATGAGTAATGATTTCCTTACCAACTCACAATGGACGCCTATTCCGGGCGAAAATGCCGCTTTTTATTTTCTACTTCGGACTCTGGCGGGATTAGTGTTGTTACTACTAGCTTTATCGATATTTTGTTATTGAATATTGTAAAATATGCTCACGACGTCATCCCATAAGGGTCCCCGAAGGGATAAGCAGGTGATGTAAATACAGCACCCACATTTGACCAAATATGAATAAGTGCCAACGTGACAGAGGTGAGTCCATCGCCGTCTCAGGCACTATACATACGTCTTTGAATTACTTCTGACACACTTGAATATTGTTTTTTTTGTTATAGTTTCAAATTTAATTATTTAATTTTTTTAAATCCCTGATTTATTTGCATTGTAGTATATCTTGTTATCACAAGCTTATGAAAGCTTACGAAAAAAACATGACACAATTTCCCAACTTTTAAAGTCTTGCATTTTTTGCATAGAATGTACAAAAAAATATTACCCTAAAATGTACATTTGTTGTTATATGATCATACTGCCATCGTAAATTAAATCTAGAAGCTTATGGCTATTAAAGTATTACTAAGATTACACGCCAGACTTTCTAATCCTTTACGTGCATTTACTTAACATTGTAAATAAACAAATACATTACTCAGTGTTGTTAGCGGTCTAAAGTTTATATTACATCGACAATTTAGGTATCGACTTTTGCCGCCTCTCGAGAAGGCGTAACGAAAACACTCAAAAAAAACTTTGAACGTAACTGCATTTGTGAAAATTAGTTACATACGAAAAGCTATTGTGCTTTAACATCATGTCCAATAGTCTGATGGAGTGTGTAATGATTTTTTAATGATCACGTAATGACTGACAGGCGTGTTCGTGATGATTTATGGACATCGTCATCGCGTGATAGGTTCCAAATTATGACTACACCTTATAATTCTTTGATTACGTACAATATTATTTAGGCATTGTTGTGGCTTTCTTGTTTATGTATAGTTAATACCACCTGTACTTCATTTCTAGCGTTTGTTATTACTAGTAACGTCAGCAATATGCCTGTGAAAGTCCCGTTAAATTCGGTCAAGCCTTTTCAGTAATTAGATGGAACAAACATACAGACTGACAAACGGAAAAAAACTTTAAAAATATTTCCTTATGTTAGTAAGTATGTAATTACGTTAAGTATGTACGTATATTTTCAATTCTGTTTAGTTAAAAGCTGTTACTTTGGAATTAAAATCAGACAGTTAAATGTGTATTTAGTATATATAATCAACAAGGCTAGATACATAGAAGATATAAGAGGTATCTAAAACGCTTTAAGCCTATTTCGTTCAACAATTATAATCAGTGTGGTCATAAGTTACATAATATAGGTATGTAACTTATGACCACACTGGGTGGCTGTCTTACACCTGATAAAACACTCAAATTTAATATCCCTTATTTCAAAATATTGTTCAAACGAAGACTAGGCTAAATTCGGACTAAGACTATGTACATCTCTTTTTAAATCCGTATCAGACAGAGAAATGTAGTTATTTTTAAACTAAGGACTATCTTAGACTATGCATATTCGTAATAAGGGGGTATCTTTCTGAAACGGGGTGCTTATTTATTTATTTATTCAATAATTAGAACGGCATACAATGCCAATTACACTAATCTGATACAGGTAATGCAATATACAAATAAAATATAATATAAAAAATAAAAACTAAAAATAAAATATTAATGTTCATCCTTTCTAGCAGAACACCATGCACTCTAACAATAGCTTGTTCCATCAATCATCAAACACATCTACAGTAGGGTTAGACTCCAGGAGAGCATTGAGTGCAGTCAACGAGCGAGGTATGGGGGACTTATATATCAGCCAGTCAGGACTTTGCAGTCGCTGGTATCATGCGCCGACCTGAACAATGTATGGGATCTAGTGTTACAACCACATTAACAAGGTACATTTTGTCAACAGATTTCATGTCCCTGGAGCTCGTAGAAGGCTTCCCTGTGTTACTAGTGAACTACGGTTCTGGAACAACGAGACTCAATAACAGCGTAGTCCAGGTGGCGGATGGGAAGCCTCATCTGATCGAAATAGTTCTCATGAGGAGTTCCATCGAGATGTTTGTGGATCGGTGCAAGTTGTCTACTTGCATGAGCCTTGCTGCACCAACGGGGCCAAGGGAGATTTTGAACGGTGAGATATTCTCTATTTACTATGTACACTACTACTATAAAGAGGAAAGATTTGTATGTTTGTAGTGAATTAACTCAAAAGGTAATGTGCCGATTTCAAAAAAAAATCACCCTTGGATAGCTACATGATTAGCGAGTAACATAGGTTTTATTTTAACGCCGTACTCCCACGGGAACGGGAACTGCGAAGGAGAAACCGCGTGACGTCCGCTAGTTTTGATATAATACAGCGAGCAGATGGCGGCTCATGAACTGCAAAAAATAGAGAAGGAAAAAATCGAAACATGAGAAATCAGTTGGCAGAGCCACTGCACGGTTTGCAAAGGTCGTGGGTTCGAGTCTCGCCTCGTTTTCGTGTTTTACCTTACCATTTTAGAATTACGGAAGGTTCGATATTCACCCCTACCGCGAAATTAGTGGTGAATGGAAATAAAGTAAGGAAACCTGCTGAAAACAATGTTATATGTAAATATCTTGTAATTTCTTCAAAATGTTCTATACTAGGTAGCATATATCGCTCGATTGCCTTATAATTTACTTTCTTGAAATTATTTTCATTTATTTATTTGCTATGCCTACAGTTCCAAATGCAAACATCATACCCATGAGTAACGCAAACGCCTGTGCAAACACGTGTACCTACCTAATAAGTATTCATAAAGAACGTCCGAAATAATGCAACAAGTTTTGGACTTTGCTGCATCATCTTAAGACATATTTTCGTTTGTCCACAGTGAATGGTCCTCTACAACTAGGTGGCGCTAGTGTCGACTTGGATAACCTCGCGCGTACATTCAGCTGGGGCCACGTACCAACCAATCAGCACTTTGTCGGCTGCATCAGCAATTTTACTTACAACGACTATGTGAGTAGTAGAAAAGTAATTTCCTCAAAAAAATCGCGTACTTCGAGATTAGATAGCTAATGTATTTTTTCTCAAATTCGCTGAATTTGCTAAGTGAAACCTTTTCGGGACCTTTCTCGTAACTCACAGCTGTAACGCTACATTGAATAATATTTGTATAAATAAATTTGTGTGGCTTCTAAAAGAATTTGCTAAGATATTATAGATCGTTAAAGCTAAGTTTATGACATACAATGTAAATTTATCTAATTCTCTAGGAGTCGTGTTGTTACGTCATTGAATTGAGCCAAGAAAAAAAAATTAAATTTAAAAAAAAGTATAAAAACAATTACTAGTGTTGTGTTTATTAAATTCATATCTGTATTTCTCAGTTTCATATTTTGAAACACATTTATCATTCCCCACTAAAATCCAAACTTTCCGGCTTAAAATAGTTTGCAACACTATGTTATAAAACTAACTTATTTCAGACATTTCCTCATCAACCACTCGAAATTATCCTTTTAAATAATATTAGAATTGTATTCAAAACATCGAGGCTGGTACCAAAAGACCTGGTTTCCAAGTCAAGATTAATAAAGAGAATAAAATATTCACAACGAAAACATTAATTTATAAATCGAACTGAATAGTACCGCGGTAAATTGAAATTCTTAGTGGAGTAAAGTAATCAGTAAAACATTGATATTTTATGCTAGATTTAATATGATATTTATGACTGTGAAAGTGTTTGTTGGTTTACCATTATATTAAGAATACAGGACTAGACAAAAAAAATACTTTAACTAGTTCAATAGTCAACAAAGAGTTCGTATGATGCGTGTTGTTTTAATTATGTGAACTAAGCAGTTAAAATGAACCTCATCACTAAATCGCTTTCCGGTCAACAAAGCGTTTCGGCTTTGACGCATATAACAATCGACAGCTATTCTATATATCAGTATATGTGTATATGTTTCCTTTGTGGCCTGAAGCCAGAACCTCTTGCTTCAATGGAAGTTTTCTTATTGCTGCAAATGACACTGAAAAGCTACTACTAGAACATATATACGAGTAAATACATGTACATGCCGTGAGTGTGTATGTATTTAGCCTGTTAATGGGGCTTTTTTTGAATGCCGTTTTGTTTAGTTCACCTTAAGTTCTTCTAAAGAAATGTTTAGTAATATAGGTAGAGCAATAACATCTAGGAGTAAACAGATGCCTCATTCTTTCCCAGTCGGGTAAAAACGCTTGGTTTTGACTTACTGACATGATTTATTTGGTGGCAATACCTCTTGCGTCTAAAGGACTTATTTAAACATTAATACCTATCAATCGAAAATTACTGTAATTCAAATGTGTAATCTCCAACAGATGTATAACCTGGGTGAGCCATCGGTGCACAGGAACGCGGACCCGAGCTGCCAGCGTAGTATGTTCACAGCCGTCACATTCGGCATCGACACAAACTTCCTCGTCGCCATTCTAGTGTGCATAGCTATTTTAATCAGTAAGTATATCGATATAGAATTTCTATTTGCATAAAGTTTTTCGGGAACAACAGGGCGAGACGCGTCAATCAAACTTGCTGGGTGTGTACGGTTGTTGCAATACTAAATATCGTACGTCACGGGGATGGTGTGACGCAGCCCTACTTCAAATCAATAGGATCGAAACTAAGCGGTTACTCGACATTGACATAGTATACATATGAACTTAAGACAAGCGGAACGGAATCTACGAAATGACAAATTCACAAAGACGCGTGTATCTACGAGATTGTAAGCGACCACTTTGTGACCGATACGTAATTTACGTGCTTTTCAAACAATTTTTATTTGTCTAAACTTCAAATCGATATTGCTTTCACAGTAGGTTATGGAGTAAATTTTAAAAACTTTAACAATGGCTACCTTCACGCTCGATGTAGCAAACGTTTTTATTTCAAGTATTACGATTAGATTCCATACTGCTTGGTAAAATCTTATATGTATATTGTGACGATGACTTTGTCATTTCGCCTATTATTATAATCTTGGTATCTGTCACGTTGCGGTTGCAGACTTTAAAACACAAATTCTAATGACGCTTATTCCTTCCAGTACTGTTATTGGCAGTGGTGGTCCACCGCAGGCGCGCAGACGCATGGGCCGAGAAGGAACTAGATGACATTAGAGAGAACATCATAGCGTATGAAGACGAGGGTGGCGGCGAGGGAGACGCTGGCTATGATCTCCATGTCTTGAGGCAGATGTACGACGGCCCGCCGCCGGAGACCGATGTCTTCATGCAGGGGAGAGGTAAGTTTACAGGTGTCGTCACGAGTTTTGAGCGCTCAGCGAAAGTGGGGAGAATGCTAAATTTAATTGCACTAGCGCCAAAGTAACCCAAAAAAATGTTACTGAACAAGTCAAAAGACAGCGCTCAATACTTGTTTAAATACTTTCTGTAGCTAGATCTTCACTTCACGGGGAGGTAAAAAACAAAACTGATTGACTTCTTTCTCGATTACATCTTTACATGAAAATATGAAAAAATATTCAAGTGAAAAAAACTAATTATGGCAGTTACAGCGTACGTATGGGTTTCAAAACAACATGCATATGCTCACGCCTATATTCCCCGAAGGGGTAGGCAGAGGTGTTGTAATAACAACACCCACTTTTCACCGAAAATTATTAAGTGCCAACGTGACAGATGGTGAGTCCATCGCCATCTCAGACACTTTACATACGTCATTGAATTACTTCTCAGACATATGCAGGTTTCCTCACGATGTTTTCCTTCACCGTAAAGCACGTGGTGTGAAATCACTGTACATAAGTTTTTTAGAAAAACTCATTGGTACAGGCCCCGCTGGGATTCGAACTTGCGTCGTTTGCGTAGCAGGCGACTGCTCAAACCTCAAGGCCACCACGGCTCAAAAGTGATCAAAACAACAGTACTTATATAACATGAATATTATGTAAAACTTTCGTGTGTGAAATGTCTGTTGAGTTTAATCGACTCACAAAACTGAATACTACTTATTGGTTGGAAATTGGTAATGAAGATAATTTGTTTAGTTTAGGCCCTGGGTAAGGCAGGAATGTCGATAAAATTACATCTAAAAGTTGAAATCTGTACTCCATATTGAACAGAATATTCTCCAAAATCAATCTCGATCCCGCAATACGGCGCTACATACGCCGCTTTACCTACATTAATCTAATATCGCCTAAATCGGAACGGGTTCAAAGAGTACGAACCCCATCCCGAACAAATGTAATGAAGATTAAATTTCCATTTTTCACTCTGACCCCGTTTGAACTTTAAGGTCAAGAGCGATAGAAAACGGGGGAAAACGAGGAGAATCGGGGGGTATAATAGAAAAAATAGCGCTATTCCAATATCAAACGGTTTATCTAAGCGTGAGGTATCCAGCGTTTCAGTATTATCTCTCTTTTATGCGAATGTTGTGTTGAAGCTTTATTTTCTTTAAAGTGAATAGAGAAAATAACCCTGTTCTCCGAAAATACCTGAACGATTGTTCAGGTTGACTGCCGAGTTCCTTGAAGGTAGTTTCAGGCGAATGATAGAGAAATTACACTGCATTCAATTATGAATTCTATTTGAACATATTAATATTATAAAATGGGAAAAGTGTACTGTCGGTTGTCCGATGAGCGATACATTTTCAAATTAAGGAACACGTGAAAATGCGCCTGCTTCCTTTCCACGGATACAAACATAAACGATTTTGCTGAAATTAGACATTTCAGCTTTACTTTACTTCACATTTTGTTGACGAAGTTGCAGGTAAAAGCTAATTACCTGAGATAATGTATAAATCATGTTTATGATTTGTCATTTATTTTGTCCCGAAGTCACCAAAATGTTTCCTTTATTTTGAACAGGTTTAGTGGGAGCCGCACCAGATATATCTGGTTTCCTAGACGACAAGAAATCCGTTCTGGATCGTGATCCAGACATCAACCCATACGATGACGTCCGCCATTACGCGTACGAGGGAGACGGCAACACCAGTGGCTCTCTCTCATCGCTGGCTAGTTGTAAGTATCATACGTTCTGTCGAAATTAAAAACATTTGGGGGCACAAAAACAGGTGGGGACGCACCTAAACGCAAATGTTCACGAACACGACATCACGAGTTTGCCACCGTTTACCCAATCTATTATTATACTCGCTAGCGTCTCCGTAGGTGACGTTAGCGAGTATAAATAACAAAAATGGTGCGAAGCTCATCATAATGGTTATGGAATAAATTATGCCCGTGCCTACCTCATTCGAAAGTTCATTCTCACAAGTGTCGAAAGATTGTCAAACTGGAATTATCGTCCTGTCATTATTTCGGTCAAGGAATGTCTGAAGAGATTTTAACAGAGCCAGCAAGAGTTTTATGGTTGTGAAAAATATACCATTTGAATTTAAACCTTCTTAATAGAAGATAAGTGTTACTTAAAATTAATTCCCCTTCTCAGGTACAGACGATGGCGACCTAAAGTTCAACTACCTATCAACATTCGGGCCTCGTTTCCGCAAGCTGGCCGATATGTACGGCGACTCCGACGACGACAGACCACACGAGGAGTCTTGGTGCTAGCACCGCGCCTGGCTCGTGTAGCCTGACTCTTATTGACTCTTACATAAGGGCCATTATGCCCAGTGCCTCCTTGGTGTTACGCAAGACCAAGCTTCGAGATGCCTTATCGCTTCATGGCATTTTATTTCGATGTGACATTCTGGACCCACCGTTTGATTGTGTGCAAACTTTGGCTCTACGCTTTTGGCCAATATACGCCAACACAAATATTTGACACTTTTTATGTGATCGTAAAAATAACCTTATTCCAATTATTTGTCCACTTATTTAAATGATAGGTAATGTAAAAGCAAACAAATTAATGTTACTCCGGTTATCCTTTGTGAGATGTCAACGCTTTTGGTAACATCTCGCAAATGCTAACATATCTTAAATAGTATCAAAGTTAATATTTCCTTAAGAACAATTTGAGCTTGCAAGTTGAATTTATTGTTAGTTGCCTTATACTGGCCAAATAGTGTAAAGTAGATGCGCCCTTTCATTTTACTTCAGCCCTTGATTGCTACTTTTACGATTTAATTAAGTTCTTTTTTTTTGTTAAATATTAAAAACTCAACTTTCCATGTAATAGTTTTAGTAATTGATACGGTTCTGAAATCCGAACAGGGGGCCAACTATGGTCTATGTATGGAAATTTGTATTTACGGTACAAAAGTGGAACGCCAGAGCTCTAAAGTTCTTAATACGCTTTGCCTTAACCAATGATGGTAGGCCCCCTAGTAGGACTGTAATTGGTTGTCGTTTTTTTTCGATGACAGATATAAGAAAACAAACATCGTCAGGAATTAAAAAAAAAGTTCCTTAGTGATTTTTTATTTTAAAAACGTATGACAATGTGACCTATTTAGATGGAAGAAAGTTATTCCTTTTTAAATCGATTGAGGAAAGCCATATGTCGTAAATTGTAAGGTTTCAATGGAGCGATTTTTAGTACGTTTTAAGAAATTGACTGAATCGTATTGTAAAATTTAGGCATCATTGTAGATGCGCCTAAATTATTACTGGTAATGTATCTAATTTAAATAGATAAAAATATTGAATTTTGTACGACATGCATAAGAATTAATGTTTAGGTTAATTTGTACCTATTAAAATATTTTTGTATTATTATTAATTTATGAAGCTACGGTTATGGCTTTCATTAAGTGGTAATTTGTCGCTAACGTCAGCGATATTTGAACAATGACTTGTAAATTTTCGTGCCATTTTATTTCTTTTTCTAGTTTTAAGTTAACGCCACGTACGTACCAGCCCTTGTCATGAATTACCAAAAAACCCCTTAAATATTCCCCTCGATCATCGATTTTCAAACTTAAATCAATGTCTTTAAAGTCTTTTTTACTTTTCCGTGTGCGTGTATTAGGTAGTAGTGCATTATGATTTATCATTTTAGGGGTATTATTGGAAACGACAGCTTATAAAAACAGGTGTTAGGCATTTCGATCATGACGTAGGTATCCCCGGCTCGTACTGTGATTCCAATATTTAAATAGTTATGTATTGTTAGTATATAATAAGTAATAAACGTTCTTTTTTTTTTACTTTTAAAATATTTTTGGTGCGTTGATTGAAAATGTACTTGATTTGTGTTTAAACAAAAATGTGTCCCATTATTATGACTACTAGTGTATGTAACGGCTATAAAAGGATGGCAGCATATTTCTATTTATATTAAGTGTAAATATGTACATTGAAATGTAGGTATAATGTCCAACGTATTAATTAACTTTTGTATGGTTAAAGTTAGGAGAATATTCAAGGTGTCTTATCACTATGCATATCAACGAAATGTAAGATTAAAGTATAATCTAACCGTTGTATGGGCAAATTTCTTCGGTATGTGTTTATGAAGACTAAAATAGTTTGTGTATCTTAACCTAATAATTTTCGTTTGTAACTGACCAATATAATTCCCTAAGAATTTAAAATGATCATAGTTTTATGTTTACTTATTGGTTGTCGGCCGTCCAAAATTGTGTTTAAATAATGTTTTTTTTACAATTTTTGATAGAACTTTCATTTTATTTATTTCTTTATAAGTGCTTTTCAAATTAGATTTTGTCAACTGTAGCTTTATTTTTCATTTTGGAGTGAAGCTCGAACATTCTTATGAATAGCCTTTTTTTTCTCCAGTATTTTTAAGGTAATATTGTGCGATTATAATCTGGTTGTGTGCATCCGTTTATCATTTTAGTTATTTCTCATACAAAGTATTTTGGCAGCTGATTTTTTTTCATACAAAGGTTTATTCGTTAAAAATTCATTTTGTTTTGATGACAGGAAGTAAAACATTGCGACTTACAACTGTCAAATGTTACATAAATAATTGGGCCCAAATGATCTTGGAAGTTTCCACATGACATTTTTATATTACAGCTGACATGTGTCAATAGAACAGTGTTAGGTCCTAGCTAAGTATGTAAAAACGTTTCTTCAAACTTACATTCCAGTAAAAACGTATAGGAATATAGTTACTATATTAAATGTTGGTGTTTTTTACAATAGTACTATTGGTTCAATTATTCGTACTTAGAATCTGACGGTGAACATTTTTCTCTAAAATTCATTTTAGCTCCAGAAATGGTCACCAGCAGAGGTAAGCGGACACTGCCATTACAAAAAAATATAAGAATAGAAAATAAGGCATTGATTAAATAAATATTTGACATTTCATATTTGACATTTGCTGTTTCCTCTTAATGTCAAATGGTGAGTTTAAAATATGATATTCTATCGGGCTCTAAAGTAAGGTCGTATTTTTCTTAAATTATGTTGTTATAGATTTTCGATTGTTTTAATTTGGTATCAAACGCATTTTATACTTTGATAAATAAATGTAAGTGGATATTTATTTACGTTTGTATGAACATAGATTGTATTTGAATGGAGACTTAATGTACACAATCTACGTAAAAATAATAGGAGTATATAATTATTTCTTAAGTGTTATTTTTCTGTCACTCACCTATTAAGTTATAACGTACACTCGCTAAGCAAATTGATTAGTCAGAGAGTTAAAAGGGTTTTCTAAAGTGTAATTGACTGTATAAGCATTGGGTTTATTAATTTTAAATATTTCCGAAACATCATCGGTGATCATTGGAATTCTAGAATAAAAAATAATCAACCAATATGTGAGTGACAAAAAATTAAAAAAGTCAAGCTCTATCCTTTTCAATATTGTACCTACTTCAGACTAGTACCTATCATACTGCAAATTTTCTCAAAACACTTCTAGGTGCAGGAACATTTAATAAACTTATATTCAAAAGGCCTAATCATGTTATTTGACAAATATCGCTCACAACATTTATTCGCGTCTTTGATAAGCCTACGCAAGTGACAGTTTCGAAAGTAAATCTACATTAAAAAAAACACACGTCAAACATAACCTCCTTTGTTTTTAATTTTTTTTTTGTGAAATTTGAGCTGTCAAAAAAGTATGATAGGTTACTTTACACGTGACTTATTAAGATTGTATTTAGTCACGAACATTGCGAGTTGAGTGTTATTTAAGAGGAGAAATGCAGTCTGACTGAAGATTGTCATACTAATTGTAATAACTGAATAAGGGAATAATTTTTAAAACTGTTTATATAGAAATAAAAATGTTCAATTCAACATTAAAGTGATGACATTGACAAATTGTTTTAATTACCTCAATAAATACAGATTGACAAAGATTAAAAACACTATCATAAAGTGATGTTATTTTTTGGTTGTTTTTGGTCAATAGCTAATATAATTATTAACTACATGCTTAGGTACGTTAGGACCAGTTATTTTTTATTAAATATGCGATGTATTTGGGCGACAACCATTACGAAATGGACCCCAAATTGCAGGAAACGACAACAGGGTGGGCCTCAGAGGAGATAGTGAGATGAGCTTGATGCTTTTAAGAGCGATTGGCAGCAGACTGAACAGGGACAGTTGGCAAAGGAAGGGAGGTCTTTGGCCAGCATTGGGAAACAGCAGGCTCATGATAATATATGCGAAATGTTAGTTACATGTTGGTAATAGAGCGATAAATTGAACACATGCTCATGCCTGTATTCCCCGAGGGGGTAGGCAGAGGTGTTGTAATAACAACACCCACGTTTACCTGTTGATAATTAAGTGCCAATGTGACAGAGGGTGAGTCTATCGACGTCTCAGGCACTATACATAAGTCTTTGAATTACTTCTCAGACATATAGGTTTCCTCACGATGTTTTCTTTCAACGTAAAGCACGTGCTGTGAAATAACTGCACATAAGTTTTTACAAATACTCATCGATACAGGCCCCGCTGGGTTTTGAACTTGCGTCGCTTGCGTAGCAGGCGACTGCCCTAGCCCCGAGGCCACCACGGCTAGAGTGATAAAATATTTCTAAATCCTTCATATTTTTAATAGAGTCATGCCTGCCATATCGGTGCAACGTGTCGTAAAATAGCGCAATCATGCAATGCACAACACTAGCATGTGGTTATGCAGATTTATAATTTGATAATGACACGAGTTCGCGTGCGCCAACGTTTAATAAAATTGTGATTAGTGCACGACACCTCACTATTGCTTCGAAGAAATCACGCGGGGAATTTCTAGAAACAAAGTAGCAATATGAGCTTTTTTACTTCAATCAAAAAAAAAAATCGCTATTCGCGGCAGAAAGGCAATTCTCGAAGTATCAGATGCTATCTTTATATCGTCAGTTGGCTCATTGTATTGCATTGGGTGGTGTCGGGAAATATCACGTATTTTAACATTGCACACTTTTTTCCGTGAATGACAGAACGCCACGCTGTCAGTTATATTAAATCGGAAATTATGGCAACATTTCTTTAAGAAGTAAGAATTATTTTTATATTTATAGGTAAGTAATATTCGACATTATTCGACACACTTATTTTCATATTATATTATCATAAATTCACACCGTGTATAGGTTCTGTCTATACTAATATTATAAACAGGAAAGATTTGTATAAAAGTACTAGACTGATTTGAAAAATTCTTTCAGCAATGGATAGCTACATTATCAGCGAGAAATATAGGCTTTATTTTGGAGCTCGTGGCACAGTTGGTATTGCGCATATCATTCGATCAGCGAAGTTAAGCAACCCTAACCTTAGCCAGTAATTACCCTACGTGCCTCGGAAAGCACGTTAAGCCGTCGGTCCCAGTTGCCAATTTGTCATCTTTGGCAATCGTTACAAGTCGGTCGGAGGTCGAAAATAGTCTGACCACTGGTTTAACCCAGATCACAGATTTTCCTCGTTAAAGGGGTTGCGAAGGTCAGATGGAAGTCGCTTTGTATAAAAATCAGGTGATCAGCCACATTGGTTTGAATCAAGTGCTGACACCAACAATGTTTGCGATAAGGCCAGGGAGATGATGAGATAAAGCAGCTAGTTTGGTTTGTAAACAAAAACCTACGCGAACTCTGGAGTGCATACACTCACAATAATGTCCACGGCATGTGAAGTGTCATAAGGGCGAACTAGAGCAAAACATTATAACGAGCAACAATAATAGAATCGATGTAATTTCACATGGGACAATCTGTGCCCACGTGCCTGTTTACGGAATTTTTGCTCGCACTACCCGCAGTTAATATTATAATAGTACATTAGGAACATATTTGCGAGAAATAAATAAAACTCGGACTTTCTTAAACGAATAAATCTTTAATCACTTGTTAAAGCAGTTATAAGAATTTGAACACTGTGTGAATTAAATTATAGAAGAAAAATGTTTATTTATTATAATCTCCCTTTTTTTACATAAACATTCTTTGCTAAGATTTAAATGAGTACCGCTCGTTGTAGACGGAGCATCTTGATAAAGCGTGCAGTTAACCTTATTAAAAACAAACTCGTGCGTTGTACATTACAATAACGCACAAGAAATTAATGATATATAATACGAGATTGAAATTGGTGAAATAAGAGACCCTATACGAGCAAATGTGTTAGAAATTTTATTTACGTAAGGTACTGTGAGAAAAATCCCAACTAAACATAAATTCCTGAGATATGAAACTAAATAAAAGTGGTCAATCCTAACATATTTTTGTAAATATTTTAAGGCTTTTCAAATTTCAACCAGCACCAGTCCAAAAGTTTTTATTTGATGTCAACACGAAATTGAATAAATGAATTTGGAACGACTTCAATCGCAGTAAAAAGAAACTGGCCAGTTATATGAATATATTTTTTTTTGCTGGCAATATTGCTGGTTTCTTAACCACGTAGACTGCAGTTGCCATCGCAAACGTTACATATTCTATGTGCCTGTACCAATGAGGTTTTCTAAAAACTTATGTTCAGTGATTTCACACAGCGTGCTTTACGGTGAAGAGAAACATCGTTAGACAACGTGCATATGTCTGAAAAGTAATCAAAGACATATGTATAGTTCCTGAGACTGCGTAATGTGAAATAAGTTAATTATTTTTAAAGTTGGTGACAAATATAGCATCAAACTCGGTGTCAAACACCAATTTCCAAAGTAAATAATAAATTTCACATAATTGTATTTTTCTCTTTTTGAAGGCGGTTTTGTTTTTATTGTAAAACTAGCTGTGCCCAGCGGTTTCACCCACATAGATTTAATTTTAATCCCGCGGTACCCTAAACCTCCTTGTAACATCAGCTATCTGCCAGTGAAAGTCCTGTTAAAATCGGTCCTACCGCTTCAGACACTACCCGTAACAAACAGCCAGACGTAGACTAATTTGAAAATTTGTTTTTTTGTTATGTTAAGCTGTTATTTGGAATTATAAAAAGATACTTCAATTTTTCTAACCTTTATAGATTTTTATTTCCAAATTAAATATTTATGTATATTATTAGCTTTATAAGATTTATTTCAGTCTTCATTTAAGCTAGTTATTTATCGATATCATTAGTGTACCTCCACTTCACTTGAACTATATTGAATATTCAACACTCTTACTTGTTTAAAATTCACGAAAAGTATTAACACTATCAACGAGCCCAGCTGAACGTTAAATGAACACAATTAAACGTAACATTAAAGGAATGTTTTTAATATAAATGAAGCGGACATGGCAATTGATTACATTCGCCGCAGAATATCCGCGCGCCGCGGTAATCCGATTATAGCTTACAGTTTTAAAACGAACTGTGGTCGGGCCTGCTTTTGAAATATCGATACGAGACGCGTCGATTATGTACTCGATTAATTTTGCATTAACATCGAATTCTCACACACTTTTAAGCTAAATATTATATATCTAAGAGCCGTGGTGGCCTTGAGGTTTGAGCAGTCACCTGCTACGCAAGCGACGCAAGTTTGAATCCCAGCGGGGCCTGTACCAATGAGTTTTTCTAAAAAAACTTATGTACAGTGATTTCACACCACGTGCTTTAAGGTGAAGGAAAACATCGTGAGGAAACCTGCATATTTCTGAGAAGTAATTCAATAACGTATGTAAAGTGTCTGAGACGGCGATGGACTCACAATCTGTCACGTTGGCACTTAATCATCTTCGGTGAAAAGTGGGTGTTGTGATTACAACACCTCTGCCTACCCCTTCGGGGAATACAGGCATGAGCATATGTATGCATGTATCTATATCTATAGAGACAAATTTAAGTGTCTGTTTGCAATTCCAGAATATCAGCTTTTCACTAAATGCATATGAAGAAGTATGCACGGCCAGTTTCTGTTTATGTGTCTGTTTGTTTGTTCCAGCTTATTTATGAAACAGCTAGATTGATCTTAACGGGACTTTCACTCGCAGATAGCTAATGTTACAAGGAATACTTTTCATTCAGGCTTCAAATCAGCGTTATACTGATTTCAAGCCTTTTTGTGGCATTTGGCATTATTATCTTTTTTTGTTATATTCAACATGTATTTTTATAACTGTACGCCTTAAGACACAAATATTTTATTCTATTCTATTTATTTAAAAAGAAATTGGGTTCCCAACACATTTATACACCCTTCTTAAAAGACTTAAATTCACTATGCCAATTAAAATTTAATTATTTTACATTGAGTTTCAAACTCGCAACCCTGACTACTCATGTCCACCCAGAGTAATAAAATTGTAAACAAATTCAAACCCCAACACTACTCGGAGCCAGAACCTCTCCAAACCGCAAAACGAAAGGGGAGTCTGCTCCCAATTTAATTCCGGTTATTAGGGCTGCAAAGAAAATTAGTGGGGCTAATTAAATTGAGACCGCCCCGTAAAATTAAACATTAGCAACGAATCAAATCAACCACCATTGGCCCCGCCATCAACGCATAATATACGATGGCCCAAGGTTTTGGCATGTTTCAACGATTACGTAGTTAATCAGTACCTACTGCTTGTCTGTAACCTCATATGTATAGTTTACATTACATGTGTGAACAATTAGAAAATAATTGTAAATTCTAGTACTTCATTACATAGTATATTTTGAAGTGTGCAATTAAGAAATATGTATATAATGTTATTGTTTATATATAATTATTAGAAAAAAATAGCTGGTATGTTTAATATTAATATGTGGTTAAAATGTAACTGCAGTACTTAATTAGATAATTAAGTTCATATTTAAAAGAGCCGTGGTGGCCTCGGGGTTTGAGCAGTCGCCTGCTACGCAAGCGACGCAAGTTCGAATCCCAGCGGGGCCTGTGCCAATGAGTTTTTTTAAAAAACTTACGTACTGTGATTCCACACCACGTGCTTTACGGTGAAGGAAAACATCGTGAGGAAACCTGCATATGTCTGAGAAGTAATTCAAAGACGTATATATAGTGCCTGAGAGGGCGATAGACTCACCATCTGTCACGTTGGCACTTAATCAAATTCGGTGAAAAGTGGGTGTTGTGATAACAACACCTCTGCCTACCCCTTCGGGGAATACAGGCGTGAGCATATTTATGTATGTATTTACATGCCCTAAAATTGGGTGAAATATGTGATTCTTGTGACCTTAATAACACCTATTTTGTACCATATTTCATGTGAATAAATATTATTTCTATTTCTATTACAGTCAGTATATAGAATACCTACAAGTTTCTGACGATTTTACACCTATAGGCCTAGACAAAGTAACATTCGTTCGCGCTTGCGCTAACGTTAAGGATAAAAAATGTATAATGATGACATAAATCAGTCACAAAACATATGCCATACCCGTACATTGTGTAGCGAAACCTGAGCATAATTTTACTTTGTCAACAGGCCCTGGAGCCCTACCATGACCTCTTATTGCCATAATAGTTTGACTCTTACTATGAGACATGTGTACATGACATCTATAAGTCTGTCACTGTCAATTCAATTCAAAAGATCTTTATTCGATTAGACTTTTTACAAAGTACTTTCAAATCGCCAGAAAGACACGATTACATAGGATTATACAAGCTACCGCCAGGTTCGGAAGGTTGCTTTTACTGAGAAGAACCTGGCAAGATATTCAGTAATTACTCTTTTAAAAAAAAAAAATTTACAGCTTTGAGTAATACAATATAAATCATAAAAAATATATATAAGCCCATGGACACAGTTCCAGTGCACAGAAGTCACTATAAAAAAAATTAAAACTAAAAATAAGTACTACGAATAATTGTGTAGCTTGAGAAAACCAGCCCCCACTAGCATCACCTGTCACACAGTGGAACTATGATGGCAATAAGAGTGTATGGTAACGCCCCTGTTATTGTCAATCGAATGACAGTAAAAACGTTATCCAAATGACATTCAGATGGAACATACCTAGATACAAAGTTTGAACAAAATTCTATTAAAATGAACATCTGAACTTTGACGAGTCATTCGTTTACTATAACTCTACAACACAAATCGCAAAGCTCTCACTTTGACGCAAAAAAATATTTGACAAGAATATTTTTTATATGTAAAGCGTTGATATAAAGGATAATAGAAGAAATAAATGCTAGGTCGTGTAGAAATAGGTGTAGGTAAGGTAAACCTACATTTTGAGACGTTTTTATGTTGGTTTCATTAAAATGATCTCGTTTTGATTGATCAGCATATATCGCCCTTTCAGAACGATAGGGGCTCAACTCCAAATTTTGCGAAAACGAATTAAGATCATAGACAGTTTTTAAAAAATCAGAAAAAAATATTTTTTATTCGCCAAAACAGCCTAGGCTTTACTATAAAAATAAAATATAAAAAAGTCTCAAAACTAGTAAAATAATTACTGACAAAGTTATGAATGCAACAGCAAGTTTGTATTCATATTGCCGATTTCCAAAAACATTTGTTTTTTTTTTCAATAGGCCCCCAATCGTTCTGAGGGTGCGATATGTATGTTCAACTGGGAGTCAACTATGATCGTTTAAGCAGCGCGCATTTAGAACTTCTTAGCTATGACGTTTAGTTTAACGGTACCAAATGAAGAAGTTCTTAATATGCTCTGGTAAACCGATGATGGCCCCATGTTCTGTCAGAACTTCAAAACTACTTATTGGAATTTGACAATGTTTTTCGTTGGATATGCCTTTTTTGTTCGCTGGTTATCTATACTAATAATATTAAAATGAAAGATTTGTATGTAAGTATGTTTGTATTGAATAGGCTCCGCAACTACTAGACCGATTAAAATAATTCTATCAGCAATGGATAGCTATATTAACAGCGAGTATCATGGGCTATATTTTATCCCCGTACTCCCACGGGAACGAGAACTACGCTGGTGAAACCGCATGACGTCCGCTAGTTGGCTATATAAGATGACATAAAAATATAATTAAATAAATAAATAAATAATTTCTCGAACCCACGAGCAACTGTTTTAGAGTCGTCGAGTTACATTGACTGGCCAGTGAAGTTCCTGAGGGATTAAACTTTTAATTAAGGGATTTTCTGTGCCATAATCATTGTCCTGAACCCAACTTCCGGGTGTAATGGTGTTAAAAGTAATTCGCCAAATTAGCCGTCAACCCGATTTCAATCTTTGTTATTATAAGAATAGCTCTGTGTTTAATGGCTTTATACGAATCCTATACCAAAAGGGGATACATTAAACTTTGTTTCGTTTGTTAAAGACGAATTTCAGGATAATTAGGCGGTCATTATATAAGTATGTAGCTTATTAACTTGCGCCCATAGCTTTGCCTGCGTGGTAGTCAGATTTTACATACAAGCTTTCCATCCCCATTACCTTCCTTAGGGGTGGAATTTCAGAAAACCCTTATCGGATTCTACACCATACATAAAGCACATCCTCTAAATTATTTGCACTTAATTTTTGTAGAAAAACTCATTGGTATAGGCCCCACTGGGATTCGAACCTGAGTCACTTGCGTAGGCGACTGCTTTAACCCCAAGACCACGGCTCTTATATATAGTATGGATGTACTTTGGCCATTAAACCCATTCAACTCCTACGTGTTGGTAAAAACCGTATCAAAATCCGTAACGTAACAAGATCGATTCGTTCAACAAGACGAAATAATTTTGTATGGAAATGGAGGCTTCAATTTATACTATATGAAGATAGCAAGTGCTCTGAACATTTTCTATTGAATCAAGTCGTTCAAAAATAGACCTTCACCTACAGTTATAAAATACAAGTTAACTTGTGTCTCATCGATAATGCCAAATAAGTCAAAAGGCAACAAAATCAAAAGAAAATTCGTACCAATTATAATACTGTGGAAGTGAATATCGAAGAACAAAGGATAAGAAGTAAGCTCGGAAGCTGTATTCAGTGATTCTATTAAGTGATCCACCACTACCATAAGTATCGCATTGCTGCGAATATAATAATAAATAAATAACATTATAACCTAGTTGTGCCCGGGTAAACTCTATTTCAATGGTGGCGAAAACCCTATTTTTTAATATAAATTTAGACTAAGTCACTTTTAATATTAGCTATCTGCCAGTGAAACTCCCATTAAGATTGGTCTAGCCGCATTTTTATGTAATTACGTATATACAAGCATATGCATGTAGTGGTAAGCTGTTAATTTGGAATTAAAATCAAACGCTTCAATTTTATTTATCTAATATATAAAATTCTCGTGTCACAGTTTTCGTTGCCATACTCCTCCGAAACGGCTTGACCGATTTTGATGAAATTTTTTGTGCTTATCCGGTATCTATAAGAATCGGCCAACATCAATTTTTCTTCCCCCTAAATGTTAGGGGTAGTCCACCCCAAAAAAATATATGGTAATACAACGTTTGCCGGGCACAGCTAGTAGACTATAAGACTTTAAAAAAAGTACTTTCAAGTCGTCGGAATGACATGATTATACAACTTAGTGTGTGCTTTCATTGGATCATCTATACTAATATTATTGAGAGAAAAGATTATCAGTATGTTGGTAACGAATTGGCTCAAAAAGTACTGAAACGATTTGAAAAACTTTTGTAGCAATGGATAGGTACATTATCAGAGAAAAATATAGGCTATAATTTATTCCCATACTCCCACAGGAACGGGAACTATGCGGGTGAAACCGCATGACGTCCACTATAATACATGGTGTGCAAATCTCCAAAGGATTCGTATGAAAACTTAGTTCGACAGCGTTGTGCAACTTAGCATATTGCCCCAGTTTCACGCGAACAGTAATGTAGCTGCAATAGCTTCGTGTTGTGCGCGAGATTGAAAAAAATGCGGGAATATTTTCAACATTACCCACACTTTTCCCCACTAACTGGGGAAAACGTGTGTTCTACTGTTATTCTGACCAGTTTTATGTTCTCTGTAGCTTCGTCATGATGTTACATAAACAATGCGTGTTTGTTTTAACTCAACTCACGTAAATGGTTTCACGGGGATCTATATCTATAACTAGCGGTTTCACCCCCGTAGTTCCCGTTCACTTGGGAGTACGGGGATAAAATATAGCCTATATTAATCTGTGATAATGTAGCATTCAAATGATGCATGCATTTTTAAAATCAGTCCAGCACTTTTTGAGCCAATTGGTGACAAACATACTAACATAGATTTTTTTTCTCTTTAAAATATTAGTATAGATTACGTCATTGTCAGATTAAAAAACGTATATGTATAAACGTATATGTCTAGTAGTCGTAAAGTGCGTTTGTTCTGTCAAGCAGCCCGGAGTATGTGACCAATATATACGTAACTAGAGGAGAATCTCAATAGCGAGATTTTGAAGGTTACAGCGCCATCTTGTGTACAAAAACAAAACTACTTATTTTCATAATAAACAAAGTTAAAAACTCTTCTTGAAGAACCCCATGTTGTATTTGTATGGGAACGCCGTGTTCAATCCATAACTTGACCTCTACGGAGTCGCTAAAGTAAAGTATTGTGCACAGACATAGACATAAAGTTATCTGTGGCATTTAATGCGAAATTTTTAGTTTTTTCGTTTTATAAGGACTGTGACACCTTTAAAACCTTCGCATTCAAGAAAAGTAAAGAGCTGAAAATATGTAAAGAAAATTGCTCCGTCGAAAGTGTCGAACCGTCGAATGCGGAGTATTTGCTGGGTCATCATAATATTCCTTGGCCCTAAAGGTATACAGTACATAGTATCAGCGACAACAAACGTCCGGCACCAAATGAGCGTGCTACCAGCCAGACCGCCTCGAATTGTGCGATCCTGAATGCAAATTACGAGCGCCGTCTGTGCTAATGGATGCACTGGTGGCCTCTTTCGTAGTCGAGCCACGAAACGAGCGGGGAATTCCTTAACAGTGTGCATAAGATGCCAGCTGAATGTTGTCAGTTCTTCTCAAAAGGCTGGTTTTTGAAATTTCTTCAAGTTTAGAATACTTAACATTAACAAGTTCTAGTTTAGAATACTTAACATAGGGTAAAGTTCCTCGCGAGGATGAGTATCATAATGCGTCTGTTCCACTTATGAAATGTATAGGTACATACATATGCTCACGCCTGTATCCCATGGGGGTAGGCAGAGACTTGTATAGGTACTTCTTTTAATATTCAGAACCTAGTTGACCGAGCTGTGCTCGGTTTCTTTTCAATGACGTTTTCTCATATATGTATGTTGAAAAAAAGGAGAATAAAAGAATAGATTGGATCGGTGAACGTCAGTCTCGTACCGGGGTACTCTAGTTTCTTTATCGCCCCGGGGGCTGGAAGCCTCACTTCTGAGCTAACATAACTTGACAGATGTCGGCGAAATTTTGTGTCGTATTGTAATGATATTGTATGAGTTTTTCAGTGCCTGAAAACATGGTCACCTGAACAAAAATGAAACCTAGCTAGCTGAAATCCCCTACACACAAAATTTCATGAAAATCGCTGTAGCCGTTTCCGAGATTCAGATTCTATATATATAAATTGCATAAGATAAGAAAGATATCTTCATTAATACAAATTTGAGCGTCGATGAAGTCACCATCACTTATTTGACGTTGCAACCCTTCTTCTTATTCGGGAACTGTTCTAGGCTCCTAGTTTCCTAGTTTTGTCTAAACTTTTTGCAATTGTTTTGAATATCGCATGTTTTATAGCCACACTATCACCTGGTCCGTATCTTTGAACACGCTCAAGACCTTTATTACTGCCCAAATAGACTTAAGTGGAAGCTATATTAGGCTTCGCACTAATTAAATTTTAGTTTATACTATAAACAATTGTGGGTAAATCTTAATAAATTGAATCATAAAGGGATCGCTTCGGGCGTAGGGGTGCCCTTTGAAAGCCTTGCAGATATTACACACACAACACAAAGTAAACGTTATCCAATTTACGTTATGTAATATTTACTTTAATCCATTCCAAGGGCTCAATACTGACAGGATTTACAGGAACTGACAATCTATTTTTAGGGGTAAATGCTGTGGTGGCCTTGAGGTTTTAGCAGTCACCTGCTACGCAAGCGACGCAAGTTCGAATCCCAGCGGGGCCTGTACCAATGAGTTTTTCTAAAAACTTATGTGCAGTGATTTTACACCACGTGCTTTACGGTGAAGGAAAACATCGTGAGGAAACCTGCATATTTCTGAGAAGTAATTCAATGACGTATGTAAAGTGTCTGAGACGGCGATGGACTCACCATCTGTCACGTTGGCACTTAATCATCTTCGGTGAAAAGTGGGTGTTATGATTACAACACCTCTGCCTACCCCTTCGGGGAATACAGGCGTGAGCATATGTATGTACTTTGTATATTTATAATGTATACTTCCATTCTGTACATAGCATAAGTACATTGAATTGTACTAATAATATGTTTTGTCCGATTGAACGAATCATTCTTCTAAGTAACGTTTCAGATCTTGATAAGGTTTTTACTAACATGTAGAAGTTGAACCCTGATGGGTTTAATGCTAAAACATTACCATAAAAAAAATATGCGCACGCCATCCTAGAAGGGCCCCGAAGGGGTAAGCAGAGGTGTTGTAACAAGAACACCCACGTTTCACCGAATATGATTAAGTGCCAACGTGACAAAATGAGAGTCCATCGCCGTCTCAGGCACTTTATATACGACTTTGAATTACTTCTCAGAAATATGCAGGCTTCCTCACGATTTTAAAGCACGTTGTGTGTAATCACTGTACATATTTTTTTTAGAAACAGTCATTGGTACACGTCCCGCTGGGATTCGAACTTGCTTGCGTAGCAGACGACTGCTTAAACCTCAAAGCCACCACGATTCTTGTTACCATATTATATTTAAAGAAAGTAGAGAAATTCCAACAATCTGTCATAAAAAAAAATTTAACTTGTGGTGGAAGAGCCCGCCCTCTTCGTTGCTAGTCAGCTATAAAGAAAAGTCTATTAATTATGTAGGAGATGGTCTTCGAAACGAATAAATTTTTAAATATTTTATAAATCAACTTTGATTAGTTAGTGATACTTTTATAACTGGAAAAAAATACTTTAGGATTATAAAGCAAAACAAAATTTCATGCGGGAAATGTCGCAGGCGTATGCTAGTGTAAAATATGTCTTATTTTGGTGTTAGGGTATCGTGGGCAGTGAAATATACCAAATTCGCGTGGGCATGATTGTTATCAAAAGTTTGTTATTATGAGAATATTGCGGAGCCGAATATACCGGGAGGTACAATAAAATACGTAGGGTTTCCAACGTTGGAAAACTATACATATATATAAAGTGTACGTGTTTGTTAGTAATCCCTAAATAACAGATTTTCACGAAAGTGCGAGTACATTACGAGTAAGTACCGTACTTACATAAAAAAATCTATGTTCATATTTCTTCTCCGTCTGATTGTTCCGGCTAATCACCGTCACGGCTGGACCGATTTCAACCGGACTTTCACTGGCAGAAAGCTAATGTTACAAGGAGTAACATTTTTAAAAAAACATTATGTTTCCGCGAGCCACCCAAAAAATTTAAGCGGGTGAAGCCGTGGGGTACAACTAGTAAATTAATTTGCTTGTCGCAGCTGCCTCATTGGTCTAGTTGTCGCAAGCGCTACCTACTGCTTATCACGAGGTCCTAGGTAAGATCGGGCAGTGTCCTTGTGTTTTCCTGTCTGTAATTTCCCAAAAGCAGTCTGGCTCGCTCGCTATTACATGGGACTTAAACATATATAGCGAAATATTATTGTATCTTAAGTACAGCTCCGCCTACCCCTTCGGGGGGAAAGTAGAGCTATTTTCAAAGATCTAGAAGGTGATATCAAACTATATACATGATTTTTTCAAGAAACCATTGGTCCAGTGGAAACTATACTTAAGGCTCACCCAGGCATCATCGAGGATGATTAAGTGTCAACGTGACGATAGGGAGTCATCGCTCTCTTAGGCACTATACACACATAGGTATTTGAATTTCTTTCAGAAACCTGCATATGTCTGAGAAGTAATTCAAAGGCGTATGTATACATAGTGCCTGAGACGGCGATGGACTCACCCTCTGTCACGTTGGTACTTAATCATAGTCGGTGAAATGTGGGTGTTGTTGTTACAACACTTTTGCTTACCCCTTCAAGATTAATCTGGGATGTAGTGAGCATATTTATTTATTTAATAATCTAAAATTGCCAACCCTGCTAACATAATATATTAGAATTCTAGAGACATGTGGAAAGCCAGTAAAGTTCACCGTCAAGAGATACTGTGTTTTCATGACGTGACAAATATGATACAAATAAAAATGAAGTGAACGGTATCGCATAGGAATACTCCCGTTGCAGACTTGTGTAAAATATTCATGTAAGGAACGGGAAAATGTTTTTCGACATTGCCAAATCGAATTCGGTAACTTTATTATTTCCCATACATACCGTTTGTGGGTGAAGCGTAATTTAATTTTTATCTTCTTTCTTTATCAAAGCTTGCCTACAAGGGTCCCAGAAGGGGTCGGGAGAGATGTCTTTCAGTCACGTCTTCCCGACACTTAAGGCAACTAGACCTGTTTGAACTATTCGAAGCAGACTTGCGGAGTCAGTTATCCTAATCATATTTGGTACTAGCTGTGCCTCGCGATCTCATATGAGCCTAAGTTATTCCTAATGACATCACCAATCTGCCGGATTATCCTCATAGATAAAAAATAAAAGAAATATATATTTTTTAAGCACCGCATATTATTTTATATATATTTAGTAAAATGCTGTTGATTTGGAGTTACAAATAGATAGTTTAATTTTATTTATCTGTATAGATTTCTGTACATAAGGCCAATGTTGATTTTCCCAGTCTAATATTTCGCTATATAAATATAATTTTGTATTGCTATTCGTCAGTAAACAAGCAAACAATGTCGACAGCAGTCTGTCGCTGACACAAGTTAACAAGTTATTTAGGTCTTTGATGTTAACCGAGCTAGTTTCAGGAATAATGTTAAATAGGTAAACCTGTCTGAGATAACTAAGGCAAGAACTCCGAGAATTTAATGTTAGTTTGATAAGAACGTGTATCTCAATGATTTAAATTATTTACATTCAACGACATAATGCTTTTATCATTTCCCCTTTCGTTCTTCTTGGCACAGGGCTTGGGTTTCCACCCAATAGCCAGGGTCTAAGACTGTGGCTATGGTATCCCCTGCCTGTCGTAAGAGGCGACTAAAAGGGGGCCGGAGGGCCTGCTGGCAGTGGTCGGGGTGGGAGCTTTGACCACCGAGCCGCGGGCCCGGGAAGGTGGCAGCGCAACGTGGCTCGAGCTGCCTTGCACAGCGAGGTCTCTAGGGGCGGCGTCACAGCTGCCCCGGCAAAGTGTGGGGGGACACCGGTACGTACTATCAGAGTACCCGGAGTCCCTCCTGAGCACTGAGGATAGCCACCGGGGGGGTTTTAGTGAGGTAAAAATCCCACATACCCCGATCTGCCTCTCCCAGGGCGGTCGGGGACCTTTTGAAGGTTTCTCCCTCGTCAACAAAAAAAAAATATGGCTTTGGTTTGGGGCTACAAATCAAATGAAAAATATGTCAAAATCCCCCACTAAATTGTCGCTTATTTCATTTATTTGTGAGGTAGTAACAAAAATAAGCATTGTCTTACGTTCCACATATCATTAAATAAACATCGAACCTTTACTTAGCCTTTACAACTATACCTACCCACAAACATAAGTACTTAATAAGTATAAGTAAAAAAAGCCTATATACTATGTCACTTGTATGCTTATAACATAGACAATATCAAAATAATTTGTTATACTGCCAAGTTATCAAAGTAGGAAGGCTCGAAATTTAACAGAAAAAATTAACCTTTTTTTAACTTCATATGCTCACGCCTGTATTCCCCGAAGGGGTAAGCAGAGGTGTTGTAACTACACCCACATTTCACCGAATATAATCAAGTGCCTACGTGACAGAGGGTGAGTCCATCGCAGTCTCAGGCACTATACATACGTCTTTGAGTTACTTCTCAGGCATATGCATGTTTTCCTTCACCGTAAATGCACCGCACGTGGTGTGAAATAACAGCCCATACGTTTTTCAGAATATCTCATTGGTACAGGCCCCGCTGGGATTCGAACTTGCGTCTGCGAACTAAGTGATTTAGGACTTAGATCCTTATATATTCATAGATTATATTCAATTTACTCCAACGTAATAAAGCTTTGAGTCACTGTGGAACCTATGTAAAACAGAGTTGTAATAAGAGACTTGGGTCCAAAAGTTATCTAAGTCACTATCGCTAGTCGACACCTGTCCCCGGCTTTCCAATCCTGAGGGAGTAGTAAAAAACTTATCCAGAATTTACATAACAAGCCCTAAAGATGAAATTGTCCCGCGCCGTGTAACTGCTCGTGGGTTTACCTGCGTAGAATTAACAAAAAAGATAATGTATCGCGGTTATTTTTTTTTTTAATTCATAATCGGCCTTTTGTAACATCAGCTAGCCAGAGAAAGTCCCGTTGAAATGCTGGAACAGACTACAAATTAAAAATTGCTTACTTTTTGTAAGTACCGTATATACTGTATCCCTGCCATCTTACATATATATTGTTAAATAATTATACTTTTATATTGGTCTTTTCAGTAAAGTTAATTTTGAGTTGTACACAGACACTTTTTTATTTATCTGTATAAGTATATTATGGGTATGCAATATGAAAAGGAATTCTTACTCAATGCTTCTAAAATATTCACTCAGCGAAAAATAAGCCTAGAATATTTAAACGGGCCTCAACTCACGTCAACATACTCCGAAATTGAATAGAATAAAAATAGTCTTGAGTCGACATGATTTAATAATAACTATGGACATAGTTCTCGTCTGGTTTTGATAATATTTTGGAGATTGATACTGCACGCTGGGATACTTTACCAAAAAATTCAAATTCATTCATCTCTGTTTGATAAACTTTTAAAAAAGTACTTTCAAATCAGTGCGACATGATTACGCAGGATTATACATGTTACCGCCAGGTTCGGAAGGTTGAAATAAGTTAAGTGCTTTGTGGTGAAGGAAAACATCGTGAGGTCTGCATATGTCTATGATGTAAGTATAGTGCATGAGACGGCGATAAACTCACCATCTGTCACGTTGCCACTTAATCATCTTCGTTGAAAGGTGGTTGTTGTTATTGCAAGCCTATGCCTACCCCTTCGGGAATACAGGCGTGAGCATATGTATGTATGTATGTATATAAGACAATATGGCAGGAATTGTGAAATTCCAATAAACAATTGCGTTGCTCTGTAAACAAAGATTTATTTTACTATTTACACATATAACAATATTAACAACATTTAACTAAAATCATACTATTTTACCTGTAAACAAAGAAACGACATTTAAAGTTTATTCTTTAAATTAGTCAATTCCTTTATAATATTTTACCAGCCCAACGACTCCATTTTTATGTAGTTCTGTCTACTTGACACAATAGCTGTTTAACCAACCATGTAGGCTGTCATTACTCATAGCGACATCTATACGTTAAACAGAACACATCAAGAACACTGTATGCCGACGGAAGAGCGTACATATTAAAGAAGTATAGTTTCTTTACATGTATAAGCTAAGTTTTTTATTTATATTGTATTAATGCTATCGTTTTACCATACACATTCGAATGTTGTTATTATTACCTACGTTGAATTGTGACACAGAGAACCAAAATGTATTTATCAACACAAATTCAGTCGTGGTATAAATTTAGGTAATGTCCAAATAAATTGTTTACTTCCTTTACTTTATTAGCTACGAGAGATGGTATGTCACTGTCATACGTTAATAAAAAAATAAAACAAAAACGCATAATTAGTCTAGTACTAGTCAATTAAATATTTTTCAGCTCTATGGAAAACGGTTGAAACAAAGTAAAATTTAGGCTTTTCTGCAATATTTTCACAACATCACAGCCGCTTTATTTTACAATGTTTTGTCGGCTGTAGATTGCCGCGATAAACGTTTACCTAACGAGCTAGTATGTTTACCAAAGGAGTGTTATAAAATTTATTTGCATTGTAAATCGTATTGCATAATGCGGTGTTAGGTTATGTTGGTAAAAACTGAAGGGAACTGGCAACTAGGGTTGGGGATCACGCTAAGACCAATCACGGGGTAAAGCTAGCATCAGCTCAAAATAACTATTCCACGCGGATGTAGTCACAGGCAGAAGCTAGTTAATAAAGTTAATTAGTGTCAGCATTTGTTTGAAACCGATTTTGTTTCGTCGAGATACAAGCATTTTTAAATCTTTCAAATGTTTAACCAAACCTATAAAATTACGACATATCATGAATCAATTCAATCGCTTTACTAGAAAATACTTAGTTAGGTATAAATTGAAAAAGAAAAAATACTAAATGATAAAGTAATGATTTTGATCGTATCTTACAGGAATACTTGACTCGATTTTCATAAAAATCGAATCGTAACGTGCATCCCTATTCGACTAGCTCTTTAGAAAATATGTTTTCACGATGCAAAATGAATAAAACCACCACAAGCCAGTCACGTTTCTGTAGCGTTTAATTAATGGCTGAGATGAAACGGAATTGCTTTCTTTTACAGTTCTTAGTAATAGTTTCAGAGGTCGGATATCTACTACTATTTCCACGGACATTGTGGTTGATAATTGAAGTGGTTAGGTTTCTTCGCCTAAAGCCTGATTTGAACGCAAGTTTCATGTTATTCCCGGAATTACATTGAGGTCTTCTCAGAAGATACTTTGTTCGTTAGCAACACTAGATGCAGCGTTAACGGATAACGTTACTATAGTTTAGTAATATAGTTGGCAAACAAGAATATAATACTCTCAATAGCGATTCGTTTCTTAGAAACGCTTTCAACTTGTCGAGTTTTCCGTGCCTTCAGCTTAATTTATATATTTTTAGATAACACATTTTTAAAAAACCTTGGTGTTTATTCCACTGTTTCTTCTTCTGTCAGGCTGTAATTTGGAAATGGTAGTATATATACTTAAGTTAGTGTATATATAAATATGACATATTTCAGCTACATATATATGCTCACGCCTGTATTCCCCGAAGGGGTAGGCAGAGGTGTTGTAATAACAACACCAACTTTTCACCGAATACGATTAAGTGCCAACGTGATAGATGGTGAGTCTACCGCCGTCTCAGGCACTATACATACGTCTAAGACATATGCAGGTTACCCACGATATTTTCCTTCACCGTAAACACGTGGTGTGAAATCACTGCACATTAGTTTTTAGAAAAACTCATTGGACGAACTTGCAACGCTTGCGTAGCAGGCGACTGCTCCAACCGCAAGGCCACCACGACTCTTGCTAGTGGTGAATTATTTTACGTATTTCTCAAGGTGAAGAGCGTACTTAACAGTAAAGAGTACTAGACAGTAATATTTTAAGAGATTGATGAATATAAAAACTCAGACAGGATTGAAGTGGCATTTAGTACAGAGAGGACGGAGGGAGGGACGAGGGTAAGTGAAGTAACACTCAAGAAAACACGTTTAAATCGACAAGAATTTAAATTATTCTTGAATATCAGTTATTAATGTCGTAATTGTAGCAAGTTTCAAGTATTTTAAACCGACTTCAATAAGAGGAGGGACTTTTGATTGGGTGGACCGCTTTCGATAATTTTTTTTTATTTGAATGGTGTTACTGTAACCGCTTATCAGAAGGTTGTATGACTATTTGCGTCACCTTTCTGAAAGAAGAAAAGAAACTAGTACGAATTTTTTTTATTACGTTTTAAAATATTTTATTTCACATACTTACATAAATTACGTCACATGAATTTAATGATTTTTTGCCCCTCCCTCTGTCCTTGTCAGAGCTGGTCACATTTGTGAGACCCCCCCCTCCCTAGTGTGACGTCACATATTTTGTAAATTGAAAGTCTAGTAATATTGATTATTAGATAACAACGAATCATAGAATAATTAGCATAACTAAAAACCATAAAAATATAATCTAATAACCTAAAACCTTAAAAAATATAATCTTTATTTACATTTAGAAATTATTGAATTTAAACAGCGATTCCGAAATCAGTTTTATTTCCATTTAAATATTTTTTTGACAAAATTCAAATTCAAACAATTATCAAATCTAAAAACGATTGCTTCTATTAATTTATGTGTTTGGTGGCATTTACACTTAGATTATAATAGATTTTGAAATGTGATTTCACAAAATTAAGAACGCCTCCCACCCCGTTGTCACCCAATGTCACACTTCGTCGACCCCCTCCTTCCCCTTTAACGTGTGACGTAATTTATGGATAGCCCCTTACATACAAATCATTCCTCTTTATAATATTAGTATAGATATAGAATTAAAGATTTGTTAAGTGTTCGCCAGTTTCGTATATATATATATACGCTGGTATTCCGTGTTAATATCACTGGAGGGTGGTGATATTAACTCCTCCCAGTGAAAAATGAACTGGTGCGAGCCACCGTCTGACACTAGTGTTTGCTCTCGAGATTAGTCACTGACACACTGACACTGCGCCTATCGAACACGATAACACTTATTTACCATTTAAAGCAAAAATATAAAATCTTCCAAATGTGTAGGGCTAAAAAAAATTACACACAACTCATCCCTCCCGATTCCTTCCTGATACAAAATCAGCTTTTAAAATATGGGATACAGTATTAACGAGCACATAAAAATAGTTTAATCTTTTTTTTCACAAAGCAAGTAAAACCGCTTTCAAAAAGGGAGAAATAAAATTATGTGAAAATTTTCGCGCTTTTCAGTGACTTTTTTCAAAGTACACCTACAGCAGTCATAACCCAACAAGTTGTAATGTTCTCATCAATACGAATTAATCAAGCCCTTACACTAGGCACTTGCTGTAAGTCGAGATAACTACGATATTTACTCTTGTTCATAGCTAGAAATAATCTCTTCTTGAATTAATCTCAATAAACAATGTTTTGGAGTGAGTAATGAGATAACGGGTTTTATGGGTGAGTGACGAGCTTGGATACTCGAAACAGTAACGATTCTCAAAGGTTCTCCAATCGCATACTCAGTGTGTCCGAACGCATTCTTTGAGAACGTAATGAGATTTTAACTTAAACCAGAGTGGAACAATAAGGACTCCAGTTTTCATTTACCCACGGTGTTTACTGCCGTATATTGTACCAAGTCAAAGTAAGGGGTAAGTTTGAATTAAGTTTGTTGGACGTACGAGGCTGTTTCTTGAAGGGTTATGCAGATTTGCGGGGACTTATTCGCCATGGGTAGTTGCGCTTTGAAAGTTAATTAATTTATTGAGAACAATTTAAACAATGTAAAATGACCTCAAATCAATTTCAAAGAGCCGTGGTGGCCTCGGGGTTTGAGCAGTCACCTGCTACGCAAGCGACGCAAGTTCGAATCCCAGCGGGGCCTGTACCAATGAGTTTTTCTAAATAACTTATGTACAATGATTTCACACCACGTGCTTTACGGTGAAGGAAAACATCGTGAGGAAACCTGCATATTTCTGAGAAGTAATTCAAAGACGTATGTATAGTGCCTGAGACGGCGATAGACTCACCATCTGTCACGTTGGCAGTGGGTGTTGTGATAACAACACCTCTGCCTACTCCTTCGGGGAATACAGGCGTGAGCATATGAGTGAGTATGTATGTTAAAATGACCTAGAAACAACTTGAGAAAAGCCTTTGTAGCCCTGGAGTTTGAGTAATCGCCTGCTACGCAAGAAACGCAAGTTCGAATCCCAGCGGCCTGTAGAAATGAGTTTTGGTAAATAAATGATGTGTAGTGATTGCACACCACGTGCTAGAGACTCACCATCTGTCATGTTGGCACTTAATCCTCGGTTATAAGTGGGTGTTGTTATTACTACACCTCTGCCTACCGCTCCGGGGACTACAGGCGTGAGCATCTGTGTGGAAATAACTTATATACTATACTAGCTTCTATCATTGTACTTAGAAGGAATTGCCTTTCTATGGTTAGTACATATTTATGTATCCTAATAAATTACCAAATAACAAATACCGTGAAGCTGTTTTTGCAGCAGAGGTGTTAACAGTTAAAAAGGTGTTAAAGGTGCCGACGTGAATCTATGACACTCTGGTACTTAACTTACAAAGATCTTGACTACAATAAATTTTCAGAAATATAGCAAGTTTCCTCGCGATATATTATTTCACTGTAGACCGCTGGAACTTTGGCTGAGTTTCTTGCCGGTTCATCACAGAAGTCTAGTTTTCGAACCGGTGATCAATTCATCGTACGTTTACATTTTCAAACAAACCCTTCTCCCAAGCCAAGTCAATCTTTAAATAACTACATTTGTATGAACTCCACTGAAACAATTCCACAGACAGAAGGTATTTCAATTAAAACAATTGTAGAATAAAAACGGCAATTATACAAACAGACTTTTCGATAGATGCAAATTAAAACAATTCCAATTGGATTACAAATTCAGAACAATTCAATTGGAGCTGTAACTACAACAGCCTGTATAGTGCTCCGTGTTGAAAGAACGTCCTGTATAAGGTAGTGAACGGGCCATTAGACGACGGCATTGCAATCTAGAGGTCTCTGATAGAGGCTAATTTGCATTATGACAAAGAGTAAGGAAAAATATTATGCCAATTACCTACTTTACAGAAGAGATTTAAAATATAGCATAACAGGAACATAACAGGTACATAATACAGCATAACCCTTTTGAGGCTAGAGCCTTCAAGAGCTAAGTACCCGACTGGGGACTGTCTCTCCACATACACACAACAGAGGATAGTAAGAAAATTATGCTGTAGTGTTGAATTCGCATAGTCCCCAGCGCGCCCTTAAGGAAAAGCGCTATGTGGCCTATAATCCATTACCATTAAGAAAGACTGACTCGTTGGTCTAGTGGTCGCAAGTGCTACAACCACGAGGTCTTGGGCTCGATGCTCGGGTAGTGCACTGATAGGGTTATTCCATCTGTAATTTTCAGTAGCAACTGGATCTGGATTAGTGGCCGGTTAATAGCAATTCTGAAATTAATGAGTGCAAAAATATATGCACACTACTGCCTAACCCATTGGGAAATACAGGATTATGTAAGTCAAAGCCTTCAAGGGCCATCTATGATCGTTCAAGCAGTTTTGACGTTTAATTTGGCGGTACCAAATTGAAACGTCAAAGCTTAAGAAGTTTTTAATACACTCTACTTAAGCTGATGATGGTTAGTTCCAAGAAGACTGTAAGTTGCAGTAGCTGCAGTAGTCGCTTGAAACTAGGTGATATTTTCACTGCTCAACTGCAGCAAGTAGAGCAATACCCACTGCTCGACTGGTAATGGCTTAACTACTCAGTTGAGCAATGAGTAAACCTTTTGATGTACTCACTGCTCAAGTAGTTGAGCAATAAACATATTGTGTATTACATGTGTATGCTTTATAACCTCAAAAATTTCTCACTCTCTGCTTTTACTGTTGGTCCCTTCTTTAAACATATGATTCTTTAATCTATGTCCCACGTCGTACGTAATAATATTCCCACATAATTGCACTAAATAACGTGATTCAATCTCGGTTCATATATCAAATACCTAGGTCCAATAGCTGGGAATGAGAGAGCATTTTACGTTAGTAGCGTTATAAGACTCGTGACTAGATTTGTAATGACCGTTACATTGATATATTTCATAAAGTGCCTTAAGTACTATTGCCTATAGACTAAGAGTTAGGTAATAAGTTAGGTCTTATACCTACGCTTAGTGTTTTACTTTAAGAGAATTATGGAAAACGTGAGCACAATACCAATTTTACATTACCTAAAGAGATGGTCTCGAACGCGATTACCGTAACCTTTACTTATCATCTATACATATAAATAAAATTGAAGCGTCTGTTTGTAATTCCAAATTAACAGTTTTTCACTAGCTGCTGATACAAATATGATGCTGGGGAAAATAGGACAGCTTATAAAATTTGTGATAGGGTATAATCTTAGGAAGCAAATAAAATTATTATGGCAAAAATAACTTCTTTCGTTTTCGAGTAATTGACGTTCAAAGTAGACCATATCAAGACCTTATTTTCGCATAAAAATCAGCGGGAACGTCGAGTTATTCACGTGAAATCTAACTACGTTTTTATTTTTTTTCTCCCACTAATAGTTCCTGAAACAATCCCATAAAACCATTTTTCGAATCCAATAACCTTCGCCTAAATTTTAAAAGTTGGATAACCACGTACGTAATGTAGGTATACGCGGTCGCGCGTTCACTCAATCGCTTAAGGCCGCACACTCTTCGGCCCTTCGCAATCATAGCCTATAACTACGTTATCGTTGGAGCTAGATATTTTACGACTTCAACATAGTGATATATTCATAAAACCCTACTACTTCTAGAAGAAAACTGTTCCTTTTTCTCTGACGCCCTGTATAAGTAGTTATATATAACAAAAAAACATATTTTTTTTTGGATTTTTGTCCGTCTCTTTGTTCCGGTTAATCCCCAGGAGTAACATAGGCTACTTTTAATAAATAATACATAAGTACGGTTCCGCGGGCCACCCATGTTTACGCGGGTAAATCCGCGGAGCACAGCTAGTCCATTATATGAATGAAAAAATTTTATTCAGTTTAGGCCCCGGTAAGGCACTTATGAATGTCGAAGAATTTACCACCGGTTCGGAAACTAGCTATAAATCTAAGAAGTTCTTACTCTGTACGATCATAGTTGGCCTCCTGATTTTAGATAAAAACATAACCCCTCGTAGTGTCAGTCAGCTAAAACCTAAACAATGTCTTCCAAAAAAGTGTGGCTTAAAATGTATGAAAGCTTTTAAACAAAAACAAATACAAAAATGTCTCAAGCCAACAGGGTTAAGCAGAATCTTCCCACCATTGCGGCTAGAAGTTGGCACCGGTTATAAATGACGTCACCCGCGGGATTTCAGTTTAAATACTTTTAACCTACTTTCACAGATTTCCACCAAGTTTTGAAGTATAAATTAGGTGTCATTTGTGCATCGTGTGTTCAAAAGAGATTTAAATGGAATCGAAGTCCTACTTTGTAGGGGAGAGGGGAGCAAATGTCATTTTTAAAATTGTATACGTATTTAAAAAGTAGGGCCTCGGGGTTATAGCAGTCGCCTGCTATGCAAGTCGCGCAAGTTCGAATTCCAGCGGGGCCTGTACCAATGAGTTTTTCTAAAAAACTTATGTACAGTGATTTCACACCACGTGTTTTACGGCGAAGGAAAACATCTTGAGGAAACCTGCATATTTCTGAGAAGTAATTCAAAGACGTATGAATAGTGCCTGAGACGGCGATAGACTCACCATCTGTCACGTTGGCACTTAATCAAATTCGGTGAAAAGTGGGTGTTGTGATAACAACACCTCTGCCTACCCCTTCGGGGAATACAGGCGTGAGCATATGTATGTATGTATTTAAAAAAAATATTGCATATTTTTCAGGTAGATGCTTTTGCATCGATCTATGATTGGTTATATGCCTACATAAATAGAGAATCCGAACACAGTACCACTAATCCAATCCAACATGTGTCGGAATAAAACCACAGTTAAGGTAAAAGGTTTATATGAAGTTAGGAATCTAGGAGCAAATCGTTTGGAAACACACTCACACAGATACGCGCATCTACGAGAAAATAAGTGGAATACACGTAATGGCAGTAAGGGGTGTCCCGATGTGGCCGATCGCGTATAAGTTCGTCATTAACGTGTTTTACAGTCATTTTTCAAAATTCCAAACATATTTTTTTCTTTTCGAAGATTTAATTTGGCAACCCTTACGCTCAATGGAATAAGCGTCCTTATTTAAAAATATAGGCCTTACTACTTGTAGAACTTATATGTATACTGTGATAAAACTATGTAAAGACTAAGATCACGTATTCAAAATCGTTATCTGAACATGGATATACCCTAAGTGCACTAAAAGCAAAGTGTCCGCAAAATCTATACAGCTATATCTACACAGATAAATAAAATTGAAGTGTCTGTATGTAATTCCAAAATTACACCCTTCGACTATATGCAAACGAATTTTCAAAAAAAACTCTGTCTGTCTGTCTGTTTATTCCGGCTAATCCGAAACGCCTGGACCGACTTTCACTGGCTGATATCTAATGTTACAAGGAGAAAGTTACGATACAATTAATTTTAAAAAAAAAAACAGTTCCGTGGGCTACTCGTAAAATTTAGTCTACGCGGGTGGAATCGCAGGGCACAGCAAGTGTAGAATAATCGATGAACGGAGTCGACTCAGCGAGAAAGTAAACACTGATCATATTGGGGCTTGCATTATCACTTACGGCACATGAACTAAGTACCAGTTAGCTTATATTGGTTTTGAACTAAAACATTACATATACATATGCTCACGCCTGTATTCCCCGAAGCGGTAGGCAGAGGTGTTGTAATAACAACGCCCACTTTTCACCGAAGATGATTAAGTGCCGACGTGACAGATGGGGAGTCCATCGCCGTCTGAGACACTTTACATACGTCATTGAATTACTTCTCAGAAATATGCAGGTTTCCTCACGATGTTTTCCTTCACCGTAAAATACTTGGTGTGAAATCACTGTACATAAGTATTTTAGAAAAACTGATTGGTACAGGCCCCGCTGGGATTCGAACTTGCGTCGCTTGCATAGCAGGCGACTGCTCAAACCTCAAGGCCACCACGGCGTTGGATTAGCTATAACAGCTATGTTACGCAGTGATAAAAAAGTAGAACCGCAGTGGTCTCTGAGTTTGAGGAGTCATCTGCTACGTAAGCGACGTAAGCTCGAATCCCAGCGGGGCCTGACCAATGAGTTTTTCTAAAAACTTGTGCTGTTTTTTCATACCACTTGTTTTACGGTGAAGGAAAAATTCAAAGTCGCCTGAGACGGTGATGGACTCATCCTCTGGCACGTTGGTGCTTAATCATATTCGGTCAAATGTGAGTGTTGTTGTTACAACACCTCTTTTTACCCCTTCGGGGACCCTTCTGGGATGGCATTAGCATATTTATTTCTTAGAAAATAAATTGAATAGAATCAGGAGTTACTTTGAGGAAGTCCATATTCATAGTTATAAAAGGGTATAGTATAGTCATAGTACTATAGGTACTCTGAGGCTTGGTTTCAGAATGGTCTCCAGCTCCATCCGATGATGTTCCGTGCAGGATGCGAAACACGCGTCGTGACGACATTGTTTACAAGTACATAGTCTCCGTGAAGGCAGCAAGGGTTTGATGCAGGCAGACCAGACGGACGTCCGCAGGGTGGTGGACCCCCAGCATATACTGGACTGTACTTCACTAGGATAACTATGTCATTCGTATAATAGCGGAATATAATATTATAATATTTGTATACTCTTTTATAACCATAAAGTAGTAAGTAGATCCAATTCAGAGCTTAGAGCCTTGACCACCATTGGGCACAACAAGTAGATAATAATTTGTAACGAAATGGCTAAAAAAGTACTGGACCGATTTGAAAAAAAATTCAGCAATGGATAGCTACATTATCAGCGAGAAATATAGGCTATACTTTATTCCCTTACTCTCACGGGAACGGGAACAACGCGGGTGAAACCGCGTGACGTCCGCTTGTATTTTACAAATAAAATTATACTAAGTACAAAGACAAAGTTTGCGGGTTATAAGCCAGTAAATTTCGAGATACATTTTTACACATACTTACTCTATGTACGAGTGTCCAACTATAAATTGGAACGTTAAAAATTATCAGCGAATATAAAACACACTTTCATATTGTTCCGATAGATGGCGTTACTAGCATTTTACATCGCGCTATGGTTTCGTTCACTTCTTAGTGATATGTTTCGAAGTGAGAAATATTTTATCATAAAATACATACATTATTATGCTTACATAATATTTTTTGGAGGGCGATCAATAATTGCCTCTGTTTTACCAAACCAGATTTATGCATTAAGTTAATAGATTACAATGACCTATATAATTTATTTAGCGTTTCGCAGGATTGGTATGGGAACTGGCTCTTCTAGAGGTCTCGCTCGCAGGTCTGGTAACCAAAAGCACCTGGGTCAATCTAGAGGTATAAAAGTAACGAAAAAAAAACGTACCCGTATGTATTCTACATTCAGTACTCGTTACGTTTCGTTACTCGGTACTAGATGGCGTACCCGTTACTCAGTGACGAATACATACGGTTTGCTACAGCTCTAGTATTCGTTACTATACATTCAGTACTCGTTACTATCGTATCGTTACTCGTTACTCCTAATACCTCAACATGCTATATTATGCTAGAGAAACAAATCGTTAATCGAGTTTTTCGAGGTAATCACTTTTCACAAGTATATACTTTTTTTACTGCATACTCTCTTAAAGGAAAACTTTTTTTTGAATATTAGAAATTTTGGCGCCATACGCACATCGGTTCAAATATTTTTGAAGTATATCCGCACAAATTACATATATTTTCATTTTTATAACCAATCACGTTACGAATAGTTTGCGAACATATTTTTCATATTCTTCCTATAATTTTATTATAAAATATGACTGTATGTACTAGGTGCGGCATCGCAGCATTCATAATTTCAATACACGCATCAACGCAGCGTTACATTGCGTCATTAAAACAGCGTGTGTAACCATGATACGAAACATGCGAATAACGAAAAGTATTCGTGAGTAACGTTTCGTTACTCGGTACTAGATGGCGTACCCGTTACTCAGTAACGAATATATACGGTTTGCTACAGCTCTAGTGCTCAATCTGGTGCTATTGTTGAAACGTGGGTTGAGGTCTGTGTTGCGAACTCAGATTTTGAAAAATGCGTAGACAAGGTTTGACTAGAAATAATGAAAAAAGGTTATGAAAAGTTAGTAGATCTACGTACTTTTCATCAAGTTGCTATTTTTAGTTAAGGTTTCATCAGATTTTAGTTTAGGTTTCATCAAAAAACCTCTTGTTAGTTGCGTACCTTAAGCAAATAATTAAAAGTATTTACTATCTTGTTAGGCGAACTTTGGAAAGTTTCGAGAATATATAATGCATATGCTCACGCCTGTATTCCCCAAGGGGTAGGCAGAGGTGTTGTAATCACAACACCCACTTTTCACCGAATTTGATTAAATGCAAACGTGACAGATGGTGAGTCTATCGCCGTCTCAGGCACTATACATACGTCTTTGAATTACTTCTCAGAAATATGCAGGTTTCCTCACGATGTTTTCCTACACCGTAAAGCACGTGGTGTGAAATAAGTTTTTTAGAAAAACTCATTGGTACAGGCCCCGCTGGGATTCGAACTTGCGTCGCTTGCGTAGCTGGCGACTGCAGTAGCAGGTGATTACAAAACCAATTCGGGGAATACAGACGTGAGCATATGTATAATTTCGTTTTACCGTTTATATTAGCGCAACCGCGAGAGAATGTTACTTTGTCTAGGCCTACTGGTTTTCATTTTCAATTTGATGTCCTGCATTGAAGGCCGGTAGTGTCTACGGCAGCTAATTGCATAGAACCCGAATCCTGCATCAGCCGCAATTGGTAGAGTTCCAAATGGCGACCCCGACAATACGCTAACTCGGCTAAACCGACAAATTAAATGCGCTCAGTGAATAGCTCAGCTTAGCTTAGCTTATTCTGAGTTTTATTGCTTGCAAGACTCCAGCTATTTATTCTTTTGTTTAGTCAGCGGTGAATTAAAGAATAATAATGCTTTTCTGTTTCGGCTATGCTATATCGAGGGAACTACGTGTTTGAGGGGATCAAACTGACCATCCGAAGATTGCTGGAACTAAATAAACTAGGGTTAACATCCTAAGATTTGTTATAATATTACGTCAAATAAGACATTTTTTTTTCCGATATGGTCTCTCGCAGTTGGTACGGGGGAGTTACCTCCACTGCTTAACCGGACTAAAGGGCGAGACCCAAGGGGCTCCAGCCGAGCTTAAACCTAAAAACCAAGCAACACAGCTAAGGGCATCCCGGTGCGGGGCTGGGACCTCGGCTTAGGGCGTTGCTGGGGGATGAGCTAGGGAGCTGGATCTGAGTGGTATTATTTAGGGACATGTTTAAGGCTAGTGGCTCGGCGCGCGCCGGCCCTAGCAGAGGACGGGGGGGACGATGACGTAGAGTTCGCGACGAGCCTCGCCGGCGAGAACGGAACGATGGTCGGTTTGGTGTGTGCTTTTGAGATATTGCTTGCTGAAGCAATATGATATCGTCGTCAGGGTCAATAAGGAAGTGCCTCGGACGGCGTGAGGTATATCGGGCGACCGATATTATTTTCCTAATTTTGAACGGCAATGTAAAATGTCCTAAAATTGTAACGCATTTTATTTTATTTAGCGACTTCAAAAAGATAAAAAAGGAGTTCTATATTTGACACGTTGTTTTTTTTTATATGAATGTACATCGATTCGAAAACAGCGGGACTAATTTGGAAGATTCACAGGTCACATATTTTTGTCCGATGAGTACTACGCAGTTTTTTTATATGTATTCATATGTATTTAGTGAAAAGCTGATAATTTGGAATTACAAACGGACACTTCAATTTCAGTTCTATGTATAGTCTGATATATATTATAGAGAAATTAAATATTGCCACATCATTAATATGGGATAGGATTATCGACTTTAGGATTGCAATGTCATTTGGTGTCAATGTTTATTGGACCCTTCAAACAATTAAAATAGTAATTAAGTAGCTTAATTGTATTTCATTATATAAATCATAAATCATTATGATAATAATACATCTATCTCAATCCACAGACCGTGACAATTAAAATGAGATATGCAAGTTTTTTACAATAATTATTTTTGCAAAAAAATTGCCGTGTATCTAACGGGGTGACCATTAGATATACGACATATTTTTAGCAATAAGAAAAAGAATTTTAGATTTTTTAATATTTTTTTTATGTAGAAGACTAGTTTAACATATAATACGTATTTAACGTATTTATAAACGTATTTCTTAGGCTAAAATGAGACCCTATTGCTAGGAAAGACTCCGCTGTCCAACTGTCTGTCTGTTTGTCGGTCTATCGTTCCGTCTGACCGTCTGTCCGTTTGTCACCAGGCTCGTGAACCGTTATAGTGAGACAGTTGAAATTTTCACAGATAATGTATTTTTGTTGTTAACAAAAAAAAATTATATGAAGAATAAAAAAATTGGTGATTTTCTTGACACTTTTAGATAATAATACGGAAATCTCCACGCACGAGCCCCACTCGTGCCTGATCCGTTTTTATTTTGTTATCTACTAGATTTAATCGTATTTTACCTAAATGTGATATTCCTCTTCGTTGACTGATTTAGTAATTTAAATGAGTGTGTAATTAAAATAAGCGCTTTTTTAAACGAATACATTTTATTCATTACACAATCGCTTAAAAATACAATAAATTACGCGATCTAGAAACACAAAGTCACCTCATTAATTGCAGTTGGTCTTGAACAACAAAACGCAAGGAAAATCGCGAATTACATTTTCAACTTTATGTACAGTTAAATATGATTTGAATTAAACTTTGTAACATTGATTGCAGTCGGTCGATGCACAAAACTCAAGCAAAATTTCATTGCATTTTCAGCTTTGTATCCATAGCCTTACAGTTACATATGATTTGACGTGATAGATAGGGTTGTCACACATTATATACTTTATTTAACATCTGGTTTTCTTTCTTCGACAGGTATGACGATGTCCTTATTGACATGACTGGTATCATCCTTGGTTTCTTTGGTGCAACGAGCAGAGCCGTTGATCAAACACTCGATGTACGAAGGTGGCTGTTCCAAAGTTGGAGCTGGTACCTCAGCGCGCAGAGCGTTTGTGTACCTTTTCACTATGATCAGGAACGAGATTGCGATCACTGGAAAAATTTGAAACTTGAATTATATGCTCGGCATATAAGCCATGAGATGAGGGTTTGGGCTGTGACCTGCTACGCATGCGACGCAAGTTCGAACATCAACGGTCTGCAAAAATAATTATTTCTAAAAACTTATGAGCAGTAATTTCACGCCACGTGCTTTACGGTTAAGGAAAACATCGTGAGGAAACCTGCGTATGTCTGAGAAGTAATTCAAATACACATGGATAGTTCTTATGACGGCGGATGAGTCAATCACACTTAATCATCTTCGGTGAAGTGTTGTTGTTACAACAGCTCTGCTTATCCCTTCATGGACCCTTCTGGGATGGCGTAAGCATTTTTATTTTTTTAGTTTGAGCTGAGGATCAGCTTCGCGTTTTTTTGCAGTAAGATATCACATACAAACTTTCATGCCCCTTTTCATATCTTTAGGGATGGAATTTTGAGAAACCCTATTTTAATGGATACCTACATCTCATAAATAACACACTCCAAATGTAATCTCTAGGACCAGTGGTTTACTCTGTGCGTTGACTTCAGTCCGACAGGACTTTGAATTTTATATGTATGTATATTTTTAGATTTTTTACGAAGATGTCAAAGTAAGGAAAATCTGGCCTGGTCGTATACGAGCATGGTCCACAATGATACATGTTTTCACAGGCAATACTATAGTATTGTAATATATAATAGTATAATAATATACCATGCACCCAGGCATTGCCAGCTCAGAACGAGGGATCCCGGCGTACCCTATCTCTTTCGTATAATATATAATAGTATAATAATATACCATGCACCCAGGCATTGCCAGCTCAGAACGAGGGATCCCGGCGTACCCTATCTCTTTCGTATAATATATAATAGTATAATAATATACCATGCACCCAGGCATTGCCAGCTCAGAACGAGGGATCCCGGCGTACCCTATCTCTTTCGTATAATATATAATAGTATAATAATATACCATGCACCCAGGCATTGCCAGCTCAGAACGAGGGATCCCGGCGTACCCTATCTCTTTCGTATAATATATAATAGTATAATAATATACCATGCACCCAGGCATTGCCAGCTCAGAACGAGGGATCCCGGCGTATCCTATCTCTTTCGTATAATATATAATAGTATAATAATATACCATGCACCCAGGCATTGCCAGCTCAGAACGAGGGATCCCGGCGTACCCTATCTCTTTCGTATCATCACCGAAAATTATAATAATGTAAGTACCACTTTATTGCAAACAAAACAATAAGATGAGAGAAGTGTACCTACATCATCTCCTTGGCCTTATCCCATACATTGTTGGGGTCGGCACTTGATTCAACCTGATATGAATGAAATCGGTCTCTTAGGCCTCCGACTGACCTGTAACGATTGCCAAAGATGTTAAATTGGCAACAGGGACCGAGGGCTTTACTTCGAGGCACGGAGCGAACTCGGGCGGTCATCCATCCAATTACTGGCTAGGGTTAGGGTTGCTTAAGTTCGCAGATCAAACGATATGCGCAATAGCAGACTGTCTTGAGAGAAGTGTAGATATACAAAGATACTAAATTTTTTTGCAATTTTTTTACTGCAATTTTTATGAAATCTATGACTTTTTGAATACTTTGTATCATAAAATTCTGCCGATTTTAATACACTCTATGCTTTTGAGTTTGCTATTAACAGGAAATGTATGTAACTAAAATGCGTAGGTATTTGTAAATTACATTGATTATTATTTGCGGTTTACCTCTTTCTGCATATCAATCGAACTCCACACAGACGAAACCACAGCATTACTTCATTAAAAAAGGACGGTGAATGGAGTTAACTCCGCATTATCCTCTTGACTCAATCCAAAGTCAAGAAAGCCTTAGGTAGACTAGTGTTACCTCTGATGTCCGAAAGGCGCAAAAGCCCTTATTATTACCCAGCTTTCACCCGCTACTTCGTTCGTGTAATTATTTTTAAAGTGTTTAAATGTATTCCATTTCAGTGAAAATGTAACCGTTACATGGTACCAGACAGACATAGTATTTTTTTAAAAGAGAGGGAATTTTAATAGATCTAACAAATCAATAATCATTAGGCGGAGAAACTCACAGGTAAAGGCTAATAAAATTATAAATTCAGAAAATTTCCAGTTTGTCGGTTGCTTTTCCTCCACAGAATTGGAACCTTGATCAGGAACGTTTATGGCACACTTTCGGCCTTTTATTTGCTTTCAAAACCTTTTTCCAGTCGGCTGAAGTCTTGGTCATCAACGATCCTTTAAAGCAACGCGTATAAGAACTTCTAAGCTTTGACGTTTCATACAGTAAATTAATACCCTTGATATTGTAAATGATGCTTCAAAGCTAATAAGCACTGCATAAGCGATCATAGTTGCTTCCCAGAAGAAAGGAAGGGAAGCTTCCAGTATAACTTGAAGGTATGCATGAATGTGGACAAAACGAAAGAAGTATATGAGGATTGTAGTATGTGATAAATGGTTTATCCGAGGTATCCCATTTGGAGTACCCATGGGATCTCATAGATCTCATACAGGCGTAAGTTTAACTTACAAATATCTAGAAGCTTAAGGAACCAGTATGTCTCGACGGTGAAGACGTCGTGGAAGGCGGGCTGGTATCCGAAGTACATCACCTGCATCACCAGCTTGATCACCGACATGGTGAAAAACATGCGCATGGGTTCCGGGTTTCGCTGGAAATACAATTTTGGTTTATTTTGCGTTGATGTCTTTTTGATCTTATAGGGTCTCGAAGGGGTAGTTTGAGGTGTTATAATACCAATGGAATTACATGTAAAGAACATGTAGGGATCATGCTCGCTTATCCCTACAAAATAGCCTTCAATCTACACAACAGGGCTTGTAGACAAAGTATCATTATCCTCACGCTTCGCTAATGGAAATAATAAGAAAGGTTCAGATTTTTTTTTTATTATATTAATGACAAGGATATATGGAACTAAGTAAATGACTTTGCACAAGTAGCTCCTAGCTAATATGCATGCAAACATCAATCTGGTGTTGTTCTTTTTATCTTTGATTATGTTTAACACTTACTTGCATGCCAATACAATTTGTCAGTATTGTGAATTATACCTGACATCGAATTTGATTTCGGTATGATGCTTTATGCTGAGTTTCTTGCCGGTTCTTCTCAGAAGGCTAGTTTCCGAACCGGTGGTAAATTTTCGACGTACATAAGTGCCTTGCTAGTGGGGGCTGGTCATCTCAAGCTACACAATTATTCGTAGTACTCATTTTAGTTTTTAAATTTTTTATATCGACTGTTGTACACTGGAACTGTGTCCATGGGCTTATATATATTTTTTATGATTTATATTATATTACTCAAAGTTGTAATTTTTTTTTAAAAGAGTAATTATTGAGTTTTTTGCCAGGTTCTTCTCAGTAAAAGCAACCTTCCGAACCTGGCGGTAGCATGTATAATCCTATGTAATCGTGTCTTTCTGACGATTTGAAAGTACTTTGTAAAAAGTCTAATCGAATAAAGATATTTTGAATTCTGAATTTGAATTTTGAAAAATTTTACCTGAAACTGAATAAATATTTTATTATATTTTTCATTACAAAATGTATGAGAATGACTGATTTATGTCATTTCCGTACATTTTTTTTCGTTTTTATTAGCGTAGCGCGAGATAATGTTACTTTGTAATATATAGTATAAATGCAGCGGTGAGAGTGACAGTGTCTGTGTTCAACAGTTGATGCTTGTATGTGACGCGTCATGGGTTGGTAATTTATTTTGTACCTTACCTAAATGTACGCGTCTAATTTTTGAGTGAAAACTTTTTTCCTTACTTTTTTTTGTTCTTTAAAAATAGACCCTCACCTTATGCAAAGCAGAAACATAAGAGATGACGATTCTCAACCATATGACGTTGATGAGAAAGTTGAGAATGTCAACCAAGTAGACATGAAGCATTCCAGGGTAGCACTTGGGCTCCGCAGCGACCACCATGTAGTCCACGTACACATTGTACTGATTCCTGAAGATCCGTGGGAAAGGATAGAACCCGTGGGTGCCCAGGTTGAGGATCAACAGCATTGGCTCCAACCAGGGGATGTTTATTGCGCGGAGCTGTTGAGAAAAATATCTTTAAGTATCTTTAACTTTGGAATAATAAGAATGTACTTGCTAAAATACATCAATACAGATAAATTTAAGTGAAGTATCTGGGAGCCAACCATAATCGGTTTCAGCAGCGTGTATTAGGAAACGTTCCATGTTGGTACCGTCAAGCTAAGAAGTTCTTAACACGCGCCGCTTAAACGAAAATATTGGCTCCCTATTTGTTATTCCAAATTACCGGCTTATTCCCAGACGTACACAGCTCATAGATTTTGTAAAATAAACTTCATACATTAATTCCCGCGACCTCCAGGACACATCAATTTCTTGGCTGTCGTGAGAATTCATTTGTCATCAAAACAAAAGCCGTGAAGGTGGTAATAAAATCAACGACGATACACCAGACACAAAATAAGATGATAAGTGTGTGTGCATCGCGATTCTAGTAAGAAATTACGATTCCCGACACCAAATGACACCGCGAAACTAACAACCGTTATGGTCGCAATTAAAATGGGTGTCAGTTGTCAAAAACAGTTGTTATGACAGCTATAATACTGGCACAACTATTCGGTATTGATATTTGAAAAAAAAACTGCGCGTTTGCTTAATTTTGGAAGAAAAACCAAAAAATGTACATGATTGGTCCGCGCCCAACATATGTGTCTTTACCTTATGTTTCGATGCGATTACTCATAAATACCTATTGCAATTTGTTGTTTCCGTTTTCCTGTTAGTTTCGCTCACCGCAGATTATTCAACAACCCGGTGCAAAGTACCTACTTTGATCGTTATGGGACACGTAATTGTACAATCAGCAAAACAAGTATCATATTATGGACATTAAAATAATCTACAAATTTAAAAAATTGGTTCATTACCTACCACTTAAAAAAGTTGCCTGCATATTATGTTACTGGATATATTATGGTACTGTCACGCGTGAAAGAGGGATGTTTCATACTGATTATTATCTGATCACCGTTTTACAAAGCAAAATTAATTAACAATTTTGAAGTGCATGGACATCATATAAGGTTATACAATAGTGGGAAGGCGACTAGTTACTTACATTATGAATGCTTTCCTTCTAATACCAACTAAATTTGGCTACAGTATAGGATAGATAAACAATGGTATCTGGCATGCATTCTGCGGCTTGCGGCTTGGACTGAGTGATATGACGTCATTTCGCAGTTTGCAGCCATATGCAACTACGTGATCGTGTTATAAGGCATTCCTATGGCCATAGGTCCTAGCTCTCGCGTCATACGCTGGAGCGTGCATTTGATTTTCAGACAGGTAAGCATAAACAGGGGGTAAGTAGGTTATTTAACTACCAATGTGGCGCGTAGGTACACACGTTTTGGTAACACACACACTCACGACACGTGTGTATTCAGTCATCGCAAATGGTAAACACTGCTTATCTGCACCATTATATGGAATGCACGCCCCTGCGTGTAAGATGATAGGTCTGGTCATCTTTATATTGGGCAGTTATAGGTAGTGATTTTGATTTTTTATTTAAATGCTAGCTGTGCCTATATCTATACATCTATATCTATATCTATACATCTGATGAATAAAATTCAAGTGTCTGTTTGTAATTCCAAACTAACAGTTTTTCTCTAAATGCATATCAAAGTAGATACGGTACATGTATAAAAAACTCATTTTTTTTATTTGTCTATCTGTTTGTCATCTGTTGTTTTGACACTCTCCGAAACGGCCGGACCGATTTTACAGAAACTTTCTCTGGCATATAGCTGATGTTACAAGGAATAACGTAGGCTATTATTAAAAAAAAACATTATGTTTCCCCGGGCAACCCATAAAATTAACTCTATGCGGGCGAAACCGCGAGGTCCAGCTAGTAATAAATAAATAAAATAATTCAGTAAAGTAAAGAGTAAGAGGAGGAGCTCGTGGCACAGTTGCTATTGCGCATATCATTCGAACAGCGAAGTTAAGCAATCCTAACCCTAGCCAGTAATTGGATGGGTGAACGCCCGAGTTCCCTCCGGGCCTCGGAGAGCACGTTAAGCCGTCGGTCCCGGTTGCCAATTTAGCATCTTTGGCAATCGTTACAGCTCAGTCAGTGACCATAAAATAGTCTGATAACTGGTTAAATCCAGATCATAGATTTTCCTCGGGTTGCGAAGTTCAGATGGCAGTCGCTTCGTATAAAAATCAAGTGGTCAGCCACATCGGGTAGAATCAAGTGCTCATCCCAACATTGTATGGGATAAGGCCAGGGAGATGAGTAAAATAAAGAGTGAATTACCAAAGTAAAAGGTAGAGTTTCTATTGAAATATGTTGACTTTTTTTTGGGTAAAAAGCCTTACGTCTCAAGAGATACTTTGTGACGTTTTGAAATAAATAATTAAAAAATAATTTGTCATTAGGAGCGTTAAATAGTGCAATATTTACTTTTCATATAGATAACGGTAATAGGTACAAGTAACACTACTACAGAATTTCGACGGTCACAGGAAATATGAAAGATGCAGAGGCCAGATAAAATGTCACTCAATTATACTTAAATGGTATGCTTTAATGGTAATGGTAATTTGTAAATTTTATTTGAGTTGTATGCTTTGCATTTAATATTGAATAGTCTAGAATTGTTTCGTGCGATGGCAACCATATCTTTGTACAAGGTACCTTCAGTAAAATATAGTTTACTAGGTATGCCCCTCGGTTTCACCCGCGTAGATTAAATTCATGCTTCGTTTCGTTTGTAAATAATAGTAGCCGACTATTTGTAAAATTAGCTATCTGCCACTGAAAGTCCCGTTAAAAACGGTCCAGCCGTTTGGAGATTAGCCGGAACAATCAGACAGACTTTTTTTTTTTTTTTAAAAATTCTGAGTACCGTATACGCATAAGCATTTAATAAGCAGTTGTAATAATTTGGACTTACAAACAGACTCTTCAATTTTATTTATCGGTATATATTTATAGATTGCAACTCGAATCACCAAGACAATACAATCATATCTATGCAAACTATGCAATTTGGTCGCATTATAAATGTAAACACACACTACTACATAAACAATGTAATACTCACACTCTCATTATCGATGTCGCATTGAAAGCCGCTGGTGAGAATCGCTACGGTCATCACGTGACACGCAATGTCCACCACACTGGCCAGCTGGAACGTAAACATGCATTATCTTCCTTGCCATGAGTCGTAAACAATATGTCCGTAACAAGAAGTAACTTGATCTATATTATGGCTGTGTTGTTGAATATGTATATGTGTGCGTGAAAGAAAGGATATTTATCATGTACGTATGTGCTTGGTTGTTGGCACGTCACGGTTGCATTAGCCTCGAATACGTTTCAACTGACTTCTATGCCACAGCATAAATGTGGACTTTATAAGCAAGGAATAGGCATGCGAAGGTCTCTCAATTCAGCCGTATATTTTTTTAAATAATAATGTTTGTTCCATTGAGCGTGACAATGATCAATCTTAAAGATTTTAAAATTTACCTTTTTCGGTAAAACCGTCCAAATTATTTAGATTCATATGCCAGTATTCCCCGTAGCGGTAAGCAGAAGTGTTGTAATACCAACACTCACTTTTCACCGAAGATGATTAAGTGCCAACGTGACAGATGGTGAGCCTATCGCCGCGTCAGGCACTATATGTACGTCTTTGAACACGATGTATTCACTAACCATAAGTTAAAATAAAAACTTTGGTACAGGCCCTCATTGTTATTTTTCTTTCTTTTAGCCTTACCTAAAGATCATTATAGTCTGTAAAAAGTTTGTCTTAAAAAATAATATTATCTATGGACCGAGTTATTTTTATTTTTTAACGGCAATTATTTTGTATATTTGTATTTTACGATTTATGTGGGATAAATATTATATTGAGTAACAATAATATAAATATATACGGTGGAATTGAGAAACCTCCTTTTTTTGAATATAATATAATTCGAGTGTATTTCGACCTTGTATTGAAATTCGACGTCGATTGTTTTTACATACTCGCTAGCAGATGGGCCGAGTTAAACAAAACGCATATTAATAGTTGAGTACGTCCCTCTGTCTATATATACAATGATCTAAGTACAGGTCAATTTGTGTGGAAATATTGTGTTGTAAAAGAAAGATGCCAAAGTTTAGGTCTCTGAGAGAACAGAATGGACAATGTTTCTATAACTTCGCAGTTTTACTCAAAGTCAAAGTCAAAAGTATCTTTATTCGATTAGACTTTTACAAAGCACTTTCAAATCGTCAGAATGACACAATTATACAGGATTATACATGCTACCGCCAGGTTCGGAAGGTTGCTTTTACTATAAGGTATACTATATGTATTACTATAAGGTATGTACGAAAATTTATTACAAAACCGTGACTACATTTACGTATTTTGTACTTAATGCCTTTTATATATATTGTGAACATTTTCTATATAAGGTGTAGATTTTTAGGCGCATTTTTTTGGCACAGAGCATTAGATATAAATTTAATAAAAAAAAAAAATTTTTTGCTTCTTTGCATCAATTTGTTTTCATTTACAAATACCACCAGCCGATGTTTTGAAAGAAACATGTGCGCGTAAAAAGCCAAGACCGCCAAGACACGCCTTCTCAATTGGGTCCTCGAAGGGGTAGGTATGTTATTAGACCCACTTTGGATCTAAGTCGGTTAATTTCCAACATCCACAGCGTGCTATGTTATTAAATAGGTACAAATATTTTGAACAGCCGCGCTATTCAATAAGGTTTCTCAGCGTTGCACTCGTCGCCGAGTGTCGGTTTTAAAAAATCGAAATTGAACCTTATCCTCTGTGCATTATATATCAATTTCCTATAATTAAAACCAACGCTCGTCGTCGAGTTCGACGCTGAGAAACCGTAGTGAATGTTCTAGTGAGAGCTTGGAACTTCTCCCTGCACGTATTCTGCTCTCGTCTTTTCCCATCATGATCAGAGGTATAAAAAAGGTAAGGGTCATCCCAGGTACCCAACCTTCTAGGATAGCGGGGGCATATTTTTATTGACGCATCCAGGATCCAGTACAACTAAAATAAAGACAAAACTAAAGTCCAAATCGTGGTTATTGGTAGTGTCTTTACTGTCTTCTCTAATGGATCTATCCCTTTGGGGAGCCTTTGGGATAGGCGGGAGCTTCATATGACAAATTATACACAAACACAACTATATATTAACCGAGGGCCTACCATCTACGGCTTAAGCAAAACGTATTAAGAACTACGGAGTTTTGACGTTTCATTTTTGTACCGTAAAATTGAACGTCAAAGCTAAGTAGTTCTTAATACGCGCTGCTACGATCATAGTTCTATTTGTTAGCCAAATCAAAGACAATTGCGTTCAATGTTAGACCATTATAACATTGAGAATCATTGTTTTTTGCTCATTTGCTTCACGAAGGTACGTGATTGTTAATTTATGTGTATTGTTACTGACAATGTAGTTTCTTATTGCGGGGTTATTATGTTAACTGACTTCGTAAAAGAGTAGGTATGTGTGTATTTCGTTAGAGAAGGTGCTTACTATGTTTTTAGTTATAAAATCAAATCAAATATTTTTTTAATACTGGCTGGGCCCCGTAGTTTCTCTCCTTGAAACATCAGCTACCTGCCAGTGAATGTCCCGTTTCAGAGATTACCCTGAACACACAGACAGACAGACAGAAAAAAAAATTCGCGTTTTCTATGTAAACTGGTTTTTCATGTATTTAAAATCGGTTCAGCCGTTGCAGAGATTACCCGTAATAAACAGACAGTGAGACAGACGGACCGACAGGCAGAGAAACAAAAATGCTTTTTTTAAGTCAGTACCGCGTACTTTCATATGCACTTAGTGAAAAGCTCTAATTTTGGAATTACAAACAGATACTTTAATTTTATTTAGCTGTATAGAGCATAGATGTATAGATAAGTGACACTTGATGATGTTGTTGATATTCAGAGAGTCTTACCAAATTGAGGTAGCCTATTATGAAGCATTGTATTCGAAGGTTGAGACCGCAACAAGTCAGTTTTCTACTGGCTGTTTCCATTTCAAAGCTGAAAAATAAATAATAATAATATATTTTATGAAACAATAGCTGCTTAAGAGCTCATTAATTAATCCGGTAGGCATTACGCTCATTATATTTTTCCATGACTAATTAAGTAATTATACCTGATTTTTATTTATTTATTTGTCTACCATCATTTCCAGAAAAAAATCAAGGATAGTAACTTTTATATGATACACTAGCTCAGCCCTGCGGTTTCACACGCGTAGATTTAATTCAATTCCTGCGGAACACGAAATGTTTTTTTTAATAAAAGTAACCTAAGTTTCTCCTTGTAACATTATCTATTTGCCAGTGAAAATCCCTTTTAAATCGGTCCAGCCGTTTCAGAGATTACCCGAAACAAACAGACAGACTGAGAATTTTCTTTTTGTTTCACGTCAGTACCGTATATACATTCATATGCATTGAGTTAAAAGCTGTAATTTAGGAATTACAAACAAATACATCAATTTTATTTATCTGTATAGATTAAATTTCAGTGGTCTCGGTGACCTACCTAGATACATTTAGTATGTTAAACCACACCAATTCATGTAGGCTTATCATAACGAGCCAGAACCGCAGAATAAACAATAGTTTATCAATCTAGAAACTAACGCAGGTAGGTATATACTAGGCGAATTGACACATCTCTATCTATCAACACAATACACACATTCCTATAATAACTAGACTTATAAGAGTCTGTGAGCCGAAGTTCGCAACGCCATTTTAGATTGAATTGGGAAATTGGGACCACGAGCATCCAATTGCACCATTAAAAGAGTTCCAGCAAGCTTTGGGGGACCACGCTCGCCGTTCTTTACTCCCCAAAAATATAAGATGGCGTTGGGGACCGCAGCCCCAGTCCCAAAACCCTCCCTAAATCACTCATACCTAACTGCTAAGCTTACCTACGAGCACAAACAATTACACATCAATCTTGAACAAGTACTGAAGAAATATTATCAAGCTAAGTAAGTAACTATTTTGTAGCTGCAATATGTATTGATTCAAGCTGAAACTTCAATATCATACTAAAAACTAAATCAGGTACTTTTCAAAGAGAAATAACACTCACATTTCCTAGCAAATGGTTTTATAAACACTATTTTAATATAACACAAACACTTTTCAATAAAACTTCACTAGCGCTTCCCTTGGTCTGACTGTAAACACTACACTGCATGCGCCCGCGCACCACTGCTCGTACACAATCAACATGCTCGCACACATTCATAAAATAATTTGAGAGTGTGTGCGTACCTTCTTGGAAAGCCCCCCGCACGTGAAGCGGTTTGCAAACGTAACAAGGAAATTGGAAATTGTAATTTTAACTCCTTACACGTTCCTTGCTCGTTAAGTTTTGGGAATCACTATGGCAACTATGCGAATACAAGCAATGTATTTGTTACTGGCGAAGTTTAATGTCCTGTAAATTAAGCAGCTAATACCAGCGTACGTTACGCCATCTATCCACTGAAAGTTGAAGCACATGCAATTTTGAAGAGTTTTAAGGTTCTACATGCCTACAGCCTACAATATATAAAGTAGGTATAGATAACTTTATTTTCGATAATTTAGGATTTTCAAAACAGGGAAGGTGAAATTCTTACATCCTTTTCTGACACATTCCCTAAATAAAGTAACTATTAATATTCATTGCAAACTCCGAGTCACAAAAGCAAATAGCTCTTGAAAAACTTAACGATACTGGCGTAAAGACGTCATCGCTACCGTATCGAATTGACAAAATAAATCGATTGGGTTAGTAAGTGGAATTTATCTACATAACAAGTTACAGGCGGTGAATTATTTGCATTGGAATGAATAATTGTTTTGAAATATTCGCAAGAATCAATTTGTCGTGAGACGGAGCGTGTCTTGGCAGACAATAGGGACGATGGTCACCTTCACAAGGTTGACTTACACGCTGGTAACATTTAACTAATATATAAAATTTCCATGTCACAATGTTAGTTACCGTACTCCTCCGAAACGGCTGGACCGATTTGTATGAAATTTTGTGTGCAGATCGGGTAGGTCTGAGAATCGGCTACTATCCATACCCCTAAGTGATAAGGGTGACCACCTCAAAAAATATATGGCAATACAACCTTTGCCGGGCACTTAGTATTTATATACTAGCTGTGTCCATACCCATTTAGAAAGAAAGAAAGAAAGAAAGAAAGAAAGAATCTTTCTTTATTTAGTTAAAATCTGTTAATTTGTAATTACAAATAGACACTTAAATTTTATTTATCTGTGTAGATGTAACTATAAACCCCAAGAGTTTGTTTGTTCGCTTGAACGTGCTAATCTCAGGAACTGATCTATCGATTTGTAAAATTATATCAGTGTTAGATAGCCCATTTATCAAAGAAGGCTATTATGCTATATATCATCTCGCTAAGACCAATCGCGGGATAAATTTAACGTTGTAAGTCACGGGCAGAACCTAGTAGAAATATAAAAAACTAGGTGTGCCCGCATACATTTAATTGCATTTTTTTTATAAAAGTAACTCAGGAGTTACTTTTATAAAAAAAGTCCGGTCAGGTCAAAAAAAATCGGTCAGCCGTTTCAGGAAACGGCTGGACCGATTGTAACGGGACGTTCAATGGCAGATAGCTAATGTTACAATTAGCTATCTGCCTGTGAAAGTCCCGTTAAAATCGGTCCACCGACAGCATCACGTGTGGACGGCTGGACCAATTTTGCTAACTCTGTTCTATCGTGTTTGATATTGTCAGGGAGTATAGTATAAGCTCATGTTACACGGAGTAACTTACTTACGCGGGTAAAACCGCGCGACATAGCTAATAATCAAATAATAGTAAGTTATCTTGAGTTTTTTATAGAAGTAGTTTTCATGTCGTTGTTATTTCTCTAGCGACTCGATTTCGTGAGCTCACACTGATTTAATGTTCATTTAACAACTGTAAGATTTCTGTATCTTTCCTGTAAATATTAATTAAACTTGTAAGGCTTTAGTTAGCGATATGTTGTATGTTAGATCAGATTTCATTGAGTGTCACTCGATGACCCAATTCCGTGCCGCTGCAAATTGCATTCGACTGCGACCTATCAAAGCGGTAATTATTATGACTCGTGTCCCTTACCGTGGAATCATTAATCATTGGAATTAATAAGTAATTAACTTGAATATTCATTATTTAAACGGTTTTCTAGAGGTTTAGGCCTCTCTAAGGATAATTTCTGACGGACTTTGTAGGTATATCTTGTTTATTTATATACTACTGGGACATAAACATAAATATAAAGAGTAATGCTGTATATTTTACGATATTACATAAAACTTTTAATTAATGGGAGAAATATGAGGTCGATACCAATATTTTTAGTACTGCTAAAATTGTTCTGAAAGTAGTTAACATTATAAACACAAGCGAGCGGCCTAAATACTCGTATTTTTTCTGACTTTGTCCGCATTATACATACATATACTCACGCCTATATTCCTATTATTTATATTAAGGGAAGGTATAGGTGTTGTAATAACAAACCGTAATTTTCACTGAAGATGATTAAGTGCCCGCTTTATGTTTTTTTTAATATTCTGTGTTCATTGAGAATGAAACGATCTCTATTACATTTTTCCATATCCCGGCTATGACAATGTAACATACATACAGACTTCCCATTTATATCAATGTATTACATAAATTAGCTGACAATTCTGAGTATTTAAATGATTGTCATCAGTTTCAAATAATTGCAATACACAACAACAAAGGCATATCACTCTCGAATTACAAATACGAAATCCGACCTCGAACATAAGGATGCAAGCAAACAGCAATTCCATCATGATTATGTGCACAAAATCGATACATCGGCCAGGTGTACGATTCGCTTTGCATTATATATCGGTCCAGATGCCGTCGGGTTATGAATTTTTAATGCCGAGGCAAATGGCCAGCCTTACGGACCGCAAAGAAGCTCGTACTTTCAATTATTTAAGACTGTATGTGGTTTTATTAAATGGCTGTGTGGTTTGAAGGGTTGGTTCCATATTTTATTAGCGTCATTTCTCAACCATGCGTATGTTAAAGATAGGTTATCAAATCCTTTGGGCTCTATTTCGGCGATTGATCATCTCAAGCTACGCATTTAGTTATAAGTAGATGTACCTGATTTTTAGTTATGTTAATTTTTATCGACATTTGTGCATTAGAACTTTGTCCATGAGCTTACGTTTCCTAAATTATTTATTTTGTATTCTTTAAATTTTATAAAATTTTTGAAAAGAGTAATAACTGAGTTTCTTGCCAGGTTCAGCTCAGTAAAAGCAACCTTCCGAACCTGGCGGTAGCATGTATAATCCTATATAATTATGTCATTCTGACGATTTGAAAGTACTTTGTAAAAAGTCTAATCGAATAAAGATACTTTTAAGAGACTTTGACTTTGATCATATTTATGTCTTGAGGAGAGGGACTGAATTAGTTTGAAATGGCAATTATCAAGTCATAAATATCCGTAAACTGTTGCTATTCTATTTGACTAGTATATGAACAGAACTTTTTTAAATAGTGTTTTCTGTAGCAGATTATCAGATGAGTCAAATCAGTGGCTGCCGAATGGTTTGCGTTCAAAACTAATGAGTTTTACTAGATCTTAAAAGTTCACGCCATGAGCGTGAAGGAAAATATTTGTGACCTGCATATATCTGAGAAAAAATTCAGGCTCCTATGTATGGGTAGTGCCTGAGCTAACTATGTAATTTCACTAGTTTCCATTTAGGTAGAACAATTGCTCTTAATTTATAATTTCCAGTGAATATTCGGCGTTGTCACTTCTGGTGATCTGTTCGGGGATCCTTCTTGGATGGAGTGAGCATTTTTTTATCGTATTGAGAGTCTAGTACAAATTTGCAAAGACGGACATGCAAACCAAAATAATCTATGTCCAAATCATAGAGAATCAGAGGTAGTGTCGTCAGTGGCCGTGGCTTCATTAGCTCAAGTACGCTCAAGAATCAAGATAACAACAGCTAGACCTCTTGACAGGCATATAGTACTCTTGTTTGGCAACCCTAATATTAGACATATCGAACATTATCTATACATATATACGTACAGATAAGTAAAATTGAAGTGTCTGTTTGTAAATCCAAAATAACAGTTTTTCACTAAATGCACATGAAAGTAAATAAGATACTGACTTCACCGGCAGATAGCTGATGTTACCACGTAGCTACTTTTATTTAATAAAAAATAGAGTCTACGCGGGTAAAACCGCGGGGCACAGGTAGTTCTCAATAACTGTTTTGTATTACATTCTTCAACTAAAGCTAAGTCGATAATATACTAGTGAATAAATATGAGGCGTTTTCTATTATATATTTGTTTGTCCGTCTGTCTGTTTGTTTGATCCAGGTCTCTGACGGCTGAACTGATTTTACAAGGTAACTACACCTACTTTTATTTAAAAAAAATAGTTATTTTTAGTGTTCTGCTCAGAGTGTGAACTACATAACTAGCACACATGTTCACAAAAATTTGTGGTAGATATACAAATGTCCGAACCCCGAGTGCACTTCCCCAGATTAGCCAGCTAATTCACAAGGAACTAAACTTGCCCAAGGTGGTAATCTTTCACAGTGTCTCGGTAATGCAATTTGGTCGTGACTAATTACGGAGCCCACTGTGTGTCGCATCCAAAGAGATTAGCTACCGGCTCACTGGTGGCGTATAATTGCTCGTGTATTCTTAATACGTATCGAGAAGGAAACTAGGCTTGGATATAGCAATAGACATTTTATAGATCCTTAGCTTTTTTTTGTCCTTGTAAAATATATTCAGTCGCTTAGCCGTAAAAACAAACAAACTTATTTACCCACAAGATGGCGTTAATTATGTAAAACTATAAAGTGTCTTATAGGACACTATGTGCATTGAAAAGTATTTTTGAATGAAGGAAAAAATTGCTTCGAAACTTATGTTATTGCTCTAAAACTTATCTTACATTGAAAATGGGTGTTGTTTCACCTATAGGTAATCATTTCGGGTTGTATAAAGGTATTTTAGTATACCTCATTCCTATTGACATATATGTTAGTAATTAACACCGTTTCACAAAGAAATTAAACAGTAAGTGTGTTTTGGAGCAATAACGGGAATTGCTATTAGAAACCAATGTGACTTAAACTGACTTAGGAAATCTTAACGTATGTTCTAATGGAATAAAACTATCAGAAACTTTAGTCAAACTCAGATTAACTTAACGTTTCTTGAAGTTTCGGGAATTGAACAATGAATAGTTTTTACTTAAAATATAAAAGTGACTTTAACAAAAGAACGTTCAACAGAAATCGTTTTCTATACTAATTATATAACATGTAAGTATGTTTGTAACGAATTGTCTCAAAAAGTACTGAACCGGTCTTGAAAATTCTTTCATCAATGAATAGCTACATCATCAGAAAGTAACATGGGCTATATTTTATCCCCGTACTCCCATGGGATCGGGAACTACGCTACTATTGGTGTGTCGATTCGTTTACACTGACAATTTAACTGAAAAAAGGACGCTTATCATGCCTTGCCTATGATTGCTTTATGGTATAAAAAATACACAGGTATAATATTAAGTATACATACTTTATAGAATTAAAAATTAATTATATATACAAGGAACAGTACTTAAAACTAATAACAAGCAGAAAACTAGGCCCAAATAGGTGTCTCTCGGGGTCGTGCCAAGAAGGCTGGCAGCATTGCCACGGTGAATAGCAATGCTGATTCTCTGAGCGAGACATGCTTGTCGCTTCTCACGAGAGGCTTCGTATAATCTATACAGATAAATAAAATTGAAGTGTCTTTCTATAATTTCAAACAGCTTTTCATTAAATGCCGATGAAATTATATAGGGTATTGACATAAAAACACTTACCCAACTGAAACCTACGCGGATGAGACCGTTAGGTATAGATTATTTAGTAAACAATATTTTTTTCATGGAATCTATCTATGCAGACATAGATATCGTTGATGATGCACTTAATAATTCTAGACTTTAAAATCCATAAATGCAATGTAAAAGCGGGGCCTGTACGCATGAGTTTTTCTAAAAAACTTATGTACAGTGATTTCACACCACGTGCTTTACGGTGAAGGAAAACATCGTGAGGAAACCTGCATATTTCTGAGAAGTAATTCAAAGACGTTTGTATATAGGCGATATACTCACCATCTGTCACGTTGGCACTTAATCAAATTTGGCGAAAAGTGGGTGTTGTGATAACAACACCTCTGCCTACCCCTTCGGGGAATACAGGCGTGAGCATATGTATGTATGTATGCAATGTAAAAATAAATTGTGTAACGCAAATCAAATTCACAAAATCGTTTCTTCATTCCATTTAAATATAATTGTGTACTTTTAATTGGAAAAAAATATTAGGGTAAAGCTTGATACTAAATTAACGCGAGCGAAACGACAGCTTATTAAATAATATCTTTAAGAAAGTGCGTTCAAAAGGCTACCAATTGTATACAAAGTTTACAAAGTAACGCCAGCAGGTTACGCATTATAACTGCAATTTCTCGGAACCAACTCATGTTGTGAATGGTTTTCCTTATAGATAGAAATCTATATTGTTTACTCTCGTAACTGTTTCATTGTTGATTTAGATCGTAGAATTTATGATGCATGTTACCTTTTACACATACTTCCGAGACAAGTATTTAAACAAAAATTAAATAAATATGCTCACGCTATCCCAGAAGAATGTCCCCGAAGGGGTAAGCACAGGTGTTGTAACTACAACACCCACATTTCACCGAATACGATTAAGTGCCAACGCGAGTGAGTCCATCGTCATCTCAGCCATATTCGTCTTTGAATTACTTCCCAAAAATATGCTGGTTTACTTCACCGTAAAGCACGTGGTGTGAAATCACTGCACGCAAGTTTATAGATAAACTTATTGGTACAGGCCCCGTTGGAATTCGAGCTTGCGTCGCTTGTGTAGCAGGCGACTGCAAAACCCCGAGGCCACCACGGCTCTTTTAGTTTTTCGTTTAGCTTAAACAATGCATATTATAAATTATCTCTATTCTAGGTAAGTGTTAGTGTTAGTTAGTAAGTAAACTTCCTCACTTTAGAACTTCAGGGCCTGTACACAAAATAACATTATCCTCACGCTTTGCTAGTAGAACCTACACTAAATGTATAGGAATGACATATGTCACGTGAAGGACTTATGCCATTTCCATACATTTTGTATGTGTTCTAATTGCGCAAGTGTGAGAGATTGTTACTTTACCTAGGCCTACAGCAACGTTAGAAGTTCATTAGCATGTGTCTCTATAAAATCGGTCCGACTGACAGACAGACAGACGGATAGACAGACAGACATAGAAAAAAAATGGATTGGTAATTTTGTGTAAGTCGTATATGTAGGTAGCATGTATAATCCTATGTAATCATATCGTTCGGACGATTTGAAAGTACTGTGTTAAAAGTCCTATCAAATAAAGATATTTGAATTTGAATTATACTCTTTCAGCATTAGGTAAATGAAAAGCTGTTAATTTGGAATTAAAACAGACACCTTCAATTATATTTCTCTGTATAGATAAGGATGAAATTAAAGATGATGTGATCCTTGTCATCTTCTCGACGCATTCACATCTGCTAATATAAAGGTGAAAAAAATATAAGGCTGTAAGAATTAGATTCCCTGAGCCCCAAATAGCAGCATGCTCAATTAGGTTGCCAGCAACGTATTCTGTCCACCGCAAACGTACACGAGTGCCACAATGTATGATGATTAATGAGGCGACACGGGTCCACGCGGCCTTTCGTAAATATAACTAAAAGCGTTCATATTCAAATCGAGTGATTTACATTAGCCGCGCGAAGGCTCCAATGGATAAGTACGGTCGATACTTTGCCCATTATCACGGTAAATACTACTTACGAACTAAAGGGCGTAGGTTGGATGTTGTTTGAACAGCAACTATTGATACTGTATGAGTTGGTGATTGAATTGATGTCGATTTTTGAAAGTTCTCGAGTGTCTGACGATAAAAGACATGTCACTTTTCTGATCCCCTAAGTATATATTTAACGTTGACTATGTCGATTGCGAATTTTCTTCATTTTGTATTCCCATACAAAGTAAAGCGTCCCTAGCGCCCCTAGCGGCGAGTGTAGCCAATTTTACATTCCTATACAAAATAAGGGAAATACGCAATCGATATAGTCTACGTTACCACGTTCACTACTAACGCATCTGCGCGTTTAGCAGTGATACATACTTCTCTGAATGACTTCTCAGACATATGCAGGTTTCCTTACGATGTTTTACTTCTCTGTAAAAAGCACGTGGTGTGAAATCACTGTAAGCTTTTTTATGGGAAAACTCATTGGCACAGGCTCCGCTAGGACTCGAACTTGCTTACGTAGGAGACTGCTCATACCCCAAGACCACCAAGGCTCCTGCAACCTGTCCTTTTAAATTCTGCCATACTCTATAAGAACTTCGGGCTTGTCGAAATCAAAGTCAAAGTCAAAAATATCTTTATTCGATGAGAATTTAACAAAGTACTTTCAAATCGTCAGAATTACATAATTATACAGGTGCGGAAGAAGGTTGCTTTTACTGAGAAGAACCTGGCAAGAAACTCAGTAATCACTTTTTCCAAAAATATTATACAATTTTAAGAATACAAAATAAATCGATTATTTATTACCGAGAATTAAGAAACATAAACCCATGGACACAGTTCCAATGCACAAATGTGGATAAAAATGAACATAAATAAAAGTCTAGTAGTTCTATTTATAACTAAATGCGTAGCTTGAGATGACCAGCCCCCACAAGCAGCACCTGTTCACAAGTATGACGTGAATGCCAGCCATTGACCTCCTCAACCATAGAGGGAAGTGGACAACCCGTCATCCAGACGCCGCTGTAAGCAAAGGCATTTTAGTGGGCATGACAACTCTTTTTGGGGCACCATTTCAAAGCCCCAAAGGCAAACTGATCCAGAATTGAGTGGAATCCGATTTGGCATTCTGATAATAATGTACATTTTCGATCCTCAATGTTAATAAGACGACTCCTTATTAACAGTAAACCCCAAGAAGTGTGTTTTTTATCGCCAGAAAGTAAGGTTTCTTTGCATCTTATTTCCGGAGTGACTAATAAAAGTGTGCATGGCGAGGACACATTTCAGTATTACGTAAAAATTTCACACCCTGACTCCTTATAAGCAGCACTTTTCTGCTAAAATATATGGTTAAGTGTTATGCAAAACGCATATAACGCAAGAGTGCCAAGTAGTGTTCCAGCTTGAGTACTGGCAACTGGAAAAGTCTTTTAAATTGTGTTAAAAAGCCTGTTTTTGTTACGTACACACTCATTTGTCTTTGCATAATGTAATAGTTCTATTTTGCATTTTTATGCCTTTGACGGCTGTACCTAGTGACCTATATAATTACATACATATTCTGCACACGCATATATTCCCCGAAGATAAGCAGGTGTACATATACATATAGTACATACATACATACATATGCTCACGCCTGTATTCCCCGAAGGGGTAGGCAGTAGGTGGTGGTTGTTGTTATCACAACACCCACTTTTCACCGAATTTGATTAAGTGCCAACGTGACAGATGGTGAGTATATCGCCGTCTCAGACACTTGACATACGTCTTTGAATTACTTTTCAGAAATATGCAGGTTTCCTCTCGATGTTTTCCTTCACCGTAAAGCACGTGGTGTGAAATCACTGTACATAAGTTTTTTTTAGAAAAACTCATTGGTACAGGCCCCGCTGGTATTCGAACTTGCGTCGCTTGCATAGCAGGCGATTGCTCAAACCTCAAGGCCACCACGGCTCTCATAATTTATAGCCTATATGTTATTATGATGTATAAGCTATCTTAAAATTCGAGTATAATAATAAATAAAATTTCTCGAATGCCTTCTGCAATCGCCAGTACATTTCCATTGCATACGGAACCAACTTCGAAGTTACAACAATGTCGCACAAGCTACCTCACTGCCCTATGAGTGGAAAAATGTAATCTTGTTTGTACACATTGCTTTTATTATGATATATGGGACGCAAGTCGCAACACTGTTTCAACTTAGCACACACTTTTCAGCTACCGTGTACGAAGTGAGAAGGTACCGCCTCTATTTGCTGAATTTTAAAAGCTTTGAAGTAGAATAAATGTTATAACTTCAAAATTCAAAATATCTTTATTTGATTAGACTTCTTAAAAAGTACTTTCAAATCGTCAGAAGGACACAAAATACTATATACATGATTATACATGTTACCAACGGGTTTGGAAGGTTGCTTTTGTTGAGAAGAACCCGGCAAGAAACTCAACAATTACTCCTTTAAAAAATATATATTATACAATGTTATTGGTTACAGTATTTATATCTCATGAATATAAGCCTATGGACACAGTTCAAATGCTTAATTGTCAAAAAAAATAACTAAAATATTACATTTATTTGTGAACATGGCAAATTCCAACCAGTCAAAGCTAAGATTAATTAATTGTAGCAGAAGTACAGTGCCAATGGGATTATTTACAATAATTTTTCGACTAAATAACGTTCTAAAGATGTGTTCAAAATGCCGTTTCTGTCAGCCAAATATCACTGTCATTGATAAGTGGAAAATTGTGACGACGCAGTGACAAATGGGGACTATTAGAATAAAATTATTAAAAATATTTTTAGAACGCATCTAAAATGGGTTTTAAGAATAGGATTTTTTTGTGAGCCTCGGCTCAGTGTTAACTACGAATTAATATGTTTGACTGCAATCGGTACTCCAGCTTAAATCGATTCACGAAGCGCACATAAGTAACTAAATTAGTTTTAAATACGATGTTCAATGAGTGTTCCAATTGTTCCCGTATGTTGAATATTTTTTTCCTTATTTGAATTCGAATATTATTTATTCAATAATGTTTTAACCTGCTGTTGTCTGTGTCATGGGGTGTACAACAGCTGGCGTCTGGCAGAGGCCACCTGTTCGCCATGCTTCGTACCAGATACACTTTCCCTTTCATTATAAATATAGGCCACTTTCGAAGCTCATGTTCATAATTATTCTTTCATATTTCAATTAAATTTGTTGAATAAAAACAAAGTTTACAATTTGGCCCAAAACAATGTCTCTTTGTTTTAGGCCAAATGCTATTGCGCACATCATTCGATCAGCGAAGTTAAGCAACCGCCCGAGTTGCCTCCGTGCCTCGGAGAGCACGTTATATCGTCAGTCCCGGTTGGCAATTTAACATCTTTGGCAACCGTTACAGGTCAGTCAGAGACGTAAGAAAGTTTAAAAAAAATTTATATTTTTCTCTTTTTGGAGGCGGTTTTACTTTTATTGGTTTTTTTTTATTACGCGCTTTTCAATTTATTGCAAAGCACACCTACACCAGTTACAGCCAGTCTAGGTGTGAAGTTCTCACTGTAAAGTACTTGCAGAAAATCGTTGAGAAGTTCCATCGACTATCTTTCGGCTTCATCATTTAGTCGAATTCATAACCTCTCCTCCCTTTTTTGAAGTCGGTTAAAAAAGCCAATAAACTGTATCTAACCCACCTGTTAGTAAGTATATTAAGTCAATACAATATATTCATACAAAACTTAATCTCTTATAATAATAGTTCGCAAACTGTACGGAATTGGTAACAGCGAAATATAATACTTATTAATGTGTAATATAATACTGAGTTAGTACAACTGGCTTAACTTAGCTCAGTTACCGTATATACAACCTATGTACTAATTAAAACTTGCCAGTAGGGAACATAAACATACACTTACCTTACAGTGTATAATACACATAGTCACAGGATTAAACACTAGCTTTCTGACTAACTAAAGTAGGGTAATAGCCTAATCCTGAAATGTCACTGACATTTTAAGGATGTAAAAGTGGCTGTATGACAAATTAGGCCTGGGAGCCAGGATCAGTCAGAGCAGACCTTGGTTGGTTGAATGAAACACCGTACTTGGGCAATCCTGGTATTTAATGATTCGACACTGAATGCTGATTTGGCCACTTGAACACTACATAACTTCTTACACACCTTAATAGCGTGTTTTAGAAGGGTACAGCGCCATCTTTTGTACAAAAACGGAACTACTTATTTAAATAAGCTACGTTAAACAGTGACGCTCTTTGAGATTGTCTTATTTTATGGTGACGTTTCAATATAAGGCCCCAGGGGTCTACCATCATCGGTTTAAACAGAGATTATTCTGAGCTTTGACGTTTCATTTTGGTACCGTAAAATTAAACGTCAAAGCTAAGCAGTTACTAATTATTACGGACATACAAATTACAATAATTAACATTGACATTTTAAACGATGCCCAATAAAATACACACATATAAAATTGTGGTTACTCTTACAAAATAACCTCACAGAATCTCAAACATTCAGTTAAAATTTAGTTCCTTGCATCCAAACAAATCACATTCAGGGTTGGCATCTAGGAGGGCATAGAGCATGGTAAGGGTATGGCACCTCGGAGACTGGGCCCTAGCAGGTCGGCCAATGATAATAAGCATTAACTAGTAACGGACGTTAAGCAACCCTAACACACTCTGAGTTAAAACACTCTCTAGGTAGCATATATAGTTTTTTTTTTGTGCCTCGTTTTGATTAATATTAAATAATTATATTCGGGCTCCTGGGATATCCTATATCAATACTAGTGTTTACTAATGTTATTCATGCAAAAGTATCTCTGTCCGACCGTCCGTTACCTAATTACGACTAAAAACAGTTGTCCTTACCTGAAATTTGAAAATGCGACTCCAGGTGTCAAAAATAGAACCTTATTTTTTATAACGTCGATCATAAAGGACGGAAGCTAGTAGCTAGTAATTCATAATTTCATGTGATTTCTATCCCATTTTGGACCATAGATCTGAAAACCCTGTTTGAAAACAAAGGAAACTTCTTTAAATGATAATAGTTATTTATATTATGCGATTGTTTCTTAGATATTAAATTATTAAATATATTTTCCCCGTGTGGCTAACACCTATTATAATGGTGTGAATGCAACCTTGTCCATTCGCCAGGTGGCATCACTGGATACATTATTTATGCGAGGCAATGATGGAAGGCGGTCGATACCGATTATCCGATCGTAACCTGTCTTTAAATTATTATAAGTTGTGACTCTTCGCTTTATATTGCTTTGAATAGTGAAAATCATAGGCAATAATTATGTAACAGGAATATAAAAATACCATCATAGTGTATATGTTTGCCAAACTCCGGTAGTACGTACCTCTTTCATAGCATCTTTGCTACACGAGCAACCTGCTAGTACAATCGAATGGCATGTATAAACTTACAATATTTTATACTTCGTTGCCGAAATGTTTACCCCCCTATAACTTTTACTTAGGGAGACAAACGATTTAAAAAGCGGTACAATCCGGTACATACCGGGTACAATCGAATACATGACGAAATATTTTTTTTAATTCACGTTTAATTCAGTTGCTAACTTCACACAGGTGCAACTTGCCCTCATGATCGGGTTACGATTTCGAAGAAGTTTTGTAATAAAACACTGACTTTGAATTTTGGATCACTTACATATATATATGCTCACGCCATCTCAGAAGGGTCCCCTAAGGGGTAAACAGAGGTGTTGTAACAACAACCACATTTCACCGAATATGATCAAATGCCAACGTGACAGAGGGTGAGTCCATCGCCGTCTCAGACACAATACATACTTCTCAGACATATGCAGGTTTCCTCACAATGTTTTCCTTCACCGTAAAGCACGTGGTGTGAAATAACTGCACATAAGTTTTTTAGAAAAACTCATTGGTACAGGTCCCGCAGGGATTCGAACTTGCGTCGCTTGCGTAGCAGGCGACTGCTCTAACCCAAAGGCCACCACGGCTTTTTCACCTACATGTAAATACCGTAACAAGATCCGTACCGTAGTTTAGAAAAACGATGCACATAAACAGATAAATTTAATAAAATGGCGACTTCAATATGGTGGTAAATATGTGTAGTCCGTTGATAAGCAGGTACATGCCTACGAACATTTATTTATTTATTTATTGATCACCAACAAGATGTACATCATCACAAACAAAAACAAACATTGAAATCACTTTGAGAGCATGCTTAAAGCCAGATGGCATTAAGATTAATTATAGGTGAAAACTGCATGCATGTAAGAAGACAACTAAAAGAGTATACTAGTTTCACTTAAACAAAAATAGGAATTAATTAAAACTAAATGTAAATTTTCTAAATAAAGCTTATAAATTTAACTGATTGAGGGAATGCCTAAATTCTGAGGGTTTGTCAGAGAATATATCGATGTTACTACTCTTGCGTTGGTCGTCCTTGCAATTGGTAACAGTAATTTTATGAAGTGCGTTGTAATGTATGATGAGCCTATTGATGATAACAAATGCTAGCATATGTCTCTGGTGACTATAGAGGTACACCATAGGAACACCAACTATACGGAGGTACAAACCCCAATATGTTAGGGTGTATACATGTAAAAAAATTATAGGACAAGATATAGTGAAAATATTCTTATAAAAATTACCTAAAGTCGCGTGAAAATCTGGCAACATGTACAAGTAATTTTAGCTCCGAATAATAAGGTTTTCATGCCCTTCAGTATCTTTTCAATGTAGTTAATACATGTGTCAGAATCGAAAAATTCCAATCCAAGTGTGCACTGGCATATCCCAATAAAACTTCCTATGTGATTGATAGCTGTAATTAAACGCCGCGCCGCCTAACCCACATTACCATAATGAATCGAGATCCAAGCTCAGCATTTTAATCACGACAAAATAAGTAATTTATGGAATACAGCGTAAGCACCGGCTGTCCTTTGGGACCGATGTGGGATCGGAATAGCTGTCTGTATCACGTTTGGAGTATGTTTGCATATTTTTTTCGGTTATGTTAATAAATTAGTGTTTGTACACCCAATTACGCAAATCCCTTTCTCAGTGAATACTTAATTTATACCTCACAAAGACGACACTTTCCGAATGTCAGTGGCAATGCGATGAGTTAATCTCGGTAAAAATCTATAAATATAAATGAAATTGAAGTGTCTGCGTGTAATTCCTAAATTACAGCTTTTCACTAAATACATAATATGAAAGTACATACGGACATTAAAAAACCAAGTTTAATTTTTTCTCTGACTGTCTGTCTGTTTGTTCCGGTTAATTTCCGAGACAAATAAAAATTAACTACTTATACGTATTTATGTGTCTTCATCATCATCTCCCTTTTTTTTTTTTTTTTTTTTTTACAAGGGGAATCCATTTCGGATACACATTCCCTGCGGGGGCAGGGAATGGTTATGCCGGGCTCTCACCGGCTAAACCCCATGGTGTTTCTCCAACTCGCTTTTTGGGAGGGACACGTGATACGTTTTCACATGCTTTGCCGTGAACCCCCCCTGCGACCAGCCGCCCGAAGGCAGCCCCTCCTGAAGGGGAGAGATTAGCTCCCCCCTTGGCCTATAGGCTATCTCCGTGCAAGGTTCGCCGAAACACATAAGGCGAGCCTTGACACACGACCTCCATGAGTGCAATGGCAGCCAACTCCCCCGAGTCAGCTGCCTGGAGGCCCCCTTACGGCAGTCTGGTGACCACCTTTGGCTACAGGATAGGGAAGGGACAAACGCCCCCACTCCCCCAGCCCGCAGCCACTCCTTTACCGCACTATCTGTGCGGCCGGGCACGCGGAGGATCGGGAGAGTGGTAAAATACCACCACGCCACTTCCGCCGCGTCCCCATATCCAAGCTACGTGGGACGGGAGGGGCAACTGCCCCCACTCCCTTTGCCCTGTAGCCTCGCCTTTACCACAACAGCGGTGTGGCCCCGCCGGGTCGCGGCGGATAGGGAGAGTGGCGCATCGCCATACCAGCACGCCTCTCCCGCCGCGACCCTCGGCTGCGGTGGGTAGGGAGAGCAAGAGCGGTGTTCCTGCACTCCACCCGACCACTACCCCTCGCAGCCCCGCCCGCGCGACACCGTCCCTTCCATTCGGTCGGCGACGCTGTCGCTTGCGCGACCCTCCACCAGGGCCGGCCTGCACCAGTGCCCCAGACCGCCCTGCACGACGCCGCCACTTCCCAGACGACGCCGCCGTCGCACCCTAGATGAACCTGCCGGGCTGCAGATCTCGCTAGGGGCGACCCCCACAAGCCAGCTTGCACCAAAGTGCCCGAACCGCCTGCACGTCGACGCCACTTCCCAGACTACGACGTCGTCGCTCAAAGGGGACCTGCCGATGACTCAAAGCAGGCACCACTTACAGGAGCGACCCTCCTGGGGCAGCCCGCACTAAGGTGTCGGGGCCGCCGGGTTCCTCTTAGCTTCATCGTGGGGTGCCGCCACGACTACTAGAGCCCCCCCACCACGGCAAGGTGGGAACCCCCGGGGGGGACATCATCATCTCCCTGGCCTTATCCCATGCATTGTTGGGGTTGGCACTTGATTCAACCCGATGTGGCTGATCACCTGATTTTTATACGAAGCGACTGCCATCTGACCTTCGCAACCCCTTTAACGAAGAAAATCTGTGATCTGGGCTTAATACCAGTTGTCAGACAATTTTAGACCTCCGACTGACGTGTAACGAATGATGAGATGGCAACCGGGACCGACGGCTTAAGCTGCTCTCCGAGGCACGGAGGGGACTCGAGCGGCCACCCATCCAATTACTGGCTAGGGTTAGGGTTGATCGAATGAGATGCAGAATAGCTGTACCACGCGATCCTCGATGAGGTTTCAAACATCGAATTATTGGAAATCTTCAATAAGTAGTAAGCAGACTATAATTCAGATTTAGAATAATAATCGGTTTAGCAATTAGCAATTCAAGTTTAGATTTGTTAGTACAAGGTTTAGTGGCCATATATTAACTGAATTTATACGTAGTTTCGGCCTGAAATAGTAGTCGAGAGCTCTTTTCAGGGTTGAATTATTTATAGCATCACGCGATGAATTTGTGGTAAAGATTTTTGTTCCCATAAATCGAATGTAACAATATTATACCCGGAACTTACAATGTCCACTAGAATAAAAACAATTTGATTGATGAAACATGATAGACCCGTGGTGTTATAACTAACTAGCTGTGCCCCGTGGTTTCACCCACGTAGACTAGTCTCACCCCGATTTACGATATTGTTCCATACAAATTTCATCCCCTATTTTATTGTATGTAGAATTAATCAGCAACCTTAGCGGATGCCTATGTCATAACATCTATCTGAATGCCAAATTTCAGCCCGATCCGTCCAGTGGTTTGGGCTGTGCGTTGATAGATCACTGTGTCAGTCAGTCACCTTTGAGTTATATATATTTAGATTACCTAAGTTACTCCTGGTTTAAGTAAGTTGATGAAATTGTACGAAAAAGTTAAATAGTTACTCCTTGTATCTGCCGGTGAAGGTCCTTTTAAAATCGGGATTAGCCGGAACAGACAGACAGAAAAATAAGAGATTTTTTAAAATTTCATTTTTAATCTGTGTGTCGTAGATACTTTCATATGCATTTACTCTGCTAATAATAATATGCATTTAATATCACATGCTGAACAGCTGTTAATTTGGTACTACAAACACACTTCAAATTTATTTATCTGTATATAGATAAAACAAGATTAGAACCCGTAAATAATCCGGGACCAGAAGTAATACGTCGACCCACGCACCACTCTCCACCTGTCGCATTTATTTTCCTCGATATGTTGTGACATATTCCCCTTCAGGTAGCCTTTCAAGGCGTCGTTAAGATCCGTGTAAGAAGGCACTATCCTGTTGTTTACAAACAATTTTCCCTCAATACCCAAAGAACCTCGTGGGAGTATTGACGTATTCAGCTGCAGTGTCGGCCGGACGAGCGTGCCACATCCGGCGGAAGTGGCTTGTCATTTCCGCCTGAGGCTTGTGCGCTGCACGCGACTTTATACGCTGACTATAACATTGCTTGCCTTTGGGTGCATCCGTCATCTTTGCATATCCATATTTGTCAAGAGCCGTGGTGGCCTTGAGGTTTGAGCAGTCGCCTGCTATGCAAGCGACGCAAGTTCGAATCCCAGCGGTGTAGCAATGAGGTTTTCTAAAAAACTTATGTACAGTGATTTCACACCACGTGCGGCGAAGGAAAACAACGCGAGGAAACCTGCATATTTCCGAGAAGTAATTCAAAGACATATAATAGTATAGTCCCTGAGACCGCGATAGACTCACCATCTGTCACGTTAGCACTTAATCATCTTCGGGGAAAAGTGGGTGTTGGGATTACAACACCTCTGTCTCTGAATACAGGCGTGAGCATATATATGTATGTATATTGTGACTGTTATTTTTTTAAATCTATGTTGGGGGCCAACAATGAGCTCGTGTTAAAAACTTCTTAGCTTCGGCTTATTAGCTTTCTTCGGCTTAGCTAGCGTTTAATTTTACGGTACAAAAATGTAACTTCATAAATTTGAGTGACGGCGACCGGCTAGCCATGTAAATCGTCATAATATTTTGTATCTGCTGAAATCTCTAGTAACAGATTTACTTTTTACCTGTACCCCTATCACGGGTGTGCAACCGTTTTCTTAATCTATACTCGCTAGCGTCACTCGCAATATTTGTATGAGAGGGGTACTGACGTAAGTTTAGTATTGAAGTAGGCCTATGTACGTACCTAATGAAACAATTTTTGATTTATCGACAAAATGTAAACTGATTTTTCAAAAGCTCAGAAGTTCTTAATACGCTCTGCTTAAGCTGATGATGGTAGGTCCTCAGAATTCTTAGAAAAGGGCTTAACTTCCACGTCCTTATAAATATGTTGGTTGTTCTATTTTATAACTCAAATAAATATTAATTAACCTATAATTCTATTTAATCTTTAAATAGTATAAATATAAGTCGCCAATATATATACAAAATGTTTTCGTCTGTTTGAAAGTACGGTTTTTCTAAACTACCTTACGAACGATTTTACATACGATTACTATAGGAGTACAACTCCAATGGGATTATAGCTAAAAAATCCATATTAAATTTAAATATCCGCGGTTTCAATCGCAAAAACTTAATTTCATTGGTGATTTTATTTTGTGTAATCTTTTTTCTAACTAAAAGTAGTAAGTTACTACTTGTAACATTAGCCAGTGAAAGCCCCGTTACAAACCGACAGACAGACAGATAATATTTTTAAAATTAGTTTTTTCAGGTAAGTATATACTTTCATTATGCATTTTGTGAAAAGCTATTATTATGGAATTACAAATAGACACTTCAATTTTATTTATCTGTATAGATATGCATAGATAGATGGGGCTCCATACGTTGATTACGTTCTTTAAAAAAATTTTCTCACCGTCAGTTACTGACGGCATATCCATCCAATATTATATTAATGGACTATGTGTCTATGGAGTAACTTATACGAGAAACCAAGAAGGTTCCGTGGCATCATAAAGACACTCTGCACACAAAAAAACTGGGTGTCATTAAGTAATATTTGCGCCAAATTTTCTTTGCCAAATTACACAAAGGTGTGGTTCCATTGAAAGCGGTAAATGCGAGGCAGGGTATTTTTCATATCGGAACTGCAAATATAAATAAATTGTAAGGTTTTTATATAAGGTAATTGTAACCTTCCCATGACCCACGACCTCTGCAAACCGTGTAGTTACACTTCCAACTGAGTTCCTTCCCTTGTCTTTGCGGTAAGGCGTAGGATCACGAGAAGCTCAGCTGGAAGAGCACGGTTTGCAGAGGTCGTGGGTTCCAGTTAGTCAAGAATTTAGAATTTAAATATCTTTGTCATGAATAAAAACTCTAATATAGCCTTAAAACTATTTACAAGTAGAAAGAAACTTGGCCCAAATCGGTGTCTCTCGGGATCGTGCCAAGAAGGCTGACAGCATTGCCACGTTGAATAGCAATGCTGATTCTCTGAGAGAGTATTTATATAGTTATATTACATTCCAAGTACCTGATTGACCGAGCTCGGTTTCATCTTCACACAAAAAGGTAAAAAATAAGGAAAAAAATCCGGTGAACATTAGTCTCGAACCAGGGTACTCTAGTTTCGTTAGCGCTCCGTAAGCTGGAAGCCTCACCTTTGCGCTACCATTACTTGACAGATGTTGGCGAAATTTTCGGTCGTATTGTAATGATAACGAGGTCAAAACGATGTTTTCCATAAATGAAACCTACCTGAAACCCCCTACATGCAAAATTATATGAAAATCGTTGGAGCCGTTTCCGAGATTCCGATTATATATATACAAGAATTGCTCGTTTAAGGATATAAGATAACAGTAGAAAGGAAGCAGGTGTTAACCTTTTCAAAAAAGCTTCAGCCACTAATAATTTTGAATCGCCGCTGTAACTGTAACTCCAACCTTAATCTTGCCCACGTGTCAGGAAAGGTACAGTGGCACACAAACTCACTAACTATCCACGCCTCAATGCGATTATGTTTTTGTTAGAACACATACAGAATAGAGGTGATATTAATCCGAATAGTTCTTAGACTTAGTTCGCAATACAAAGTGACCTACACTTGTCGCTATTTCTGCGGAGGATAGATAGTCCATAGAGTTATATTCAAGGTAACGAGTTCTATTTATCCATATTCATACACATAAATAAAATTGAAGTGTCTGTTTGTAATTCCAAATTAACAGATTTTCACTTAATGCCTATGAAAGTAAATACGATACTGACTTCACAGGCAGATAGCTGATGTTATAAGGAGTAACTTAGCTACTTTTATTTAAAAAAATAGAGTCTACGCGGGTGTAACCGCGGGGCGCAGCTAGTTCTCAATAACTGTTTTCAATTACATTCTTCAATTAAAGCTACGTGAACAGTCAGCTACAGGGTAAAGCTTTCTGCAGTCGATAATATACCAGGGAATAAATATGAGGCGTTTTCTATTGTCGCTAACGGCAAATAATATAATTAGATAACGAATACAATTTTACGAACGCTATTACAATGAACGTGTGTATTTCAAAAAAAGTTCCGGAAGAGAGAATAATATGTTTTGTGTGTGAGTGATGTAATGACAACTGAAAGGTCCGAAATTGAAAATGATTTATTCAAACACTTATTTACTTCGAAGAACTGTTAATATTACCATATTGGTCTTAAATATCGATTCTGAAACGTACCGAAACTATTCTATTCTATTCTATACACCCACGTTTCACCGAATATGATGAAGTGCCAACGTGACAGAGGGTGAGTCTATCGCCGTGCCGAAAGAGTCAGAAAATATTATGAGGAGTATAATAAACATTTTTCAAATGACTTAGGCTCATTTAAATGAGAAATGAAATTGTTATCCAAAGACGATAAAACTAAGCACCGAGCTTACTGAATTTAAATTTGTACAATCTTATAAGAAGATTAAAGAAGGAGAAAAGGCTCTCTACTAATTAAAAAGTCAAATTAAAGAAGGGAAAAGAATACAAACAGTGCCTAACTTCTGGCGGAGTTTTTATATAGTATTATTACTTGGGAGATATTTTACGCTGTCTTATCTGTGAGCCGTAAAAACACTGTGAAATAAACACCTTTGGATAAGGGTTAGTAAAATAAATAAGAGAAAGGCTACAATTTTGTGGGCTTTGAATTTATAAACAGACGTGTCTGTTTGTAATTCCAAAGCGCTTCACTAAATACATACGAATGTATAGTCTCTATTCACATATAAAACACAATTTTCAAAAAAATCTCTGTCGATCTATATCCGCCTATCATTCCTCCGGCTAATTTCTGAAACGATTAGGTCGTTTCTCACTGGTAGGTAGATATGTTATAAGGAGGTAACTAAGGCTACTTTTTATTGAAAGCTTTTATTATTAATCCTTCGAGAGTAAAACCGCGCGCCACCGCTAGTTTTATTCAGAAATAGTAATGGCTGCAAGATAGGCAATAGATAGAGTAAGTACAAGGCAGATTAGGCTAAGCACTAGTACAATAATAATAGAAATTTACGAATTGTTAAATAAAAGGATTTATAGCTAGGTTGTCAGTGCCTATTTTTATTGCAAATTAATTTATTGAGAATGCCAGCCGTTATAATGTCTAACTAATTTTGTGATTCAAATGATTCTCATAATTTAAAACAAATTTCCAAAAACAAAATTTGTTAAAAATGTTCGCTTTTCGCGTCGTTTTAGCTGCCATTCCGAAAGAATAAAAAGTAAAGATCAACTATTAGAACAAGGTGCTTATTAAAGATTATTCAAAAACGAAAGAGAAATCCAATGGGTTCCTCCTTTAACAATTTACAATTTTTTTTTCTCAACAACCATTTACATTGGTGGAATAGCTGTACTCAATATATTTAACTCAAAGGTTGAATAAACTGACTGACTGACTGACATAGTGATCTATCAACGCACATCCCAAACCACTGGACGGATCGGGCTGAAATTTGGCATGCAAGTAGATGTTATGACGTAGGCATCCGCTAAGTAAGGATTTTGATTAATTCTACCCCAAGGGGATAAAATAGACGATGAAATTTTGTATGAAACTTTGTCAATCTTAAACCGATCGGCCTAGACAACTTGTTAAATAAATAAAAGAAAAAAAGTTGCTTAAAATTCTAGAAATATCGTATTCTTCAGCTGTTTTTTACCTTAAAATTATACAAATAATAAATTATAAATAAGTTCTAAAGTTTCGCACTAAATAGCACATCTCAACTGCAGACTATGTAATCGCTACGACCCATCAATTTTACATCCAATTCGTGCTTAAGATCCCAACTAAGTCACTTGAAAGTGACCGTAAGAACCTGAACTTTGACTTTGGATCACAATTTTGACACAGCCTTCGAAGTCGTAAGTTTACACTTTAATATGCGTGCTATCTTTAGATGTAACTAAAGGTAAATATTACATAAATAATAAAAATAAATATGCTCACGCCATCCCAAAAGGGTACCAGATGGGCTAAGCAGAGGTGTTGTAACAACAACACCCACATTTCACCGAATACGATTGAGTGCCAACGTGACAGAGGGTGCGTCAATCGCCATCTCAGGTACTATATATACGTTCACTTCACGATGTTTTCCTTCAAGGTAAAGCACGTGGTGCTAAATCGCTGCACATAAGTTATTAGAAAAACTCATTGGCCCCGCTGGGATTCGAAATTGCGTCGCTTGCGTATCAGGCGACTGCTCAAGCCCCACGGCCACCACGGCTCTCAAATATAACATCAAAATGATTTATCAAATCCAGCTCCTCCGCCATTAAAGAATTGTTTTCTTGGAGTCAAAATTTATCCATAAATGCATTGGACTACACAGTCTAAAGTGGCTTGCATTTTTTAACAATAATATATTTAAAAGTGTTTAAGTACCTTTAGAAAAAAACAAGCTAGGTATATGAAAATGATTCGAATCTACTTACAAACATTATATTTCACACGTTCTCACAAAACTGTCAATAGTCTGAAAAGAATAAAAAATTCTATACTTTACACTTATACATTTTCATCGCTATATTAACTTCTGTATTAGATAAAAATAGAGTTCTTTTAAAAACGAACTTTATGAAGTTATGGCACAAGTGCCAATTCCACATGAAAAGTAGATAAAACTGCATAATCCCCTCTTAGTGCTCTTACCAGCCTCTCTGGAGACTTGGCTATTTGCTAACTTTCTACTTTCTTAGTTACTTAGCTAACCCACTGCCCGTGGAGTTTAAGAGTGGAATTCTGAAGACTGTATCTGCTACTAGGTGTGCCATGCGGTTTTACCCGCGTAGACAAAAAAATAGTGGATGGCCCGCGGAGCTTTATAGTTTTTTTTAGAAACCTTGCCGTAATTATTCCTTATTACATGTTATAATCGGTCCAACAGTTTCGGAAATTAGCATTTTGCAAAAAGCTATTAATTTGGGATTGAAAAAAAAAACATCAATTTTGTTATCTGTATGTAGTTACATGAAAATAATTACGTTGTATCTCGATTTTTGCAAAAACAATTTTATGACGGTTATAAAGACCATTATTATTTACAAACACATCATTTACATTACATCGATCTAAGCTTTGAGTGCTGTAACATATTCTTAAGCAATTTAGAACTTTATATAGTTAATAGATCAAATAAATTTGTCTGTCAAAACTCTCACATAATATTACTTTTACGTAGAACCGTTTCTGTAACTGTCGTTAAAGAATCCGTTTCACACATAAGTTTCCTATAATAGCTTTAGGTGTCAAATGGCAATATATTGCAGAAACGGGTTCAAAAATGTACGTGCTTTATTTCCAAATTCGTACAGGCCTTTGTATTTACTACGTATAATTTTTTAATCATGATCCGAAGGTGACAGAGAAGTACGCGGTTCCGCGAACCGCGGTCTTACTAATTACTCATAAACAAACTATTACTATTCGTAATTCCAAATTAACAGTTTCACTGAATGCAAAAATATGGAACATCATCATCTAACAGGCCTTATCCCATTGTTAGGATCGGCACATGATTCAACCATTTATGGCTTATCACCTGATTTTATACGAAGCGACTGCCGACTTTCGTAACCCCTTTAACGAGGAAAATCTGTGATCTGAGTTGTCACCAGTTGTGGACCAGTTGTTAGACTATTTTAAGGTCTCCGATTGAGCAGTCTCTAGCATGGAGGGATCTCGGGCGGTCAACCATCCAATTACTGGTTAGGGTTCGCTGATGCGCCACGAGCTCCTCGCATAATATATGGAGCGTACATTAAAAATCAATTTAGAATTTTTTTTCTAGTCTATCAGTGCGACTGTCTGTTTGTTTATTAGCCGGAATAGGTCTTTCAGTAGTGAAAAAATAGAGTGCTGTGAAATAAAGCCGCACTTGATATTGAGTCGTGGGGCACAACTAGTCGTTACTAAAACTGCTTGGAGCGTGCCGCCGCCGGCGCCTGGTCGGATTTCCTCGAGCAGTCATAGGCTAATCCCGAACTGAAGTGCCGTGATCCTAATTTGACACTTTTGATAATGTTAATGCAGTTGATATCGAAAAAACGACATGTAAGAAGTTCGTTTACGCATATATAACAGATGAAAATTTATCTCGTGTCTAGTCCATTTATAAGAATAAAAAACCATTTCCTTTTTTTAAGTGGCGTGTACTTGTGTAGGTAGAATTCTACCAATTCTTCGTCTATTATGTTTCTATAGGTGAATAAATAAATAAATAAATACAGGAATTTCTAGGCTGGGAACAGGGAGCCTACCATCATCGGTTTCGGCAGAGCGTATTTAGGACTTCTGAGCTTTGAACTTCCATTTTAGTACCGTAAATTCAAACGTCGAAGCTAAGAAGTTCTTGATAAGTGCTGCTTAAACGATCATAGTTGGCTTTGATGTTTAACTTTGCCGTACCAAAATTAAACGTCAAAGCTCTGAAGTTTTTAATATGCTCTGCTTAAACCAATGATGGTAGACCCAAAGTTGTTGGCAAGAGTAGGTATCAGCAGTGTGCCTGTGCAGAAAAACGTAATGCCTTCAAATCTGACTCAAATATCCCGTGGTAATAATATTGTGGTATTTAATTCGGTGGTATTTCTGGGAGTGCGGCGTGAGCTGTCGTGATTTTATCAGTTATCAAATCGTGGCTTACGGACGACCTCCGCTCAAATCCTGCAGAACCGAGGATGACCACGACCTTCCCTAAATTATACATATCTAACGCAACTTAGATAAAAGGTTTTTATTATGTAATTCTAGTATCTACATAACGGATGTTTTTTTTTTATTAAGTTTTATTTAAAGAGATCTTTTATTATATGGCAAACTTCTGCCCGCGACTACGTCCGCGTGAAATAGTTCCTTTGGGCTAACACTGACTTTAACCTGCGATAAATTTTAACTGTTAGCGTGAGGGTATATATCCTAGCCCCGAAAAATAGATTTTTTTTATTGGACTATTAGTTCCTGAGGTTCAAGCATACAAACAAACACTTCAGATTTATGTTTTAGAATAGAATATATTTTTATATTTAGTTTTAAGGGTGTTGTTACCGTGTATAGTGCAGAGCCTCATTTATAACCAGTTCACCCTCCTACTAGATAAAGCTTGACGAAAATACTACGTATCCTTGAGGTCATACGGTATCATCTCCACTGACCCAGACTGGCATAGTTCTCAAAGTTCGAAAGAAACTCCACCCTCATTCCGACCTTATTCCGATCCATATAAAGATGAAACTAACATAACACTTCATCATAGAGTCGTTACAGTAAGTATGTGTACCTACTCCAGGGAATACAGTCGCAAAATAAATGTTGACGGAAAGACAGCTCCTATACAGTGTGTCTATAGGATCATGGGGCCAACAAAGATCGTTTAATCAGCACGTATTAAGAACTTCTTGGCTTTTACGTTTAATTCTACAGTACTAAAATGAAGCCTCAAAACTCAGACGTTCTGTTTAAGCCGATGATGGTGGGCCCCCTCATATTTTATACCTTAACTTCATATACCTTCATGTGTGAGTTGCATTGTATCAAGCATATGTTTTATTTATATAATGTTCCACATATAAATATATATATATATATATATATGTTAGCTATAAAGCTGAAGAGTTTGTTTAGTTGCTTACTTAAACGCTAATTTCAGAAACTACTGGTCCATAAAAATTCAGTGTTAAATTGCCCATTTATCAAGGATATCATATCATTACTCTCAAAAAATCTTAAAGAATTTCAGAGCCTACTCGTAACACGCAAACAAATATTTCCTCTTTATATTATTAGTATAGACTTATTGATAGAATAGATATTCATACTCTTATATATATAGACTAGACCAATAGGCTACTGATGTGTCCGTCCTTCTGTTACTTTCCAATCTAGTGACACAGCTCTGTAATATCCACGGGGCTATTAAACATATTAACCCGCAATTAGTGTTTGACAAACTTGTTTCATAACCGTCAAGTTTCCCTCCGAATAGTTTTAATTGAGTGTTATCGGGTTTGGAGTGTTACGGCTTTCGATTTAATATTTAATTTGTCAATGGTGTCTTGGCTTATATAAAACTAGTTGTATCCCGTGATTTCGTCCGCGTTGTGTATAAGAAACATAAGTCCATTTTTAGGGGCAAAGCTATCCAACGTTGATGAAATTTCGCTAAATTCTTTCTTACCTTCACCGCACAACGAACACTCGCTCCAAATGTCATGTCTAAGACCAGTGGATACCGGCAGCGCGTTGATTTCAATACCTAAGTAAGTCAAGTTAGTCAGGACTGTTTGAATATTATACAAAATAATACTTTCAATAAAGCTATTTGTGGCACACATGCTCAAGCCTGTATTCCCTGTGGGAGTGGACAGAGTAGGCCTGTCTCTCCCCAAAAAACAGGGAAACTAGAATTCGACGTGTGAGGTGTGATCACGATTGCAAGCAACTCCACGAATTGTAGAGATCGTGGGTTCGAGTCCCGCCTCGTGTTCATATTTTTCCTGACCATTTTTAAGAGTTTACACAAATGTATAGGTTATATTTATACCTATTTAAGTGCCATATAATAGGCTAGCTATTAACCGGGCACTAATTCGGTCTCCGGGCTGCTACTGAGCAATTGCAAATGGAAAAACTCAATATCACTTTGCCCGACGCGGTGATCGAACCAGGACCAACGAGGCGATTTTTACGATTGTCGAACATTTCAAGGCAAAGCGATTGTAATCAGTTGCAGTCGATGGAAGCGAGTCCTATTCGCTTGTAGTCGTCACTCGTTGAACTCAGCGCGATGCATCGGTCAGGTCGGCGATCGGTTCCATTTGGCTAGATTCAGGGCAACTCGGACCAGTCGCCAATCGCTTGCATGTAAACAATTTAAATATCTCTATCTCTCTCTATATCTTGCTATTCAACGTGGCAATGTTGCCAGCCTTCTTGGCACGATCCCGAGAGACACCGATTTGGGCCAAGTTTTCTACTTGTAATTAGTTTTAAGGCACTCTATAATAATAAAATATCTCTCGGTGGTTTCATCGCGAGCGGGTCGATGGAAAATTTTACTAACTTCGATTGTTGAAACATATTTTCAATCTCTCACTTATAGAGTAGTCAATGTGTGGCGTGCTAATTCCCAATGCGGCTATCGGTTCAATAGTACTAGGTGTATCTCCCTAGAGACCAACGTGTTACAGTTGCCTATTACCCAACTACGTGCTTGAAAGGGTAAAGAGTGTCGAGTTAATTAACTTTTTATTCCTTAATTGAATTGAGATAGTGAATCGGGCTCTTACCGACGTTCCTGAAAGAAAATATCTAGAATATACAATGCTAGAATATTTATTTATACCTGATATCTGATTGGATTTTTGTATAATGATTTCATATGATGTATATTGTATAGATGAAATGTACATGATGCCTGGCATGTGCATGATCCAAATCGGTGATAAATTCAAGACATGCGTATTGCCTTACCAGGGCCCAAACTGAATAAATATTTTTCATTTTCACTGAATTTTTTTAGGAATTAATATTGCTGAGATTTCGTTCCTTCGGAGCAGGTGGTCCTCTTCATTTGAGAGTAGTAGAATTTAAGTACGGGTGGAATGTCGGAAACCCCTTAATTATTGTATACAGAGACTTCACCAAGACGTACCCTGCAGGTGTCATGTCTCTGGCGGTTTTATTATCTAAAGTTGTGCGCTAATATTGAAATTTTGTATCTGTGTACCACCTTACTACCGTTTTTACTTTCACAAGCATTAAGTGAAAAGTTGTTTATTTGGAATTACAAACTGACACTTCAATTTTATTTATCTGACATTCTCACGCACCGTGCTAGTTAGTAACCAAGAGTGGATCAAAAGTGGGGAACAGAAAAGCATATCTCTTATAACTGGGAATAATATTTTTTCCCAGCAATAAATGCATAAATGGATGTTTGAATTTCATACTTAAGGCGGGTATGAATCGCACGAAACGCGAAAACGTACTTAGCTAGTTACACTAGGATTGAAATGTAATGCGAAACTTTGTTTATAAACGTACCCATTACCCAAACTCCAGCCAGTTTCCATCTTGTGCGATGTTACGACGCGCCATCCTCTATGAAACTACACCACAATAGGTGCACTATTTACGTATTATTTGGCCCTTCCATTAGCGAGCCAAGGCTTTGCTACTTCGACAATGGCCCAGTATAATAGAAAAGCCCACATAATGGGCATTGGGCATAAAGTTTGCCCACCAAGCCTTCTTGCCTTCAAAGTGCTTGAACATAAAAACGTATTACGTACTTAGTACAACATAGCAGTTTCGTATGTCAATATTATACACAATCTCACTATACGCCCTCTATTACGTGGGACTTGGACATAACTGGCGAAATGTAGGGATGCTATAAGTACGCCTCTGCCAACCCCTTCGGGAAATACAGGCATGCCGTCACCAGTTATGAGCGCGCAGTGATAATGGTAAGCATGCAACGCGTGGTTTTATTCACCTCGCGCCATTCATATAGACAGATACAGAATCGTAAAATTAATATTGCGTATTCAAAGTACCCCTATTACGAGTTTACCACAGTTTTCCTAATCTATACTAGCTAACTTCTCCGGTATGAGAAATTTACAGCGCCTTCTAGCGTTGACGTAAATAACCAAAATATCGCATACAAATACTGTTTGTGACGCTAGCGAGTGTAGATTACGATAACGCTGCAAAACTCGTGATAGGGGAACGCTTACCCAAATTCAAAATATCTTTATTTAATTAAAATGGTATGTGCCGTGGAGATTGGGCCGGCCGCTGGTGTGGGATGCCACGTGTGTCGATACGTTGGTTCCGTCCCATCTCCCCGGCACTGCTGTGGCAGCCGGTGCTGCTGCTGTTCAGCAGGAGTGCCTCAAGCGCCGGAAATATGCTTGCATTGGTCAAGGGTACATATTTTCTGCGTTTGCGGTTGAAACTCTGGGACCTTGGGGTCCAGATGCTCATCAACTTTTCAAAGAGGTTGCATGTCGTCTGGTAGAAGCTTCTCGTGACAAGCGGGCTGGGGCTTTTCCCGCTCAGAGAATCAGCATTGCTATTCAACGTGGCAATGCTGCCAGCCTTCTTGGCACGATCCCGAGAGACACCGATTTGGGACAAGTTTTCTACTTGTAATTAGTTTTTAGTAATTTTCATTATAATAAAAAAAAAGGACACAAAAAAACACATGAAACAGGATTATAAATGTGGCTTACTCGCAGTCATCCACACTCCATAGATTTTGATAAATAAACTTTCTTACCTTAGTTCCCGCGATCTCCACGACAATTATATTTCTTAGATGTCGTGAGAGTTCATTTGTATAACAAAACAAAAGCCGTGGAGGTAATAAAATCATGGATGTCTGGGAGGGTTCTGACGGTTGCTTTTCTTGAGAAGAACCCGGCAAGAAACTATCCAAATGAATATAAATCCCTGTGATATAGCCAATGATTGAAGCACTATATGATTTATAAGTACTGAATACATAATTAACTAAAATGATTTGGTATACGATTTCGTTTTGTTCGAAATAAAGATTCTCCTAAAAATATAACGCGAACCACTTAATTCCATGCAGTACGGTGCAGTTTCAAACATTTGCAGAAATCACAAAATATTCGAAGCAAGCGAATATTAAAAAGCTATAAACTCACATTTCACTTGAAGTTAAGCACTAGTGCCGAAGTTAGTTGGAAATAACGGTCAATGTTACCAAAGTGACATCGCGGTTCTAACGACCTCTACACCTGCAACACAGAATAAAAAGTTTACTACATGCAGTACGGAATCTAGTAACGAATAGTTCGAAAGCGCGCACCTACGGGAGATCATAAGACTAGACAAAGTAATATTCTCTCTCGCTTGTGCTAATAGGAACCATACAAAATGTACGGGACTGACATATGCCACGTATCTGATTTACGTAATTTCCATACATATTTATACCTACATACAGGGCTGCTTATGAATTCCTGTAGGTGCGCGTTTTCGAACGACGAGTTTCGATGAACGAGTCACATGACCTATGTCATTCCCATATTATATTTTGTAACGTTTATATGTGCGAAACGTGAGGTTAATGTTACTTTGTCTCCAGGCCCTGGCGGTCAGTAAAGAAACTTTAAAAGTGACAGTTCTCGATAGGGAAAACTTTCTTAATTCATAAATTTGGTCTTACTTTCATACTGCTTAAAATTATACTGTGCGTGCAACGGTCGCAACTACTTCGTATACAAACTGCTCCTATTACCCGCGTCTATTGCATCTAAATGTACAGAAATAACCTAACAGCGGCATTTACTACGATCCAGTTTAGCCTAAGTACGTATATTTCTCGATAAGGGCATTTTGCTTGTTTGAGAACGAGAGTGATGAAAGAAATGCTATTGAGTGGAATACGCCGTCTGTCGTCCGCTGCGGCAATTTCTAAAACGGTTTGACATGTTTTTAATGGGACCTTCACGGATAGATATCTGATGTCACAAAGAAATTGGAATACTGTATTGTAAAAAAAATTGTGTGCTGCTAAATAATGCAAACCTTGAAATTAAGTGTAGGTACTTCTCATGTGTGGATGATTTTGAAACTATAGAAGCAGTTGCCGTAATAATTATTCTCAGTGCAACTATCTCTTTACCTATAATCCAACTTGATATATAGCTTGAAGCCGAGACGGCTTTGCAATGCAAAGCACATCTATGTTTCGATGAAGACTAATTGTTGAAGTCTTGCTGATGGAAATAAAACGATGTGATTTGTTCCATTTTATAGTAACATCTTAAAGGACAAGACAAGAAATATATTATTTAGCTTAATCGCTTAGCCCCATTTTAAAACATGGTCTAAGATAATCCTTGATTAATAGTAAGGTTCATGTCTTTCTGTGGTACTGTGTTTATTCTATCAGCTAAACAGAGGCTGGTATCTTTACTTAAATATGTACAAATAAAAATATGTGTCTGTTTGTTATTCCATATTGACAACTTTTCATTAATCCCACATGACAATATACGATAGGGGATCAACTCCAAATATTACGAAAACTAATTATGATCATCATAGACAAACCCTAAAAGTGTATTTTCTACCCCAAGTTTTTAAAATCTGTTTCTTTTTTCATTTACTATAAACATATAAAAAAGTAATTGTACTCAACACTAGTAACATAATTACTTGCCAGCAGATCTATGATTTTGATTTTCAAAAACATTTGATTCCTGAATTGAGCCTCTATCGTTCTGAGGGTGCGATATATACCGTACATGCGTTAAAAAAACGATTCCTCTGATTGTCTTGCCAGTCTGCCTTCCCTTTTTGCCTCAGAAACAGCTAGACCGATTGGAACGGAACTTTCAATAACTGATAGCCGATGTTACAAAGAAGACAGCCTAAACCAGTACCTAAAAAACAAACCTAATTTTAAATAAAAGTAAGTAACTTTTTTTTCTTTTATTATTATATTTAGATTAAGATTTACAGGCGTATGTTGGCTATTCGCTGGACACATAGAGTGACCAATGAAGAAGTTCTCCGTCGAGCTGGTCAGAAACGCCAAATCATACAAACCCTCAAACAGAGAAAGGTTGGTTTTCTGGGCCATATTATGAGACATGCCAGATACGAACTGCTGCAACTTATTGTGACGGGCAAAGTGTCTGAGATGTGACGGGGAAAGTGGAAGAGGCCAGTAGGCCGAAGGAGGAAGTCGTGGCTGCGCAAAATCCGCGAGTGGACTGGCATCAGCAGTGCTGCTGCACTCTTCCGCCTCGCGAAAGATACACAGAAGTTTACCGAACTGACAGACAACCTTCAATAACTGGAGAGGCACTACAAGAAGAAGAAGATTATATTTAGTTCTCTACAAAATTAAGCTACAATGCAATTAGTCTACGCAGGTGAAACCGCAAGCCACAGCTAGTCAAAACAAATAACACTAGGACGTCGAATCGTTGTTAGAGTCTTTCTATTCAATATATCAAAGAAAAACGTAATGACTTAAAGTCGTGGGGAAACCGTTTAGTTTCGATTCTATTGACTTGAAATCTATCCTTTTGAGTCGAAGTTCTATTTTACCTAGTAGATTTAGCTATTTTTTTCTTTGCAAATACGTTCACATTTGAATAGGACTTTAATCGTCGAACGATATTTGCATTGTATGTTTTACATGAATACAAACAGACACTTCAATTTTATTTATCTGTATATATGTGAATCGAGCTTCTGCATGTCAGCTAAGCATATTAGGGTTCCATGAAAGCAAAAAACTAAATCTATGCGGGCGACAACGCGGGACGGACCTAGTTTATCACACATCCTACATATATATTGCTTACTCGTTGTGCCCTGCGGTTTCACCCGCGTAGTTCCCGTGGGAGTACGGGGATAAAATATAGACTATATTAATCAGTGATAATGTAGCATTCAAATGGTGAAAGAATTTAAAATATCGAACCAGTACTTTTCGAGCCAATTCTTTACAGACATACTTACATACAAATCTTTAATCGTTAAAATATTATTGTAGATAGATACATAGTACATAATACATATACGGTAGACAGAGATTTCTATGCCATATCTTTGCACCCTTCTATCGCTTCGTTCACATTCATGAATCACTTCATACTGAAGAATAATTTTAAACTTCTCTAATAACCGTAGCCATCTCGCTGAGATCTCAGTACACGTACATTAGTTGAAATTCTGCTCACTCTCATTCATTATGTACCAATTAGACGTTATCGAAGGAAGACATCCGGCACTCGTCAGCAGACGTATGTTAAATCCAATAAATACATGTTGTTGACAAACGTCCCTAACTAGACCTGTTTCGCGGTTCCGCTCAATCGAGGCTCTTCCACGCATTTAAAAGGGGTAGGGTATAACGGGATTTGCTGTTCAATATCTGGAGCTGCCCGACTGTGCTGTACCTCCACCTTACAGAAGATCGCTGAAAACTCATGCTACGTTTTACGTAAGCATATGTATGTCAAATAATGCTACTTCTGATAGTGTTGCTTTTCTGCGGTGAGTAAGGTTGCCAGTGCTCCATGGGGGGAAGAGCAGGAGTGGAGTCGCTGTGCTATCAAAAGGTACATTATATTACCGCAGGAATTTCATTATTCATAAGGCGAGGGAAACTTGTTGTACAAGGATTCATAGGCTGAGGAGCTGCTTACCAAGAGGACAGAACTATCACCGCTTTAGTAGTGTACTTTTGCTACAATTAATTAATCTTAGTTTGATCTTTGCTTTGACTGGCTGGAATTTGCCATGCTCACAAATATTTGTAATATTTTAGTTATTATATTTGACAATTGAGCATTTGTGCTGTGTCCCATGGGCTTATATTCATGAGATATAAATACTGTAACCAAAAACATTGTATAATATATATTTTTTTAAAAGAGTAATTGTTGAGTTTCTTGCCGGGTTCTTCTCAACAAAAGCTACCTTCCGAACCCGGTGGTAACATTTATAATCATGTATAATGTATTTTGTGTCCTTCTGACGATTTGAAAGTACTTTGTAAGAAGTCTAATCAAATAAAGATATTTTGAGTTTGAGTTTGAGTGTATATGCCACAGGGATTTTAGGGGAAGGCTAACAAGATTATCATCGTAATGCTGACTGCATTTACAAGTAACAGATACTGAGATTTAGGTATTATTTATCATTTCATGATGATTAAAAATACACAGTTTAAATTCACTATTCTAGTTAACCAGTGCATTAGAAAACATATATACAGAAAGAGCTGATAGACAGGCGTAATATCACAGACTAACAATCAGTTTTATTTATTAGTGTACATATTAACTAGCCGTACCCCGCGGTTTCACCCGCGTCGACTTTATTACGCAGAACCCATTTTTTTTAAAATAAAAATAGCCTTAATTACTTCCAGTATTTAGATATTATCCATTTTCTTTAAAGATCAGCCGTTTCAGGGATTAGTCGGAACGAACATACATATGTAGATAGACAGAGAAGAAGACCGTACATACAGACACTTAAATGTTATCTGTATATAACATTGAAGTAACAACGTTTGCGTGTATGAATAGTAATGAAGACAAAGTAATTAAGGTCGTTAGTGAGATACACCTTGGGGATTAATGTCACCCCATACTGGAATTGATGCAGTTACAATTAGTTAACCTATATTCTGTAAATAGGTTGAATATTCCCCTAGCTTTGCTTATCCCGAAATTGGTATATTCTTGGGTTACCAAGAAGCTCGTCAATCTATACATACATACAATGTCTGTTAGCTGGTTACTAATTTCTTATGAAAGTATATAGTAATAAAAAATTTTTTGTCGATCTGTCGATTTGTCGAGACTTTCACTGTCAGATAGCTAATGCTACGTGTAGCGTAAGCTATCTAGTTTGATTAAAAAATATATTAAATTAGCGTTCTGCAAAATAAAGCCACTTATCTCAATAAAACACGGGTGAAACCGCGGGCCACAGCTAGTTTATAATTGAGCGTGCCCATAATTTAACCACCACGAAAGAGTCATCATAACCAACCTTTGCGCTTCGCCGTAAAAAGCATCCAAGTTTTGGTAATTCCCGATCCAGACCCTACATCACAAAGCACCCCCCAATCTCCTTCATTATATCTTCATTAAGAGGCATGGTGTGAATGGCCACAGATAAAAAACGTTAATCAAACTGGAGACAGAGGCATTAATCTTGCTGCAACGTCAGATATGCGTATATTAAATCGCTAGATGATTTATACGCTTGGAAATAGATCACTTCCAAACGTATAGAGTAACGATTTTCTGTACATCTGGTGCTCTGTGTGTATGGTACATATGTATGTTATACCTTCTGATGCGATAACTCTTTATTTAAAAAACAATTATCGTCTCATCTTTTCCATTAGGTACTATCATCGGGTTACAAATGAATCATCTTCCTGTCCTTATCCCATACATTGTTGGGGTCGGCACTTGATTCAACCGGATGTGGCTGATCACCTGATTTTATAGGAAGCGATTGCTATCTAACCTTCGTAACCCCTGGTGACGATACTAATTATATTTTTATCAACAAATTGTACTAAAAGCTAATTACAAGTAGAAAACTTGGCCCATATCGGTGTCTCTCGGGATCGTGCCAAGAAGGCTGGCAGCATTGCCACGTTGAATAGCAATGCTGATTCTCTGAGCGAGAAAAGCCCCAGCCCGTTTGTCACGAGAAGCTTCTACCAGATGACGTGCAAGTTGATGAGCATCTGGACCCCAAGGCCCCATTGTTTCAACCGCAAACGCAGAAAATATGTATCCTTGACCAATGCAAGCATATTTCCGGCGCTTGAAGCACTCCTGCTGAACAGCAACAGTGCCGGGGAGATGGGACGGAACCAAATTGTTTCTATTGTAGATTTTCCAGTAAAACTCCAACATTATTTACACTGTTTTTATTCAGAACGTTTCTCACGCCATAAACAATACCTTTGAATTGGAAAATCAGTAATCTGGGTTAAACCAGTTGTTGGACTCACAAGATGTTAAATTGGCAACTTACAAATTAATATTCCTTTAAAATTACAATATTAAGTGCCTGTTCTCGCGGCTTTACTAAAATTATAGTCTAAGTTACTCCTTATTATAATCAGCTATCTGCCAGCGACAGCCACGTAAATTCGGTCCAGCTATTATAGATATAAGACGGAACAAACCCACGGATAAACAGAGATTTTTATTATGCAAGTTCCGTATTTACTTACTTTCATATCTCGTGAAAAGCTGTTAATTTTGGAATTACAAACAGACAATTCAATTGTTTTCGGTGCAAAGATATTTTATTACCTATTTATTTCAGTTAATTGTGCTGAAATGGCGATTCCAATATATTATATTTAAAGATAAAAAATTAAGAATTTGAATCAAAGGCACGTATTATATTATTTTTACATCCATTTATTTTGATTAGCTCGGCAGTTGGCACTTTGCGATATTTTACAAACAATCCAGGGCTAATAATATTGATAAAAGCCGATGTTCAATGAATCGCCGGGACCCTACGTGACTAGAGTACCAATTTTATCACAACTATCAATGGCTAATAGATTTCTGGCTGTAGTGCCTGTTTTCAGCGTGTTTCGATTCATTAAATGACGAAGAAAAGAAAGAAGAAAGAAAAAGAAATTTTTTATTTTATTTTATATTTTTATTATATACGTAAATACGCCTGTATTCCCCGAAGGGGTAGGCAGAGGTGTTGTAATAACACCTACTTTTCACCGGAGATGATTAAGTGCCAACGTGACAGATGGTGAGTTTATTGCCGTCTCAGGCACTATACATACGTCTTTGAATGATTTTCCTGACGATGTTTTCCTTCACCGTAAACACCGTAAAGCACGTAGTGTGAAATCACTGCACATAAGTTATTAGAAAAACTTATTGGTACAGGCCCCGTTGGGATACGAACTTGCATCGCTCGCGTAGCAGGCGACCGCTCAAACCAAGGTCACCAAGGCTTTTTTATAGTCTTAAAAATAAGAACACTAATAGAATTTAGAATATAAATAAGTGTCATGCATAAAAATATAATAAAAAGTTTTTACTCCGAAACCATAAGTTCATAGGATTTTTTTATACCAAATCGCAAGAAAGCATAATGCTAATGGTAAGCGGCTACCGCAAACTATGAACCCTTGCAAACCAAGGACATCAAATGTGGGTTGTCGAACCTGTAAACCTTACTTAAAGAACCTCAAATTGAATTCACTGGAGAATGCCTGTAAAAATAGAATAGAATGTATTTCGATCTAGCTATTATTTTTCAACTAGATCATTATATTTATTTTTGGTGTATTATTTTGGTTTTCATTCTAGTATTTTATGTAATTGCCCGTCCTAGCTTACTTCGTCCTTACATGTCGTATTTAAATGTTTTTAAGAATATTACATACAAAGTTGTGCCATTTCTGTCCCTTTTTTACCTATCCGAGTTCAAAAAGTACCTGCTCTTTAGAAAAAATCGTTTTAAGATCTGTAATGTTGTTTAGAAAAACGACGCTTTCAAACTGGCGAACTATTTTTGTATGAAAATGTAAATAGTACCTACTATTATCAATTAAACTATTGGAAGTTATCTGTATCATAAACCCTAAGTATTCGTTCAAATATGCAAAATAAATCGTTCCTATTCACTTTCAAAAGTAATCTTCCGATCGTCTCCTTCGGCCTCCCTTTGGGGGCGCAACTTTTAATCGGGGCCTAAATCTGAGCAGTGAGGCCCTTTTGTTTACTCCTTCGTTAATTTCTCACCTGGGCCCTTTCTTAAAGAAACCCAACTCTTTAAAGCGAATTCCATCACAAAGTTCCCGGGTAATATTTTAGGCGTGGGTACTCAAAACCGTAATTGTAATTTATCATCGTACGATCCCGTTGGTTTGATGGTTAGGCGAAATGCCTGCCACCGTTAGAGCGTATGGTTCAATATTTTTTTATCCGTATTTATATTGCAAAATGGGAAGTGTCCTGTCAGACTGCGAACGAACTTGCGAGTAATCTAGTATATATACGCATATAATTCTTCTGTTCGTGTATGTCATTGAATCCCGCAAAGTCCCCCTGATTTTTTATAAAAATTCGGTCCCAGGAAGTTTTAGAGTTGCTTATCAGATTCTGAAGATCGTCTGTCGGGTGCATCTTCATTAAATACTTAGTATAAAACAATTTTGTCTGTTTGAACGCTCCTCTATACTACGTTTCCCATTTTGATATCGTTTTGACTCACATGTAAGTAATGAAGGCCGATGGGTGTGTAATTAATAAATTCCACACTATATTTATTGATACTACAGAAATAAATGTTTTGCCTTAATAGTTCGCTATTAAGATTAAAAACAGGCGAATCCCCGTGTCATTTTCTTTTATCGTTATGCTCGTATGACATTACTGCACTAAAGCTCTTAGAGAAAGTGTTACCTTTGGACTCACGGTGGGTCAATAGCTGTGGGTCCACAAATATACGTCGAAAAATTTGGTAGTGCAAAAAATTACATTCGTACAAATAAAGAATATTCACGAAGAACTTATGCATCGGTGAATATTGTGTTCAAAGTAAAATAGGCCTTTGAAATGTCATACATATAAGTTCGTACATCTATTTGATGACGGCAATCAGAGCTATGTGTGTGCCAGTTACATCAGATGACTGTCATATTACGGTCAGAGAGCGTGTCATAAGCGGAGGGAAAATAGGTTTTTGAAAATATAGTTAGGTACAAGAGAATGCATTATTTCAGAGTTTCACTGTTTTTAACCGACTTAAAATATGGAGGTTATCAATTCGACTATATGTTTTTTTTCATCATACATATTTTTTATTTGAAATTTAAATCAAAACCACTCTAACACCATGTCAATTGCGCACTTATTATTTAACGACTGTACTTCAAAACCAATTTTGTTGAATTTTGGAACAGACTGCCTCGTTGGTCTAGTGATCGCACTAACGCGATGCACGAGGTCCTCGGCTCAATACCTGAGTCGGAAAAAGTATTAGAAGTATTAGAAGTCTAGATAAATGGCAATAACCTAGCCCCCTATTATGTGGGCCTTAAATATAGTTATAGTTCGCCAGTCCCGAATATGAAGGGGTAGGCAGAGACCCTTAAGGAAATACAGGCGCGCATAATGTTTAAAAATACGTTGTGATTTAATCAGAAATTTTGCTAGGTGTAGCATGTTTTTAGTTAATCAGACTCTATTTACACCACACAAATGCTATTCCTACTTTATTCACAAAACAAACTTGTTTACGAAACTGGTAAAATAAATCTCGCTTAGAATTGCTCTATTCAAAGTCCGCTAATGTTGTGTTACAGCGAATACCAAGACCTCCCGAGATTAGTGGTTTGGTGACTGATCTAACCACTAAATACAAAATGACTGGCATTAACAAAATAGTTCGCTGGACACATGACAAAAAACTTACTGCCAGCGATGCTAGAGTTTAACAGGAGATTGTTGGTTCAAATAAAAAATCAATATCCCATATGTTGATTTTTATTTGCTCTTAGAACACTCATTAAACAAATATAAAAGCTTACTTAGGTTAATTTACTACTATTTCAATATCTGCCAGGAAGAGAACCGGCGAAATAACCTCCCTCTTTTCTTTATATGTGTCCCTTATTTATTTATATACTATCTGTGCCACGCAAGCGACGCAAGTTCGAATTCCAGCGAGACCTGTACCAATGAGTTTTTCTAAAAAACTTATCTACAGTGATTTCACACCACATGCTTTACAGTGAAGGAAAACATCGTGAGGAAACCTGCATATTTCTGAGAAGTAATTCAATGACGTATGTAAAGTGTCTGAGACGGCGATGGACTCACCATCTGTCACGTTGGCACTTAATCATCTTCGGTCAAAAGTGGATTCTCTGGCTACTCCTTCGGAGAATACAGGCGTGAGCATATGTATGTATGTACTAGCTGTGCCCCGCGGTTTTACACGCGTAGATTTAATTTCATTTCTGACGAACCATAAATGTTTTTTTAAAATAAACGTAGCCTAAGTTAATCGTAACATTAGCTTGGCAGATAGCTAATGTTATAAGAAAAGTCCTGTTAAAATCGGTCCAGTCGTTTTGAAAGCTGTTATTTTGGAATTACAAACAAACAATTCAACTTTATATATCTGTATATATATATATATAGGGTTCTTCACTCGCCGTTAAAAAAAATGTGTCTCAAATATAGCCTTGATACCAAAGATTGTGGATCTACATATCTACACATTCACGAAGAACATGAGTATATTGTATCTTAGTGCAAAATGTTCCATGCACTAAATAATAGTATTTAAAATATATCGCACCCTGAGGACGTTAGACGATAAACTCCAAATTTTGAAAAAATGCGTTAAGATAAAAGACAAACCTGAAAATGTATGTTCTACTCAATGTTTTTATGAAAAAATGTTAAAAATATGTTTTTTAAATTTATCTACAAAGCACAACCTAGACTGTACTATAAAAATATGTAATAGTCACATTGTACTCAAAATAAGTAAAATAATTACTGTCAAAATAAAATTTAAACTTGACAAACTATGATTGCGATATGTAAAAAAAAAAAATTTTGAATGCACCCCTATCGTTCTGAGGGTGCTATATATGTATAATCATCAATGTATCGTTACGTCTATCTTCACAGGCTTCAATGAGCCTAGTATTTGTTATTATACTTTGCAAAAGACAAAGCGATATACGATAGGAAAAGAAACAAACCGATGAAATGCAACCATCTTTTACCTACTCTTATACAACAGATTTATAAAATGAAACGTTTGAAACACCGACCCCGGGAAAAGCAGGTTCACAACACAAATTATTAATCAACAGGAGGTCGGCCCTCCTATTCTTAAACGTAAATCAGGCGCACGCAAACTCGTATATTTTCCAAAGTAACGTAACGTAAGAAAACGCCTTTCCAGAAGGGAGATGATTCGGTGTCAATCTATATATGTATATCCATTTATATCAATACAGATAAATACGATTAAAGTGTCTGTTTGCAATTCTAAATTAACAGCGTTTCACTAAATGCATTTGAAAGCTAATGAAGCTAAAGAAATGAATATGAATATTAGTTTCGAGTCTCTACCAATTATGGAAACTGATCTTCTATTATCATTTAAAATTGTGTTCACAATGTGCACTATGTTTCATTGCACAACAATACAGAATGTTAACTGAAAGAAAAATGCTGTTTTACCAATAACTCCGTCTTTGTGGTACTGTTACGCTGGTGGAAGAATTTTTCTCAACCACTCAAATGTGATAAAGTTTCCACTTTCACTTGTCTCCTTCGACTTTTATTTATATTCAGTATATATTGAGTGTGACAGCCTTATTATAACATTTACTTGCTGATTTAAGTTGTAGAAGATTTAATGAGTTTCTGTAATGTTTGAAAGATTGAGAAATATGGAAAATGTATACGATTTTTGGTGCAAGATTTTTTATTTAAAGTAACTTATTTCATTTCTCTCTATAGATACTCATCGTCTTGCATAAATTCTAGAAATGCTATAGATGATACCCGCCATGTAGGTAGGTAATGGCTACCTAAGTTAATCCCGGCCGCTGGAACGAACAAAAACAAGCGTGTATTTAAATTTCAACTCTTTTGCAAGTTAAATAAAATTTGTAAATCCTCTTCAAAATAATGTTAGTTCTGACAGAGGCCTAATTTGGTCACATTCCTCTCAGTATTTAAGTTAACAGTTTATTGTGAACGTGTTTGAGGAACAAACGCGATTTTCTGGATACGTGACCCCGGTCTAAACCTATCCGACGCCTGGAAATACAATTGTCTCATATGAGCTTTATAAAATGCTGTCGCCTCCGCTTTGAGTGCAAAACCAGCATGGCTGCGAATAAGATCATTTTGATAACGGACTGCAGTTCTATATGTTTCCTAAGCGATTGCTAGTGAATTGTATTTTTCGTGAAATATGGTCTCTTTAGGACATCCGTACTTATAGAAATAACATCATTGGTTTAGTGGTTAGCATACCTAACTGCTATTTTTCGTGTGTACCTTTGTGATTTAATTTTATAATAAAAATGTTGCCACGGAGATCATCGATACCACAAAAAAAAATAAGCTGAAGGACATGCCTTTGGTTGAAAATCGTCTTAACTAATACTCATTGGATCTCATTTATGTTGTGCTAATTCTAATAATAATTGCTGTGTGTATCAATGGATGACTCTTACATATCATAATGATTTTTTTATTCAAAAATGTAATCGTAATTATAACTGCTATTTTTTTGTTTTTTGCGACTACGATAGACCACCAATCGGCACGTTGGCATTTATTGAATCGTCCTCGTTGACAAGGTTCCCTTCTGGAAAAGTGTAAAGTTAAATATACTTTTTTTTAAAGTATTGCGCTTGTTAGAACAGTTTATTTTAGGCAATCATTTGGATTTTTTTATGAATTGTGCCTACACAAAGAAATATTTTTGCTGTGTTAATGAAATGTACATGATGCCTGAGTTTCTTTCCGGTGCTCATCAGAAGGCTAGTTTCCGAACCGGTGGTTATTTTTCGGAGTTCATAAGGGCCCAAGCTGAATAAATCATTTTCATTTTTAACGTTAATCTAGTGAGTCGATCTTCTGTTGCTAATTATAATGTATCGATACCGTGTAACGACTATTCCTAGGACGTAAAATAAGCCATATAAAAGCTACGTTCATGAAGCAACGCCAGGGACAGAAATTTTTAACTGAAAAAGTTGCTTATTAATTTTCCAGCTCATTTTTATGTTGTCCCCGCATGGCTTCCGTTAATATTAAATTTCTTCGTAATACAAGCGATTGTTTAGTTCTTGTTCCCGGCCGTGTATTTTAACATACGATGTAAAATTAAAGTTCTTTTAAGAATATTGTAATATGAAAATCCTTTGGTGTTTAGACAAGTTTTTTTTTATTAGAACGGCTAGGAGCTAGATTACAGGTTGTTGTAAATGGTTTATTTTCTCGAATTTCTTTCTAGAGCATAGTTGGCTCCATTCCGTATATAGCAGACAAATATAGATATCTTATATTTTCCTTTATCATCAAAATCAACTATGTCTTTTATCGTCCTGTATAATTTATCATGAGCGTCTCTACTGCTCTCCCCTCCATTTGGAGACCTTTCTCACCGCAGAAGCAGAAGTACTCTAAGATAGTTATTTGACTGCGATCTTAGAACGAAGTACCGTCCCCAGTTGGGCAGCTCCGAGATTAGGTACAAACTCCAGTCGGAGCATCTCTAAATGAAAATAAAAATATTTATTTAGTTCAGGCCCTGGCAAGGCACTTATGACTGTCGAGAAATTACCACTGGTTTGGAAACTAGCCTTCTGAGAAGAACCGGCGAGAAACTCAGACAGGCATCATGTACATTTCATCGAAACAATATAAATCATCATACAAAAATCAAATTTAATAACATACAAAATAAAAATTTGATAAGATACATATGCTCCTGTATTCCTCAAAGACTAAAAGATATGGGCAAAGGTGTACTTGTAACACTTCCCCATTTAAATTTTTGCCAGCTATGTTTAAGGCCCATGTAATAGGAAGCGAGCCTAGCGCCATTCCAGATGGCAAAAGGGCATAAATCCAGACACCAGGACCAAAATCAGCCGCGTTATTCACGGTTTCTTAGCGTCACACTCGTCGTCGAGTGTCTATGTATTATGTATCAATTTCCTAAAATTTAAACACACCATCGCCTTAGAAGACAGTGAATAGCGCAGCCGAATCGTCGTGAGAACGAGATCAGCATCTCTTAATTACGTGTTTTACCTAGCAACTATTCATTGGACAACCAATAAACCTCCTTAGATTGGTATTCCCTTTTATCACCGAGGTGACAACGCGCCAAGTTTTCAATTTGCCCCGAGATGTCGTTAAAACTCCAACTGCAGTAAGGAGCAGATAGTTTTACTGCGACAAAACTTGACTCGACTAATGACACGATCCACACTAATTGTACTAAATAAAACGCTGCAATCATTATAAACTGAGTAATAATTCTGTAATGGGGTTGGTAAACGCCAGACATTTGGCTTGCCTACTAGACTCTTGCATTATGTTAATTTTAATCAACATATTTTGGGCATTGGAACTTTGTCCATGGGCTTATATTTCTTAAGTGATTTATTATATTTCGTATTTTTTAAATTATACACCATGTCTGAGAAAATAGGACAGCTGTTAAAATATGTAATAGGGTAAAATTTTTGGAAGCAAATAAAATTATTATGAAAAAAATATTTTCTTCCGTTTTCGAGTGTTTGACGTTCAAAGTTGACCATATCAAGACCTTATTTTGCATAAAAATCAGCGTGAACGAAGAGTTATTCACGTGAAATATAACTACGTTTTTATTTTCTTTCTACCACTAATATTTCCTGTAATAATCCCATAAAATCATTTTGGAAACCAATAACCTTCTTAATTTAAAAAGTTTAATTACCGTGTACGTAATGTAGGTAAACGCGGCCGCGCGTTCACTCAGTCGCTCAAGGCCGCGAGCTCTTCGGTCCTTAGCAACCATAGCTTATCGTTGGAGCTAGATTTTTACGACTTCAACATAGTGATATATTCAAAAACCCTACAACTTCTAGAAGCCAAGTGTTCCTTTTTCTCCGACAGCCTGTATAATAATTTTGAAAAGAGTAATGACTGAGTTTCTTGCCAGGTTCTTCTCAGTAAGCAACCTTTCGAACCTGGCGGTAGCATGTATAATCCTGTATAATTATGTCATTCTGACGATTTGAAAGTACTTTGTTCTTAGTACTTAGTCTAACTGAATAAAGATATTTTGACTTTGACTTATTATAACTAGCTTCTACCGTCAGGTTCGTCTGTGTTCATGGTGTAGCTACCTAATAACTGTCCTTGGAGTTAAGCAATCTCTATCCCAAATCTAGGCTAGTAGGTTAGTGATCTCCCTGGCCTTATCCTTTACATTGCTGGGGTCGGAACTCGATTCAATCCGATGCGGCTGATCACCCGACCTTTGCAACCCTTTTAACGAGGAAAATATGTGATCTGGGTTAAAGCAGTTTTCAGATTACTTTAGTCCTCCGACTGACCTGTAACTATTGCCAAAGATGATAAGTTGGCAATCAGGATCGACGGGTTAACGCACTCTCCGAGACACGGAGGGAACTCGGGCGGTCACCCATCCAATTGGCTAGGGTTAGGGTTGCTTAACTTCGCTGATCGAATGATATGCGCAATAGCAACTGTGCCACGAGATCCTCCTAGGTTAATTAAATAAAAAACCAAATTACGAATTTAGGATTAGCCTTAATAGCCATACACTATATACGCTTTCTTCAAAAAATGTAGCTTCGGCCAAAGGTCCTACCACGGTTCTTATTCGCTCTAAAATTATGGCCAAACGTGGTCTGTTATCCTTGTTGTAAAAAAAGCTGTAGAAATCCCACAAGAAATAAAACCAGAATTCTTCTCTAATCAGAAACTAACCCTAATTTATGACAAGCAAAAACACGGCAATACTCATTACATTAGAGCGAGTTTTTACGTGACCGATACCAATGAAGACGTATGGGATTTACGTTTGCATAACAAATAGTGCTTGTTCCCTTTAATTAAGACTAATTGTTGCTTGGCAATCGTAAGAATACAGATTGCTACGTGCTCGCCATAGTAATCTGCCGATTAGCCTTTTACTCGCATGTGTAGCACAGTAGGTTTAAAAAGACCACTTTGGGAGAATCATAATGTGATACTAATATGATTTATCACCGAGATGACAAAATTGGCACCTAGGTGCAATTCATATTATGATTCATGAATGATTACATTAATTGTAGGTGTTAGTCCTTAACTAACATTCTATAATTTGTCACAAAAGCAATTCATATTTTGTGGACCATTTAAGGATACTTCATAGGAATGTGTGAAACATGTGGATTGCGAAATATTAATCATTCGTGAGTCATAATTGAACCTATGTGACTATTTTGTCATTTCGATGATGAATCTTATTCGGATCACATTATGATTCTCCCAAAGTGGCCTTTTTAGACCTACAGAACGCGCTTTACGATGTACAGCGAGAAGCCTGTTTTGTATATAGGTCAAGAAAGACATGCTTATATTAAGAAAAATTCTTAACTATCTAAATATATAAAAGTGAAGTGTGTTCTTTCACGATGTATAAGGAGGAGCCGTGGTGACCTTGTGGTTTGAGAAGTCGCCTGCTACGCAAGTAACGTAGTTCGAATCCCAGCGGGGCCTTTACCAATGAGTTTTACCAAAAACTTACGTGCAATGATTTCACATCACGTGCTTTACGGTGCAGAAAAATACCGTGCATGTGCCGTTTACGAAGTAATTCAAAGACGTAAGTATAGTGCCTGGGACGGCCATGAACTCATCCTCTGTCATGTTGGCATTTCAGTGAAATGTGGGTGTTGTTGTTACAACACCTCTGCTTACCCCTTCGGGGACCCTTCTGGGATGGCTTGAGCATATTTATGTGTTATGGTAACATAAGGATTCCATTAATTATACGTCTTGTGTGTTAGCCGCGTCCATAAACTTCAGCTGAAACTGAAGATAGACTGTAGGCGTACTGATAAGGTGTAGACGCTAGTATCTTTGTAGCATTTTCATCAAGAATATCTCACCAATTGAAAGAAAATCTGGTCGACAGGTTTCGGCGTTCTGCGAGAAGAGTGAAATATAAATAATATTTAATCACATGAAATATGGTACAAAATAGGTCTTATTCAGGTCACAAGAAGCACATATATCACCCAATTTCAATGCATGTACATATTAACTTAGTTACCTACTTATGCACCGCAGTTACATTTTTTAAATACCTTTATGTAAGCAATGAAAATTCTCGTGTCTAAAGCACTCCAGTTCCTATATTCAACATCATACATGTCATTCTAAAACACCTTACTACGACAGTAAACCCCTTCATACATTACCGAGGTTAAACAGATTTTGAAAAACAAATGCAGGATTGGATAAAATTAATATTTAAATACAAAAGGGTGGTACGGTTCGATAGAATACCGACTGAAGCAATCCAACTTACCCCGTCGGAATCATAACCGGATCAAATTTTGAGCAGGTATCGATTGTCAATGGAAGTTTCTGTTCGCTCCGATACCGCGAGATAAAGTGATAGCTGAAGGACGGCTCGGATGGCGTGAGCTTATTTATTTTTTTATTACGAATTCAAGGTAGGAACCTAGCGTCTTGCAAAAGAAAGGAGCTCGTGGCACAGTTGCTATTGCGCATATCATTCGATCAGCGAAGTTAGTAACCCTTACCGAAGCCAGTAGTTAGATGGGTGACCGCCCGAGATCCCTCGTTACAGGTCAGTCAGAAGCTTAAAATAGTCTGACTACTGGTTTAACCCAGATCCCAGATTTTCCTCGTTAAAGGGGTTGCGAAGGTCAGATGGCAGTCGCTTCGTATAAAAATCAAGTGATCAGCCACATCGTGTTGAATCGAGTGCCGACCCCAACAATGTATGGGATAAGGCCAGAGCGATGATGACATAGGTAAGTTACGCAAAAAAAATGCGTCTGAGAAGTAATTCAATGACGATTGTATAGTGCCTGAGACGGCGATAGACTCACCATCTGTCAAGTTGCCACGTGATTTTCTTGGGTAAATAGAGGAGTGAACATATGCAATAGTAACTCTAGACGAGACGCTCTTAAATAAACGTATAATAATCTAAATAAAATGTGACTGTTACCTAGAATGTATGGAAGCCGACCTTCTGAGAGTTAATAATTTGTGCCGATACTATTGTGTGCTATTGTAATGGAATCCGAACGTGAGAAGATTATAGGACATTGTAGACTTAACATCCTGTACGCGGAATTGCGGATGTACCATCGAAATATGAACTCTTGCTCTTAGGAGTTAAAGTGCATTATAGATCATTTTGAGGACTGCTCATAGAAACACGTATTGCTTGGTATGTTGGTACTATAAGGTATATTAGATAATATCTGTGATCGTTGAAGAAGGCTTTTAGAAATCCTTTTTTTACTACACGTGCTTTACGGTGAAGGAAAACATCGTGAGGAAACCTGCATATGTCTGAAAGGTAATTCTACGACGTATGTATAGTGCCTGAGACTGCGATAGACTGACCATCTATCACGTTGGTATCTAATCATCTTCGATGAAAAGTGGGTGTTGTTATTACAATACCTCTGCCTACCCTACGGAGAATACAGGCGTGAGCATTTTTTTTAAATTATACTTTGATGGTATTTAAAAATCACCAACATCTAGTAATGCCTTTAACTATGGTGTTTTAGATTTCATCACTTCTCATAAAATATCTAGTATATTTTATGAACTGTGTAAAAGAGGTAAATTGAATTGCTTGATCCAATCTAGCTCGAAGGACCAAAATTGGATAAGTCTTTGCTAGAAGTTAGCGGACCTAATGTACTTAATAGTTTACTGAGCCTATTGTCTTTGAAACAAATACAAGGGTGTACGCGAAGAAGATCGGGGATGTAGGTCAAAGTTGAACTTAGTGAAACCTAATAAAAATACCTACCTTCATTTCAATATTGGGAGCCGTGGTGGCCGTGACGTTTGAGCAGTCGCCTGCTACCCAAGCATCGCAAGTTTGAATCCCAGTAGAGCCTGTGATTAAAACGTATGTACAGTATTTTCACACAACTTGCTTTACGATTAAGGAAAATATCGTGAGGAAACCTGCATTTAAAAGTATTTCAAAGACGTATGTGTAGTACCTGAGACGGCGACAGACTCACCATCTGTCACGTTGCCACTTAATCATCTTCGGTGAAAAGTGGGTGTTGTTGTTACAACTCCTCAGCCTAACCCTTCGGGGAATACAGGCCCGAGCATAATTATGTTCATTTCAATAACAGCAACAAACTTGTCGTCTGCGGACTGGTTAAGGTCTCAAGATGATGGCCAGGCTGATTTTTGTCTTTGTATCTTCCGATCTGTTCCACGAGGAGCTCGTGGCACAGTTGCTATTGCGCATATCATTCGATCAGCGAAGTTAAGCAACCAAAGCCTAGCCAGTAATTGGATGGGTGACCGCCCGAGTTCCCTCCGTGCCTCGGAGAGCACGTTAAGCCGTCGGTCCCGGTTGCCAATTCATCTTTGGCAATCGTTACAGGTCAGTCGGAGGCCTAAAATAGTCTGATAACTGATTTAACCCAGATCACAGATTTTCCTCGTTAAAGGGGTTGCGAAGGTCAGATGGCAGTCGCTTCGTATAAAAATCAGGTGATCAGCCACATCGGGTTGAATCAAGTGCCGACAACAACAATGTATGGGAAAAGGCCAGGGAGATGATAATATCTGTCGATCTGTCCGTCACATGGTTAATTCTATGGATAATGCGTTCCTACATCCGTTTCATACAAAAGTGTACAGAACTAGCTTTCGTCCGCGGCTTTGCCCGCTTATTATAAGGGTTTATATAACCTTTGTAACTTAATGCAAAGTAGTTTTGATTTTTTTTACATTTAATGGGCCATTGGATTTCTAGTGTTATAATATAACAAAATAGCAAAAATAACTTTAAAGGTTTTAGAGTATGAACCTTCTATGGAGATGCAAGTCTCAACCCAAGATATTATCATATTTCGAAAAATTAAGTCCAAATCTAAGTTTATCTGAAAACTACATTCTAAAATGAACTCTATTGACTCTACTTTATAATATGAGAAACGTTGATTTGTCAACAGCAACTGTGCGTCTAAATTGAGTTGTCCAGCCGTGAAGTGTGGGCCCCATTTGTCCCGGTCTCCGCTGCACTGCATTGCGATAGCCTGCTCCCTCGACTGTCTGCAGATATGGCACACAATCGTTTGATTCCTTTGAATCTAAATAGGTTTATATAACAACCTAGTTTGCAGAAGCCTCGTCGCTACCTCATTTCATATCCTTACTGTTAATTTATCCTGGTAAATAAAATTGAAATGTCTATTTGTAACTCCAAATTAACAGCTTTTCACCAAATTCGTATTAATATACGGTGGTATACCATACCGGAGTATTTAAAAAAAAAAAAAATTTCTTCGTCTTTCTGACCATTTGTCCGTCTGTCTGTTCGTTCGTGCTAATCTTAGAAACTACTGGAGCTATCTTAACGGTACTTTCACTCAAAGTACTCAAAGTATTATTGTATCGATACCTAAATCCAGTAGTAGCCCAGAGGCTAGTATGCTAATGGCATTAAGCTCGCCGCCTATTACATGGGACTTAACCATAACTAGCGAAATATGGGTACCTATAGTACCAGTTATGTTCAGCCTACCCCTTCAGGGCATACAGGCTTCAGTGTGAGCATATGTTTAAGTATATGTGTCTTATTGTAATATGTTTTTGGCTTGAAGAGTGACGACCGCCTTTATCGATGAAACAGTCATGATAAAAAGCATCGACCGTTGAGAAGGTGTGTAGGCGGATAAGGGTTAAGGGTTGTTTTAATAGTTAGGGGTCGATGTTATTCCCGGTTGTTGGGATAGATGTCTGTTTACTTAATGTCTTCTTTAGGCTGTATATAGTCGTAACATCAAAAGCGTAAAGGCTCATAAGAGTTCTCGTTTAAATTCCTGTTTTCCCGATCCCCGAAGGGGTAGGCAGAGGTGTTGTAATCACAACACCCACTTTTCACCGAAGATGATTAAGTGCCAACGTGACAGATGGTGAGTCCATCGCCGTCTTAGACACTATACATACTTTGAATTACTTCTCAGAAATATGCTGGTTTCCTCGCGATTTTTTCCTTGAAAAAGCTCATCTTCAGTGAAAAGTAGGTGTTGTTGTTACAACACCTCTGCCTACCCCTTCGGGAAATACAGGCCTGAGCATATGTATGCATCTGACCAGCCAGTGTACCGTCCGCTTAATGGTAAGCGGGTCTACAGTCAATAGATGTTTTAAAAATATAAAGAATGGCATCTTTATGCATTATTTCTTTTTGTTTGGAATTTTATACGGTAATTTTTTTCTACTAAATAGGATTTCTATTAAATCTTTGTCCACCCCAACAATGTATCGGGCGCGGAGAGGCTACTGAAATTAAATACTTCTCATATTCCGCTAGGTATTTTGACATTTCGTCCTTCTTAGAACGGCTCGCTCGCAAACATTCCGACGTGGAACAAGATTTTCCGGAAATTCTGCCCTTTTCCTTACCGAACGCGATAACATGGGAAAACCATTTCATCGTCCAAATCAAATGGATAAAACGAAATAATAACTAAACAAGCCAGATCATTTATTTTATTGGGCGTTATTATTTTTGTTGGTTCCAGTGAACCAAGCTCCAATCCAATCCAAAGAGATTTTAATTGCTTACTGCAGAAAGCATTGAGACGGCGATGGATTCGCAATCTGTCACATTGGCCTTATAACATGTATCTGCGGTAAAAATGTTGAGTATATTATTCGTTATTCCAAAATAACAGATTTTCACTAAATGCAAATCTGATATCTTTTAACGAGCAAATCTCTTCCGAGATTCCGATTATAGGTATATATACGGCTCCAACGATTTTCATTAAATTTTACATGTAGGCGGTTTCAGGTTTAATTTATGGAAAACTTCGTTTTGACCATGTTTTCAGGCACTGAAAAACTCATAAAATATCATTACATTATGGTAGCTCAAAGGTGAGGCTTCCAGCTTACGGGGCGATAACGAAACAAAAGTACCCCGGTTCGAGACTGACGTTCACCGGATTCTTTTTCTTTTTTTTTCCGTGAAGAAGAAACCGAGCACAGCTCGATCAACCAGATATGAAAGTTTATATACCGTATATAAACTTTAATATCTGGTTGACCATAAAACAATATTTTTTTCTGTCTGTTTTTGTTTTGGCTGATCTCTGAAATGGCTAGACCGATTTTACCGGGACTTTCACTGGTAGATAGCTAATGTTACAAGGAGATTAAAAAATAAATTAAGGTTCGCGGGCCACCCATGAAATTAACCCTACGCGGGGCAAAGTTAGTAAGTAAATACATTTTGATATTCACTAAGAGGCGCTGTACATAATGGCGACGTGACGTTTTTTGTTTTTCGCACTCCTGCATAATTAAATAGCACATCCACCCGCATCTTTACGAAGCGGCACGTTAGCAAACTCTGCAGTTACGAACACTAATATTCCTGTACGCTTATTTTGGATCCTTTGAAGCAGTTTTAGCTGCTTAATACTGGTTGGTACGCACGGACGATTTCTTGCCGTTAAGTTTATTTCATGCTGCTTTCCTCCTCAGATTATTTGATATTCGTGCACTGAAGATTTTTGTGTTGAGAATACTGTTCACTTTTCTATATTAACACTGGCTTCTACCCGTGACTTCTATACAAATATTATAAAAAGGTTTGTTTGTATGTTTGTAACGGCTCATAAATTACAGGGCTGGTTTTAAAAAATCTTTCACCATTTGGATGCTTCATTATCACTGATCAATATAGGTTATATCTTATCACTGTAATCCCACGGGAACGTGAACTACGGGAACTCCACAGGTGAAACAGTGTGACGTGCGCTAGTCATTAATAATTTTCTTCGAGCGTAATATTTAAAATATATATAACTCAAAGGTGACTGACTGACTGACATAGTGATCTATCAACGCACAGCCCAAACCAATGGACGGATTGGGCTGAAATTTGGCATGCAGGTAGATGTTAAGACGATCTGCTAAGAATTTTGATTAATTCTACCCCAAGGGGATGAAACATTAGGCTACTTTTAATAAAAAAACTTAGGGTATGCTAACGCGGGTGAAACCGCGGGGCACGGCTAGTGTCTAATAAATGTTTGAGACGCAAAAAAAGTAACAGACGGACAGGTCGCACAGAATAAGACACAATTTTGACATCGTTTTAAATCTTAATAATCTACTGTCCCATCAGTAGTTTATCATCTAAATATTTAAATATGCTCACGCCATCCCAGAAGGGTCCCAGAAGGGGTAAGCAGAGGTGTTGTAACAACAACACCCTAATTCACCGTATATGATTAAGTGCCAACGTGACAGAGGGTGAGTCCATCGCCGTCTCAGGCACTATACATACTGCTTTGAATTACTTCTCAGACATATGCAGGTTTCCTCACGATGTTTTCCTTCACCGTAAAACTTCACGTGTGAAATCACTGCACATAAGTTTTTTTTTTATAAAAACTCATTGGTTCAGGCCCCGCTGGGATTCGAACTTGCGTCGCTTCCGTAGCAGGCGACTGCTCTAACCCCGACGCCACCACGGCTCTTAAGTATTTAAAGTTATTGGAGAGTTCTTGTTACTATATTTGCAAGCAAATATTTTCTGTAAAATCTTTCTTTTTAGGTTTTTGTGATATGACTCATTTGTCTCATTAAGACGAGGGGGTCGAGGGACGAAAAGGACGTGAGATGAAACACCCAGTTTCCTATTCAAGTAAGTACGCTTAACGTTGACGTCATAACTTATTATCATAAGGACGTGATATATTCATATTTACCCTAAATATTGCACGACTCTTTCACACATGAACATTCAGGACGAGCGTTGGATAAGTAAGAGATTATAATAATGAAACTTAAATATAAACAGCAATGATACGCTACGCTATAACAGTCTTTATTTACACTTTGGATTGAGTCTAAAAACGCGTACAAGGTTTTGCGAGCGATGCTAATGCCTTGCGGTAATCTTCAAAGTTCTTAAGGTCCGACCATAAATAACTAATTATAATCAGGGCTAAGAGAAAAGACGAAATTTTGTGTAAGGTCCTGCTTACAGCCGGGAAAGTTTCGAGCGGGGCTATTAATAATGCACGGGTCAAAGCATCTAAAACTATACCGCTCAACTTTTGCTAATATTTTTGCAATTATAATTACATAATTATAATTATATAATTGTTGGAATGTCCTTATTTTGTCTTTTATACTGTCGTTGATTTTGTGATGAAACTTACCATGACCTCTTATTGCCATGAGAGTTTTACTCTTATTATGCGACAGACGAATATGACGTGTATATTTCTGTCACTGTCACTCAGCTGAGCTAACGTTGCAATAAGAACTCGTGGGTGGGCCCCAGTTTGTATTGTTCATTACTTCCTTTGTCTTCCATGTCATGGACTTACAGAAAATTAAGGTTAACTTACACAGCGCCGTGGTGGCCTTGAGGTTTGAGCAGTCACCTGCTACGCAAGCGACGCAAGTTCGAATCCCAGCGGGGCCTGTACCAATGAGTTTTTCTAAAAAACCTTATGTATAGTGATTTCACACCACGTGCTTTGCGGTGAACGAAAACATCGTGAGGAAACCTGCATATTTCTGAGAAGTAATTCAATGACGTATGTAAAGTGTCTGAGACGGCGATGGACTCACCATCTGTCACGTTGGCACTTAATCTTCTTCGGTGAAAAGTGGGTGTTGTGATTACAACACCTCTGCCTACCCCTTCGGGGAATACAGGCGTGAGCATATGTATGTATATATAACTTACACAGAAACTGGAATTGTTTTAATTTTGAGCATCCAGGTAATTCACATCGATAGCATGTATAGCATGAAATGAGCAACACATCGTAACGCATCTACGGAAAACCTTTACGTGATCCTCCTAGCTAGCAATTTGATTGCCCGTCTGCGACTAATAATAGTCTCCTACCGAATTTCGGTTACGGCGGCTAATCTCAACGAGGATCAGCCATGTGCGCAGGAGATATTATAGTAGTGTGCGCAAACACATGTGCACTCTTTATTCCCTCACTCTCATAGTCCGATGGGACGATAATCGGACACGACCGGAGAGAGATCAGGCGTAGGACCAACGGCTTAATGTGCTTTCCGTGGCACGGGGGTGGAAACACCGCCAACTTCCAAACTCTGGGCATTGTGAATTTCTTTAGGGAAAAACCCAATATCAATTTTTGAATCGAATCGGGAATTTTAAAGGGAATCGAACCCGGGACCTCGTGATTGGCAGGCGAACGTACTAACCACTAGACCAACGAGGCAGTTATGCGAATACATCATACGTGAAAATTTCAAATACCACGGTTCATGAGATACAGCGTGGTGACAGACGGACAGCGGAGTCTTAATAAAAGAGAATATTTATTTATTAAACCATACAATTTATACATAATTTTCTTCAGTGTAGATTACAAAAATTGTGCCGTAGAAGCTGACATAACGCTCCTTCCCGAACTAGGTTGAACCTGTGTCTCGTTTATAGGGTCCCGTTTCAACCTTTGGGTACAGAACTCTATGAATAACTTTAAAAGAAGAACCTTTCTTACATACATATGCTCATGCCTGTATTCCCCGAAGGGGTAGGTAGAGGTGTTGTAATCACAACACCCACTTTTCACCGAATTTGATTAAGTGCCAACGTGACAGATGGTGAGTCTATCGCCGTCTCAGGCACTATACATACGTCTTTGAATTATTTCTCAGAAATATGCAGGTTTCCTCACGATGTTTTCCTTCACCGTAAAGCACGTGGTGTGAAATCACTGTACATAAGTTTTTTTTTTTAGAACACTCATTGGTACAGGCCCCGCTGGAATTCGAACTTGCGTCGCTTGCGTAGCGGGCCACTGCTCTAACCCCGAGGCCACCACGGCTCTCAAGAACCTTTCCTGTTTCTTCTATGTTTTTATCCAAGTAAGAAAGCAAACAGTCGGCTTCTATGAATGTATATCTCGAAAGCATATTCCAACACACAAAGGCGTATTATCTACTCGAGCGGTAGTTTCAGTACTAAGCCGCTAAAAGGCTCTACAATGGAAGGTAGGTACTACGATTGTACCCAACTATGGGTAATGATTACCACTACAACTCTTGGATAAGTGTCGCTTGCACACTTCTACCGAGTGACGTCACAGCTAAGGCATTGTTGAAAGTACAAAATACCCCAATAAATAGCTTTTAAAAAAAAGTATTTTTACTGTCTTACATAGTGCGTTTTAACACTTGTACCTCTAAGGTTTTATTTAATTTAAAATTAAAATTGATAATTATTTTCTTTAGGCTCTTGTATTATGAAACTCGATAATAGGATGTTCGGTTTAAAATTACAAACTAGTGCACGTGCTTTACGGCGAAGGAAAACATCGTGAGGAAACCTGCATATGTCTGAGAAGTAATTCAAAGACGTGTGTATGGTGCCTGAGACGGCGATGAACTCACCCTCTGACACGTTGACACTTAATCATTTTCGGTGATATGTGGGTGTTATTGTTACAACACCTCTCCTTACCAGTTCAGGGACCCTTCTGGGATAGCGTGATCATAGTTATTTATTTTTGTGTGTATTTTATGATGAGTACAAATAGGTAAACTTTTCGATAGATTGATTGATAAATTCCTCCTTAATATGTTTCTTTAGAAATTGTATCTTCGTGTAAAAGCTGACATTACTGTGAAACGCGTTAGTTGAGTACAATCCCAAACCAATTGACAAATGTCGAAGGCGGTTCGGGCGCTCACTCCATACGATTCATCTACCTAGACGGCTTTGTTGTTGGCTGCATATCTTAAGAATATAACTAAACCTTCTATCTTTTCAAGCGCTACTAAGTGACTACATACGGAAATAAATCTGGTTCCCAGTTTGTCACTGTATAATTTAAATGTATTCCACTGTAGGAGCAACTTCGTGAGCTAAACATATTTGCCTACAGCATACGACTAAATACAAACGTATGTGTACTTCAATAAATACATACATCGTGTACCTTCGTAAACTAGTAAGTTTGCACTAAACTCATCGAGGTAGATATTTGCACAGCTCAGTTTAGGGAATGCATTTGAATATATCTTAAACTCTATTGCTTTAAACTTTAAAGCATCATATACTTATCAGTACGAGGAAGCCTTAGTCTATACTAATATTATAAAGAGGAATGATTATAAAGTAAACAAATACGCTCATGCCATCCCAGAAGTGTCCCCAAAGGTGTAAGCAGAGATTTCATTTGCATTTCACTGAATATGATGAAGTGCCAACGTGACGTAGAGTGCATCGCCGTCTCAGGCACTATACATACGTCATTGAATTAATTCTCAGAAATATGCAGGTTTCCTCACGATGTTTTCCTTCACCGTAAAGCACGTGGTGTGAAATCACTGTACATAAGTTTTTTTAAGAAAATCTCATTGGTACAGGCCCCGCTGGGATTCGAACTTGCGTCGCTTACGTAGCAGGCGTCTGCTCTAATCCCGAGGCCACCACGGCTCCATCGGTACATGGAAGCATTATTCTATACTAATATTATAAAGAGGAAAGATTATAGGAATAAATAAATACGCTCATGCTATCCCAAAAGGGTCCCCGAAGGGGTATGCAGAGGTGTTGTAACAACAACAATACCCACATTTCACTGAATATGATGAAGTGCCAACGTGACGGAGAGTGCATCGCCGTCTCAGGCACTATACATACGTCTTAGAATTACTTCTCAGACATATGCAGGTTTCCTCACGATGTTTTCCTTGACCATAATGCACGTGGTGTGAAATCACTACTCACAGATAAGTTTTTAGAAAAACTTATTGGTATAGGCTCAAACTTTCGTCGCCTGCGTGGCAGGTGACTGCTCAAACCAAGAGGCCACCACGCCTCAGTGCAAGAAATAAACAATTCTTCCAATTTAACTGAAGAACTACTGATACGAAATGGAAATCTACATCTTCAGCGAGCAACAATTGACAAGGAGAAAAATTAAACAGTTGTCTTATAGAAGTTGTAGAGAATGAATATATCACTATGTTGAAGTCGTAAAATATCTTGCTCCAACGATACGATTTGAACGTCAATTACTCGAAAACGGAAGAAGATATTTTTGTCATAATAATTTTATTTGCTTCCCAAAATTATACCCTATCACATATTTTAACAGCTGTCCTATTTTCCTTGACACCCTGTATAATCTTCCTCCTCCCGAAAAATCTCAACCTAAATCATCATCATGAATTTAAGGAGTAATAACTCTTATCGGTGTAGACGATTCAACTCTTTCCTGTCTCTGTCGAGTGTCATCTCTTTGACCTCCTTACACGTCATGATATATTTTTTACAACCAGATTCTTAGTTCTTTAGATACAAAATTAACTTAATGCGACAACGCCTTCAATCATTCTCACATAAAAAAACTCTGTAGGACATGCTATCGATCTAAGCTATTAAGGAATCAAATAATGTACTGCAAAAATATCTCTCGATTCAGATGTAACGAACAAATTCCACATTCTATAAACATTATTTTCGCAACCATAAGTAGTGTCATAGAGCTAAATTTACCGACTATATTCGAAATTCAGCTGGCGTATTCGGCGAATCGTAAAATACGAGTTATTTGCGTGAAGGGATGTGGCACCACTAAAACGTTTGGTCTCAAAATATACACCATAGAAGGACAGCTCCCACACGGTGGGGTATGCAGGCGAAAATAGTAAATCAAAAATACATACATACATATCGCACCCTCAGAACGTTAGGGGCTCAACTCCAAATATTGTGGAAACAAATTAAGATCATCTTAGACAGACCTAAAAATGTATGTTCTACCGCAAGTTCTTTAAAAATTCTGATTTATTTTCATTTATCGACAAAATACAGCCTAGACTTTACTATTAAAATATAAAAAAGTCTCATTGTCATCACATCATCCTGCTTTTATATTATACCAATAAACGAGCAAACGAGGGTTTAATTTTTGGAAAACATCGTTCTGACCATGATTTCAGTCATCTGTCAAGATACGATAGCTCAGAGTGAGGCTGCCAGCTTACAGGGCGATAACCACCGGTTTTTCTAAAGTTTTTTGTGTGGGAAAAAGAAACCGAGCACAACTCGGCCTACCAGGTCCTGCTACTTTATTAGAGGTCGGCCTTCTGCTACCTTCCTGCTTTGCGGTTTGCTTATTCTGGTTTACGCGGCTCAAGCGTTTTTATGGTGTAAATATTTTACAACAGAACGTCAAAAGAAGCTAAGTCGACTTAAGCAGTCCTTAGTATACTGAAATCACGGCTATGGTGGTTTTGATTAAGTGCTATGAACTTGCCTCAAATTTGACGATGTTGACGTTAGAACGAACAATTTTCTATTTTGCTTTGACGTTTAATCGAGATTTCAAAACTAAGAAGTTCTTAATACGCTCTGCTCTGGCCCTATTTTTTGGAAATGAGAACTTTTGCTATATTGAGCGTGAGTCAATCATGAAAATTTCAAAATTTACTGTTTTATTTACTGCCAACATAATGAAGATATTAATACTGCTATTTTTCTTATAATCTCTTAGTCGAGTGTGTCATTATAAACGATTTGTTACTAGATCCCTAAGTGCTTGTAATTTATAGCGTGGTAGACAGTCCTCGGTCGGGTAGCTCAGTATTTAGAACGGGACATCCCGTATTGTCCCTAATTATTTGTAAAATTCAGATTGCGATGGTATATTTGCAAATACACTGTGAAAAAGCATGTTTTAGAAAACTTCTTTCTCAAAGTAAACATCATATACAAATCTATTTTACTTACTTACAATTAAACAGAGCGGAGATTCCTTTGTGAGTTTACGCTGGATATGATTGTTGGAATACCTCAGCTGCGTTAAAAGCCTTCACAAAGATCGTTTGCGTACAAAATAGCTACACTTTACTGCCGAGAATCATGCCAAATTCCTTTCTTGATGGACTGTGCTACTTGTTTGTTTTTTGCATAATTGTTGTACTTTGCGAAGTGGGGATAAATTAACAACTTCTACTACTAAACTGATAAACTAGTTAGGAGTTTTTTTTTATTTTTACTTGAATATAACTTCATGTTATATCCAACATTACATCTTAAATAACACAAATATTGTACTCCGATGTGTATTCCTCTGGATCGTTCCAGAGAGGCTGGCATTAACATGATCTGAATAGCAACACAGAATCAGTGTTGCTATTGAACAAGTATTCTACCTCGTCACAGTATTGTTTTAGGTATTAAGATTAAAACTATCATGCCAAGGGTTGTTCCAATAATCCCCATTAATGGGAAATAGTGGAAATAGTCCAGAAATCCCCATTGCAATCGAAAGCAGCTTGGAATGGGGATTTTTGGACAAATTTTCCACTAATCCCCATTAGGTTTGACTATGATTTGATTTCGTTCTTCAACATTAAATAATTTAAATTTAGGCTTTGCCTTATTACATGAATTGGTTTAATTTCTAAAGTAACTTCGCCTTCCTCATTCTTCTACAGTATGTTGTTCATATTGTATTTTAAACCTAATGGGAATATGTGGAAAATTTGTCCAAAAATCCCCATTCCAAGCTGCTTTCGATCGCAATAGGGATTTTTGGACTTTTTTTCCACTATTCCCCATTGATGGGGATTTTCAATGGGGATTATTAGAATAACCCCATGGCAATGAGAGGTCATGATCAGTCCCCAGTTAGCTCTAAATTAATATTAATAATTGAGGTAAAACTCTTCGAGGTCGGTTTCGGCTACACTGTAGGTCTATTGGTTAGTATACCTGACTCCTAGACTAGGTGTCCCGGATGTAATTCCGACGTCATAGCAAATTTAACATTTGTGTTTGCCTTCAGTCTGGATGTTCTAATTATGTACTTACAAAAAAAAGAATATATATATTACCCGTTGTGTGATACCCATAATACAAGCTTTGCTCAGCTTGGGACTACTGCGCTGTGTATTGATATCCGAACATTATTTATTTATTAAACTGAAACCTTTTCATTTATACATAGGGTGTTTTTTCCCACAACTGTATTTATGCGTCACAGAATCTAAACATCACATAAAAGTGAAAACCCTCCGCTTATCCTGCACAATGAATGCATTGTGAACGAAGTATTTTTCCTTTTCGCTAAAAATGATCAAAGGACGGCTAAAATGAGTTCAGCTTGCGTCTCTTATCGTTTATTTTATCTCTTGTGCTGCACACGGATCTGTTTAATCATAAGTTTTCATTGTACTGTAGTTTCATCTATTGAATTTGATTATACCTACAGTTGTTATTTTTTCTTAGCGATTTACGCGATTCTTTGTTGATTTTTAGCCAAACTTAATGTAGTTTTTTTTGGTTGAAAATAATGCCATCGCTAGATAGATTTAATTTAAATTTGAAATAAGTACTTTTATTTTCTAGTAAACAGCCTTCCGAAGAATGTTTCCTCCTTAACTAACTTGAAATCGATTTCATTTGTGCTAGCTGTGCCCTGCGGTTTCACCCGCGAAGATTTAATTTTATGGGTGACCCCGCGAAACACAAATATTTTTTTAACATACATGTAGTAAGCCTATGTGTTACTCCTTGTAACATTAGTTATCTGCCAGTGAAAGTCCCGTTAAAATCGGTCCAGTCGTTTCGGAGAATAGCCGGAACACACACACAGACAGACAGAGAAAAAATAATAATATTGGTTTTTCTGTATCATCACCGAGTGTACTTTCATACGCATGGAAACACTCTACATTTAAAGAAATATTGTCTACCATTAGAATCTTTTCGAGGGGTTTTCGAACGTCTCAAGGACCGCGACTTTTAAGGCTGTGCGACTGATTCTGCAACTCCAACTTACGTGTTCAATGTGCTTGTACACTATAATTTAACTGCCTCGTTGGTCTAGTGGTTATCATGTTTGCCTGCCGACCACGAGGTCCCGGGTTCGATTCCCAGGTCAGGTCTAAAATAGATATTGGGTTTTTCTGTCAAGAAATTCACAATAAATGCCCGGAGTTTGGAAGTTGGTGGTGTGAAAGGACATTAAGCTGTTGGTCTTACGTCTGATCTCTCTCCGGTCGTGTCGGATTGCCTCCCATCGGACTATGAGAGTGAGGGAACAAAGAGTGCACCTGTGTTTACGCACACACTTGTGCACTATAATATCTCCTACGCAGTTGGCTGATCCTCGTTGAGATTAGCCGCCGTAACCGAAATTCGGTAGGAGACCATTATTACAATACTACTTTACTATAAGTCTCCTCATTTCTCAAGAAGTTCTAGATAAGCGCTGCTTAAACCGATAATGATAGGCCCCTTGACCTGGTTTGGTGTGGTTTACTTCGTAATGATAAACGCAGCAACTACACTATAAGTCCTTCTATACCATAGACAATGAGTAGGTACTGAAAGCATATTTTTTTATCGATTGATTTATCGTTACAATTTTATGCATTTGCGAAGTGTTATCAAGCCAACAATCGGCCGCTTCACCTGCCACCGAAACATTTGCACGGGAAATAACGTGCAATTTTGCCACAAAGCCTTTATGCATGCATTGTATTTTTGTATCCTGACGTAGGTTTATTGTTGTATGGAGTGAGACGCGTTTTTGTAATTTTCCCCTATTGTAATCAACGCCCACATATGTTATTATTAATTTATTTTTAAACTTTATGCAATGCATATTTGCATAGATAAACATAACGGCATATGCATTTTCTACCAGTCAACCTTTGGTCGATACAGAAAGAGAGAGCAGCGATAAATATCTTTACATCTTTACAGATAAATACAATGGAAGTGTCTATTCGTAATTCCAAATTAACAGCTTTTCACAAAATATGGAAGTATACATATAAAAAACCCAATTTAAAAACTTTTTCTCCGTCTGTCTGTCTGTTAACCTAGTCCGGCTAATCTCCGAAACAGCTGGACCGATTTAAACGGGACTTACACTGACAGAGAGCTAATATTACAAAGAGTAAATTGAGCTACTTTTACTTAAAAAAAAAATTAGGGTTCCGCAGAATAAAATCTACGCGGGCGACACCGCAGGGCACAGCTAGTCCATAATATAATGTATATGATAGAAACAATCTAGTATAAAGATCGAGTAGTTTTGTTTCAAGTTTCACAAAGATTGTAAACCTCCTTAATGATGTGTTCCTGCTCTGATAAGTCTACAAAGCTACTTACGTCTGCTACTGTTCTAATAAAGGAAAATAATAGCATTTCTATGTAGGACGTTAGTTATTTGGAGCCTGCGTTCTTGCTTTTATAGAATTTGGTGTATAGAAAAACAATCTGAAAATGAGGAGAGTCGGACACAAGGTAATAAAAAGGACCCTATGATTTAAGATAACATGGATTGACGGTAACAGACCTACGTCTGTAGTAGTGCGTACCTTATTGAAAGTATCCCGATTTGATCCAAGGTCTATATGCGCTCAGGTTGCCTCTGTGTCGTGAGAATTCGGGAATTAGCTCTTGTTTTATTTTTTGACTCCCGATAGCTCCTAGTATCAGACTCGCAATTTTAATTAAGTACCAACCGTTCTTTACTTTGACTTTATTAGAGTTCTAAGGAATTTGTGGGTCAAGTTCCGTGACCCTTTCTTTTTTGAAGGGTGGTTTAATATTCCAATACCCGACGACCATCACTCAAAAAATTACGTTGGGTCCAATATCAAAGGTTGTATCGGCAATGCGGCGAGATCCAAATATAATATCGCTAATGGACAGCCGGAGAAGTTTTATACAATTTCAGTTTAAATTTAACTGACATAATGTTGTTTTCCGAAAAGTGTCCCGGAAATTCTATTAATATAGTGATGCAACAGCCAACGGGGTATTTTTTATACGCGGAATAGTGAGTCTTTGTATTGGGTAATTTTGTACTAGTTAGTTATATACAACAGCTGAAGGAAAAAGTCAACGTCATGTCGTACAAGGAAGTTAAAGTGTTGGCGGACAATAGAGAGGGTTGGCGATTGCTTCACCGACAAGAGCCTAGCTCTTAAATTAATGATGATGAGCACTTTATTAAGTATAAAGACCTGAAGAAGTGTTGCATAGATTCAACTCCTTGCGAGCACCTTGTAGCAAAGAGACCAGAATGGAGGACTTTTACCAAAAACAATAAAAATGAATATGCTCACGCCATCCCAGAAGGGTCCCCGAAGGGGTAAGCAGAGGTGTTGTAACAACACACCCACTTATCACCAATATGATTAAGTGCCAACGTGTCAGAGGGTGAGTCCATCGCCGTCTCAGGCACTATACATACTTTGAATTATTTCTCAGACTTATGCAGGTTTCCCCACGATGAAATCACAGCACATAAGCTTTTTAGAAAAACTCAATGGTACAGGCCCCGCTGGGATTCGAACGTGCGTCGCTTGCGTCGCAGGCGACTGCTCAAACCTCAAGGGTACGGCTCTTATATTAAAAACAATATCACTCGTAAACATTGTCGCTCCGAGCGTGATGCGAAACGTGACGCATTGAAAGCCCGACCTCCTGCGGCTATCAATTATAATTTTGAATGGTGTGCTCATATGTCCGCAATGCGCGAAAACCTTCCAAAAGAAGATTGGCTACATGACCCACATGCGAGTGGAGAACCGACAATTTAATCGGAGTTGAAGAGGTCACCATGGCCGATATCGGTCAGATCATCATCACTGAAGATCGTAACCACTAAAGGCAAATGGTATAATATTGCTAGTGACTCCAATTTGTAGCCATCCCTTTTCAAACCTAAGGATAAAAGGGGGAGGTTCCCTAACCCGTATTTTTCTCTTTAAATCATTAGAGTTGTTATTAATGACATACATGTTTAAATTCTAAATTCTTAAAAAGGGCAAAGAAAAATACGACTACGAGACGGGATTCGAACCCACGACCTCTGCAAACCGAGCAGTTGATCTTCCAACTGAGCTACTCGTGACCCTACCTCATACGTCGAATTTTTCCTTTCTTTGTCTTTGCGGTATAGAGGTTGCGTAATCGATTTGATATGCAGCTAAATGTAACTTTAGACGTATCAGTTGAGTTTGGATACACCGACCAACAGATGGCGCAAGGCGGCCCCTATACCGCAGAGACAAGTGAAGGAAAAATTCGACACATGAGGCAGAATCATGAGTAGCTCAGTTGGAAGAGTAACTGCATGGTTTGCAGAGGTGGTGGGTTCGAATCCCGCCTCGTGTTCGTATTTTTCTTTACCCTTTTTAATAATCTTTAAAAATTATCACCCAAACTCCAGACGGTAGTAGGTTTATTTTGTGACTTTGTAAGCACAAGTAGATGAGCTAGGATCATCCTGTAATAAGTATTCAGCCTCGGCACTAAGTTCCCGTTTTAATTGTTGAACTCAAGCTCGTAAAGTTAGCTTAGAAGCTTCAAGATGTCGGCTTTCTTAAAACTTCCTTTAACGGCGACCTTTATTTGTGAAATATTACCTCTGTTTCTTAACGAACTAAAATGTAAATTGCGAAGTTAAGACAAGTTCATGTTAGCAATTGTTGAAAGATTTCAAATGGTACAGTACAATAAGACCAGTCTCTACATTACATACATACATATGCTCACGCCTGTATTCCCCGAAGGGGTAGGCAGAGGTGTTGTAATCACAACACCCACTTTTCACCGAAGATGATTAAGTGCCAACGTGACAGATGGTGAGTCCATTGCCGTCTTAGACACTTAACATACGTCATTGAATTACTTCTCAGAAATATGCAGGTTTCCTCACGATGTTTTCCTTCACCGTAAAGCACGTGGTGTGAAATCACTGTACATACGTTTTTTTAGAAAAACTCATTGGTACAGGCCCCGTTCAACGCACGCCCCGGTCCGTCCACCCAATAGCCAGAGTCTAAGAATATGGCTATGGTATCCCCTGCCTGTCGTAAGAGGCGACTAAAAGGGGGCCGGAGGGCCTGCTGGCGGTGGTCGGGGTGGGAGCTTTGACCACCGGCGCGGGCCCGGGAAGGTGGCAGCGCGATGTGGCTCGCGCTGCCTTGCACAGCGAGGTCTCCAGGGGCGGCATCACAGCTGCCCCGGGGATGTGCCCCGGCAAAGTGTGGGGGGACACCGGTGCGTTCTATCAGAGTACCCGGAGTCCCCCCTGAGCACTGAGGATGGCCACCGGGGGGGTTTTAGTGCGGTAAGAATCCCACATACCCCGATCTGCCTCTCCCAGGGCGGTCGGGGACCTTTTGAAGGATTCCCCCTCGTCAACAAAAAAAAAAAAAAGGTCCCGCTGGGAATCGAACTTACGTCGCTTGCGTAGCAGGCGACTGCTCAAACCTCAAGGCCACCGCGGCTCTTTTCCAGTCGATTTAACAGGATTGTTATCCAAGTAATGTCATTATAATACCACTAAATACTGTCTAAAATGAATTTTAGACCCAGTTAATACCCCTATGGCTTAAGCCTATCCCTATTTCGAATTTCAGCAAAATCGGTTGAGCAGTCACCTGTGAAAATATAGTAATACTGCAGGTATTACGGACGGTGTCACACGTCAGTTAGGTGGTCGTCGACCTGTGTATGATTTTCTTATTTGGCAATTTACAGGACACTGGTCTCATTTATAATATCAACTAAGGTCCGCCCGCGACTTCGTCCGCGTAGAATAGTTATTTATTTATTTATTGCTCACTAGTAACACACAAAATAAAATTTTAAGGTACATGTACTCTGTTAGGACGCAGCACAAATCTTATGAAAGAATGAATGAGAGATAAAGGTGTAATATGTGTGATGATAAATGGGCTATATTCTAACACAGGAATATTTTTTCAAATCTCACAATAGCGCGTTCAAACAAACAAACTCTTCAGTTTTATACATATATTAGAATAGATATACAATACAATAAACATGGAAGCGGTTTGTTATTTCATCCAGTAGTGTAATACATATTTCATTATTGGGAGGGCGGAGTAGGTACAATGCAACCGCAACTGTGATGCCACTGCGTTTCAATACGTAATTGGGTAAACATGGCCTGTTTACTCAGCGGTATTGAAAAAAATATATATTTGTATATATACACTAGCGGACGTCAACCCGCGTAGTTCCCTTTCCCGATGAGTTTACCAATGAGTTTTTCGAAACTTATGAAAAAAAAAAAAATTATTATTAAAGTACAGAGTTATACAATTCACAGTTTAGACATTGGCATACATATATGTGATGGATACATGCATACCAATTTCACAATATAGTGAGTTGGTTGTGGGGAAAGAGTAACAGTTACATGGAATTTCCAGGGGCCCACAAACTAGGCTGAGCCTGTATCTTGGGGAAACAGATTAAAATATGCAAGTTAAGAATTAATGATGTTTAAAAAAAATATAATAATAAAGGTGATTTCTAATCTGGAAAGTGTTTTCAGTATGAAAGTGCAGATTAGTTTATGTCCAGTGATTTCACACTACTTGCTTTACGGTGAAGGAAAACTTTATATGTCTGAGATGTAATACAAAAACGTATATATAGTGCTTGAGACGTCGATCATCTGTAACGTTGGCACTTAATCATATTCATATCACCTCTGCCTACCCCTTCGGGGAATACAAGCGTGAGCATATGTATGTATGTTATTGGCACGTTTCCTCATGACACCAATACCGGCGACCTTAACAATCCTTAAAAAATCTTACAATTTCGGTATTCCATAAAGTACACTTGAATACAAAATTGATTGCTTATTAAATTAAGTTTCAGAAGTTATTCAGCTGTCGAAGTGGCTAGAAGTGAGTGAAAGTTTCAAGTTGAGCTTACCTTTTCGTTTAAATACTAGCGAATTTTAGGCTCAAGTTCAAATAACTTTACTGTGAGTGGAAATTAATTTACCTTGACGTTATTTTGACGACATGTTTGTACTTTTTAATACTTTGTGTGTGAAACAAAATATTTATGAGTGACATACACGCCAAAACATTACACATACTGCATAATGCCTCATTTTTGGGGATAGCAACCGAACTCAATGTGGCTGATCTATACGGATAATATAATTTAAGTGTCTGTTTGTAATTCCACATTAACAGCTTTTCGCTAAATGTCATAATATGAAAGGAGACATACAAAAAACTAGTTTTAAAATGTGTCTGCTACGGCCAATAACCGAAACGGCCGGACCAATTTTCATTGGCAGTTAGCTAATGTACACCATCATCTCCCATACATTGTTGGGGTCGCCACTTGATTCAACCCGATATGGCTGATCACTTGATTTTTATACGAAGCGACTGTCATCTTACCTTCGCAACCCCTTTAACGAGAAAAAACTGTGATCTGGGTTAAACCAGTTCTCAGACTATTTTAGGTCATTGCCAACCGAGACCGACGGCTTAACGTGCTCTGTGCCACGAGCTCCTCCGATTTCCTGGGTTCCGCAGAACCATGAACTTAAATCTACGTGGGTGGCACAGCTTGTATACAATATGTGATAAAAAACCGAATTCAAATAGTAAAGGAACAAAACTTTTCTAATCACGTTGCATTACCTACCCCAGTTAATCCTATCGGTTTTTAAATGAGAAACTTTCCGATTTAACCGCTACAGACGGCTTCAAATGAACTGAGCATACATAATCAACTGGAACGTGCGCTCAGAACTAATAGGAATTTAATTATCACACCACTAGGATTTAGATCGGTGGCTACTTCTATGTAGGAACCTATGGAATCTCGTTAAGTATTTGAAATTAAAGAAAGATAAATTGAATTAGATAACATTTGTTCTCGTTAGTTACTTTTTGAAATTTGTAAAATTAGCGCCTGGGGGCCTACCACAATCGGTTTAAATATAGCGTATTAAGAACTTCTGCAGACCTTGACAAAGTAACATTATCTCGTTGCAATAATAGAAACGATAAAAGATGTATACATACATTAAGTGACATGACAATACATATATTAAGTGACATAAATCTGTCACGTGACACATGTCATTCCCGTACATTTTGTATCGAAACTAGCGAAACGTGAGGATAACGTTACTTTGTCTACAGGCCCTGCTTTGACGTTTCGTTTTTGTACCATAAAATTAAACGTCAAAGCTAAGGAGTTCTTAATACGCGCTGCTTAAACGATCATACTTGGCCCTCCTGTAGCTACTTTTATATTTGACTTATTAACGAATTCATTATTCTAAGAGCCTAGAATCATAGTAGTTTGGCTTCTTCTTATACTACCACCTTCTTATACTTCTTATACGGCTACCTTATAAAGCATGAATGATATCCCTGTGCTTACATAATGACAACTATTGCTAGCACAGTGACACACAACCTTCATGGAGGATTGGCGGCTTTTCTTACCGCAGGAACACAGTGGTACTCAAAGGGAGCATTATTTGAGTTAGGGGTCTACCATTGGTGCCGTGGTGGGATTGAGGTTTGAGCAGTCGAGTTCAAATCCCAGCGGGGTCTTTACCAATGAGTTTTCCTAAAAAAAACTTACGTACAGTGATTTCACACCACGTGCTTTACGTTGAAGGAAACCATCGTGAGAAAACCTGCATATTTCTGAGAAGTAATTAAATGACGTGTGTTAAGTGTCTGAGACGGCGATGGACTCACCATCTGTCACGTTGGCACTTAATCATCTTCGGTGAAAAGTGGGTTTTGTGATTACAACACCTCTGCCTACCCCTTCGGGGTATACAGGCGTGAGCATATGTATGTATGGGCCTACCATTATCGATTTAAGCAGAACTTATTTAGAACGTCAGGAGTTTTGACATTTCATTTTAATACCGTAAAATAATTAGCATAGTAATATAATAAATAAAAATAATAATAAGAAAGTAAAGTTCTCATTACCCTTAGTTGGCCCCAAATAAACTGTAGATTTTTTTGGAACCCAAAACTGATTTGCTATATTTTGTCTGAGAAGTATTTTAAGCTTGTATTCTCTCTCACTTTACATCCAACCAAAATAATATCATAAGCAGTATCAACATTTATCCACCTTAAAACTGCATCTGGCTACAGCTAAACAAACAATAATTTAGCGTGGAGAAGCGCAGCTCTAATTCCCAAGGCGCATGAATTTGCATTCATAGTGTTTATTACAATAACAGAATGGTCAAAACGAGAAGATAGCTTAAACAATTATTGTAAGAGTTTATTTTAGAGCAGAGGTATGGTAGATGTTTTTTGAGGAATATCCATCAAACGTAATTTATGTTGAAGACTGATGTGGTGACCAGAATTGAAAGAAATATGTTGAGATAATGAAAGTTGATTAACGAAACAAATATATAAAGCGAATGTGTGCGGAACTGTCAGTAGAGGCGTCCAAGGGAGGACATTTATAATATTTTTCATAAAGGTCAAAAACGGAACACTCTTAATCGAAGGAAGTGTATGAAGAGATGCATGAATGTGGATGAAGCGAAAGAAGTATGGAAAAATCATAGCAGGTGGCGGACGGTGGTCTCTGCCTACCCCCATTAAGCCAGATGTGATCGTTAAGTCTGTGAAATGAGACCCTAACTTTTTTAGATTCTGAATGAATACTAATTATATTACATTGCATACAACGCGTCCCCCAAAGGGATTGGCAGAATTGTACTTATAGTACAGGGGGCGAGCCCTATTGCCCTCCAAGCGGGCCCTAATCCAGACTCCGGGATGCTACTATCACAAATGGTGAATACCCAATACCACTCGACCCGGGGATCGAATCCAGGACTTCATGTTTCGCAGTCTTTGCGTTTTCAACCACTAGACCAACGAGGCATTCTACTAACAAGCAAAAAAAATTAACTGGGGCATGAGATTTATTGTGCGTCTTCTCAATGTGTCTTATGTCAAAGTCAAAAAATATCTTTATTCGATTAGACTTCTAACGAAGGACTATATATGCTACTACCAGTTTCGGAAAGTTTTTTTACTAAGAAGAACATAGTGGTCACTAAGCGACTTGTGACCACCTCATCAAGCAAGTCACAAAAGTTTACCTTGTACATTATAAAGTCCTCCATAGCACTCCTGAAATCCATTACAAACTTCCAAATGGCTGTCGACGTAATACTGAGTTATTGTTGGATTAAAGTAACAATTCAAAACAACACGTTAACTCTTACAACTTTTACAATTTTTCTCGTAGATCGTCATCAAAACGGCAAAATATAACGTCAGGTAACCGTCTAAAATACAAAAGGTACTTACAATATAAAAAGGCAACAGAAAGGCCGCTTCATATATTGGCCGAGAAACTCCAAATGCCTGTCTACGAGGATCTCTGATCAACTTGAGCTAAATCTAGGAATACATACTGCGAATAGCGTTCAGCAATCATAATACTTAGGCGTAAAAATTTTGTGTGCTCGTAGATAGCTAAATGTCATTTACAAAAATAAAGAAATCAATTCATATCCAGGAGTATAGTGTGACAATGAAACCGTTTTAGCCCTCGAGAAAATCAGGCCCCAGATTCCTATACTTTCCATTATTTCTTAATAGTTTTAGTTTTAATTAATAGTAGTCTAAGGTACTTCTTGTAACATTAGTTATCTGCTAGTGAAAGTCCCTTTAAAATCGGTCCAGTCATCGGAGATTACCCGGAACAAACAGACAGACAGAAAAATAGTTTTTTGTATGTCAGTATCGTTTACAATTTCATATGCATTTAGTCAAAAGGTGTAATTTTGGAATAACAAACCGAGCTTCAATTTTATTTATCTGTATGTACTGTATGTATATATGTATGTATATATGTATGTATAGATATAGGTATAGATAAGAGCTGGCCTTGCGTAAGTATTTATTTCGTGCCAAACGTTTCAAGCTGGTGAGAGGCACAACAAGCATAAATTCAAGGGGAACGGTTGGCTAAGATTTTAATTTAACTTAAACCATTCTTCTTAATTTGTTAGTGGAGTTTTTAAAGGCGAAATAGGATGGCTATCTGCGCCGACGGTGAGCTTGGCCTAAACTTAAATCAAGGTTACTTATGTTTATTGCCCAAGTCAAAGACAGGCTGCGACGTCATGCAAATATAATTTATCACATTACCAGATCCTAGGGCATTTTCAAGGCAATATAAAACTCTGGAGTGAGGTAATTATGATTACTTTTAAATTGGAAAAGAACTCCTTATCCTTTGGTTATATACTCAAACTAGCTATGCCCCGCGGCTTTACTTGCGTAGAGTGAATTTTATGGGTGACCCGAGAAACACTTATTAAATAAACTGTGATACTCGTTGTAACGTTTGCTATATGCCAGTGGAAGAACAGACAGAGATGTTTTTTTTATAAAATGATTATTTTATGTCAGTAAAACGTGAAACTCGACTTTTCATATGTATTTAGTGAAAAGATGATATTTTTTTTTTCATATTCATATATTTTATTGCAATTATTTAGTTACAATGATACAATATAACTTAATTATAATTGTTACATTTATGTGTAACTAACATAAACCCTGTTAGGGCGCAGCAATGTGAGAGGCGCTACTTAACATTATATTACAATATATTTTCTAGTATTTGTTTCTATCATATATCTATACCATACTATATATCTATCAATAAGAAATATTAATTAATTAAAACATACTTCACTTATTACTTTCTTAATACCTATTATAAATGTAGCACAGCTTATTGAGATCATAACTTTCCATTCATATTTATATTTTTAAATTAGAAACAGACACTTCGATTCTATTTATCTGTATAGATTTATAGATAACTTCCTAAAGACTTCTAATTAATGAAAGATAAGTATGTTAGTTATACATTACGAAAGCGTTATAAAGACATCCATTAATTAAACTCCTGATTCTGCAGTGTATATATATGGCCTCTATCCCTTGTCATAATTTCCTGCTTTTGTAGATATCAAGTGAATCTCACAGATCCTACCTACGTGAGTTCCGCCCACGAAATGACGTCATTGCTCATTCAAGTCTGTTATTAACTTATTTAGACGCCAGAAGTTAGCAACTTTTACATAATATAAAGTTGGCAAACCATTGAAACAAACGCAGCCCCAGACCCATTCAATTCTAATTTCAGCTTGTTTTTACCAACTCCGTCATATTATGAGTGCCTTTACAAATTTCCTGAAAAGTTTTATTTCAGGAGCTGTGTAATTTTGCGGCGTGAACATTTTTCATGAAGATACCATCGCGACGAAACTGCATTGTAGTAACACAATGCGTTTGTGTTAATACCTACTTGATTGATGCAATAGGGAAGTTTGTTTTTGCATGATTTTAATAGCCTCCGCCGGCGGCTTGGTCCACGTGGTATTCAACTCAGAAAATAATTAATATTCACAGGAAATTACCCAGATATATGAAATTTTGTGTGTAGGTTCATGGTCGGGTGAAATTTGGTATATACTAAGAATGGTTTTCCGAAATTCCACCCCTGGTGTTGAATGTGGGTTGAAATATTACCACGCAGGCGAAGCTGTGAGTGCAAGCTATTTTTTTAAAAGGTAGGCAACGCAAAAGTATAGCCTCCGTAGCGATTCGCGAGGGATTAATCGCGAATGCTTCGATTGCCCAAATGTCTCGATACATCGCGATGGTTTTCAAACGCAGTCGATGGTGGCGAGACCGACTCGCGTGTAATCGCCACTCATCGAAAACTGCACGAAGCATCGCGTCGGCCAACGGTTCCATTCGGCTAGATTCGGCGGGACTCGGGCCAATCGCTTGCATCAACAATCGAAAAACCTCTCGATTGTTTCATCGCTAGAGTGAGTCGATCTTTGGCTCGATGGTAAATTTGACCGACTTCGATCGTTTAGATTGTTGAAACATCTTGTAACCGCGCATCGCTAATCCTGGGTGTACCATGCGCTCTTAGGTTGCAGTAGCCGCTTACCACCAGCGGACTGCAAGCTCCCTCTCTGTAGTATTAAAATTAGTTTCCATTTTAGTGGCTAAATACCAGTAGGTATATAAAATTAAATATCCATTTTACCGTAAAAGATACCAATAAAAACAGTCCTAAGTGTTTTTATAAGACCGAACGAAGAGAAGTAAAATTGCGAATCAAAAGCTTACCGGTAATGAATAACCAATTTGAGTTCCGCCTCTTTTAACCGCCATAATTTTAATTAACAATCATACCCTAAAGGTAATAAAATTGTTCAACATCAAAAAATTAATCAACACAAGTATTTACTGTGAACTCTCAAAGAACAAAAGTTTATTAAAGTGAAAATATTCTCGGGAAAGACCCTTTAGGGTTGGTAAAAGGCGGGCGGTATTATTCAGGCAAAGAAAATTCAATATCATTTTTTCGTTTATTATGAAGTTCTTTTTCGGAGTCTCGTTTGCGGTTTCGAGGTAATTAACCTTCTGCTGAATGAATTCTTTCAATATTGCCGCGACAAAGTGATCGACCGTATTTATCTGTAACGTAAAGTGGCTGTATTTTGTACATTTTAACGGAAAATCGGTTGAAACAGCGCGTGTAAAGAACTTTTTAGCATTACAGTCAAATCTCAGAAGTTCTCAATACGCTCTGCTTCAACCGATGATGGTGGGCCCCTGTTCCAAAACCAACACTTTCGACCAATTCAACCAAGTAACACATTCGTCCTATTGTCAATAGATTCAAACTGCAAATGAGCAGTAAGGCAACTCGAATGCAGGACATTTAAAACTCAATAATTATCCCTGCCAATGACGGTTAGTACATTAGGCAAGTTCATCTCCCTGGCCTTATCCCATACATTGTTGGGGCCGTCACTTGATTCAACCCGATGTGGCTGATCATCTGATTTTTATACGAAGCGACTGCCATCTGACCTTCACAACCACTCTAACGAGGAAAATCTGTGATCTGGGTTAAAACAGTTGTCAGACATTTTTAGGCCTCCGACTGACTTGAAACGACTGCCAAAGATGATAAATTGGCAACCGGGACCGACGGCTTAACGTGCTCTCCGAGGCACGGAGGGAACTCGGGCGGTCATCCATCCAATTACTGTCTACGATTAGGGTTTCTTCTTAATTTCGCTTATCGAACGATATGCGCAATAACAACTGTGCCACGAGCTTCTCTTTCCAATTTGGCAAGTTAAAGAATTTAAATATGTAGGAGTGAGGAGTCGTGAGCGAACTTGGCCGAAGTGCTAACTGCTGTGTTAGCCACAGCGGCCACACAACATTCGGGTGGGGTCATGTTAACGAGAATTGTGTTACATTTGTACGTTTATAAAAATGTCCCAACAAGCATCTTTAAGGTTTAGCACGGACAGGTAAGGCAATTGATGTTCGTTCAAACATATACACGTTACATCTATATTTATACGGATAAATAAAATTGATGTGTCTGTAATTGATGTGTTTGTAATTCCAAATTAATATTTTTTCCTTGACTGACTGTTTGCTCCGGCTAATCTCCGAAACGGCTGGGCCGATTGTGACGGGACTTTCACTATTTTATTAAATTATCTTTACGCGAGTAAAACTGCAGGGGACAGTTAGTTTTAAAAGGGAAAACCCAATAGACAAAAACCAAATAATTGAAGAGTAGGTAGGTGAAGAGAAGGGAGATACGATGACAATAGATGGACAATCAACATCACCAAATGGAAAGGTCCGCATGACGTGAGAAGCAGAGGTCGCCAAGCACCCGGTGGCAGGACGAGATTGTATCCGTTGCAGGAAGAGATTGGATGAGCACTGCCAAAAATAGGGATCTATGGAATTCTTTGGGGGAGGCTTTAACCCTGAGGGGGTCCACATAAGAGATGAAACTGAGTAGAAATAAAACTAGAACATAAATGTATCCAATTCCTATTGTGGAATCTAATAAAGCTTTATTATTTATTTATTATTTAGGTACAGACACGTCACCATTTAGCAAATAGCATAAATGTAGTGTGTAACTGTGTAGATTTTTAACTACTTCAGAGATAGACTTTGAACACTTCTGCCTCTTGATAGCATTTTTCTATCTTAAAGTAAGTCCACAAAATTACATACATACATATTATGCTCATATGTATTGCCCGTAAGAGTGGGCAGAGGTGTTGTAATAACAACACCCACTTTTGAATTACCTAATATCCACAAAAATATATAATAAACTAACCTATACTAGGACACTGGCGGGGCCTGTACCAATGAGTTTTTCTAAAGACTTATGTGCAGTGATTTCACACCACGTGCTTTACGGTGAAGGAAAACATCGTGAGGAAACCTGCATATGTCCGAGAAGTAATTCAAAGAAGTATGTATAGTGCCTGAGACGGCGATGTACTCACCCTCTGTCATGTTGGCACTTGATCATATTCGGTGAAATGTGAGTGTTGTTACAACACCTCTGCTTACCCCTTCAGGGACCCTTCTGGGATGGCGTGAGCATATTTATTTTCATTTTACTAGGACACTGTCGCCTTTCTCGTCACTATGTCCTAACCCTTCGCGGCTCATAGCACACACCTCTCCAGAGGATCTGGGAATCGCCACTATAGGTTTAGATATGCCGTGTTAATAATTAATACTTGTTTATGGAAATTGGTTAACTTGCAACCATGCACAACTTGGTCGAGTTTGCGGTCTTGCAATTTTTGATAGGAGTTTGATGCAGGCATATAATAAGTTTGTTTAAAATAAAAGAGTAAGAGAATAATCTCTTACTACAATCTCAAACTTAAAACAATCTAACAAACTTTGGTGCTGTTCACCTGATGGTAAGTGACTACCAACCCTGAACACTAGTTTGAAGTCACTAAGTTATAGGACCACCTATTTACTACTAGCTATGCCTTGCAGCTTTTTATTTCTTGGATAGCCCGCGGAACTAATATGAAATTATCATATGCATTTAGTGAAAAGCTGTTAATTTTGAATTACAAGCAGACACTTACCTACATTTTATATTTATTTATTATATTTATTTATATCTATATTTATTTATCTGTATAGATTTATAGATCGCCAAACCCTAATTATATTATATTATTATTGTTATTATTCTATTGTAAATGTTTTATGTATGTTAGTCTTTAAGGGAAGTAATAATTTATTGGATATACATATAGCTAAAATCCTTATAAATATGTATCCTTTAAGGTATGTATTGTATTATTGTTATACCGTTATCTGGTACCCATAGTACAAGCTTTGATTAGTTTGGGATTAGATGGCAATATGACATGCTATATACTTATATTATTAATAAATTGATTTGATTTGATAAATGTTGATTTATTTCCTTGATTGCGGCATACCGAGTTCAGACAAAACAATTACATAGTGAATTACTAGCTCCCACTAAAAGTTCCCACTTTAGCCAACACTCTTCCACCTACCTCCATTGGGAGAGCACCTTACTTTCCACGAAAACTTACAACTACTAAGAAGTATTATTTGACTGCGTTCTTCTGTAAGGCGGATATTCAGTTCCTAGTCGAGCAGCCCCGAATTTCCCGATATACTCATAAGATATGTATAAAGAGCCGTGGTGGCCTTGAGGTTTGAGCAGTAACCTGCTACGCAAGCGACGCTAGTTCGAATCCCAGCGGGGCTGTACCAATGAGATTTTCTAAAAAACTTATGTACAGTGATTTCACAACACGTGCTTTACGGTGAAGGAAAACATCGTGAGGAAACTTGCATATTTCTGAGAGGTATGTAAAGTGTCTGAGACATCTTCGGTGAAAAGTGGGTGTACCTCTGCCTACGCCTTCGAGGAATACAGGCGTGAGCATATGTATGTATGTATATGTATAAGGGTCATCGTGTTCCAACCAGGATCAACATTAGTTGAAATTAAATTTCTCTTGAACATACTGGTTCTAGGAACACCATCCAGGGATAATTTTCGGGATGAATTTTAACAGTTATTCCATTTTCTAGCTACATTTGGACGGTGCGAAAATATTTATTTTGATGAATATGCAGAGCTTATTTCCGTCCGTACTGAATTTCATACTGCTGTTATACCAGGAACTCTGGTAAGCAGAACGTATTTATATAAAAGTGTAGCTAGCTGTTTTAATCGTTTTAACTGTTTGGACTAATCAAGATGGTCCAATAGCAGACTGGTCACTTGGTTCTGAGGCATACATACATATGCTCAAGCCTGTATACTCCGAAGAGGTAGGCAGAGGTGTTGTAACATCAACAACCACTTTTCACCGAAGATGATTAAGTGCCAACGTAACAGATGGGGAGTCTATCGCCGTGTCAAGCACTTTAAGTCTTTGAATTAATTCTCAGAATATGCAGGTTTTTCTCGAAATTTTCCTTAACAGTAAAGAGAGAGTTTTCTAGAAGAACTCATTGCTACAGGCTCCGCTGGGATTCGAAATTGCGTCGCTTGCGTAGCAGGCGACTGCTCAAACCCCGAGGCCACCACAGCTTCTAACAACTGAATTGAGTTGCTCCTAAAATACTAGCTAGCGTATTTTAAAATCTATTTTTGATACGGAATAAAAGTGATGAGCACAGTTTATTTATGGAAAAGGAGGCTTAGGCCGTTGTTATCAAATCTCAGCCCCGATCTTACCTGAGTGGGATCATGATCAATCGTGAAATCATTTGAGTGCACCAAGAGGCTCATAGCCCGGATCGAGTGCAGTAATTGTCTGAGAGCACCAGCGTGACCACATTACACCTTAATTGCACCCAGTAATGCCTTGTATTGTTCCTGCATCGTAGGGCTTATTACTGGTCGCTACTAAGGCAACGTAACTGGGTGGTGAGGCAAGGATGATTAAAAAAAATCTGTAGGTCTATAAAAGCCACCTTAGGGGAATCATAATGTGATCCGAATATGATTCATCATCAAAATGACAAAATGGTCACTCAGAAAAGCAATTCATATTTGGTGGACCATTTTAGGAATCTTCATAGGAAAGTGTATATATGAATTATACCTATGTGACCATTGTGTCATTTTGATGATGAATCATATCCGGATCACATTATGATTCTCCCAAAGTGGCTTTTTAGACCTAGCTTTAAGCACCTAACTTTAATAACAAACATAATCTACGATAGTCCTTAATTTAAAATTAGCTCCATCTCTTTCTGTGATACAGATTTAAAAAAGGATGAACATAGTTTTCGTACGAGTTTGGTCTAGTCTTCGTTAAAACCATGTTTTGTAATAAGGGTTAGTAAGAGCCATGGCGGCCAAGTGGTTTAAAAAGTCACCTACTACGCAAGCGACGCAAGTTGAATCCCAGCAATCTATCAGTTTTTCAATTTCAGTTGGTAGAAAGTGCAGTGATTTCACGCTATAAGCTTTACGGCGAAGGAACACGTTGTGTGGTGATTTTCAAGAATATACAGGATTAGACCAGAGTAATGATGATGTAATTTAAAAGGAAGTGATGATGAGATGAGCTAATTCAAAATCTATACTAATATTATAGCTAAGCAAAAGAGTTCGTTTGTCTATTTCGTTGAACAACAATCTCGGAAACTACTGGTTTGAATGGATTTTTTTTGTTTGATATTCATAGTAGATGAAGGCTTTAGGTTGTATAACATCACGCTGCCTCCAACAGGAGCATCTATGGAATATGATACAAAACGGGAAAAAATATCACTAAATAACATACTTTTTAAAAACTATAGTCATATTATGGGGGTTACTATACTTACGTACAGTGATTTCACACCACGTGCTTTACGGTGAAGGAAAACATCGTGAGGAAACCTGCATATTTCTGAGAAGTAATTCAAAGACGCATGTAAAGTGTCTAAGACGGCGATGGACTCACCATCTGTCACGTTGGCACTTAATCATCTTCGGTGATAAGTGGGTGTTGTGATTACAACACCTCTGCCTACCGCTTCGGGGAATACAGGCGTGAGCATATGTATGTATGTATTATGGGGGTGAATCCGCGGGGAACAGCTAGTATACGAATAAAATCGTTGTCATTTGAAACTATTTCACATAGGATAGGATCGCGTCCAACAAGTCTTAGTACCAATTTATTATAATTTGCATATTAATTAAATGAATGAAAACTGTTTGATTAATTACTAGCAATATGCGTCAGTAATTCCGATGACATTTGCCTAATGATTCCGATAATTACTCCGCTTAATTGTGGGGTCAAAATTCACAATTCATTGAATATTTTGAATATTAATTTGTGTGCGGAAGCTGGTATTGGCTATGAAGGATTAAAATCATTTTTTTACATCAAAAATAGGTTAACATGGTTACCAGTTATGGTTATTGGTCTTAACCCTGTAACTGTGTACATATCTATATATATATACAGATAAATAAAATTAAGTGACTGTAATTCAAAATTAGCAGCGTTTCACTAAATGCATACGATTACTTTCGTGTACGATACTTACATTAAAATTATTTTCTGTCCGTCTGTCTGTTTGTTCCGGCTAATCTCTGAAACTGCAGGATCCATCTTAACGGGACGGGACTCTATCACTGGCAGATAGCTGATGTAATTAAGCTTTATTTAAGACTAGCTGTGCTCTGCGATTTCATCCGCGTAGACTTAATTTCATGGGTAACGTTATTTTTTTTAATTAAAGGGGTAGGCAGAGGTGTTGTAACAACAACACCCACTATTCACCGAATATGATAAAGTGCCAACGTGACAGATGGTGCGTCTATCGCCGTCTCAGCACTATACATACGTCTTACTTCTAAGATATATGCTGGTTTCCTCACTATGTTTTCCTTCACCGTTAAGCACGTGGTGTGAAATCACGCGTCATTTTTTAAGCTCCAAGGCCACCAGGGCTCAAACAAAGTATTATTATGAATTTAATAAGTTCCTTACTTACAAAGTGATACATTCTAGTGTTCGCCGCGTCACACCAAGTCAACAACGCACATAAAATGCGATCAAGCTGGCTGTTCACTCACAAGCCCTTAAACTTTATAAAGCGGCACGACATCACGAGCGACATCATATTGAAATAGTTAATGTACCACATAATATGTTAATGTTGACTCGTAAACCTACAATGTTTGCCGTTACGAGCTACGAAGGTTCAATTCAAAATTATCATTTTGTTGGCACTATAAAATGGAACAAATTAAGAAATCTGTGATGATGTTTCTAAATAAGGTATTACAATTTTCAAGTGAGCTAAATATTCAAGCTTAGTTAACGATCTATCTAATTTAAATTCCGTGTTTTATTTATAATTTTTATTTTTATTATATTTTTCTTTTTCGTTGTATCAGCATGCATGTGTAAAAATAATAGTTGAATATTAAAAGTAGCATTATAGTAAGAAACGATCTATACATATACAATTCTGAGTGACTGACTTACCTGAAGCTAGTCGTAGAGACATGAAATTTGGAGGATGGAAAGAACAGTATGAAATGGTTTTCTCAAAATCTACTCCTAAGCGGGTTAAATTGGGCCTAAGGTTTCCTTTCCTTAGGTTTTCCACATTGCTGCAGTTTAGGCCCTGATAAGTCAGTATAAATATAAAAAATATATAAACTCAGCCAGGCATCTTGTACATTCAATAACAGAACCTGGGGACAACTATGATTGTTTAAGCAGCACTTATTAAGAGCTTGTCAGCGTCGAAGTTTGAATTTTCGGTACAAAAATTGAACGTCAAAGCTATGAAGTTCTTAATATGCTCTGCTTAAATCGATGATAGTAGGCCCCTCGTAGACAAAGTAATACGATACAAAATGTACAGGAATGACATATGTCACGTTTCTATGAACGCAAGCGCGAGATAATGTTACTTTATCTAGGCTCACAGGCCTATTACGAGTTTTCTTAAAATCGCCGTCACAAGTCATCGCGTCGACGTAAAAGCAGATTTGTATGGGATCAAAATAGTGCCATCTGAGAGCTGGCAGATGGCGCTGTTTCGATCCTATGGACTTGTGACGGCGGCAGGTATAAACTCGAACTAGGCACTCTGTGAGCCTAGATAAAGTAACATCATCTCGCGCTTGCGTTCATAGAAACGGGACATATGTCATTCCCATACATTTTGTATCGTTTCTATAAGCGAAACGCGAGAATAATATTACTTGTAGGCCCTCTGAGGTTATAACGTTTATAACGATAAGTGCCTCGTTGGTCTAATGGTTAGTACGTTCGCCTGCCGATCACGAGGTCCTGGGTTCGATTCCCGGGTCGGGTTTAAAATTTATATTGGGTTTTTCTGTCAAGAAATTCACAATAAAATGCCCGGAGTTTGGAAGTTGGCGGTGTTTCCACCCCCGTGCCTCGGAAAGCACGTTAAGCCGTTGGTCCTACGCCTCATCTCTCTCCGGTCGTGTCGGATTGCCATCCCATCGGACTAAGAGAGTGAGGGAATAAAGAGTGCACCTGTGTTTGCGCACACACTTGTGCACTATAATATCTCCTGCGCAGTTGGCTGATCCTCGTTGAGAGTAGCCGCTGTAACCGAAATTCGGTAGGAGACCATTATTAATTATTATTATTAACGATAAGTATTTCAAATGCTCCACTCATAAACAGACCATTATAACAATAATTCAAACGCCGCAAATCTAAGCACCCGCGTCATAACTTGAAGTAAACTATTTCAGTCTGTTGCAAAGTTACACCACTAACTGCAAGTTGCCGCCGCAACTGAACCAGAACATAAAACTGGCTTCAAATATTCTCAATGTAAGTAAAAATAATGTTTATGACGTCAGTAGATGTAAGCACTTGTATCTCCAGGCCTTCCAAAGAGATTCTCCTTATCTTGTGGGTAGGCAGACACTACAATTATCACAATCAATATAAGCTTACTACAAGCAGTACGATATCTAGGATCAAATTATTCAGTATTACACACTCACGCAAAAGCTCGCATCTATGAGATATAAGCGGCCTTGGTGTAATGTCGGTAAGGGCTGTCACTTCATGGCTGATCACTTCATCGTCATCTACGTGTTTTACAGACAGCCCTTAAGTTCTTATTTCAAAAATTTGTTTTCGATTTCATACTGTTTAGAAATCTTACATTTATAAATACATACACACATATGCTCACGCCTGTGTTCCACGAAGGTGTAAGCAGAGGTGTTGTAATAACATCACCCACTTTTCACCAAAGGTGATTAAGTTCCAGCGTGACAGATAGGGACTCTATCACCGTCTCCGGCACTATACGTCTTTGAATTACTTCTCGACATATGCAGGTTTCCTCACTATGTTTCCTTCACCGTCCAACACGTGTTGTGCAATCACTGTACCTACATAAGTTCTTAGAAAATCCTTTTGGTACAGGCTCAGCTTATATTTGTATTTTGCGATAAGGAAGTTTTTTAAATATACTAGATTAGTAATATACTAGATAGGTTTTTAAATATACTAGAGGTTCAAAATTATACACCTTAGGTTTCGTGTAGTCACACAATCTGCGTTGGTACATCAGAAGCTCATAAAGCAGAACTATAAACCAAGCATAACGCTGCTATACGTCCGTAATTGGAAAACTCTAGTACCCTCATTAAACCTGAGTTAGTTATTACCAGTATAAATTAATTAAAAACCTATGAGGCACGACAACTTGTCCGTTAATAAATAATAAATTCTAGACGTTACCTGTGTTTATGAATAATATTTAAAATGGAATTTAAGAGGAGCTCGTGGCACAGTTGCTATTGCGCATATCGTTCGATCAGCGAAGTTAAGCAACCCTAGCCAGTAATTGGATGGGTGACCGGCTCAGAGAGCACGTCATGCCTAAATAATATAGTTTTCATTGTTAATCCCCGGTGGCCGTGGAGTTTGAGCAGTCGCTTGCTACACAAGCGACGCAAGTTCGAAATCCAGAGGGGCCCCTACCGATGAGTTTTTCTAACAACTTACGTGCCGTAATTTCAACTCTACGGTGAGAAAAACATTGAATGCATATGTCTGAGAAGTAATAGAAAGACGTATGTATAGCGCCAGAGACGGCGATAGACCCACCCTCTGTCACGTTGGCACTTACTTATCTTCGGTGAAAAGAGTGTGTTGTCATTACAACACCTCTGCCTACCCCTTCGGGGAATACAGGCGTGAGGATATGTATGTTATTGTCTATTCTATTTGGGCATGGCTAGTTCATCATCATAACTACGCGTCTGTATAATGAAACCTTAAACCTTTTGTGGCCGTCATTAAAGGTTGTTAACAAAATATTACGATAACAAAGTCTCCACAGACATAAAATATACAACTGTGTCTCGCATGTAAAATCCTTTGAGGTTGGTGTGTTTTATTTAATTAAACGTTTCCGAGAATATTTTAATGTGCGTATTCACGTGGTCGGTATATTCATTTGCGGAGACAACACACTTTGAATATTGTTGATATAATTTGGTCTTATTTTCCTTTGAAAAACTTTGTGTGTGTCGAAAACGATGTAATTACCTAAATTACTTACCTAGGTCTTTAGTTGGACAATCTTTAGATTTATAGTGAACATACATACTTATACTCATGCCTGTGTTCCCCGAAGGGATAGGCAGTGGAGTTGTAATAACAACACCCATTTTCACCGAGGATGATTAATTGCTAACGTGACATAGTCGATCGCCGTCTCGGGCACTAAAAATAATAATAGACACGTTTATTTATAGATACAGAATAACTAATAAGTAGCTAAAAACTAATTACAAGTAGAAAACTTGGCCCAAATCGGTGTCTCTCGGGATCGTGGCAAGAAGGCTGCCACCATCGCCACGTTGAATGGCAATGCTGATCCTCTGAGCGAGAAAAGCCCCAGCCCGCTTGTCACGAGAAGCTTCTACCAGACGACGTGCAACCTCTTTGAAAAGTTGATGAAACTCAACCGCAAACGCAGAAAATATGTATCCTTGACCAATGCAAGCATATTTCCGGCGCTTGAGGCACTCCTGCTGAACAGCAGGAATAATAATATATAATTTGTAGTCAAATGCTGTTAATTTTGAATTACAAACAGACACTTCAAATGCATTTATCTGTACAGATAAATAGTAGTATAATTACTATGAACATATCTAGCGTTACACTATCATTGCGAATGATGGACTCCTGTCATCACCTATACGATTTGTTAAATAAATAGGTAACCAAGTCCAATTAGAGTTGCGTACATAATGAGATCTTCATCCAATAACAAGCAATCACACGGTTGTGTGCACGTGAAAACTTGCCTCCCCAGAGCCAGGAGTGCAATTAACGCTATCCCCGCGACAGTCCCGCAACCGACCCGAAAGTTATTCAAATCTACATAGCTAACCACCTAATAGCCAAGTTCACAATATTAGGTCAGGGATGGGAATGATGAGTAAGGTCTGTTCTGCATAGGGTTCTGAGGCTGGATTCGCTGGGGTCTACTCTCCGGAAACGAAAGTTGGCAAACGAACAAAAATAAATTTGAATACCGTTTTGTCTGTATTTAAAATGTTGTATGTTAAATAATTTAATTGAAGTAACTTCAAAGAATTTTCTAGCGAACCACGTTCGAACATAAGTTTAACGTAACTCTCGACCGAATATTTATATTTCGTTAAATGAGTATAGGCCCCTTGATTTCGGTGTCAGTCCATTAGATACGTCGATCGTTTATGTGTGAGCATATATTTCTAAGGTTTTCTTAAGATACATGGTTAAAAGCATGTGACGTCTATAGTGTGATGATAAGCGGTTAAAGCCTTTGCTAGGGGTGCCACGCGTAACAGTCCTATTAATGAATGGAATTCTTGTACCAACTAGCAGTTTTATTAATAGCTTTCACATGGTGTTCGATTCATTATACGAACGACAGCTCCTAAGTACCGTTACTTAACGAACTTACTCCGTTTGGGTGGGGAGAGTCAGTCTACCAATAGAGTTTCGCTAAAACTCGTTTTTGTATTGAAATTTTATGACTGTAAGGTTTTCAAAGTTTTAAAAATTTCATTTTATACCCATGTTGTGGTAGGGCAGCAAAGTTAAATAATCCGCCATCTTGGATGATCCGCCATATTGGAATTAGAATGACATAGCGAAGCATGCATTGACATTCAAAATAAGCATGTATAAAAAATCTGAGCTGAATTAATACAAAATAAAGATTAAAAAAGGTCACAGATTATTCAAATTCAGTTGCAGGCATAAGCTTGAAATAAGTATTATCTTACATGTAAAACAAATCCTAATAATATGTAGGTACAACTTATTTCCGTAACCCTATTTTGCACATCATTAGTTCCCAACGTCCCCACTTTATAATTTGCCTTTCAACTAGTTTAGAGTTGCATACGCCACAAAATGTGCGGGCTAATGTTTTGGTACCAGTTGCTGAGTTTGGGAATAGATGAGAGAATTCACATGTTATTTTTATAAATATACTCACGCCATCCCAGAGGGGTCTCCGAAGGGGTAAGCAGAGGTGTTGTAATCACAACACCCACATTTCACCGAATATAATCAAGTGCCAACGTGACAGAGGGTGAGTCCATCGCCGTCTCAGGAACTATAAATAACTTCGAATTACTTTTCAGACATATGCAGGTTTCCTCACGATGTTTTCCTTCACCGTAAAGCACGTGGTGTATTATAACTGCACATAAGTTTTTTAGAAAAACTCATTGGTATAGGCCCCGCTGGGATTCGAACTTGCGTCGCTGGCGTAGCAGGCGACTGCTCTAACCCCAAGGCCACCACGGCATGTTATTTTTATAAGGCTTATATTCGTAAGGTAGTGTATTTACATGTATTGGAAAAAACACACATTGCCTCACGCAGCGCCTGTAATGCCTCACTTATGCGGTATCTAACGCATAAATAAAAGCGAGAAATGTCTTTTTGTAATTCCAAAATAATAGTTTTTCACTGAATATGAAAATATGCACGGAACGGACAAATAAAAACCATTTCTTTTAATTTCTTCTGTCTCATCGCCTGTCCGTCCGCCCGTCTGTCTGTGTTATTGTGTGAGATTTTCACTGGAATATAGCTAATGTTACAGAGGCTCATCCGGCTCACCCATGACATTAAGTCTACGCAGGTGAAACCTCGGGGCACAGCTAGTATATACATAAAACAAAAAAGAATGTCTGTCTGTTAATATCACCGAGCTTTTCAATCACAGTTTTATTGTGCTCATCTTATGAGGAGTAAAATATTCTACTTATGATTTTTCGTTCTTAAGGCGTGAAAATTATTTTCTAAGGATATAATAACCTTACCACCTTTTATTCGTTTCTTGGAATAACAGTTATTTATTCCGTGGTTAAGGTTCTACAAAACGAATAAAAAACTTTACACAAAATATTAATAACTAGCTGTGCCGCGCGGTTTCACCCGGGTTCGTGGTTGCCCACGGATGTTTTAAAAAATTCAAAGTAGCCATTACTCCTTGTAACATTAGCTATCCGCCAGTGAAAGACCCGTTAAAAACGGTCCAGCCGTTTCAGAGATTAGGCGGAACAAACAGACAGACAGAGAAAAAAATTACAAATAATTTTTACTATGTCAGTACCGTCTATACTTTCATATGTATTTAGTGAAAAGCTGTTATTTCGGAAGTACAAACTTGCACTTCAATTTTATTTATCTGTATATGTATGTGAGGAAATATAAATTATTTCAGTTATTATTTAATTTATTCATACGGCAACACTGTCGTTTACACAGTTCAAATTTTTCGTAATCTGTTCTCTAACTGACTCATTACAATTATACTGTGGCAATGAGAAAAGACAGGTCTTGGTCTATGGCTAAGGTGTCAAATACAAAACAGGCAGTTCCATTTAAAAATAGTAGTGCGTTCGCTCACTTGCCCTCGAGACAGCGCCCGCGCTGGTTGTGCGCACTGATTGATAAAAAGCAACTAGGCGGACACGAATATCGAGGTCGTGGATACCAATCGAACTGGATCTCCGACATGTATATAGATTCCTCCTGCCAGTGTGACCGTGCTGTGACGTCTCGACTTGGTCCCAGCGGAAGATCAGTGATGGTTGTCATCACCGTGACAGCCAGATTATGCTGAGTTGGGTCCAATTCATAACAACTATAATCTAATGTTACGACAACCTTACCTTTTCGCTCCTATATGTATTTTGTTATGAATAAATTTATTTTCTTTCTTCTTTCTTTCTTTCTTTCAGATTATTGTTTTTTGGCAAAATAACTTAGTCACAGTTCAATAAAGTAATCGGGGAATAAAATTTGTATACCTTTAAATGTTCCATCCCCTCACTTTGTCAATTTTATTGCTTTTTAAGAGATGAATGGGCCGATTAAGGTTTTCATCCGATTTCAGTGCTGTAATACTTTTTACGAGTTACAATTTGTTATTGCTCAATTGGCGTAAATAGGCCTGATGTTTTTTCAGTCAAGCAATTACGATGTTATAAAAATGTTTTTGCTTATTACGTACTTACTAATATAATATTACTAGCGGCATTTAGGGGTATAAAACATTGGTTTTGGCCGATTCTTAAGCCTACCTGATATGGAGGTTTCGGAGGAGTTTGGTTACAAACACCGATGGGTGGCTTGTGATATCCTGATGTTTAAATAAAAGTTGCCAAGATACTCCTTGTAAAATTAGTTATCCAGTGAAAGTCCCATTAAATTGATTGTTGCTTTGACTGGCTGGAATTTGTCATACTCACAAATATTTGTTATATTTTAGTTATTATTTATGACAATTGAGCATTGGAACTATGTCTATGGGCTTAAATTCGTGAGATATAAATACTGTAACCAATAACATTGTATAATCTATTTTTTAAAAGAGTAATTGTTGAGTTCCTTGCCGGGTTCTTTTCAACAAAAGCAACCTCCTAAACCCGGTGGTAACAATATTTATAATCTAGTATACTGTATTTTTCTGACGATTTGAAAGTACTATGTAAGAAGTCTAATCAAATAAAGATATTTCTTACTTTGAAAAAATGGATCTAGCCGTTTCAGCGATTACCTGGAAAACGGATAGACAGACAAACAAAGAAAAATAAAAATAAATGTATATGTAAGTAGTGTATAAACTTTCACGTGCATTTAGTGAATAGCTATTAGTTTAGAGTTACACACAGACATCTATATAGATGTATAGATTGATTTCGACTCACAACAAAAAAGGAAATCTGTTTAAGCCCTATGTAAAATGTTTTAGCCGGCACGTAAAGCAAAAATATACTTAATTTGTGGGTTTAAACTTTAAAATTACTGCAAAAACAACAACAGTGTTTATTTTCGCTTCCGGAACTTTGTTAGTTCCGAAAGCGAAAACTTGTATAAAAAAATAGTTTGGCACGTCAATTTATCACTAACCCTGAGCTAAACACATGCCGGAACTGTATTCCGGAGTCCGGTCCGGACCAGTACCCTCAAAGACATGGGTCTGACCACATTTGTGGTCAATCACGTTTGTTAGTCTAAATATACATACAATACTACTTATGTACTTATATATAACACGTACATATAATATTTTCGAATCCCCGCGGGGTCTGTACCAATGAGTTTTTCTAAAAAACTTATGTGCAGTTATTTCACACCACGTGCTTTACGGTGAAGGAAAACATCGTGAGGAAACCTGAATATGTCTGAGAAGTAATTCAAAGACGTATGTATAATGCCTGAGACAGCGATGGACTCGCCCTCTGTCACGTTGGCACTTGATCATATTCGGTGAAATGTGGGTGTTGTTACCACACCTCTGCTTACCCCTTCGAGGACCCTTCTAGGATGGCGTGAGCACATTTTTTTTTATATAATATGTTCACTGTTTGTTTAATTTGTGAGCCAGGGTCAACACCCTTAAAATAATAAGAAGACGTAACGGATTTTTATTATTTACTAACTGTGCCCTGTGGCTTCACCCGCGTAGATTTTATTTGATTCCCGCGAAACCCTGAATGTTTTATTTATATAAAAATAGTTACTCCTTTTAACATTAACTATAGCTAAAATCGGTCCGTTTCAGAGATTACTCGGAACAAACAGACTTACAGACAGACAGAAATTGTTTAATTTGGTTTTTCTATGTCAGTATCGTATATTCTTTCGTATGCATTTAGTGATAAGCTGTAATTTTGGAATTACAAGCATACACTTCAATGTTATTTATATGTATAGATTTATTAGATTTCGTCCGCGTGGAATAGTTACTTTGCTAACGCTAACTTTAACCGGCTATTGGTCTTAGCGTGATTATATATAGCCCATAGACTCGCTCAGTAAGTGGGCTTTCTAACACCGTAATAATCTTTAAAATCGAATCATTAGTTCCTGAACTTTATATATCAGTATAGACCAACATAGCTAAGGGCTAATCTCGAATTTCGCTTTAGGGCGCTACTAATTCCCCAGCTAACTTTATCCAGACTTCACCAAATCATTTTAATTCCATTGACAAGTCTGTTTCCAGCTCTCAAACACTCTGAAACATTATCTCAAATGTACTCAGTTTCATTACCAAGCAAGCCTACCACAGTTTAAATATTATTTTTTACAAGCAGTTAGGAAGTTACGCATAATTTTCGAAATAAGTACGTTTACTCCGCTAAAGATTAAAAAAATACTATTTTATTGTATGACATAGTAAAAAAAAATCTTTTTGAAGTCTGGAAATCAAGTCAATGACGTCACACCTCTTGTTGCTACATTCTTATATCATTTCTTCATATTTATTTATTATAATGGCGCCAAGTTCTAACACCGCGGAAGTCATATTTTGACCAAAATACGTTTCGATAGGAATCGCAAGCCACATCATTTGACGAATCAAACACAAGAGCCTGAACTATTAAATTATTATTTCATTAACAAGTGGAATAAACAAATTTTTACAGTTTCTTGCTGAAAAGTTGCGCATTTTGACTTCCGCGGTGTTAGATCTTAGCGATTTTAAATATCTTACATGTGCGTTGAGTGTGTGCTTCTGAATGATTTGTTCCTAGTTTCCTTACTGCTTGTAACGTTTATATTTTAACTGTGCCTATACACACAAAAACAGTAACGCTATGTCTACACTTGTGTCGTATAATCGCAAACTCTGTATATAATGAGTCTTTATACGCCAGATGAACCGGGGAACGTTTACTCACCCCAAGTGTTGTATACACGGCTGATATGCCATTATTGGATGTCCTAGATTCTATATTGGAAATGGATGTGTTCGTTGGTGTTGGTCTAGATTGTATGAGATGGTGAGATGTCTTAGGTTTCTTATACTTCGTAATTTATATATTAAGTAGATTTATTAATAATAATTTCAGTAAAATATTTTCTTTCTTAAAATCTATATATTAGAAGAGTCTCCTCTTAAGCACGTGTACGTTGGCTCCGTCCCATCTCCCCGGCACTGCTGTGGCGGCCGGTGCTGCTGCTGTTCAGCAAGAGTGCCTCAAGCGCCGGAAATATGCTTGCATTGGTCAAGGATACATATTTTCTGCGTTTGCGTTTGAAACTCTGGGGCCTTGGGGTCAAGGTGCTCATCAACTTTTCAAAGAGGTTGCACGTCGTCTGGTGACAAGCAAGCTGGGACTTTTCTCGCTCAGAGAATCAGCATTGCTATTCAACGTGGCAATGCTGCCAGCCTTCTTGGCACGATCCCGAGAGAAACCGATTCGGGCCAAGTTTTCTACTTGTAATTAGTTTTTAGTACTGTTCCTTAGAATACATTATATATTCTGCCCACGACTTCGTCAGCTTGAAATAGTTACTTTGGGCTTAAATAAATAACTTTAACCCGCGATTGGTCTCAGCGTAATATATATAGTGCTATCTTCAGCTAGGTTGGTAATCATAATCAACCTGCATGCACCTAATGCCGGGCTTGCCAAAGCTGTGCTAATGTACATACATACTACATATGATCACGCCCCCGTATTCCCGGAAAGGGTAGGCAGAGGTGTTGAGTTAAGTTGAGTTAAGAGATAAAGATGATTAAGTGCCAACGTACATTACACATTATGCATACGTCTTTGAATTACTTTTCAGACATATGCAGGTTTCATCACGAAGTTTTCCCTCAACGTAAAGCACGTGGTGTGAAATCACTGTACATAAGTTTTTAGAAAAATCTCATTGTTACAGGCCTGCTGGGATTTAAACTCGGATTTAAGCTGGGAACTTACTGAGTAGCAGGCGACTGCTCAATACCCCAATGCCACAGATCTTGGGTTAATGTAATAATTAAAATCAGGAACTGAGGAAGTCCCAGTCCCCAGTCCTATTTATATCATGATATAACTAGTATATATCACGACTAACTTTGTAATTCACAACCCAGCCGTGTTGGCAGAGCTATGCCTGTGTGTGCCGCAGGCTTTCCTGGAGAGGCGATGGAAGCCACCGTTGTTGGATGTCCCTCGTGCGCGTACCAATATATTGAAATGCGCGCCTATAACGCGGGCGCTGCGTACCCTCAATGTGGTCGCATCGCGGGTGGACTTGTTTTCGGGCTCATTGAACGACTTCACATGGGCCACAATATTATATTTAGGTGTAGGATAAGATTATATAAGAATTAAGCAAAAATAAATATTATTATGTGTATTCCATCGAATTAGGTTTAAATATCTGTAATGATGGTGTATAAACGGTAAAAATAAATAAATAAATCAATAAAATATTACAATCAGAATCAGGCACCATTCTGTAACCGCTATAGCAGACCCTTTGGTGTACCCCGTTAAAATGTTATGTCTATCAGTTTGTCGACAATATTTGAGTTTGATGCATCCCAAACATGTAGTTTCCCGTGATATACAGTGGAGGGTAGTTAGTGAAAGTTGAAATAGCCTGGCGTTTTCACAAGTCATTACCGTCCCTAAAGTTGGGCCAGTTTCTCTATGTCACGAAATTTACAGAAAGGCTGCTCCCATGCATAGGTTCGCATTACTTAAGGTGTCTCGCTCGAAGCTTAATGCATAAGTATTTATGGTAGTTTTTTATTTTATACTACAAACTGACATGTATCTACGATGGTAAGTAGCTATTGCACTCAATATGTGTACGTGATGTGTCGGCACCAAATAAACATTCGCGTATATCTTAGCAGATTTTTTCTGTCTGTCTGTTTGCTCTGGTTAATCTCCGAAACGGCTGGGCCAATTTGGACGGGACTTTCACTGGTAGATCGCTATTTTTACAAGGAGTAATTCAGGCTACTTTTATTTAAAAAAAAGATTAGGTTCATAAACTTAACTCATGAAATTAACTCTACGTGGGTACCGCGGGGTACAACTAGTTGGAAAAATAGCAAAATAACCCATATCGTGTTTCAATTCTTTTTGTTTTTTTTTTAATAATTTTATCTGAGTGAGAAAATAGGTGTATTTTCTTTATTCTTTCACTTAATTACTCATAACTACAAAGATGCCAGACTCAAGTCGGCTTTCTGTTCCCTTTTTATTTCGCGGCTGTATCCTGTCGCCTAGACTGCTGACTCCCGTACGGTCATTATTGTCTTTTATATCTGTTGTTTCATGCCCTCAGCTAAATTAGCTGCGTTATTTTGGGCCTTTGTTAGCCGAAGTTTGAAATATGAGGTAGATTTTCGTAGTGTGTTGAGCTTGCCTAGTTTTTACTAATTACAGTTTAAATTTACCCTATTTAAGAGCCGTGGTGGCCTTGAGGTTTGAGCAGTCGTCTGTTACGCAAGCGACGCAAGTTCGAATCCCAGCGGGGCCCTGTACCAAAAAGAGTTTATCTAAAAAACTTATGCACAGTGATTTCAGACCACGTGCTTTACCGTGAAGGAAAACATCGTGAGGAAACCTGCATATGTCTGAGAAGTAATTCAATGACGTATGTAAATTGTCTGAGACGGCGATGGACTCACCATCTGTCACCAAGTCACAAGTGCCAACCACTTAATCATCTTCGGTGAAAAGTAAGTGTTGTGATTACAACACCTCTGCCTACCCCTTTGGGGAATACAAGGGTGAGCATATGTATATATGTAATTACCATATTCAATGTGTTTTATTAAATGTACCGACCGAAGAGATAGTTGGAGGCCTAAAACACATTTTATCGATAAATATTACGTTCACAATAACGCGACGAATTGTGAATATGACGCCGTCAAAGGAGTACTTACATTTGTGTTCCGCGCATTACGAGTAAGCTCATGTATTTACTTTCATAAGTATTAACATATACGTGTTTCGTTACGTTTATTTACAGATTAGAGACAGATACTTCCTGAAAACATACTAATGTATGTATCAAACACCATGCAAGTATAAATATGCGATACTTTAATCTCTTACACAATACATCCTTATTTTTCCCGAAGCCGAATTTTTATAGAATATACAGGCGCACGCGTAAATAATCCGGATTTTGCCAGTGATACCAGATTTTTGCTACGCATCGGGGCCGGATTTATCCGAATTTTTTAATGCCTACGTAAATCAGTCGGAATGAAACGTCTCGCGGAGTATTTGTAATTCAAATTACGACACATGAAGCAATCAATGTGGATAAACAAGCGTGGCGTGTACATAGCGTATAACAGATTGAGCAGTCATGTTATTAAGTAGTGTTTACAAGGGACATCTGCTTCACATATTTAGTTCAATATACCTTTCCTTTCTTTATTTAATGGCGATGAGCTTAAGTAAAACTATTCCGCCAATGTCAAGTAATTGTTGAGAAAAATATCTTGTAAATTGTTAAAAATATGTGGGGAACCCATTGGATTCCTCGCTGTCCGGGTTCAAACTTCAATTGTACTTCAATATAATATTATTAGAGCCGTGGTGGCCTTGAGGTTTGAGCAGTCGCCTGCTATGCAAGCGATGCAAGTTCGCCTTCCAGCGAGGCCTGTAGAGTTTGTATAAAAACTCCAATACACTACATACACTTCAATTATCATAATATGAATTTAGCAAATATAAAATGCACGTAACATAAAGGCACGCAGCACATAGAAAAAACTACGCGTAAATGTATTGACTATATTTCAGAAAAAATTAAATTAAATTCATTTATTCAGTTTAGGCCCTAGTGAGGCACTTATGAATGCCGAAGAATTTACCACCGGCTCGGAAACTAGCCTTCTGAGAATTACCGGCAAAAAACTGGCATCATGTACATTTCGTTACATAGTAAACAATGATAATTACAATAAAAATACATAAAGAGAGCCGTGGTGGCCTTGAGGTTTGAGCAGTCGCCTGCTACGCAAGCGACGCAAGTTCGAATCCCAGCGGGGCCTGTACCAATGAGTTTTTCTAAAAAAACTTATGTACAGTGATTTCACACCACGTGCTTTACAGTGAAGGAAAACATCGTGAGGAAACCTGTATATTTCTGAGAAGTAATTCAATGACGTATATAAAGTGTCTGAGACGGCGATGGACTCACCATCTGTCACGATGGCACTTAATCATCTTCGGTGAAAAGTGGGTGTTGTAAAAAACATAAAAAAAATATTTCCTCTATAAAATCTGATTTCCAATAATAGTTTAGAAGAATTCGAATAATTTCAGCGTATCAGGACATTTTCACAGTAGAATTTTACAAAAATATTCATTGTACAAATACGGTATTCATTTGTGCTGCTTCATAATAATTGTAGAGGGAAATAAAGCATTCCGCTGTAAGTTTTTGTTCGAATGCCTTGCCATAGCGAATAGATTGTTTTATTTTGGTTATTTTTAATGCAATGTTTATTCGTGCAATTGTTGATGATGTGAAAGCATTGAGCCTTGAGACCTGAGGATTGTTAAATCGAAATACTTTCTCAATTTCAATTTCAATTTATTGCTTTAAAACATATTCTTAATTTAGCACTTACAGGTACATGTAGTGTAGTGAGCGGTAACACTATAAATTAACAATATGTACCCTGTTGGGCACAGCAATTCTTTGTTTATATCGCATCAAGAACCTTCAAGAACCTTACAAACTTCATGTCTCTAGGCTCAGCGGTTTACTGTGTTGATATTCAGAGTGAGGTTTTGGATTCATTGAATAGATCATAAATCCATGTATGTAAGTTTTCTTATATTTTTGGTGCAAAATTTTATTGTAATAATAGCTCGTGTTCAACGTTCCTTTTATTTTATATAACTCCGTGTGTGTTTGCACTGTTTCACGCAATCTATCTATGGTAGTTTCTTCAGGTAGTCTTCTGGAAGACCTCTGCTACCTCTTTAGATAATACTCTACATAAATAAAATAATTTCTTAAATCGATCTTGAAGTGCCCCCGAAGGGGTCAGCAGAGGTGTGGTAACAATAGCACCCACTTTTCACCGACGATGATTACTAATAATAATATATCCATTATTGCACACCATAATATTGCAAAAATATTTTTATTAAATAATTACAGTATGATTAAAGACCAGCGTGACAGATGGTGAGTCCATCGCCGTTTCAGACACTATACAATCCAGTTCAATTCAAAAACAATATTCAACATAAGACCTTGGGACATTCATTGAACGTATTTTTTCTTACTCTAACAAAGGTTAACTTACAACCGTTTCCATTATATCTCAGACAAATGCAGGTTTCCTCGCGACCAAAAAGCACGTGGAGTGAAATTACAGCACTTAATTTTTAGAAAACTCACTGGTACAGAAAGCTGAGTTTCAAACTTGCACCACGATTCTTCAAAGATACGATTGAACTAGATTCATGATGAAATAACCCAAATAAGCAATGCTGAAACTACAACCAGAGTCAAAGTGTTATAATAACATCGTGCAAGCCGCACGCGAAGGGGCAACTTGTGAACGGCTTGCAACGTTCCGCATTAAACTTGGGCGGGCGGTGTCTAAACTATAATGGAAGAGTAACCATCAATCTGCCGCGACATGTGTTCGATAGTTGCCCGATAGTTGCTCCACTCACCCGGAACATGTCACTGTGCATTAGTTGCATTTATGACTTGGCTTCACTAATATCCTTTGTCTTCTAAGTGGGTTTGAAGCCTGCAAGGGACGTCAAACACGATGTCTATCCAGAGGGCCTGCATCATCGGTTTAAGCAGAGCGCATGAGCTTTGACATTACCTACTTAAACTATCATAGTTAGCCCCCTGTTCTGATAATTTTTCAATTTCCAAACATAATTTCTTCACCAATATTGGCATAGATGTTGTTATCTTTACAAAAGTTAATATAAGCCGATTCTTAGAAACCGTTGTTATGTTATAATGTAGCAATTTCGGAGGGACGCACCGCGAAATCTGCGTGATCGTACAAAACGCTGGCAGGCAAGCAAAGACAAATCGAACTAACAGATGGTACATACTAATGATAAAGATACTGTCTTATACCTATGAGCCATATAACAATCTTTGTTTTGGAATTGTCATTTGCCTTAATCTTGCGAGTGTTGCTAGAAACATGACTGGGACCTTACCATATGCTCTAACTGCCACTATAGTTTGGCTGCGAGGTAATATTAGTCTTATAATGCATTATTTTGCAATGAAGTAGTTATTATTGAATACGAAGTATATATTATATTAATTAACACATGGACCTATATTTGTGGCTCTATAAATTCTTGGTGGGATCGCTTGCTTCTGCATGTTTGTACTGATGTTGTTATGGGCTCTTGGTGAGTTTATGGAGGCTTCCACGAACAGCCAAAATTGTAAGCTTAATATACACGTCATGCACATACATCTGTCTCAATCATTGTCAACATACCTTGACAATAAGAGGCTATGGGCCAAAGCAATCCAAATTTGTAAGGAGCAGCGTTTCTCTAGTCGCTAGCTTAAAACTATTTCCGCTGCATAGGCAGAAGAGACAAGCACCCATTCGGGTCTTCTGATCCTCCAGATTCTGGTCATCCAGAAGCATAATCTGGACTGTGTGAAATAGGTCGAGACAGATGAAGATTTCATACATAAGGACTTGCTTTTCCTTTGTTCTTTCCTCTTTATTTCTGTGTGTACTGTTACATAATTCTTTTTAGTCAGTCAGATTCTCTCACTATCAATTCACTTTTTTATCGTAGCTTAGTTTGAGACTACGTGATATCATGACTACGTCACTGGTTCGTACAATCACAACAATGCAATAAATTAAGATTCAGTTCCCTCTGAGTCGTCTTGATCTATGGCAGAAAATACCGTGGCGCGTTCGCTTGGAACCGTTAGAACGTTTGTCCCGGGTTGATTACACATCGACGCGATTATTTCCAGCCAAGATTCGCCTTTGATATGCCAAAGCTGTCTGATGTATTTACCAACCCTCATTTAAATTCAATGCGTGATAATGAAAAAACCTACTCGTCAAAATTGGTTTTCTATTCGGTATCGTGTTTTCGTAATAAGATTTATGTCTTTGAAAATCAACAGGATGTAGATAGGTGGAGAACGTGCTGTTATGATGTGGTCTTTGGAAGAGGTTTTTGTCAGATATTTTACCTTTGTGTTCCTTTGACAGGCTCTTAAGGGATAGTCTGAAGCGTTTTACAGGTCCCGCCACGAGTTAAGAACGAGTACCTTTAAATGCGCTGTAGTCATTTTATGAGTCTGTCTCTGTCTATATATATGGTGCGAGACGAGTAAAAACATACACAGTACCCGACTATTTTCCGCTGCGCGTTCTTTACTCGTGACGGGACCTCTAGGCCTAGATAAAGTAATATTCTCTCACGCTTATAGAAATGATACAATTTTGTATCGTTTCTATTAGCGTAAGCGTGAGAGAATGTTAATTTGTCTACAGGCCCTGGGGGCCAAGTATGCTAAGCAGCGCGTATTAAGAACTTCTTAGGTTCGACGTTTATTTTTAACGGTACAAAAATGAAACGTGAATACTAAGAAGTTCTTAATACGCTGGGCGTAACCCGATCATGGTCGCTATTTGGGCACGTGTTATGCCTATTAAGTGATTTATGTATTTCAAAACCCACCACCAACAGCACGTTGTTAACTATTATTAAACTAAATAATCACCAAACAAATAATCGACTGAAATTCAGAAACGGACTTTGCAACTGTCTGCAAAGTAAAGCGGAAGTAGGTGGCGTCATCTGCGCCGGCTGCATCGTAGGATTCAAAGCATTCAACGGAATTTAAGTTAATTTAAGTGAACTTTAAACAGCGTAATGTCTTTCCATAATTGCTTGACCTTTAAGTATGGACGTAATTATTTTGTCTCACTTCCATACATTATCGTCAAATGTATATCAAAATACGCATATCTTCATAATAATCTTGATTTTTCAATGGGCACCAAAATTAAAAAAAATGTTTTCTTATGGAGCCATAATTTATTTTATACACTCCCGTGGTAAATTTTTGTGTTTTTTAATAATTTTACTATCGCTCAGAATAAACACAAAAGGTGCGTGTTTTAATTAATGTCGGCATCAAATCGGATTGCATTACTTATTAAGTTAATTCATTTTTTATTCACCAGTAATTTCTGACACCCTCGTCTCCGAAAGAACCCTTTATGGGATTATCTCATATTGAGCCTCCGCTTAACATTTAAAGTTAATTAAACTTTTAAATAAGTTACGAACAAATCCCCTGAGACAATAACTTAATTAAATCGTATAAAGTTAGCACAAAATAAGATTATGTTTATTTTTATGCGAACTTTGTTAAGTTCTTTGATTGTTTTAAAAGGAGTTGAATTTGTAGTTATAACGAGATCTTCAGTTTAAGATTTGGAGGTGCACATCTGGATATTGCCAGTACTTAAGATCTAAAATAGGCTTCTAAGTGAAGTAAGACATTGGCCAATATTCAGCTTTGGCGACTCACCGCAAATATTCCAAAACCGCCAAGGGTCCCAAAGGCTAGGCGTCGGTCCAGTGTACGCACAACACTACACTACAAGCCTTTCAGCTGATGAACTGCACATTCATCCATAGGTCGCAGGATCAGTGTTTCTCCAGGGAGAAAGAGATATCAGAATAGGTAGATAGACGTTCAAGAATTTAGGTGCTCACACGACGACGGCCGCTGGCAGGGAGAAAGTTCGAATGCCAACGTGACAGATGGTTAGTCTATCACCGTCTCTGGCACTATACACCTTGAATTACTACTCGGACGTAAACAGATTCCGCTGGGATTTGAACTTGCGTCGTTTGTGTAGCAGGCAACTGCTCAAACCCACACGGCCACCACGGCTCCACCACCCTGAAGGTGAAGGTACTTCAGATAATACAACATTATTTAAAATTAAAGAATACTTAATCTTACTTCATTCATGATATATTTAATATACATATTTTTCCATTCGGCGTCAAAAATCATAAAAATCGCAAATAAAATATCACCAATAGCAATAAACTTTGGAATTTGATTCGCACAAAACCATTGCACATGATATTTATGTTATTAGTTTCATGTGCTATATCCGTTGTGGCTCAATCCAACCTGCGGATATTTGGTGGTAAGGAGGCAACACCTGGCGAATATCCTTATTCAGTCAGACTGGAACGTAAATGGACCGTGAAAACTACAGCTAATGTTGAATACACGAGAAGTTGCTCTGGCGCAGCGTTGACTACCTGAGTATATGGGCGCTCACAGGCGCATACTGCCACGATGATACAATATAATATATTGCATAGATAGTTAATCGAAAACTGTGACTAACGTCAAACATATCATAAGATATGGCGATATCAGCCATCCGAATTAAGGAACCGTGAATGTGCCCTTCTTTTTCAAACACCCACGCTCCAGATTAGAATTCCCATGTCAAACTCCCATACACGGTATAGGTTTGACAAGATACATGCCGCTGAAGGAATTTCCGAAAATTTGGCTATTAACTACACTTCGCTCATGGGTCACGAGGTCACTGCGGTTGATTTCGGGAAGATGGAAACTTTTTTTACTTTTTTAATGCTAATACAATTTGTCAGTATTGTGAATCCATATACCTAGTAACAAATTAGATGTTTTTTGGATGGCGTACCTACTTTTTATATAGTATGTATATATGTACCAGAAGACCAACCTACCTACATCAAATATTTTCATCATTGTATTTTCATGATGAAATGTACACGATGCCTGGCTGAGTTTCGTGTTGTCGGTTCTTCTCAGAAAGCTAGTTTTCGAAACGTAAAATTTTCTTTCATGGGCATTTGATGGTTTGAACTTTCGAATGGGAAACCCGTGCCTTACGGGCGACACTCGCTTTCACCAGCCTTGGACACAGATCGTGTATTGTAACTCTTCTGTCTTCTGTCCCTTCAAGAGGAATTGTAGAATATCTTATTTGGCACTTGCTCAATTAAGAATTTAATTAATTTCCTCGCACCAAAATATTCCATTAAATTAAGGAATGCTTGCACTCCGCTTATTCAGCATTCGCAAGTTAAGTTCAGATTAAATTTCAATGTAACTACATGCAAAATTTTGATGCATTTGTTAAGCAAAACTTCTGTACTTAGCATGTAAAATACTTCTGATGACAATGATGCTGAAAATCTTTAAAATTATAAAATCGATTCCTATACATTAATACAGAAAAAAAAATGTCTAAAGATAAATGAAGTGTCTGTTTTACTGTACAGAATTTACAGCTGTTCACTCCATGAATATGTAAGTTTATAGGGTACTGACATTAAAACCAAATCCAAAAAAAAATATCTTCTTAAAAAGGGTAAATAAAAATACGAAGGCGAATGACTTTGGATACACTGCCCAACAGATGTCGTAAGGCGGCCTCCTATACCGCAAAGACAAGAGAAGGAAAAATCGACGCATGAGTAGGATTACGAGTAGCTCAATTGAAAAAGCAACTGCACGGTTTGCAGAGGTCGTGAGTTCGAATCCCGCCTCGTGTTGGTATTTTTCTTTACCCTTTTTAAGAATTTAGAATTCAAACGCGTATGTCATGGAAAAAACTAATATTTAAAAAAAATATCTGTCTTTCTGTCTGTATATTTGTTATAAAATTGTGATGTAATGATCTATGTTACTTACTTGTAACATTAGCAATCTGCCAGTGAAAGACCTGTTAAAATCAGTTCAGCCGTTTCGTAGATTAACCGACAGAGAAAAAAATATTAAATTGGTTATTTTATGTGAGTACCGACTATATGCATTTTATGAAAAGGGGTCGATTTGAAATCACAAACAGAATCTTCATTTTTATTTATCTGTATAGATTTAATTATGTATTTATTTATATACTATCTATGTCTGTACCTCATCGCTATAAAACGAACACATGAGTGGTCGTTTTATAGCGATAAGCTTTGTTCCCATACTATTTATACCTAGTTTTAACTTAAACCAAACAGTATGAAATATTCTGAGCAAACTACGAAAAATATTAACAAGTTTAAAAATTAGCACACTTTTAAAAAACGCCCGAGCGTTGCTCCTCAGATAACACAATGCACTTGAATATTGTCTTGTCCAACGCTTCACAAAACTCCTTTACTTAATAAGACATTTACACCAAGCTACGTAATAATCAAGTACCTACATTCAAATGCTTTGTTCTAATATGAAAGATGCAAATGAAGTTGCTTGCTCAATACGGACGTATCTAACAGATGCATCAATCCACTAAAAATAATATTGAGTGATGAAAGAGTGGACAGTCCTTTGACATTTGCCCAAAAACAGAATACGGGACACTCATGTTTGTTTATGGTATACTAGCTGTGCCCCACGGTGTCACATAGACTTTTATTCGTGACTTTATTTCGAAGAGCGTTTATCCGCGTAGTATCAGCTATCTGTCAGTCAAATTCTCGTCGTAAAATCTGTCAATATGTTTCAGAGATTTTGCTAGGTCAGATAGACAATCAGACAGACAGGTTCTCTGTTATTATTTTTTCTTTTGTTATATAAATATAAGTACCGTATATGAATGAGTGATATGGTGAAGGAAAACATCGCGAGAAAAACTGCTATGTCTGAGAAGTAATTCAAAGACAGTATAGAAATATGTATAGTGCCTGAAATGGCGATAGACTCACCATCTGTCAATTTGGCACTTAATCATCTTCGATAAAAAGTGGCTGATGTTATTACAACACCTCTACACACCCCTTCGGGGAATACAGGTGTGAGCATACGTATGTAAGTATGTATGTTAGTATTTTTTTGTGAAAACATGTTAATTTGGAATTACAAACAGACACTTCAGTTTATTTATCTGTATAGATGTAGATGAGTGAATATGCGCGTACTGAAAGCGAGTTTCTAAAACCCATTGCATCCATCTCTATTAGCATTCTGGCGATTCTGGAACGAACACAATATGACATGTCCCACTACGAATAGTGGGAAAATGTATAGGATAAGTTCGTTTAACTAGTAACTTTAGTTTGTTAAGAGAAGTTTTTCAATCGTTACCAGAATCATTATCTTCCCGACCTTATTTTTTTTTTTTTTTTATTTTTTTTTATTTATTTAGGTTCACCAACAATTTGTTACATTAATACATACAATTATTGCATCTCAAGCTCATAAACTAAATGTACAAATTACTTATAGGTAAACACAGCTTGCTTAAAATGAATAGTGTACATCTTGAAAGAAAACTAGTATATGTTTGAGTGGAATTCTGTGTGTGTGTGTGTTTGTGAGCGCGTGTGTGTGTGTGTGTTTGTATGCGTGGGTGCGTGTGTGTGTGTGCGTGAGTGTGTGTATTTGCTATTGCGCTATCTTGTGAATGTGTGTATGTATGAATTTGTTTTTAAGTATTGTTATGAAGTGTGGCTTATTCTATCTAACTTCGATTCGAGGTGGGTGCGAATATTTTTATAAAACATTTTTGGGGAGTCAAAATGGATATCAGAAACATCACTACACTCATTTAGCAACCTGCTGAGACGTGAAACAGGCGAATTAGCACCAAGTATTGTTCTACGCAACGGAGGATTGAGAGGTGTTATTTGTTTACGGGGTATTCTGTTGGGCACTCGGAAATTGAATTGGGATAATAACTGGGGGCAGTCAATTTGGTTTCGGAGAACCTTGAATAAAAATAAAGTATCGATTAGATCCCTCCTCTTAGATAGCGAAAGCATTCTGAAGTGCCGTAACCTATCGGTATAAGATAAGATTTCCTTTGCCTTCCCCACGGAGTAAGTAAGGTGCCAGAGAAAGCGCTTTTGCACCCTTTCCAGACGTAGTGTATGTGTTGCGTAATGCGGACGCCAAACAGTGCTGCAATACTCTAGAGTGCTTCGTACAAGGCTATTGTATAAAATAATCTTCGTCATTGGATAGCGAAATGTTTCGGTATTTCTAATAACGAATCCTAACATTTTGGAAGCTCTTTTAACTGTGTGATCGATATGCGGAATAAAAGTAAGTTTTTTATCAAAAACGACACCTAGATCTCTGATCACCTCCAACTCCTTGATAATGTTCTTTTCTATGTGGTAATTTGACACCACAGGGCTATGATTTCTTGAAAACCTGACAAAGGAGCATTTCTTATGGTTAAGTTCCATACCATTCATTTTACACCAATGTACAAGCCTGTCCAAATCTTCTTGAAGCATCACTTGATCCTCCAACGTATTTATTATTCTGCCAAATTTAAGGTCATCCGCATAAATGAATGATTCAGTGAATTTAAAACATGATGTTATGTCGTTTATAAAAGTGATAAATAGAATGGGGCCTAAATGTGAGCCTTGGGGCACGCCAGATGTTATTTTGTATGACTCTGATTGGTATCCATTTACAACAACATAGAAATCCCGGCCCAATAAGTATGATTTGAGCCAATCCAGCAAGGCGCCAGATACGCCATAATGTGATAGTTTATGACCTAAAATGCTATGAGGGACTCTGTCAAATGCCTTGGCAAAATCTGTGTAAATTACATCATATTGTTTACTGGCATCTATGGCGCTCATTAAAGTTTCTGAAAAAGTCACTAGGTTAGTAGCTGTAGATCGAGACTTAACAAAGCCATGCTGATTATTACTAAAGAAGGGTTGCAGGTGATTTCTTAGTAACTGGCATATGAGAGACTCAAAGACTTTAGCAAAAACTGAAAGGATGGAAATCGGTCTATAATTAGAAAATGTATTTTTGTCTTCTGATTTATAGATAGGGACAACTTTTGCAACTTTCCACATTTTCGGAAAAACACCCAAGGACAGAGATTTATTATAAATTAACAATAGTGGGGCGACCAAAGATGATGCGCAAGATGTTATGAAAATTGGTGGTATGCCATCGGGACCTGCTCCCTTATTGCAGTTTAGAGTTTGTAGCTTTTTTAACAAGGTATCGTACTCTATTCTCGCACTCGTCCAGCAATGACTACTAGCCCATAAGACGCTATCATTCACATGACATTGATTAATGTCTTGTCCGGCATCCGTAGTATAGACAGAGGAAAAATATTTAGCAAAATGTTCGCAAATTTTTGAACCGTCGGATGTGGTAATCACTCCATCAGTCATGGACTCAGGGAAAGCACTTCGTCCTCCACGTTTGGTCTTTATATGAGCCCAAAATAGCTTAGGATTATTTTTTATTTGCTGTTCTGTTTTTTGTGTAAATGCGTTATAGCACGTTGTTGCAATTTGCTCACATCGTTTGCTAAGTAAATTTAATTCAAATTTATCTCTAGGATTACCATATTTCTTGAACCTTATTCTGATTTTATTTTTTTCTGATAGTAACTTAATTAGATTTAAACTGAACCAGGCAGGATATTTTTTATTTTTTAGTTTTACTTTCGGCACATGATCATTAATTATTGACTCTAAAATGTCATAAAATGCTTTGACCATATTATCTACATCAAGTCTACTAAATATATCTGTCCATTTGATGTCCCCTAAACGCTTGTTTATAGTTCGATAGTCGGCTTTATAAAAATTATTTTTAAAAATTACTGGGTTATACGGGAGGCTGGAGTTGATAATTTTAGGTAAAGTTACCTCTAGGGGTGGGTGTATCTGTTCAGTGTTAGTTAAGGAACTGATAGCATGAGTGACTTTACACGAATGTAGTGTAGTGAGAACAAGATCAAGTATGCGTCCAGTGTTTGTTACAGTATTGCGCTGATACAGCTTGTTAACAAGAATAAAATCAAACATAGCCATACTTGTGTATGGTAACGTGTTGCTGTTAATATTGTTGTTAAAATCAGTCCAATTAATGCTGCCTAAGTTAAAATCACCCAAGATGCACACTTTTGAATTTGTCTGTTCAAAAACGGAGTTACAATTACCTAAGAAATAGTCTAGTATATTACGACTAACAGGCGGTGGTAGGTAAACCGCACAAAGCGTTATTCCATTGACAAAACCTGGGGCACTAATTTGGACCCATACATCTTCACAGAGACTGTCCCAACTAACTTTACGAATCGGTTTTAGCTTTTTAGAAATTGCGATCAAAACTCCTCCTCCTTCTTTACCACTTTGGAACGTAGTGTTTTCCCTATCTCTTCTGAAAACTTCATACCTGTCATCAAATAATTCTTCGCTCAATACTGAGTTGTTTAACCAGGTTTCTACTAACATTATGATATCATAATTATTACACAAAACATTATTTATAAATGAATTAGTTTTACTGCGCAAACCTCGACAATTTTGGAAATACATTTTTAAATCGGCGAATTCTAAAAAATTACAGATTAAATCTTGCACGACTAAAAAGAACTAAAAAATGAATTACATAACATGATGAACGGTATCCATGTTCTTAATAAGTATAAAGGCCGAATCATCACTTTTCCTCACGTAAATTTTACCGGCCCTTATCCAAACATATTTGTATCCTTTTTCCTTGGCTTTTATTCTTGCTGCGGCATGAAGCGCTTTATTGGACGGTGACAAATGCTCGACTACGTATATTGGAGACTTTGCGCCACCAAAACCAAGATGTGAGCTATTCAGCTTATCTGATGGATTGGCCTTATTATATTTAGCAACGGACGCAAGATATTCATCGCGAAATTTAGGTGAGGATAGCTGTACAACTATAGAGCGAGGGCGCATGCTGTCAGGGCTAACCTTTGCAGCACGGGTGCATCTCATGATTGTGCTTTCGTCCAGTTTGCAACTTATTACAGAACCAATCTGCATAATTATACTCTTAAGATTTTCGTTTTTATTTTCTGGCACACATTGCACCTCAATATTATTAGAACGTAATTGTTGTTCTAATGAGTTTAATCTCGGTTCGCTTCCATTTATTCGCACCTTGAGCTCACCCATACTTGTTTTTAAGGCAGCATTTTCCTTATGCAATTCTTCTATAGACGCTTTTGCAACTGATTGTTCTTTTTCTATATCATCGAATCGCTTGCTCATAAAAGTTATGGCTTCATTTATCTCATTCATTTCTTTTCTCAGTGGCTCCAGTTGCCTATTGATGACTCCTGTTAAGTTTACACTAAGTTTTTCAAACATGTCACTAAATTATCCTATGTATTGTTGGGGTCGGCACTTGATTTAACCCGATGTGGCTGATCACCTGATTTAATGAGAAACTTTAATTAAAATTAACTCATATGGCAGTCCTATCTGAGTTAAATCAGTTGTCAGACTACCTTAGGCCATAATAAAATAATTAAATGTATAGATATTCGATTTATATAAACTTGAGAGTCATAAGATTGGAGTAATATATTCATACGCTCACGACAGGTGGAGGATAAACTTCAAAATTCCAAATATCTTTATTTGATTAGACTTCTTACAAAGTACTTTCAAATTCTCAGAAGGACACAAAATACATTATACATGATTATAAATGTTACCACCGCGTTCGGAAGGTAGCTTTTGTTGAGAAGAACCCGGCAACTCAACAATTACTCTTTTAAAAAAAATATATTATACAATGGTTTTGGTTACAGTATGTATATCTCATGAATATAAGCCCATGGACACAGTTCAAATGCTCAATTGTCAAAAATAATAACAACACCCACTTTTCTTCGAAGATGATTAAGTGCCAACGTGACAGATGGTGAGTCTATCGTCGCCGTCTCGGACACTATATACGTACGTCATTGAATTACTTCTCAAACATAAACAGTTTCCTCACGATGTTTTCTTTTACCGTGAAGAACGTGGTGTGAAATCACATGAAATCACACACAATGAGCAGTAATAAAACTGTATAATGAAATGCAAGGCTCACGACAAAAATAATATTCCCAACCAGCGACGTATTTTTAAAACTTTATCAGTCTCTCCGGCTTTGCAATTTTAATAATATTAATGTCACTGAATAAATATTTTTATCTCTTTCATTTCAGTGTAACGTGAAAAGGACAAGTGGATGTTTTTCATTGAACATCCAAGCGGGATTCGGTTGAACCAATCCACAATCCCGGATTAAAGTTTGTATCTTGCAAAAGCCCGATTCCCGTAAAATAATCAATTAAAACGACGAGCAAATTGAAGATCGACCGAAAAGGTCTGAAAAGGTTTGATGATATTTAAAATGTCTAATATCATGCCGTTGTGGCCTTCTAAAAATAATCTTTATACAGTGATTTCGTACCACGTGCTTGACGTTGAAGGAAATCATCGTGAGGAAACCTGCATATTTCTGAGAAGTAATTCAAGGACGCATGTGCCTGTGGCGGCGATAGACTCACCATCTGCTACGTTGGCACTTTATTCGGTGAAAAGTGGGTGTTGTTATTACAACACCTCTGCCTACCCCTTTTGGGAATGCAAGCGTGAGCATATGTATGTCTAATATAATTGAGCTCAATAGAACTTCCACTCATAGGATCGAAACAAAACTGTTTCTAGTCTACTTCTAGTCATCAAGATTTTCTTACATATTAAAGAAACTTTCGTCCGCCGATTACAATACGATTTCACAAACTAATTTCACACATTTAAAAAAACACCCTCTCAGTTTATACCCACACCTTGCCAGGAATAAAGCGTCTAAATGTTTTGTCTCTGACTCTCACCAGCGGCTTAGGCTATGCATTGATATATATACGTCAGCCAGTCAGTCAGTCACCTGGTCTAACAGTCAGGGATTTGTTACAAGGATTCGCTTATCGTCGATTACCTTCACGCCGAGTCGCTTTACGCCGAGTCGCTTCAAGCCGAGTCGCGTTACGTCGAGTCGCGTTACGTCAAGTCTTGCTATGTCGAGCCAAAAGCAATTGCCGGCTACTTCATATCGAGCGAGTGCGTACAGATGTGAGGACTATTGTTAAAATGTATTTTATTAAATTAAATTGTATTTGGTTTACATACGTACTTACTTACCAAACAACAATTTGAGTTGCGGTACTAGGACAACATGGCTGCGTAGGAGATTAATGAACTTCTTAGTATAGATACGGTAACGTTGTCAACGAACAAGTTGCTTCGATGTCGTTACGGATACCATTGCATGAATCGAGCTACCGTCCTGATTCCGTGTTGAACTGAACAAACAACCGATGGAAATAAACGTGCAAATAATGCAAGTTGTCATTTCTGGTATGTTTTCAAAAGCTGCGAAAACAAGCGATAGAGTTATTTAGTTGAGGAATTTCCTAGTATTTTTCAGACAAATGTATTATGGAATGATGCCATGAGCTTTCAGCCATCATCTGTTACTGACCCCTCGAAAAATAAACTTGTAATTTTTTTCCATTTCCTATATATGATTGTTATTCATATGGGTCTACGGCTTCAAATAAATAGTTTTTATTTGAAGACTGGATCATAAAGTCGATATTAGGTTAATTAGTTAGCGAAGACCACTTTGAGTACCGTCGCAGACGTACCAGCATAGAGGCCCTTTTTTTTTTTTTTTTTTTTTTTTTTTCGTGGGAAATCCGTCATGGATACGCCAAGCGCCGCGGGGGCAGCGGAAGGGTTATGCCGGACTCATACCGGCTAAAACCCACGGGTGTTCCTCCTCGTCGCTTTTACAGGGGGGGCGTGCGATCGCGTTAGCAAGCTTGCGTTGCCCCCCCTAACGATTGGCCGTTGGGCCTCTCCTATGGCCCGGGTTGTACCCGGCTTACTCTCTGGGAGGGCGCGTCGAAACACGAACGCGCCCTTCAATCGCGAGGGCCTTGCGTCGGCGCCGAGACCCCCGTCCCGACGCCCGCGGCCCTCTTAAGGAGGCATCTGCCGCACCTCGGCACGCCTCCTGCGACCGGTCCTCCGGCGGCGGATTGGGTCTGCCAGGGGGTCATTCTCCCGACCCCGCTCCGCTGCCTCTTTCTGTGACATGACGTCGTCACAGAAGGACACGGCCGCCTCCCACGTCCGGGGGCTGCCGACCATGGCCTGAACCAGCGTCGGTAGCGAGAGGTCCGGTCCGGTATGTGCGACGAGGGCACCGCGTTGCACCGTCCAAGCTGGACAGTACTCCAGCGTGTGCTGGGCGGTGTCCAAGTCGCAGCCGCACTCGTGGCACATTGGGGTCGCCTCCCTCTGCGCCACCCCGTGCAGGTACTTGCCGAAACAACCGTGTCCGGACAGTACCTGCACGAGGCGATAGGTTAGCGACCCGTGCCGTCGCCTTATCCACTCCTTAAGGACCGGACGAATGGCCTCAATGGTCAGTCGTCCGGCCTCCGGCTCCGCGAGCCGCTCCTGCCACTTGGACAGTGCGTGTTCCTGCGCGTTTCGCCGCACGCGCCTCAATTCTTCGGGCGCGGCGGCTCCGCCGTCTTCTCGGGCCTCAGCGTTCCACCGGTAAACAGCAGCGAGCACCTCGGCCTCCAGGTCCCAGGGTGGGGTTCCCGCCAATACACATGCCGCACCATGTGAAATAGTGCGGTATCCTCGGATCACCCTGGTCGCCATGACTCGCTGCGGTCTCCGCAGCAGTGTCTTATTGCGGGCGCTCAGGGCTTCCGCCCACACAGGCGCGCCGTACAGGGCCATTGACCGCACCACCCCGGTGTATAAACGACGGCAACACGCACTCGGTCAGCATAGAGGCCCTACCGTAAGCTCGTCTTAATCTCTTTTTACAATATTTTCTCACTTTGAAACTTACGTTGCTTGCGTAGCAGTCAAAATCAATACACTTTACGGTTCACGATGAAAATTAATAGCACTATAGAAATAAAGTTCATATTTGCGCACCTTTTGTGGCAGCCACACCTTGGTCGCCATAATCAACATTGACACGAAGTCGGACAAACAACATAAAATGCGGAATACAAGGATTTACGGGACAATGACATGGGAACGACATTCCGCAAGCTTGTACTCCTGTTGCCGAGGAAATTATTTTAAAAAAAAAAAATCTCTTCTGGATTTTGAGCTTATATTTCAGTACTGATAATACATTTGCATTATAAAGTAATTACACACAGCTTATTTATGTGATGAATCAATTGACCACTAAATAAATAAAGTTGCCATAACATTTAAATAAATAAAATATTTGGTTTCACCCGCACAGACTTAATTTCATGAGCCTATTTATTTTAAATAAAATTGAAATGTTAAATGAAAAGTAGCCTAAGTTACTCCTTGTAACATCCGTTATCTGCCAGGGAATTTCCTGTTAAAATCGAACCAGCCGCTTTAGAGATTAGCCGAAACCAGTAGTACAGTAATATTTAAAAATAGTTTACATATGAAAGTCGCAATATAAATGGTAATAATATATAATGGTATACAAGGTAATATTTCAAATATGGTCTGGAGCTGACATTTTCGTAACCTACCCGTAAAATACCCGATTACAAACATGAATTTCACCTTTTAAAATAGGCTTTAAGGATGGACATACTAAGCCGATAAAAATATAGGTATCTAGTACAACGCATGTAAAGCTTCTGAAACATTTGCAAATATTTATATGAACACAAATTGTGAGTAAACACACAAAAAACTAATCAATACTAATATTATAAAGAGGAAAGGTTTGTATGTATGTTTGTAAGCAATTGGCTCAAGAAGTACTAGACCGATATTAAAAATTCTTTCACTATTTTATTGCTACATAATCACTGATTAATATAGGCTCTATTTTATCCCCGTAATCCTACGGGAACGAGAACTACGCGGATGAAAAAGCGTGACGTCCGCTAGTGGTTTATATTTTTCTCGGTGACTTTTAAGTATTTTTATTGTGGTCGACGGATCCTGTGAGTTAAAGTTACTGCGAACATTTGTCTCCGTCAAAAGTTGTTCCACTTGTTTCGCATCCCAGTGAAAGGTGATTTTGAAATAGATGTAGACAACACGCTTAAGGAATACGACAAATAATTTATTTGATTTTAAAAACTTTAATATCTAAATAAGTTTTAGTTCGGCTAAATTGATTTTAATATATCAACTGTAGAGGTAAGATTGCTGTTTTCATTCACGACAATATTTTCATTATAATAAATAAAATAAATAAATATGCTAAAGCCATATTTCGAGGAGTTAAGCAGAGGTGATTTCACCGAATATGATTAACTGCGAACATGACAGAGGGTGAGTCCATCGCCGTCTCAGACACTATACATATGTCTCTGAACTCTTAAAATATGCAGGTGACGTAACAATGTTTTCCTTCACCGTAAAGCACGTGGAATGAAATTACTGTACTTAAGTTTTTACGAAAACTCATTGGTGCAGACCGCTGGCATTCGAACTTTCGTTGCTTGCGTAGCGACGACTGCCAGAACCTCACGGCTACCTCGGTCGATGTCCCGACTAAAGCTGATAAAAAGCAATAAAAATTGTTCTGTTTGACAATATATACATATTTTATTGTTTATCAACAGTACATGGCTCTGCAAACCAGCACACTGTACATCGTAATCACACTTAACCCTAACGCTGCTATAGTTTTATTTGTCGTAAACATTTTTACAGCCAGGATCCGACGGTCCTTGCCGGACCTATAGCCAATTGCCAATAAACCCTTTCAGCTCAACAAGGATTTCAATGAAGACCCAACATTGCGTCTTAGAACAACACAAGCCCGGATTTCCCATTATCTAGCCGTCATAGCACAAATCATCACCATTTGATGTACGCGAAGCTATCCGGGATCGCTGACAAATTCTACGGAGCAATTCTCGGCAAGTATAATAAAGTTCGCCCAATTCGAGTGCCTGTCGAGCCATCGATGTGCGATATCTCTAATAACCAACAATCCTCTGGGACTCGGATGTTTTGCCCACCTGTTATTGCGAAGGGGACACAAACACGTCAACGCGAGGGTGACGTGACAAATAGTAATGGTGTTATTACAAATGTATCGCAATATTAGATTACGTAATGTCCGTTAATCACAGTGGTGCCCTCGCACAATGTGCTATTTTGTTTATTACATTTCGTTTTTGATTTATCATTTCGAAGGGTGGTTTTTACGTCCAAGCAGAATATTACATTTTTTTCTAATAAATTGCGTTCACTCAATTCAGTTCACGGTATGGTTGAGATTAAAATGAATAAATACTGTATTTATGTGGCGGGGAAGTCATTATTTGCGACCTGAGCTACCATTGATGTGATTGTGAATTCTAAATTAATATTTTTTATTTATTATCGAGTCATTTTGATTTTCTTCCCTTGACAATAAAAAATATTTCTTTGTGTCACAGCGGATACATTTTCTACATCTATACATGTATAAAGATAAATACAATTTAAGTGTCTGTTTGTCATTCCAAATAATTAACTTTTCACTAATTATATTTGAAAGTATGCACTATTTCTTCCTGCTAATCTCCGAAATGGCTTGACCGATTTTAACGGGACTTTCACTGGTAGATAGCTAAAGTTACAAGGCGTAACTTAAGATACTTTTATTAAGAAAACATAAGGGGTTCCACGGAGCACAGCTAGTAATTAATATTTTTGTAAAGAAATGGAAAACCACTTATCCCATTTCCAGTCTTGCTCGACCTAGACGTTTATATATCTGCAGTCAATACACCACATCCGCCGATCGCTACGTACAACGTGGCCAAATCACCACAGGGGGTTTAAAACTATAAACTAGCGCTAAGTAATATTTCTAAAACGTAATACTCTTGGGTGAGTAGGGGCATAAAGCCGTAAGTGCGGTGGTCCGTACCACGGATGCCATTTATTTCGGTACACTGGCCACATTAGTTGATTGGTGAGATTAAGAGCGGGTCAGGGGGATCCCAGACCGTAGAACATACACGTATAATATCGATATCCGATGGAGGGTTAACAATAACAGGGGTGTTTATTTCAACGCCATCAATGTTTTTTGATTAGTTTGGAGTTTCTGTAAATTATATCGTGTGGTTAGTGATCGTGTAGAATTGGTTAAGTAAATGGGATATAAAAAAAAACTGACGGTTACTTATGAAATTTTATTAAAGTTATAATATTCTGACATTATAACACAGCACCATCTAGTCCCAAGCTAAGTAAAGTATATAATATATTATACTATAGGTACCAGAGAACAGACCAAATAATTATCTAGTTTCTATTAGCAAATATCATATAAACCGCTTGCCTTGACGCGGTAAAATTGAACCCGCGACACTTAATACTACTTTTCTATCTTTAAGTCTACATACATATGCTCACGCCTGTATTCCCCGAAGGGGTAGGCAGAGGTGTTGTGATAACAACTACTATTCACCGAATTTGATTAAGTGCCAACGTGACAGATGGTGAGTCTATCGCCGTCTCAGGCACTATACATACGTCTTTGAATTACTTCTCAGAAATATGCAGGTTTCCTCACGATGTTTTCCTTCACCGAAAAGCACGTGGTGTGAAATCACTGTATATAAGCTTTTTAGAAAAACTCATTGGTACAGGCCCCGCTGGGATTCGAACTTGCGTCGTTTGCGTAGCTGGCGACTGCTAAAACCCCGAGGCCACCACGGCCACATCTTTAAGCCTGTCTCTATATATAACAGTACCTAGTTGACCGACCTGTACTCGGTTTTTTTTTTCACACAAAATAAAGAACTTGACATTTAGCATGTGGCAATCGGTGGTCTCTGCCTACCCCCATGGGATACAGACGTGAATATATGTACGTATGTTGAAAAAAAAATACCGAATCGGTAACGATTTGGTCTCGAAACGGGGTACTCGAGTTTCGTTATCGCACCGTAGGCTGGAAGTCTCACGTCCGAGCTATCATAACTTGACAGATGTCGGCGAAATTTACTTTCGTATTGTAATGGTATTTTTCATTGCCTGAAAACATGGACTAAACTATGTTTTCTGAAAATGAAACTTCACCCCTGAAACCCCCTACACACAAAATTTCACGAAAATCGTTGGAGCCGTTTCCAAGATTCAGATACAAGAGTTGATCGCTTAAAAGTATAAGATAAGAATATGTAATCTTGACAAGCTGAATAGTTTGTTTAATTGAACGCGCTAATCTCAGTAACTGCTAATAAGATTTGCTAATTATTTCAGTATTAGATAGCCTATTTATCGAGGAAGCCTCAGAACAATCATGGGTTAAAGTTAGCGTAATCTAGGGAAGTAAAACTATAATAAACGGGCAGAGCAAATTAATTTGTTGTAACCTAAATAATTTTCTGCAACAATCAAAAATAATATGTAATTCCCCGAAGAAAACTAATACTCATCGGCGAAGTCCTAACAATAACTAGTTAAAGTGTTACCAAAACAAAAACCCATTTATATGAACGGCCTGTATTACTCACGGGTATAATTGAGTTGCGCAAATCTCGTTTATTTAACGCACCGTGATAAACAAACAAGACAAGTGTACAACAGTATTTAGCTCAATAAACGGCATATATATTTGTGCAAATCATACGCATGAACTGGAAACTGTGGGTATATATATTTTTTTAAATCATCAATTTCACGTAAAAACCTGTCAAGCAAACTTTAAATATTGATTTTAACCTACTTTAAAAAAAAGGAGGTTAACAATTCGACGCATGTTCGAATCCCAGCGGGGCCTGTCACAATGAGTTTTTCTAAAAAACTTATGTACAGTGATTTCAAACCACGTGCTTTACGGTGAAGGAAAACATCGTGAGGAAACCTGCTTATGTCGGAGAAGTAATTCAATGACTCACCATCTGTCACGTTGGCACTTAACCATCTTCGGTGAAAAGGGGGTGTTGTGATTACAACACCTCTGCCTTACCCTTCGGGGAATACAGGCGTGAGCATATGCATATCGGTTTAACATTGACAAATTTTCATACAAACTTTCATCCCCTATTTTATCCCCTTAAGGGTAGAATTAATCAAAATCCTTTTATAGCTTATGCCTACGTCAAAACATCTACCTGCATGCCAAATTTCAGCCCGATCCGTCCAGTGGTTTGGGCTGTGCGTTGATAGATCACTATGTCAGTCAGTCACCTTTGAGTTATGTATATTTAGATACAAATATAAATTCGGTTGTTGAATAACATGTCTGCCTACTCCCTCGGGAACACAAATATATACCATTTTTTTTTGAGAGCTAAAAGGCATTTCATCAGAGTTAAGTTAATCAAAAGTTGGCGCGGGAGTCGATCGTCCCGAACTAATGGAGAGTTATGGCAACTTGTTATATTGTTTGGTAACTGTGATTTTCACTTCCTTTCCAATTAACTAGTTATGTTATTTAGTTTTCTATGTATGGTTTAATCTGGAATAGCGGAACACAGCTAGTTGTTTATAATATTTACCAGCTATGCCTCGCGGTTTCACCCGCGTTGACTTATTTCTAAAGGAGGCCCGCGTATGCTACTATTTGTAACATTAGCTATCTGCCAGTGAAATTCCCGTAGAAATCGGTCTATTTCGGTTAATTTGTTCTTCTATGTCAGTACCGCATATACTTTTATATGCATTTAGTCAAAAGCTGTTATTTTGGAATTGCAAACAGACACATAAATTTTATTTATCTGTATATATACATCATATATTGTTTATATCCAGAGCAGAGTATAAATGTCGTCACGAGATAAGAGCGTGAACTTTCAATGCACAGTAATCATCTATACACATTTACATCCATACATATACACAAAATTTAAGAGTTTGTTTGTAATTTTAATTTAAAAAGTTTTCAATAAATGCACTATACAATACTGACTTTAAGAAGCATTTTTTTTCTTTGTTTGTTTGTCTGTTCGTTCCGGCTAATCACCCAAAACGTCTGGAACGATTTTAACGACTTTCACTGGCAGATAGCTTACAAGGAGTAATTTAAGCTACTTTTATTTAAAATTATTGGGTTCAATGGGTCGCCCATTAAATTAACTTTATGCGGGTAGAACCGGAAAAACCCATGGCGTCTACACATTGTTATCTCATCGCAAAGAGGATTTCATTCATACGAAATGCTTGGCAAGTAAGCGCATCGCTTCATTAGAACTACGTCAGAATGCAACCCACGCTCCCTCAGCTTAATTCCGTTAACTATTTTTGTGTCCGAGAGCGAAACGAAATTTCCACAAGTGCCGTCCTAATTCTCCCTTCCCGTTTTATACTTACTTCATTTGCCGCTAACTTTTGTATAATAAAGCTTCGTACGTGATTTTTTTCAACAATTTTAAGTTACACCCAGTGTCTGTATATCACAGATTTATTGTACTTGCGTCGTCGTGTGAGCTCGCGTTATTTTACACAGTAATATACGTTCATTTTAATGCTATTTACTGAGTGTTGTTGGTGAAACACTAGTTCGGTGGGATTTGTATCACCGTATTTTGGTATTTAAATTGTTACTGGTCCTCAAATTACAGAAAATTAAAATAAAAAAATATGTTCACGACGTCCCAGAAGAGTCCTTCTTTTGGGATGGCGTGAGCAGAAAGGATAATCAGAGTTGTTGTAATAACAATACCAACATTTCACCGATAATGAGTAAGTGAAACATAAATATAAAAATATATAGTATTTATCGTGCGTCGAATCCCAGCGGGGCCTGTAACAATGAGGTTTTCTAAAAAAACTTATGTGCAGTGATTTTACACCACGTGCTTTACGGTGAAGGAAAACATCGTGAGGAAACCTGCATATTTCTAAGAAGTTATTCAAAGACGTATGTATAGTGCCTGAGACCGCGATAGACTCACCATCTGCCACGTTGGCACTTAATCATCTTCGGTGAAAAGTGGGTGTTGTGATTACAACACCTCTGCCTACGCCTTCGGGGAATACAGGCGTGAGCATATGTAAATATGTAGTAATTTCGGTTATCTGCAAATGAGTCTCGTTGAAAAATAATCCAGCCGCTTCAGAGATTAAAAAACAGGCAGACATACAAACAGAGAAATCTTTGTAATATTATTGTTTTTATTTTAGTTCCCGAATATATTTTATGAAAAACAGTAAATTTGGAATTCTATCGTAGCATAACTAAAATGCCATTATACAACATCTGGTCGATTTTTAACTTTTAATGATATTATAATGGGAAGAAATACTATGGATTTGTGTTTCCTAACGTTCAATACCTTGAATAGTTTTGGAAATAATTCAAGTACTTACCTCGAAGTCTCAAATAGGTTTTGTTTAAATTTTTTACTGCAGTTTTTGTACGTTATTCAATTAAACAGTTTTGGTAGATATCAGAATTATAGATAAATCGGAATTACAAGCAGACAGTTAAATTTTATTTGTCTGTATAGATTTTTCATTAAGAACTTTGAGCATCGCAGGCGTCGCGATTACTGCAATAATCTAAACATGGGCGCTACAGTGTAATGTTGTTAAACAGGGAGCCAGCGGCGCAGCCGGCTTCACTCGTAAATTACTGGATTATCGCTGTTGCCGCCATTGTCGTTTACAGATCTTTTACGTGTAAAACGGCATTGATCTATGTTTAAATGTCAGCTCAAAGGATTCGTAGATTACTGTGAAAAACCCTCGGAAAATAGGTACTTACCAACAAAAATCTTTAGTCAATTTGCATACGACTGTATTCTCCGAAGGGGTAGGTATAGTTGTTGTAATAACAACACACACTTTTCACCGAAGATGATTATGCCAACGTGACAATTGGTCATCCTATCGACGTCGCCGGCACTGTACATATACGTCTTTGAATTACTTCTCAGACATATGCAGGTTTCCTCATGATGTTTTCCTTCACCGTAAAGCACGTGGTGTGAAATCACTGCACATAAATATTCACGACTCTCTAATTAATAAAACATTAAAAATAATCGGAAGAAGCAGGCTGGGGCTTTTCTTGCTCAGATAATCAGCATTGCTATTGAAAAAAAATGAAAAATGAAAAATTTATTTATTTACAGTAGTAAGTAGACAATAGGTACATGCAGTCTTTACAGATTATATGGCTACTAAATCTTCTCGCGCATTTACATAGTTTGAGTTTTCCTGTGGTTTTCACACTAGGCAAGCCTGTATCGCGAAAACCTGTTTGATTTTCCTAATTCATTTATTGACACATAGGTCGTCGTTTACTATTATCAATACATTCAGTTTTGGCATTTTCAGCAATACATGTTATACACACACAGCATTATATAATAAAAAATAAAAATAAAATAATAATAAAGCAAAAGTAGGGGGGTAAGGAGCATATTATGTTATGATTTAGGTTTATACATTTCCTCAGTCTTGTCGTAGCTTAAGGTTGCCAGCCATTTCTGAATCACAATTTTTGCTTGTTTAATTGGTAGTTCTTTAATGTTACAGTATTTGGTTACAATATTATATGTGTGTGTCCTTATAAATTGTCCGAAGCGCTGTCCAAACGCAGTGTTCACAGGGGGGGTTGGCAGTCGGAATATTCTGCGATTAATTAATACATGATAGTCTGTGGCGGCTAATACACTCTTATGTACAGAGAGGGATAATTTTAGGATATGTAACTGCCTCACCGTAAGAATTCCACTTTCTTTGTAAAGATCCAAAGTGGGATGTCTGAGTGGCTTTTTTAGCATAACCTTTAACACGGAACGCTGTGCACGCTCAGCTTGAAAGAGGTGGGTTTTTGCAGCGCTCCCCCAGCAAGTGATGCAATATGCTAAAATAGATTGACATAGGGCGTAATAGACGGATAACAGTGTGTCTCGAGATGCCACATCGCGGAGCTTTTTCATGATTCCCGCCACTCTGCGCACCCTAGTTGAGAGAGCTGCTATGTGACCCTCAAATGTTAGTTTTTCGTCAATAAGAACTCCAAGGTATTTAATTACTTGAGCTCTGCATAGCGTTTCGCAATAGCATGTGACTTTATCACAGGACGTGTTGTGTATTTTGACAACAGTTGTTGTATTCAACGTGGCAATGCTGCCAGCCTTGTTGGCACGATCCCGAGAGACACCGATTTGGGCCAAGTTTTCTACTTGTAAATAGTTTTAAATACTTGATGATCTAAAATAAAAAAATCGGAAGAATATGTACAAACATATATGCAAGGAAAATGTAAAGCATGTATACTTTACTTGAAATCGCATTTCTTAATTCTTACAACATATGGGTGTATAATAGTGAGAAGTAAGAGTAAGAAGGGGTGTATTACGCTCTAGATGGATGTCCAAACTCAAAATATCTTTATTTTATCAAACATAACAAATTACTTTCAAGTCGACAGAACGACATAATTATACAGGATTATACATGGTATCGTCGTGATCGAAGACTTGCTTTCACTGAGATAAATGCAGAATAGTGAATTCACATCTTAGGGTTTTTTTTTAATCCAATATGTGTTTGAATAGATTTAACCCTTTAGTGCTTTATTTCCACAGTATATTTTCAAACCGAATCTAAATCTTTATTACTTTTACAAGGCTGAAAGGTTTTCTGTGTTTCAGCGCTAATCTCAAGAGCTATTGGACCGGTCTAAAATAATATTTTTAAGTTAGATAGCACGGTAAATAAGGTGCACTTTCACCCTGTAATGATTTTTTGCGGACTCTATGATATTCAAACAAAACGATGCTTAAATAATTTATATGAATTATTAATTATTATTTATACTCATCATCAAGCAGAGAAAGGTCTTTTGTTACGAGAGATACGAGTTGCAACATCATGATGTACAAAATAGCCGGCAGACGAGGAGTTGGCCGCAGAAAGAAGTACTGGTTGAGGAAATTTCGCGAATGGACTGGCATCAAAAGCACTGCGGAGTTGTTCCACCTCGCTAAGGATTGCAGAAAATATTCACAGCTGGTTACCAACATTCAATAATTGCAGAGGCACTTGAAGAAGAATAATAATTTATATGAATTTATTATTCTGAGATGAAGTGTACAGGATGCTACCTGAGTTTCTTGAAAAGAACCGGTTCTTTTCATAAGGCTAGTTTCCGACCCGGTGTTGGTCAGTTCATAAGTGTCTTACCAGGGTCTGAATAAATAAATTTCGTTAAGGTAATTTTCTCAGTCATTGGGCTAACAACCCTGAAAATAAAAGAAATAATATATATATATATATATATATATATTATATAATTAAATAATACAGGTATCGTCACGAGTTATGAGACCTCAGCGAAAATTATGGGAGTAACTGCGCATGTATTTTTTTCGCGTCACGCCATACAGACAGACTAGATGACTACTGCGTATTGAGGGTCGGCGCTACTAACTCATGAAGGCAGCTATACAATGATACGTTTTTGTGTAATTAGTTAAATCTTATGCTTTAGTAAGCATTTATTACTTGCATTCTCAAAAACAACTTGCGAAACTTTCGCAAAATTATCATAAACTCGCGTTTATGACAATTTGCGAAGTTCGCTTGCAGCTTCAGAACAAAAGTTCTTTGCTCAGTGTCGGACGATTATTGTCTTTCCTCGGCACAACATAATCCTGAATATTTAATACACATTCCGCTTTAGTGGGAAAATAAAAGGTAACTGTTATTACGTCGTTTTAAAAGTTTTTACCAGCGTAACTTGAAACCCTTAGTGTTATCTCAACATATTTATCCCTTAGTAATAGATTCTATCTTCAACCGAAACGTGTATGTTCTAAAATATGTACAAAATAAACGTGAAATGTAATGTGTGACGTGAGGATCGGTGGTCTCTGCCCACCCCTATGGGACACAGGCGTGAGCATATGCATGTGTATGTAATTTCCGAGAAACTAATGCGTTAAAATGACGAAAGTTTAAAAAACATTTTATTAATCCCTAAGAACACATCACTTTATCATGTCGATGTCACTTTGAATGTTACAGTTAGAATGTTAAGCTTATTAAGACGGTGATTATGTAGAAACATTGACAGTTGAATAATGAATTTAAGGGCAAGGCAAAACGGAACGGACCGTTAGAAATTTGAAATATTTTTTTTGTTTTTTAGTAATCAAGAAAGCCGTGGTGGCCTCGGGGTTAAAGCAGTCGCCTGCTACGCAAGCGACGCAAGTTCGAATCCCAGCGGGGCCTGTACCAATGAGTTTTTCTAAAAAAACTTACGTACAGTGATTTCACACCACGAGCTTTACGGTGAAGGAAAACATCGTGAGGAAACCTGCATATGTCTGAGAAGTAATTCAAAGACGTATGTATAGTGCCTGAGACGACGATAGACTCACCATCTGCCACGTTGGCACTTAATCAAATTCGGTGAAAAGTGGGTGTTGTGATTATAACACCTCTGCCTACCTCTTCGGAGAATACAGGCGTGAGCATATGTATGTATGTATGTAATCATGAAATGAAGCAAAGCCTTGGCCAAAGGTTCTGTACTTTGAACTATAAAAACGGCAAAGCAACTGAAGCCCTCTGAAATATTTATTGTACCTGCAACAATATAATTTTATCACAAATGATATATTCTTTCACGGTTCATGAGATACAGCCTGGTGACAAACGGACAGATGGACAGGGAAATCTTACTAATACCCAAAAGATAAATAGAGGGTCCCTTTTATTTACCCACCAATACAAGCAGTTAATCTCATGAGTCCATAACATTTATCAAACTATTCTATAAAAGTAACACCCAATCTCTTACCTCCGTAGAATCGTATAGAAAAGAGGCCGCATCTTTTGATTCTATAAATATTCCAACTCCTGTGGGAACAGAAGGGTTTATTGCATGTCCTTCCTTTCTGGATGTTTCAAAGTTCGATTCCAGTACATTTCCGTTGAGCTATGAGAATGTACAAAGTTTATAATAAAGTACTGGAGCACAGCTGTTTAATCCGTTAATAAATTTAAGTTGTAAAACCCATTCTTGCGAGAATCATTATAAAAATAAAAATATGCTCACGCCAACCCAGAAGGTCCCCGAAGGGGGAAGCAGAGGTGTTGTAACAATAACACCCACATTTTACCAAATTTGACTGAGTTCCAACGAGACAGAGAGTCCATCGTCGTCTCAAGCACTATACATTCGTCTTTAAATTATTTCTCAGACATATTCAGGTTTCCTCAAGATCCCTTCTCCGTAAAGCACGTGGTGTAAAATCACTGCACATAAGTTATTAGAAAAACTCATTCATTTACAAAAACTTATTCATTATAATCATTATTATTATTAAATATATAATTTGGTGTTATATAGTATATACCTATTGTCTCAAAATACCCTTTGCCAGTTACTACTTTGTAATATACCTATGTAAGATAACTTCGCTACTGTTGCGAACCCCGCGTCCATAGTTAATTGGATTCCAGAGAAGGCGTCAAAAGCCAGCAAAGACCGCAACTAGTTTAAATAGGTATTTGATAGTCAAGATCGTCTGCAAATGCAATGTAAATTAAATGGTGGATGCCGCTTACAGTTCCTGAAACTTTTATGAGGTATGTTGGGTAAAATGAACCGCGGAGGCCGTGGGGTTCGAACAGTCGCCTGCTACACAAGCGACGCAAGTTAGAATCCCGGCGGAGCCTGTACCAATGAGTTTTTCTTAAATCTTATGTGCAGTGATTTCACACGTGAAGGAAAACATCGTGAGGAAACCTGAATGTGTCTGAGAGGTAATTCAGACACGCATGAGACGGCGATTGAGTAACCATCGGTCACGTTGGCACTTTATCTCGGCGAAAAATGGGTGCTATTACAACACCTTTGCCTACCCTATATGTATGTATTTAAGGCAAATGCTTATATTTTTAATTTAATGGCTCTAGAAAATTTGCCATTTTTCGTAGTTTTTTTTTCAAACGTCTTTCGTTTCTTTATAAATGCTGCTTAATTTTTTAAAACTGCTACCGATCGTGACTGCTCTAGAGGGTCGCGTATGAGTAATAACTACTGTAGTTTTGGGTCTCTCAGTATTTGTCTGTTGGCTTTTTGGAGTATTTGGACAAGCAAAACTTGAGGATAGCCAGGTCAACGCACCACGACGTTTGTGAACACTTTATGTGCCTTATTATCTTCGGTGAAATATGGGTGTTGTTACACCTGTAAACTGTAGCGTGTAAGTAGCGATGCGCGATTGCGAGATTTTTCAACAATCGCAGTCTGTAAAATTTACCATCGAGGCAACCTAACGATGTAACTAACAGTCATGATACTTTTCGATTGTTGATGCAAGCGATTGGTCTGGGTCGCTCCGAATGTAGCCGGAAGGAGCCAATCGTCGGCCAACGCGATGCATCGTGCCGTCTTCGATGAATCGCGACTCGCTACCATCGATTGCAATTGAAAAAAATCGCAATGCATCGAGATGACTGAACAATCGAAACAATTGCGATTAACCTCTCGCCGTCGCGTATCGCTAAGAGTAAGAACCGCGTTCAGGTATATTTATCTATGCAGATATATAAAATGGAAGTGTCTGTTTGCAATTCCAAATTAATAGCTTTTCATTAAATGCATTGGAAAATATGAATGGTACTTACATAAAAAAAAACTCTTTGAGTCTGTCTATTGGTGTAACCGTTATAGTTAATAATAAATAAATAAATCTGTTTGTTCTGGCTAATCTCAGAAACGGAGCTTTTTTAAATGACGCATATGTGATATTACAAGGGCTACTTTTATTTAAGAAAATAAAAAGCCCATTAAATTAAGTCTACGCGGGTGGAGCCACGAGGCACTGATAGTATGTTGTAAAATTGATATCTTTCAGAGAATATGTCAAAAGTTCCGTAAAGAATACATATTGCCCCAAATATTTTTCTTATCCCATAATTCATTCTGCGTGGAATGAAATCCAGCGCCGATCGATCAGGTGTTACAGATTACACAACAAATAAAACAAACACACAGCAACCATGTAGACATTAAATATAAAGATATCAGAAGGTATGCTTCCTACATTGGTCGGAAATATTCGCACACATGCGTAAATGCACGCGTACATGCTCGTACGTAACCATACATACCCCGATATACGAATGCGTCCTTTACGGGAGTTGGTCTATAGCAGACTATTCGTCAGATTATTTCGTCTATCGCCCACTTTGAAACCCGTTATTTTGTTGTTGGCTGGAACGTTTATAACGGGATTTTCGCTGGCATAGCATGGATAGCTGATGTGTACTATACTATAAGGTATTCCTTTATACACAATTAGCCTAAATTACTACTTTGCTTTTACAAAAAAACTGGGGTAATAAACAAAAGAGCCGTGATGGCCTTGGGGTTAGAGCAGTCGCCTGCTACGCAAGCGAAACAAGTTAGAATCCCAGCGGGGCCTGAACCAATGAGTTTTTCTAAAAAAACTTATGTGCGAAATAACTATTTCACACCACGTGCTTTGCGATGAAGGAAAACATCGTGAGGAAACCTGCATATGTCTGAGATGTAATTCAAAGACGTATGTATAGTGCCTGTCACGTTGGCACTTGATCATATTCGATGAAATGTGGGCGTTGTTACAACACCTCTGTTTACCCCTTCGGAGACCCTTCTGGGATGGCGTGAGCATCATATTTTATTTATTTTATTGGGGTTACACCTGGCACTAAGTCTAAGCGGGTGAAACCGCAGAGCACAGCTAGTAAGATATACATTTCAGTGAATTTTGAAATATTCAGTTAAATAACTTCGGCACATGAAGGAACTAACTCTTTACATTTATATATTAAATATAGATGTGTGCATACACCGTATCACCAATGTCTGAGAGCCGTACATCTGTGAATGTATATTTCATGGAGTCAGCCTCCATCGATTTCCCATCAACCAAACAACGCTATGCGTAACAAAATACTCCTCACGTGGGGTATAAATTAGAGCTATTTGCCCCATTTCTTTCTTCCTCGCAGATAATAGACCTCCCGTAGGAGTGATAATGAACCTCTGCGGGAGGGAAATTGTACCGAACACTTTCTTTTTACCTTTTTATATCGCAAAAATCGAAACCATTACACGTACGCTTAACGAGACGTCTCTTGGGCGAAAGGTGAGAATTTGTTTATCCAAATACGTTCCAAAGAATAATTCATTGCACATAAATATTCTAGTTCATCCATTGATATTTTATACTGAGACGATTTGTAATAAGCAGAATTAGATTTTCAAAAATATAGCGACCTTTCCTGTCATACAATTTTGGGTTCAAAAGATCAGTACCCCTAACACGAGTTTGCCACCGTAAACTAGTGATAGGCTTTCATAAATTATACGACTCGCTACCGTCACTCGTAATATTTGTATGAGATATTTTAGTTCTTCACGTCACCGCTAGTTGTCGCTGCACAACATCTCATACGACAGAGACGCTAACGAGTAGGTATAGATAACGAAAACGATACTGATATCAGTAACGCAAGCTTCATAGACTAGTTAAGAAGGGGAGTGAAAAGTGAAAATTGTATTAATGATATTTAATAACACATGGAGGTACATACAAAATTCATTCATTTATATTATCTTTATTTGATTGGACGTTTAACAAAGTACTTTCAATTCGTCAGAATGACACGATTACACGGGATTATACATGCTACTGCCAGGTTCGGAAGGCTGCTTTTACTGAGAAGAACCTTTCAGAAAACTCAGTAATTTATATTTTCAAAAAAATATTTTACGATTTTCAGTAATACAATCAAAATTTTTCGTCTTAATACTTACTATCTATTTTTGTACAAGCTCTACGTATTTATCAGATTTTCATCGAAATTTTTAAGGGATTTTTTTATATCTAAGGCCTAAGCCACATGGGGCGACGCGAATGAAAACATGTGCAGTATGCCCAATATTTTCACTGTGCGTTCTTTATTCGTAATGGGACCTGTAACATAGTAAATCACCAACCTTAGCCAACATTGGCCATCGGTTCACAAACCAGTCGGTCTGTAGAGGGATTAGCGCCACTCACGTACGTACCAGCGGTAGTTAAACCCCACAAAGAGTCGTGGTATGAAAACTGTCACGTCACATTGCGCTTTCGACTCCACTGACACAGAATAAAAACATACATAAGGGCTTCCCACACTTGACGATAATCGTTGAAGACACTTGGATAAGTGTGTTGATGAAACTCTGAACAAAATGGTGGGTGAAAATAATGGAGGGTAACTGCAAGTATTTTATTCGCGTGGCGCTATACAGACAGACTCGTAAAATGACTACTGCACTTTCAAAGTCAGCGCTCATAACTTGTGACGAGAACTGCACTACGCACACAGAAGCAATGTGCACGTGCTCACAACTGAGACCAACACGCTTTAAAGATGGTGAAGATTTATTTAGATAAAGAGCTTATGAACATCGAAAAATGACCACTGGTTCGGAAACTAACTTGAGAAGAATCTGCAAGAAACTCTGCCAGGCTTGTACGTTGTACATTTTTCTTCATGTGATACACAATACCGTTGATTTGCCTGCAAATAAATATTTTCTTTCTTCCTTGCCGTGGTGGCCTTGGCGTTTCTGCAGTCGCCTGCTACGCAAGCGACGCAAATTCTAATCCCAGCGGCCTCTACCAATATGTATAGTGCCTGAGATGGCGATGGACTCGCCCTCTGTCACGCTGGCACTTAATCATGTTCGGTGAAATGTGGGTGTTGTTGTTACAACACCGCTTACCTACCTCGCTTCTGGGATGGCGTGAGCGTATTTTTTTTTCCTTCCTTGCCAAAAGAAGCTGGCCTTGAGTAGTTTTTTATTTTGTGTCACTATAGCAAAAATGTGTGCACGGAAATTGTGCACCGCAGCTAGCGCGCTGCAATTTACAAGTTGTGATTTGAATAGCGGAGCGTATTACGAATAGGATATATTTTTGATAAAGCCGTGTGTGGAATGTTGGCTGTTTTGAAGTTCTTCCTCGAATTTAAGGCATGCTGAGTGAAATTGGGAGAGACTTGCATTTCTAGGTTTCCTTTAGTACAAGTAACTGTATATCTCTGTTTGTTAGAACTAAACAATCCTTCATAAGTAAAATCTCGTGCGATATCGGGCTGTGGACTCGATTAAATTAATTGGCACAGTAACTGCTCGGTTTTCACGAGGTCGTGGAGTCGAATCTCACAGAATGTAAAACTAATTACTATATATCTTTTTAGAGAGGGAAGATAATTTGAAGAAAATGCAAAATAATTGCATACAAAATACTAACTATGTATGTCTGTATATCGTCAGTCAGCCTTGGCAACATAAGGAATGATGAGTCTATCACCATCTCGAGTATTATAGATAGATTACGTATATAAAAGCATTCCCACACAATGTAGAGGTTTCCTCACAATGTTATCTATACTAAAAATAAAAGAGTTTGTTTGAACGGGCTTCTGTCAGTAACAACTGGTTTTAAAAGGTTAGGCTAATCACATCCCGCTGTGGCCAAAAAGAGCGAAGCATTTATGGAAAAGGGGAAAATTTATCCAAAAAAACATGGTTTTAACGGGAGTGAAACCGTGAGGCACAGCTAGTCTTTACTTAAGGTAATGATGAGAGAGATAAAGTCCTAGCTGTTTATACCGATATTTTATTACATACATACAAACATACATACGCCTGTATTCCCCGAAGGCAGAGGTGTTGTAATCACAACACCCACTTTTCACCGAAGATGATTAAGTGCCAACGTGACAGATTGTGAGTGCATCGCCGTCTCAGACACTTTACATACGTCATTGAATTACTTCTCAGAAATATCCTCACGATGTTTTCCTTCACCGTAAAGCACGTGGTGTGAAATCACTGTACATAAGTTTTTTAGAAAAACTCATTGGTACAGGCCCCGCTGGGATTCGAACTTGCGTCGCTTGCGTAGCAGGCGACTGCTCAAACCTCAAGGCCACCACGGCTCTAATATTTTATCAACCCTTCTTTATACAAGCAATCCCTTGTTAGGGACACATGTAAAAAAAGCCGGGGAGTTAGTAAGCTAACCCATGTTAGCGCAAGAGAAATGACGTTCAAAGTCAAGTCAAAGTGAAAAATATCTTTATTCGATTAGACTTTTTACAAAGTACTTTGAAATCGTCAGAATGACATAATTATACAGGATTATACATGCTACCGCCAGGTTCGGAAGGTTGCATTTACTGAGAAGAACCTGGCAAGAAACTCAGTAATTACTCTTTTCAAAAATATTATACGTGTTCAATATGTGTTCCAATTGTACCTTATGTTGAAGATAACTTTTTGATTTGATTGAAAGCCTACTTAGCCAATACGATTTATTAAAATCTAAGTGCATAACCAAACCACAAGTTGGTATGTCCCCTATCGCATTACAAAAATGTAAGGAACGCTGACGGTGCCGTGATGGATACTTGGCTTACGGCCAATGTTTCATACATTATACTGCACTTCATGTGCTCTATTGCTTTAATAAGCAGATTGTCACAATTCAAAACTTTCCTATAGGCGTCAGAGTAGACTACAGATTACAATATGCTCACGCCATGCCAGAAGGGACCCCGAAGGAGTTAGCATATGTGTTGTAAGAACAACAATCAGTCTTTACAGAAGATGATACATAGCAACGTGACATAGGGTGCGTCCATCAGGCACTATCCCAACTCATTGAAATACTTTTCAGACATAGCTATGCAGGTTTTCTCACGATGTTTTCTTTCACCATAAAGCACGTGGTTGAAATACTTCACAATCAGGTCGAAGATATCAATTAATTGTCATTTAATGAATATACTGGCACGAGTGAAGCACACCAAAAATTACTTACACCATTTTGGAAATGAGCTGATACGCTTACACTACTCGGCCGATACAGATTAAACATATTTAAGATTTTTCGGTATTTTTAAATTCAGTTAAAAATCCGCATCTAAATCAGTATATAAGAACTACGATGCCACAGGCAGACGCATACACACAGACAGACATCGACGTCAAACTTATAATACCCCTCTTATGGCGTTGGGGATTAAAAACATATCGGCACGGTTCATCGGCTTCCTTTTTTCTTAGCATTACTTACAAGGTCACGCGAGCGATTTCACTGCTTGTTGAATATCAGGTTGTATGCCTGTTTGCCAATTCTTATCTAAACGATCTTTAACCCGCTGAACAGAACTTCTTAAAATCGTCGCAAAATTCTTTAAAAGGAATTTAAAATTGGTGCATTTCCGTATAATGTGCCTGGTACGTGGTTTGGTATCAAGCGTCTCGCTGTGGTCTCAGGAAGAGGTTTTCCCTGTACGGCGTAAAGATTTTTACGGTTTCCAATACCTGACACCCATATAGGTACCTCGTTACTACTGTTACGTGACCGCTGTGCCGATAAAAGGATCTAAGATAAAATTAAGTGCACTGTGCTCTAAATTAAGTGTTATTTAATACTATGTTAGTCGGTAGTTTGAAATGCTAATTCGCTTTATACACTTTTAGTGTCAATACATTAAAAGTGAATTGTAGGTTATTTTATAATCATTTTAAGAATCTCACCTGAAGCGCTTCATTCTAAAACGTGTTATTAAAACAAACTTTTCATAACATAATGTCCGTAATAAATAATTTTATGACTCCACTAAAGCGAAAGTTACGGAACAATGAGGCTGATTATAGCATTTTTGTAGGCCTCTAAACATAATGAAGGTAATAAAGAAGAATAAATTAACTTTATATATTTATTAAATAAAACTCAACAATAATTTTCACAAATAACATAGATAATGGTGGAAGAAACAATGAATCGTTAAATCTAAATGGATCTTGCATTAACGACGACGAAGTTATAAATTGTGATCCCTTGCAGCCAAATACGTTAAATAAATAATTAATAAATTAGATAATTAAACTAGTGCACATAAACGTTCTTTAATATTCAAAAAACGCAATGTACCATGCACACCGTTTTATGTAACAAACAATAATACTTACAAACATTGTTTGTTTTAATTGTTCAAACAATTTCAGACAAACAATATGCATAAGTAAATGTAAGAAAGTTGAGTATTTGTATGACTTATTAGTTAAAATCTGAAGCAAATGCATAGGTTGTTTTAGATCTAAGACTAGCGACGATTGCGTACGATGACTAGGTAATAACACACTGATACAATAATATCGCGGTGCAATGCTGTCAGAAATAAATACATTAATTATTATCAACAAAATGCATTCAAACTTGTTAAGTACGTATAAAAAGGTCAGTTTTATGTAAACTGACTGTACATTCATCGAAAGAGGGATTATAATAGTTAAGATACAAAAGACTTACGTTAAAATACCGTTCAATCGATCTTTTCGTCACTTCGTTACCTTATTTGTACATGATTATTCTTCTAGCAGTTGTTTATGCAGTTATTGTTTTATTACTTTAAAGCAATCTCTTCGAATTCAATGAAAGGAATTCTAGGAACTTTAATAAGTAATTATTATTTTAAACAATCTACATCTTGCTATCATTAACATCATTAGAACAATTTACATCCTCTTTACACACAATATTAAATTAAGTACTTATTGACGTTGTTTGTAAGACAATTAACTATATATATATCATGAAGATGGATTTGATCTTACTGCATAAAAGTTTAAGCAAGAACAAGTCACAATGATTTCTCAAACTTTCGAGAAAGTATTAAACAACGTTGATAAGTATGAAGCCTTATGAATAGTACTAGGTCTAGTGTTAGGTAGCTCAATCTTCGGTGCCGGTGATCCATTGCAGGTATTTGAAAGATCTAGACTGGAAGGGGCTGGCGCGCGGCTCCCTCACTGAACGTGTTTGTGGGTAGATTGGGTGCTCTCTGGGAAATACAAATACAAAACTAAAATTAATAACAAGAAATAACGGGACAGTTACGATTAATTTAGGAAAGAAGATACATTCTCCTACTGAACTTGGAACCCAGTTACTTGAACCCAGATTTATTAGAACAAAAAGTGATAAAAGAAATTATTATATTGGCACACTTTTTATAGTAAACTAGCATAGGATTAGACAAGTTTTTCAATACTCAAGTAGTAATCTAATCGTGAAATATTTTTTACGTTGATAATAGAATATATTTATCTTATTATTTGCGTAGATTATATATACATACATCTATTAGATTTTATACCTTACCTTGGTTCGGCAGAGGCCCTGGCGTGGTAAGATGGCACGTTCGGGTTGTGGTAGCCCGCGTGAGGAACTGGTGTCGTCAGAATATGAGTCTGGACCGGAGGATGCTCGGATGAGATCGGTGACTGATAGTTGTTGGGATTGTATCTATCTACCGACACTCCCCTAGTCCTCTCGGGAATTGGTTCAACGCTCTTGTAAGTAGAGCTCAGAGGCCGGCCGCGCCCCAAAGTATTAGTCTTCGGCCACTCTTGTGATCCAATATACTCGGCATCATAGCTGCTTTCGCGCCAAGAGCGAGGACGGAGTGTCTGGCTCCATGTAGGAGTTGGTGTGTACGTCGCGGGCGGCGCCTTCGCGAACTTCGATTCAGCCTCCCACGGTGGTTTGACCGAGGTCGTTTCTGTCTGTACCAGAGATGACTTCTCAGTGAATTCTCTGAGCTCCTTACGCCACTGTGGTTCGACTACTTCAGCTGGCTCGTTGTTATCATAATAGTATTGAGGCGATGGATCTGGCTGCGGTTGGAATTTGCTCTCTCCAGGTATGTATGTGGCCTCTGGGACAGAAATGTAACGTCTCTCATACTCACTGTAATAGGTCTTGCGACCTGGCGTTTTAGGAGGCTCATTGGATACTGCTTTAACGAATGATTGGTTAGGTGCCGGTGGGATATATGCTTTAGGAGCTGGCTTGGAGAACTTACTTGGTGGAGGAGTAGGTTTCCAGGACTGTGCTGGTGTGAATGTACTCGCTGGAGGAGGTTGATAGTAGTTTTGATTAGAATTATCTGCTACGTATGTTGTATCTTGCTCCCACGGAGGTGGGACGTATGAGGATGAGAATTGTTGTGTTGTGTTTTGGTAACTGTCCGTTGTATCTCTAGTTTGGTACGAGTATGGAGAAGGTGCACTTATATTTGGTACCGGCTCTGATTTTGTCACATTACTAGATCCCCACATCGGTTTGGGCGTGTAGGTAGGTGTACTGAATGAGTTCTGCTGGTATGTATTTTGTTGTTGGTAAGTATTTTGCTGTTGATAATTATTTTGCTGATAAGTATTTGATAGGTCTTGTATATTTTCAGTGTAAGTGGGTTGATATTGAGGCTGTGGCTGAACTAATGGTTGTGTTTGTGGTTGTGGTGTGGGTTGAGACCTCGTTGGTGTTTGGTTCCAAATAGGACTAGGTGATGATTGCTGAGGAGCTACAGGAGGAGTGGAGAGGACATTGTTATTGTAAACGTTCTCCCGCTTAGTCTGTTGGTACCATTCTTGACGTTCTCTGGATATTGAACTTGGTTTTACGTTACTGACGGTAAGCACTTCTGATTGTGGTTCTTGCGACCACGGTGACTGTTGTTCGTAGCTCTGATTGCTATACTGATTATTCTGATAGATATCTGTCGGTAACTGCCTCTCCATACTGAGCCTTTCTAGTAAAAGACTATGACGCCTTTCCGTCTGAGGCTCGGGTGTATAAACAGATTGGTATGGTCTAGTTGGTAAAGGGGATGCCAGAACTCTATCTCTATTTGGGGCAAAATAGGTCTTCACAGTTGGAATTCCTTCTGGTGGTAAATTTTCATATGTGTGGTCCAATGTTTTCATTGTCCGATTAACTGTTACTATATTTTCAATCCTGTTATATTCAGTTTGAGTGCTTAATGCTCCTTGAGGGTGATCCGTCGTACTAGATATAATCTCAGTGTGTGTCTTCTTAATTATTTCTGAAGCTGGTCCAATAGGCTTGATTTCTACATCCTCAACTTTATCAAGAGGAATAGACGGTTCTCTTAAAGGAATTTTAATTTCTGGCTCAGGGTCCGCTTGAACTTTATCTTCCTCTTGCTTGGATGTTTCTTCTACAGTTTGCTTCTCAACTTGTACCTGTACTTTTATTTCTTTTACCTCCTCTTTTTCTTCAGTTGTTTTTTCTTGAGTTTCTCCATCGTTTGTAATAGTTTTCTCTGATTCTTCAGTCGCTTTAGATTCAGATATTTCTTCTTCTTTGGGATCAGATTCTATATCTTTTTCTTTATCATCATTTTTAGATTCAATGACCTCAATTTCTGTTGCTTCAGTTTCTTCTCTAGCTTCTTCATATTCCTCTTCCTCCTCTACTTCTTCATTATTTTCGGTAGATTTTTCTCTTTCTTCAAATTCCTGTTTTTTTGTAACAGTTACTTCTTCTTGTTCTTCTTCTTCTTCCTCCTCAACCTCCTCATCCTCGTCTTCTTTTTCTACAATTTCAGTTGCTCTTGGTTGTTCTTCTGATTCTTTGTTTTCTTTCACTTCAACTGGTTCTTCAACAATTTCATTACCTTCTTCCTCTTTTTCTTGTACCTCTGCCTGCTCTTGAGAAGTTTCAGTCTTTTTGATGACAACTGTTACGGGTTCCACATCTTCTATTAATTCTTCTTCCTCTTCTTCTTCTTCTTCGGGCTCATCTTGAACTATAACAACTTTTTTTGTGGAGGTTGTTGTTGATTCGGATCTCTCCTCAGTTTTAACAATTGAATCATCATGACCATTTTCTTTTGGTGATGACGTTTTTTTAATAGTAACGGTAGTCTGCGGTTCTTGTAAGTCTTCTTCTTGTTCATTTTGGACTTCCTCAACTGCAACATCGCCGGCTTCTTCTTCTTCCTCTTCTTCCACTTCCTCTATTTCTTCTTCATCTTCCTCTTTGGGTATAGTTCTAGTTTCTGTCCTTGTTTTTATTTCTGTTCTACCATCTACGGTTGTTTTAGTTGTAGTAGTAGTAACTTCTTCAATCGTACCATCTGGTAATGTTTTCTTCGTCACTTCTACTTTGGTCTCTGTTTTTGCTGCGCTTTTCTTTGTAGGCAATTTAACAACTAATTCAGCTTCAACGTTGCCGTCATTTTCTTTGCCATTCTGTTCCTCAACTTTATTTTCAGTTCCGGTTACTTGTGTCTTCTGAATTTTGACTTCCTTCTGAAATAAAAAAAATCTAATCAATTATGTAACTAACTAGCTTAACTTATTTCTTAGTGTATCATAAATAAAAGAGTTAAAAAAATCTAAAAATTATTATTGACTCACGGTAGCACAGCATTAATGTGGTATCAATTTATAATGATTTTATGTTGTAAACTAAGTACATGTAACTGGCAATGTAAACTAACAAATAGATATAGATGTAATAAGTGTACAATAATTTTAGTTCCACCTGTAATTTTTCAGATTCAGCCTCATCTTCGATCGATTTATCTACTGGGACGGGATCAGTCTTTTCCAAAAGAGGCTTTGTTATATCTACACAAAGTTGTTCGGCACCACCAAATGTTGGCAAAGACTTCTTCTCATCGTTTATTATTTCTGAAGGCATTTTCACTGGAGTTTTAATTTTCCTAGGAGCTTGTAAATACTCTGCTTCGTATCTTATTTCCGGTAGTTCAGGTTCCACAAATCTATCACTTCCATAATTAGCTCTAGGTAAGGTATTGTTATTACTTGGCATCGAACCGTACTCGAACATTGACACAGGTCTGTTGTTGTTTACCTGCGAGAACGTGGGTACATGTTTATTGAATGAATCGTAATACTCCATGTTGCTAGAATTCGGATTGTTTATAAATTGCGACGGTGGAACCACCCTCTGTATTGGAGATTCTCTTGGTTGATCACAGACGCTCCTCGTGCGAAGTAACGACTTGGGATTTGCGGGCAGATTGAATGTTGGGAAAACTTGCACTGGCATACAGTTATAGTTTGGTACTGCGATTGGGGTGGATGGCATCGGCGGGGACTGAATGTTCTGCACTGGCACTTCAGGCACTCCTTGGTTCATGGCATTCCTCATTAACCTCTTTGCCATACGTTCTGATTTGATCTCCGAGAGGTCGAGGCCTCCTGGGGTGTAGGTGAACGGCTTCCTGTCCCGGCTCATAGCGCCGTGCAGTGCTGACGGAGGATTCATTTTTCTGAAATATTCATCAAACTCATCTATTTATCCGAACAGCTGGTCGCTTAAAATCAAAAAGTGATTTTATGCAAGGTAAAAAGTTCACATATTTATTGGCAATTTGACAAATAGTAAAAAATAGATGCGAGTTACTTACAGTATCTGATGTTCGCACAAAATATGTAACAGTTACTTCCTGTGTTCCAACGAATTGCGTACCGCGAAGTCGTGTTTGTTTATCCAGTCAACACATTTAAATCTGACACTGAGGGGAACACTTATACGTAACAGTACAGTTTTCACATCACTCGTAGGTTTTGAATGGAGATCACAATTTTTTGTGTGAACATGCAGAAATTAATCTGGTCGCAGCGGTTAAATATAGCGCACGTGTAGCAGAGAAGTTGATGCCGCTGTAACCGAGTTGCGCGCGGTGGCGCGGGCGCCGCCGTCCGCCTACTGCCACGGCTGCCCATGTATTTTGGTCCCGACCCCAATATTAACAAGCGCCTAGTATACGATTTGTCTAAAGCAAATCGTCAAAACAACATCGTGCGAGCTTCCGACAGTTCGCGATTATTATTTATTGCAATTTCTCCATTGACCCGCGCAGCGCTGTTATTCTTCTTGCTGTCTAGACAACGCTTAGATTTATTGGGCATTGAACGGTGCTATTCGTTCTGAACACAGATGAATTTATAATGCAAATACCTCCATGTATTTTTTTAATATCTTTGGCATGTTTATGATCTTCCTAGATTCTAAACTTAGATATTATTAAACAGTGATAATGAAAATTATATAAATTTTATATGTATTTATTTAAAGTTTAAAAATGCAACTGAAACTTTATACAATAATTATATTTTAGTTAACATATTTATGTTAACTCAATGATCTCTGCCCAAAATGCCCTTCTAACATTCAAATATGTTTGTAATATAAAATCTATTCAATTTAAAGCTTTGTGAATTTTTTCCGTGTCTTATTCTCTCATCCTAATATATATTTAGTATATTCATTATTTCCGTTAAGTTCGTTATAAATAGCAGTAGAATTACTATTAGAATATTGAAAGTAATTTTCAGAATTAACGGCATCGATGAAAAGTCTTGCTTTAAGAAAATAAAGGCGCACATAAATTACAACAAAGATATTTTAACGATTGCATTAAAATTAGCAACATACCAGACATAAAATGTGTTTATTGCTCAGAAAATTCCTTCAAAGTTGCACTCTAAAAATAGCTAGCCTATATCTTGTTTTATAATAGCCATGTAGAGTATGTTGGTGTTTTAATGGTGGTATAAAATATTTGTATAAATGCAGCTTTGCTGAGATTTACAGCCGACAGCGGGAACCCGAATATCACCCGCTATTAATGTTGGCTCTACACCAAAACGTTCTGATCCTACGTTACTCGCATTCACGACCAAATCGGATGTACACAAAATGTTTCCAATATTGCACTCGATCGGGCGCTTAAACATTATTTTTCACTAAAAATTCGATGACCCATATTCGGTGCTCGTAACTTTTAGAATATAAACTATACAAATATCTTTACATTGGGAAAGATCTATATGTCCATCTGCTTTCACGATTAAGCTTAGTTATTGATGTTAATAGGATGAATATTCCCTGAAGAAAGACGTAAAATTCAATTTTCCTCTTTTACCTCTCTTAAGATTAGGTTCAATGATCATTGCTTAGTTGATTACCTTGTTCTTTTGCTAGTAATTCTAGCGATGCTGTATTATACATATTTGATATACGTATATACCTGACCATTATACGTACTAGGTGTAGAGAGTCCAATCCCGCGAACCAATGAAGTTTGTGATTATGAAAATACTCTATATATAATATTTAAATACTAGCTGTGTTTTTTGACTTGATTTCATGGGTAGCCCGCAGACTTTGTTTTTTTTAATTACGAGTAGCCTTTGAAATTTTTTTTGTGACTACGATACATACTTTTTCATGCACCTACACACAGAAACTTCAATTTTATTTATATGAATAGATGTAGATTGAATGTCTATGATAGTTATAGCATAACCTTATTCTTAGTACTTTAAATCTTCAAGACTTTTACTGAATCAAGGATCACGTCATATAGAAATAATCTGTAGAGAGGAGACCGAACGACGAATCACAAACACAGCTACAGTCTGAACAACACTCTCATTCAATGACCTTGAAATTAATTTCGCTTGCGCTGAAAATATAGCTGAAGCAACTAGTCTTGCAGTATTTCATACATGAATTACTTTTCCTTCCTGCCCGTCTTATATTCTCATAATTTATGATCGGTGCAATGTTTTCTGGAATCAAACCTGGGGGTCTACTATGATCGCTTAGCAGCGCGTATTAAGAACTTGCCAAAATGCAACGTCAAAGCTCAGAATTTTGATGGTAGGCCCGCTCTGTACTCGCGAAGAATTCTTCCAATAAACAAAATTGTAGTGAAGCCACTCATCAACTTATGTCGATAGCAGATGAATAAATAAGAATAATGTCACATTATTTGAATGGGATTTATAGATATAAAGATTAATGAAATTGAAGTGTCTCGTTGCAATTCCAAATAAACAGCCTTACAAACGATCCTTCCAAAAAATCCCTTTCCCTCTGTTTTCTTCCTCAGAAATGTCTAGACTAATTTCAAAGGGACTCTGGCTGATATCTGATGTTAGGAGGAGTAACTTAAGCAATTTTTCGTTTTAATAATTGATTCCGCGAAGTAATCACACATGAAATTAAGTCCGGGTGAAACCGCGGGACACAGCTAGAAATACCATATTAGGCAGCGAGAGAACTGGAACTATACCAGCTGAACAATTGCTACGAAATGATAAAATCCAAATTTTTTAACGCGAAGTACCTCCTAACCCAAAAATTTCCTAAGTTCATTAAGGTTCTATTCAAACTGTACCTCGTCGTTTCAATATTCATAAAGGGATGTTGCACAGGGCGTGATAAGCAGTTTTAATGAAAATGTTTGGAATTTTAAGCGTCATCGTTCGCTGTTGAGCGTAGGGTTTCCTTAACCAGATTATCTCCTTAGCCGTTTAATCTTCACGTCTACACAAAAAGAAATACCTTTGAAAAACAAAACTTATACATAAGGTTGTTGGTTACGTACATCGTCAGCAGTTACGAGTACGTTGCAGTAAATACAACCAACCAACCAACACGAGTTTATTTTTTTTACCTTTATGTAAAGACGGACAATTTTGACGCGACTTTCATTGCCAGGGAGAGTACAAAAGTTTAAATATGCATGCAACAAAAAAGAGAGCTTAAGATGCATATATCCGTGCCCCAAGTATTGCAACGGCGACGAATTTCGTAACCGACTCCTTGTTAGTGTTAATAATGTTGCATTTTCCACATAATCTGTTCATACTTTTACGGATTTTTACGGAGAATTTGAATCATTTTAAGCCACAGTAATACGCGACGAAATTCTCCTGCTTTTAAACATGTCAAAATCTATAATGGTAGAGAACATATACTTACTTTTATTTCTGTTTTTGTGGATTCCGTTTTGGTCGCCATTCTGAAACAAAAACAGAATTCTTTTAAATTTCACGAGTGCCAAATAACGTAACAACAATGAACACAAATCTTCACAGACAGATGGCATTTGAAAATAGCTCGTAAGTTATGCTATTTATGGATGAGATTTGCAACTTGGATAAGCTGGAATAGCCTTTGGAAAGCAAAGCAATTATTGGGTTTTTAGTTTGGATTAAGCTCGGAACGGACTTACGTTTTAAAATTGAGAATCGTGATTTTTAGGCGATAACTTTCCGAATAGATTATCCTTTAGCCTACACTTAAATATAAATTATTACATTAGAAGTTGCCATAACCATCCAACATCATTTTGTCAGTTTTAACGCATCGTTATTCTAAGCTATGTTACATAAATATCTTGATACAGTTTTTACTAAATGCTTAATATGAAAACGTTTTACTAAATTGGTTCATGGTTAAAAACCCACGTTATATTTTTGGTTGGTGGAGAAAATTCATCGTTTTTTAATAGTCTTAATCGTAACCTGAAAAATTAAAGCGAGGGCGTATATTAAAAATCCAAAAGTGTCGCTGTGTTATTTTATAACCTTTTCACACCTAAGTCGCTGAACCGATTGAGCTTGACAAAAATATCTACCTACCAAAAATGTAGTCTATTAGAATATTGCATGTAATAACAGGGTAAACACTTGTTCATAATTATACTTGCTTTATCTATGTATTTACCTTGACAATAAGGACATGTATTCTTCGGAGCCGAATCAGTTTGGTGAAATAGTTCGTCCAAGAGGAAACGTCCGTTTTGACAGCTAAGATGGACATACTCGAATCAAAAAGATGTAATTAACAGTGTTAATTACTTGCATTAATTCGGAAATAAAAAAACTATTATAATTGGCACGGAATTGAGTCTACAAGTAATTTCCACTACCTTATGCAGTTTACTTTGCTTATGCAAGCATATCGCTTAGCATCGAGTGACTGATTTAATCATGATAGATACCAAATACCGATTATACATTCAAAATTTGCATGCAGCGCTCACATGCATACCAATGTGTTAACTGATGTCACACTATAAACATATGCCTACGATAGGTCGACTCATTGCATGAGACAGATGTTCATACAAACATATACAGATGCCGTAAAGAAGTCGTCTGTCTGTATGGCTTGACGTTAATGAAACACATGCGCAGTTACCCCCAGTAATTTTGCTGTGAGTGAATTACTCGTGATGGCACACGTTCAAGGTAAGGTTCATTCTCCGAGCTGTATTTTTTAAGTACATTCCGCCAGTTATGCTGCAAGTTCTATCTAAGACGGGGCGAGCTTATTGCCATTAACCGTACCATAAACACGGGACTCCGTGCTGATACAGGGAAATAACAGACGCTCGACTCACTTTCATACATACAAGGAACAATAATTGAAACTAATAACAAGTAGAAACCTTAGCCCTAATCAGTGAATATCGGGATCGTGCTAAGAAGGCTGTCAGCATTGTCACGTTGAATAGCAATACCGATAACGAGAAAAGCCCCAGCCCGCTTGGCACGAGAGGCACCGTGCAACCTGTTTCAAAAGGCCCAAGGCCCTAGAATTTCAACTGCACACACTGCAGTTATTATTTTTCGCGAAAAGTTTAACGATATTATAAATAAAAACATATTTCGTTATAAGTACGCTGTAAATTAATAATTTACGTGCTTAGGTCCGCCCCAAGGTCTTTGCGAGGACTATTTAATCGACAACAAACACTATTAGTGGCTGAACGTGCCGAAATCGATGTTCTCCTCAGAATTATTGCGATCATAATGTTGCCTTTTGCAAATGTGTTCAAAATTTGCCTTTGACAAAGCTGCATAATTTTGCTAAAATGAATTCCTAATTATGAACATTTGCTGGTTCGACAATTTTTTTTTATCTTTTCAGGTAAGAAACATGGCTTTTTAAAATTGTTTGGAGACAAAATTAATTTCTTGAAATACCAAGATGTATTGCTTTATTTCTCATACTTCTAACGCCATTTTCAATATTCTGTCCGTCTGTCATTTAAGTTATTAAAGATAAACAAATCTAGCATTTAATCCTTATTTTCATTAGATAACATAAATATGAAATTAAAGTATACCTAGATCAAATCTGAAAAATAAGTAGTCCTGTGCATTGAAGCATTGTGCATTTGTCGGGTTTGTCAGAAGGCTAATTTTCGAACCAGTGTAGGTATTTTTATGACGTTATACAGGGTGTCGGAGAAAAAGGAACAGTTGTCTTCTAGAAGTTGTAGGGTTTTATAAATATATAACTAGTCGTAAAATATTTTGCTCCGACGATAACGTAGTTATAGGCTATGGTTACTAAGGGCCGAAGAGCTCACGGCTTTAAGCGATTGAATGAACGCGCGGCATTATATACGCGGTAAATATACTTGTTAAATTAAGAAGAAGTATAATGGTTTCGAAAAATGGTTTTATGGGATTATTTCAAGAACGATTAGTGGGAGAAAAAATAAAACGTGGTTAGATTTCACGTGAATAACTCTACGTTACAACAGATTTTTATGAGAAAATAAGGTCTTGATATGGTCAGCTTTGAACGTCGATTACTCGAAAAGGGAAGAAGATATCTTTGTCATAATAATTTTATTTGCTTCCTAAAATTATACCTTATCACATATTTTAACAGCTGTCCCATTTTCCTCGACAAATAAATTAAATTTCCAAAACGCTCCGTTAAGACTCTGAATTGGTTGCGGAGCTGGTGTCTTTATTTCCTTTCATCTCTAAGATAAGTTTTTCACCTTGGCTATGAAAGCCGCTAATTAGTGAAGTCTTTTTCTTGTTGTTACTCTTAAACTATTTCCCTCTGCATTTTTTCTTTCAACAAAAACACATGTCGAGAAACAAATCAAAGTCATCACAAGAGCATTAGGCAGGAATCCAACGTTCCTCGGCCGTTAACCCCATTCGGAGTGATCATGGGTTCAGCAAATGGAGAAGGATACATGGCATCATAAACTATATCCATATATCTATACAGATAAATAAAATTGAAGTGTCCGTTTGAAATTCGAAATTAATAGCTTTTCACTAAATGCTCACCAAATAAAGTAGTTATAAAAAGCGTAAATTTCAAAATAAAATCTGTTTGTTTTTCTGTCCGTACGTCTGTTTGTTCCGTCTTATCTCTGAAACAGCTGAACCAATTTACGGGACTTTTATTGGCTGGATAGCTAATGTTACTAGAGTAACTTAGTTAAGGGTGTAGTACTTAAAAATCTTAGGGTTCTGCGAAATAAAGCTACTCAAGAAATAAGTCTACGCGGGAGATACCGCGGGGCACGGTTAGTATAAAAAAAAACTGAAAATAGATCGTAACGTTCAATAAATAGAGAGCATCTGTGCACTATTTTATATCAGAGTGGGCGATTCGCAACGATTTTTGTTGGTGTTAAGATAGCGCTGATAAAATATGGCCTGCTGTGTTGCAAGGGAATAACCACCTTCGGAGCTAGTTTGCGGCGGCCCCAGCCAGTAACTTTACAAAACAATGCCATGCCTTGCGGTAAAATCTTGCAAGCTTGAAAGGCAAATTCTGTTCCACCAGATAGGTTCGCCTGGCTGAGATTTCCTGAGGCGATAATCCCAGTATAATATGATCCCTGAAGTGAACAAAATTCAAATCCAGATAGGAAACCCATCGGAGCGTTATCGTACGCAAATCAGTGGTTATGCTATCAAAATATTTTGATCAAATTGAACGATAATATAAGGAATAATAAGGCTTTAATACGTGATTAACATGTTCGGTATACGCACTCTAACAAATGCATATATAGATATATAAATAAAGGGTCTGTGTGTAATTCAAAATTAACAGCTTTTCCACTAAAATATGAAAGTATATACGGTATATCTGTCTGTTTGTTCCAACTAATCTCTGAAACGACTGGACCGATTTTAACGGGACTTTCACTGACAGATAGCTGATGATTAATATAGACGTTTAATCATATAAATACCCATGAAATTAAATCTACACGGATGAAACCGCTCGTACCTTATACAATTCTTCATGATGCCTGGTAGGCCTAGTGCACGCAAGCCCCCACCCAATAGCAAAGGTCTAAGAATTTTACTATGGTATCCCTGCATGTCGTAAGAGGCGACTAAAAGGGGGCCGGAGGGCCTACTGGCGGTGGTCGGGGTGGGAGCTTTGACCACCGAGCCGCGGGCCCGGGAAGGTGGCAGCACGACGTGGCTCGCGCTGCCTTGCAGCGAGGTCTCTAGGGGCGGCAATACAGCTGCCCTGGGGATGTGCCCCGGCAGAGTGTGGAGGGACATCGGTGCGATCCATCAGAATACCCGGAATCCCCCTAAGCACGGCTAATGGCCACCGGGGGGGTTTTAGTACGGTAAAAATCCCACATACTTCGACCTGCCTCTCTCAGGACTGGATTTTCCTAGTAAAAGCCAAGGTTCGTGCCTGGTTATGGAAATAGGCTTAGACCCCCATCACATGTGGACGTATTACAGAAAGAAAAAAGAAAATGAAAATAAAATATATTTATTATAACAAAATGCATAAATGAGCGTAGCGATTGGTCGCAACATTTGAATAATCTACTATCACGGTGATGACAACCATCACTGATCTTCCTCTAGGACCAACTCGTGACGTCACAGCGAGGTCACACTGGCAGTGGCCAGAATACATTTTAGCCTGAATACAATATGATATTCAAAAACAGATCATAAATATACCTCTGCCTACCACTTCTGGCGTGAGTATGGGCTTCATACCATCTGGCGGATAGTACTAACGCTTTATTAACACATTTTTGGTATATGTAAGAGAGTTCCCAGACTATTTATTAAATAACTGGCCTTCCCTGGACAAGTATAAAGTGCAGTGTGAAAAGCTACACTAACATATGTATTTGCATTCAACCTCTAATTTAGATTCACATGAAACAATAAATTCAAAGGAAAAATAAACTAGATACGGCTCTGATGAAAAGCTGGAAATTTAGTTTATTATGATTATAGTTCGGTAGGAGATGGTACATACTGCGGCCGTATTGTAGTCGTTTAGTAGCTAGACTGTTCCAGAACAGCCGACAGCTGTGAGCGGTGTTGTCCGTGCGGTTTGAACTGTTGCCTGCTAGGCAGACACAAGTTCGAATCCCAGCGAGTACCAATGAGTTTTTCTAAAATCTTAAGTGCAGTAGTTTCACCCCACGTGCTTTTTACGGTGAAGAAAAACATCGAGAAGAACCTGCATATGTCTGAGAAATAATTCAAAGACACTTGTATAGTGCCTGAGACGGCGATGTACTCACCTTCTGTCACGTGGCTGTTAATCATCTTCGGTGAAAATAAGGTGTAGATTGCACCTCTCCTACCCAGTGAGAAAATTAATGTGTTTATATTATCTTACAACTGTGTAAAATCAAAAATATCATAATTCTTTAATTTTTTTTGGCAAAGGCAACCCTCAGTTATAAATCTATGAACTATAAAATATTCTGCAATCTGACGTTTGTGACCCAAATATGCCTTATGTTATGTTGCACTACTAAAATAAATCGATCGACAAAATATGTTGAAGATATGTCAGTAGCCAATGAATTTTGTTTGAAACAAACTTTGAAATAACTGTAAATCGTTACATAGTGTAGATAAATTTAGCCCAAATGTCGGGTAGTTACAACGAATAATTTAAATATCATGAATTTAGAATGTCATTGCTCTTTCAATATCAAAAATGTTTAAAGAATAATAAGATAGTTTACAACGTGTATTGACGTCATCGAAATTTATGTTGTGATGACAGCTTGTTTGTTAAAGTTTTTATTAGTTTACAACTATGCTTTTTTGATTGATTTTTTTCTTTATGTTGTAATGTGCTCGTGGCACAGTTGCTATTGCGCATATCATTCGATCAGCGAAGTTAAGCAACCCTAAGCCTAGCCAGTAATTGGATGGGTGACCCCCCGAGTTCCCTGCGTGCCTCGGAGAGCACGTTAAGCCGTTGGTCCCGGTTGCCAATTTATCATCTTTGGCAATCGTTACAGGTCAGTCGGAGGCCTAAAATAGTCTGACAACTGGTTTAACCCAGATCACAGATTTTCCTCATTAAAGGGGTTGCGAAGGTCAGATGGCAATCGCTTCGTATAAAAATCAGGTGATCAGCCACATCGGGTTGAATCAAGTGCCGACTCCAACAATGTATGGGATAAGGCCAGGGAGGTGGTGTTGAAATGTGCTTTCGTGACGCATGTGATAATCCCTACCTATCCTGTTCGGTTCTCAACCTTCCAATGCCTGGATGTGATAGAACGATCTGAGGGCTTAGTGCGAGCTTTCCCGGGCGCCGTCACAAGTCACCGATTTGACGAAAACGCAGATTTGTATATAAACGAAGCAGCGCTATCTGTCGGCCCTTAGGAAGCAAGATTTTGATCCCATACAAATGTGCATTACACACAAGACACTCTGGTCAAATTCAAAGTATATAAGGTACCATGGATTTTACCGAATTTTTAAGCAGGCGCCTGATTTTTTTCTTCTAGTGTCTCCTACAGTATCTACTCGTACTACGTAGGACGTAATAGCTCAATGGTCAACAATTCAATTATACTGAAGAGTTTTAAAAAGACGTTTTGTTAATGCTAAATGTATAATAATACCCGTATACCCTTCACCAAATTAGTGCAGCTATTTATCACAAGATGGCGTTGTATCTTTTTATATCGCGCTATCGAAAGTCTCTCCGTATCCTATATAGCAAATACATTATTACTAAGTGTGGTCGAAGCAGTAATATATAATATCAGGATTGCCCAAGTTACGGTATTTCGTTCAACCAACCAAGGTCTGCCGACTGATCCAGGCCTAATATTTCATACAGTTAATGTACTTTCCAAAAAAAAGAAAAAATATACATACAGTTGAATTTGGTACCCCTCCTTTTCTTGAAGACTGTTAAAAAGCGATCTTGTTTTACTTTAAGCTAAAGATAATTTTAGGTATATTCACGTTCTTTGATGTTATAACAAATTCATTATAAATGTCTTAAAATACACGAAGAATGTTGAGACAAAAAGTCACTAGCAGAATCCTGTATTTAGCAATAAACTTTAAGACAATGGCCCGTTTAGGTTCCATTTCACACCAACGCGAATGCAAATGACTTTTGGCGCACTAGGTACCATAGACAAGATCGCTTTACTTTTCAGAATTTTAATAATTCTTGAAAAATTATTCATAAAATAGCTCTATTTTATTTATTTATTTATCTATAATAATTACAGTTTATCAAATCAAATATATTATGCAACTTTACATGCCATTTTTTATTCTGCAATCGGATTGTTTATGTTTAGGAATGCAAAACTGATTCTGTCAAAAAATTTTTTGACTGTTGAATCGTCAATTGTTATTTTATAATTTTGTAATTTCCGTATTATTGCAATTTTTTTTTACTTGAACAAATTTCCCCGTATAGTTAATATTTTAAAATATTAAGTCTATGAACGGACTAACATTATATGCATCTGTTTTCAATTACATATTATTTACAAACGTCGTCCGTGGATATTCTAGCAGGATATTTTGAAAGAATTTTAAATCATTTGATAGTTAACGTACAAAAATACATGTAAAAAGCTACACCACATATAAAAATACGTTAAAAATCCCGGCTAAATGTGAAACAACAATATAAAAGCGATTGGAGCAACTAAATAAATATGTGTGCACTACACTGGTTACCTACATAACTAGCCAAAACAAGGTTGTCTCAATGCGGGTGAGCCATTAAAATCATTGCAGATATTTATATTGCGTTTGACACGGCTCCAAACCATTGTCAGTGCATATTTATATGGCAATTTACAGTACAATAAAATGTTAGTATACATTATATATTTAGGTCTCAAGCTGGCACGACACTGGTTCTAAATGATAAGCTTCTAAATGAATGTAGAATAATTACTCGTACTTATTCTGAAATAATTGATTGTGTTTTGTAAACTATTGGATTTTAATGGGATAGCCAGTCTAAGCAGATAAAATTTAAGTGCCTGTTTATAATTCCAAACTAACAGTTTTTCACTAAATGCAAATATATATAGAGCCGTGGTGGCCTTGAGGTTTGAGCAGTCGCCTGCTACGCAAGCGACGCAAGTTCGAATCCCAGCGGGGCCTGTACCAATGAGTTTTGCTAAAAAACTTATGTACAGTGATTTCACACCACGTGCTTTACGGTGAAGGAAAACATCGTGAGGAAACCTGCATATTTCTGAGAAGTAATTCAATGACGTATGTAAGTGTCTGAGACGGCGATGGACTCACCATCTGACACGTTGGCAATTAATCATCTTCGGTGAAAAGTGGGTGCTGTGATTACAACACCTCTGCCTACCCCTTCGGGGAATACAGGCGTGAGCATATCTATGTATGTATGCAAATATATATAAAAGTATATTCGGTACTTACACAAAATTTTTTTTTTTTTTTCTGTCTTTGTGTCGGTGAGGAGCTTGTGGCACAGTCGCTATTGCACATATCATTCGATCAGCGAAGTTAAGCAACCCTAACCCTAGCCAGTAATTGGATGGGTGACCGCCCAAGTTCCCTCCGTGCCTCGGAGAGCACGTTAAGCCGTCGGTCCCGGTTGCCAATTTGTCATCTATGGCAATCGTTATAGGTTAGTCGGAGGCCTAAAATAATCACACAACTGGTTTAACCCAGATCACAGATTTTCCTCGTTAAAGGAGATGCGAAGGTCAGATGGCAGACGCTTCGTATAAAAATCAGGTGATCAGCTGCATCGGCCAGACTTTTACTGTCTGGTAGCTAATGTTACAAGGAGTAACTTAAGCTAATATTAATAACAAAATATATTAGGGTTCCATAAAATTAATTCTACGCGATGAAATCGCGGGGCACATCTAGTATGTTACATATCAGACGTTTTTTGTGACCTTTCAAGTTTAAAAATAATCCGCAAGAGGCTACTTTCCTTGACTAATAACAAACAGACACTCTAGCTAATTGTCACTATTGTGAATATTTATTTATTTTATATTGATTCAATGAAATGTACATGATGCCTGGCTGAGTTTCTTGCCGGTTCTTCTCAGAAAGCTAGTTTCCGAACCGTTGGTAAATACTCAACATTCATAAGTGCCTTTTTCATTTTCATTTTCAATACATGTTTACGTATGACTCGTATCTGTTAATATCAAAGGTGTTCGCACTAAAGTTCATTAACACTTGGCATCTGACGGTTCTATCACCTGTACATCACGTCATCTCTGGCCAACGGCCAAACACCTTAACAGAACAGAGTTAAACTAACTGCCGAATTAATGGCTCTATAGGATACCTTAGTTTCAAAATCTTACGTCATTTTCGACAGTGAAGCGGCTAGGTCATGTAACATGATATATACATACAGATGAATAAAATTAAAGTATCTGTTTGTAATTCCAAAATAACAGCTTTTCACTAAATTTATATGAACGTATATACGGTACTGAATTAAAAAAACTAATATTCCAATTTCTATTTGTTCCTGGTAAACTCTGAAACGGCTGGTCCGATTATTCACACACACACGCCATAAATCTAAAATTTTTAAACATCTCAATACGCAATCCTTTTCCGATCAAAACGAAAAAGGTTATATTCCCTACGGGCCGAAAGTTTCTTGGGCCAGGTATTTGACGTTAGCCGATAAAGTCCGTACATTAACTGACAGTTGGTAGCCTTGAACAAGTTAACTAGACAATTTACCGGACGTGCCTCCAAATACTTTCTCAAATTGGCATTTACCGCAGACCCTATTTATCTATATATGGATAAATAAAATTGAATGTGTCTGTTTGTTATTTCTAAATTAACAGCTGTTCACTGAATACATATACATATGTGTATGTGCGGTACTTTCATAAAAAATTTTTTTTTAATAATTTTCTCGGTCTGTCTGTGAGATTAGCCATCTCTGAAACGGCTGGACTGGTTTTAACGGGAGTTCCACTGGCAGATAGCTGATATTACGAAGCTATGCTAAAAACTAGGCTAATTTGAAAATGGGAGTAATAACACATTTTAAATTCTACACGCACAGCTAGTTTTTGCTAGGTTTAAAGTGCCAGGGGGCTTACCATCATCAGCAGAGCAGATAAATAACTCCTTAGATTTGACGTTCCATTTTATGATACCAAAATTAAACATCAAGGCTAAGAAGTTAGTAAGACGTCACTGCTATAACGATAATAGTGGACCTACAGTTCGTCTTAGATTTTGAAGACATGCATGAATGTGGATTAAGCGAAAGAAGTATGTAAGGATCGTAGCATGTAGCAAACGGTGGTCTCTGCCTACCCTCATGGGATACAGGCGTGAGCATATGTATGTATGTATGTATGTATGTATGAAAAATATTTGATAAAGAAATATTATAATACAAATAAGGCACATATTTATTCAGCTTACAGCAGTGTCATTCCTTTTACTAGTTTTGTAGACGAAAAATAAGAGACCATAATTTTACATATCGAAATAATAAGACAATGAATGAATACAAATAAAATATAAACTATAAATAGACGGAGGCGGCATGTAATTCACCTCTACAGACCACGTGCTACGAGTATTTACAAATTGCGCTCACCTGTCTGTAGTGACACTTTTATTGCGCACGCGCCGGTGCACTACAGACATGCATAGCATTGCACTGACTATATTCTACTTTTAATAATATTACTCATACTATGATTTCCTAACCGAATTTCGGTCACGGCAATCTGCGCAGGAGATATTATGCACAAGTCTGTGCGCAAACGCAGGTGCACTCTTTATTCCCTCTCATAGTCCGATGGGGGGCAATCCGACACGACCGGAGAGAGATCAGGCTTAGGACCAACGGCTTAACGTGCTTTTCAAGGCACGGGGGTGGAAACACCGCCAAAATCCAAGCTCCAGGCATTTGATGAAATCTTGAAAGAAAACCCTAATAATTTTAATTTTTCGTATACAAACGAGGTTCGTAATCCTTTTCGTAGCTGTGATTGATGCACGATTTAATCCGTTCAACAGCTATCTAAACATTGCAACTCCTAATAGAGGGTAAATCGATAACCTGGGCTAAACCAATTGTCTGACTTTCTTAGGCTTCACATTCGTGACTTATGTTAATTCCTAAGTTACGTGCAGGCACGTTGTTTTTTGTTCTACTCAGGCGAAAAACAAGCAGCTACATCTGCCCACCAAGTGTCATTAGCGCGTTGCCTACTTTATAAAGAACTAGCAGACGTCATGCGATTGCACCCACATAGATTCCGTTCCCGTGGGAATACGGAGATAAAATATAGCTTATATTAATCAGTGATAATGTAGCATTCATATGGTGAAAGAACTTAAAATATCGGTCTGGTACTTTTTGAGGCAATTCGTTACAAATATTCGTACAAATCCCTTTACCCTTACTAATATTAGTATAGACTAACTGCTCCCGCGATGATCGAACTTGCCCCGTACGTAGTTTATGGGTCGTCTTTTTGAAATAAATGTACCCTAAGTTACTCGATACATATAACATCAGCTATCTGTGAATGAATGTCTCGCTAAAATCGGTTCAGCCATTTGAGAATAGCAGGAATAGACAAACAGCCTCGCGGAGAAAAATTCAAATAGATATTTTTTCTTATGTTTTAGCCGTATATATTTTCAAATGCATTTAGTAAAAACCTGTAAGGAAATACAATAAGACACTTAAACTTTATTTGTCTGTAACGACATAGATTTAATGGCAGCCTACCTTGTGCGTTAGGGAATCTTATTTGCTGTCATGTTGAGCAAAAGATACACGTAGTTACGGCAAAATTGATTTATATACGTAGACTAGAAATTGGCAGGGATTGTCACGAGTCACCTTGTCCCAAAACCACGTTATAATTCCGCTCCGGTGCATTAACAAACACATTGGGAACAATGCAATTCGGCTGTTGTCAAACAACTCAATCTAATAAACTGGTTTACAATAACTCAGTTTACACAGATTTGGTTACAATCTGAAGTTTGCAGTTTGTATGCGATTTTGACGACTGAGTCTTATTTGTGGAATAGTTACTTTTTACGATAACTTTAAATCGTGATTGGTCTTAGCGTGATGATATATCTTCCTCTATAAATGGGCTCTATAACATTGAAATGATTTTTCAAAACGGTTAGATACTTCCTGAGATTAGCGACTTCAATCAAACTCTTCATTAAGTATGGATACGTTCTCTATATCTATATATTAGTATTTGTTCTGTAACAATGTACGTATGGCCATGAGGCCACGAATCTGACAACAAGTTCTAGTTTATAAAACTTGAGTACACACTTGAGTTCAACTAAGCGAAAATTTCGTGCGGAACAGAAATCTTTTCACCGATTATATAGGTAAAAAATACACATGGTGAGTATATCGCCGTTTCACACCTCTCTGACAGCTCATGACTACTGAAACGTATTTTAGCCACAATTCAACTATACCTCTAGACCTATCTTTTCATTTAATAAATCCAGAGTCTGGGCTGCTACTGGCAAATTACCAGATTTTGCCAGACCTGGGAATCGAACCCATAACCTCTTATTCCGCAGTTGCACTTGCGACCAATAGGCCAACGAGGCACTGTTAGAAAATATCTGTAAGGTATATATTATCTTCTCCCACATGAATCTGTTTGACAGAATTGATGGATGAGATGTCTTAAGGTGTCACATCTATCAGTCGCGATCACGTGACATTAGTAATGTAAGAGCTTTATAAAGGCCCGCGTTGATATGTGGTAAGTACTCTTAAAAACAAAACTGCTTTATAGGACTACTGTCTATACCCCGCGGTTTCACCCGCGTACACTATTTTTTTTACTAAATTAAAGTAGCCTAAGTTACTCCTTGTAACTTGTAACATCAGCTATCTATCTAAAAGCCGTGGTGGCCTCGGGGTTTGAGCAGTCGCCTGCTACACAAGCGACGCAAGTTCGAATCCCAGCGGGGCCTGTACCAATGAGTTTTTCTAAAAAACTTATGTACAGTGATTTCACACCACGTGCTTTACGGTGAAGGAAAAGAGAGGTAATTCAAAGACGTATGTATAGTGCCTGAGACGGCGATAGACTCACCATCTGTCACGTTGGCACTTAATCAAATTCGGTGAAAAGTGGGTGTTGTGATAACAACACCTCTGCTTACCCCTTCGGGGAATACAGGCGTGAGCATATGTATCAGCTATCTGTTAGTGAAAGTCTAGTTACAATCGGCTGAGCTGTTTCAGACATAAGCAGGAACGAACAGAGACAGACACACAGAGAAAATATTTTAAATATTTTTTTTGTAGTTACCGTATATCATAACTATGGGTTTAATCAATTTTATTTATCTGTATGTATAGGTATCGCCACGAAAAAAGTATTTGCTGAATTAATAAATTGCTATTTGAAGTTGGGAATAAATGCAGGGTCTTTTACAAGTTTAAATACTCTAGAGTTGAGTAGTAGAACCATATGTTTGTTTAAGCCGTCTCAACCATGAACACTTTGTCTGTCATGAAAAATTAATATCATTGATAATATAAATAAAAAAATGCGGTGGGACGTCACGCGGTTACTCCCGCGTAGTTCCCGTTCCCGTGGGAGAACGGGGATAAAATATAGCCTATGTTACTTGCTGATGATTTACCTATAAATTGCTGAAAGAATTTTTCAAATCAGTCAAGTAGTTTCGGACTATTCATTACAAAATACAAATATTTCCTTTTATAATAGTAGTATAGACTACAAATTCCGTGTCTGTCTGTTGCGTAGTTACCTAGATCTTGAACCAGTGCTCAAATGTAATTGTAATAATTGGTGACTAACTAACAAAAATCACAGAGTTACGTTATTGTATGACATCACTGGATATTTTAACTGCAAGGCCGAACAAGCGCGGAATTATTCATAGTTTATTATTTCCATGGGCCGAAATACTTATCGGGGATAGATGAAAATAAACCATTCATTTTTCATTTATTTATATCCATGATTTATTTTTCACACATACAAAGATCTCGGAAGGGGTAGGCAGATATATCACAACAGTCATTATTTGACGTATATATATATATTTAGTTGCCAAAGAGAAAGATGGTGAGTTTGTCGCCGTCTCATAGACACGATTTCACATAGTCATTGCACTTCTCCCCAAGAAAATTTCCTAAGATGATTTCTTTAAAGTAAAGCTATTTAAATTACTGTAAAATGTATCAGTCCATAGGTGGCCTGAAACTGAAAAACCACCCATTTTTTTTATTTTCCAAAAATCTTTTACTATAATAAAGAGGTTATTACAATACATGGTTGTTCATGTCTGACCGAAGATCCTCCCGAATGAAACGGAACGAACGAAATTATTTTTCTAATGAAAAAATATCCTCTTGCTTAAGTATAAACAAATGAGACCTTTTTTAAGACATTACAATATTTCATCTTATGGAGTGAATTTGAATCTAAAAATGGTTTCAAACAAAAGGAAAAAGTCTTTCGAATCAGAATCACAAAATATATAAAACTAATATTTAGTCATGGATTATGTTAAACAAAAAAAGGATTAATTAATGTATTCAATAACCGCACCGTACACCGTTCAGTATACAACATTCCAAAAACCTTTAGGTATGTATACAATATTCCATCCAAAATTCACACATGTTTTACGGCGAAGGAAATCATCGTGAGGAAACCTACATATGTCTAAGAAGTGATTCAAAGACGTAAGTATAGTGCCTGAGATGGATTCACCCTCTGTCACGTTGGCACGTTACAACACATCTGCTTACCCCTTTGGGCACCCTTCAGAGAAGGCATGAATATATATTTCTTAGCTACTTAAGTACAAATAAATACACCATTAACTTAGGTACGCAGATGAACACTTTAAGAAACGACTAGTGTATCTCATTGCAAAATACATATATCCAACTGCTTAAAGTGACTTTGTTGTAGGTCGAAACGAAAATAAAAAGTAATGGCTACGAAAATAATCATCCAATTAATAACTATGATATTGAAAAAATAATCTTGACAGATGCTATTAGAGTTGTTTACTCTGCAGCTCCGGGAGTTGGATTCGAACTGATTCCTTTCATCTGTCATTCATACGAGGGGAGTTATTGAAACCATATCACTTGTTCAAACCGGAGCTAACTCGGGGCTCATCACTGAAGCAAAGCGATTTATGTCGACACTGGAAATAGATTTGATATTGCAGAATCTTCGTACTAGACGAGAGTTACAAAATTCAACTCCCACGCATTCTAATAAAAATATACTATAAGCGTAGTTCACGCTGTATGTCTGTTATTTTAGATGTTTTAGAATCGATTGGAACGCGAAGAGTATTAAGTATTCAATTCATTATGGGCATATGGTCAATATATTAATTAGTCTAGTTGATAATTCTAGTTTGTGCTTAGCCATTGAATTTTATCACGAAAGTTAATAATTCATTTAAATTGGTTTTGTTGGCATCACAGCGGCCTTATACCAAAGAGATTTTCAAAGTTTTTTCGCACCACGAGCTTAACGGTGAAGGAAAGTATCATAAGGAAACCTGCATATGTCTTAGAAGAATGGATAGTGCCTGAGACGGCGATGGATTTACCATCTGTCACGTTGACACTCAATCATCTTCGGTTAGAAGTGGGTGTTGTTATTACAACACCTTTGCTCACCCTTTCGGGGGCCCCTTTGGAGATGGCGATGGAGATTAAATAAACTCTTATAACAGTAATGAAAAAGATTCAAGCACTGTCAAATATTATTGTACAATAAATAAAATATTGGGAAGGATAAAAATACATAATAATTATTAGTAGAAACACATCATGTGTAAAAACTAAATGAAAACCTTAACAAACAAATTAATCATTAAAAATACATTTAAGATTGAAGGCATTAACGGCATGCGTGGTATGACGATACGTCAACAGTATTATCCGGTCATTAACATATTATCCGGTAATTACTTCCCACAACACGGTCACATTTACTTACACTGAGCTAAACTACCAAATTAACTCTGTCACACATTTTTTTCGCGCACTTGACGATTGCCAAGCAATGGGCGAAGGTCGACGCGCCCCGGAACCGCGTGAATGGATTTGTTATCTGTGTGTATTATAATAATAGCGATAATGACATTGTAGGTGGGACAGGTGTACCTGCGAGCAGTCTGCTGTGGTTGCGCGGGCGCACCGCACGCTTCCAGGCCTCCAAACTAGCACTAGCCGTTCTCACGAACGATCCGCCGCCACCGCGCTGTTGGCTATTTTTAAACGAATCGCTTATAATTTTATTGTTTGAGCGAAAACCTAGAAGGCGACAAGTGCGCACGACGGTCGCAACACTTCTAACGCGAACTATACGTTTCCAGCTAATTCACCTTCGGCGATATTCACTGATTACAAATAAATAAAACTTTCCAGTTTGCGTACAAATAAAACAATTGAATGCAATCCAAATTATCTGTATAACCTTCGTTTGTCTACAAGACAAATTAATAAGACTGGCTTTGTAATAATATCAACAAATCATTTCACATTTCACCAAAATAGCATTGAATACCTACATAGCATAAAGACTAAACTTGCCGCGAAACAAAGTGGCACTCCGGTAAAGTCAGCCGCATGTTCCAAATGAGTGACCTTGAATATAGCGCTCGACCAAAAACTTTACCCACGTGACTAATTGGCAATCGACAGAATTGACGCGTGGACATTCCACGCTAACAATTTGGGAAGCCTAATGAACTTAACAAAGTCAACCGCCAATGTTTATTCCACTGATTGAAAAAATCCATGACAAAATTGTGCCCATTAGTTACAATTAGTACACATTAAATCAAAGTGTAAAATTAACAGAGTATTCCACCGAGTAGGTGAAGTACGAAGGCGGCAGGGTCAAAACAGCCCTATTTCCCAGCGTTAAGCACTTCTCACGCTTCACCCAACAGCCTCATTCATTGACTACCTGCAAATACAATACGTGTCTGTTCTTGGTTGATCTATCGATCTTTTGAACATCTAGTCTCACCAAATACAGATTTCATGCATTTTTTTTAAAGTGGCTATGTATTTTTAACAAGAATTACCCGAATCTGGATATCTCAATGCAAGTTCGCGTTCGATAAATTAATAATAACATTCTCATGAAACTGATCTGTTCCTCGCATGTAGCTCATAAAGTCTATGTCGAGGTCGCTTTAAGCCCGGCTTGACCTTCAACGCTTTTTAATATAATTTATCACGTGCTTTATTACTCGGACGCAGCTTCCATGTTTTGTTGAACACATTACTCCAGTATAATGAGAACGGACTAAATATATATTGATGTACGGGTATCGAACGCACTGTCAGCAGCGAAAATAACTCGTGGGAAATTGAACTGACGGATTACAATCAATCAAAAGGCGATAGGTCCGTAGATCGAAATACGGGCTATTTTAGACCATATCCTCGATCATTAAGATAGCATGGATCATTTAAAATGAATAAAATCTTTAATTAACACATCACGCAGAATCATAACAACCTGTCATTCCTATATACAACAACCTCTGCACTGTTCTGTGAAACACACATTGAAATGTAATGCTTCATTCACCCTTACCTTTACTTCAATCCAATCCAAGTACAAGTAATCACAGCACACTTATTTGCGAATCTTAACTTTACACGAGCAGGATCCCTCTTATTTGCGTATCGGTAAGTAGCACTGATGTAATCAGAGTTCGTAGCACCGTAGCGCCGTAGCACCGTAGCGCGTGAGACGTAGTCCTATCGATCTACGAAGCCTGAAGCCCTAGGTAAACAATTCTTAGTACTACATCTTGTTTGCATAACTTGTCTTGAGAATTTACAGTGAGTAGAATGACTGGTCGAACATAATTCCATTAATCATTGAGATTAACCCCAAATTTGTATTAGTTTTCTTGTACTTGTTCGTATGTTAGTCCATCGCTTAGATATTGTATGGCAAAAAATATTTCCATATTTGACTACCTCGCTGGTCTAATATTCGCAATGCTAATGAACACGAGGGCCTGAGTTCGATCTCCGGGTGGGGAGTTTTTCTATTTGTAAAAAAAAATGCTCACGCCATTCCAGAAGGGGTAATAGGTGTTGTAACAACACCCACATTTCACGGAATATGATCAAGTGCCAACGTGACAGAGGGTGAGTCCATCGCCGTCTCAGGCACTATACATACGTCTTTGAATTACTTCTCAGACATATGCAGGTTTCCTCACGATGTTTTCCTTCACCGTAAAGCACGTGGTGTGAAATCACTGTACATAAGTTTTTTTTAGAAAAACTACTTGGTACAGGCCTGTAACTACAGGTCTGTATTAGTACCCGGTTAATGGTAATAAGTTGTCCCCCTATTACATGGGACTTAACATAATTTGCTCCATAGGGGACTGCAGGCGTAAATATACCTTCAAGTATGTAAGTATCACTCTATATATACAGATATATTTCAACACGAACAGTTTGCAATGCGTGCAGACTCATTATTTAGTTTCGACCTTCGCGAGCTGCCGAAAACACAGTTATCTTATGAACGCTATTTAGCACAATGTATGCAAATGTAAGCTTGCCAACATAGCTCCTTGTTGCATGCAGAGCTCGCTAGATACAGGATGAGCAAACTCAACGAGCCTTGAAACCCTTCATGACCTTCAATATTAACGCTACAAATTTACTACACATAAAGTATACTATTCAAAAATATTTTATCCGTATACAAATATTTTCTGTTTTAATACAGCCGTTATTCACTAACTCGACACAAGAAACTGGACACACTTGTGTCAAATTGGTGAAACAGAAAATTTATGTTTATAAATAAATTTATGTTTATAAATAAATTTACATTTATTTCTTTGTCATCTAGACACGTCAAGATGGGTGTCTAATATATATACTAGGAATACTTAAATTAAATCACTTGTATGTTTTCTCCAAATGGACTCATCTCATCAGGACCCAGATGAAAAAGATACTGAGTAAGTTCTTGTCGTGGCTGGATGGGCCTTGGGCTCAGCCGCTCCAAGAATAAAAATGATTTTATTTTATTTTCATTATGTAGACACCTACGCGTGCCCACATAATAGAAAATAAAATAAAAATTTTGACATGCTAATATGACGCCTTAATAAGTGATATTCATTTTTAGTTTCACCAACTGGACACACGTGTGTTCACTCTTGGGTCGAGTTTCTGAATAACTCCAATAAACTAGTCACCATAAATTAAAAACTTAGATTTGATCGATTCCCGTCTTTTATACTTATCAATAAAAATGTTTGAAAGCAGTTACTCCGATTTAAAAGAATCTTCATAATGACACACAGCCATATCCCATGTCTGGCTGTTATTTCCCATCCTGTACGTATCCAAACAGTATCTTCATAAACAAACATCTTGTAATAGAAGGTAATATCTGGCGTACCTACTCTCGGTTTGGTTGCTTATAATTTCCTATAATTTGTTTGGTCGATTTGGCGAGGAGCTCCAAGCGTAATGCCAACTCTGTATTAGGTACGTGCCACACAACAAAATATTACGCTTAGCTTGGCTGCGTGCGTTTCATGAAGCCGACATTTGTTATGAAACTTACATAATAAGTTCTTGGCTTTTATTTATACTACCGACCCGGCCTCGCTTCACATAGGGTTACGATTTAAAAACAAACCATTGACTTTTCTCTACTATGTTATTTATTATTAGATTTGTCGAATACTAGCTGTGCCTCGCAGTTTCACCCGCGTAGACTTAATTTCCTAAGTGGCCCACGGAACTCAAGAGCTTTTTTAATAAAATTTACTTCTTGTAACATTACCTATCTTCCAGTGAAAGTCTCGTAAAAATCGGTCCAGCTGATTCGGACGTTCGCCGGAACAAACAGAAAGGCAAACAGAAAAGAAAATGATTTTATTTGGTAAAAAGCTGTTCAAGGACTCGAGAGATCAGAGTTCATCACATGCTAGTAAAAACATTATCAGGATCCGTTCGTACAAAATATTTATTTATGCAAATTTCCTACCTTTATTATTATTTCGACCAACACATAAACCTGTAATTTTGTGACTATTAGCATTTTAGATTATTCCAATTTAACGTTGCATCTAGTATAACTGAATACGTAGAGTAACCAATCCATGAAGATGTATTGTCAGTTGTGCATCTCGTTACATTAACGTTGGTATCGAGCGAGGTCCGCGAAACTCGGTTATATTTATCGCTAATGCATCGGTTTTAACATATTCAGGGCTGCCACTTGTTGAGGAATAGCCGTTTGGTCTGTTGGTTAAGCAATCTGCCTATCGCGCCATTTCGAGGTATGGTTTCCAGCACAGAAAATAAACTCTTATCCTGTTTGTTTTGTGTGAGCAAGAAAGTATTTATTAGGGACGTAATAGCAGTGGTTAGATGTTCTGCTTGGGAATTTAAAGTACGAGAGTTCGAGTAACACTAAGTAGGGATACATATTGACACATAACGCTACATTGGCGCCTTTAGGATTAAGTCTAATGGTATAATGGATGGATTGTTGTAGATATTGGATTTGTAATAGAAGTAAATAAGTAAATTAATAATAACGAATTGTGTAATGTATTCGTAAATGTAAGTCTTATGCTAAGAAAACTATATTATCCTGTAAGAGATCACCGTGTGATAAGGCCGCCATTTGTACTTAAATTGAATTGTAGTTAGTATTCTTACAACATTCGAGGAGCTCGTGGCACAGTTGCTATTGCGCATATTTATCAGTGAAGTTAAGCAACCCTAACCCTAGCCAGTAATTGGATGACCGCCCGAGTTCCCTTGATGTCTCGGAGAACACGTTAAGATGTCGGACCCGGCTGCCAATTTAACATCTTTGGCTATCGTTACAGGTCAGTCGGAGGTCGCAGAGAGATTTCCGATTTTCTTCGTAAAAAAGAATTATGAAGAGCAGTCGCTTCGTATAAAAATCAGGTGATCAACCGCATCGGGTTGATTCAAATACCGACCCCAACAATGTATGGGATAAGGACAGGGAGATGATGATGATGATTCTTACAACATACTGGTGTACACTAAAGACTTAATAAATAAAGTCAATGTCATAGATTATTTTTTTAAACAGAATGCATTGTTTGCACAACCCTAGTCGTGTTTTCTATTCGTATGTCGGCAGAGCGCAGAGTAAAAGCTCGGTATCTATCAGTGTCGTCATCAAGGTCGGTGCGCGGACGCAAGCGGGAACAACTCTAGCAGTAATCTATTTAGAGACCGCATTGCGTAACTGTTGCCTTCTCTACTGTGTCTAACACTCGCTAATTAGTGTCGATCCTTCCGCTTTCCCGTGTCACGTTCACGGAAAGAATACTGTATGTGGTCGACATTCTATATTTATATGTCTCATTCTCATAGTTTCAAACTTACATGCTTATATTAAAGAGCCGTGGTGGCGTCAGGGAATGAGCAGTCGATTGTTATGCATGTTCGACTCTCATCGTAGCGTGTACCAATGAGTTTTTCTAAAAACTTATGTACAGTGATTTCTCACCACATGCTTTACGGTGAAGGAAAACATCGGGAGGAAACCTGCATATGTCTGAGAAGTTATTTAAAGATATAATTTTATACATACGGTATAGTGCATAAGACGGCGATGGACTCACCCTCTGTCACGTTGGCACTTAATCGCATTCGGCGAAATGTGGGTGTTGTTGTTACAACACTTCTGCTTACCCCTTCCAGGACCCTTCTGGGATGGCGTGGGCATATTTTTTTTTATTTACTAATGCAGCTGACGTACGCTGGAGGATTTCGTGGCAAAGCTGCTTTTGCCCAGATCGTTCGATCAGCGAAGTAACCAGCCACCCAGGCAGTAGCTGGATGGATGACCGCCCGAGTTCCCTCCGCACCTCAGACATTATGTTAAGCCGTTGGTCCCGGATGCCTATCTTTGGCAATTGGTACCGGTCAGTCAGAGGGCTAAGATAGGCTGACAACTTAACGCAGAATACCGACTATCTTCGTAAAAGGGGTTACGAAGGTCAGGTGGCAGTCACTACAAATTAATTTAACTCGTTCACGGAGACATTACTCGAGTGGAAATAGACAATATTCCCGAAACCCCCAGGCCACCATGGCGCAGTCACTAGTATATAAAAATATACCTAATTACACAAACAAGCATATTATAATTCAAATTGTATATATGCCAGTAAGTACACTGTCATTACAATTGCACATTAAATAGCACATGTGTCTTATATAACTGCCATTAAACCTCCTACGCATCACAACCAATATAATATATTACTGTGTTTCAAATTTAATTATCTTATGTTTCCCAATATGAGAGGTAGGACATAATGCGATCTATCACCGCAGGAACACACCTTACTCTAACGGCTGTTTTCAATAATTATCGATAAGTTATGGGAATGAAAGTAAGGACAAAATGATTTCTTTATCTTTAGTTAGCTTGCGAGTTACTGAAATGACAGATGGATAGAATACTGAAAACGGCCGTTCTTCTATAAGGTGAAGGTACAGCTATGCCCTACTGGTTCCATCCAATCCAGCTACCAGTACCCCTATGACCGGTTTGCCACCGTTTTGTTATCTATACTCGCTAGCGTCTCCGTCGAATATTTGTATGAGAAATTGTGCAGCGACTCCCAGCGGTGACGTGAAGAACTAAAATATCTCATACAAATACTGCGAGTGACGTTAGCGAGTATAGTTTATGAAAACGGTGGCAAACTGGCGCGTTTTTTCACAAATACTTATTTAGATGTATGTTTGTAACGAATTAGCTCAGAAGTTACTGAACCGATTTTGAAGATTCTTTCACCATTGGAGTGTTACATTATCATTAATTAATATAGACTATATTTTTTCCCACACTCCGACGGGAACGGGAACTACGCAGGTGAAATCGCGTGACGTTAGCTAGCAGTAAATATTCTTTTAAGTAATTTAGCGTTTCATAGAGTCCAAAACACTTTGATATTTCACTGGCGCGATGTTTTAGACGTGGCACGTCTAGTAAAAACTCACAAAATTATGTATATCTTTTAGGTCATGGCTGGCATAAATCCAGTTTAATTATTGCCCGCTTTATTGTGGTTTTTATTTATGTGTTTACGTACAGCTTGAAATGAAATCTTTTTATAACCAAAAATGAGTTAGCGTATTCGTTTCCATGCGAATTATTTGCATATCGTTAATTCAATGGCATATGAGATACAATTGTGAGTCAGCCTTGCCACCAAACATGTCCATAGATTTACACATACACTTTCCCGAACAATAAAACATTCAAGTCGTGGTGGTCGTGGGGTTTGAGCAAGCGACGTAAGTTCCATTCCCAGCGGCCTGCCCAATGAGTTTTAAAAAAAAACTTAAATGCAGTAATTTCACCCTACGTGCTTTAACTTTACTGCAGTCATTTTCCCAGAAATAAGAAAACATCGTGAGGAAACCTGCATATGTCTGAAAAGTAATTCAAAGACCTTTGTAGAGTCCCTGAGTCGGCGATGGACTCGCTGTGACGTCGGCATTTGTTGATATTTGGTGAAATGTGGGTGTTCTTATTACAACCCCTCTGCTTACCCTACGGGGATTGAGTGAGCATATTGAAAACATTAGATAAACTTATAGATAGAAGAAAGTACTATAGGGAGGGAATAGATGACGCTAGTGTACAGTCATCCTTTGGACCTTAAACTAGACAGAACCAGTTTGTTTTACATACATACATACATATGCTCACGCCTGTATTCCCCGAAGGGGTAGTCGGAGGTATCGTCATAACAACACCCGCTTTTACCGAAGATGATTAAGTGCCAGACATATGCAGGTTTCCTCACGATGTTCTCCTACACCGTAAAGCACGTGGTGTGAAATCAATGTACATAAGTTTTTTAGAAAACTCATTGGTACAGGCCCCGCTGGGATTCGAACTTGCGTCGCTTACGTAGCAGGCGACTGCTCAAACCTCAAGACCACCACGGTTTTTTTATTTCCAACTACCAAACTAGTCTAAGTAAATCTATTGTAAAACTCCGTCTACGGCGTCTCCCTCTACTGTCAATAGCCCGATTCACATAATGAAACCCGTAACGTTGACGTTGTGACTTAGTCGTTGACAGTGTTTTCGTATAAATTATATCGAAGAAATACGGAAAAGTTCAGTTGTCATCACATTGAGTTGAAGTCCTATAGAACTACGATTTCAGAACACGTGAATAGCACATTGGGTGAGGATTACTTCATGATTCCGACATAGCTTCTGCCCGCGACTGGAATAAGCTACTTTGGGGTAACGCTTACGTTAAACCCGCCATTGGTCCAACCGTGATGATATTTGCCTTCCTCGATAAATGGGCTATCTGACACTCAAGGATTTCTCAAATCGGACCAGTAGTTCTTGAGATTAGTGCGTTCAAGCAAACAAACAACCTCTTCAGCTTATATTTATTACTAAAGACTATGAGCTACATTTGATCGCAATGTGGATAGTTATGCAGTTAATTTTTCTAATAATCCTAAATAATTAGAGATTACATTGCGTAAAGAGGTGCAAGGTCAACGTAATAGACGACTTAACGATTCTAGAAATACGATCAACCTCGAGCTCTGATAATGCCACAGTTACAGCTGCTCCCGTCGATCCACGAAATAATCTTTTGGATATGACATTAGTTGCAGCTGTTTCCAGTCGATCGAAGTGAGCTTTTGGATATGACAAGGAATTTCCAGTGAGACGCTTCGGATTATTGAATTAACATATTAATCCTATACAAATCCTATGTATTATAAGGACCTAATTCCGAATTGAAAAAAGTTTGTAAAATATTTTTTCTCAAGGTCAAGTAGATTGGTATATATGTATTTACTATTCGCTCTCAAACATTATCTGCGTTATTCTGTATCGTTTATCAGCGTCGAAGTCGACGTCGAGTGTCAGTTTCGATTATAGGAAATACATAATACATAGAATATAAAGTTCTGAAAAACGTTACCGAATAGCTTGGCTAGTCTATAACATTTCACAAGAAAATATTTATTTAATTGCTATAAACCATAATTACTTGAATCTAATACGATGGCATATATCAACTGGCTTAATTCTAGCTTGTTTAACTTAATCTACACCTAAATGTAATATTGTGATGGCCCATGTGAATTCGTTTAACGAGCACGAGTAATACAAGCTTGGGATTAATTTTCCCTCTTAAATCTATTTAAGATTTCGTTTGTACGTATATTCTGTTTTTAATACAAACCAAACACGAGAAACAAGGCAATTTTTCCCCAAATCGCGAGATTCGAAACCACGAGTAGCAGACAGGTATACCACTAAACCAACGGTGTTGACGTGTGGAAAAAAATATGATTTGTACTTAATCTCGTCACAATAGTTCAACTCTCATTTGACCAGTTTCGTTTTAAAGCTGGCTGTAAGCATTTCTAACAGCAAAAAATTCGACGCATGAGGTAGGATCACGAGCAGCTCAGTTGGAAGAGCCACTGCACGATTTGCAGAGGTCGTGGGTTCGGGTCCCGCCTCGTGTTCGTATTTTTCCTGACCATTTTTAAGAATTTCTAACGTTAGCCAATGTTCTACTGGCCACAATCGTGTTTCATTATATAGCAATAAATTTTAATCAAACACAATTTTGCTGGAACACTAAGCTAGTCTTTTTGTTTTCAGCCGGAACTAATAGTGAATACGAGAGTTTGACTGTGTGACGGTGACAAATTTATACATGCCATATACATCTGTCTCATACTCTCATGACGGCATTACGAACTCATAGAAGAACCGGACGGAAAGAGAGGCGTGGTGGTCTTGGGGTTTGAGCATTTGCTATTGACGCAAGTTCGAATCCCAACCGGGCATGTACCTAAGATTTTTTCTAAAAAAAGCTTATGTACAGTAATTTCACACCACGTGCTTTACGGTGAAGGAAAACATGGAGAGAAAACCTGCATATGTCTGAGAAGTAATTCAAAGACTTATTTATAGTGCCTAAGACGGCGATGGACCCTCTGTCCCATGGGCACTTAATCATATTCCGTGAAATGTGGGTGTTGTTGTTACAGCACCTCTGCTTACCCCTTCTGAGATGGCGTGAGCATATTATTTTTTTATTTAATTACACACAATATACCCACGCATTCCCTGAAGGGTCCCCGATGGGGTTTGTTGGTAAAACACCCACATCTCATCGAAGATTCATCGCCATCGTGGCACATAGAGAGTCCATCTTTGACTTTATCCTCGGAATTTCCTCATAACAAAGTTTTCCTTCACCTTAAATGTGGTGTTTATAACAGTGCGCGGATTTAAAATACCGGCTTGGTATTTTGTGTGCTGTAGTGATTCCATTACAGTACCATACACAGCAAATACTTGGAAGCAAATCAATTATGAGAATTGTTAAAATATATAAATTTATGAGTTGTTGTTGCATATTGCCCGTCCACCCCTTCGAAAAAATCTGGACCCGCCATTGACATAGAATAAACGTATTGTTAGAGACCGCTTCTCAAATCATTCTAATATATTTATTTATCTTCCGGGTAAACTTAATGATTAATTTGCTTTTCTTTTTACTAGATTTAAGTGAATGCTTTATTATTATTTTAACTTAATTTTAACTTTAACTACTTTGATTAAATTACACTGTAAATACATTAATTTTTCACGATAAAAATATTTGTTATTACAGTAACAAACTTATTCAAATTAAAATCAACGTTATACATTAACGTATTCGTTGAAACGTAATTAAAATCGATCTTTTGTCTCGTCTAGCAGCCCTATGAGCGAGCGATACAACTTAAATCTGACTTAATTGAACCGCCGGTGGCTGGATCCGATCAGTTTGATTGTCTCCGCATTCCCAATTTATGTTCAAAGCTTTACGCCGAAGCCGGGATTTCACGGGATATAGTGTAATTCAACCGAAAGTCTTTAAATTGCTATTACGTATTAGCTCATAGTACTTAGACCTTCTGAACTGTTGATATTTAATGATACAAGATAATTTTTAATTACTAACCTAACCTAACTAACCTAACTAATAAGTACATACATATTCCTGTATTCTTCGAGGGGGTATATAGGCAGTAGTGCTGTGATAACAACACCTATTTTTTACTAAAGTTCATTAATTACCAAAATAACAGATTGTCAATCTATCGCCGTCTCAAGCACTATACATACGTCTTAGAATTATTTCTCCGTAAAGCAAGTTTTTAGAAAAACTCACTGGCACAGGCCCCGCTAGTATTCGAACTAGCGTCGTTTACGTAGCAGGCGGACTCGACATCTTCTTATAAGTCGGTCACTCTTGAGTGGTCGTGGTTGATAGCGCTGTAATTTCATTGGCGAGCACAGTCCCCGTGATGCACCTCCACGTGTTGCGGTCAATAGCGTCTCGGGAACTCTGGTAGTTAGAGTCGTAGCTTGTTGCTAGTTGCTCTAGCAACTGAGGTCTGTCCAACGCGCAGGCGATCGACCACGTGACCGCTTGCCCTCCACCTGTACTTGGGTAACATCATTCTTAATAGGATCTCAATTATGAACACAGTAGCATCTGCTCGCAACTTGGTCTGCGTGTACTCGTTACTGTGGGCTAACGCTAACTTTGACCAGCGATTGGCCTTAGCGTGATGATATATATATATATAGCCAATCAGATCAGACCAAAATGAAACCTCAAAGCTCAGAGGTTCGTAATACGTTCTGAAAAAAACGATGATGATAGGCCCCCAGTAGTTCCTGAGATAAGTGCGTTAAAGGAAACAAACAAATGCTTTAGCTTTATATATTTGTATATATTAATTAATCCGGGCTTAGCGTGCAATATAGCCGGGTATATCCGATAGTGGCAGCCCGAAGATGTTCGTCAATAAAGCTCAGTGTTCATTTTACGAGGATCTATTTGCTATCAACACAGGTAATAGCCGCTCTCATAACACCGGCCCGTTCGTTCATGAAATTGTTAATTAACACCCAACGGCGTGTGGAGGCGATTTCAAGCCTCGGTGACGTCATTGTTTTATGCCATCTACGCAACGGTGATCTAAGGATATCTATGAGTCTTCAAAATGTTTTTGAAGTTTTATGATTAGACTAAATATGATTTAAATTTCATACTTCTTTTAAAATGTTGTACGTAAGTTATCATATAATGATCACAAAATTGTTTTGCCCTGACACGGGATTCAAACCCAAAATACAATATTTTTAACTGGGGCAGCAAGGGGATTATGTAAGACTTTCATCCAATAAGCATCCTCGGAGTTCCTACACATTGCCTGTACTAGGATCCTGAGGGCCCCCAACGACTGGCCTTTACGACCCCTCCGATACCTGGCTGGACCTGGCTATTCCCTTTTGTCGTCATAAACCACGACACATAGTAGTAGTAGGGGATCCCAAACGGGTATTTCGGGATTTACTAAAGTGCGGCAGATTAATATACAGAGGTAATACCTTGTACCCAGTTAAGTACCTCCACCAAATATGGACCTTAGATATAAGGCCGCACGTCCGGGATAAATGATCAGATTAGTAAAAAAATTGATCATCAGACATTCTCAAGCTCGCCAGATTAATTTATTAATTAAAATTAAGGTAAGGTGAGTTAATTACATACTAAAAAGTATATATTCCACTAATCTGACAATTAGAGAGTGCCGTAAAAGATGGGGAGGGCTACAGAGTTGTAAAAAAAACGTCATCTGGACATCCTCGAGCGTGACTAAATTTATAGTGTAGGTAGCACTCCGTTATACTAACCACTGGACTATACTAACGTTTTCGTCAACTAAACGGACATTATGGATGGACAAACAAGCACATAAAAAAAGCAATCCCAGTGGAGCCTGTACCAGTAAGTTTTTCTAAAAGGTTATGTTCAGTGATATTACACCACCTAAGGAAACCTGAATATGTCTGAGAAGTAATTCAAAGACGTATGTATAGTCTCTGAGACGGCGACAGACTCACCCTCTGTCACGTTGGCACTTAATCATCTTCGATGAAAAGTGGGTGTTGTCATTACAACTCCTCTGTCTACCCCTTCAGGGAATACAAGCGTGAGCATATGTACTATAATTTATGACGGATAAGTGATTGAAACCCCTGACCCAGAACCATTACCCAAGTCAATTTTGGAATCGAATCACGGTCAGTTTAACACCGCAATAACTATTAAGTTAACAATGCATTATTACTGGATTAATCCGTAATTCTGCCGTGAAAACCTCATCAAAATACCAATATAATGGGGGCTTTATACCCTTGATTAGAGGCCTAATGTCCGAAGCCTTATAGTCCGAATGTTTAGAGTCCTAATATATGGTTCGATACCTCACAGCAGTTAAAGCTGACATGCCTACTGCTTTATATACTGTCCTGGATTCCATGATATACGATACTGGACATTAATTACTAATTTAAAGTTATCTATCTATACATCGATACAGATAAGTAAAATTGAAGTGTTTGTGTTTCCAAATTAACAGCTCTTAACTAAATGCATATGAAATGAAAGTATATATGGAAATCCGTTAAGAAATCAATTTAAAAAAAATCGGTCTGTCTTTTTATTCCGACTAATGTGATGGGCCGATTTTAACGGGACTTGCAGGGATAAATGTTTCAAGGAGTAGCATAAGCTACTTTTATTAAAAAAAAAAACATAATGGTTCCTCTGATGAAATTAAATCTACGCGGATCACACCGCGTGGCTCAGCTAGTTTCTAATATAACTGGATAAAACGGTTCTTAGCTAAGCCGTGGTGGCCTCGCAGTTTGAGCAGTCGCCTGCTACGCAAGCGACGCAAGTTCGAATCCCACCGGGGCCTGTACCAATGAGTTTTTCTAAAAAACTTATGTACAGTGATATCACACACAGTCTTAGACGGCGATGGACTCACCATCTGTCACGTTGGCACTTAATCATTTTCGGTGAAAAGTGGGTGTTGTGATAACAACACCTCTGCCTACCCCTTCGGGGAATACAGGCGTGAGTGTATGTATGTAAAACGGTTCTTAGTGATCAGTTCAAATGCTCTGAGGAATGTACTTATAGCAATGATAAAAACAATGCGAATTTGCGTCAGAGAAATGTTGGCAGCATTACGCCTATTTGTTCTGGGTCCATTGATTTAGGTACCGTACTAGATGAGACAGAGAGGTTTACTATGCTCTATAAAAGCGTATTTCTATATTATGAACTAACTGTGCCCCGCGGTTACACCCGTGTAGACTTAATTTCATGCGTGGCCCGCGGAGCCATTTCGAAAAAAACCGGAATAGACAGAAAAAAATTGCCTTTTTTATGTCAGTACCGTATATACTTTCATATGCTAATAAACATGAACCAACACCAGCCTTTGGACGTAGATATTTAGAATTTAGGTGGAAATGGGTGTAATAGTAAGCAAGGATGCCACACATTTTGCATTTAAGATACCTACTTTTAACATCGATCTAAATTATTATGTATTCTCAATAATTAAATTCTCAATTGATTCAACAAATATAATTTATATTGAGTCTTGTCTAGTACGTTTGATAAATCCCATCATCATCGTAACTGCATTCGTGAACACATTAACTAAATGCTTTGCCGCAGGAATTCGTGACATTAATAGATGTTTTCGTCATAATTGAAGACGTCACATCATACAGTGTTTCAGATAAATATAATTCCTACGTCAAAACATGAAAATCACTGAAAATAAACTGAAATATTGTGTTATGGATTGTCAAGTGTAGTGGGCGGTGTATAATTGGGTTACGTATAAATTTAATAATGGTTGCCAAAAACACATACCATTACATATTCATTTAAAACAATATTACGTACATTAAAAATCATTAATTCAAATCCCAGCGGTCTGTATTAATGAGTTTTTCAAAAAACACCCCGAACTTTACGATGAAAGAAAACTTCGTGAGGATATTTGCATGTCTGTAAAAAATGTGTAGCTATATTTATAGGTTACTAGCTGTGCCCCGCGGTTTCACCCGCGTAGATTAAGTTTTATATAATACTTTTTTTCGCAATAAAAGGTAGCCTATGACCTTTCTCAGGGTCTAAAGATTGTCTGTGCCAAATTTTATCAAAATTGGTTAAGAGGTTTAAGCGGGAAAGCGTAACAGACAGACAGAACTACTTTCGCATTTATAATATTAGTAGGGATGTAGTGTCAGAGTCTACGATGGACTCACCACTCTGTCTCGATAGCATTTAACCATAGTAACAACACCTCAGTTACAGGGACTCCTAAGATGGCATGAGGGGGGCCTACCATCGTCGGATTAACTTCCGAACTTTGGCGTTTCATTTTCAGAAGCTAAGAGTTCTTAATAGCTTAAACGATCACAGTAGGCCCCTTGGTATTATTTTATTTATTTACTTTATATGTTCATATTGGAGAAGGATGAGTATAAGTTAGTCACAAACAAGGAAGTATTGGGAAGGGTAGAAGAAGAACGAATGCTCCGGTAAATAGAGAACGGGAAGGTCAAGATGATACATATGCTCACGCCTGTTGGATACGTATTAAAACATCATAGAAGGGAAGCGAGGAAGAAGGCCAAGGATTACTTACAACAGCTGAACAAAAAAGTCAGCATCATATCATACACGTCAGTAAAGAGTTAACGGACAAGAGCATCATCTCCCTGGCCTTATCCCATACATTGTTGGGGTAGGCACTTGATTCAATCAGATGCGGCTGATCACCTGATTTTTATACGAATCGACTGCCATCTGACCTTCGCAACCACTCTAACGAGGAAAATCTGTGATCTGGGTTAAACCAGTTGTCAGACTTTGTCAGGCCACCGACTGACCTGTAACGATTGCCAAAGATGATAAAGTGGCAACCGGGACCGACGGCTTAACGTGCTCTCCGAGGCACGGAGGGAACTCGGGCGGTCACACATCCAATTACTGGCTAGGCTTAGGGTTGCTTAACTTCGCTGATCGAATGATATGCGCAATAGCAACTGTGCCACGAGCTCCAAAAGAGTTAACGGACAAGAGCATAGCTCTTAAATAAATTATGATGATATGGGGCGAACGAGCAATCCATACAGGTAGTGGGTATCATGCCTTGGTAACGCGGGTTCAACAATTCTGGTTGGAAACTTCTACGTAAGCATGTAGATTTTAACCGTTGAGTAGCATTGTACTTATAATTTTCTTAGGGCGTAAATCACAATCACACATGGAAACTCATTTGTTTCTAAACGTTGACTAGTGCCATCTATCGAAAATTGTTGGAACTAGGAAAATTCTTAGGTAAGTGCTTGTTAAAATTCAAAAAGTACGGAATACTCACGAAAAACCATAATTCATGACAACTTCTTAAAATACCAGCAAGTATTTCCAGAGAGTACTGTAGGATGTCGTAATACATAACCACGTGATGATCTTCTTTTCATACAATTAATTTTGCCTGTTAGACGCATCGTTTTTCAAAACTAGGTACATACATACATATGCTCACGCCTGTATTCCCCGAAGGGGTAGGCAGAGGTGTTGTTATCACAACACCCACTTTTCACCAAATTAGATTAAGTGCCAACGTGACAGATGGTGAGTCTATCGCCGTCTCAGACACTATACATACATACGTCTTTGAATTACTTCTCAGAAATATGCAGGTTTCCTCACGATGTTTTCCTTCACCGTAAAGCACGTGGTGCAAAATCACAGTACATAAGTTTTTTTTAGAAAAACTCATTGGTACAGGCCCCGCTGGGATTTGAACTTGCGTCGCTTGCGTAGCAGGCGACTGCTCTAACCCCGAAGTCACCACGGCTCAATCTCTCATATATATATACATATATATATATATATATATATATATATAGATTTGTAACGCCGATTATTTCTTTCGACAAAATAAAATAAAGCTCCTTGAATTTTAACTTTTATTAGGAAAATTAATTTACATTTAAACTTAAATATAATAGTTATATCCCTATGCGAAAATATAAAATCTACTTATACTATGTAGGTAATAAGATACATTTGATATAACATATAATTTATAATACCTATGTAATAATAATATATTAATAAATAATGCACACTGACTAGATTGCCACACCCCTTGTCTGTTTCAATTTAAACATATCCGATATAGAGTAACGACCACTGGTAAATACTGGCAACATTCTACATCTAAGATTCAAATTTGTATGCCTTTCACATAAATATTGCCTGACACATATCGGTCACTTTTTGACAATTAATTTTTCTTCTACAGTTGTTCCCCGTTTTTACCAGTCACATCATTTCAATTTTCACAAAAAAAAAGTATTAAATCATTATTTTTGGTTATTCACAAATAAAACACCTTTTTGGGAAATTAATAACGAGCTGAAAATTGCCTTTGGAACTGAACAGTCATCGCCAATAAACCAATCTTTTAGTTTGTTAGTTTTCAAACATACGATATATAAAGTCATATAATAATACAATAAATATCAGATTAGTAGGAAATATTTTGTTAGTTGAAATATTAAGGCTGAATATTAAATATACTTATATATTTTGGACAATATAACTAATATATTATAATATAATATACTTACATAGATAATAAGCATAGGGAGTTAGGTCTGAGTTAGTTACAATTAAATAATCACAAATAATCTTACAACAATGGTAACTATATAAGATACAATATTATTATTCTTAAACACTAAAATGCCGATAGTTTAACTATAATAGTTTCCATTATAATCTAATTAACTGCTATAGTATTCTTTGGTAAGCTAGCTGTTTGTGAGCATTAAATAACATAGTTTTATTATAAATAATAATGAAAGCAATATATTTAACGCATGCATACTTAATTTATATAAAATAATTCTAAAAATAAAGATTTATTTTCATTATTTAAAATTATTTTTATACAGTTATATAATTTGTTAATTCTAAATAAATTATTAAAATAAATGATTTAAACAAACCATTAATTGTGTGATCGATACTTCTTTTAATTTATTGAATAAATATAATTTTACAACAACTTCATATGGACACTTAACAGTGGTCATAATAAAGAAAATACATTATTTTTTATGACCAATAACATGAAAAGATATTATTTCTCATTTAGAATGCATTCTAAAGAGTTATATCTTTTCTATTTCCTTTTTTTATAAAAATAAATAATTCTCTCCTTTGTTAACAAATTGGTTGTTGCAAAATAATCACTTAATTTTAAAACAAATAACCTACAAACTGAGGATATTTAGTCATCGAAGTATTATGTACGTAATTTAACCACATAACCATGAAATATATTCCATTCCTGCTTAAAAGAACGCACTTCAAGGTTTTTTTCAAATGAACGGAGACCGTTATATACTATATTTCTATCGAGAGCGTATTTATATAATTCGTATGCCTACCAATTAAATTAGAATATAGGTACCTAAATATATGTTAAATTTGTTTAACCAGTATACTAGCCTCTGACGGTTCGGCTTAACTTAAAACTGCCAATGAAATATTTCGCGAGCTGTTTTCAATATTTTATCCATCTGTCTTTTAGATTACTAAGCAAATCTATCATTTTGTTGTCCCTACTTTCATTGCAATTACTAATTATAAGCTAGTTAACAGACTGAATAGATCAAATCTGACAGATAACTGGGGATAGCAATCTATCTGTAAACTTTCATATGTTATTGCAAACGGCCGTTAGAAGTTCTGCTTTCGCCTTGGGTCAATGGGTAATAAGTACATAATACTTCTTACTCCTTTATAATACCTATAAATCTGTAAACCCATTTAGATTCTCCATATCCTGGATCGGGTCTTCATCCTGGGTTCCTGTGATGATCTGCAGTACCTTGAAAGCCTTGGACTGTCGCGGCGGCCCTTCTTGCGAGAACTTGTGATAGTATACACTGGAATTTAGAATATATTTTTTAGAAAAGAATTTTTAATCAGAAATTAATGAGTTATGACATTTTGTTAGTGTTATGATATGTCAAATATTTTTTACACACACATTTGTCTATAAATAGTATCCCGAAAGCCATTTTTTACAAAATACTATTAATACTTGTGGCTTATTACATCTATAACAGATGATTTAAGTAGCGTCGTTTTGGAAGTTCTGCCGGCACTTCCGCCAATGGCTAAGAAGGCCGATACGGCAACAACGGATCCGACCACAGCATGCGCACACGTTGTAGCGCTCTTTAAATGTTGATAATGACCGCCCTGTCATGATGACCTATAATTTCATAAAAACTTATCCTGATGGTACTATTTAAGGTCATAGCTCTATGTAGGTCATGGAAGCGTTATTCTACAAACAGTTCAGTGCCACCCTTACCTACCTACTACTATCCAAATCTTCACTTAAAAGGTGGCATTTAAGACATCCTGTACGTACATCGACTTTAAAGAATGCATTATTTGTTTTACCAAACATCAAGTTCTGCACAATACCGTATATTTATATAAATCTTTGATTCCGAATCTCGAAATAAAGGCAAAAAACTACCATGATTTTGTTTTAAATCAAAAGAAATAAAGTAGCAAAGAAAGCCCAAATGATAAATACACAATTGGGTCAAATGAGTGCCATCACATTGTAGAAACAGAGAAAGGTCTTTTTGAGGGCGTTTAAATATAGTCTCGCGAGATTAGAAGCATGCGGAACTATTCTCGTAATCCCATCAGCTACCGTTGATATGTTTAGATATTTTGCAACATGTCGCTGCTATGTATGTAGCATTAATTGAGAAGCATCAACTCCCTGGCCTTATCCCACACCTTGTTCGAGTCGGCACTTGATTCAATTCGATGCTGGCATCCGACCTTTGCAACCCTTTTACGACGATAATAAGTAGTCTGGGTCCAAGAAGTTATCAGACTTTCTATGGCTTCTGATAGACTGTAACGATTGCCAAAGATGTTAAATTGGTAATGCTCTGCTCCGCGCCCATACAAGTTTGGGTTATGGTGCCTTAAATTCGTTGACCAATCGATATTGTTCTGTATAATATTTATTTAACCCTGTGATGTAATCGATTATCTGATCATTACACGAAGTGTGGTGATTAGGAAGTAAGTAGTATCTATCATTTTTACAGAGGAAAAAGTTTAATGAACAACCGGTACCGACTGCTTAACCTGCTCTTTGATGCATGGAGCGAAGTCAAATTTTGAACCAAATCGACATAATACTCGGCCTTGTTCTTGTACGCTACTATATCTATTACTATCATACCTGTACCGGAGTCATTATTTATAGTTTCTGAAGCATTCTTTCGTTTACTCATTTACTCAGAAGAGAATTTGTTTACTTCATTAATTGTCTATTCTGATAACATTTTTCTCTGAAAGTCATTCATCTTATTTTCATAATAGTGGCATGCGATTTGTCGTAGATCATAATAGGAATGCAGAATCACCGTTTTGTTTTTAATACCAAGACCAAAATATTAAATAGGTAGCGGTTGATTAAATCTGTCTGTAGGATTAGTCTATTTTGTACTTATCTTAACTGCGTCCCACGTGTTACTTTAACACAGAAAACAAGTAATTACTGTGAATTTAACTTTTTCCAAAGAAACTGGTTACCTTAATTTATAACTCAAACTCTTAAAGCGTTAAACATTTAAACACTCAAAGGTATGTAAGAAGCCGGCAATGTACAAAGAATTTCTTAATCGAATGAGAATGCATTGAAATCTAATGACGCTTAAAGTCGTGACCACGCAAGACCAGTCGCTGTATCATTACTAGTAATAGCGAAAAATGTATTGATTAGTGAAGTAAATAAAATTAGAGCGTGTTTGCGAAGCGGAGCGCTAAATATAAAGCAAGCGGAACACTGACTCAGAAGCGGTGCAGTAAAAATTTTGTTTACTTTGGACCAGTGCAAACAGCGCCCTTAGTACCGCCCACCGAAGCTGAAACCAGGATATAAGTACATGAGATTTTGAAGACACAATACTACTGAGTGCCAATGTGAAAAGTGTCGTAAACAAAAAAAAGACGGCACAATTTTCTCCTTCCGTGAAGCAGTTCTAATCAGGTCATTTGGATTCAGGATTCTATAATTAATATTGTATATAAAGGTGTCATCATAATACATTATTGTGGGAGATATAGAAAAAATATTTTACCTTTTGTTTCCTCCGCCGTTGCCACCGCCTTCTATTTGGATGGGGATTATCCTCGTCTTTGGCTGGTTATCCTGTGTATTTTGGAAACTCCTGTTCAGAGTTGGTAGCTCAGGCTGAGCTGGACTCTCGTCCATTCTTACTAGTTGTGGAGACAGCACTCTCATAATCCGCTGAGTTGGTGGTGAGAATGGTACCTCCGCCCTTCCTTGGCCTGACGGGTTCTCGTTCATTCCAATCACAATTCTTAAGTGAGGCTGTTGGTTTCCTTGCCTACCCTGGTCACTTGACACTTCCATCTGAATAGGTATTACTCTGTTACCTTGTATGTTAGGAGCTTGATCCCTAGGCAAGCTTTTACGGTTCTCGGAAGGTCGTGTTGACCAAGTAGGCTGCACCTGTTGTTGGTATTTCGGAGGGCTGATCACATCTCGGACATTCTGCTGTATTTCGTTACTCTTCTTAACCCATTCAGGATCCTGGTTAAATTCCCTTGGAGGTGTTGTTAGCTCTCTGGGTGAACTCCGCCGACCTTCCAGAGGCTTTTGAACCCAAGCAGGTGGCGGAGTTTTGGTTTTCTCTTTTTGGGTTTTTACCCATGGTGGTATTGCTTGTGGGCTTTCTGGGCAATAATAAACTGGTTCCTGGTTCACATATACTGCTTCTCTCTGTGGTGCTGGGTTGTATTCGGGTTGTGGTGGCTGTCTCTTTGGAGTTACAGGAATGGATATCGTAGATTGATAGCGAGGTGGTTCCTGGTTTGGTTTTGTAGGTAGAGAGCTCTGACTTCTGTTAGCGTTGTCTTGGGATCTCCACTGAGGAGTGTAGGTATCCTGCACCTTGTTGTTATTAGAATCCTGTGCCGGCCGTTGAGGAGCAGTCTGTTGTTGCTGCTGGGACTTGTTCTCTTGCTTCCATGGCGGAATGTAACTGTTTTCATTGCTGGTGTTATTGTTGGCTTCGTTAGCTTTCCAAGGAGGTACATAAGTGGGTTGCTGATTAATTTTCTGCATATTATGGTAAATAGACTGCGGAGGCTCGGGTTCTTTAGGATGTCTATTCAAAGTGCTTGTCCTCCACGGTGCTGAGTTATCAGTTTGAGGACTTATTTGCTTGGGTTCGTTCGTATTATTGTATATGGCATTGTTATTGACCGCTTCCTGATTTCTCTGACCAACACGGGGTAGAGTGTGGAAAACAGGACTGGAGCTAGCTGGAGGACTTTGGTTTTGGACATTTGGTGAAAATTGTTGTGTGTTAGGCGAAAATTGGCCACGGTTGAGCTGTGGTGGGGATTGTTGCACATTGTTATTTACTACATTGTGGGCTGGAGAATCTCTCTTTTCTGGCTGCCTCCAGTTATTGTTAGGAGCTGGTGAATATGGAGAGCTGCTGTTCAGAGGTGATTGACCGCTGAATGGTTGAGGGCTCTTGTTAAATTGAGAATCTTGTCGTTGCAACAATTCTCGAGTTGGAGGAGAGCCACTTGCACCCGGTGAAAAAGATTTCTGGCTTGCATACTGGGCTTCAGGTCTATGGACCGGACTTTCAGGTTGGGGTTGACCGTATGGACCACGCTGGAAGTTATTTTGCCCCTGCGGCGTGTAGCTTTGAGGCTGCTGTTGGGAGAACGAAGAAGGAGGCATCTTAACAGTCAAAGGACTAGGCACTTTCTCTACAAACTTTGGAACAGTCCCCATTCGTTGCTGGTCTGCCTGTTCTGCCTCCCAGTGATATGGACTGTTCGTTTTTCTCAGCATACCAATTGGATTTTCTGGAATAACAATCTCGGGTCTTTCACCAAGTGCCACAGGTTTTGGCGACTTTGAATTTGGTACTTCGATGACAATGGGAGGAGGTGGTGGTGGCACAGGGGCTTTAGGGGGAGGTGGGGGCGGGGGCACTGGACCTCCTTGAGGGTGATAGCCTCCATTGTTAGCCTGTGGTTGTTGATAGCCTCCATTGTTAGCTTGGGGTGGTTGATAGTAAGCTTGCTCATGATCCTCCAAAGATTTTTGCCTCGCCATTCGTCTAGCCATGCTTGGTGTACGAATCTGAGACAGGTCCAGGCCTCCTGGAGTATATGTGAAAGGTTTCTTGTCCTTCGTCATCATCGCGTTCTGAATACATGCTGGCGGTTCAACATTTCCCATCGGCTGTAATTTGAAAATTATTATCATAAGTAATGTGTTACGTGTATCATGCTCAACACTACTAACTATTCTTAGATTAATAGGTGCTTATCACGTCATCGCCAAAAGTAATTTGAGTCCTAGCAAGTAAATAAATCCATAACGTTAGTAATGTTCTATTAACGAATGCCAATTTATTTTCTATTCTGATTTATTGGCTCAGTTTTGCATGGTGTGTGGTACAATGGGTTTTGGCAATTTTTTTAAAAAGTGTGACGATTTATTTTAATATAGAGGACACTGCGATCTTAATTAGAAGAATCTGCTTGATGCTAAATATTTAATGTTTAATTATTTTACAATTAATAAGGTTTATTAGGAATGATAGTGAAATGTAACACTTACATTGACTTGAGTTTTCCCGTAGTTCGGTATTCTGCCGATGTGCCCGCCGGGCCCGTACCTGGAAAGCGGCCAATAATCACTTTATTTTTACCCTCTCACGACCATTGCACACTGTCTATCCACGCGGTTTTGACTACTATATTGTTGACCTATTCTCTACTAGTTATTATGCGGAAGTCATTAGAATCGTCCATGAAACTAGTACCCAAAATAAAAAAGCAACTGTTTCTCTTTGCATAAAATAATTACTGTGCGCTTTTCTCACTAATTGTTTTTTTAACGGCATGGACTGCATTGCATTGGCAAACAGAAGCAATTTAACACGTTGATATTTACAGGGTTGTTTGATATATAGTAACTTCTTAGTGACGTGAATTACGATAATGATAATGTTCGATAATATTGTAAGAATTTGAAACAGAGGTTCTTTGATTGCTTGATTAATTTTCTGACATTTAGGCCACTTTTTGTAATAAGTGGATTTACCTGAGTTAAGCAGGTTAAGTAGTAATTATAACTCTTTTCAGATATGGAATTTTGAATGAAATAACGGAGAATTGGAAAATGTAGTCAAAAGTTTGGAAAAGGAAGGGCCATTGAATAATAAGCCTTACCCGTTTTGAGCCATAGTTTATTCTTCTTTATCCGCTATGTTCAACAGTCCATCCAGCACTGCCACATCCAGCTGGAATGAGATCACGTTTAGTTTTCACACATGTTTTGCAGGAATTTGTATAAAAGATTCACGCTATACGGTGGGCGAAGGTCACCGGTGAAAGTCTATTTGTGGCTAATTGGAGCACATCCTCGGATCAAGGTCGGGACACTTAGATAAACTTAGAGAAACGTCTTACTTATAAACATTATTTAAATACTAGCTGTGCCCCTTGACATCAACTGCATAGAATTAATTTAATTGTGTGACTTAATTTCGCGGAAGCCTATTTATTATTAAATCGAGGTCAGATGGAGAAGAGACAGACAGATAGAGATTTTTTTTCTATCGTCGCACGTAAGTTTACTATGGTTTCATATGCATTTAGTGAAAAGCTGTTAATTTGGACTTACAGACAGACACTTCAATTTTATATAACTGTGTATCCTATAACATAGATTGATCAGCTGTTCATGTTTTGGATCACATTAATTTGTCATTTTTGGATATAGTTGCAACAAACTATAGATTATGAAGGCTTTGATAATCACACCTTCGTCCGCGTTGGAAAATATGGTCATATTGATAATAGGTAACTAATCGATGAAGAATTTTCCCCAAAAAAATCTATTCTGGTTTTAGATGTTTATTTCTCAAAAGAAAACAATTCTTTTGGCTGAGAAATACAATATTCACTTACATGTCTAGATATAAGGTGGTATAATTGTCGGAACGGTATTGTACTATTAAATTATTCGATACATATTTCAAACATAAACTTTTTCACACACACCTCAGGTGAAATTATAAGGGGTGCAGGGTACTTCAACTAGTTTTAAATCTGCTCAGCCTATAAAATGCTTGTTCTATAGCAATTCTAAAAAATTGTTGCAGAGTCGTCGCATGACAATTCACAATTCTATTTGTTTATTATGCTAATCAAAACCTAATTCTCAAGCTCGGTTGGTATAATATTATTTGCCAAGAAATAACTTCCGCAAATTATGATTGCAAGTAAAACAAGTGAACGAAAGCTCAGGAGTATAAAGTAGCGGAGGTTGTGCATTCGTCATAAAATAAATTTGTCACATATTGTAAGTAAACACCACATTGCGTCACAAACATAAAAAACATGTGTAAATTCATCACAGATTTTTCTTAATTTTTTATACTACAAATCACAGTGCCAAGTTCCGTTGCTTTTACTGTGAAGAACCAGCCAAGAAACTCGACAAAAAAAAAATATGCCTTCCTTTAGCCGAAGATCCTTTCGTGAACCCTTTTGGGTCTGCCGCGTCCTAAACCTACTAATTGACAAATACAAATTCAAAAATATCTTTATTCGATTAGACTTTATACAATGTACTTTCAAATCGTCAGAATGACATAATTATACAGGATTATACATGCTCGGTTCGGAAGGTTGCTTTTACTGAGAAGAACCTGGCAAGAAACTCAGTAATTCTTAACTCTTATCAATCGCTTAAGCACTCCGAGTATTTCAATTACTTAGCAGATAGGAGCAGAGCCGTATTGGCCGTGGGGTTTGAGCATTCGTGTTCTACGCAAGCGACGCAAGTTTGAATCCATGCGTGGCCAATTTTTTTTTTAAACTTATTTCACTCCTCAAGTATTACGGTAATCATCTTAGGTGAAAAGTGGGTGTTATCACTCCCTGTTTTCCCCTTCGGAGAACACAGGTGAGTATCCAGTGAGAGTGAGCATACAAAGCATGTTAGCAGATAAAGATGGCCGTGTGAATCATGAAGTAAATATACTAAGAACTATAATAATTTGCAATGAAGGTATAGTAGAACCCAAATATATATCTGGCATGAAGCCACGCACTATATGTATTATGTCGCAAGTGCCAAAATTCTATAACGGTTGCATACCATTTCTAGAACAATATTTTATGTGAGAGCTCTTTGGTCGACATGACTAATCGTACTCTTTGTATATAAATGAGCGAATCAAAGCTTACATTTGCCGGGGACTCGTACCAAATGCGTTACAGATGTTTTGTTTGCATTAGTCAGGACGAGTTGTACTTATAGTACAGTTTAGTACACCCACATTTCGCCAGTTATGGTTGAAAACCCAACAAAAACTCTGCCCGACCCGGTTATCGAACCGATACGCGCTGCTTAAACGACCATTTTCTAGGAGAAGCAGGGGAGAAGCAACTACCAACAATATAGCAGATATGCTAGCCACTGTATCTTTGTTGTATTTTTACTGTATTTTTGTTGATAGAAAATCAGAGATAGAGTGCTCCTCTAACTGTTATACGCATTACGCATACGACAGCATTTCAGAATTTCATTCAAAGTATTTCAAAAAACAAAAAGATTTGGAAGACTTTTTTTAAGCCATACGAAAGATCTGCGAGTGACTCGACGTTAAAATATTCCAAAAAAAACTCTAAGCACTTGCCAAAAACACGACAATATCACCTCAATTCTTTATACAAATGGCTAATTGACGCTGAAATAAAACAATTTTATAAGCATTAATTGGTGCATTCACCTCGTAAAGCTGGATTTTACAGAACGAAAAGTCGCGCGTGCGACATATTTTATAGGGATTCTATTGTTGGACAAGGCCGCGAAAATGGGTTGCGTGCGAGCAGGTGTGGGATTTGGGAATACATCGCTCACTATTATACACATAGCAAGACTATTTAGGATCATTGACACAAATTGATATTTAAATCTTTACCTACCCCTTAATACAAAATAAGGTTAAACGAAGACAAGATTAAACGCGAACTAAAACTATTTACCTATATCTCTTTTTAAACCTGTAACATAGAAAGAGATGGAGTTACTTTTAAACTAAGGTCATGTGTTGCAAGCAGTAACATTTTGTGGTTATGCAAATGTTGGTACTGCCGCGTTATTCTGTAAGGTTTCTCAGCGTCGAGATCGACGACGAGCGTCAGTTTCAATCGTAGGAGATTGATATATAATACTTAGATGATAAAGTTCAATTTCGTATATTTGAAACCGACTCTCATCATCGAGTGCAACGCTGAGAAACCTAACAGAACAACGCGGCTGTCGATTTAAGCAAGACATGGAAATGTGTCGATACATTTTTGAGACTGTGCACATCTTACAGCATCTGTATAATTCATTCGATATATCCGTAGTGAAAATTTAATTACGCTTTTTTATGGTCATCCTTAAATATATTTTTAGTAAGCTACTGAACTCCGAAATACAAGTTTTATTCGGGAAACATCCTTACCCTCGAAGCATTTAGTTTGTTACTTAACATAACCGAGAGCCGCGGTGGCCTCGGGGTTTGAGCAGTCGCCTGCTACGCAAGCGACGCAAGTTCGAATCCCAGCGGGGCCTGTACCATGCTTATGTACAGTGATTTCACACTGCTTTACGGCGAAGGAAAACATCGTGAAGGAAACCTTCATATGTCTGAGAAGTCATTCAAAGACGTGACGGCGATAGACTCACCATCAGTCACGTTGCCACTTAATGACCTTCGGTGAAAAGTGGGTGTTGTTATTACAAGCTTCCTACCTGCCTACCCCTTCGGGGAATACAGGCGTGAGCATATGTTACGTTTGTATGAATAATTACATGATTACTTGAGATTTTGACTCGATGATGAGATTTACAAGTGATATAAAAATAGTTAAGCATTATCAATAATTTGATTAATTCCAACACAGGTGGCAACGAAGTTGACATAGATATCTATACAAATAAATAAAATTGAAGTGTCTGTTTATAATTCCGAAATTACAGCTTTTCACTAAATGCAAATGAAATTGTATACGGTAATGACATAGAAACAAATCTTAAAAGTGTTCTCTATCTTTCTGTCCGTCTGTATGTCTGTCCATCTGTCTGGTAGTTCTGCCTAAACTCTGAAACGGCTGGACCGATTTTAACGGGACTTTCACTGGCAGACAGCTAATGTTACAAGGCGTAACTTAGGCTATTAATAAAAAAAAGTCATACAATTAATTCTACGCGGGTGAAATCTCGAATAAACATAAAAAATATATATCGTGCGTGTCAACTAGAAGTTTATACCTTTTAAGTTATGAATAACAACAAATCCCAAAAGAATATCTACAGTAACCCTTCACTGAACACAATCTATTGTAATCCTGTCTGTATGTCCTGGCATGGGGCGTGCATCTAAATCGGAGCTTTGACTCAGATCGCCATTACTCACGGATTACGACTTCAAACGTGTGTAACACTGCAACTTGTGTATTATATATTTTAAGTAACAAAGGTGCGCGGTGATCGTAGTTGTATGCACGCAATCAAATCTGTTTTTGACAATGATATTAAAAGTATAGATACGTAAAATGCTCGGAAAACGAAGGAATACAAATAAGTAGTGTAAGAACTTGAGTGCTACTAAGGCTTGAGTTAACAACTACTCAGATAAGTAAATGATGTCAAATCAAATCAAATCAAAAATATCTTTATTTGATTAGACTTCTTACAAAGTACTTTCAAATCGTCAGAAGGACACAAAATACATTATACATGATTATAAATGTTACCACCGGGTTCGGAAGGTAGCTTTTGTTGAGAAGAACCCGGCAAGAAACTCAACAATTACTCTTTTAAAAAAAATATATATTATACAATGTTTTTGGTTACAGTATTTATATCTCATGAATATAAGCCCATGGACACAGCACAAATGCTCAATTGTCAAATATAATAACTAAAATATGTCTGTTTGGAAAGCAGTCAAAGAATTATAAATTGACTGCTTTTGAATAGGTACATTTATATAAATGTACTAGGCTATTATCCACGGCTTCAACTGCGTTGGCTGTATTTCGCGGAAGCCTATTTTTTTAAACTATAGTACCCTAAGCTTCTTGTACCATCAGTATCTGCCAGTGAAATTCCCGTTAAAATCGGTTCAGCCGTTTCTGAGAATATCTGGAACGAAAAGACAGACAGACAGACAAATATATTTTTTTAAATGTTTTTATACTTGCATATGCATTTAGTGAAAAGCTGTTAATTTGGAATTACAAACAGATACTACAATTGTATTTATCCGTATTGATATAGATATATACCACTGCAATTATACCGTCGATGCATATCATACGTAACTTTTAACTTTTAAATAAGTCCTAAATCATTTATTTATTTTATTGACACTCCAACAGTTAATAGGCTGTAAAAGTCATTTAACAGTTTTGTCATATTTGTTCCAGAATAGTTACTAATGACAGCATTCACGAATAACGTTATTTAAATATAATAAGGTTAGCATTAAGATGTGTTGTAATTCTAATAATAATGGGAGCTAATTTACAAATACTAGATTTGTTAAAATTTGTTGTAACGAGGTGACAATGACAGACCTGGCTGCAGCAGCTTTTATTTCCACTGTGGTCAACTATCTCTAAAAATGTCCGAACCAATGGATTGGGGAACATTTGTTTTCGACCTGACGTAACGTGTTGCGAAAAATATGACTTAATTCTTTAGGACCTTACATACGCGTGATAAATGGCACATCGACGATGTATTTCAAACTTAACTGAAAGTTAATATCTTCCAATCGACAAAGGTGCCGTCACGGTTTCTGAACGCTGACCTTGAAGTAGATATTTTGAGTCTATCTGTATCGCGAGATGCGAATAAAACACATGAGCAGTTACCACACTATTTTCGCAAGCAGTTATTCTCGCTGTTTCCTTCACCATCAAGACACAATCACTGTAATTTAAGACTATAAAAAACTCATTGGTTTTGAAGCTTGAACCGATAATACTAAGTATCAATGTATTTCAGACGACTGGAAACAGACGGCCACCACAAAACACAATGATTATTGTTAACTATATGCCGATATCATGTGTCGATATTGTAACTAGTTCTACCCACTTAGACCACCCACTTAACTAATAGATACTGATGTCAATGTCAATGCTATTTTATTGTTGTTGTTGTATATTTGTTATTGCTGCATGTAATTATTACCGAATAGTATATTCATCATTAGTTGTGTCCTGCGAAGAAATCATTTCATCATCATCATGGTCGCCCCATTTATTTCAAACTAGCGGACGTCACGCAGTTTCTCCCCCGTAGTTCCCGTTCCCGTGAGAGTACAGGGATAAAATATAGTCTGTATTAATCAGTAATAATGAAGCATTCAAATGGTGGAAGAATTTTTAAAATCGGTCCAGTACTTTTTGAGCCATTTCGTTACAAACATACAAATCTTTCCTCGTTATAGGACAGAGATTTTTTTTATCACAACATATTTAATGTACATTAGTACAAAATTCAAATAAAATTTAAGTGTCCATTTGCAATTTCAAAATAATAGCATTTAGTTACACAAAAAAAATGTGAACTTTTCTCTTTATGTCAGTTTACTTGTTCCGGCTCGATCTCTGAAACGGTTGGACCGATTTTGACGGGACTTTCACAAGCAGATACCTGATGTTACAAGGAGTAATTTAATGTAAACTCCTTTTAAAAAATATATCGGACTCCGCGAAGTTAAGTCTAAACGGGTGAAACCTTGGGGCACAGCTAGTCCAATCATGAATGTGTAACCAAGCGTGGCCTTTGCATGATATCTTTGATAAGCAGCGTCAAAACGAAATTTTATCGGAAAATCGAAATTTTATGAACTAATGAAATAATCTATTTTTAAACGTATATTATCGAAGCTTTTTTTTATAAAACGTTGATAAAGAAAAAACGTTGATAAATACTTATCTAAAACACCATATTTGCCTTTAAGTTATTAAATGATTGCTTAAAAAGTTAAGTTTTGTTTGTCATGAAATATAATGATAAAATTTACTAGTGTTATTCAGTACTTGATATTATAATCCGTTTATAAAATGATAAAAATGTATAATTTATTTGAAGTTGGTATATTATTTCCTAATAAAAAGTTGATATATTATTTCCTAATTAAAAAAACCTTCAGGCTGAAACAGAAATCCCAAAAATGTTCTAAATACGTTTTGTTAAAAAAGAAAAATAAGTGACATTGACAACTCACCAGAAAAAAAAAATTGTTTTAAAAAAATCCAAACTGGGCACTGCACTCTACATGGAACTGGAGATTTGAATTTAGAATTGTTTAAAGGTGCGTTCGTAAACACCGCGTGGTGTGGTTATGTTCGTTCGTTCGCTGCCGATCGGCCGGCCAGTCGGCTCTGCGATGCCCGCGTTGCGCCAGACTCACCTCGGGATTCTAGGGACGTCCACACTATCGATAAAGAAGATTTAAATATCGATAAGGCTATCCTATTGTCTACTTTGATGCTTGCGTCTCTATTTATTTCATTTGTTGCCTTGAAAGTTTACTAGGAGCTTTTCAAGATGGGCATTAAAAATATTCATAGAAGGGTTCATAGATTTTATATGCCAAGGAAGCATTTAAAATACTTACATACAAATTCGCCAACTTCACCTTCCTATTGAAGCTCTGGTGATATTTCTCACCGCAATATTGTTTTTGCGATGAGAAATATCCCACCTCTAAGGTGAAGGTGCTGTCGGACAGCTCCGAAATTTGAATTCCGTTAAGGTGCAACCTGATGTAAACCGCTCGACGCTCGTTTCCAGCGACAAATGTGGTAACGTGATATGTAGCGCTTAGGAGCGGCTGCATGACGTAGTTCCTTTTTTAGTCGCGGGAAATTTAAAATGGGGTCACGTGACCACATTTGTTGCTGGAAACGAGTGTCGAAATAAATAAATAAATAAATAAAAATAAATAAATGTTATGCGACACCTTCTTAATCAACTTCATTTGCAGTTAAAAAAATGGATTTTAAAAACACAAATTTGGTATGTCTAAATTATTCACATAAAAACTTACCAGGCAATTAGTTGTTTACGGGCACGCAAGTTAGTCGATAAGCTCGAGCTTACATTTTTCCCGAATATAAGCTTATCGATAGAAATATGAATCATGATGCACCTCACTGAAATGTTTATTTCAGACACGAATATATTGTAGGGGCACCGTTGCAAATTTATTCCATGTTAGCAAATCTGAGTTTTCAGCAAGCTCGGTAAAATTAAAACAAGGTTTTTCATGTAAATTGACGTCATGTAGATGAAAATTATGCTCCAGATTCAAAACTTTTTTTTTCCTTTAGACAATAACTACATCCTTCCACAATTGGTGGGGTCGGTACCTTGGAAAAAAATCGCATACAAAATAATGCTCCCTTTTGCCTGGGGTAAGTAAGTTTGCCAGTTCTCTTTAGAGCCTGGTAATCCGGGGGATGGAGCTACTGTGCTAACTATAGTGGCACCCGTACTTTATTAGCACAGTAATTCCAACTTATACAAAATTTCAATTCCTGATTGACTGTAATCACTTCTGCTAGAGACATGACAATTAGAGAGAGCGTTCACCCTCACCCAGAGAGTCACCCTCTTCTGGGAGTACAGTGGGTAGACAACTGAAGATTAATTCGCCTTATTTTTATATATCTAAGATAGCAAACAAGGAAACAGCCCCTGATGGGAGTTGTTACCGATGCCAACCCTGTTGCAATCTCTATACACCTAACTCATAGATTTGGTATCCGATGGTTAGATTTTTTTGCTAGACTTTAGATCGAAGGTCAGAAGTAAGCCTTTATCTTAATATTAGCAATAATAATTTAACCCACATCGGAAATACCGACCTAGCCGCCTCGCGCTGACTCACTTGGCGTACCTCGAGGAAACCTGAATGTTGATTATCACATTTATTTACGTTATTAATGCGTAAGCGCATCGCCGTCAGTCTTTCTTCTCACTCTGTAACCGTAACTTAAAGGATTTTTTCATACTTACATAATGCACACGCCTGTATTCCCTGAAGGAGTAGGCAGAGGTTCCGCCCAATTTAGTTCCATGTGAAAGGCAAGAGCGTGCATTGGATTTTCAGTTAGGTAAGCATAAACAATAAGTAGGTTAATTATATACCAATGTGGCGCGTAGGTGCATACGTTATGGTATAGTCTATACTATAGACACACACACACGACACGATACAAGTGTATTCAGTCATCACAAATGGTAAGCACTGCTTATATGGAGTGCACACCCCTGGTGATAAGGAGCGAGTCTATTGCGATTAACCGGTCACTTATCCAGACTAAGGGCTGCTACTGACAAATTACAAATGAAGAAACCCAAAAACACATTGCCCAACCAGGAGATCGAATCCAGGACCTCATGTTCCACAGCAGCGCTTTGAGACCATCAGACCAACGAGGCAAATTTCAAAATATCTTTATTTGATAAGACTTCTTACAAAGCACTTTCAAATCGTCAGAAGGACACAAAATACATTATACATGATTATAAATGTTACCACCCGGTTCGGAAGGTAGCTTTTTTTGAGAAGAAGCCGGCAAGAAACTCAACAATTACTCTTTTAAAAAATATATATTATACAATGTTTTTGGTTACAGTATTTATATCTCATGAATATAAGCCCATGGACATAGTTCAAATGCTCAATTGTCAAATATAATAACTAAAATATTACAAATATTTGTGAGCATGGCAAATTCCAGCTCTTAGGTATTACTAATATACTCATACATTCTGGAATCTACAATTAAGTAATTACTTCATGTCCTGACGAAATCTATGCTTTGCTAAGTAGTGTTAAAGGTTCAGAAGTGTTAAGTTTTTACTGCTTATCACGCCGAGTCCATCACAGGTAAGAAAGAGATATTAATATAAAGTCACTATCTAGTCTCCTATTCTAGATTTAAGGTTATTTCTAAAACTTTATTATTATGTCTATTTCTTTTCATAAAAATAAATTAAGTGGACTTTACATATTTGTATGTAATACCTCTCGAGATAGGCAGAGATTTCTACTTCACTTATTTTTACCCACCACGTCGTTTGCTTTTTTAAGTATGTAACCTATGTCCATCCTCGGAATCCTGGACTGGATCTTTTTACCAAACTTGCAAAATTTGTTCAACGGTTTCAACATTCGCATTTATAATATTTGCAACAGGTTATTTATTTTAATTCTTTGTGTTATTTATATAAATGTTAATACACTAACTACGTCTAATGGTTTCATAATAGCGAATTGTTATGTTTTTTATACGAATGTGGCCTCAAAACCTTCAAAAATCAACAATCGCAAACATGAATCCAAGGAAACTCGGAAAGCGGTGAAATAGCGCGGCTGTAAACTGAAAAACATGTAAACAGGGCAGGCTTGTAGCTAAAAATACCGATATTTCGGAATATTCCCGCGCCCGCGCCATTCCGTAGACGTAAATATTTAATTCTCGGCTTCGGATCTTAAGTCAATTTAATGTACCTCTTGCTGCATATTAAACTAGCCTTGAAAACTTAGAAATAAACCTCCAGATTGTATATCGCTTCATTCATGAACATTGATTCACATTTACCCAGCACCGTTTTCACTAATCGTACCTTCCAAACACATTTAAAACCTTAGGGTGCGGCAATGATACGTATAGCACGAGATTTGTTTAGAAGATAAACGTCTTGGGGTAACCTGCATATATCTCATATATGTATATGCTCACGCCATCTCAGAAGGGTCCCCGAAGGGATAAGGAGAGGTGTTGTAACAACAACACCCACATTTCACCGGATATGATTAAGTACCAACGTGACAGAGGGTGAGTCCATCACCGTCTCAGGCACTAAACATACGTCTTTGAATTACTTCTCAGACATATGCAGGTTTCCTCACAATGTTTTCCTTCACCGTCAGCACGTGGTGTGAAATCATACTGAAATCACTGTACATAAGTTTTTAGAAAAACTCATTGTTACAGGCCCCATTGGGAATCGAACTTACATCGCATGCGTAACAGGCGACCGCTCAAACCCCGAGGCGACCACGGCTGCATATATCTGAGATGTAATTAAAAGACGTATATATAGAGCCTGAGAGAGACGTGACGCAATCACCATCTCTCACGTTATCACTTTGTCTTCGGTCAAAAGTGGGTGCTGTTATTAGGAACAATAACTCTGCTTCGAGGACTCTTTTGGCATGACTTGAGCATTTTTATATATTTTTTATAGAATTGCTCAAGTGAATTATCTCGACTTTAAGATTTAATGAGCTCAAATGAGGTAGACGGCAAACTTCATCTATTGCGATAGAATCTTATGTGGATACTTGTCTTTGAAACCCTCTTCGAAGATTTTATTAACCTGTAAATGAACTGAATTTCTAAATTCCAACTCTGGCCGACCTCAAGTTGTGACGTAACGGTATGACCTCGTCATTACCTATGCAGTCACCCTGACTGAAGGTTTCCCGCACTCGTTAACGAGAAAACTCCAATAACCTCGCACATACAAATAATATGAGGGCCAGTGTCGGGATCCCGATCTACGGATCGTACACGAAAATAGCTAAGCCTACTCCGATAGACACAGGGAATTGTGTCTCAGAAGTTCTGTGTTCCTTTACACTTCTTTGCTATACATTTACTGAATTTAAGCAATGAAATAGACACAGTGTCTTTGTTGGAAACCTCGTGCAGATTTTTAGCTCTCGCACTCGATTGGAATGGTGCCGATGCGCGGGAGTGAGTCGCGAAGTATTTATAGTGAGTGACCAATGGCTGTTGTTTGGTGCAAATCGCTGTGGAGTAGCGTAATGCCATGAAAATAATCATAGATTTCCTTCATTAAATTATTCATTGATGGCCAATTAATTAAGTCTAAGTTGAGTTATAGTATACAATGACCAGCCATAAGATACCCAGAAAGGACCGGATTATGCATAAAGTGGATTAGGCAACTACCTAAGGGCCCCACACTGACTAAGGGCCCGAATAAAGGGGAGAAATATTAATTTTAAAAAGTATGAAATGAGTAAAGGTAAATGGCTTAGAGAATTACATTGCCTAAAAGCCGCGGACACTACTTATACTGAGTGATCATGTTCATTATCTTGTGCCGAGTTGGTAAATTACCCAAATTCTGTATGTATTTTATCCTTAGGTAACAACGACCATCGGTAAGTATCCTCATTCATGGAATACACAAAAGTATCACCCTTTTTTCTCACACGTTTACATTCGTAAATACCAAAGGGTAAATCCCAGATAAGTAAGGGATTTATTTTATTGTGAGATACATCCTTATCTATAGCATTCCCGAGAAGTTTGACCTACTAAAGTCATTCAAATGTTTAGGACTGAATTGTGGGGTTTGCAGCTACGGGTGATGTCACGAGTTTTGAGCGCTCAACGAAAATAGTGGGGAATAACTGCACATGTATTTGTTCGCGCTGACGTCAAACAAACTACCTTACTAACGTATAATTTCTAGTTCTTCGTGCAGGCAGAAAGAAAAGTTTACTATGTCACAAAATCATTGGAAATAGTTTAATTCACTTCAATTTGAAGATCCTATTTTTTTTTAAATAATTATTTATTATTATTCGTTACGATTAATTAGTCAGAAAAAATATCTTACGCTTAATTCAGATCTAAACATATTTATCTAATCATGTTATTCGGATGCATTAAATGTTCCTACTTTGTTAAGTCTTTGCAGTTCAATTTTTATTCAGATTATTGCATGAGAGCTTTATTTTATATTCATTTAACACCCCCTAAGAAAATCTGGCGAGTTTGATAAAAAAAAAATATCCTTATCACTGGTAGTGACCAGGATAATACGCCACAGCAGTAACCATGTATATTAAGCCTGCCTTTACGTCACTGGGGGGGGTCACGGCGAAGCATGTGAAGACGTATCACGTGCACCCCCCCACTTAGCGACTTGGAGGAACACCGTGGAGTTTAGTCGGTGTGAGTCCGACATAACCCTTCCGCTGCCCCCGCGGCGGTTGGTGTACCCATAACGGATTCTCCACGTTAAAAAAAAAGCCTGCCTTTATGTATACCGTAGTATGCATACAATTTACCTCAGACCCTACTGGGCCAATAAAGGAAGTAAAAATTGACACTACCAGTAGTACAGCTTATGATTATTTGATGCCACGCTATTTCCTATGAATTGTACCTAGACGGGCAGATCGTCATAAGTTACGTTCAAAGGACAAATGTGATTTAATCACCGACAAAATCCGGCGGTCGTGAATAATACACATTTATAATTAGTTACTCAAGTTCAGTTGTGCATCATTACACAGATGGTCCAATGGACGTAACTACTGTGTTGACCATTTCTAAAAATCTATTCATGTATAAGCCGTGGTGGCCTTGGGGTTTGAGTAGTCGCCTGCTACGCAAGTGACGCAAGTTCGAATCCCAGCGGTGCCTGTACCAATGAGTTTTTCTAAAAACTTTTGAACAGTGATTTTCACACCATGTGCTTTACGTTGGAGGAAAACATCGTGAGGAAACCTGCATATGTCTGAGAAGTAATTCAAAGACGGCGATAGACTCACCATCTGTCACGTTGGTACATAATCATCTTCGGTGAAAAGTGGGTGTTGTTATTACAACACCTCTGCCTACCCCTTCGGGGATTACAAGCGTGAGTATATGTATGTATGTCATGTCTGTATTCAAAATCCTGACTGGCAAAACCTGTCTGAATAAATTATTAGAGACGTTATTAGAATGTGAGACGGGGTGGTCGATTCATCATATTATCATATCAAGTTGACACCTTCGATGAGAACATATGCTCACGCCCGTATTACCCGAAGGGGTAGGCAGAGGTATTGTAATCACAACACCCACTTATCACCGAACATGATTAAGTGCCAACGTAACAGATGGTGAGTCCATCGCCGTCTCAGACAATTTACATACGTCATTGAATTACTTCTCAGAAATATGCAGGTTTCTTCACGATGTTTTCCTTCACCGTAAAGCACGTGGTGTGAAATCACTGTACATAAGTTTTTTAGAAAACCTCATTGGTACAGGCCTCGCTGGGATTCGAACTTGCGTCGCTTGCGTAGCAGGCGACTGCTCAAACCTTAAGGCCACCACGGCATTACTAGTAATTTAACTATTAATGTACGAAAAACAAGGGTCATATTTGCCACAGAGTAAAATAATAAAAATATATTACAGGAATAACCTTTATATTAATTTCTTCCATACTTCACTCTTAGCTATGCATTTACAAGTACGTTACATCGGTTCTCTCGGTAGACAAACGTGAAATCGACAAAATATATGTTACATGGCGATATCTTAATGTTATAATATGCGAGGACATTTGTATGGCTTTACAAAGTCTTTAGACTTTTCATTGAGATTGCTTACTAGGGGTATCAAGCCTTTTTCAACTCAGAAGGGATATATTACAATATAACAATTATGACCTCTGCCATTTTACAAATAAATTTAAGATTGTAAAGTTCCTTGATAGTGTTTAGATTTCTTTTTTGCATTTTTCCAATAACTATTTTGTAGAACCCCTAGCCTTAACTCACTAACTAATTCACTTTTAGTAATACTTAATTAATTTATACATATTATAATGGTCTTCAACCTTTTTACGTCACATAATAAATACATACAGAAGGCCAGCTCCCATGCATTATCGGTAACGGCTGCAGGCGCACGAAATACCATACGATAATCCATTTTCTCATAAGATTGTTTTGTTCAATGAGTATCTAGATTATAATATTTATTTACCTTTCATAATTAAGTAATTCAAGGAAACGATCGTTAGTCAAAGAAAGAGATTTATATAAAAACTATGAGAAAAGTGTGTGTACATAGAGATAATAAAGAATTATAGACTTACAATTGCGAGCATATTTCAAGCCGACCCTCGATGCATTTATTTTGTGTCAACGTTGTGTGCACATAATACAGGTGTCGTCACGAGTAAATAAAAAAAGTAGAAGCACATGAGCATATGCACAGACATACTCATAAAATGACTACTGCACATTCAATGCCAGCGCTCATAACTCGAGACGGCGTCTGTACACGACGATACGTTTCAATAAATGTGTATAAAATTATCGTTATCTTTGACTATCCATACAGTATTTATGTACCTAGGTGTTATAATACATATTGTGATAAAAATAATAGGATACAGATATTATCCACTTCGTTAACTTCAATAACTTGTTTTTAACAAGATTAGTAAACGTATTAATTAACACAAATCATAGTTTAATGTTTATCTGAACAACAACCATTACTCATTCAACTTTGGATAACTTCGGTATAACTCCAATAACTGTTAGTCAATGCTTCATACAATTGTACTGGACCCCTACCACGAGTTTGCCAATGTTTTCGTTACCTACGTCTTCGACAAATATTCGTATGAGATATTGTGCAGCGACACCTAGCGGTGACGGGGAGAACTGAAATATTTCAAACAAATATTACGAGTGACGCTAGCGAGTATAGTTTACGAAAACGGTGGCAAATTCATGATAAGGGTACTGGTAGCGACCGCGAAAGGCGCCTTAGTAGAATTTCACAAATATCTTTAGTATTCAAAAACTTCAACATCATTTTAAAAAACTTACCACTTATTTTAATATCATCTAAAACCCTTTGATTCCTTTTGATCACTATAAAGAGGTATTTTTGATACATTGTTTGTAGTCGAAGCATATCTAGATCGCTTAATGAATATAATTTCTAAATACCGATAAATATCTATTTCAATGAGTCAACCTCGCACACTTACGTAATATTAAACAATATTCTTCAATAAATTGTACTTTATACACAGAACTCTGTTCATTACCAATCTTTACACCTTATGGTAACAACATCAATTGTAAAATTCCGTCAAAACAAAACGTTAATAAAAAGTAATCACAAAAAATTATATTTTGTGATGACCACTTCAAATTCACATCAAACATAATTGCTAATATTGTTGTATATAGTGACAAATACACATTCTCTTAATAATAACATATATAATGAAAGGCCGTAAAATATATAGCTACCGAAAGTTACTTGTCACGATTTTAAGGTCAAGAAAGTTTTTTTTCGTATCATGTATGCAACAATGCATATATTTAAGAACTTACCTAATTGATTTGTAACTGTAACTCTGAAAAAAAATTACATAGACGTATTAATTAATTATTTGGATGAATGTCCAAAAATATATCGAACAGTTTCTTGTATAACAAGCAATTATCCGTACTTTAAAACAGCACATAATCAAACTATACGAACACAATTCGATAAAACTTTCATCCGACCTATTTTTATCTTATTTAGCTTCAATAAAAAAAAATCAAAACGCTGTCTTCACTAACAATAACTTTAGAAAAAAAATCATTCAACACAGAACAATACATCTACAAGTAATAATAATTAAAGCAAATCTTAAACAAACGACACAGAAAAAATCTCAAAACATTTTCAAAGTTTTCAAAAAACACCACAAATATCTTAAAAAATCTTATGTTACAACCGATTAGGTTTTCGTACACAAAATATGTCATTTTATTCTTATTTAACGCGTAAACTAGCAGATCGATCCACAGAATCGACATTCATTGAAACGAGCGGAGAGGCCTACTGGGCCTCGCATACCTTACGTTAAACACTTTGTTAGCACATCACAGATCATCTATTACAACTCCAGAATTGTATGTATAACACAAAACATAGGACGTAGGAATACATTAAAAGTCAAAAAAATATTGAAATGGCCACAAGCAGTTTGAAAGCCAGTCCTTCTTCAAACAGTGCGTAAGTTGCGATGGTTTGCATAAGATTCGACTTTGAATGAAGGCAGCGAACGCGCTTTGGGCGACTCCACAAAGCTGTCTACCAACTGTATTTCTTGAACTTATGATGAAATGAAGGTACTAAAATACTAAAAATCCTTGCTGGTCTTGTGATCGAAAGAGCTTAAATTTCATATAATATTGGGCGTAGGAACCTGAAGAGAGCTACCAATATTTCCTTACACCTTATGTTCATGTTATACACACAAGCCCTCCATTCAGGCACGTCAAGCTAACAAAATACAGCCTTACAAACGCCCGCCGCTCCGCACTTCTAATTTACTTCACTTTACCACAAATGGACATTAACATACGACTTACATCTAAAAAGCTATCCCATTTGGCTTCTTTCAAGTTGAACCACAATTTATGTCTTGTCTTATTTATTGTACACTATATTATTTCATATAAATGCCTTATTTTGGTATTGCTGTTACTATTCACTTCAGTGACGTTCAAGGGCAATGCGAGTTTTCTTAAAAACGCCGTCATAAGCCTTCGCTTCGACAGCTTAGTCTTAAGTCCGACAGGCGGCCCATACAAATCTGCGTTTACGTCGACGCGACTACTTGTGACGGCGGCAGTGAAAATCTTGCACTAGGCCCTTCTGTTTCTATTATGGTATTAGTTCAACTCACCAAGGGATAAGGAACAGATGTATCTGACGTGTTATATCTGTCCCTGTCACTCAGGATTACCATTGCAATAGGAGTTCTTGGTAAGTGTTGAGTTACCGCCAAGAACTTCGTCACAATAATTGAGGTAAAATACTTGATGCATTGCTGTTATCAGCCAAACTCAATTTCAAGACTCTTTTTGTCTAGACCAAACTAGTTCTATGAGTATTAATATTCATATCAGGACAAAACTGGTTCAGTCAAAGCTATTTTAGTTTCTCCTATCTAGCTTAGTCCAGAGAAGCTTGTGGCACAGTTGCTATTGCGCATATCATTCGATCAGCGAAGTTAAGCAACCCTAAGCCAGTAATTGGATGGCTGACCGCCTGAGTTCCCTCCGTGCCTCGGAGAGCACGTTAAGCCGTCGGTCCCGGTTGCCAATTTATCATCTTTGGCAATCGTTACAGGTCAGTCGGAGGCCTAAAATAGTCTGGTTTAACCCAGATCACAGATTTTCCTCGTTAACGCGTTCACTGCTAACGACGCGTATGTGCGTCCAACTGTTAGAGAATTTACGAATATGAGCAGTGAATGTGTTAAAGGTGTTGTGAAGGTCAGATGGCAGTCCCTTCGTATAAAAATCAGGTGATCAGCCACATCGGGTTGAATCAAGTGCCGACCCCAACAATGTATGGGATTAGGCCAGGGAGATGATGATGATATCTAGCTTAGTCCAGACTGGTTTACCCTATTGTATTAAGATTGAACTAGTTTGGTCTAGACAAAACTGGTTTGTCGGGAAATGGGATTTGAGCAGTAACATATAATTTTATAAACATAAAATACTAAATATCTTACCTTATAACTTTTATTCATTTAGGGTTTGGGAAATATATTTTTATTGAGATCTTTTTGTATGCTCTTTAGTTAGTCTCAATACTGTTACATAAATAAATCTATATTAAACTTACATATATTTTATAAATACATACAAGACATAAATAATAAGTTCACCTTTATGTATAAACGCGAGCGATGCACCTCTTCCTACGTGCAGTATAATCCAATCAAGTTCCATCCTACCATAAACTTAAAGTTAACTTTTCAAAACAATCATTTTGCCGGAAGACGAAAAATATAAATAATTTGGAAGACAAGGGCCAAATAGTTTTAAAAACCAATACCTATAGTAAATGCTATTCATATGGCATCGATAAATAAATTATTTTGAAATAACTTAACAAACTTCTAAACAATGTGGAAACCTCTGAATCTGAATATTTATATGCTTTCAACTGAAAATCTAGAATAACGATTTGCATAAAACACTAGGAACCACTCTTGCGCATTTGACTTTCCCCATCAACTTTAACGCCTTCGCACGTCACTAGCACTGCACGCCACTGCCACTTGCACGTCCCTGTCACTGTCACTACACTGTCACAGAGCTGGCGACGTGTGTCGTCCGTCACACAGTGTCACTCGCGCCGCACTCGCTCGAAGGCCTCAAAAGAAGCCGATCAACTCCTACTCGATGTTGTTCCGAGGACCGTCGATGGGCATCGTGTGGAGTACCTCGTCCAAGAGTTGCAGTGCTCTGGGAACACAGCACAAATTTATATCATTATATATATATATAACACAGCTGGACGGATTGGGCTGAAATTTAGCATGCAGGTTGATGTTATGACGTAGGCATCCGCTAAGAAAAAATTGTGATTAATTCTACCCTCAAGGGGATAAAATAGGGGATGAAGGTTTAGACTATTTTTATGTGTCAGTCGTTAATTCTCAGTAATTCAGTCGTTCAGGTATTGATTGGCGAAAAGACCCGAATCTTTTCCGTCATTCAATATTTCAACCACTCGTATTCACAACTCCTAGCTAATTTATTAATACATAAAGTGTGTATATTACCTATGTAGATGCACTTCGACCCAACAAGGTGTCTCCTTGATGGAAGTTCGCGGGTAGTCTGGTCCCCAGCCCTTCACGAACGATAGCCGCACGATACACAGCCGCCGTAGATCATCAACGCCTATGCCTGCCGCTGCAGTCAGACCTGCCAAACATTTATATATTATACCAGCTATAGACTTATATGTTCATTTCGCAGAACCCAAATTTTTTATATAGTATATGTGGTTAAGTTACTCCTTTTAACATCAGTACCCCTATCACAGGTTTGCTACCGTTTTAGTAATCTATACTCTCTAGCGTCACTCGCAATACTTGTATGAGATATTTTAGTTCTTCACGTCATCGCTGGGAGTCGCTGCACAATTTCTCATACTAATATTCGGCGGAAACGCTAGCGAGAATAGATTACGAAAACGGCAGCAAACCCGTGATAGGGGTCAGCTATCTGTGAAAGATCCGTTTAAATCGGTCCAGTTGTTCTAAAGATTAGTCAGAACAAACAGAGAAGGTAAAAAATTATAACATTGTTTTTTATGTAAAAGGCAGACGCGCAGAAGTGGCAGGACGAACTCAACGCTAACCTGAAAAACTGGCCTGAGCAAGCCCTTGATCACAAGGGAAGGGCGGCATTTGCCCAGCAGAGGGACATATCGGGCTCATAATAATAATAATGTAGAAGGGGTTGCAAAGGTCGGATGCTAGACGCTTTGCTCAAAACACAAGTCCACCGGCCACATTAGGTTAAATTAATTGTCGACCCCAGCGGTATATGGGATAAGACCTGTAAGCTTACTCGTAATGTAAATCTCGTCAAGAGTACCGAAAAAGTGCATCCTTCGAGCGAAGTCGATTTCATTTAGTTCCGAAAAATTCCGTCAAATCCGAATACAATCGTGCGCTAGTGTAGCTGTCAAGAGTGCCAAATGACAAGTTGTCCATCCCAATTTCCAATTCCGTTTACGATCGAGTGTCGAGAGTAAGCCTACTGGGCGTTGATGTATTGTGTGTGAGTACCAGGGTGTGTGTACGTACACTTGTTCATGCCGGGGTGCTGGGGCTGTATGTGTCCGGCCACGGCGGCGGCCTGCGCGGCTGCGGCGGCCTGGGCCGTGGCGGCCTGGGACTGCATTTGACGGTGGCACTGACGCAGGTCGAACACCTAAACAATTGCAACACCATTATGACAAGAGCAGTGTAAATATGAGCGTTACAAGCAGTAAAGAATGAAAACACCTTCTTATTTCTTCAAATAAGAAGGTGTTTTGAGCGTGCTAAAATTTACTAATTTTTTTATGTCAAATTAATTAAGAATTTTCATCTTTCTAAAGTTTGGAAAAATGTTGGTAAACGCGATCGACCACGACTTGACACCTGTTACTTTCTTTACGTCTCTTATATTCTCGTAAATGCGTCCGTCTGTGAGTTCATCCAGTTTGAACATGTCGCTGTAAACGCTCTCTCGCAAACGCCTGGCGGTCAATGTAAACAAATGGTTTTGTAAGTAGACTGCCTCGTTGGTCTAGTGCTACTTTGGATATCTTCATAATATACATACATACATATGCTCACGCCTGTATCCCATGGGGGTAGGCAGAGACCACTGACATAATATACATATGTTCTCAATAATATACCTATGTTACAAAAATGTTTTTTTCTAAAATAAATCTATTGTCAATGAGTCTATATACAAGTCTCGTTAAAATCAGTCCAGCCGTTACAGAGAATTAAGCTGGAACAAACAAACTGACAGACGGACGTAACGTAAATTTTAACTTTGATATGAATTCAGTGAAAAACTATTAATTTGGCATCACAAACAGACACTTCAATTATAATGTGTATATATTTATATATGATGTACCTTGATACAAGCGGAGGGGTATATCTTGTGCACCGCGTCGCCGGGCGCGCGGCCGGCCTCGCGGTCGAGGTAGTAGGACTGCACGAACACCGAGTGGTCCGACAGGCACCGCAGCCACACGTCGCCCTCGCCGCGGAGGTCCAGCTGGACTCCTTTGCCAATGTGCAGTCTGAATACAACACATTATTATGACAATGGTAATTATCGTTCAAAAGTCGAGCAACTATACTATCTAACTGAATGCTCACAAATATTTGTAATATTGTAGTTATTATATATGACAATTGAGCATTTGAACTGTTTCCATGGGCTTATGTTCATGAGATATAAATACTGTAACCAAAAACATTGTATAATATATATTTTTTTTTTTAAAAGAGTAATTGTTGAGTTTCTTCTCAACAAAAGCTACCTTCCAAACCCGGTGGTAACATTTATAATCATATATAATGTATTTTGTGTCCTTCTGACGATTTGAAAGTACTTTGTAAGAAGTCTAATCAAATAAAGATATTTTGAATATCGCAGCCATGTTACTCCGCAGGCATCATCTTCCAATTATTTATTCTATGAAATTTACGAGATGTCAGCTGAGCTTCTTGCCGGTTCTTCTCAGATGTTAGTTTCCGAACCGATGGTCAGTTCTTCGACGTCCATAAGTGTCTTACCATGTTTTTATTTATATATTCCATAATACTAAATGTTACCCGCAACTCCATTCACTTCATGATTGTGCAATTTTTTCTTTTCCCAAATGTCAGCAAAATTTAAAGGTAAAGAAGCATAGATATGCTAGTGTAATATGCTTACCTCGCTCGTTCACTCTGCTCAGTCCGATGAACGTTACTCAAGGCTCCTAGACAGAATCTGTGGCCGCCTGATGGATCAACGTAGCCGTCCACCTGTCACCGCAAAAGTGAATACTTAACATTACTGTGATTTTAACAGAGCCGTGGCGGCTTCGGGGTTTGAGCCGTCGCTTGCGTGACAATTTCCAATCGAATGACTTTTTCTAAGAACTTATGTGCTGTGATTTCACAGCACGTGCTTTACGGTAGAGGAAAACATCGTGAGGAAACCTATATATGTCTGAGGAGTGTGTGTATTGTGTTTACAACACCTCTGCGTATGGATGGCGTGAGCATATTTATTTTTTACTGTGATTTTGGGTAATCAAATAAGAAGATTACGTCAGTTTTAAAATCCTACATGATGGACATGGTGATTATAAAGTTGATGTAATATTCTTCTTGCAACAAATATGTTAAACCAACACAAAATCTTATTTAACATTCACATTTCTACCATGAAGCTTCAAAATAAGTAATTTATACAGTATTAAAACATGATTTCAATGTTTTTATTACTTATAACAACAAGCTAAAATGAGCTAGAAACAATTTTATTCATGAAACATTAACTTACAGTAACATTAGGTCTGCTGGAGGGCACTTTGAAGGTCTCTCCAACTTGCGTGTCCAGCTCGAAGTACGCCACCGAACACCAGTACTCCGGCGCCGGCTGACTCGACAACAATCCCCCGGGATTACCGTTGACTGTCAACACAAATTATATGACTCGCGGTTTTTCCCACGTAAGTTTTAATGTCAGTCCTACTGACATTAAAACTTATGTATGTAACTATACAGGATGTCGGAGAAAAAGGAACAGTTGTCTTCTAGAAGTTGTAGGGTTCTATGCATAAATCACTATTTAGTATGCGCGTTTTAAAAGTGCCAACCCTCAGGACTGATGCAATTGTTCTTTCTTTCTTATTCTTATTTTAACAACTTGATCCAGATTTTATATAGCTTGTTATAGTGAGCTTATTATTGAGGAGCTCGTGGCACAGTTGCGCATATCATTCGATCAGCGAAGTTAAGCAACCCTAATCCTAGCCATTAATTCGATACCCCAGGCATTCACATAAGTAGACGAAGGCTGTATGAACTTTATCAAGAAAAATCTATTAATTTTAATTTGGAATTTACAAATTATGTTAAAAATTACTCAAAATTATTTAAAAAGGTTTGTTCAGACGCCAAGTCTATTGCTGTGAGAAATAAAATTTTGAAGTCCTCCAATGTAACTAAAACAACTTGGGACATTATTAATTCTGAAACTGGAAAAACTTCTCTTAAGAATGACTCAATAACTCTAAAAATTAATGATCATATAATTAAGACTGATATTGATGTGGCAACTACTTTTGAGACATTCTTTGCTGATATACCAGTTTCATTAACCAAAGCCTTAAATTCGTCTCCCGCAGCAGCAGAAGCCATTTTAAAAATGCATGTGGATAAATGTAACGTTGAATTTAAGTTTAAAACTGTTACCCCCAGAGACATTGTCAAAACTTTTGAAACGCTAGATATGAAGAATTCAGCTGATTTATGGGGACTTTCTGTTAAAGTACTCAATAGTATTATTGATATTGTTGCTACTGATCTAGCTTTATTATTTAATGTTTGTATTGAAAGTGGTGAATTTCCTGATCAAATGAAGTATAGTAAAACAATTCCTTTATTAAAAGCTGGTAGTATTAACGACCCTACGAACTTTAGACCTATATCAATACTGCCAATTTTCAGTAAAATTTTTGAAAAACTAATACTTAATCAACTTTTAGCCTTTTTTAATGAACATAATTTGATGCACACTAAACAATACGGTTTCACAAAGGGTCGCTCGACTACCGATGCAGGTGTCGAGCTCATTAGAAAAATTCTTGAAGCTTGGGAAGCTTCACAGGATGCTCTAGGTGTATTCTGTGATCTATCTAAAGCCTTTGATTGTGTGCACCATGAAACGTTGATCAGGAAGTTAGATCACTACGGTGTAAGAGACCTGGCTCTAAAACTTATATCTTCATATCTAAGTAATAGAATACAAAAAGTCGATATACATGGCGTAACATCTCCGGGGTGTCCAATAGAGATGGGTGTTCCACAGGGTTCAATTCTTGGTCCGTTTCTCTTTTTAACTTATATTAATGATTTACCTTACATGGTAAGCAATAAACACGATATTGTATTATTTGCTGATGATACTTCTCTGATTTTTAAGATAGACCGGCAAAAAGCTAACCTTGACGATGTGAATAATGCTCTCTCTGACGTAGTACATTGGTTCAGCGCTAATAACTTAGTACTCAATAGTAAAAAAACTAAATGTGTCAAGTTCACTATGCCAAATGTGAAACAAGTGCAAACCAATGTACTTATCAACGACGAAGTGTTGGACCTTGTTGAAACAACAGTTTTCCTTGGAGTTACATTGGATCATAAATTGCAATGGGGGCCCCATATAGCTGGATTGTCGAAAAGACTCAGTTCTGCAGCATTCGCAGTAAGGAAAATTAGACACCTAACTGATATAAACACAGCTCGGTTGGTCTATTTTAGTTATTTCCATAGTGTTATGTCTTATGGCATCCTTTTATGGGGAAATGCTACAGACATCAGTTCTATCTTTGTGCTGCAGAAACGGGCTGTTCGTGCAATCTATAAACTCAAATCTAGAGATTCTCTCAGAGAGAAGTTTAAAGAAATAGGGATAATGACTGTGGCATGTCAATACATATTTGAAAATTTGATATATGTAAGAAAGAATATAGATAGTTTTAAGAAAAATAGTGATATGCACAATATAAATACGCGCAAGAGGGATAAACTCCGTGTCCCTGTGACTAGACTGCACAAAACTAGTAACTCTTTTGTGGGGCAAAGTATACGCCTTTTCAATAAACTACCATTAAAAATGTGTGAACTACCATTTTTAAGTTTTAAGGCAATCATCAAACAGAAACTTTGTGAAAAAGCATATTATAGTGTAACTGAGTATATTGATGATAGCCAAGTATGGCAATGAGTTGCTCACTCTTCCATTGAAATGTACTTAAGCAACCCTATGTATATAGAAGGGACACATGTAAAAAAAAAAAAACCGGGGAGTTTGTTTCGCCGTTTCTTCTCCTGACAGGCTTACTTTTGGAAACGGTAGTAAATTTACTTAAGTTAACGTAAGAAAAATGACGTTCAATAAGTGTTCCAAGTGTCCCTTATATTGAATAAAACTTTTTGATTTGATTTGATTTGGATGGTTGACCGCTCGAGTTCCCTCCGTGCCTCGGAGAGCACATCAAGCCGTCGGTCCCGGTTGCCAATTTAACATCTTTGGCAATCGTTACAGCTCAGTCAGAGGCCATAAAACAGTCTGACAACTGGTTTAACCCAGATCATAGATTTTCCTCGTCAAAGGGGTTGCGAAGGTCAGATGGCAGTCGCTTCGTACAAAAATCAGGTGATCCTGAATCAAGTGCTGACCCCAACAATGTATGGGGCAGGGAGATAATGATTTTAAATAGCTTGTTATAGTGAGCTTATTATACAGTGGTATAAGTGTGATGGAGTCTCACAGTAGTGGTGGTGGTGGGCGGGCGCGTCGAGCGCGGGCGGCGCGGCGGGCGGCGGCGCCAGACTCTGGGTGTAGGTCAGCGTGTTGTTGCCCGTCCACGTACCTACACCGTTACTACACATTATTACCACAAACAGGAGCCCTACCATCATCGGTTTAAGAAGCCATGGGATTTGAGCAATGACGCAAGCGACGCATGCCCGTATCCCAGCGTTGCCTAAACGAATGAGGTTTTCTAAAAAATCTTATGTGCAGTGATGTCACACCATGTGGTTTGTGGTGAAGGAACACATCGTGAGGAAACCTGCGTGTGTCTGAGAAGTAAATCAAAGACGTATTGTATAGTGGCTGAGACGGCGATAGACTCACCATCTGTCACGTTGGCACTTAATAATATTCGGTGAATAGTCTCCTCTACCTCTACATACAGGCGTGAGCATATGTCATGACAGGTCATTTCAAATACTACTGTCTACTACGATGTATGTGTTACCTAATAGACAGGGTCTGAGGATTTGGCTTTGGCTAAACGGGGACTGACGGGCCTACATGTAGTCGGAGTGGGAACTATGACTAACCGTGGTAGGTAAGGTCACGCAGCCATACACAGCGAGGTCTCCAAGGCGGCGATAGAGCATAGTGCATCTTTTGGACCATCCAATGGTGTGTCATAGGTCGTAGTAGTATATGTGTACCTTGTTGGTGTTGGTGTTGTTGTGGACTGGGCTGCGGGCGCGGGCTGGCGGCGGTAGTGAACCATCCAATGGTGTGTCATAGGTCGCAGTATTATATGTGTACCTTGTTGGTGTTGGTGTTGTTCTGGACTGGGTTGCGGGCGCGGGCTGGCGGCGGGAGTGAACCATCCAATGGTGTGTCATAGGTCGCAGTAGTATATGTGTACCTTGTTGGTGTTGGTGTTGTTGTGGACTGGGCTGCGGGCGCGGGCTGGCGGCGGTAGTGAACCATCCAATGGTGTGTCATAGGTCGCAGTAGTATATGTGTACCTTGTTGGTGTTGGTGTTGTTGTGGACTGGGCTGCGGGCGCGGGCTGGCGGCGGTAGTGAACCATCCAATGGTGTGTCATAGGTCGCAGTAGTATATGTGTACCTTGTTGGTGTTGGTGTTGTTGTGGACTGGGCTGCGGGCGCGGGCTGGCGGCGGTAGTGAACCATCCAATGGTGTGTCATAGGTCGCAGTAGTATATGTGTACCTTGTTGGTGTTGGTGTTGTTGTGGACTGGGCTGCGGGCGCGGGCTGGCGGCGGTAGTGAACCATCCAATGGTGTGTCATAGGTCGCAGTAGTATATGTGTACCTTGTTGGTGTTGGTGTTGTTGTGGACTGGGCTGCGGGCGCGGGCTGGCGGCGGTAGTGAACCATCCAATGGTGTGTCATAGGTCGCAGTAGTATATGTGTACCTTGTTGGTGTTGGTGTTGTTGTGGACTGGGCTGCGGGCGCGGGCTGGCGGCGGTAGTGAACCCGTTCTGCGCCGGCGCATCTGTCGTAGCCACTGTGCCCGCTGCAACTAATAACTATTGTGTGTTTATCGTGCGTTTGATATATAGCCTAAAGGTTATTTATTTGCTTGCTGACATAATTTAAAATAATCACACGGGCGAACTAATAACAGTGTAAATTATGATGTCAGTATAAAAATCTCATTAAAAACATTTATTTTAGAAATAAAGAAAGGTTATATGATTGGACTCGCAGTTTTCGGTCTTCTTATTTATTAGAGCACCATATAACTTATAATAACATTTGCTCAATATTTTTTCACTTACCAGGCAGTGTTTGTGTGAGTTGAGTCTCTGTAGTAGTTTGTTCAGTGGTGAAGAACGTATTGGTTGTTCCATCAATGAGAGGCGTCGTTCCCCCGGGGGACATTGTCACAGGCATCGCAGCTGAAAATATACCTCGGTACAATTCAATGAACACTTTTCATTAAATATACTAAATAAATGTTATACTATCAAAAATACTATTTCTGAATATAAAATGAAAACATGCTAATAAGTGTGGAAAATTAAAAATGTGCAAAATAAAAACATAAAGCTTACAATGGTTTATTCTTTTAGGCAGCCACATGGCCCTCGCGTCCATAGTGTCTGGTGGTTCCATCTTGGGGGCGACGCCTATCAGACCGAGAGGCATCCCCGCTAGTCGAGGCGCGCCCGGGGACATCTGCGTCGGGGCTGAAGCCATCCGGGGCGAAGCCATCGCAGGCACGTTTGTCCCTAACTGGGGCGGCCCCGGACCCATTTGTGGCGTCCCTGGTCCCATCTGCGGCGTCCCAGGCCCCATCTGCGGCGTACCGGGTCCCATCTGTGACATTTGGGGCGTGCCAGGACCCATCTGCGGTGTGCCAGGCCCCATCTGTGGTGTACCAGGCCCCATCTGCGGCGTTCCTGGTCCCATCTGCGGCGCTCCCGGCCCCATCTGCGGCGTTCCCGGGCCCATTTGTTGCGTTCCCGGTATTTGACTAGGATGGTTGGATAGCATTTGCGGCGGGCCCGGCGAGTGTCCCATTTGCGAGGGCGTTAACTGTGGAGGCACGCCCGGCGGGCGGATGGGTGGGCGCGGCCCGTGCGTCGGGGAGAACATGCTCGGTACGCCATCTGGCGCTAGTAAGGCGGGAAAACGCAAAATAAAATTAACATGCTAATTCGCAAACTAAAATAACACTTTCAAATACGGAACACTTCTGACACAAATATTATTAAAAACATATTACTTTACATTGACTCACTTTGTCCTTGGTTTATGATGGTTGTTTGGAACTGTTGATGGTGATGTGTTATGGTGTTGTGGTGATGACGAGGGCTAGTGGCGTGATGCTGGATGGTCACTAGTTCCCCTGTATCCATGTCCATGCCGTTGCCACTAAGGCCGGCTGTGTACTCGTCCTTTACTAACCTACTCGACCCTGGCTGAAGAGTAAGGCCTGATAGATCTGAAAACACGTACAACGAACATTATCATGGCAATCCTATGAGATTAATCCTCAGTGGGGTTATATTCTAAGTCAGATTTTTAGAAAACCATTATCTGTCATTGGCAGTCAGTTTGCTTGATTGCCTCCTGTTGTGTACAGGCTTCTAATGTATTGAGACATAAAAATTGCGTGAACAGCTTGTCGCTCATCACCGATGGCTGAGGTTCACGTGGCACGTTTGCGCCATTTCTAAGAGCGATCCTAATTTGTTATAATTGAGGTGATGTCCAGTGATGGGGTGGCCCTTAGGACCATCATATTACTATCACAGTTATATAAAACAATTACTAACCAATTCCTGGAGACACAACCCTTTCATAGTGATAAGGATTCACGCAGACAGAGTCACACTTGAGATCGAAGGCGAACTGACAGAATTTGACGTGTTTCAACTCGTTCTTGTGGAGATCTGGCCACCGCCAGATTCGCGCGTATATCACATGAGGGAACCCTTTGCGTCCCGCAACCTAGAATATACATGCCTTTATTATAACCTAACTACAAATGTTAGTGTGTAGATAAAACGCACTACTTTATTTTATTATAGTGACGTGTAATGTGGGTCCATCACCATCTCATGCACATACAAACAAACTATGAATTTCTTCTCAAATATCCTCAGGAAGTTATCCTTTTTTTATACCTATTAAGCTATTAATTAACTTTAGGCTAAAATTTGGCTCGGTAATTAATACTCGATTTTTGTACTATCAACCAATACTGTGACCAAATCCTGATCTACAAAATGTTCTAATACACACATTATATATTTCAATTCAATTCAAAATATCTTTAACAAAATACTTTCAAATCATCAGGACGCCACGATTACACAGGATTATACATGCTACCGCCAGGTTCGGAAGGTTACTTTTACCCTGGCAAGAAACTCAGTAATTACTCTTTTCAAAAAAAACTACCAGATTGTTAGAAATATTCCTATGATCAAAAAACTATGGATAAATCGGTCCAAGTATTCTCACTACAAACCTGAAGTCTACCATCAAGGGTTCTCTGTATGGTCACACATTTACTGGGATGTGCTCCGTTAGTGGTGATTGCTGTGATGAGAGAGTCCAGTTCATCCCGCTTCTCCTTTAGTTTCTTGACCAGTGACTCTATGGCTCTCTTTGAGAAACTCTCGCTCTCCCCACCCTGGCGGTGGCACATCAGCGAGTGGACGATACTCAGACAAGCGTCTGCTGAAGTAGGGGCTGCGGTATTCATTTCTGTTGAACCGGTTAATATGTTAGAATACTATTTTAAATTTGCTACCTTAATTCTAAGTAGGAATTAGATTAAGTTTAGAATCGTCCAGAAACCAGATTTATGGTACAGATGCGAGCTTTCGCAAAACAGACTCAAAAAATTACTATTGGATGCCAGCACTCAAAAATCAAATGCCACCTCTATTAGACATGTTTAAGGCAGTTAGGAAATAATAATTTGAAGAAATTCACTGAATGATCAATGATTAGATATATTCATTAAATATATAATGACCTTAGTAACTAACAATGAACTTTAAGAATTGTTGATATATTTAAACATCCATCATCATCTAAAAGGTTGTTAATTTATATACATTGCATTGACCAAGAATGTTGGAATTAGGCTAAGAAATATTTTTTATTTTTGGAAAAACAGAAATGGATATGTAGAAGCTAAAAAGACACTATGGACATGGTGTTTATGTAGTTATATTATTTAAATATTAGGTGGAACAAACTTTGCTAAGAGTTGCCACTAACATGGAAAAGTTCAGATGAAAGTGCCTTAAAAATTAAAGCCTGAATCACAACTTTCAGTTATCTCAATCAAGTTATGATGTTGGAAACAGTAATTAACAGACTCATCATTAGTCAAAAGCTGAAAAATTCTTGGAAAAAATTTGATACTAATATTATAATGACGAGTTGTGCCCATCAAGCTTTGTATTGCCCTTTTTTTTGGGGTGTATCACCCTTATCATTTAAGGGCATTAAAAATAGACATTTTTCACAAAATTTCATATAAATTGGCCAGCCATTTTGGAGGAGTCTTTCTAACAAACACCGCTACACAACTTTATATGTATTTAGATAACCTCTATACATAAAATTGCTCAATGTCTGTTTGGCCACATCACATTCTGAAATTGCAGTATGTATTTCACCAATTCTTTTTTGTTTCATTTGAAATTGTGAATGAAGGAAACTGTTTATAGAAAGTCCAACAACTGTACCCCTATATCGGGTTTGCCACCGTTTTCGTAATCTACACTCGCTAGTGTCACTTGCAAAATTTTTATGAGATGTTTTAGTTCTTCACGTCACCACTGGGAGTTGTTTGTTATTTGTTGAATATTCGGTGGAGATGCTAGCAAGTATAGATTACGAAAATGGGGTACAGTTAAGTACTCAAAAACCCAGATAAATAAATCAATTCAGAATAACTTCAAATTAATGAACATGAATGATATTGATCTAAATGGATCAGAATCAGTAAGTGTGATTTAACACTAAATATGATGTTAACTTGGCCTTGAGAATCCTCTACCAATAAGGTTTATTGAATAGTTGGTGAGATTGAATATAATTTACATCTTAGGTAGAGGATCACATTCAAGATATGGCAATGAGAAAAATGCAGTAAATAATAATTATAATGTTGTGTGAAATTTGGTATTTGGTTACAGCAGCTTATCTCAACAGGGATCAGCACAGGAGATATTATAGTGCACAAGTGCGTGTGTGCAAAAACAGGTGCACTCTTTTCCCTCACTGTCTGATGGGATGTCAATCCGACATGACCGGAGAGGGACCAGACGTAGGATCAATGGGTTAACATGCTTTCTGATGCATGGGGGTTGAAACACTGCCAACTTCCAAGCTCCGGGCAATTTTTGTGAATTTCTTGAGAGAAAACCCCAATATCAGGCAATTGTACTAACCACTAGACCAATGAGGCAGTGAATAATGCATATAGATATAAAAAGTCCCTTAACGCGTTCACTGCATATGTGCGTCCAACTGTTAGAGAATTTACGAAGAAGATGAAATGTGTCAGCAGTGAATGTGTTAACATTTTATAGGTTTTGACATGTCTCAATGATGACGAATTTTGGATATTAGTTTACTAAATGAACTAGCAATGTAAGCACTAGCTTTTAATTTTTTGAGATTAAATTATAAATTCTTTTAAATCTTTTATATATTCTCTATTACTTAATTGCATTTAGATAAAAACATATATACAAAATGTATGAGATCAAATATGAGAAAAATTGTTTAGTTTAATTTGTAGGGTTATGGTGGTGGCCTAGTGGAGAATGGCTGCTTCACAATAAGAATAGACCAAATATAATGTGAGCATTTTTCACACAAGTCTCATTTTCTATTAGAAATGGAAAACCAATATATTATTGCTAGTTGTATACACACTTGATGAATATTCTCTACAGTTTCTTAATAATTATTATCACACTGACAATATAACAAAATATGTAACAATAATTGATTTCTAAAATTCAATATTGATGACAATACATGCTCTAACGTTTCCAAAAAATATGTTTCCAATTTCTATTTATAAAATTAGTTACTTGGAACACACACGTTCCGGACGTATTAAGATTGCCTAAGAAATTAATTAAAATAGAAAATAAAACAAATTAATATTGAATCAAGCCTGTCTCTCTGTACATTAATAGCAAATGGTTTCATACGTACCTGATTATTACGCCAGCAATACTTGTTATCTTAATCAATATAATATACTAGTTCAATTAAATAAATCATGTAAATCAATTGGGAATTAATTTTCTTTATTGCGGGACAATACCAAAACAGAAAGCGACATTTTGGCTGGCTTACCACAGACAAACAATAGAATTTAATCAATTTTATGAATTTAATGCAGCTCCCGTAGTGATGAACCACACCATAGCATAGAGAGCATAGTAAAGTATAAAGTACCAGCTTAATATAAATGTATCGACTAAATTTCATTCATTTCATTATGATTTCCATAGAGGCATACGTGTTTTTTACGTTCATGATTAGCATCACAGAATAGCGTTAATAACCTCCAAGATTAAAAAATATTTAAAATTACCGCAAATTAGCGGTCAGCTAATGGATTTTAGTCAAGGTATTCTGAGGCATCCATACGCGCCCATCAATACTCTAATTTATGTTCACAGATTAGCTCTATTAAACATACAGTCGAATTAATACCTCCTCTTTTTTTTAAGTCGGTTAAATTAGGCTGCAATATCATACTGTACACATAATAGACAGCTCTGTCTGTGACCTCCTTAAATTTCTTTTTTGTCATGTCGACTGTCGAGTTGGTTTATTGTTGGATTAGATGGATGACAGCGTCTGTCAGTCAGCAAGCAAGTTTTGTTTGTCAAACCCATAATCAAATATTTCGTATCCAAAGAAATAGCAAATCGTGTACGAAATATTGAAGAAATAAAATAATACAATTTGTTATCACTTGTACTTTGTTGTCCTATCGTATTCAAAACCAGTCGTATGTGATAAAAGTAACTTACTGCCATTGAATAAAGTGGGTGGATTCCGTTTCTATATTAATTGGAATCTTATTTGTGTCATGCCCGCAATATCAACGATTATTGATGATGAAAAGCGGATGAAAAATGAAAGGTGTCGATAATTCCAAATACGATAGCGAAGGAATGACACATAAACCAATAGTAACATGTAAGTAAAAAAATTTTTGACCTGCCATATTTCATTAGCAGTGTGAATAATTTATAATGACCACTATAGGTGCGGGAGATTGGAACTTGTTTTGCACCCTAGAGGCGCCGCTGGTGGCTGCCATTCCTCAGGACTCCTGCGAGTGGAGAAGGTCCTATGGGCGAGCCACTAAGGCGGTATACCTAGAAGCTTCATTCAATAAATATAATAAAGACAAGTTGCAGCTAGAAAAGAACTTGTTAAAACGACCTATATTTCATATTTATTGGACTGATTGTGTGGTGAGTTAATTAACTTCATAATATACCTATTCTTCATAATATACATAATATTATTTATTATGTTATCAGACCTTCATTGTCAAAGTGAGGATTTGTATGTAAAGTTTCAGTTTGGTTGTTGTGTCTTCATACTCTATACAGCTGAAAGAATTAAGAATGAAGATAATTTATACCATAGTTTATTAAAAGTGCTACTGTTATTCATCATCCCCCTGCCCTTATCCCATGTTATTTGGGGTTGGCGCAATGTGTTCTTCTCTTCCATTTCTCTCTATCAGCCGTCATATCTGTATTCACTCCCATTCTAGCCATGTCATCTTTCACACAATCATCCATTGTTTCTTAGGTCTTCCTTTCCCCTTGTAAATGTGCTACTGTTATTTTGAAAATAAATGATAAACACCACTTCACCTGACGTCTGTATGAGCTTTCTAATTCCTAAATATATTTTCAGGACATAGAATACTACAAAACAACATTGCGAGAGGAAATAGAGACATGGTTAAAGCAATTAGAAGTTGCCGGAATTACAGATTGGATGATAGTGTTAGTGGAGACTTATGATATACGGAAAACAAACAAATTACTACCAAGAACTACAGTTTTGGATAAAATAAAGGGTGACTTTGCAGTCAAACAAACAGAAGATAGGTTTATCTCAGTGATTAATCCAATAAAATCTGAAGCAAGGAGTGCGGAGTCATGGAGATCACTGGTGGCGAAGATCAGACATTTCATCCTTGTTGCTTACAACAAGTCATTGCTTAGGTTTGAGGAATATATGAGAGAGCAGAGAGAGAAACGAAATGACCCTGAATGGGATTTTTGTAAATATTTTATTTTACAGGTAACTTATTTACTTATAAAAGTAGTGTGCATTTGTATAACATTAATGTGATTAAGATGAATAATTGAATATTGGCACAGAAAACAATGCAGGGTTTGGAGGAGATTGTGAGTCGTAATCCCACTTAACACATTCATTGCAAACATTTCATCTTCTTCATAAATTTTCTAACAATTGGACGCACAGACGCATCTTTAGCAGTGAACACATTAATAGATCCACATATACAAATTATAAAGTAATAAATCACCACATACTATTGAGTCCCATTAAAAGACCTAAATAAATGTATGATATTTTCATATTTTCAGGAACAACTAGCATTTGTACTAGACATGCTAGGATTATATGACGAAGCTCTAGTTCAGTATGATGAACTAGACGCTTTGTTTTCGCAATTTGTGCTCAATTCCAATGTGGCCGAGAGTCCAAAATGGCTCGACACATTTCGGCAGCCAGTGACGTCTTGGCAGGCTGTGCGGCTAACAGCTTTAGTGCCTCAGCATTTGAGAGAACTGATTATAAAGAAGAAGGCTTCATTGCTGGATTTCAGGAGTTATCTGTTCCAAAGACAAAGTGCCATGTTATTACGAACGTGCAAGCCTTGGGAGGTATGTAGACTTTTTAATTTATTTATTTTAAAGTCATGAACAGATAATTAACCAGTAGGCAGAGGTGATACTCTACTCACTATTATCCATGCTTCACATGCTTCACTGCTCACCGAAGATACCGGATAATATTTTATGTAGACAATTATGACAGAAGTCTCGTTAAAATCGGTCCAGGCGTTTCGGAGATTCAGGAACAAACAGACAGACAGAAAAATTATTTGTCAATACCGTGTATACTTTCGTATGTATTTAGTGAAAAGCTGTAATTTTGGAATTACAACTGACACTTCAATTTTATTTATCTGTATAGATGTATATATATATACATCTATACATTTTGTTTGTAGACAGTACCACCTACACTTGTGTTTATAATATAGATGTGCTATATAAATGTTTTAAGCCACAAACATTTTGGATGTGATAGATAAGAAAAATACTTACCTATTTCTCTCTAGCCTTATTTTAATAAACTGTTAAAAATGTATTCCCCTATTATATTGGAGCAGGAATTATCGAAATTTAAACAATCTTTCTTGTGATCAACGCCTTAATTTTAGAACTATACTTAACTCAGTGTAATACCAGTATGGATTGAAACTTAATTGCCTATGTTCATGATTACTGCGTATAATAATTCCATAGCCACACGAACACAGCAATTAGTAATTACAGCCGTAATTATAACGACCGATGAATCCGTTTTCTTGACCGTTAGCTGTGTCAGGAACTTATACACTTTCGACCATTTAATGTAAAAACTGTAAATTGCTTCGTTTGCAAACTCTGCTGCTAATCACGAGGTTCGATCCCCGTTTCGACCAAAGAGTAATTGGGTTTTCCTAATACGCTATAGCTACGTCGCAGTCGAAGCGAGGCCGATGCAGCTAGTGCATTGTAAAATTTAATTGTATTGATAACTTGATAAGGTTTGAGTGCGTGATCAAATTAGAAACATACTAACATATTTTCACGCCTGTATTCCACGAAGGTTTAGCAGAGTTGTACTTTTAGTACACGCACATTTCGCAAGTTATGTTTATGTTCCATGTAATGTGGAGCGATCCTATTGCCATGAATCATACTAAAACTATAATTTATCAAACAATAATCGAAACTTTCAACTATTTTAAAAGTAGTTGCATTCCGCAGCGGCAACCGCCCGCAATTGGTGTCACAAGAATGTTCGTGCGTTTCAATCATATGATCCAGCTAATTAAATGGTACCGGCGGAAATACCATTTTGTTCACTTTTTAATGCGGACCGCATGCGACATAAAGGAACTGAAATCTGCTTTAAATCATATAAAACTAGAAAAAATATTTAACTTAATATCTATTTACATATAACTAACTAACTATATATGTACTATACAGTACGCAATAAACCACGAATACATTAAAACTTACATACATACTTATGCTCACACCTGTATTCCCCGAAAGGTTAGGCAGAGGTGTTGTAATCACAACACCTACTTTTAACCGGAGATGATTAAGTGCCAACGTGATAGATGGTGAGTCCATCACCGTCTCAGACACTTTACACACGTCATTGAATCACTTCTCAGAAATATGCAGGTTTCCTCACGATGTTTTTACAACTTATTACTAATTACTTTACGCTTACGAGATATGAGCACAAAGAGTAACTGATAAAAGTAGTCTCTCTTCGATTCCTGAACTGGTTTTATGGGTGACTAGTTACAGCAAACCCAATATAATTTAACAACCACGAAAAAGTCTTTTACATTCTTGGCTTAGTATCAAAACCTAACGAACGAAGCGAAAGAAGTATGCAAGGATCGTAGCACGTGGCAAACGGTGGTCTCTGCCTACCCCATGGGATACAAGCTTGAGCATAATATCACTATCACCTTATCCCATATGTTGCTGGGTCGCCACTTGATTCAACCCAATGTCGCTGATCACCTGATCTTTATACGAAATACTGTTTCAAAAATATCTTTATTTAATTAGCCTTTAAACAGTACAAGTACAGGTAATCAAATAAAAATTAAGATTTGTCACCTTTGTTGTAAAAACCTATATGACGTCACCAGATCGCGTCTCGATGTCTATCAACGGTGCACAACACCCTAGTAGAGTTGTCTGTGGTGGGGGCGAGCTTAGTGGAAGGTGCGGCGGCGTGTTGGGCGCTGCTGGCGTGCGCGGAGACTCTGCGGCTGAACGCTCCGCCCTCCGCCCTCGACCTCTACACAGCGGCCCAGGCGCCGCTACTACACCAAGCTAAGGACAAGGTATCGGCGTTTTTCCACGTACCTAAACTGGTCCAGGAGGCCTACCATCACAGCTTTGGTGTTTCAACTTGGTACCGTAAAATTTCCCTCCCAATATGCTTGTTAAAAAACTGGGACGTCCTTAATATGCGCTGCTTAAAAGGATCATAATCGGTTTTCTGGGCTCTCCTTCTCCAAAAGAAATTAAGTTAGTTCGTTCAGCGAACAAGTGTGCGTTTACCTTAATATTCCTGTTTCGTGTATCACATAATACAAACATCTACCATTATCTTTAACTCCATAGCTTCACGAGCTAGGCAAACTATGCGGCCTATTACCTGGCTCCCCGGACCCAACGTCAGAGCAACTCCACTTGGTGGTGATGCTATCAGCCGGGATGGGTGACAGTGAGCCCAACAACCAGCAGCCGACGCCCACCGACCGCCTGAAAGAGGCACTCTGCAGCAAAACCAGCTTCCAACAATATTACCTCGAGCTGGCCGAGCTCGCGATGGGAACATACAAGCACATTGGAAGGTTAAGGTACGTCTAAATTACCGCAAGGATTGTTCCCCTATATCGGTTATATTGTATTTCAAAAGTTGCCTGGTAGTTTCAGATATAGGGCATGACACTCGAAATTAAGAGCTGCCCGTCTGGCACCTGTAGCTCCACCTTTCAGATTGTAGCTTCATAATGCTGGAGTGAAGATGCTGTTCCAGCCATAATGGGATCCTTTCTTCTCTGATTATGTTAGGCAATGGTTACTTTCTTTTGAGAAGTTGACAAAACGCGAGTTTCACCCTGGTGTTATTTCCATTCATATTCTGCAGTAGCCGCTCACAGTTTGCAATGAAGTCTTCGGGAAACATACTGCAAACAAACCAAAATTACCACCTTCTGCAGCAATGTCTTATCGTGTAATGAATAATCACATTATCCTAGATTCGCGCGTCTAATCGGGCGAGACTTGGCAGCATTCTACTCCGAATTGGGAGAGACTGGCAAAGCTGTTGTGTTCCTAATGGACGCACTGAGGTCATACGAGGAGCAGGGTTGGCGGGACCTGGCCGCGCAGAGCCGGCTCGAGCTGGTGGCGGCCGCTCACAAGATGAACGATATGGACAGGTGAGGCCTTTCCTCACGTGTGATTTCACACCATCTGCTTTACGGTGAAGGGCAACATCGTGACGCAACCTGCATATATCTGAGAAGTAATTCAAAGACGTATGCATGGTGCCTGAGACGGCGATCTATTGGATTCACTATCGGTCATGTTGGCACTTAATCCTCTTATGTTAAAAGTGGTAGGCAGAGGTGTTATTGTTATTAACAACAACAACTCTGCCTACCCCTTCAGGGAATACAGGTGTAAACAAATATGTTATTTAAACATGATGGTAACTATTTATTTCACGTTACAGATACACAAAGCTCTCTGCAACAATAGCAAGTACTGCCGAATTAGAAATACTAGTCAGAAACTTTTACTTCGAAGAGATGATGAAGTCTATACGAGAACACCTTGCATCCAAAACCGAGCCAGTGTTGAGTGACCTCAGCGAATGCTTTAAGGTCGTATCCGCCACGTTGCTGCCGTCCGACCGTGGAGTCTACATCACTGACAATAAGATTCAATGTCGTTTGGTAGTAGAAAGTTACTTACCAAAAGACGTGGTGTGTACACGCGCTGCGATCAGTATAGAATGTTGTAAAGATGATAGCGGGAGACGGACTCCGGTTAAGAATCACAAGACTGATTTATCTGTTAACAGTAGTGTAAGTCAAAATAATTCGCCCAGGAAAAAGAAGGCAGACATCGAAGAAAATCATTTACTTAGTTGGTAAGTTTCTTACTAAGTTTGGACTTCAACTCTTTTTTATGTTGTTTAAGCTCGTTAGCGACGGCTGTAGTGGCAGCGTGGTCAGGCACTCATGTGACGCATTTTACAGTACAACAAGAGCCGTGGTGGCCTTGAGGTTTGAGCAGTCGCCTGCTACGCAAGCGACGCAAGTTCGAATCCAAGCGGTGCCTGTACCAATGAGTTTTTCTAAAAAACTTATGTACATTGATTTCACACCACGTGCTTTACGGTGAAGGAAAACATCGTGAGGAAACCTGCATATTTCTGAGACAGCGATGGACTCACCATCTGTCACGTTGGCAGTTAATCATCTTCGGTGAAAAGTGGGTGTTGTTATTACAACACCTCTGCCTACCCCTTCTGGAAATACAGGCGTGAGCATATTTTTGTATGTATCTACAACAAGGTGTAGGAATATGAAAATAAATTGTTACTAGATTGTATTGATAAATGTTTATAGGGAGAGAGATAATCCTTGGCTTATTTCCATCTCTTTTTGTCATATAGATTCCAAAAGGGATGGACATAGCTTCAGCCCGAGTTTACTCTAGTCTTGATCTAAGGCATTTATAAGGAGGAATATGACTTTGAAGAAATTCAATAAGATTTACCAACTTACTATGCGGCATATGTTTATATTTCAGTATAAGACTAGATGACCTCAAACCCAAGAATCCCCTATTGAACCCGCTACACATAACCTCCCAGCTGCACTACAAGGAAGATAAGACCTTACAGAAGGCGACAGTCGAGTGTCAGAACCCTAAAATGACCCTCAAACGATCTGACAGTACCAAATACAGAAAACCATCCGCCACAGTGAGGAATAACTACCAGAACTCATTTGCCAAAGAAAATTTTACCTTAACTCCTGGTGTTAATGAGCTCTGTTTAGAACACACAGCGAAGACTTGCGGTTCTTTCAAATTGAGTCAGATTTCGTTGATAATAGAGGAGAAATTGGAGTTTTTATCGAATGCCTTGATCGGCACTAAGGTGGGGTATGAAGTAGTCACGCAAGGGGTAAACGTTTATTTGAATAAAGTGGAGCCGAAGAAGGATTTGGTGGCTGGCTTGGAACACTCTATGGAGTTGGTCGTTACTAGTGGCAGTGCGCATATTGAGGAGGTGAGTTTAAAAAAAAAATCTAGTAGGTAAGTGTATGAATAGTTGTAGAATGTGGAAACATAGAGTAAACGCACAGGCCACTCCCTTTGGGCTTAAAATTTCGCATACGTATGCTTCTTATGACGTACGCATCCTCTGTGGAAGGATTTTTTTTTAATTTAACTCGTAAGGGGGCTACATACGGTGTTGGCGACACATCGGGTACGTTCCACTTAACGGCCGCAACGCCATCGACCACGGAGCTGAAGTTGCCGGTCCACTAACGTAAAAAAGCCGCGGGCGTTGTAGGCGAATGTTGTAGGTGGAACGCACAACTTGAGCGCTGTGTGCTCGCAATATGGCGGCATGGTGAAAACGTACAGCTGTCGGGTTTATGAGTTAATATTTCGCGATTGGAGTAAAATTTTATTCAACATCGATTCCCGTGAATTTATGCTTACGTTTTTGACAAAACGAATGAGAGGTAGTAGCATTTTCGGGGTTGTAAAACGTTATTTGTCTCGTGGTCTTTGTTATTTTTTCGAATTCCCGCTACATTTTAGTGAAAGCCCACTCTGACCCACCAATATTTTGTGGGCGAAGTGGTCGCGAACAGTGACGTCAGCTATGACGTCGAGCGATCGCTCGCAACGACCACGGGCCTAAGGTGGAACGATACAGAGGGTGTTACAATCGTTGCGGGCGTTAAGTGGAACGTACCCATCATGTTGTTATCGTTTTTAATGTATACTTTCTTGTTGCACCTACCTACCCAGTGTAATAATTTGTATGTGTTTTACTAATATTAAAGAGGGTATGTAGTATAGTTGAGGCTCATGTGTCGGACAGAGGAACGCGGGGAAGGCGGGGCCCGAAGGGGGCGGGCTATAAAGTCCACACGTCATTGTCACCGGTCTGTCTCTCACCCGACGCCGTCCGAGGCACGTCCTTATTGACCCTGACGACGATATCACATTGCTTCAGCAAGCAATGTCTCAATAGCACACACCAAACCGACCATTGTTCCGTCCTCGCCGGCGAGGCTCGTTGCGAACTCTACGTCATCGTCCCCCCCGTCCTTTGCTAGAGCCGGCGCGAGCCGAGCCATTAGCCTTAAACATGTCCCTAAATAATACCACTCAGATCCAGCTCCCTAGCTCATCCCCCAGCAACGCCCTAAGCCGAGGTCCGAGCCCCGCACCGGGGTGCCCTTTGCTGTGTTGCTTAGTTTGTTCGGCTGGAGGCCCTTGGGTCTCGCCCTTTGTCCGGTTAAGCAGTGGAGGTAACTCCCCCCTACCAACTGCGAGAGGCAATATCGTAAATCACCGGTCTGTCGTACTGTGTCTATCGCTGCGCCCACACATACGTCTCCTCTGCTGCATATTCGCACGACTGCTATAAAACCTTTTTATTTCGCTCCCCTACATACGGGTTGTAAAAATGTATGTGAAATCTTGCTTTCTTAAGGTACCAATTGAATAACAATTCCTTTGTCCTGTAGAACGCAAAAATCCAGCTCAAAACATCTGCTGGCTTGCTGATCCGGTTCGCGGAAAGTGAAGAGGATATGTCGAGAGAGCTATTGGTCCGAGTGCCCAAATGCGAGCCCTTCGAGACCACCCGGATACCACTGAGGTTGTTCGCTGCCCTGCAACCTAAAAGGGAGAAAAATATTGAACACACGGTTAGCTATATTTATTATTAAAATAATACGGTAGTGGCCCAGTTGGTTGAATACGCTCCTGGTAAACACCAGGAGCGTATTCAACAAGCGAATTCGCTTAAATAAGCGAGGCAAGTTGAAAAGCTAAAAGGATTGATAATGTAACACGCGTAATCTGGATTTTTTTTTTAAAGTCACATAGTTTGTCATCTTTGCGCTAAAACCACACAAACCACCACTATATAATGTTAAGTATAGATAACAGTCGATTTAGTGAGATACAGGTGCAGTCACGAGATATAAGCGCTTAGCTAAAATTTATGTATTTTATTTATGTATTCATAGCTTGTGATGCATCTATAATTCAAAAATGCAAAAACAATATATTCACCTTAAGGATCACTTGGAATACTCATTGAACGTCATTTTTAATTTACTACCGTTTCCAAATATAATCCATTACCCCTATCACGGGTTTGCCACCGTTTTCGTAAACTATACACGCTAGCGTCACTCGCAAAAAGTGTGTGAGATATTTTAGTTCTTCACGTCACCGCTGGGAGTCGCTGCACAATTTCTCATACTAATATTCGGCGGAGACGTTAGCGAGTATACATTACGAAAACGGTGGCAAACCCGTGATAGGGTCAGGAGAAGAAACTATTTCTATAAATGAATATGCAGGTTTGGTTGACGTGCCCGTGGTGGGAGTCAGTAACGGAAGTGCCCCTGGACTTCACGCCCCCCCTGGTGGCGTCGTGGAGGCTGCTCACCTCCAACACGCGCAAGTTCGTGCACGTCACACTCAAGTCCACTGTGGCCCACCTAGTACACTTCACACTCACACAACACGAGCTGCTCTGCGATGGGAATATCACTGTGGCCGATCTCAATCCGGATTGTGATAGTATGGTATGTATTATGAAAAAATATTAATTACTTCAAAGACGCAAGAATTTAATCCCAACGGCTTGTACCAAAGCGTCTGAGAATTCAACTAAGAATGTAAACTGCCTGAGACGGCGAGTCACTATTTGTCACGTTGGCACTTGATCATGTTCGATAAAAATTGGTATACACACCACTGCATTAAGCCTACCTGTCTATTAGTCGTAGACAAAGTAATATTCTTATTTCGTAATATTTATGTAATGGCATAAATCAGTCACATGACATATGTAATTCCCATACATTTTTTATCGTTTCTATTAGGGAAGCGTGAGGACAATGTTACTTTGGCTACAGGCCCCGACGTATAATGGCCGTCACACCTTTCTGTAGAGTTGACAGAGCAACTGCATAGTTTGCAGAGGTCGCGGGTTCGCGTCCCGCCTCGTGTTTTTATTTTTCTATCTCATTTCAGAAGTTTGTCACGAATACTGTACTGTAATTCCAGATGGTAGTGTCAGACGGCACAACGGCGTCGTTTATGTGGGAGCTGCTGAAGGACCCATTAGTGAACGCTGTGCCTTTGAAAGCCACCTTCTCAGTGCAGTACAGAATGCTAGAGTCGGAGGAACCGCCCCGTCCATTTGTGTATTCGTTTGATATCCAAGATTATTCGACGTTATTCGTGATCAGGACCAAACTGGAGCCAGGGAAAGGGTCTGACTTCTGCAGGGCTTCGCAGGTGTGCTCATTGCAGCTGAGCGTGCAAAGGGTACGTTGATTTTTATTTATCATATTTTTTATTTATTGACTAGCTTTGCCCCGCGGTTTCACCAGCGTAGTCATCCTTCCGAACCTGACGCTAACATGTATAATCTAATCTAATACTCTGTTAAAACTCTAATCGAATTAAGATGAGAGCTGAGTAAAGTTTTTGAGTTCAGTAGACTTCATTTCATGAGATGGTTTTTTTCGCAATATCAATTTTTTTTTAACAAAAGTTATATCCTAAGTTACAGACACTACAATTTCATTCATCTATACAAGGTTATAGACTTTATACACTTTTCTCTGCATTTAAATTTTTTAAGTGTACAGACTCTTAAATATATTTAAAAACATCAAAATAAGTCCTAAGTAACAAAAAAAATTGTAAACGATTTTAAATTATCATAGTCAAGCTCGTCACGTGTCCCGTTACTCCAGTTGATTTTTATTTTTTTATTACTCCTGAGCTCCTGAAGATCCAAACATTTCCTCCTGCCATTTACCGAATACTTATGTATGAAAATAACGGTAATTTTTCTTTTGCATTGCGTCGAACAATGTCAAAGAAATATTTGCAAAATGTTCTTGTTCAATATTATAAAGTAGTTTTTGTTGTCATAGGTTAACGAAACGGAGCACACGTCGCTGATGTACGAAGTACTGGCGGATCAGACTATGTGGGCGGTCCTTGGCCGTACTGCAGGTAATTATATTGTAGTGTGACGCCATCTTGCGGGTAAATATGTTAAACGTCTGATTTGACTGAAATTTCAAATCCAAGCAGCTTTCACCCCAAGCAAAGGGTACTTTAAAAAACATTACGCGGAGAAGTAAGGCATGGCGGGTCGAAATTAATTATGCAAATATTCCCAATATGATTGCTTCGAGATCGTTGTTAAAAGCCCGTAATAGTTTTTCTCATACATCTGCAATGAACATAACAATAATTTACATTTTAATTATTAGGTGTAATTACGCTGCTATCAGCAACAGAGCCGCAGAGTGTAACGTTGGATGTAATGCCATTGGTCGCTGGCTACCTGCCGCTGCCTACCGTGCGCCTCTCCAAATACATCGCAGCTAATACCAAAGGTAAACAGACCATATTTTTATCCAAATTATTACTATAAAATTATATGCTATCTAGTTCATAAACATATAATTTTGGCCTTAAATATTTTATTCCTCAGAAAGTTATTCCTTTTAAAAAATACAGTTGCTAAGCGATGACGGCCATTTCTAGTGATCTGTTCCTACTTTTTAGCCTATTTCAAACAACGGAGTTACGTTACAGTAATCAATTTTAATATTATACAAGTACGCTAGAATTGTCAAATACTGTTCTGAAAACTTAAAGATTTCATGTAAATATATACTCGCAAGTATTCTTTTTTATATCTAGTCGGGCTAAAGCCGTCAAACTCATTTGTTCTGGTTTGATTCGCCTCATTTTGGTGGCTGTGTCTATAGCGAGTATGCAGCGAGATTTTTCAGAATTATTAGTCACAAGTATAATGTATTTTGTTCCGCTAGGGGCGCTCAAATCGACGCTATTATGTAAATTTGTATAGAACAGTAACATCATGTATATCATTATAGTGCAGGGGCACTATCATGACCTCGTATTGTCATGATAGTTTAACTCTTATAATGAGACAGATGACGTGTATAAGTCTGTCACTCTCACACAATGGAACTATGATAGGAATAAGCGCTTATGGCCCCTGGTCAGTGCTTCTATGCAATATTCAGTGTTACACATGATTCTTAAATTTTATTAAATGTTGATCAGACCCTAAGAAGGATATCTCAGCCCATCCTCGCCTGGAGCCGTTCAGCCCTGGACAAGTTTACCACGCGGGCAAAGCGAAGCAAGTCCACGTATTGGCGCCAGTGCCCAAAGACAACCTAGAAGTCAACAACTGACACGTAAGGCATAGACAAGGGATTTAGCGCTAAGTTCGAATTTTAAAATAATGTCTACAGCTTATGAAAGCAGTAAGCACCGTGTCCATAGTGAAGCAATTGAGCGCTTTTAAACTGAAACAGTGTCCATAGACTGAAAGCCATGTACAAGCGAATTAGCGCGGAACTTGAATTTCAACGAACTTTTCTACCCATAGACAATTTAGCTCAAAACTGTTAATTTTAAAATGTATATTGCGCTTCTTTTTGATATGACTTTATGTGCTAATTTATAAAAAGTCTTTAATGAGATCTGATGCCATTTGATTGTTCCGAAATACATTCTTTAAGTTGCCTATAACATTGGATCACTCAATATAAAACTAGTATTTCTAGTTATAATTCAACCCATTAGACTTTGCGGGAAATTCTCAAGAAGTTAAAAAAAGTTAATATTGAAAGAAATTTGGACACAAACATTTATGCGAAAGTATTGGACCATCTAAACATGTGATAAACAGTATGACTCGTAAGTTTGTATGTATATTATGTACGTTTAACAAAATGTGTATTCTAATTTATACTTAAAAGTTCAATTCTATGTGGCTAGGTGTTAAATACTCGCCTCTTGAGATGTATAAAAGAAATATTATTATGTTCGATATTGACATTTTAACTAAGCTCATACGACAGAATATTATTAGGTAGTAGTGCGTCTGTCACTGCTATAATGTTGTCTATGGTATTTAAAAATATAAGTATAATTACTTTTAGATTATGCAGATTTCGGGTTTTCAGAGAGATATATGAAACTCCATTTAAATATAATATTCTCTTTCTACGTCGCTTTTATAATCCGAATGTTAATAATAATGCTGCCTTTGTCACTCACACCAAATAGGAACGAGAGAAATAGTTTATGGGCGCCAGGGTGTATTTGTAAACGAAATCCGAAATCAGTCTTTAATGAGCTTTATGGACATAATATTAAAGTCGATATTAGCTGCGAACGCTGCATACACATAAAGGTGCAGGTAATGGGGTTAAATCAATTTGTATGAATACCTTGGTATTTTTTTAAGGTGGCATTATCCAAACGCCATAATTATTTAGCTTAAATGTATGCATTAATTTATTGTATAAGGGAATTGTATTGTCCTAAAATCCTATATAAACAAATTTTTAATGTATTCAATATAAATAATACTAGCATGTTACCCGCGACTTTGTTCGAAACTAAAGTATTAGGCTATATTTCTCAAATATGCAGCTCGTTAACGGCAGAGGTTTCAGAGGTTTATGAGACAGTTGTATATGAAGTCTCTCAAACAATCGTAACATGGAATTTTTTGAGAAATAAACTGACATTTATTTATCACTTTATAATATAAATATACTTAAAGAGCCGTGGTGGCCTCGGGGTTAGAGCAGTCGCCTGCTACGCACGCGACGCAAGTTCGAATCCCAGCGGGGCCCGTAACAATGAGTTTTTCTAAAAAAAACTTATGTATAGTGATTTCACACCACGTGCTTTACGGTGAAGGAAAACATCGTGAGGAAACTGCATATTTCTGAGAAGTAATTCAAAGACGTATGTATAGTGCCTGAGACGGCGATAGACTGACCATCTGTCACGTTGGCACTTAATAAAATTCGGTGAAAAGTGGGTGTTGTGATAACAACACCTCTGCCTACCCCTTTGGGGAATACAGGCGTGAGCATATGTATGTATATACTTAAAGTATGAACCTGCCATCATACGTGTATAAGTTCATAGAATCAAAACCACAAGTCGTTACTATAGAAGCAATACTTATCATATTAATTTTGAAATTTGCTTCAAGTGTCTCCAAAGTAGTTCTTAGTCCCTCTTGCACTGAATTCAGTGCATACATCCGTCCCGCTCGCTCAGGACTCGTTGCTGACTTCAGTCATTCTACTTGGTTTTTTCTGCGATTTCTATACCCTTGATATATAATATCCTTATGTACTAATCCGGATATCATTCTGTAAATTCCCCTATATGCTGAAAAGCAAATTTTGATATTGTTTACTGACAAACATACATGTTTTGTTTTTTATTATTTACTCGCCATATTTATAGCGTATTATTACTATATTATCGCTACAACGACACTCATTTGGCTAGTCTATATCTTGTCTTCTCTTTTAATATAAGTTGTAAATACAGTTCGGTGCTATCTGTGCGAAGGGACACCAGATATTATAAGTTTTATCTTAAGTTATCTCAATTAAGGTTTGTTTTACCTCACACCCGGAAAACATTTGTTTCATTCATGCTTAAATATAGCATAGCGTACAATGATATTGAAACACTAAATATGTTATATAGTAATAAGACGATAAAAATCTGATCGCGCGAATGATCACTTATTAAAGAGATGTCAATAAATAAAATCTTTCATCTAACTTCATTTTACGCGCTATTGATGTATCGACTTCTAAATTTGTATATAATATCATTGATGGCGCACATTATGCAGTATGCGAAAGACGGTCTATCGTGAAATTTATGCCCCGGGTGTGAACCATCATTTACGGCATTATATGGTTCAATTGACACGAGTAAAGCATCCTTATCTCGAGCTAGACAGAAGTAATTTTCAATCGCATTAAAACTAACGCTTACTGGTGTCAATTTGACTATATTCTGTAAATATAATGTTTGTATATCTTGTTTTGTAAGTGTGTATTCATGGTGTATATTTTTTTACGTTTTAAAGTATAATTTGTTTTTAGTAATAAAGCAGTTAAATATGAATGTAACTATCACTTCTAACCAAATGACTTCACAATAATACATACGTGTTCTTTGATGTCCAAATAAGTTTTTGTCCTCATATTGAATGTAACGAAACAGGTATCGATGTATTTCGTTCTAACATTACTAACATACGAGAAAATATACTCAATTGGATTTTTATTATTGGTTTATACTAGATTTATTGCTTGGGAACTGAATTAAGCAAACAAACAATTATGGTTTAATATATAAATAGTTAAATCTAGGTATAACTACGCTTCTCAGTCTTACAACCTTTAACGATTAAGAAGCATATTTATTTTGGTGTTAAACAATCCCTATGTAACCATGGAGATTGTCAATTTCCTTAAATCTTTTGGTAAATATTTTCAATGAATATTACACAGACATTAAAAGACAAGACTCGAGTACCAGACTCATCTCCTGATTCCATGTAATTTGGGATCGGTGCAATCTTTTAATCAGGTACCAGGCTATTCCGTGTAAATAAATATGTATGTATTATTGAAGAAAAAATTTATGTTTCGTACTACACATTACTTAGAGCTATGAATATAATGTTTACTGTTAGTATGTTTGTTTGATTTTTATTTCACTACATAATACGCTTACTACATTTTGCCCCTAATTCCTAAAGATTTTACTGTCCTAGGAGGAAGAAACTGGCCTGAGAATGCTGAGATTGCGTGGTTTATTATACAGGCTTACTACTATCTGCCTGCCCCTGCGGTCCATCCAAGTTCTGGGTTCTACCCCAGGTTGGACGAAGTGTTATTTTGTAAAGTGTTTGTTTTCAGGAGTCTGGATTAATGACTGGTTGATGGTAAAAGACTCGCCTCCTATTTCATATGGCATAAACATAACTGGCGAAATGCAGGTGAGCTTTGAGTACTACTCTGCCACAGACCTCTGCTGACCCCATGAGATTATGTTATTATAACATGTTGGTGGTGTTGGAATGGAATAATTTCTAATATAGTGTACTACGTGATACTCAGTGGAGTGTAGAGTACTTAAAAAAGCCATAGCATAGTGATGCATTTTCAGAGTTGAGAACGAAAACATTACTAAAAAATATATTGACTATATATAAATATATGAATACTACAGCTTTTAGTCAGACACAAATGGCCTCAATAGGAATATAATTATAACTCAAGAAAATCGATATATATTTTGTTTTAGTCGAGTAAGTACATATTATTTCAATCCAATAACAACATAAAAAAAATATATTCTGAAGATCATAGAGAATAGACTTTTGTCTAACCAACATTCAGATAATAGCTGTCATTACTCGTGATGCGATTGGCTGTCGAATTTAATGTTGGCACTGTTGGCAGTTGACTTGCGATTGTGTTTGTGAACTGTCGAATGAAAATTAATAAGTTTGTTTTGTCACAAAAATATGGTTCTAAATTTCACAACAGTCACACACATAGCCATGAGATAATTAACTTGAATCAAAATCTTTTGTTAGTAACATAAAAAGTGTACAACATCCAAACTTATTAGGATTGGTGTTGGTTATGTTGTGAAAATGCGAAGTGTTACATTCGGATCATTGGATGTCGCACGCGATTGTAATCTTCGAAGGGGTCTTTCCGAAGATCCGTAAATATTTTCACTGGGAATACGTTACATGTACGCAGCGGGAATGACAATAATGGCAGTTTCTGTTGGCGAAATTTGCGAGAACACGAAGCTGGCGCGGGAGATGGCTCTGATGGGGAACTATGAATCGGCGATGGTTTACTACGAGGGCACTGTGCAGATGATCCACAGGCTGTTGATCACGATAGCGGACCCCACTCGCAAGTCCAAGTGGCAATTGGTAAGTTTTTACTTAACAAATTAAAACCTTACCTAGGTATAGCTTACCTTGAGTAAGTAGGTACTAGCACTTCCTTGTAAGATAAAAGTTAATTAGCAACACCTTAGCGAGAAGGCGGAAGGCCACGGCGCGTATGTTTATGCCCATATGCTTATGAGTGAACATAAGTCATTCAGGTCGCACTTTATTTATTCAGTTTGTAGCCAATGTTTAACACAAAGTTATAACCATATTGTTGTTGCTATGTTATTAATTATAGTTCGTAGTGGTTATGATCACAATTATTATCTATACAAATAAATAAAATTTAAGTGTCTGTTTGTAATTCCAAAATTAGACCTTTTAACTAAATGCATATGAAAGTATACACAACATAGAAAAAAATAATATAAAAAAAATATCTTTTTTTTTTATTTAATTTTAACAGGATATTCACTGACGGATAGCTTATGTTACAAGGAGTAACTTAGATTACTATTAATTTCAAATAATATCAGGGTGTCGCGGGACATCTTAAAATTACGTCTATGCAGGTGAAACCACAGGGCACAGCTACTAAATAAAATAATAATGAAATACTATATAAGTATCTCATCAAGATGGAATCAGAGTCCAAAAAGAATTCTTAAGTATGCCACTAATACCAATTTCATCAATTCATAAATTTTGCCTCAATGTGTTGTCAATACTTATTGACAGTATAAGGATTAATTTAATCCATGGATATGTTAATTAAAATACCTATATATTTCAACATAATTATATACTTAGACATCTAGTCATGTCTTTACTATGCAAATCTTATTATAATGATACTGTTCAAGGGCTAAGAAATCTGCCCACATATTTATCCACTTGGAATAAGTCACCAGGACAATATTGATCCCCATAATCAGGAATGAAGCTTTCTTTGTTCTTTCATACATAATAACATATGCTCATGCCTTTAATCCCTGGGTAGACAAAGGTGTACTTATGGTACACCCATCCTCAGCAGGCGTGCATTGGAGATTTTCAGAGAGGTAGACTTAAACAATAAATAGGTAGGCAGGTTAACTACATACCAATGTGGTGCGGCATAGGTACATATGCTTTGGAATACACACACATACCCAACACTTATTCAGTCATCACAAATGGTAAGCACTGCTTATCTGCTTATTTGTAATACTCAGTAATCAGTAATGTATCAGTTCCATTTTGTAGGTAGTGCCTATTGCTATTAAGCAGACACACATCCAACTCTGGACTGCTACTCTAGAATTAACACAAATCTAACCCATGACCTCATGGTCTGCAGTAATATTTGTGATCACTAGACAACAGAAAATAGAATGGGATCCATATACAAATACATGTATGCAGATTCTTTTTGTAACTAAGCAGATGGTGTAAAGATGTTTTAGATAACAGTCAATTTTAACCTGATTTCAGCAGCCTAGTTTCAGTTTTTAGTACATGCATGAAACTGATTCAGTATTGTTAGCCTGACCTAAAATTTTAATTAACTTAGAATAAATACTCTCTCAAATATTAGAATAAAAGGCAGACCTATTTTTAAAAGTGTATGAATCATTCTTGTTTACATTTGTTTGTTTCCTTGAATAAGACCAGAATATTTGCAATGCTTATAATTTTACTGTCTGTTTGTAAACAAAGTTATATTTTAATATTTGTAAGAAACACCAGGGCCTTTAGACAATGTAAAATTATCCTCAAGCTTTGCTTGTAGAAACAATACAAAATGTATGGGAATAACATATGTCACATGCCTCATTTATGTAATTTCCATACATTTTGTAATGCTTGTTCTTTCAAGTGCAAGAGTAAGGCGGTTTGCTCGGGAGCGCCGGGTGTAGTGCCTCATGTTAGCACCTACCTACCTGATATACTTTGCTATATATGTCGAATTTCTCTAACCAAATCATACTGAGCATTAAACCTACCTATACATGGCTCTTACATGGGTTTTGTATTTTAAGTTTTCTATATTATAATATAGTCATGTCATTATTTAGGCAACCGATGATTGTTCATTACAGCATGTGTGTACACATAACATTATTGTTAGTTTATTCTGTGGGTGTGAATATTATGAATGTAAGATTAGGGGTGTCCCATTTTATTTGACTGTCTTTAAAGAAGTTTATTAGTGTTTTAGGGCATGATAATGAAGTAAACTGGATAAATCTAATAAATAAAAATTTATTGCTGTTCATTTGTCTCCCTAAAACTCTAGAATCCTGGACTGATTTGGCTAATTGTAATCTTGAAATATTTGTGGGAGTTCAGAGGAGGTTTAAACATTGCGAAACATAAATAATATGTCATATATTATATTTATTATAACTAAAAACTACTAATTTATACAGATGATACGAAGTTCGCCAGGTCACATATCGCACCCTCGGAACGCGAGGGGCATATCTCAAAAATTTGCGAAAATAATCATGTTAAGATCATAAAACAGACCTCAAAATGTAAACGCGTAGTTTTTAAAAAGTATAAAAAATTATATCTTTTAACACTTATCAACAACACACAACCTAAACAATAAATAATACATTTTATTCATAACTTTAAATAAGTTCTGCCTAAGTTATAAATTCAAACTTCACAATCTTTGATTATGATTTGCATTAAAACTGATTTTTGAATTGAGCCCCTATCATTCTGAGGGTGCGATATAATCAGTCTAAAATATAAAATTGAGTAGGAAAGCATAATTTATTGATTATGTTTGTATGTTAATCAGTTAATCATAAGCCTAATCAGATTATTCTTCCAAATGAATAACCAACTATTCAAAAAAATATTCAAAAATCTGTATGTCACATATCTATGTAGAAATAGCTTGTACCATAAAGGAAGGCATACAATTTTTACTAAGAAAACACACTTACTATATTATGTGGACTAAATCCACATGCTATCTAGTTACTGTGCTAGCAGATACCCCATAAAAAGGCCTCATGTGGCAGCCCTGAATGATATGTTGCTCAAATATTATCAACAGATTGTAAAGTATAAAGTTTGCAGTCTAATTATAGCCTGCCCACACAGGTCTTATGTCGACTCAGATCTTTTCATACAATCAATATTATAGCACAATTATTAATGATGTCACATAGCTTTGAGTGGCCAGATTATTAACTAGTCTGCCTCGACTGCGTCTTAATGGTATACTGTATAAACTCTCACACCAAATGGTAGCTTTTTCTAAAAGGAATTGGGACCGCGGTCTCAAGCTCCATCCTGGATTTAATAATAATTTTAGTGGTACAATGGGACTCTTGTGGTCTCAATTTGCCGCTCAAAATATTCATAAAATCCAAGATAGGACTATGTTGCCGGTACCAAAATACCAAAATCCCAAAAAAAACTAACAGAGTATAGGTACTTAACAACTCTTATTATGCGTTTATAGTCATATTGTTCAGCTTCTCAAAACAATGACAGGTTTATGCATATTATATACATCTGTCCCTTGCGCTAAGTGTTTATTAAAACCACCAGTGAATATACGTTTAAATGTATTTTCACACATCCCGATCATAAAGCTATCAGATCCGCTATGAGCTCCAATAACATAGCTCCTGGAGTTTATTAGAGAAATTACTGGTGTTATGAGTCACTGTTTTTACATGATGAGTCAGGGCTAAGGTTACTGCTGTTGTATGTCTTTTGTTCGCAATAATATGTCAACATCCTATCTTATCGTTGTAAGTTTGAATATACGAGAACCTGCTGCGTCAGTTGCTTAATCTTCTTATCGTCGTGAATTAAAATCAAATATGCAGGTCCTGAATAACTTAATAAGATGTGCTATATATTTTTTTATTTTATACACATCCTACAATTCCCTGTGCATAGGACTTATGCCATAAGAATTCTGTACCAGTCAACCTTTGGGTAAGGCAGTGATGGACCTGGCTAAGGATAGTTGTAGTGCCCTCGCTTTCATCCGCACTTATTATACAATCGGCTCATATTTCCAGCCGTGTGAAGGTAACAGACAGACGACTTATTTGCCCACTTAGATGGCGCCACACGTCAGTTAGATCGCACAACGATGACCTATGTGACCGATGAGATTTTAACTTGCGTCGCTTTCTGCCAGGCGAATACTCAAATCACTCGACCACGACGGTTCTTCGATGTAAATATGTCGAGACTCGATCAATCAGTCGATTAAAATCGGAAACCAACTTTGAATATCGACGCGATGCAGTTATCGTTTGAGATTGCGTCGCGAGAGCCGTGGTTTTGAATGCCATGATTCGATTCGTACTAATAGATTTCACGTATCTATTCTAAAATGAAATCCATGTGTACTACGTCGATATACAACTAAATAACACCTTTAAGCTGATATATAAAACTTAAAATGTTTTTGACAATCCTTATAAGGCTGCGATAGTGTAGTGACTATATTCTGTTACATCGATATTCAACATGAATTACACATTTAAACTGAAATAAAAAAGTTAATATTAGCAACCGTTATAATGCTAAATAATAATGTTGTAGCGGTGTGATTAATGAGGAGGAAAAAATCGTGGTCAGAAAGAAGGAAATTAATCAAAAGTATAGAAAGCTTTGTCACAACGCAGCAGGGGTCAATGATACACATACTGAATCACCATACCACCACCCACACGCCAGTCATCTAATAATAATGCGTGCAATGCCACACAAGGACCTAACTGGGTGAACAACGCTCTCAATTAATTATCTTTTTAACCAGTTTATAAATAGGGCCATTGAGCTCACTGCATCCTGTCCAGACTTTAATGTGAGATCTTTGTATCTAAGTCATGCGCATCTCATTTTATACTACAAAGGCGAAAAAAAGTTAGCCTGATGGTAAGCTGTTATTGTAGCCTTATAACTTGTGAAGAATGGAATCACTGTGTATCTAAATAGTGAAAATAGCAAGTGCCTCGCACACTAGCGAGTATCATCATTTTGCTCGATCCTTTTTTGTAGCTTCTGAATGGAAAAGTTGTCCCCTCCATTGATCACTGGCTACCTAACTAGCCGCTGAAACACTGTTTAAACTTATAAGACATGTATAGTGCCTGAGACGGCGATGGACTCTCCAACGTGAAAGACTTTGGTTAGCACTTAATCATATTTGGTGAGATGTGGTTGTTGTTACAACACCTCTGCCTGACCCTTTGGGGAATACAGGCGTGAGCGTATGTACGTATGGATTGTTTTAGTTTATCTGCTATGTTCTGCGTGGTACAATCCCCATTCAGTGAGCAAGATGAATTTGAATGGTGATGCTACGTTATTCGAAGATATTCCGTTATGCCTTATCTTACACCCTGTCTCTTCTGAACTTTGACCGTTTTCATTGCCGTACAGTCAGAGATATAAAATAATATAAGTTTATTTGCATACAGCTCACATCATCTACTTTATTAACCGACATAAGATACAAGGTATCCAACGCGGTTGATTGAATATTAAAGTTTCTCAAAAGAGATATCTCAAGGGCTATTACCGCTCAATGGTTCGCAATCAAACCTACGCGGCGATGTCGCGGAAAATCACCAGCTGGTTTAAATCACCACTAAATTGTTTATACCACTTTTGAAGCAGCTGTTGAATACATTTATTCATACTATCACATTGATTCTTCGATACAAAAGTTTTCCATAAACCCTGTTTTTTATTCGCCTGAATAAATAATGGCTTGCCTGTACGCTAAGTAATTAATGTATTCCTCCTTTCTTTCATACTAGTGTCGACGTTAACCGCTCAATTCGTAGTATTGCCCGGAGCGTTGACATAAGGATGAATAACCCATGACTACTTTACCCACGTATCAAGCTATAATTTTCCAGTATAAATTGGCCTCGCAGTATTTGAAGAATGTATACAACTCGAGTTTATCTTATACTTGTGTCGCTTATCTATGTGGTTTTCTAAAAACATCATCATCATATCAGCCATAGGACGTCCACTGCTGAACATAGGCCTCTCCCAATGATTTCCAACTTAACCGGTTGGAAGCGGCCTGCATCCAGCGGGTCCGTCCATCTCGCGGGGGGGCGCCCTACGCTGCGCTTGCCGGTACATGGTCTCCACTCGAGAACTCTACTGCCGCAGCGGCCATCAGTCCTTCGAGCAATGTGGCCTGCCCATTGCCACTTACGCCTGCTAACCCGATTGGCTATGTCGGTCACCTTAGTACGTCTACGGATCTCCTCATTTCTGATTCGATCTCGTAGCGAGACACCAAGCATAGCTCTTTCCATGGCACGCTGAGTAAGCTAAAAACATAAGTGTTGAGAATTTACACCACAAGCTTTCAGTGAAGGAAGACATCTTGATGAAATCTGAATATGTTTGAGAAGAGATTTAAGAAACCAATGTGCAAAGAGCCTGAGGCGGCGATAGGCTTGCCGGGTCTTGGTTGTAACACCTCCGAAAACCCTTCTGAGGAGTCGTGAGGTCACGTTTCGCGCGTACCATGAAATAGTAGTAATTTTATGAGTCCGACTCTGTCTATGTATGACTTAAGGCGAATAAAACATGCTCAGTATCCTCACTATTATTGCTACGCGCTCATTACTCGTGACGACACTTCTATTCACAAACTGACAAACTAAGCGTTGTTGGCTGAATTGTGTTAAATAATCTACCAAACACTTGTACCCACGTCCTTGTGTACGATATTACGACGTTTTTGTTGTAGTGAAACCCGACAATGCCTTTATACGTGATCACGTTCTACTACTGCGTTGTGACCTCACCTATTTAATCCAGACGTCTCGATTTTGTTACTGGGTGATAATTGAGCGACATGGTTGGTCCTCGGTTGGATTTTAATGGCGCACTAAGTATTTACTTACGTAGAACACGTTACAAAAGTTTCTGCATATTTTACGAGGTTTTATTTGGTGTTATCAAAACTAAACTGTTATTGTTTTTGTGATAAAAAGTAATCTGACCATTTTTAGATTTGATACGAAATGTTCCTACGAAAGACGTGAAACAGACAATTTTAGCAATAATATAATTATTAGATAAAGATTGGTTATGCATAGCTACAATAAACCTAGAACAAACCACTGCAATTTATCAGACAAATTGAATCTTGCGGCCGCGTAACTATGATGGAGCAATTTATTCAATGCCTTCTCGTCAACATGATCATTTGCCTCTGTTACTTTATTAGGATATGAACAGATATAAGTGTTATTCTTGTTCTTTTTTACCTAGTATAAAATCAAGTCAGTCAGTCGCCTCCGCAGTCCGCTGTCTGTATGCTAAGGTCTTTTAAACTGTTTTAAGGATTCAAATGCAGTTTCAGTAATAGATGGAGTAAATCCGTAAGGAATGCTTATTTTGTATAATACATACATATTAATTAGTATCTTCATTGCTTCCCATATGAAGTCGAGACGGGTCGCTAGTCTATATCTACACTATCTTCACTACTATTATAAAGAGGTAAGATTTGTATTTTTGCGTGTATTTTTTATAATGAATGAACTCAAAAACTACTGAGCCGATTTCAAAAATTCTTTCACCATTGAAAAGTTATATCAGCAATAACATAGGCTTTATTTTATCCTACGGAAACTACGCGGGTGAAACCGCGTGACGTCCGCTAGTCTTATATAATTCTGTAATGATATTATGATGTAAGTACTAAAAATCTCACTCTTTGGTCTCTCATCTCTCAATCTCACAAAATAATCTTATTGAATGAGTTTTTAGACTATTCTAAAACGGAATTCAATCCAAATTCTGACTTATATCTTAGAACAAAATATATCCGACTATTCGATGTCAGGGCTCGCGATGACGATAAATTATGCCGTTTCTGTGTTATCATGCGAACAATATACACAAACATGATGCAGTTACCGAAAATAGACCGAAGTGTATTAAAAATAAAGTTCATTTTCATACCGTATATATATCTAGTTCACACAAGCCGCGGTAAACGAAGCACGTAAAAGTTTTACGACAGTTTCCGACCCTAATTCTTATGGCTATATGTCCAAAATTGTTGAAATTAATTCTAAGTAACTTTAAGTAGTAACATCGTCTACATATGCGCAATAGTAATTTGCTTTATTTGACACAAATGCCACATACATTACCGGCGAAGCAATTACGGGTCTAATTTGATTAATTGCCATCACATTATTTACTGCAGATTGACTTGGACTTGGACTAGATGTCCAATCAGGCCATAAATGTCGAATGGGTATTCTCAGAGATCATTTATAGCAAACACACCTCATTAAATAGATGATTATGATAGTTGATGGGAATTGCTCTTGGCATGTATAAGAAGAGTATTTTCTTGTTTCCTTCTGTGTTTCTCTTACACTAGACTGCATTGTGGAATGTTTGGTTTAAATACTTAGCGCAGAATATAAAAAATAAACTAAAAAAAGAGAATAATGATATATGTGAAATAATAAATATTATTTCGCGCTTTTTTATTTTTTTTTGTTTTAGTGGCTTTTTATATAGTTTTAAAGTTCTCATCAATACAAATCTCACCATCACCAGGTACTTGATGTAATTCGTTGCCCTCCATCATCAGATTGAGTGCAGTAGGCCTAAAAAGGCCACTTTGGGAGAATCATAATGTGATCCGAATATGATTCATCATCGGAATGACAAAATGGTCCCTTAGGTGCAATTTATATTATGATTCACAAATGATTAATATTTCGCAATTCACCTGTTTCACACAGTCCTATGAAGATTCCTAAAATGGTCCACAAAATATGAATTGCTTTTGTGACAAAATAGCATCATAAAAAGTTAGTTAGGGACTAACATCTACAATTATTATAATCATTAGTGAATTATAATATGAATTGCATCTAAGTGTTCGGTTCGTCATATTCGGATCACATTATGATTCTCCCAAAGTGGCCTTTTTAGACCTGCTGACCTTCATTACAAAGTGCATAAGTGGCCTGCGGTTTCACCCGCATAGATTTACTAACTTCGCAGTCTGAATTCATTTGTTACAGCTATGCCCACCATAGATTGTGCTCTCCGAAGCATAGATATTCCAACCTAATAGCTTCTCAATTAACATTCACGTTTTTATTGTATGTAACACGTTTACTTTTCTCAGCAATGTAATAGCAACTATTTTCCACGTCAATCAAGTAGAATACGTGAATAAATCGTTGTTAAACCAACGGAACGACGATCAATGATTGTGTGATTAGCCAATGGCTAGTAATTAAACTGTTTCACTTTTACCGACTATCTTATGGACGCTCCATGCATTTGCATGTTATCACGTAACAACGAATATCTTCTAGATGCAGATTTCTATTCTTTTTCACCTGCATTATTACTGTAATTAATTCCCACTCGACTATAAAAATGTCTACAAACAATCGTAGTATTATACAAAGTAGGTATAAAATGCCTGTGAAAGGTAGTAATGATCTTTTTTTATGTCAGAATTTTATGGTTTTTTTTTTCTTCAAATCTTACCGTTATACCTATCTTACTATTCGCGTAATATGCCCAATTTAAATGTCAGTATCCGTTGATTCGTCAGAACCTCTTACTATGGTTTCACTGTATAGGTTTTGGAGGCATTTAACTAAGTAGTAATTTGTACGGCTTATTTGAGGCGCTCGTGGCACAGTTGCTATTGCGCATATCATTCGATCAGCGAAGACTAGCAACCCTAGCCCTAGCCAGTAATTGGATGGGTGACCACCCGAGTTCCCTCCGTGCCTCGGAGAGCACGTTAAGCCGTCGGTCCCGGTTGCCAATTTATCATCTTTCGCAATCGTTACAGGTCAGTCGGAGGCCTAAAATAGTCTGACAACTGGTTTAACCCAGATCACAGATTTTCCTCGTTAAAGGGGTTGCGGAGGTTAGATGGCAGTCGCTTCGTATAAAAATCAGGTGATCGTGAAAGTTCCTACTCGATTTATTATTATCCATTCAATGGTAGAAATTTTGTGAGGAGTAAATCTACGGGAGTGTACAATAAGAAAAATCAATGTCAATACTCGTATGTTACAGGCCTTGGAAGAATAAAACGCAAACCTGTTCTGTTGTAAGGAGTTCGCAATATAACCACTGCAATGCAATACACCTAAACAAAAACCAGGCAAGCTCTGCTTCGATTAAGCAATAAAATAGCACAAAACCGTCTCGGTAAACCCTCGCATTACCTATACATCTATAAAAATAAATAAAATTGAAGTGTCTGTTTGTAATTCCAAAATAACAGCTTTTCACTAAATACATATGAATGTATATACGGTACTGAATTAAAAAAAAAAACAAAATTTTCTCCGTCTATCTCTGAAGTATTCAAAAGTGTGAGTTTGTCTGTTTGTTCCGGGTTATCTCTGAAACGGCTGGACCGATTTTAACGGGACTTACGCCGATAGCTAAAGATACAAGGAGTTACATTTAGTGTTCCCCGGGAATGAAATTACATCCACACGGCCGAGACCGCTGGGCTCAGCTAGTTGGTTATAACGATGCCAGATGAATGCCACCGGTTGATCGTGGCTGGAGCGCTAGGCTCTCCTGGCAGGAGTTTAGGTCACCCAATCTAATTCAGTGGCTGGATAAACGCCAAGCATTTGTTCTATTGTCGAGTGCGTTCACCATGGTCGTTTTATTTGACGTGCGTGTTCCTTGCGGCCTGTCAGTATCGAGTGGTAACGACGCACGGGGTCGATGCACCTCCACTTGGGCCATAGTCGTGACGCACGGGGTGTTCAATTTCGTGCGATCGGCAACACAACACAGTCCGCTGTCAACTCGCGCCGCACCTCCAACATCCTTACGACATTGTATACAACGCCTACAATGGCAAAATTTGACAGATCGATTATATTGCCACACGTGAAAACCCGACCAAATTAACTCGGCGACGTATTCAAAAGTGTGGGTAGTTGTTTTTTTTTATTTTAATTAAATAGACAACCTCAGTCTGCTACTTGGATAACTTGGTCAAGGCATTTCTAACCATATTAGATGAAAATCATCACGATATGTCGCGTGGTGCCGCCGGATGTTACACAACAATCTTTATATTTCGTGTGGGAAGTGCTTAACATTTTTTATATTGTGCCTCTTTTACTGTGTGATAATCGTAGTGAGAGATCTAGATTTCACTTTTGTACCGAAGACTGGAATCATCGCTGATGTACGTATATTTTCCTATTACAATTTATAGCCTAAAACAATACCTATTATATCTCAATTGTATTGTGCCATGAATAGTTATAATCTTAAATTTTTCACGGATAATTTAGAGGTAGGCACGTGAGCAGATGTAACAGTACCCTGTTTTAATGATGGTGAATCTGTTTCAGAACTTTACATACCAAAATCGTTGAATATCGACCCTATCATAATATTCTTTTACCTTCAAGTCCGTGGTGTGACAAATCACGTTTATTATAACCCTATGGATGTAAGCGATTAAATCGTAATATCTATTGGCCATTGTGTTTATTCACGCAGACATTTTAAGTGTGGCTTATGTTACGACACAATCAGTTGTCGTCACATTAATTTCGGGGATAGGTCCGTCTGTATTGCAAACTAATCGACCATATTATTAAAATTAGATAAGAAAATAATTAAACAATTTCCAAGAAAACTTGGTAAAAAGTGTTTCAAAACTGTGGTAAAGAATTTAGTACTGACCTATAAAATATTGTAATCTCGGTTACAAATGAAATGTGGTTTAACTTGACCTCCTTACAACCACCCTTTTCACAATCTTACCCAGTTTAAAGCCGAACGTTTCGGAGTTTATTCACCTCGGCTGTAAGACTACTTTCAGTACACCATTGTTGCTCAGTGTTGTTTTGAAATCTGCGGCCGAACAAAAGCATAGAATATGTTTGTCTTACCGGACTCGTCAGTAACACATCACAAGGCGTATCTGATCTATTTAATTTCTTATCTAAACCACTACACCTAAATTACTAGGTATATTGATAATGTTATCTTGTTCCAAAACAAGTGTCAACTAGTAATAATAATAATATACGTATCAGATAATCGAATTACATTTGCATAAAAAAGTTGCTCGATTAATTTATATACATTTTTTAAACACTTATGTCTCTCTTTTACGACGATCACGGGATTCATAAGTTGATCGTCGAAGCTAACATTACGCCATATTTGACGAAACCTGCTTCTTTTACGCTACCTCTAGACACACCAGCCATTACGTGTGTGTTTCAATTCGTTGCCAGTAGAAAGATATGACGCTGGGAAATCTGCTTTTTTTGCACAAATATCTTGTAGCAATGCATAGTCCTGTGACGCATACTTAACTCGCTTTACCTACTTAAAAGCATCTCTCTAAAGTTACTGGATTGACAAGATGATTGAAGCCTCATAACCCGTTTACACAAACGGGAACTTAAATCATCACACACACGAGTGTGCGAAAATTCTCTACCAATTTAATCTCGATCAAAAATGCCCTTCTGTCTTTCTATTTTATTCTTTTGGAAATGCGTGATTATGTTTTAATGATGATTGATGAGTGTGGACTATGGTCTAACCGAATAGAATTGTATTCAAAATATATTTGTGTTCGTTCAGAAAGACTGCCCTCACTAAGAAAAAAATTCTAACAATTCTAGCTCCGAGTTGGGAATTACAGAGAAGAAGCGCTGTTCCAATTAGAAAGTACTTTGTACTTCTTGACTCCCAATATATAATTATCGCAGGCCATCATGGAGAAGGACCGTCGGCGGGCCGAAATAAATGCTGTCGCGGGCCAAAGCTTGTCCGCGGGCCGTACTTTACCTATCACTGGTCTAACCTGTTGCAATTCTCAATCGGTTGTATAACCTTGGTTGAAATATGTTTATGATTCAACAGACTTCACCAGAGAGGATATCCTTTGAGGGGCATAATCTGATCACAATTGTATTGTGCTCCTCCAGAGGTCACGATCAACTCGAATAATAAATACTGATTGTACTGATTGCATAGAATTGTGACTATGAACGACAGTGCAACTGACGATCAAAAGATGTAACAAGCAAATTCAAAACATTCCATTGTAACCGCATCTTTTTGACCGGTTGGTTTCATTGTTGTTGAAAGGCACAATTGAAAGTGCACAGTTATGAATTGCTTGATGGAATAATGGCTCTGAAAGTAAGAATTATCTGGTAATCCAAGGAGAATGTCGGATGAAATTTGCCACCAAATTACTACTTATTAATGGAGTTGTAGTGCTTCCTTCTTTGGGCTACAGATTCGTAAAATGAACGGATAGCAATGTATGATCTTTCCTCTGGAAATTGTAGATAACCATAATGTTGTTTCCAATTTACTTCTCTTAAATATAGATAGGTATAGAAAGATTTTATATTTTATAATTTATCAAAACTGACACTGGAAATGTAATAGACAATATTTTTTAAAGAAGACATACATACATATGCTCACGCCTGTATTCCCCGAAGGAGTAGGCAGAGGTGTTGTTATCACAACACACACTTTTCACCGAATTTGATTAAGTGCCAACGTGACAGATGGTGAGTCTATCGCCGTCTCAGGCACTATACATACGTCTTTGAATTATTTCTTAGAAATATGCAGGTTTCCTCACGATGTTTTCCTTCAACGTAAAGCACGTGGTGTGAAATCACTGTACATAAGTTTTTTAGAAAAACTCATTGGTACAGGCCCCGCTGGGATTCGAACTTGCGTCGCTTGCGTAGCAGGCGACTGCTCTAACACCGAGGCCACCACGGCTCTTTTTTAAAGAAGACATATTAGCGAAAAAGCTCAACTTTATTGTTCTTGGTACAGAATAATAGTATCCATGTCTGCTTGTTCAGGTACAGAAGCAGATGGCGCGCGAATACGAGCAGCTGAAGGCGACGATGGCGACCCTGCAGATGTTCCAGCACGAAGGAGAGAAAGCCATCACACCGCTCTCGGGCAGTGAGTTACATTCTAATACGTACAGTACTTAAACATACATACATAAGGCTCACTATACTAGCTACAGAGCTAGCCTGCAATAGTGCAGGAATATTGTCATTTATATTATCTGGACAATGAACATATTAATCGTGGGATCCATGTTATTTCTATTAGATCTGACAGATATTTTTCTAGACAAAAGTAACATTCTCTCGCGCTAATAGAAACGATAAAAAAATGTATGGAGATGATATGTATCGGTCACGTGACATATGTCATTCCCGTACATTTTGTATCGTTATTACTAGCCAAGCGTAAGGATAATGTTACTTTGTCTAAGGGCCCTGACGTATTTATGTATTAACATTAGCTTTTATTTTCACGTCGATCTTAGCAGAATAAATATAATGATGACTCAATTACAAATTAAAACTTATTCGCCATACATAATAGTATATCCATTGTTGACAATGTTAACTACTAGGCTTACAATCAAATGGTAAATGAGTCTGTACGATTTGACTCATGATCATGAAACAATAACGACGATAATCAGTTCGGGCAGTACAGTACAGCAGGCGTAGACAAAGTAACATTCTCTCGCGCTTGCGCTAATACAAACGATACGAAATGTATGGAAATAAATAAGTCACGTGACATATTTATGCTATCTGCGCCCCGCGGTTTTACCAACGTAGAGTTTCATGAGTGACCCGCGAAACGCTAATATTTATAGATAAAAGTAGCCTAAGTTACTCATTGTAAAATAAGCCGTTCGAAAGATTAGCCGGTGCAAACAAACATACAGAGAAACAGACGGAGAGACAGAAAAAGTTAAAAAATATATTTTTTTTTTGTCTGTACCGTAAATAGTTTCATAACAATTTAATGAAAAGCTGTTATTTTGGAATTACAAACAGACTTATTTATCTGTATAGATGTATAGATTAGCGAAGTGCGGGGATAATGTTTCTTTATCTACAGGCCCGGGGCCGGTAAGGCATTTCATTTCAATGTCTGCTAGTTTCTAGGAAACGTCTATTGGCGTCACGCAGTCGTTCACTTTTGAGGAAATAAAATCATTGAACCCTATGATTGAACCTGATAAATTACTTCCACAAAATGTGTTGACTTATCCATTAAAAAGTATAAAAATACCAGTATTAATGCGAGCTCGATGACTAGACTAATAAGTAATCGTGAATCGATGAAAGTTCATTGGTTGGTGGCACGACTCCAACCGTCTTTGACCTTGGTGCCTCAAAGGCTTGAATGTCGTCAATTATGTCACCGATACAATGGTCAGGACGGACGCCATTAGATAACCCATTCTTTAACTCATAAATGGTTTGGGTTCTTTATAATAGTGTCGCGGCTCTTTTCTTTAGCTAAACTCCGCGGTTAGAGTTAGTTAAAGTAGCCTAAGTTTATCATTGTAACATTAGGTATCTGCTTGAGAAAGTACCGTTAAAATCGGTCCAGCTATTTCATAGATCAGCCGGAAAACAGACAGAATCAGAAAAACATTCATCATCCCCCCGGCCTTATCCCATACATTGTTGGGGTCGGCACTTGATTGAACCCACTGACTGATCGCCTGATTTTTATACGAAGCGACTGCCATCTGACCTTCGCAACCCCTTTAACGAGGAAAATCTGTGATCTGGGTTAAACCAGTTGTCAGACTATTTTAGGCCTCCGACTGACCTGTAACGATTGCCAAAGATGATAAATTGGCAACCGGGACCGACGGCTTAACGTGCTCTCCGAAGCACGGAGTTGACTCGGGCGGTCACCCATCCAATTACTGGCTAGAGCTAGGGTTGCTTAACTTCGCTGATCGAATAATATGCGCAATAGCAACTGTGCCACGAACTCCTCAAGAATCAGAAAAACATTAAAATGTATTATTTTTTGTAAGTACGGGATGTACTTTCATATGCATGAAGTGAAAAGCTTTAAATTCGGAATAACAAACAGAAACTTTAATTTTATTTATCTATAAGGATTTTTGGGACGATTTATATGAACATACAAATGTGTATTATATGCCATACTTTTGAGTGTCTCTGAATTTAGTCTCTTTATCAACTTAAGAGTTGTATTTATGTATATACTTATAATAATTCAAGACCGCTCCGAACGTCTATTAATGTATTTGGTAGGTTTTGAAGTTATCATAGTAATAAAGTATTGAAACAGGATAACACAGCAACAATACCACGAAACCAATGCATACCATTTTTTTTTCTTTTAGGAATTTTAATGCCCACGTTGGTTGGCGTCAGAATGATAATGTGGTCTATAACACAACTTTTATCTTACACACAAATATTTGAATGAATATGTAGGAGGCGTTCGGCGCTTAGATTTTACAAAGTAACCTCTAAAGGAATATTAAGTAGCGTATTTGTATTTGAACATATTCTAATGCTATTGGACTCATTGCTGCGTTAATGTACATATCACTTTAAATAAGTAGGATTAATAATTAAGGCCATGTACTTTTCCTCAAAGTAGCCTAAGTTACTCCTTGTAACATCACCTCTCTGCCAGTTAAATGGTTCAGTCGGAACAGACAGACAGAGGAATTTTATAATAGTTATATCTTATGATAACCATATCGCCTGGGTATTTGTATCATTGTGTTTGAGAACGTTATCAAGCGCCCCAAGCGGTGAGTGTCAGAATTTGTACGTCTCCATACAAAATAAAACGCATAACGCAAGGTCGAGCGACGACGTTCGAACGTGTCGAACTTAGTATAAGTTATATTATTAGGCACTGTACCTGCTACGAGTTCTACTTAACATTGAATATATTAACACTAACCGAAATGTATTAAATCAATTCTATTCAATTAACATAGGTCGTAAAATGTTTTCATCGAGTCGAGACAAGTTTGTAATGAAGATAATGCTTATTTATTTATTTTTAAAAAAATCATATACTCATAGTACTTATATAGGCGGACTTAATGCCATGGGAATTATCTCCAAGTCTATCTTAGAGTAGAGAGAAAATAAGTATGTGCATTGTGTAAATGAACAAGAAATGATACAAATAAACAGTACATAAATATTGAATACTAACATTATTTTACATAGAATGTAAAATATGAATATAAACTAGAATATATATACCAATACATATAAATACTATATTTATGTTCATCCTCTTTTGCTAACTTTTACAATCGTTATTTTATCGTTGCAATATTACTTCTAAGTAACTTTCCCATGATGAACAATATTAAAATTGAGCATCACTATCTTTAAAAAATTATAAATGCAAGAGTTTTTATGATGCACAACGCTGTTTCACGTTTCACAAGATTAGATACAATTTGATAAAAGTGCTCAATTAAGACGTATGTGAGTTATTAAAAAATACCTCTGTGTGGTTCTGTAATAATCGATTCCTCAGTCAAAGACGCAATCGTAAAGTAAAAAGTAACGGAATTAGTAATGGAAGCAATTCCCGACAGTTATCGGTCCCTATCTGCCGTGTTATTCACTAAGTTTTCTCAACGTCGAACTCGACGGCGATGGACTCACCATCTGTGACGTTGGCACTTAATCATCTTCGGTGAAAAGTGGGTGTTCTGATTACAACACCTCTGCCTACCCCTTCGGGGAATACAGGCGTGAGCATATGTATGTATGTATAAAACCGACACTCGACGACGAGTGCGACGCTGAGAAACCTTAGTGAATAACGCGGCTGTTGAGATTACGCCACGCACAGCTGCACCGCGTCTAATCGGCCGTGGTCGGAATAAACCTCCATCCCTATTAGCTAACCTTGCTGCAAGCATGTTTCACTCACTTCATTAATTCTACTATATTATTATGTACGTGAAAGTTTGTTTGTTACTCTTTCACGCAAAAACTACTGCATGGATTTCTATTAAAATGAAAATTAAAAATAGTAATTTAAAGTAAACAATCACTGAGAAAAAAAATATAAATATGACCGACCTGAAAGATGAACTTGCTAGAATATGGGAACAGAGTAAAGTTTGTGTAGTCCCAACTGTTTATCCACAACTACTGTCACTCCAAATTATGTACATCACTCACTAAAGCTATTGGACCTCCTACCCACATTTTCTATACATCTACATCTATATCTATACAGATAAATAAAATTGAAGTGCATGTTTGTAATTCTAAAATAACAGCTTTTCACTCAATGCATATGAAAGTATACATGATACAGACATTACAACACATTTTTTTTTTCTCCGTCTGTTTGTTCCGGCTAATTTCCGAAACGGCTGTACTGATTTTGCCGGGACCTTTACTGGCAGATAGCTAATGTTACAAGGAATGACGTAGGCTACTTTTAATTTAAAAAATAATATGGATTCCGCGGGCCACATCTAGTAATACAGTAAATTATAATGTCGGGTTATGTATTCGTAAAATTTCTCCGGTTGCAAATGGATGTTGATTGATAATCCAAACGCCGTAACGTATGCTCACTTTCACGATTAGTTTAATTCAACCTCGATTGAGATTAACGGTTTTTCAAATTATCACGATACGATAACTTAATGGGGAATTTACGATATCTGTCATGTGTATAGAGGATTAGCATTATCGCATTATTCTAATGAATTTTTTTAATATGTGTTACATGGCGCCTGGTATCTGCGTATATTATTATGTGAGACTGTTCTAGTAGCGCACAACGGCGTCCATCCCTTTCTGATTGCATGACACAAGAAGCGATAGAACGACTGAAAGCATTTGATTATCATCAAACACCTTTTGTAATGAGCATACCTATATAGCTACACAGCCTCTTTTAAAGGTTCCGTAGCCAATGGGTAAAAATGGGACCCTATTACGAGATATGCCGTTCTGATCCTCATTTATGATCCACCGGGGGTTGATTTTTAATTAATATTTTTTTTCTATGCCGCTCTGATCCACCCTGCCTAGCTGTGATAGTCTAGTCATCTCTTAACAAAGTTTTGGGTCTGTCGGCAACAAAATTAATAAATTATATTTTTAATAATTAAACTAAGTAGGTATCTCCCTATTACTAAGACCTCGCTGTCTGTCTGTCACCAGGCTGTATCGCTCTTGAACCGTGATACACCGACAGATGAAATTTTCACAGATGATGTACTTATATAGTCGCTTTAGTAGAAACAAGTACTACAGAATAAAATAAATATTTTTCCCATTCAAACAAACGTATATTTTTTTTGCTCGTTTTGTAGATAATTGTACGGAAGCCGTCGTAAGCGAGTCGGACTCACACTTGGTCAGTTTTTTTTCCTCTTTATATATATCTGCTAATAATGCCTTGTTATCTAATGACAGAAAACTCTTTAAGATTTGGGTAGGGAGGTATTGTCGATTTATAACGATTGGTAAAATATCTCGCTCAAAAGATAATAATTTTGTAATAATTATAACTGGAACCCGTTAACGCCTACATAAGGAAATAACTGACATGTTGCAAATTTGAATAGGTATTTAGACTAGTTACGGCAACTAAAACACAGATCATAGCGTGGGAAGGTACCCGGGAATTGGGCTCGAAACTGAATCGATTATACATACAAAGTCAATGGACAACCAAACACACAGTCCATATCACAATATTTCCACCTTGCACCTAAATGTTTTTTACTACAAAAACAAAATTAGTAGAACATGCAAAGTATACAAAAAATAAAACTTGTCTAAATTTTCCGATAGTCTCAGCAAATAACACCATTCTACGAAGTTCAAATCTAAGTGGTTTGAATACAATGATAAAATGAGATAAAAAATCCAAGGATATCTAGGTATTCGAATGATATAATTATTTTCAAGGTCAGAACCTTAACAAACTTTCACAAATGTTGTTTAGCAGTAACATAACATCGTCAGTCACTACAGGGGTCTTACCATAAGCTCTTTTTGCCATCATAGTTCCACTGTGTGACTTATGAACGTGTATACATCTGTCTCATAATAAGAGTTAAACTAACATGGGAAAAAACAGGTCATGGTAGGGCCCCAGGCCCAAGTCAAATATGATCGAGAAAGCCGCACGTATTACGAACTTCTTCTTGATGACGTGTAATTTTAAGGCACCAAATGAAACCCTCTCGTTTGACTTCCGAAAATCACACCAATTTCTCTGTTACTGCATGATAGAAGAACACACCGATAATACTTGCATAAAGTATATATGTATAGTATAACTGCCTCGTTGGTCTAGTGGTTCATACCAGCCAGCAACTGTGCCACGAGCTCCTCCAGGCAGTTATTATTATGAAAAAATATACTATTCTTCTACGTCTCTAAACAGCTCACTTGCAGTCTTGCTCGTTCGTTGCTTGCCGTATAGAAACATTAAACGATTGCGTTTTTGTTGTTAAGCTTCGAAACCAAAAAATATATTGCAATCAGATTACGTTTCGTGGTATGAAGTGATCGTCGTGACTATAACCACGATCAATAGTCTTGTCTTGTGCGTCCGTATCGTGATATCGCGGTGTTAATTTTTACTCTTTGGTAAAGCCGTCATTTCACCTTAAAACTTTTATAAATAAAGCAAATAAGCCTACTGAAAGTAGTCGAGCAAGGTTGGGTTGAGCTAACGTGAAAGAGCGACTTGACCCCATATTTCACTTCGTGGAATAAGAAATGTACTGTGCCCTAGAACTTTTACCGCGTATAAGAGCGACAAGGACGGGGTTATTTGTGAAAATGGTTTGACATATAAGTTAATGTCGACACTAATTTTAATAAGTGGTGGTGAATGATAATTTTAAAAAATGTCTCGGTTGCTAATCTTTTCAATATCAACATTAAAAGTTAATCACCTCGGACACGTTTTCTGCTGTACCACGACGGAAAACTTCATTCAAAATAAAGAAAATAGGCAATCGATATCGTCAACGTCAAAACATTTAATACATATACTTACTTGGGATCACAGACATGGATTAGTGCTTGGGGTGCTGGTCTAATATAGATCCAGCGGATAGGCTTTTTGATATTATTTTTTCCAGTCAACCAACTACGTCTACCTTACGCCGCTGATATTCTTGTATTTTTTACCGTCTTCCAAATGGTCATACCTTAGAACTTTCGACTGGGTATACAATTTTTCACTCGCACCGACCTCAAAACTGATATTTGAGGAAAAAATACGCATTAAACTAAATAAAGCTAAAATAACTTCATAATGCACTTTCAACACTTTCAACGTACATTTTTGTAAACAAGAATAATGTTTTTGAAAGTGTTTCATAAAGTGCTTTGAATCGTTATTAACTAGCTTTTACTACGAGACTTGAGATACTTTATGTGGCGCCATCACTATATTAAACACTAATATATTCCAACGAAGATTAACATGATAATATTACCTACACTAATATTATAAAGAGGAAAACTTTGTTTGTTTGGTTGTAAGGAATAGGCTCAAAAACTACTGGACCGATTTAAAAAAATATTTTACCATTGGATAGCTACATCATCAGCGAGTAACATAGGCTTTATTTTATCCCCGTACTCCCATGGGAACGGGAACTACAAGGGTGAAACCGCGTGAGGTCCGCTAGTGTATAATGTATTTATAATAATTTTCATCGTGCTTTGGTTCCTATCGTTATATTCTATAATACCATTAATACCTTATTATGATCTGCCATCGTAATTCTGCCTATCCAGCCGCGTAGACTTAATTTCAAGGGCTACGTACCGTGATACCCTAATAATTTCTTAAGAACAATTAGTCCTAAGATCCTCTTGTAACGTCAGCTGTCTGCCAGTGTCGTTAAAATCTCTCCAACCGTTTCAGAAATTAATCTGAACGGATAGAGATTTTTTTTTATTCATCGTATATACTTTTAAATGCTAGCTATAGACGTATAGCTTATCCTTGTCGCACTGTGGGTAAAAGTAAGTAGTAATTCGACCGGTTGTAAAATAAGTTCATGTGTTTATACAAAGGTTAATCGGCCACGTCGCTGTGTTAGGTAGCTCATTGGGACAGAGGGCAAAATAAAATACGACAACTTTAATGCAATACCTGACTGTAATATAAAGGTCACTATTTCATATCTACGTGTAAGTATTGATATGAGTCGCGTCTAAATTTAGGAAAGTTATTTTCTAGTACTTCCGAAAAATATTCACCTTTCTTGAATTCAGACAAGTCTTTGTGACTGTCCAGACGTATTTGCTTTACACCAAGATTTGTTTGTTTTTTTAGTAGGTGTCTGATAATAAATATTTTTAATTATTATTTAAAAACTAGCCTTTGTCCGCGGCGTTGCCTGCGTGTTGTGACGGATTCCTAAATAACCTCGATTAACATGCAGCCGGTGTTATTCAGCGATATTGTAGAATTAGCGAAAGAATGAGCCTTACGTGGTGTATGGACGGCTCCTAATGCTATTGCTTGCCAACAGACTACGAGGACCTGCCGACTCGTGACCAGATCTGGGCGCCGGCGCCGCACGAGATAGACCCGGACATCTGGCCGCCGCCGCCCGACAGAGATCCCAACGTGTGGCCCTCGCCCACCAGCGTCGAACACAAGTACCTATATATCATCATCATCATTTTATTCTAATTTCAAAATCTTAGATCATCTCTCCGCCCTTATCTCATACATCGTTTGGGTCGGCACTTGATTCAACCCGATGTGTCTGATCACCTGATTTTCGTAACCCCTATTTTAAGAGGATTTGGTAATCTGGGATAAGAAAGTTATCACACCCTCTTAGACCACCGACTGACCTGTAACGATTGCAAAAGATTTAAAAATCCTACAAATGGTTTTAAAATTTGAAATATTACGCATTAAATTGAGGTTAATTGTCAATAATTTAGCATTTTTGCCAGACTTACGTACGACGTACGCTATGAATTTATCACAGTCACAAATGAGTGTCACTGGTCTTAGGATACGAATTTTTCGATCACAGAGTGCCTAGTGCGAGTTTTGTCCCTGCTGCCGTCACAAGTCATCGCGTTGTCATAAACGTAGATTTGTCGGCCCACAGGTCTTTCGGGAAATATGCTCCCGTGATGGCGATTTTAAGAAAACTCTCACTAAGTACTCAGATGTTTTGTCCCTGACACCGATCGTTTCAAAGAAGAGGAAATTTTTAATGAGTCTGATTGATGATTGCAACATGTTTGTATCAGTAGAGGTCCCCCCGCGTTGAAGTCGGCGCGCAACAACCCGCGCGCGGGCCGCGTGGACAACAAGAAGGTGAGCGGCGCGCGCACCGCCACCACCTCACAACGGAAGCCATCCGACGCCAAGAACCCCAAGGCCGCCATCAAAGCACACAGCGGTATGTATACCATTGGATCTTTGTGCGACTTTAATAATATACACTATCAGCTGAGGGCCTTCTCGCTATCTCCGAAAAACGAAGGTTTGCAAACCACGGTTCTCGTTCGTTCTAAATTTACGTCCGAACGTCATCCGCAAGAAAGACAATATCGTTTGTAGATTCTAAGCCAATTAAAATGTTATTATAAAAGGATAGAAAATTTGAGTTTGATAAAAAAACCTATACTAAAACTACTTTTGATTTCGTTCGTTTGCGAAGTTTCGTTTTCAGAGAAAGAGTGAAGACCCCCAGGTGCCCACGATGCTCGCGATTATATAAAACATAATCTAACTAAGGAAATAAATAGTTCCATCTTTTAGTGATACGGTATTTAAAAGGGATGGACAACCATGTTTTGTATTAAGGGGGTTGTGTTTAACAGTTTTATAGATAGAAAAAAAAGTAGTAGTAGAGAAAAGTCATTTTATAACTTGAAGTTGATTTGTTGCATAGCGAAAACAAAAGAGACAAACAGCAAGGATCACGGCAGCAGTATCGGCGGCAAGGAGAAGCAGGACCGCGACAATAACAACGGCGACACGGACGACGAGAAGCACAAGGACGAGGAACGCCGCTTCGAGCCGCCCTCCGCCGCCGACGGTGACCTCGTCGACATGCTCGGTACACTACACCTTATATAGTTGCCGTCACGAGTTATGAGCGCTGATCTTGTAATGAAAACAGTATAGTGAATCGGCGTAAAGGGAATTATTCGTTACTAAGACTCCATTATCAGTCCGTCAGACACCATGCTGTAAAATAAAAATGTAAATGAAAAATATTTATTCAGTTTAGGCCCTGGTAAGGCACTTATGAATGTCGAGAATTTACCACCGATATGTATCCCATGAACTGTGATAGTTAGTTCCAATTTTCACAAATGACGTATTGTGTAGCAGCGATTCCCCACTCGCTACATAGATGGCGCTACTCGTTAATAAATACGAAGTTTAAATACAAATACACGATAACCTAAATCGCGCAATAAGAATTTTCAAGCTCATTGTAGTATATATACATGTCTCCCAACTAGAACAGTTAGCTGTTCTAGTATACCGCGTACATGTATACCGCGGCCCTAAAGCCGCGGTTCCCCAGGCATGACACCCGCCTGACTAGAAGATTCTCCCCACAAACGCCAATTTATCCATCGTTTCTTAATATTTACTTCTAATGTGTTTGTTTGTCAGAAAGGGACATAGTACAAAAGAACCCCAACATACGGTGGGATGACATAGCGGACCTCTCCGAAGCCAAGCGGTTGTTAGAGGAAGCTGTGGTGCTGCCTATGTGGATGCCAGACTTCTTCAAAGTAAGTCCTCCTATTGCATATGCTCACGCCTGTATTCCCCGATGGGTTGCAGTGTTGTAATTACAACACCCACTTTTCACCGAACATGATTAAGTGGCAACGTGACAGATGGTGAGTCCATCGCCGTCTCATACACTTTTACATACGTCATTGAATTTCTTCTCAGACATATGCAGGTTTCCTCACGTTCTTTTCCTTCACTGTCTTCTAATCAAATAAACGTCAATTTACGGTTCCATCTCCAGACTACTTATTTGTTGGTTTAATATATAACTAGTAATTACTATAGATATAATGATATAATGTGTGTTGTATGTGTCAGGGCATCCGTCGTCCGTGGAAGGGCGTGCTGATGGTGGGTCCGCCGGGCACGGGCAAGACGATGCTGGCCAAGGCCGTGGCCACCGAGTGCGGGACCACCTTCTTCAACGTCTCCTCCTCCACGCTCACCTCCAAGTACCGCGGCGAGTCCGAGAAACTCGTCCGGCTGCTCTTTGAAATGGTTACTATCTTAACACATTATACTTACCTTTTTAGAGTTCCGCATCTAATAAGTATAACGGGACATTATTATTAAGACTGCTCAATTGACATTTTTCACAGATAATGTATTTCTGTTGCCGTTATATCAATTAAAACTAAGGATAAAATAGATATTTAAGAAATCCTCCATACAGCAAAAGCGTTTTTTTTTGCAATTTTTTTTTACAATGGCACGGAATATTTAGTGCGCGAGTTCGATTCGCAATTTGCCGATTTTTTTATACTAAAGTTGCAAGCAAGCCTGCAGTGCACCGCTACAGTAATGGTAAGCGGGTACTGCAACCTTTGAACGATCACTCACGTATTGCCTATACCTTATAAAGAATGGACTCACTGTGCAAACAACCAGAGATAACGTAAATATTATGTTGTAGGCGCGGTTCTACGCGCCGAGTACGATCTTCATAGACGAGATAGACTCGCTGTGTTCGCGGCGCGGCTCCGACTCGGAGCACGAGGCGAGCAGGCGGGTCAAGTCAGAACTACTTGTGCAGATGGACGGACTCGGCTCGGCCAGCGACGAGCCTGCCAAGGTATTCAAGTTGACAAACAAGTTTACTGTTCGCCTGATGGTAAGCGGCTACTGCAGCCTATGAATGCTTACAATAAATGTCGCATGGCGCCTGCCATAAACAGAATTAAACCCCTGTGCTATCATAATGATGACTATTACCAGCACAAAAACTCCACTCGTACTCCTCCCCTCCATGAAGCAGTTGCGAACGTACTCACCGCAGGAAGACAACACAACAAAGGTAGCGTTATTTGGCTGCGAACTTCTGTAAGTGGTGGTACACTCCCCAGTCAGGCATTGCAAAATATAAAAATACTAAATTTAAAAAATAAACCTTTAAAAAGTTTCTTACATTAATTTATATTATATTATACCAGGTGGTGATGGTATTAGCAGCAACAAACTTCCCGTGGGACATAGACGAGGCGCTCCGGCGGCGGCTCGAGAAGCGCATCTACATCCCTCTCCCCACGCAGGAGGGCAGGGAGGCGCTGCTCCTCATCAACCTGCGCGAGGTGCGCGTCGGGCCCGAGGTCGACCTGCACGCCATCGCCAAGAAACTCGAAGGCTACTCCGGCGCTGACATCACTAATGTTTGCAGGTCAGATAACATTACATTATATTCAAACAACAAGGAAGGAACAAATCGTTCGAAATGACACACTCACACCGCGGGCATCTACGAGATAATAAGGTTCCAAGGTTGCCCATAAGGGGGTGTCACGTCGTCTCCTATCGCGTGTACGTACGTGTCTTAAAATTACACGTATACATCATTTTGACAGTGAATAAAATAGTATATTATTTTCTGTATTGAAAACCCTCACGCTTAAAGGTGCAACCACATGCAGCCGCCCGACGCTCGTTTCCAGCGACAAATGTGGTCACGTTACCCCCATTTTAAATTTCCGGCGAATCAAAAAGGAACATGCAGCCGCTCCAATCACGTATCGCTACATATCACGTGACCACATTTGTCGCTGGAAACAAGCGTCGAGCAGCTTACATCAAGTTGCACCTTAATAGAGGAGAAAATAGGCCTACATTCCTATGGCCTTGTAACCAATAATGTAGTTGAGATATCACACTTTTTCATAATTCATCGTAAGCCTAATAAATAGCATAAAAGCATGAAATAAATTCATAATAAAATTGATTTCATTCGGATAGCATAATTTGATACTGCACCCGGCATTTCGTTCTATCACCCCATAGCTAATGATTATCCTAATCTACACTCGCTAGCGTCTCCGATAATATTGAATTGTAATTGTTGTAATAATATTGATTAAGACTCTGCAATCTATCCAGGGATGCGTCAATGATGTCAATGCGACGCAAGATCGCGGGTCTCAAGCCAGAGCAGATCAAACAGCTGGCTAAAGAAGAGCTGGACCTTCCAGTCACCAAGCAGGACTTCATCGAAGCGCTGGCCAAGTGCAACAAGTCCGTCTCCAAGGGTGACATACAGAAATACCTCTCATGGATGACCGAGTTCGGCTCCTCCTGATGACTGCACTAATACGACACTATAATTAACCCCCTTGTTACAAAACATTGCGTAAACATAATCCTTGGTTTAAAATATTTCCATCTCGATTTGAAAAGCGATGGACATAATTTTAAACTGAGTTTGGTCTAGGTTTAAACCATGTTTTGTAATAAGGAAGTAAGAGTCTGTTTCCGACCATGATCCTTTTTTATATCGACATGCAGTATCCGATTCCAAAATATTAAATAAGAGAAAACACTATATTTTAGTGTTTTCTACCTTAAATATGTAAGAGGTTTCATAAACCTATTAAAATGCAGTGTATCTGCCTGCTTATGTCATAACGTTTTAAGAATGAAATAAAAAAATTGTTTACTATTAGATAACATTATTGGACTCTGCAAGCGACATAGAGTAAAGGAAAGCTTGTAATGGTTATACGGACTCTTAATCAAACCAATTGCCTTACCCATGTTGTTGAAACAACGTTTGGACTGTTTCAGTATTAAAAAAAATAGTATAAATATAGTGGCATATCGAAATTTGAATTTATAAGTGTGAATGCTATAGTGGATTTAACATTCCTAAAGTGTAAATATGCCTGTAAATGTTCACGCCAGCTGGAGTCATGCTATGAAATGATACTCCTCGCCCCCGGTGTCATCCCAAGATTGAACAAGCTTACGTCATGATGATTGTGGTAATTATTGACTATCTTCCATACAAAAGCGGCTATTATGTATGGGCTAATAATGACGGAAAATAAGTTTTCTTTTTTTAAATACAATACAATATAATAATTACTGAAAAAATATTATTTTCAGTCATCCTCTTCCATAGCCCCTCTTGAGCCTATCACCTAGTGACGTCACGATGTTTCAATAAACTGGCTCATGTATCCTGGCTGTAATCACTCTGCCATCTGCATTTTAACATAAATCCAGCACAACATTGTAAATACTAAAATGTAGGAATAGAACGCATCCAACGAGCTTACCTATCGCCAGATCTGTCATCACATTTATATTATATTTTAGATGATCGAAACTCCGTGATCTTTGTACTTAAATTAGGTTAAATTTTGAGATATATTGTTTAGATTTAATCATAATATGCCATAACTAATTTATGTGTACTTTTTTTATAGATTTTTTATGTTGTGTTATTTTTTAATTAGCAAAGTGAAATATATATTTGGCATTTATAATTGTAGTATTTCGCTCAATTAAAATTAATAGAGTCCCTTTGTTTGCAAGATGGTGTAAACAGTAATTATGACATAACCACCTAATTGTATTTATCGCCATTTGCTGGTGTATTCGTTCGTATTATAACTAATCGGGTAGTATAAAATATAAATGTATGTGTTCATATTAATTTTAAAATCCACATAATGTAATTATGAATAATATTTTGAATACTAAATAAATTACAGATGGAACAAATTGGTCTAAAAATTTTATGTGAAGATAATATTTTTGCATTCAAATAAAATAACAAAAATCTTGTATATTGGCGACATGATAATAAATCAATTTTAAAATGTAACTGCCGTTTTTCTTACACCCTTTACGCTCTTTTCCTATTCTTCAAATGGTAATTGTTGTCGCCATATTCATACAAAATTGTTATGACTTTATATAATTTGTTAAAACAATGATTGCAAATTTTACATTATATTATACAATTTATATAGTGTTGCCGTAAAATACGAGAGCGTATTCCTTGATTTAAATAATAAGGTGACGAGAGAGAAGATTACACACATGGGGCTATGGATACCGTCCTTCATTCATGGTTCGAATTTCCAGGTGCTAAAAACATTCCCTTGCTTTAATAATATGGCACCTAAATTAATCTATATACATGTACTACTGCCAATATCGTTACATGTACATCCATGGACAAAAAATAACTTAATGCTTGCATCACAGATAAATTACAGTTATAAAATCTGTGATATTACCACAGACAAACAATATGTGACATAATCATAGACAAAGAAAAATAATTTGCTAGACACATAATAAATTGACGTTCAAACAAAACGTGTTGTGTCCATAGATACAATAAGAAAAATTACCAACTTAATGTTGTTGGTTGGGAAGATTTTCATCTATCACAAAAATAAAAATCATTAATGAATACTAAAAGGCAATCTAGTTTTAATAGTAAGATAGAAAACTCGTTTCCAGCAATTGTGGTCGCCACGTATGTAGCGATACATGATTGGAGCGGCTGCAAGACGTAGTTCCTTTTTGAGATTGTGACATTTGTCGCTGGAAGCGAGCGTCGGGCGGCTTACATCAGGTTACACCTAAGAATGAGCCCTATGAAAAGAAAATTGTTGAATAGGCAATTTATGTATGCCACTGTTACCTGCTTCTGCTCGTAGGGCTGTCCTTTGAGAAGTAGCAGGTAACAGTGGGATTATTATACATATTGGACAATATGCATTATTGGTTCACATGTTTAATATGCCACCTTCGTATACTTTTCTCTGTGTGTTGATTGCGGTTGCTTTTTCTGTTACTACCTAGTAGAACTAATTTTATTGATTCTATAGACAGGCATAAATTAACATAAACATCATGTTTAAATTAATCGTGATTTTATTTCATTCCCCTTTCATTCATTAATTCATGAAAGCTCATTTTAAAGAAAATGTTTTATATACTGTGCCTACAATAGTAAAACACGTTTATCAAAAAATATTTGAGAGGAACTAAATCATAGACTCCAACTGAAGTTAGCAATGAAAGCGTTGGCGCCAGCGGAACTTGTCATGTACGTGCCTGTTTCTTTAAGTTGGCACCACTGTATTAACTACGTGGTCGCTGGTACAAAAATGTAAACATGAAAATAGATATTCGCTCCATTCTCTAAATAGGTGTAAATAATATACCCAAGTAACTAGCTCTATTATTAATAAAAAAGTTATAAAGTAATAATTATACCTATATTACAAGCATACAATTCGTTAATGTTTTAGCACCAAGTTTTTTTGTGACCGTAGTGAACATAGGTAGAAGCGTCGTCAAGCGCTGTAGAATTTCAAGTCCGTAATGGCGGACGCTAATAATTTGGAAGTTTCGTGATTCTATTGTTCTGTTTTTGAGTATTTTGTTGGTTCACTGGTTTGGGAATGAGTTATATTGTAAGTGAACATACATGGAGTGTTAAAAACGTGAAAGTGTTATGAAATGGTCTGTTATATCGTGACAAAAGCGTTTGCTAGATATGTAACCTTTTCTATAACCTCGTTTACGCCAATGGAGTAGATATGTGATCGATGTGTGTGCGTCGGTGAACGATATTTCGTCCGTTTCGCGTTACGATTTGTGCGTGATTTATCTGCTTATTAGTGATGGAAGTGTCCGCGTCGCGGTTTTGCAATCCGACGCCCGATTTCGATGTAACGTAAGCGAGCCGGTCGATCGCTAGAGCGAGTGTAAGCAAGGGACGGCCGTTGCCAGCCGAACATGGCTGCGACGCAGGCAGAGTCTCAACGTAGCGAAGCGAATATCGAGCAAAATCCATCGGAACAGCTCAGTGAATCTCGGAACGCTTTGTTACAAAACGGCACCGACAAGTCCGTCGGGCGCGTTCCGCCCGATGGCGTCGTGAACACAAAGAGCAAATCGCCGATGTCAGGCGAATCGGGGCAGCCACGCGACAGTGGCGAGGCGCCCGGTCACGACCGACACGGAGACAGGCCAGTGACGGACCAATATGGCCAACAGTATCGATACGCGGAGAGCGCGGATCCGTATTACGCGCCCCGGCCGGGTTTTCCCGGCAAACCGCGGCCGCCTCCTCAGCAGCCGCGCTTCTTCCCAGGACAGGCGGTGTCACAGCCGCCGGGACCGACTCCGACGCTGAATTCCTTACTGCAGTCGAGCGGCGCCCCGCCGCACCGCTACCCGAACAGTTACGACCAGCCGCCGGCGGGCTATGGGCCTGCGCCCGGCTGGCCCCCACCGCGACCCATGCCCTACAATCCACAAGGGAGCCCATACAGAAATTCAACGGTATGTTTTTTTAGTTCATTTCTTAGATGCCACTTTCGAATTCATGCTTATGTATGAAAAATGCAGCAGCAGAATTAGATTTTGTGTCCAAATGTGCTATTCCATTACTAATTTAGAAATACATGCCAAGAATTAAACATAATAAAAAATCTTATTCTCAAATAGACAATCAACAATTGTTTCTGTTGGTATTGTTTGTAAATTAAACAGCAAGTAATATACATAGTTCCAATGGATGGAAAATTAACAATGAAGTTATTTCATCTATACTTCCTAGATATGTAATATTTCATATCTGAAAGATGGGCTATCTATAGACCTTTGAAATCAATTGGTGCTTTATATATCAACTATCACATGCCCATAGCATCGTTTGGATGGCAGTAAGACTTCTTGTATAAAGGTCCAACCCACATATCACCTTAGGGGTAGAATTTTGACATACTCTTATACCATTATTTTTATATCTATACCAAACAAAGTAGATTCTTGGTGATGTCCCTTTAAATTTATTATAGGACCTAGGATAAGTGGAATGTTTTCACTCAGGATTTTAAATTATTTTATATAGATTTGCCCTCTGTCCATGAGGTCTCAAGATGTTGTGTACTCATTTTATGCAATATTTAGTGAGATATTGACCAAGCAAGTCAATCCAACTTCAAATATGTTTGTTGAGTTACTCAAAAACCAAATTTCTTAAGTGCTAAATCAATTAAAAAATGGTTTTCGTAGAATTCATAACATAAACACAGTGCAGCATTTATTTAAGTGAAAGCTTAAAGTAGGTATGAAATTATAATATGAATACCATCAGCTGGAACCACAACCAACATCCAAGCAGGGAAAAATTCCCAATATTTTTTTTTATATTAACTCAAGCACTCATAGTCTTTATACCCTATCTGTGTCAGGAGCCAGAACCACAGACCACTGGGCTATCAGACTATAAATTACTAGCTGTGCCCCGCAGTTTCACCTGTGTTTTATTAAAATTAGCCTAAACTTTCATCCCCTATTTTACCCCCTTGGGGGTAGAATTAGTCAAAATCCTTTCTTAGCAGATGCCTATGTCATAACATCTACCTGCATGTCAAATTTCAGCCTGATCCGTACAGTGGTTTGAGCTGTGCGTTGATAGATCACTAAGTCAGACAGTAAGTCACCTTGGAGTTATACAAATTTCGATTAGTGACCATGGTCCATTGGTGCATAGCTAATTTAAAACGAAGATCTTAATACCTACCTACCTATTTACACATCAATCATGGAGTCACAGTCAATTATTACAATATCTATACTAATATATAAAGATGATGAGTTTTTTTGCTAGTACCTGCTATCCTGTTGAACTACTGGGCAAATTCCAAAAATATTTCACATAGATTGTCAATTTAACAAATTCAATGCCAAGACCAGTTAAAGTTAGCCTAAAGTAACTATTTCATGAGGACGAGGTCGTCTCCATATCATCTCATAAATAATCATAAGAAGAAAAAATCATTATACTCCTGCCCTTATCCTATGTTATTTGGGGTCGGCGCAATGTGTTCTTCTCTTCCATTTGTCGCTATCAGCTGTCATATCTGTATTCACTCCTATTTTAGCCATATCTTTTTTCACACAATCTATCCATAGTTTCTTAGGTATTCCTTTAAAAATCATCAAATAAAAAAATTGTCCACCATTCTTACCTTATGCTGATCACCTAGCAAGAAAGAACATCAATTCTTTGAAACACTTTAGTGATCAATTCCTTAGTAATAGAAACCTCACGTAATCAGAGCTTGCATACTTTTCTAGCCAACATAATTTGCTTACACATCAGATCTTGAAAAAAGCAACACCTTTTTAAATTACATTCATGACATTTATTTCAATTATGTTATAGTTTGCCTATTAGCCTGATGAAAAAATTACTTGATCTTTAACAATGAAAAATATGTATAATAATGTATCTTGTAATTTTAAACCATATAAGATAATCCTGAAAGATGGGTATTCTACTCATTATTGATTAATTTAGTATGTGTAATTGTATGTAATTAATACAGGTGTGTGTATACAATTTAGGTATAGCATTATATACATATATATGCCCTCGCCTTTATCGCCATGGGGGTAACAGTATATTTATTTACTAACTGTGTGTGTACCAGCAATTTCACCAGCATAGACTTACTTTTATAGTTAAACGCAGTAGCCATTTCAGAGATATGCTGGAATGGAGAGAAATATTTTTTATGTATGTACTTTCATTCATGCACTTAATGAAATGCTGTTAGTTTCGAAAAACAAACAGACACTTCAATTCTATTTATCTGTATAGATTTGTAACTACCTACTTTGTACTCCTGAAAAATAATAATTGCACTTAATTTAGTACAAATTATTAGTTAATTGTGGGTGATGAAGGGATTTTTGGGTAAATATCATGAAAATTGCTTTGTTTTATTATATTTTTGATTGTTACAGAACAATATAATCGGTCTAATTTCACCTTACCTTAATATTTTGCAATCATTGGCTTATAAATATATTATCATAAAATTAAAAAAAAAAAGATATGACTGCCTTATTGATCTAGTGGTCACAAAAGCTACTATGGCACACACGGTCCTGCAATCAACTCCTCAGTCATGTTTTATTGGGTTTTCCATCTGTAATATCCCCCCACTTATCTTTATTTGATTAGAATTCTTAGAAAGTACTTTAAAATTGTCAGGAGGACAGAAAAAATTGCAGAATTTTCTTTTTCTTTCAACTAAGCTACTATTATTATTTGTAATGTGATTCGTAATAGTATCGCCCCCTATTACATGGGACTTGTGCATAACTGGCCAAATGCGTCTGAACTTGTCAACTCTATAGACATGTATGTATGAATTTTGGGAGCAGTTTTTGCTTGATCTAAGACAAACAAACATTATACATATTACTTTCAGTGTCCCACAGTTTCAACTGCAAATCGTTTTCCTTTATTATTATTAGTTTTCATAAACACTCTTCTATGAATTTTCATAGATTCTCTTAAAAAATTAAGGATTTAGAATTTTTTTATTATGTAACATATCATCTTTCTTTATTTTATACAAATGCCTAAAAACTAATGTTCTTGGATAGAGATTATATTTCTTAACTAGCTGTGCTCCACATAGAGTTAGCCAGAACAAGCATATAGACAGAGACAAGTAAAAAATATACTCTACTGTATATACATTCATATGCATTTAGTGTAAAGCTGTTATTTTGGAATAAGAAACAGACACTTCACTTTTATTTATCTGTATAGATGTATAGATTTTAAAACTCCTGGGCTATTATCAAACAATTTAAAATGTAATCTATTGATTTTATTTTTAAATTGTTTGACATTTTAATTATGGTAAGGGCAACTTTCGGGCATTTGTTTATTTCAATACATCATTTACATGTTGTTGGACAATAAAACCTTCCCACCACTAGCGCCATCTGTTGACAAAATTAAAAGTTACATTACTTAATTAAATCCTTTTGAAGTCCGCTGTTTATATCAGACTGATAGGCAAACTGCCTTTTGATCATAGATTTGAGTGTAGCCTTCTATTCATCATGTGATTATTGTATGGCATAGATTGAACTTTTTCACTACCAAGTTATTGAGTATTTCCATATAATATCCAACCTACAGTATTTAACCGTACCAGTAAACTTCACCCCAATGCAACAGATTGAAATACGCTTTCAGGACAAGCCAACATGTTAGTTGTCAGTCCAAAACGAAAGAATCGAGCACCATGTAGGAACAACAAAGCGGGCCCGCCTCCGTTAGTAGGTATAAAAACGAAAGCGCCAGCCGATAGTGAAAGTTTGATGTGTAGGCAAATATTACTCGGTTCTAGGCGGAGATTTGTGCGTCGCTCTCTCAGTTCCAAAACGGGGTAAAGGATATTGAAACGCCAAACTCCGCCGATGTTCCGCCTCTGTACTCCCGGTACATACATTATGTAGGAGCCACGGCGCGCGATGTATGTTTGACGGAATCAACGTGAATGGAACCTGACATCTGACACATGTATCTATCTGCATCGTCTGTGCTGAAAGGATTTTCCTTTCTCTCTTGTTTTGGTACAGCATTTTCCAAATTGATTGCTTAATACGTGACAGTTTAGTCGAGGCATTCGGTGTATATTCTGTGATACCATCAATTATTCAGCTTTGAGGGGTTCAATCAGTTTGACTGCTTTAACAACTGCACGCCTCTTGACTGTAGATTTTTATAAACCAAATGGTACTTACAATCTACTTACTCTTCAACATAAGCTGACTACGGAGCCATTCCAATCTTGTTAACTATTTGCCAACAATAGTTGATTTATTGGAGTATTTGGTACTCTAGACACTTTTAACTAAGTTCAAGTTTCTCATAGTTGTATGTGGGACTCCTAATACCTCGTAAGAAGAATTGTATTGCATCAACCAAGGAGTAGGTCTAAATAAAACCAGTGCTTAGAAGTTATGCAATACCAGTACGGTTGAATGTTTGTATCCTAGAGTTGTATGTGGGATTCCACAATTGGCGCGCATAAAACAATGCGTGGAGCACGTGGCTGTTTACACTTTCGAGTTCACATTCAAGGTCGCACGCATTTGTAAGGATGTACAGTGTAGGCTGGTCGGTGAATAAATACCGGTTATGTAACAATGTCCCACTTAACACGATGCGGTTACTCTTCCATTCCTGGCATTACAATTATTTACAATATATTTGTTTCTGCAAGTTTATAGTCATCCGAAATAAAGCTGATTGATACGTTCACCATTTAAACGCTTCAGGAAATGGTGATAGCTTTCGGACATACATCAGTCTACTATTTTCCTCTTGGTTCAACATGATACCAACATTTCCATTTCTTCCAGCCAGGTTCTTCTCAGTAAAAGCAACCTTCCGAACCTGGCGGTAGCATGTATAATCCTGTATAATTGTGTCATTCTGACGATTTGAAAGTGCTTTGTAAAAGTCTAATCGAATAAAGATACTTTTGACTTTGACTTTGACTTTGAATTTGATTTCCAACAACTTTGAACTATGTCTACTTGCTCTAACTTTCCCTTGTATGATATTCAGTATTTGATATCTGATGTTTGTAGATTTGCGGATGAAGGCAGGTAGACTGTTATGAGCCCAACGAGCACCACTGTACGAATAAACATGAGAAGATATCTCCCTCGTTACGAGCGTATCTTTGAATAGCGGGTGGCCATTGTCATAAATCGCTATGACGTTACGCTGATAATTATTTATGAATGGCTCAAATAGGTAAGCATTGTGGAATTAGTCATTTATCTCGGCATGTTGTTTACCCACAATCGTGTTAGATAGTTGTCGATAAGGAGACACGTGGTTGCGGGGTCGTCGACCCGACGTACTCGTGCTCGCCGACAGCTCGGTAATAATAATAAAATGTTTCCGTGCGACTGGTTCAAGGGCGAGCCGCTGATATCGGCGCCTGCTATATTTAGATTTAGCTGTGTGTGATGTGGATATGTATGTGTTTGTCGACCTACACAATTGTCTTAATCCGGTGGACCGTTCTATAATTAACCACTGTTACATTATTGATTGTTCTGAATTTGTCAGTCACTTGCTCATGCAAAGCGCTGTACATTTTCCAGGTTGTTGCTATTTCAAACACACGATGGGAACGTCGATTCCGTTGCTTCAGTCAGATTAGAGCAAGCAACAATTACTTTGTGTTCAGGTACGAACTTTTATCCACAAGTAAAGATCTCAACATTCGCAAATTCGCAACCTAAGAACGTACCTATGTAGTGCCAACTGCCAGCTAATCACGAAGTGCTCCTACAATTAGAGAGCGATCGATGATATTATATTCTGTCGTCGTATTTAGGGCAATAGGTACGTGTGGTGGTGCGTAGTGCAGCCCGAGTAAATTTCGCTCTCACTTTCGTATCGCAATAGCGGCGGCGGGCGAATACATGAAAACGAGATGAATGGGTCTGCGGAGACCGTTCATTCTCAGTCCGTGATGTGGATTTCGTAAAATCAATGCGAGTCGTCTCGGAGCCGCGTGCCGCCCGATAATCGTGTCATTGTGCTGCGCTAGGATAATGGGCACGACCTCGATCGTCTACCGCATCGGGTCACTGCCCGCTTAACTGCCATCTATTACAATTTCTCCCGACATGTGCCAATGTTGATTTCAATGCAATTTCTATTGCCAATGTTTTGTTCTTCAGATTTCCGGTTCAATTGTCGTGGTTATCAATAACACCAGCATCAGTGACGTCATCGTCAATTTGAATTTATATTTTCGCCTACCGAGTTACCAATTCCATTAAAACAAATTGCAGCTGTTTCAATTTACAGTTTAGGCATCAAGCCACAACATAGGCAGAGGTACGAATGTGTGTATCGTCAGTTTCAGTCACCACTGCTTGCATATGTGTACCTATCTACATATCTTTCGAGTTCGAAGTAATAACATGCACCTTGCGTCACGACGAGTCATTGGCGAACAAAACGTCACTCGTCACGCGGCCTGCATTCATTCATTCATATACCTAATATGTTTGCTGTTGTAATGGGGTCGTTAAACCGCGGTGACGTCACGTAATTGCCGGTTCCCTTCGTCGGTCGCCGGTTGAAATCAAAACGCCGGATTAATAACAAGGGAAGTCTGTGTAGGTCAAGCACATTATCTATCTGTAGTGCTGCTAGTGTGCGTCGGTGTTGTCCGTTGATAACCCCCCGCTGGAGGATCAACGTGTTAAGTTTGCTGTGATATGAATTTTGAGCTTGTAGCTCATGAATCGTGATAGTTAGAACATTTACGTTTTCAAATGTATTTCTGTTGCCGCTATACCAGAAAACTGAATAAATCAAACGAAATATGAAAACTGAATATACTTCAATATATCAAACGTGATATTTTTCGTTTTTAATTATTAAAATAATAATAAATAATTATTGTTAATGGTACGGACCCACAGTGCGCGAGTTCGACTCGCAGTTGGCCGGTTTTGTTTATAGATTTTAGTTTGGCGAAGACGACGGCAATAAGCAATTGGTAGGTTTTTTTACTTTTTGTTATTTATACAAAAGTTTAAGTTAGCTGAGTTTTGTCCGTTTACTCAATTTCAGATTCGAATGAACGGTATTATAGGTATGTAATACATCAACTTACCATATCCATCCATCTACCGAGGGGTGAATTTCTTTACTCAATGATTCGTGGAGTAGGTACCCTACGTACCTACATAGCGGGGAGAATGTATACATTTGTATATCTACATTAAAAGGTCACGACCGCCACTCTTATGTACCTACCTACACCAGATAGTACGTACCTAAAGGGAGTTCTTTATTGAGCCGTCTTGGGTGAGAAAGGGGTCGCTTTATTAGGTCAGTAACACTTGTGATCCGCTTGTTTACATTTCTCTAGTGTTCAAGGATTCGTTTCTTTATTATCCGCAGTTACATATAGAGTGCCATTCTACTTGTACACTACGGTACTTTTTCAGCATTAAGCTACCCGAAATTGTCTTGCGCCATAGCATCAATCAAATCTATCACGTTGGGATAGTCACGTTAATGGTATGCAGGTCTCGATATTTCAGCTAGGTATAACCACTTCCAGAGTCGATTTCGTATGATTATCAATGCTCTCTTTACTTTCTAGTAACAGTAATGTAATGTAACAATATTGAATCTCAGTAACACTTTGTGTGTGGCGTGCGTGTAAGGTGCATGACGTAATACGTTTTGCTTAATTTGATGCAAATTGTAGATTAGTCATGTAAGATTGCATTTGCAGTGCAAACCACCTGTTGGGCACTAGACGAGGCAGCAGCTAGTAGTAGGCTACCTAACTACTTGTACCTAGTCACCGCGAGCTTGACATTCACGGGGCTCGTGACGCCGCGGACCGAAATAACTTGCCGTAACCGACCGCATAACACGACGTAATGCTCTTTCTATTTATAGAGTCTTATAATTAAATACACAGACGTTTGTATTTACCTTCCGCTAGTCCGTGACGCCAGAGATTGCTCCGGTTCTAGCTCGTTTTTGTTTCAATCACACCGTAATGTATTGTTTCGTCTACGCTGAATGTAAAGCTGGATTTTGAGAACTTTGTATCTATGTTATCCAAAGCCGTTTATTTGTGTTTTTTCGAGTGGAATTTTGTAAATCAACACCGTTATTTGTGGCACGTGTGCGGAAGTGTCGAAACAGATGATTCGAAGAATACGGTTTACGTCCCATTGTTGATACTCGAACACGTACAAAAAGTAAACCGGTCAGTGGGCCTTTTATCGTCTCTCACAGGAGCCCGATGAAATAACGAAGTAGATAATAATAACGTAACAGTCAATCTTTTCTCTTTTTTTCTGGTACAACATTGGTAGTTTTGGTTGAACTTTTTGTGTAGATATACGCAAAGGGATAGCCCGACGACGACGGCACCGTTTAATATGTAAAGGAAGGCAAGGTTACACACACACGTCCGTCCATCGATGTGTCGGTGTAAGATGCGTTTGTAGTGGAGGGAATCCCCAACTTTTTACAAACACAATCAAAGTTATGTAATGTTTGCTCGTATCCGTCGGCGCTGCCACTGTTGTTTGTATGAATGCCAATGTTATACATTACAGGCCACGTGTATTAGTCATAGGTCATTAACATCACTGTTCAATTGTATATACTTTTTGTACAATTGATATGGTTTAGTTTCCTTCACTTGACGGAAATCCGTGATTCTACCTATGCTATACGTCATTATTAATATCGCGATCCACTTTTATACGCGTGTGCGACCCACTGCCTATAAATCAAGATTTTGTTTTTCTACTTCTTTTTGTATTACATGTCTTTATCTCCTATACCTACTATGAACACACACAATCTATAAAGCGCTTGTCCTAGAAATTACCAACCAGGTCGTGTTTCTTAATATTTATATATATATATTTGTGTTAAAGTACCATTCAAAATCATAACCCTCCTTCTTGTTTACCGGTACTCGGGTAAAAAGTCGTCCATTGATTATAGGAATTCAATCTTTAGGTACCTATTTGACCAAATCAAACATACCCGGTGGGTATTTGTAAGCATGTATATATGTAATAATAATCAATAGTCTTCAAAAACTACTGATTACAAAAAAACTAACTAATATTTAAAAAGGACTTTCACGGCGAAAATAGGCTTAGAACTACGACGCTCGTGACGCTGCCGTCGGAAGCTAGTTAACCATAAAGCCAAAAAGGCCATTAGGTACTTTCTAGGACGCTAAAAGTAATCAAATCTCAATTTGCTTAGATTCAGTGTAAGTTATCCCAATATTAACCGCGCTCGGCTGTTCTACTAATATTATTAACGCGAAAGTTGGTTGCTATAGATTTATTTCTGATGATTTCAACCTTAAATTACTGAATGGATTTTAATGGAAATTTACAATAATAAAGCTAACTTATAGAATCTATGAATACATTTTGTGAGTTGGTCATAACAAATCTAATCCGGCGTAGACACAGTCGCGGTCACCAGTTAGTAAAGTCATTAAATAATGTATTGAATCGAATGTAGTTCCCAGACCTCCCGTCACACAATGTCGTTAAAAACATCTTAATGCAAAAAAAGAAATCTTGTAATTAGCATCAATAGGTATCTATTTTTTTACCTTAAGGGTGAAATGTCTATTTTCATATTCCAACTTAACCAACTTCAAAGACTTATTCAAAAATATGAATTCATTAAAATGTCAATGTCTTGTTTCATAGCTTGTTTTCCTGTAGTCTATTTTTGTAAAGATTTCAAATTAAATTCAATGTAGCTTTTCATTGTGCGTCTTTAAATAATTGTTTTTGTAAATGGTAACCACTTCGGTATCAATTTACTAATCGTGTAACACCTGAACATACTACTAACCGACGCGTGACCAAAACTTATAATGATCCATGAAAAGTAAACAGGAAAATAACATCAAGTTTAAGGCCTAATTTATCAATGCTATGTTAGGTAACTAACCTACTTATTACAAACTAAATATTATGTATTTGTTTCGTGCTGTTATAAATTGCAGCATAATAATTGTAATCTTATCCGGTCTTAATATTACTTATACGATAAATTCATCGGAATTGGCTTACAAATTATTCATAGGATATAATTTTTGACAGTTACTTTTTTACATGTACTCGCTTGTCTTTAGTGCGTATTTAAATAAATACAGCGCCTTTGTGCCACCTGCCTGTCCTGCATTGTCAACAACAGGTGATGATTGATAAAGAAGTCAAACTTGTTACAAACTAATTATATAGCAGGACCTGTTTAAAAAAACTTTCATGAACTTACTTTGACTGTGCCATTGGTCTAGTGGGCGTAAGTGCAACTGCGGAACACGAAGTCCTGGGTTCGATCCCGGTTCGGGTAAAATGTTATTGGGTTTTTCCATTTTTAATTTCCCAATAGCAACTCGGAGATTAGTGTCTGGTTAATGGCAATAGGCTCGCCCGCAATTACATGAGACTTACATTTAACTGGTGAAATGTGAGTGTACTTTAAGTACGCCGCTGTCTATACCATCGCGGTATATATCGTGCGCATATGTATTGAATTAAGTATGTATGTATAATAGCAAGAAATATACTTCCGTGTACCTAGTTGCAGACTGTATCGGACGGTGTTCGACTTTTAATGAACTGACTTACTGTACGCAACTTTGTCTGTGTCTTGTATGTTGTCATATCTACTAGGGGAAGCTTAGTAGGTAGGTACCTTGTATATAAGGTCACCAATACCGTAAAGCTAGACTTATTTATTCTCTGTTACCCGCAACACTGAAGCGAGCGAACCCGTAAGGCACATCATCAAAAACGCACTCCACATTGTACGTTTATTTTCATTGTTATAAAAGCGAAGTCAAGGTAAGTTTAATGAACTAACGAATACTCGTTACTTCGTCAATCCTATCTTTCTATTTAATGTTCTACTCGCTCACCAACCCGACTAAATAAAGCCAACCCTTTATATCTATTCAACAGAACCATTTAATAAACCGTAAACATTTGAAAATGTTGTTGTTTTTTGGAGAAGATTTACTTAATATGCAAAGCCAGTATTTGTGCAATTCATGTCTGTCATATCATACATAGGTCGATATGTCATAGGCAGAGAGGATTGCGTATGGAAGCAACTAGAATAGGTGCGTAGCGGGTGGAACAGGCGCGCGGGCTGCGCACCTTCCCGCGGGTCAATTACTGCATAAATCAATACGGATGTCGCCCTATGCGGTGGCTCTTTGTTCCAGCCGACTGGAGATACGAGGCCCGTCTCGGCGGCTCCAGCTCTGTCCGGAAAACTCGCTGAGGTATCGCGGGGTCGGATGATTACTTATTAACGTAGGTGGAGGCTGGGTGGCGCGGGCGGGCCGGTCGGAGCTGGTTCCGCGATCGATGCCAGGGCGGCCAATGGCGCGCCGCCGCCCTCGGCGCCCGTACCCTGCGCAGCCCTCGCCGCACCCCCGCATATACCAGAACACACACCCCTTCATAACGTACCCCGCCACACCGCCCCCATAAATCATCGAATCCGCCATAAAACACCCCAATGTTCGTAAAAATGTAACTCTAATTGGCGAACACAAGTCTCATATCTCCCAGTCAAACTATATCCGCGAACCTTCAGGTCGAGGTTGTAGTTGGGACGCTCAGAGACGTTAAACATTGATCAAAGAGTAATGCCGACTCCCGTCGCTTGGTCCCCTTGTCGTCGGAGCGAGGCGAGGCTCGTACGAATAATTGAGTTTCCATCCTAGAGCAAAATGAGAAATTGAAGCGGCCAACTTTGTTGGTACTGCGAATTATTACGGATGTCAATTATTAAAACTCGGGATCTGATCTTTAATTAATACATAAGAGGTACGATGGGCGTTTAACAAGTAATTTTAATACGTAGTTTACTCGTGTCGTCTTTAATTGTATTGTATTTCGGATTACTCGAGCGATTAAGTTTCGAGAAGTGAGGAATACTATATTCCAAGATTAATACTATTATCTATTTCTCTATTAAGGTTTTCTTTCGAAAAAGCATTATACTATGTCCTAAAAGCTGTCTAAAATGGACTCTTCTGGTAGATTATTACTTTGGTTCTGAATTAATATTTTAGCTAGTCTTTCCAATTCAATTGCTACAAATTGTCGGACTAGTAAGTGTACCTCTCTCTATAGACAACAATGCCTGCTGTACAATGTTTTGAAAGACCGGAGTGAACTTTTGCCGTAGTATTACTGGACTACAATTTGTATGAGAAACAAATCACACAATTCAACCGTCTACTAGGTCAGATCTGATTTGCTTAGGTTAAGTTGTTAGTGAGCTTGAAAATTGTCGCTACTTACAAGTTTCGCTCAGTTTTGTGAGCGAGTTATTATGATTTCTGCCGCTTTATACTTAGACTTACTATTTGAATTAAGCAGAAGATTTTTCGTCTAATGTCAGCATACATAGTACGTTTTACAGGGACTTAAGGACCGGCAGTTATCAGTTATCTTCTGGAAGATCTTGTAATGTCTTTTCTTCACTAATATTTTTTGTTGTTTGTTGCAGCCTCCGCGGGGGTACTGCGGACCACCGTACGGAGCACCAGGCGGGCCGCAGCAGCCGCCCGGAGCGTACGGTCCGCCTGGCTCGTACCCTCAGAGGTACGCGCCGCCACCCGGACCAGGGGCTCCCAACTCAAGGCCGCCCTTCTCGCCACACCAGGTTTGTGACTAATCCGTTATTTATCAACGTTAATCACAGTGAGTCTATCGCCGTATCAGGCACTATTCATACGTCTATGAATTTCTTCTCAGAGATGCAGGTTACCACACGATGTTTTCCTTTACCGTAAAATTTTAAAATTGTCCTTTTAAGTAAAACTCATTGCTACAGGCCCTGTTGCGAACTTGCGTCGCTAGCATATCAGTCGACTGCTCAAAACACAGAAGCGGTTTAGGCTGTGCGTTGATTTCAGTCGGTCAGAACTTTCAATTGTAAATATAAGATAGATTGACAGTTACTATTAATATCAAGATCGCTGTCAGACTCGAAGCCTTTTCAATAAGTATTTATGTATATCGGCAGATCAGGCTACGCCACCTCGTAGGGCCTAGTTTCCAAAGTTGCAGTTAATGTGGTTCACGTTTACTGCATCTTTAACAATGTTCTTACAAATTACCTCTAATATCGTTTCTGAATGAACATTGTAAATATTCCAGAGCTCAACAGCAAACTTGCTTCCCCCTTACAAAGCAAGGATACGAAGTACCATCTCTCCAATAAATTACCAATTCAAGTTGAATCCTATATCTAACGTAACTAAATAAATCGTGCCCTGTTCTATAAGCGACTAAAAGAAATCCTCTCGATAATTTGAAGGATTCGCAAATAACTATGGCTAAAGATGTACATATTTAATGTTATTTTTCTGGTTCTATTTATTAGTATTAATGCCTTCTTTATTTATTTATCCGAGTTTAATTGTGTCCATCAAACACAAAATTTATAATTTAATATTAATAGAGCTATAATATTTAGATAAGGCCGATTTGTACGCGTTGGAAAATAGCGTGGGCTGTACGTTTACAAGTCGCAGATTAATTCTGATTGATGATCAAGATACGGTCTGGGGTCACCGACCCGATGACGCGCGCTATCTGTGTATCTATTGAGCATCAGCTCTCGTGAGGATTATAACATGTGATTGGATGTAATGAGTATTATGTCCATTTAATTATTATTCGAAGTGAGTAGGTCGTTGTCACTCATGAGATAATACATAATATCTTTATTTAGACCAGATTTACATGCTTGCATAATTTTAAAATATACTAGTCGTGTAGACTTGTGAAATTTCATAGATAGCTTTATAACGCAGATTTTTTTATACAAAATGTATCCTTTGTTACTCTACTATCTGCCAGTGAAAGCCGCGTTTCAATCTGTTTAGTCGTTTCAGAGAATAGTCGGGTGAAACAAATAGCTAGATAGAGAATTTTTTAAATACTTTCTTTCATATTAATCCAGTGAAAAGCTATTAATTTGGAATTCTAAACAGTTTTTACAATGTTGAATAACAAGCATTCTCACCTCACACATGATGGTAAGCCGTGACCATAGTCTAGCAACACAAGTATTGTGAACTCGCGTTGCCGCCTTTTTGTGATGTAGAATTGCTCTGCTAGTATCATAAGAGATTCACTGCTGCTCCACTCGCCTGCAGTTGGAGTGCTGGCAACATGACAGCAAGAACACATACATGCATGACATGGTAACTTTTCCGGGGAAAAACTAAATCCGGTATTCCTTTGTTCGATTGACTTTTTTTAGTCATTATAGAATCTAAATTTAGATATGTGACCCAAAATTTCGGTTTTTCTTTGTCAATACATATACAATTACTATATATTTGCTAGGGTAAGTGAAGCGTTATTGATTTATATCAAGCTTATTATTTTAGGCATGCAAGTCTTTGAAGCTATGAATGTTTAGATACAGAAGATGAAAGCTTAAGAAATATGTTTGTGAATTCGGCTTGTCATTTCAACTCAATAAAAACAGATCATAAAAGAAGTTCATGATAGGTTCTAACTAAGGCATTCGAAGTTATATTAACTATGTGTAAGCTATTCCTTCGACGTCGTCTTCTTGGAAACGAACTTAATGCTACGTCGTTGTTATACGATTCATATTCAAGTCCGAAACTAGAGACCCGCTTCGAATGTTTCTTAGAATCGTTGAGCCGGCGGCGGCGCGTCGGTGCCTCATCCACTCACGTGAACATAAACGTTCTATCATACTTAAGTTGCCATCGGACGAACACGGCTCTAGAGGCTATAGGCATAAGTTCTAACTTAGCGTGGAGGCATAAGATACGCTCGAATGACGTAAGCCGCTCCGCGAGCTCGCTGACGTAAGCTCGTTGTGCAACGAAGCCCGAGGTACGCTTGAAGCGGGGCTCTTATAACGAACTCGTGTAGAAATCGGTGTTAAGAAATAATTTCCACGATGAACAAGGCCGTTTTGAAACTAGGGACCGTCGTGAATTCGCCTAAATGAGCTTAAATTTATGCTACTTTTTACTTGCTTAAAATCATGAAACAATAAGCCATTAACTTGTCAATCAATCATCCATAGACTGTATTTGTTAATGAAAATCATCAGCAAAATTTGTTTCTTACTGTATTATCTACCGTTAAGCTTGTTCTATTACCGGAAGAATATCACCTAAGATCGTTATCTGCTTTCATCGGGTCCTTGCTCTGATTGTTAAACCGGTTATGGCAGTATGGATTTGGGGCTCCTGAGAACGATTGATATATTAGGACTTAATTGTTTGCACTGGCGCCGTTCGTTTTTTGTGCATCTCAATAGACACAACTTAGTAATCATTATTTCGAATATTTTCGTCCAAAATTCTGTGAAGCATCAAGGTGCTTTTTGATTGATAGCTGTCCCTCGCAACTTTTGTCCCCTATAATACAGGCCGTTCCTTGTTTAAAAGCTGAAATAAACCTACCTTTTTTGGTAAATTCGTGATCAATTCTCGTTTCGTAAAAATAACATATTGTTTTATTCTTACCATTGAGTCATAGATGCTATCCACTCATGGCTTGGTGTCGGCCTTATACTCGTACAAATCTTTGAGTCATAACCGGACTCGGATCTGATCAACTTTACGCACGAAAAATTATGAAGTAAGCGATCTAATCTGTTGCTGTATCTCAAAGGTGTATCGATCGCAATTTATTTAACCAGAAAAGAAGTGTATGTGTGAAGGACGTAGGCGGTGCTGGCGACTCTGAGTAGCTCTGAGACTTCAATATAAATAGGTATGTGTAGTGTTCGTATTGCGGGCTCGGGAGATACGGCCCGCATCCGGGTGCAATGAATGCGACGACGGTTTCAAGGGCGCGCCTCAGGTGATGACGTACGCGCACCCCACCACCCCCGACACTGCTCTCGCGGGTGTTCCGGCACCCACCTAATAATGCACGTCTACGCCCTGTCTACTTCGTCCGCACTCGTTGCAACCTTGAGTACTCTCGGGGTCACCCCCGTTCGCACCCACAGGTGACGACATAAAAAAGTACTCCAGCACAGAACACAAACATCGTGCTTAATCACAAGGCGTCTCACGAAGTTACTCTCAAATGATCAACTTGACCTTACTAAACAAAAGTTAGGAGTACCCGATGCCGAACAAACTAAACTATAACTACACAATAGGTATATTTACCTCGATAGGTATATTGATTGACGCGTGGCGGCCGTGGTCCGTCACTCGCGTGTAGGTCGTCAGAGTCACTACAATTAGACTGCGTAGTTAATATCACGTTGATAGCTCTCTAATTATCATAATAATAGTGGAACACCTCCACGAGTGGGGTGGCAGGCCCCGTCAGCTGAGCGAAAACGAAAGTAAACAGAACTCGGTCAAAGGGTTTGTACTCACCTACCTACCCGCAATATTTATGTGGGTACGGGGGGTTGTACCCCACACCCGATCCAGGCACCCTCCTTTGATGGATTGGTAGGCGACTGGCGCGGATGTTCGAATGAAACTCAGCGCCAGGCATTAGCCTCGATTTCCTTGTTATGCTCTACCCGACAAACTTCTACAGCAAAATTATTATTCAGTGAAAGTCTCAGAATTCTTTGTACTTTGTTTTGGGCGCAGACAATCTGCCACCCGACCCACCACCCCTCACTGTCTTAAAAAGTTATTCGGAATTGTAAAAATCAGGTTCCGGGTCGAAAAGTTTTGTTTTATAAACACGGCAGAAGTCGTCGACTCTCACAAACTGTATATACTTACATTATGTGGCTCATAATTATTGTGTTATACGACTTATTGAACATTCAAATATGTATGAAAACAAATAGCCGCAAGAAAAAAGGTGCTATAAAGCTGGAGAAGCTCTACCAACTGTACTGCAGGCCGATTTCTTTGATGATATCGATAAAAATACGCTTAATTACTTTGTTGTCTAACTCTGAATTGGCAAACAATTACAACTATGTTTATCGTAGATTCTATACAAATAAAATACGAAAGTTTAATTACTACTCGATAGATAATAAATTAATGTGATTATGGTTTCGTTATCAGAAACAATACTTTGACGTAGGGAGTCTATGAACCTCGTAACGTGTCGATTATTCAATTATCGCAAGTTGAAGGGGGAAAACATAAAAAGTGAACGACTGCCCTTGACCTAGATTAATTGTGTTAACATCAGGCCAGTGATAGCTGCAACCTTGAATCGTGACGTGGAATCTAGCTGCCTAGTGAAAGCTTTGTACTGTTGTCTATAAGCCTTCGCCCTCGATCTGGAGCGAAAGTGCATCTATTTGGCTTACGTTCCCTTGCTTGCTGTTGTAATATAAAGCATTATAATGTAGTTTATAAGTTTCTTATGTTATTTATAACAACTTCAAGATTTATTAGAAACAAATTTGGGCCAGAATGAGTTTGGTTTGATCAGTTTTTGGAACGTTAGGGACATTGAGGATATATCGTTTCCTAAATTTTCTCGCTTTATAGTTACGTCTCAGCACGTGTGTGCGCAGCACCTCAAACTATGGCCCAATCTTATATCTTATCCTGCGGGCCACCAGCTGCACGCGGGAGGATCGAATGGCTGCCACCAAGAACTGTTACAGTAGCCAACTTCTGGCTACAATTTAAAATATCTGTCATTGATAAGACACGATGAAGAATGTCTGAAGGTTGTCCTGACATAATCTACCAAACACTGTCAAATGCACACAACGCTTTCAGTGGGATATCAGTATAAGTTGTAAAGCTCAGAGTCATAACAATATGGGAAACGGCCAACAATAAGGTGTAGTATAGGAACAGGGTTACGTCAGCGGATGCAGTGGAGTTGTTTGGTATGGTTTATTATACGTACAGGCATATTTACATAGGCGGCGCGGCGGTAGGCGTAGATGCGTTGCGGTGCACTCGTTTGCAAGTAAACGGGTGTGCATAATGGATGCACGGTCAAGGCCGCCGACCTGCTCTTGCACCGCTTTTGCACGTGCCCGATTGTTTTGTGCCTGAATGTACTCCACTTGCGTGTGTAAGCTTTGGTAACGGTTAATTTAGTACAGCCGGTCGTTCATTATAATGCAGTGTTTTGTTCTCTTTCTGTAATACACGAGCACCTGACTGGACTGGTATTTGAGATAGTCAGCGTACCGTACCAAATCACTAAGGATTTCTGATTCATTGTTCCTTAAAACGACATCATGGACATCTTATCTTATTCAGAGCAGATAATAAACTTGGCTGTGGAAAAACTGTTTGAAATTTCTATCATAAAACTTTGGATAAGTAATAAAATAGCTCATGAAAATAACGCGTTTCACAGAACTTTGACCGCAGTGTATAATAAAAACGGTAATTAGGGGGCGTGTTCGCATCTGAGTCACGGCCAAGGACGAGAGAGCTGTGTGGATGTGATTAATTACTTTCTACTGCCAATTGTTGCCCAATATTATGTTTAATTTTAGATTTGTATATTCAAGTTCAACTTATTATTGTTGCGTCACTGGAGGGCTACCACAATTTCGCCAGTGTGGCGAGTCTTTCTCCACCAGACGGTGGAGAAAGACTCGCCAGACTGGCAAATTAACACCTAAATTTTATTTATCAGTATAGATATACTGATAAATAAAATTTAGGTGTTAATTTGTAATTCCAAATTAACAGCTTTTCACTATGCATTAGGCATAGGAAAGTAAATACAGTAATCGCACAAAAAAAAACTTTTCAGTAGTTCCGACTAAGATCTGAAACGGCTGGACCGAATATTAAAAAAAAAAAGGCTTTCCGCGATATAAGCCACCCATGTAATTAAGTCTACGCGGGTGAAAACGCGGAGCTAAGCTAGTTTACAATAATATACTAATGAAGCTGAGGCATTTCTAGGTGTGCTGTTAGTTATTAATCGTGACATCTCACCTCACCAGTATTACTGTTAGTTAATTATTCTCTTATTACATAAGGCAAAGCATATATAACGTTAGCGCAAGCATCACAATTTCGCAATCAAAAAAAAAGTTTTAAAAAATACGCACGTTGTTTATACCATAGGAGTGTTTCCAGTACCTGTAACGTAATTTCGACCATTGTGAAAGAAATACTTTCCAAATTTATTTTATGATATTGTCAATGAATCTAAATTATTTATAACTAATGATATTATACTTCGTTCAAATGTACATGGAATATACAGTAACGTGGTACAATGATACATACATATACTCACGCCTGTATTCCCCGAAGGGGTAAGCAGGGGTGTTGTAATCACAACACCCACTTTTCACCGAAGATGATTAAGCGCCAACGTGACAGGCTGAGTCCTTCGCCGTCTCAGACACTATACATACGTCTTTGAATTACTTCTCAGAAATTGGTACAATGTTGTCTTTTAAAACTCGCACACGTAGAGGGATTTTCCTCATTCCAAATCGTGTAATATCGCGCATATCAGATTTCAAAAGTTCCTAATATATCATATAAGTATTCTGAATAATATCCTATTATTTAAACAAAGCTATTGTTAGATGATTACTTCTTCAGTAAATGTAATCTGAAATAGGGTTGTTGTTATTACTTGACCAACCAATACTTGTTTATATTGTAGCATTTGAACGTTATGATGTTCCTCTCAGGGTTATGAGCGAGTGGGATCCCCTCAGCCGGCGCCCCCGTCGGGCGCGCCGAGTCCGGGCGCCGGCCAGAGCGCTCCCGGGGCGATGTCTCCGACACAGGACGCGCAGCACCCGCCGCATATGCCGCCGCACGGGGCGCAGCCTCCGCCCCAGCATCAGGTATAAACATGCATTAATTTGGTGCTGGTTGTTACACACGTAAGCACACCATGCTTAGCAGTCATGGCATATACAAATTGCCAGTTTATGACCCAAAAGTAGCAAGCGATAGCTCTGCAGCTTTTAAATACATTGATTTATACTGTCTAACGGAGGTTCCATCACCTTGTTTTTTTTAATTATTGGTATAATCTTGTTTAAAGCAAAGCAAGACTTGCACGATCGGATTCCATTATACTGACCGTTGAGTGAGAACTCGATACTCTATATAGTTTGCATAAGTATATCTACAGAAATCATAAGCTCCTTTATCTGTGAAGGATCGCAATGCTCAAAGTATCTTCAGCTGATATTATTTCTTTACCTGAGCATAGACCAGGCTTAGACATCAAAGAGTTTTAGATCGGATCACATTGTTAGATACCGTCCGCTGGATACATGAGCCAGTCCTTTGTACGGATAATAACGGCGTGTTCTATATTACTTGTTCTTCTGGTTATTTTAATTCTCAAGTTACTTTCCATCCAACCAAGTATATTTGGCATTCGTTAATTATCTCCGACTAGTTTATAACAGGTTATGAAAGGAAACTACTAAATAGAGCGAAATTCGAAATGAATAATTTTATAAACTTATATTCGTTTTGAAAACGTTTTTCAATTTTATTTAATTTCACTTCATTTACCACCAATATGCACTAAATAGCCACAATGTATACTAAATCATCTGTAAATTACAACTTTTAAATATTTTAACTGACTTATTCGAAGTGAAACTCCTAATGATAATGGGAATGAAATAAACGAAGGGATTATATTTGACTTAAACATATATTGGGCATTTGATTACCCAAGTCCGCGGAAGGGGCTCAGATAAAAAGTTTAAATAGATTTAAATTCGTTCACATATATGAAATTGTGCCTTGAGGACATTGATATTAGTTTGCTTATATCAATGTGATAGTCAGAATTGGAAGTCCTTTTTTTTACGTGGAGAACCATTATGGATTCACCAACCGCCGCGAGTGCAGCGGAAGGGTTATGTCGGACTCGCACCGACTAAGCTCCACGGTGTTCCTCCTAGTCGCTAAGTGAGGGGATTTACGTGTTATGTCTTCACATTCTTCATCGTGACTTCACCAGCGACTGGCCTGTCAGCCCCCCCTCCTTACGATATCGGACTGAAATATTGAAATTCCTAAAGTTTCTTTGTAGTTAGATTTAATTTACCAACTACCGTTCGTCAATTCAACATCCGTTTACAAAACCGATTACTAATCGTAATGTGGTGAATGGAGTATTAGCTTGATATTTATGAATGAAAAGAATACCTACTCGTGGAACTCTGAGCAGGCAGCCAATTAAGATTTTATATTCAGAGATTATTATAAGGATAAAGTGGAGTTTTTTTTTGTTTGCTCTGTTAATACCTAAGCTTCCGAATACTGATTTGAGATAAAACGAACTGAATCATCGCTTGATGATCGTAATTCATTAACTGTAATCAAATCATTATGTCACATATTATACTAGCTGTGCCCTGCGTTTTCATCAGCGTAGACTTATATAAATGGGTATATCTTCTAAATAAAAGTAGTTTGAATTACACCTCAAATATCAGCTATCTGCCTGGAAAAGATATACAGATGGAATTTTTATATAAATAGTTTTTTATTATTTTATTCATATGTCATACATGCTATCATATGCATTAATGAGACACTGTTAATTTGAAATTACAAACAGTCACTTCAATAACATTATATACATTTTTCTATGCAAGTAAGAGCAGTTAACGAAGATGCTTCAGTTCGCCCTGGACGCCGCTCGACTTGTTTGCATTTCGTTTATCGCACCGAGCGTCTTCGGTGGCAGCGGAAATTTTCGATAATTTTGGCAGACTCGAGGCGCCCGCCTGCCACTTACATACTGCTACGATAGCTATACAAACCAAGATAAAATGCTTGCGAATCAAACCGCTAGATAATCGTATATCGTATGATAATCTTACGGAATGTTAGATATTTTTGAAGTAGTAATAGTGTTAATTTCTGAAAAAGTCGTATTTCCGAATACAAGAACAAAGTGTCAGTCTTCCTTAGGGATCAGCATGTAAATGATATTCATATATGAAGTAAATACGCAATAATAGTGGCTCATAGCTGCGTAGGGCGCGTCAGCAAAAGTGAAGATACAATCTATATAGCGTTAATGAAATTGAACCCACTCTCTATGGAAAGTAAAGTAATCTACGAAATGTCTGTGGATGGAACTTTGGCTATGAACTTTACTGTTATCGTTTCGCATTAAACTGCTGCCGAATGGACGGAACCCTTCGTTATAAGCAATTTTTAAAAATTACCTTCCCGAACCATAACTATTTCAATAAACCGTCTATGGTCCCCCATAATACTCCTCCTAATGGACAACTTTTACTTTCGTTATGTTTGTTTTCCTGTTGCTTTATTCTTTCATATCTTAAATTTTATCTAAAGTAATAATCGTTGAGAATACGACCTTGTTATTGTCATTTACAACAATTTTAATGTTGTGCTCATCTACAGTATGATTAATCATGTTTGTAATTTTTTTATAATATTCAGATCGTGATTCTTTGATAACTTCAATGTTTTTTCTTCTTCTCCTCAGTTTATTAATAGTACCTGGTTGACTGAGCTGTGCTCGGTTTCTTTTTCGCACAAAAAAAGAAAAAAAATCCGGTGAACGTCAGTCTATAACCAGGGTACTCTAGTATCGTTATCGCCGTAAGCTGGAAGCCTCACCTTTCAGCTACCATAACTTGACAGATGTCGGCGAAATTTGCTGTCGTATTGTAATGATATTTGATGACTTTTCCAGTGCCTGAAAACATGGTCAAAACGATGTTTTCCATAAATGAAACCTAGCTAAATCTATTTTTTGCCCGGAAACCGGAAACGGAAGTACATGCAAAATTTCATGAAAATCGTTGGAGCCGTTTCCGAGATTCATATACAAGAATTGCTCGTTTAAAGATATAAGATACTAGCTGTGCCCGGCAAACGTTGTATTGCCATTTTTATTTTGGGGTGGACTTACCCTAACATTTAGGGGGATGAAAAATAGATGTTGGTCGATTCTCATAGATACCGGATAAGCACAAAAAATTTCATCAAAATCGGTCGAGCCGTTTCGGAGGATTATGGCAACGAAAACTGTGACACGAGAATTTTATATATTAGAGATTGTTTCATATATTTTATAGGGACATAAGAAATTTACATCGGTTTTCAAGTCTGAGTCTGAATATAAAATTTGGTCAACTGGTTACAAACTGTTTCAATGCATAATTTTATTTGTGTCTGTAATATCGTGTAAGATCGGTTCGTCTAAGTGCTATCGGAATCGAAACGCGCGTTGTTGGCACGCTCTACGAGTCGCGCGATTTGCATATTTCTATGTCCCTGCTCTCCAGTTGTATGACTAGCACGTGGCTAACGACTGTATTGACTATGTGGAAAAGTTGAACTTACAGCGCCACTCGCATTCCACGACGCGATGATATATTTTTTAAGTTGCAAACTCCTTTTTGTTTTCTTCACAAAATTCATAATGTGGAAAGATTCGTCGTCAATGTAATATAAATTACATTATGAGAGATTGATTGTCAATTGAGAGAAGAGAGAAGATGGCTATAATTTATAAATATCACTTCATACCTACCCAGAAGTGAATGGGGAAAAAATTAAACGTCAGTCACCTCTCACGTAATCGACGGAGCAGAACACTCCAGCCGGGGAGAGGATGTCTCCTTCGTCGATTCCACACACAGCGCTATAACTAAATAGCAAAATATCGCCCCCCACCACTGTGTACGAGTGACTACAATTTATAGTGAAGTAATTCCGACAGAAACCGGCGCCGGTTCTGGAAATCTGAAGCTTTATTCCTTTAGCCTCATTCCTACGCTCTGTAGAATGCTCGGCCTCTTCTAAGAAGAATTCTTGTTTCCCATCCAAGTTACGGACGTAATTAAAATTGTGATCTTACAATTGCAAATGATTAAATTTAATTTCCTCTGATGTTTTAATCATAGTTATCTTAAGAGTAAACTAATTTCTGTAAAATTCATCATCGTTAAATAACTGTATGAACAATGTTGGGTCGTCCAAAAACAAAATTACCACCTAGCGAGCGGCATACTTAGTTAATACTCCACGACGCCAGTAGAGAATTTTGAGAGTCAAGGGCCATCCCAGCTTCGTGATCACTAGAGAGTCGTACGGTCGAAATGAAACGTCGTATCTTATTTTATGATTAGCGGCTCGAAAGCGCTTTGTAATTTTGTTAGTTCCGCCTTTCTGGTGCTGGGGGCGAGCTCGGAGAGTGGAGATCGATGCGAGCATTGCGTGCGAGTGCGACAGGGAGGCAGACAGTCGATGTTTGCTCTGTCCTTTTCACACGAACCGCCTACTAGGCAGCCATGTTGCGCTCGACCTGCGCTCGCCCGACCGCCATTGTAGCATTCGTTACTAGTGATGTTCCATGATACGAACGATGATAATTATTAATGATACTATCTCCCGTTTTAGGCTTTTTAAAGACTTTGTATATACCAACCCAAATCATTTAAGAGACATTTTGAAGCAAAAACTCGACTTAAATCTACTGTTTTAACTAAGTTGAGATTAAGATTTAACACACTAGGTTGTGCGCTAGGACTGCTAAATTCTGTCCTAGATGTTCCTGGTAGAATTCAAGTAGCTTACGTCTGTCTGTCATCCTTCAATATCCACTCCGGTTATTTTGTACACCATCATAAACAACCATTATTAAAGGCAAATTTATAATTTTATAGTTATATTATTAAGATTATAGATAAGAGGAGTATAGGTTATTTCTGATGAAGATATGATATTAATTGGAATTCCTGTACATAGCTTTTAAAAGTTGGTGTATCTAGATATGAATTATTATTTCGAACTTATCGGCACTCGTTAATTGACATAGTGGTTCGATATTTATTGTATCGATGAAAAATTTCGATAGAGGAGGGCAATGCATTGGAGTGGAGTTTTAGCTGCGGCTCCGGAATTAAAATGTCAGACGTGCGGCAACGGCGGCGCGGCGAGCGTGGGGGCTCGCGGGGCCGGGCGGGGCGGCCGCGTTATTAATAACCATAAGCCGGCAGACGCACGAACGTCCAGAGGGGCCAGCCAGCCGCGCGCTAATGACGAATCACTAATTATATTTTACTGGACTTTACTACTAAATACGCAAGAGACGCGCCTTTTATTGAACTCCAACATTTTAATAAACATTTTCACTTATTAAAACATTTATCACCACGTCATCAATGAAGCTTACAGGCATCTGGGAACGCTAAAGGTTCCTGTTTTAAACATACATAAAGTCAATGGACAGAAAGGCAAGATAATATTATAATAGACCGGCCCGGGTAAGGCCTTTTAATATTCCTCCAGTGTAGGCGCGCCGGTTGCGCGAGACAGCTCTACCCATTCTCTAGCCTGACACGACCGGCTCCGCCAGTAAAAACTCACTATATTTTATTGTCAAGGAAATATATTTGTCAAAGGCCGTGCGATTAATTGCTTGACTTTTATTTAATGCGCCCCGGGATTGTTTTCTTCAGTACACTGCTTACTATATGCATAAGTTATAATTACGTGGTATTTTGTATTCCTTCGATAACTTGCACGCACGCCACTCAACGATTATCAGTATTTAATTCCTTTTCTTTAAAACTAAAAAAAACAACTCCATTCATCATCGGTTGAATAAGAAATGCCTTAACTTACAACTTGGAATGATGTGGCTTTAGCAGAAGCAGCTAGCTAAAAGTGGCAACACTGAGTCCATGTTTTTATCTGTACTTATAGAGTAACTTATCGCTAGCAGCGCTCGGCTCCGCTTTCATAATAACAAACTGCAAAATGCTCCGGATTCTCGGAACTTTAGTGTGGCAGTCCCGCTTTAGCTCTCGGCTGGAAACCTCTAAAGCGCTGACTGTGGGGCGGACTGGGGCGTACATTCTCTCCTGCGGCGGAGTCACCGTGGCAGGGCTGTCGGGAATTGCCGAGTTGGATAAATTATGCCGCTCGCCCCCCTTTTGCAATCTCCGCAAAATAATGCAATTCAATTGTGAGCAGAAGAGTAACTGACATTTGTCTTGTCTATTGTATCCCTTGTACATTTTCTGAATGGTTATCAAAATAAATATAAAAATTTCGTGTTTTTGTAGGCAACCCTGCAACTTTTTATATTTTACCGAACACGTTTAAGGGATGAAAATTACCAACCTTGGCTATGATGTAATATGGATACTATTATGTGGTTACCGAAAGTCTATTGGATGAAATAGTATTACCTTCATAAAGTGCGCTAAGTAATGTTACTCAGAAAGGGTTGCTTTACCTTTAAATATAAAAATAATCCGTATATAAACGGTCAATTGTTCTCAATTAATTTAGATGCGGTTTCACTATTAAAATTTTAAAGTTAAGTATTATGAAAGGATAGCCTTACAACAACTTTAAACATCTCGTTTATTACAAAAAAATATATAGGTTAGCGTTACTCCTAAATTTAACATGCAATTTGTTCGAAGGTCTGTTATAAAATATGTCGTTTTCCCTGCATTGTTATTTAATCTCAACGGGCGTTCAGTTGTCCGCCCGAGACTGGCCCACCGCTTGTACAAAACTAACTTCGTGCTAAGCTTTAACTCACAACTTTTTGTCATCGTTCGTAACAAATTGCTATTTAATTCGTATACTTGCATGATTCAAGTCACTTAGACCATGAGCGCGCTGCTATTTATGTTTTGCTTATTTAGATTGAGATCTGATTCAATAATAAGGCCACTAAACATAGCCGTAGCCGCCAGTGAGGTCAGTTTGCGCTAGAATGGCATAGTTGCATTCGCCGACCGGTTTGTTTCAATTAGTTGCCGGTATCGTGATCGGAGCTAGCTATGCTGTAATCTCACACTGCAATCAACGTAATAAGCTACCGTCTTACATAAACATGACACATGGCTATTCGACCGCTTTGTTCCTATCGTTTGTATAACACCGGAGTTTCATGATACAGACAAACTTGTAAAAAGATATTCAAATATCAACAATTGGGCCAAATATATCCGTACTAATAATAAGATATATTTTATTTTATATAGAAAGATGTCTGGACTAACCATGTCGATGTTTGTTGCTTCTCTGAGCTTAACTCCTGACCTCATTGAATTTTGGCTAAGATATTGAATTGGAAATGGCATACTTTTCACCGTTAACATATCGAATAGAAATCTATCGTGATTTAAGGACGAAGTTGAAAGTTACTTTGCATATTTTCATTTTGAATATTTTGTGCCTAAATCGAATACCTACTGTGCACTACATCAATAAATTAAAGATAAAATTATCAATCAGTATTATATTAAATGTGTTATTTTATTTCACAGGGTTACCCACCTCCACCTAGGCCACCTCAACCGTCCACGCCAAACGCGCACGATCCGGATTCTGTAAGTTTATTGAAATTATAAGTACGACGTGAAAAAAAACAACACAGAAAAGGGAGTAGGTTCACTGTAGCAAGTGAACCCATCAAGTAATTGTTACAAACGATAAAAGTATCATTATGTAGGTAGTAAAAATGTAAGCTAAGAGAGGGGTGCTGAGCTTCTGTGATCAATCAGCGTTGACGGCACCTCGATGAGTCAAGGGGCCGGGAATTAAAAAGCTATCAAGCTCGAACCACTCGCACCTTCCGACCGGCCCTGTCCTACGATCATTAATACGGAATTAATGTTTATACAACAATAATAATGAGCTTGCCTGGGAAACTAGTGGTTTTTGTTAATCTTCATGTCTTACGTTAAAAACTTGCGTAGCATCATCATACAGAATGTCCTCAGAACTTGTCCTTAAAAATCAACATTCATAACAATTCCAGCTGGTTTATGGTATTTTTGCCTATGGTCTTGTAAAGAAACTGCGATGCCCGCCGCTGGAGTGTCGCACACTAATGGCTGAATAATGTACCCAGCCAGCGAAGTAAATTACAAAGTACGACGCCAGTTTCCGTAACTAATGAAGCTGGGTTCTCCTCATATCTGTCGTGTTTCTATATTAATTTTATAACACAATATGTATGATAAAATGTATTTTTTGATACTCTGGCATGTATGGATGGAATGAGATCTGATCTGAGTTTCTCTACTACTACTCTATTTTTATGTTGATTTATTGATTGACCGATTAACTTTATTGAAGTTCTTAACCAAAGTACAATTAAGTAAACATTCACGGAAATAGGACTCGACAATTATAATTTATAAAAGTTTTCACGGTACTTAAAGGTTCATTACAATTTTCATTGTGATTAATGAGACCGTTTGCCGAGCAATGTTCATGGTAATTACGGAGCCCGACGTACACACGTGCACTGTATCCAAATCGTATCTGGCATGAATAAATACAATCATAAAAGTTGCGTCTTCATAACACATGTGGACTACGATACGGCTCTACATTTACGGCCTGACGACGGTTGAAAATGTTTGTAGCGACTTCAATGTTCGCACTGGTATCGAGCATTATTATTACTATACGGTGAAGAAAAACATCGTGAAGAAACCTGCTTACTTCTAAGAAGAAATTCAAAGTCATGTCTTAGACAGTTTTGTATAGTGCCTGAGATGGCGATGGAAAGAATTTATCATCTGTTACGTTGGAAAATTTTAAATTTTCGCGAATGTGGGCATTGTGACACCTCGGCCTACACCTTTGGGGACCCTTCTGGGAATGCGTGAGCTTACTCATACTGTATTTGACATCAACATTTTATATAAATGGTAAATTTCCAAGTCTTCTAAATTATATGGATGGAATACCATCGGTTCGGGAACTTAGGCAGGCATCTTGTCCAAGCCTTTATGAGAGGAGCGGAACAAGTGTTTACCGAAAGGGAGCTGAAATGAGAAAGTACATTGGCCTACATAACCTCATTTACATTTTTTTTATGTGAAATTTGATTTATTAATTTTACACGAGTTAATTACAGCACTTTATTTGAGGCTGTAATTTATTTGGTTCCAAAATTTAATCACATGTGACGTCACGTGCCCTGGGAAGAGCACACATCCCGCAGGCGCCCTCTTATCGAGGACGACTGTACAATGCATTACGAGTTTGATAAAAAGTGTTAGTGACAGTCGCCGAAATGAGTGCGCTAGGGTTGAACAAACTTGTTTTATTTTTTATGTATTTTAATTTTTTTTTAATCGTGTCATAAAGTTCTAATGCTAAGCGACTGTTGTCTGTTGAAGAGTACTGTTGACCAGTTGATCAGAAGCATAATTTACGAGTCGTCACAATTCCATCTGATGATTTTATCATACTACTAGGATGAAACACGATTGTATGTTTGACGGGTCAGTATTAAATGAAGTTTTGAACACGGTTAGTTTACATGTACTATGACCTATTCACTTTATGCCTAAATAATTTAAGGTTCTTGTGGGATTAATAAAAAAATACACAATACAAAATGCAAATGGGAAAAAATATTGGTTTTTGTCAAGCTAGTTTGTCATTAAATAATAACTAAGTATTATACGTATATCGCAGACCATCCACTAGGTTAGTCTGAATGAACTATACAATTTTTCCATAATATTTAGGAAGGGCTTTCCTCGTTTCCTTTCGAGTGACGAAGATACAAATGGATGCAATGTTACAACCCTAAAGTTGAGGGTATAGATAGAGTTGGGCTGTTTGATGTTGATTGATACCGTTAGGCGGGCGCGCATTGTCTCGCCGTCCGCCCCGGGGAGCCCAAATGAGTGGAATTATTAAACCGGGGCCCGTTCCGCGATGTGACGCTTTTTGTAATGAATGTACCGACTCTGCCGCTCCACTGAGGGGAGCTCATGTCAATTGTACACACGTACATGCTTTGCCTACAGCTACACCTCGTTGGATGCCACAAAGCCTTTTTTTTAATAGGAATTTAAACTACACAATTCTCTTTTTCAAAGGAAATTTTGTTAAACAATTTTTTTATTCTGTGGTATTTAGTGACTGAATATCTTTCTAATATGTAATGAGTTTCCGTCCGAATTATATTTTTTTACATAACGTATTATCTAATTTTAATTTAATTATATACACGTAAAATCTGTATAATGTGTAATATTGCTGCATTTAGCTGTATAATGAGTAAATTACTGGCCGTTTATAATAAATAAATAAATTAAGACACTCATCACAGGCATACGACAAACAGCGCAATCATCATCTATACAGAAAAAATATTAAGTGTCTTGTAAATTTGTAATTCCAAATTAACAGGTTTTCACTAAATTCATATGAAAATATTTACGGTACTAGCAAACATAGAAATATTCCTGTCTATCTATACCTACCTTACTTGGGTAGACCCGCGAGGCACAGCTCAGTCAGTATAATTCTACACAAGTTATAAGATCCTTGATAAAGAATTTGTCCATCAACTGTCAGCATGAATGAATATTGAAGCTCCGCAAAGGAGCACAAAAGCGTGCAGAAATTATTCACCTCGAGTCTCAGGCATTCAGCGTACGCAAGCGATGTGAAGGGTTCTAATTCGAGTTATTTATTTATGCAGCCTGAATGACGGCCGGCGGATAAATATGTCACGGGTCTCAACGACGAAGTTCTACACTGTTATTCGTTAGAAAGTGACGGTGCAGTCAAAAACGTTCAAGAATCACTTGGAGTTTTAATCTACAAACATTTTTGAGCCATGTTAGGTAATCCTTCTTCGTCATTCTGTCTGTCAGACATTGTATTTTTTAATTCAGAAAAAAGGCAATATGTACACAAGCAGTACTTTAATATTATATTATTATTATTACTATCATACACTAAGCTGTAAAAATGACAGCATCATACATAGCTAGTCCCTCTACAAACATACAAGTTTGTCTCTCTACCTCAAAGGAAATCCTATAGACAACATAATAACTACAGGCCATGTATTTTCTAATTAATATTATGGAGCCAGTAAGAGCAATGGAAATATAAAGACTATAAGTATAACGGATGCTCAATTAAAAATGTTCCAAGTAAAGAACGCTGCGAGCCTCGTGTGTGTGCTATCACGAGCTGGTGTAGTCTTCATAACAATGTTAAAAAAATGTATGGAGCGAAATATTCAAATGTAAAAAGCGAGAGGCAGGGCTGGGTCCGCTGCACGTTCATAATAAACGAGATTGAGTGGGGCGGTGCTGTAGACGCAAATGAATGACGGTAACAGAGCACAGCGTAATCAGCCGACAGGCGACGCGACGTGCGTTCGCAAAAACAAAACAACGCATTTTACTGGGCACATTCGGGTGATAATTTTTTTATTTTATCTATACACATAATTGAAATTTTAGTGTCTGTTTGTAATTCCAAATTGACAGCTTTTCACTAAATGCCGTATGCATTTAGTGAAAAGTACATATAGTACATATAGTAGACACATAGAAAAAAAAACTATTTAAAAAAATCTCTGTTGTACATTTGTACTGGGTAACCTCCGAAATGATTTTAACGACACTTTCACTGGTAGATAGCTATTGTGTTGCAATAAGTAAATTAGGCTATAAAAACAAAAACAACGCGGGTGACACCGCGGGGCACTGCTAGTTTTTAATATTATTGTATATAAGCTTAGCGTTATATCGTATCAGTGTTTGAAAATGTTTGGCAATAAAGTATTCTCGAATAAAAAGTAAGGCTTCTCTACAGATAAAGCATCTAGACGCTGACTTCAAAAGGAAACAACTTTTAGGAAAGTTAGCACTTTGCGCCGCGCGCCGTAACGTTTCTTAAAAGGAAGTAGTTCCAACTTTTCTAATGGAGAGAAGAGAAACCAAACCCCTGTTGTGCCTGCATTTAAGATTATTTTCAAAAAGAAAATAAGTTAAGGTGTCATTACGTTTTATTAGCTATACAATACCCGTGACGGGTCGGTCGCGTGGATAGCAAATGTAAAATGTACATGCATCTACTATTCATTATTATTTTATTTATAATACGCCTAAACGAGTGAAAAAGAATCCTCTAGCGTACAAGTGTTCACGCCTGTAGTAACCAAAGGGAGTAGGCAGAGGTGTTGTAATAACAACACCCACTTTTCACCGAAGATAATTAAGAGCCAACGTGATAGATGGTGAGTCTATCCCTATCTCAGGCACTATACATACGTCTTTAAATTACTTCATAGACATATGCACATGGATGCATATGGTTTCTTCACGATGTTTTCCTTCGCCGTAAAGCACGTGGTGTGAAATCTACATAAGTTTTTAGAAACTCATTGGTACAGGCCCAGCTGGGATTCGAACTATCCTCTAGCATCCCGTTAAAGGCCCGTAAAAATCTATGGAAGTATTTCCAAAATGTGTGAGATAACATTAATAACGAACATTTCCTAAATGGCGTATAACGACGACGTTAAACAAAATTGACGCATTTCGTCGGGAGTCCCAGTTCGGCAGCGATGCGAAAACAAATCTCGTTTGTGGAACAGGAGCTCTCCTTGCAAAATTACGAATAGTCGGAACAGAACGCGCGCACGAGTACGTTTTTAATTGAATAAGCCGAGGGTGCTACATAATCCGGCCGTGCGCCCCGAGCGCCCAAATTCGCGTAGGTTGTGTTTGCTTTTTGTTTCCCGGTCTTTGCTGCTCTTCCGTTTCAACTTTCTCTCGTTGACTCCACTTGTTCAGAATCAGAGCGGCCCGTCGACCCAAAACCAATTACATACACTAAATGTTTATATAACTTACATGAATACTTACAGATGTATACTTATTTGAATAGCATTGTTAATTAAATGCTAGGAGCTATTTCGACGAACGAATAATGCATTTTCCATTAATACAATTTTATCGCATGTATGTACCTACGTATTTAGTCGGTCGGACAGATGGATGGAGTGGCCGCATTCGGCTCGAATGTAATTATTGCGGTCCGATTTCGATAATGTGCCGCGAGGCCGCTTGTGAACAAAATGTGGTCGCAACTCGTTTTGTTGCATTTTAATAATTTATACGACTCACAGAGCAGATAAAGCATTTTCGTGTTATTTCAGTTTTGCGAAAGACCAATTTGGTTCACATTTTATTCTCGTTTCCAAACAACAAAGTGTATGTAACTATTATGCCAAACACGTATAGGCTCACTTATCATTTGTCATTTATTCTATACATTATCACAAAAGTTAAAGTTACCAGAGGTCGAATATCACCTATGCAAATATTCGATGCGAAGTGGTAGTACATTTCTTAGTACGGTCCCCAATAAAAAGATTTACCCCAATTACAGGGCCCGTGGGTCGTACGAGCTGCTGCTTAATCGCGCTGTAAAAACGCTGGATGGTCCGTAACGAGGCCATAAACCGGACCCGACGCTCCATAACCAAACGAACTGCTCCGTCGTAGGTGCACACGCACACTATAAAATTAAATCTATTTTCGTTTATGGGTGGAATACACACAAATTTCTCAGCGAATTGATTTTTGGACATGTTACTAAATTTGTCGCAGAACATGTTGTAGTATCGTGAAGAAGCTAATTCTAACTAACCCTCTGTACCTGTTCAAGGTAGATGTGATTGTCGAAAACAAATAAGTATCATCGTTTAAGGGGGGCCCTAGCGACTGCGCATATTTATCGATCTGCCGAATAAAGTAGCTACGTTGAGTAGTGAGGTGATTCAATACATTATATCCAGGTTTATTTTGCTGCTACCATTCCTATACCCATCTTTAACGATCAGATCAATCGGTACTAGTAAAATAGATTTATTAATACCATATACTTCTAATACCTAGGCCACATAGAGTTGTTTCGGAAATCTAAGCTGATGATGATGGAAGTATTAACAAACTAGTATATTGATAATTTAGGATTTGAGTCCATTATGTGGCTCGTGTATTAAATGTGAAAGGCGGTGTAAGCCAGAGCGGCAATGGACCAGTAAATGCAAAATGTTCGTGTCCCATGTGGCCTAAGTGATACCGACGACGCGACGCGGAGCTCGGCTGCGGTCACTTTGTCAATTTTATGTTCCCCGAAAACGGTCTATATTTACATATTTTACTACTATGCTACGTGAATACATATAAAGTATGACGGGAATTTTATGAATACTTTTATTACTATGAAGATTTTTCTCAGTTTTACTATTAACATTATTAGTTATTCCCCCTTCCTGTTTCTAAATTTACTTACTTTTATAGCAGTACGAATGTAAATCTGCCTTTTTACATTATGTTATAATTTGTGCATCTTATTAGTCATGCACTTACGCGGATGAATAATATCAATCAATAGAAGTGATACTTCTATATTAGACGACATTTCAGACAGTGACTGGTTCTTCGCGTAATATATTTAAAGAATACGTGAGGAATTAGCTCAGCGCTCCCCGACGAGACCCGAAGAACAATCCGTTGCAAATTTCTGTAACAATACGGGATTCCGTTGTCTGACTTCATGCTGTATTTTATTAATGGATTAATTTAATGCTCAAACTATTTTATGTTTTCTTTCGTTGTAGTTCTTAGTTAGGCTTAGTATTCATTTAATTTAGCAATAAGCTTATAAGTTTGAAAGTCGAAACCGTTTATGATGTAAACGGTTTTAAGCCGCATGATAACGTTATATAATGTTAACGGTAGTGTGTAACTGTAATGTGATTCAACCGTGTATAAGATTCAGGAGACCGATTGACGCCTTACAAAACAGGAATCATTCTATCCCTTGCAAAGCAAAGCATATCAGTGTGTCAACGCTCGCAGTCAATAGAATACATAAGCAGTTTGAACGAACATCGCATCGTAGGTAGGCCTTTACCGGGTCGTTATTAAGTTACAATATGTGGATGTGTGTAGTAGATGTTTGTCGTTAAAGCGGCCGTGTCGTTTTATAGCAACGTTGGAGCCCTGAGAATGGGGTCGAACAGCCACCGCCGTTGGGTGGTCGTAACGCGACCTGAGACCACCCTCGTGCTTGTGATTATGAAATTTCATAAACTGAACAACGTTACCATGGATTACGTCTTCATTTCCGCGAATATTATAATGTAATGTTAATAATACAGCGTGGAACATTATGTGAAATGCGATCTGGTAGGTGATCTTGGTTAGTGCAGTTTTAGCAGAAGCTATTGAAAGTAACTTGTCACATTTCTAGGTCAATATTTTGTTTTGACAGAAATTCAAACTATTTCCACTTGTTAAGCTGGCGTCCCCTTTCTACAAGTACTGACTGTGAAACTGGTTTGGTGATCATAAACATCTCAGCTGTTGTATACATCGTATTGTTATTACATGGGGTATTGTGATCGTGACGGCATTGACCCCGCGACCCCCGGTAGCTGTGACGCAACGAGTGTCACCGCAACCATCAATCACTGACTGGTTTGTGACGTTTTGCGACCTGTGCCACACAGACACTGTTACTCTAACCCTACCCGTACAAATTGCTACTCAAATGTTTGCTCATTTGAATACATAAATAGATCTTGTTACGATTGTTACTTGTGGCTTTGTAAAGTGGAAACCTTAACGTATACATGTAATTCTCAGGCATTCTAAGACTGGAATAGCCCGGTAGTAATGCTATTATTATATTGAATTTTGTGGAGTGTGTGCTGAGAGAATGATGTCATCTGATTGCGATGGGCGGGCACGCCTCGGCCTCCGGCGCCGATTCGTGACCAAGAGTCTAAACGACTTGTGCATACCTAGACTCACTCCACTTCGCACCAGTCTCAGTCAGCATCGTACAATGGCTTCACAATCACCACTTATGTTGTGGCACGATCAAGCCCGCGAGACTTGTCAATACTAATCAAATTATTCTCAAACTTTTAATGTTAAGATACTACGAAAATTCCTCTTCCTCGGAAAAATGACAAAATTACAATCCTCTTTCGATCTACGCCAGTTAAGCGCATTATTATTCGGAATTTATTTAAAGATGGCCCCTTCCTGTTGGCAGTGATCCAACGGGGTATCCCCAGCATTTACCAGACGATTTAATAATTATGGACTTTTATGTGGGTTAATGTATGTGTCTGTCTATGTTGACTAGTGTTTGTATTTGTATTCATTCATGTGATTACGCGCCGGTATTTGGAATGTGTAACTGCAGCGCTTACTTCTTTCGAAATGTAGGTGAATGTCATGCTGCACCCATCTGTGTTTTGTGTAAGTTGTTTGTGTATTTATAGAGAAGTTGTCGAGCTACACAGCCACCAAAGCGTTTCTTGTTTGAAAGCGAGAGTTCCAAGTTTGTCGGGAGAACGCTCCTCTGCGTCGTCGGGTCGACCGCGCTTGCAAGATTTGTATATTTACTGTACTTGTATATTGTTTAGAGGTTGATACAAACTTGCCCCAATGAACTAGAATAGGCAATAAGAGTCGATATTAAACAAACTTGTCCATTTAGTCTATGTTTAAATTGTATAATCATGCCATTCACGTGCGTTCATTCATATGTAAAACAATAAGTTAAGTGTGAAATCATTGTGGGAATCAATATTTACTCACACGGTTACTACGTCTTCTTGTAGTAGGTGTGCTTATGTCGTTTTAAACTTACTTAACGGAGTTCTTATGTTCATATTATAATATGTGCTTCAAAGGTAAAATATCTATACTATATTTCTAGTTTCTTGAATCTGTCATGCTCGCAAGTCGTGTCGCGCTAGAAGTCGCAAGTCGTCTCAAATCAACGGATCTTGATATTAAGGCCGGATTAGGTAGGTATCCTCTCGTCGAAGCCTGGAGGTATTCATGTGCGGGGGATGCCTTCAGATAATAAATAGGCGAGTGCAACGATTGCGACTGCCGGGCCGTGGATAAGGGGGACCCGGGGAGGGCCGACCATTTTAATGTCCCGGCGCCAGACTTTATATTAAACATTCGACCTTGGCAGTGGCCTACATCGACACCGGGACACGCACACACGCCCACTCCTCTCGTCACGAAAAGAAAAGTTCATTCAATGTTTTGCCACTTCTGACTGAACGCTATAAATAATAAGCGTGACGTGTTTACTCATCTAGCACGCTATTTAAACCCCTTGTTATCTTTGTTGTGATCCGTTGACACCGTCGAAGGTCTTTGTCACGTTGTTACGCAACAGACTTTATGTTGCTGTATCAATTGATCTTATTTGCATGCACTATATTGATACTGACTATGCATACAAATATTGCTATAATGTGCCCTGCATTTCAACCGACACATTTTTGCTTTTCCAAAACGTAACACATGAGGCAGTAAGTTTCAATATTTTCTCTTTTCGCGCTCATAAATCCTCGCCCACGTCAGCAAATAAATTTGTGCAAGAATTTACGATCGTTCAGATGATAAAGAACCTGGTTTCCCGTAGGACTGATGTATACGCAAGTTTGACTCTTGAACTTTCAAATAATCGAGCAACAACACTTTTATGTTATCTATAGATAGATATAACTGAAATGAATGTAGGTAACGTACGTACATAGTTCCCAATTTGATATTCAAATTAATAGGTCGAAAACTTTTCAATAAAAATCTTGTATCCCTTTGGATAACTAGCATCAAATCGCGGAACCGAGTAAATTTTGTTTTTATGCGGATAAAGAATCCTCCTCAGCATGAAAATGAAGATGATTTATTCCGTTTTTATTAGGTCCTGGTACTGCACTTATGAACATTAAAAAACTGCCATCTCGATAATTGAATAAATTATGATTCTCAGGATTCCAATTAATAAATATGAAAATGTAAAAAAAATAAAACTACCTAATCCGCATCCGTATCAAAAATGGCACCTGGCCGTATAAAGTAACAGTTTGCAAGATTATGTAATGAATTAACCGTTATTGTTATTGCGTTGAACAAGTGAGTAATGTGGGTCAGTGACGAGAACAGAGGCAGGGTCGAGATGCCATTGACGTGTCTTTTCTGTTACGTAACCACGTGTATTGTTTCGCCAAACAAGGACGCAAAGGATGCGCCATTACGTATACTCACAAACCATAAAAATAAATAATGTCTCACGCACGAGCAATGCAAAATAAACTGCTTTACCTCGGCCACGACAATTCGCATGTTGTTTTTTCCGTAAATCGGCTTTTATTTTGCGATCTTTCCTTTCTGTTACGAAAGTGTTTACTTACAAAGTTAGCTGTTCAATATAATTGCTTATAAAGGCATTTTAAGCTTTGTTATAATAACATTACTTTTCTTTATTTCACTCGCTAACATTTATATGTTAAATCGCGGCCATTATTTCTCTATACATAAGTATTCAATACTTTAACATAAAGCCCGTATTCTTAACATTGAACTTAAATATTGTTTGTAATTAACCTGCTGAACTAAAGCGCGACCCCATTCTGAGATAGGCGCCTAAAAATAGATTTTCTGTGAATAATAATGCCTACATTTCGATTTAGAACAGTTATGTTCTGGAGAAAGTTTCTCTTTTCGATTAAATTCAACTTCCTTATCAATTTGTTTCACAATCAATTTATTTTTGAAATCTCTTATTATTGCCGTTGAACTATTTCACAATATAATATTCAAATTTTCGTATCGTCGTATCGTCTGATGACGATGATAGGAAAATTTTAATTACAGTTAATAAAGCTTTGGTTTTAGGTTTTCTGTTTCAATTTTATGTATGTATCGTTACGTTGTCAGAATAGAACAGTGGGGGCGGTTGTATTGCTGCAGGTGTTCGGCGTCAGCTCGAAACTGGTCGGGCATCCGGTCCCAGTCGTGCGCCTCCACCGACAGATGGTGCCACTTGCGTATATATTTAGTACTCATTCCTTTCCTTATATTGCGCTCATTGCTTTTGCCTGTCCATATCATAGGTTAAAACGTTGTATACGATCTCTAAAGAAGATACTTATTCTAATGGACCTTGCTTGAAATTTCAAGTAAATTTTACTTGAACCTGATATAACAATTATCAAGTTAAATGAAACTGTAGCTTTAAAATTTGAATTCGATAAATATCTGAACTCTTTAATGATCCTATATAGGACAATTAAAGAGTTCTGAATGTCTTTTATATTGAATAGTGTAAAGCATATGTACTAACATACTTCAAATATTACATGTAGGTACCTTAATCATGTAGAGTATAATTTTCCTTTTCAGCCGGATCTCTACATCAGAAAACTGATGAGCCGTATCTTTTACATAAAATTCCTACGTTTGATAACAATACACAACAAAGGTGTAACCGTATGATTATCGCTATCCATATTTTTAGATTTCAAAAACAATCATATCATCCTGTATATTTAATCTAATAATATAAAGATAATAATAACAATCAGTTGTGTCTTATGACAATATCGGAAGCAAGACAAATTGTCTAATTATGGCGAGGTCCAGGCCGCTTACGTAACTAATGGCGGCATAATCGAGCCCAAGGAATCCGATCGTAAACACGCTCGCTAACCCACTAAAACATATTTCTTTTATTTTGCGGAGCCTTCGAAACTCTGCTTGGGCTCGGCCGCCGCTTCACAAAACAGGTTCCGCCATCGAAATTAACGATAAATCCACTACCGTCTCAGCCTTTGCGTATTTTCCCCAGTCTCTCGAAAATGGCAGGCAAGTCATTTTATACGAAGTGTTGAACATTATGTTATACCTGATTAGTAATTCGAAAGAAAATATAAATTAGTTCAGATATATATTTAGCTTCTTCTTGTTGTTTCTCTCGAGCAAAAGTCTGTAGAGCATTTAAAAAGTGTTATATAATTTTATTCAGATAAATCTTTTAAATGCTACGAATAAAAATGTAAAATTCAAGTCTTTATCTAGGCTACTGAGTGCTGTGCCTGCCTCAAAAGCGCACCCCCCGTCCCTAGTTAGGTTAGTGCATTCTTTACATACATAATGTCAATTACATAAATTGAAAATTCATGTTGATCCATAGCCAGACCATTAGGCGTCGTATGTTCGTGGTTCTAATGGCGCCGCCATAACCAGTGTAGGCGCCACTGACTCTAATAGGCATAAAGTCTGTTTTGGGCTATTAAGGTAAATGGCAAACAGAAACCTTATAGGTTTGTTATGTCCGCTCTAATCTTAGTTCACCGCTAGCTCTGTTTCAATGTTGAAAGCTGTCTTATGTAGTTCTAATTAGGTTTTTCTTAGATGAATATGTCTCCTCCTCTTTGTCATTACAATTTCATTCATTACCAAGATGTCGAATCTGGCTAGGTACTCCGTATTGTATTTTTCTCATTAATGTATGCCAATTCACTTCATATTAAAAGTTTATACTTTTAGCAAAGTAATTTCAAAGGGTGTACATAATTTACATTATACACAGAGAGGAGATAATGCTACGGTGGATAGAATGAATGGTCACACTGCGCATATGCATTGACCCGCATTCCCAATAGGCCATCAGTGTTTGCTTGCACTGCGACAGTAATGAGATGTACTATCATAATATTGGTTTGCTCACTCGGATCAATATTGCCAATTAGGGTTTAAGTTGAAATGTTGGCTTCATGCATTAGAATCGTATTACCTGTTACTGTTTCTTCAGCTAAACCGCTGCATGAATAAATTGATGCTTAAATGAAATCCACTTCAGTTATATCTCTGGGACATCTGTTATCAATAATTTATTTTGTTTTTCTCTCTTGACATCATTTCCTGTTTTTGATACAATTTACCTGTAAAAAGTGATGCCAGTTTCTCTGGCTTCTCCTATCTAATATATTATGCGCTTTGTAGCCTTTGATACAATGTATAAAGCGACGAGAAACTAACTGGTCGAGTTGGATAGTTTGGTCGAGTGCGTGCAGCTCGGGCTTTGCGCTGAGCGACCCCCCGCTCGCTCGCTCGCTGGCGTGCCCTCGCTCAGTGTAGTTACTAGCTAGCTATACTTATGGGTCGGGCCGAGCGGCGGCGTGCCGTCGCAATATCAGCCCGGTGAAATCGCTCGCCCGCCCGCTTCGCCGCACCGCACGCCTCGCCTGCGCCAGTCGCCGTGCGCCAACTGAAACGCGCGCACTGCTAGCGCAATCGAACGTACAATATTCCACACGAATCTCTCGCTCTCCGGTTGCTTCCACCCGGCTCTGCTCCCATTACCGGCACCGGTCGATCATTTCCAACGTTTCGAGCTAGGGCGGGATTGTCACCTTCGGAGCCTCCAACGTTTTATCGTTGTGTGAGTGCGGTGTGCATGTGAGTAGCCCGCCCTAATTTGTGTTTCGGTGTCATCTGGAAAAGGATTCAAGACGTCTATCATCATAAGGCTGCCTGCGAATACAGTAAGTATTGCGTCGACCGCATGACTCAATGTAAAATGGGACGATTCTTATCTACTGCTGGTGTCTTTGCGTGTGTGTGAGAGAGCGAGTGTGCGGATGCGAATCGATTGGTGTGTGCGTGACATCCGACCGCGTTGGTGCCACTGTGTGCGTTGGCTCAATACTCGATTCTATTTTGTGGCGGAGCAGCAGCTAGATGTTTGTTTTTATTATCATATGACCGGCGACTGCTGTAAGTTCGTTTGAATCGAGGCAATCACAACACTTCCACGAAATACAAATTGCAGCTGACTATACTTGAAATTCTAGCGACCGGTGCGCTATTCTAGACTGTATCGTATGCGTCTGAATTACTTGATAGTTTTATTTAACAATTCGGTTATCTATTCTGAGACAAATGTGTTGACTGAATGAAAGCAAAAGGATAACGTCGAAGTTTTACCGTTGATTTGTTGCTTTCGCTAGCCGTCGGCAATCATTACAAACTCATTCTTACCTCCAGCTCAGTAGTCTTTGCAAAAGATCTCATGTGTCACTTATTCTCTATAACTCTAATGATATGTTTCCCTATGTTTTATTTGCATTATTGTTATTACCACTCCCAATAAACCTGCAGTTGACATTTTTTCATCAGCCTATGTTTACTTATCTCTCTTAGAAAAGGAAATTCCTTTAATGAATAAGTTTGCAATAGAATTTTAACATAATTTTTGCATCTATACATTTTCTAAGCCATTTACAACACATGCTAAAACAACTTAGCAATACTATAAATTGAACGCATCGTTCTTCTAAACACTTACATGATCTTGATACGGTTTTTACTGACAGGAGATGAACTCCTATGAGATAATACCTAGCTAGCTAAAAAAACATTTTAAAGTTAAAATTAGTAGAGAAAAGTCAATATAGTAAGTATATCTAATAGTCTTTAAAATCGTAACCCGAAGTGAAGCGAGGGATTGTCCAGTTGGACTGGGTATTCTTTTTCTTATACCTTAGTGGTATGCAACCAAGCATGCAGCCCACCTGATGGTAAGGATGTAGTTACCGCCATATTGGTCCCTTGTAATACCAGAGTTTCTATTGCGCGTTCGTAAGGAACTTCTGTCGGTTTATTTGAGTGTGTAAGATCAACTGCATAGTTTATAAGGATTTATTTGTCTTAGCCGCTATTCTTTGTTATATACTTTGTCATTATTATATAAGTACCTTATTCTGTTCAGGTTCCGCAACCCTAAAAAGGAACAATTGGTGGACCGAACGGATTCTTCTATTATAAATCAGCTGTAATCGGCTGTTAGAAATTGGATAATATCATAACAATTTCTTATATTATCTTGTCATCATCGAACAATATCCTGACCTGTTTGAGCACCCTATTTATGTTGAATTTAATTAAATTTCAAGTACTGACAGGATCAGAACAGCACGATTAATTTCATTATATCCATATTTTATGTGTACGAGATTGTAGACATGTTTGAGACTGCAATAGTGATACCGAATTAAGCATAATAAGTAGACGTCGATGTCTCCTCTAGGTGCAAATTCTAATACCAGGTCTGTTTGTTTTAATTTTAGGGTTCATTATCATGATGCTGAGGCATATATCTCATTTTGCATTGCGGGGATTAATGTGTCTGTTGTAAGGTGATAGTATACGTACATTCATATCTATCACTTGTCTGTATAATATTATATTTTCTCGCCGTATGATGACGATAGTTACCCTTCGTTATCAGCACATGTGTTGTCACAATGTTTATGAATGCGTTTCTGGTTCTAAATGTGATAATGTTAACGGGTTCAATGGAATAATGACATATGTATCAATCATCGCTTGATATGTCGCACGGTAAAAACTATAATCGGAGAGAAGGTCGGCGTATCTCACATTCCTCTTCCGTCAGTGGCTCAAACAAATTATACGATGCGTGGTACGTATAGCTAGGTAGGTGGGCCGTCATTATTTATGTTCTCTAACAGTCTGCTCAGTGGTGTGGGTTAAAATCGGAGCAGTCAGCTGATCGTTTATGTGTGTGTGCGTTCTTCGGGAAACACCTTTCGATGACGTGTGCGAGCTCAGTTTAATTGGACATTCACATTGTTCCCTCGTGTTTTTTTTGTATGCTCATATTGATTGATATGGACGATAAAGCTGATTGCAAATATTATGGAATTATTTTTGATACGTATCGATACAAGTGCATTCATGTTTTGAGGTTACTGTTCTTGTTATTTTGACTTTTGTATTGAGCTGTACTATGTCTTATTTTTAAAGTACGAAGATTCTTATTCAAATGTTCGTAATTCAATTCAAAATACAACAACCGTAAGTCTACTCAGACCACAGTATTAATATATCTAGTTCCCATTGCGAACATTACAAATATAATTATGATATTAATATTACACTGTGTATTTAGTTTAATAAGCCGCGAAAGAAAATTGTGATTGATTGATAGTACTTGCACAGCTATAAATAGTAGATACTGTCGAATATTTTGCCGCTATAATTTATTAAACTTGCTTCCACCCGACCCGTGCTTAATGGTCTCTTAGAATTTAATGTTAATTCGGGATTTACGGATTTTTTTTTCTGGACGCTTAATCAATATTTATTTTAGTCTGGAGGTCGCAAGTATGTTTTTATGAATTGAAGAACGTTTTGTTTCAGTCCTATGACTTTGTCTCGTACTACTTGTCGAATGTTCACGCACGCTTACAGATAAAATTACGACAATATAATTATTAGTAATGAGATCGTGAGGCTTGTGGGTATATTCAATTTATAATTCTTGAACAACCCCATCACGTGAACCTTACAGGAACAATAGTAAAGTTCTCGATTGTAATTCGGCACCCTCTCTCCCTTCGGTACAAATAAATACCCGAGAGTCGAGATCCGACAACAATAATAATAATAATTTGCTTAGGCTCTATCAGCTGTTTCGCCGGCACCGACCCGAGTAACAGGTGGCCTATAAAGACATTCAATAAAGTGTGTACCTCTTGCCTTCGTTGCGGAACCGTCTATCACACCCACACACACATACGTACTGAGCTTTACTCAAGCTATCTAAAAGTTTAACAAACACTTCTTGGTAAATCAAACACAACCAACTCCGTTTTGACAAGTTTATATAGCTTCACAATCGCAGTTAGTAAACAAATCATAGATGATGAATGTTATTCAAATATATTTGATACTTAAATTCATAAATCTTAAACTTTCCGAGTATAATCTCGCACACATTTCTTATAAAATAATAGCCACGGGATACTAAAAGATAAGGTAAATTTATGACCATTTAGTTGAAACAGCTGGAATTTTATATATCTTGTTTCATTGCATAAACGTGCAATGGATATTGTACATACAGTACTCCGATTGACGTAATGAAAACTGAACCGATGTCGTACCGACTTACCGTTGACACAGAGTTTTCGTATTCATTATACCAAAGAAACGGAATTGCTAAACCGTCGTGGCGAAAACATCCGTTTGAGTTGAAGTCATCAATTATCGAAGTGCGATTTCGGTTCACGTGAATAGCTCATTGGGAAAGGATTTCGATTTAAAGGTTTAAACGTTCAAAAATATTTCGATTGTTTGACCTGAATTGGGTCCCAGATCATCAAATCGACATACTAAAGTATAAAGACTGAAGTAACGTTCCCATTTCCACATTGCAACCAATCCCTGCCGTCTAACCCAGATGGAAGGGATTGGTTTAATATTGTCTCTGAGACTTATTGACTAATAGCTTCCGCCCGCGGTTTCGCCCGCGAGTGATAAGGGATCCTTAATTTAACACCATAGAATTTTCTGCCACCACGTTCGGACGTCATTTTTGAACCAATGGGAAACGTGTAAAAGACTGCGAACTTGCGGCCGAAGCTTTGTTTTTCGGAGAAAGCGAATAGGCCCCCAGCCTACTATTTTTTGCATTTAATTATTGAAGCAACTAGTAGAGTTTGTAAATATGTAAGTAGTCTCAGAAGCCCGAAATCTAATCCACTGAAAAGTCTGCTTGCCAGTCGCGTCACTGTTAGCCTAGTCATTAGCCCTGACCCAAACAAAAGAACGGACAACATAATTTTTATGGAAAGGTTACAAAATGGTAATATGTAAGTACTGTAACACCAAGAAACTGCGGAATAAGTGGGGAATGTAAATATTGGAAGGTGATAAAGTGAGTGACATTTTGTACTTAACATTACCCTTTTAGTCTTTAAGTGCAACCTAAGATAGGCGGTTGTTGTGAAATTGGATAACTATGTACATTTATTGGACACTTTAACACCCTTTGTTTTACTTTTAATCATGCGCCAGTCCTTCGCCCATTGTCTACTCAAGGATTTTACAATTCCTCGCATTTCATTCGTCACATTTATATCTAATATATAAAATTCTCGTGTCACAGTTTTCGTTGCCATACTCCTCCGAAACGGCTTGACTGATTTTGATGAAATTTTTTGTGCTTATCCGGTATCTATGAGAATCGGCCAACATCTATTTTTCATCCCCCTAAATGTCGTATTGGCAATACAACGTTTGCCGGGCACAGCTAGTTTCCATATATTTATGTTATCACAGCAGTAAAAGATGTCGTTACCCCAACCTACTCGCGCTACATGAAATGAATTTCTAACGATAATAATCCCCGTGCGCTCATACAGACGGATAAGGGTTTGACGAAATTTGTACATGTCTCTTCAGTGCCTTCAAACAGAAACCTTCTTCCAAATTTCATGTAACATGACGTGTACGCACTTTGATAAGAGGTGTTGCCGAGTTCTTGTCGGATTCTATGACTAACTACTTCGTCAATCATTTGCGGCAAATCAAGTCTGAAAGTCATCAACAAAAAACTCTGGTTGATAGAATTGTGTACAATAACTTGTGTACTGCAAATGGCCTTAGAATTGGATAGTATTGAAGGCGGTCACAAGAATTACGTTGCAGCCATTTGTATGTCTCGCATAGCATTTCGATCTCAATAGCGCGCGTTCGCCGATGACGAGCCGGTTATGTAATGTAAATGTTTACGTACCTACTACACGTGCCCCGCCACCACGTGCCCCGACCGAGAACACTAGCCTTGTGAATTATTTATTTACGACAACATTTTCGCACGCCGGTCGATGAACTCTTGAATGATCTTGGAACACATTTACACCGATTAATCTCGCCATGTCTTGTATGACATTGATATTTCAATGGAGATGCAGATATCTAAATAAATTGTATTTGATATTAATTGCTTCAACAGTTATGATACCGTCTACATTATTTAAATCATCTTTTTTCTCTTGCTCTATAAGAAACTACAAAGTCTATTCTTGCTCCTGTAGTTTTCAAGTTTTCAACAAGAATTATTACTTACCCATTTCAAGCATAACTTGCCCAAGAATATTGTGAGTCTCCCATATCCCAAACGCAATGAATTTAAAATATCAAATCTGCAGCTAAGCTCATAATTTTGTATCGTTAATTTTGATAACTTTTCAATTGAGTCTAATTGATTGCACTCATTCTCAAATAGTCATACAGTCGAAGGTAGTAGTAGTAGTAGGTCGTAGTTCCTTTAAGCTATGTCTTGAAAGTTGTTACACCTTTAATTAATAATGTCTTTTAAAGGAAAATGGTATGATGTTTGTGTAAATAAACAAAGCATAAATGAAACAAACTTTTTTGTTACTTGATCATGGGCTTTTCTGTACAATTATACATATATTCAACTAAACTATCTATACAAAAACCTCTTAAAAAAACTTCATTGTTAAGCTTTGTTTTACAAATTACCTCCAGTGTTTTTCTTTATTTATAGATTACAATTTAACCACCAATTGCGTAAAGACATTGCTCGAGGATTGAAAGTGAAACACCAGGCAGGTGATTTGCGGTTTTATATTTAGATGAACTATGTAACTCACTGGCTATTTATAAACGTTAGTACCGATGCGAGGTACTCTTGCTACTGACCTAGCCTACAAATTATTAATATGAACATCACTGGCCATCATGTGCGGTAATACATACCAACTAATACCTGTCTAATGAATGTAATCCAAACACGCGCTCTCTTTAATTGTAGGCTCAATTGATGGTTTACGCTTTGTTTATATTTCATTTTGATTGAGTAGTGATTACGTTATTAAATTTTAAGTTCAAGGTTTATTTGAATATATTTTCGTACAATTGTACTGTCAGTAGAAAAAATTGTTTGGATTTGGAGATAACCTCGCAAGCTAAGTCATATTCTAAAAATAATTTCCCTAATGAAGAGTCTTTTTCGACGCGTTTCTTATCCACAGCAGCAGAGCCCCAAGTTATAAGGTTTTAATGTGTGTAAACATTGTTTATATTGTTTGCGTATTTTCCTCATTTTGTATGACAGCGTAAAATCGCCCCTAGCGGCGAGTGTAGGATTTTTATTTTTGAATAGCTGTGCCACGCGGTTTCACCCGCCTAGACTTCATTTTATGGGTGGCCCGCGGAACGCTAATATTTTTTTTAAAATTAATAGTAACCTAAGTTACTTCTAGTAACATTAGATATACGCCATTGAAAATCCCGTTAAAATCGGCCAGTCGTTTCGGAGATTAGACTGAACAAACAGACGACAGTACGTGAAAAATTTTCAAATTAGTTTTTCTATGTCAGTATCGTGTAATACTTTCATATGCATTCAGTCAATAGGTGTAATTTTAGAATTATAAACAGACACTTACATTTTATTTATCTATGTTTATATTAATATTTTACCGAGAGTTTCTACAACAACTACTTCATTATTTTAAACTCATTAGTAATTATATGACTGAAAAATACATAAATACGCCTTTAATCCCCGAAAGGGTAGGTAGAGCACCCACAACCAATTAATAGGGGGGGAGTCTATTGCCACTAACCGGGCACTAATCTAAAACCCGGATTGGGAAATTACGTATGAAGAAACCCAATAACACTGCCGGACCTGATTTCGTGTTCCACAGTAGCACTTGCTAGCTAGACCAACTAGATCGACGTAGTCTGAAATAACTAAAAAATAGAGTCTGTAATACTGCCCACTTACTTATGTGTAAATATTTGTCTATGGTTGATAGTGAAGAGGGGCTATAAAGGGAAAACTAGTAATGTTGAAGCACCTGCAGTTAGCGCAGTAAATCAATAAAACAGCACATTGTGTGTGACGGCCCACGGTGCACGTGAGCCTTTCTCTCGGCTCAATGGCGGTTTCATGATCGGCGTCGCCTCGTTCCCACTGCAATTGGTACACTAGCGAGGCCTTGTTTACTGACTGCGTTGTCTGCGTCGCTGGCACCGTCCACACTATGCCCACACTAGACGTGAGCCGACAACCGTTTTGTGTTTATTTGTACCCGGATTTGGGCCAAGTGCACTCGGTCAATTTAAACCAATCTCGTTCATTCGTATCGACCTGCTATTCGCATACAATTTTGTGCTCTAATTTCTAGGCAGTTCAAATGTCACTTTTATTGAGTTCATTTAGGTGAGTATTTCAGTTGGCCCCCTTATTAAATATTGCCTGAGATTCGAGCAAATCAAAAGTTTTATTTCTTGCGCAGGAGTGTGCGCTATCATATTCTTAAGGCAAGACATGCAGATGTTTGATCATCCTAACTGTCATGTTGCGCCATCTTGTACCAGAATAACCAGAGGCATTATAATAAGATACATATTTTTCGCCTATGCCTATGAAAAGACCAATAAACAAGAGGAAGACCGCAAGGCAAAACTTAAAAATAAATCGTTACGAACAAACCTCTCAATTTATAAGCGTGCAACCACGCAAACCGTTGACAGGTGAAGAAAATTGCTATTGGTGAGTAGTACGAATAGTGCATTTAAAAAAAAAATATTTTAAAGTGCTAACATTATTATTTCTTGAATTTTACTATTACGTGCCCGCGCTTTCACCCGTGTAGACAAAATTAAATGGGTAAATATATTACGATAAACAATATTTTTTTTAATAAAAAATATAATTTACTCCTCTTACCATCACATATCTGTGAAAGTGTGCCGTTAAAACCGGTCAAGCCGTTTCAGAGACTAGCTGGAACAAACAGACAGAAAAAAAAGATTAAAATATTTTTTTCACGTAAGTACCGTATATTTTCATAGGCACTTAGTGAAAACCTATGCATTTGGAATTACAAACAGACACTCCAATTATATTCATCTGTATAGATGTTCTTTCATACCGCACAAGTGAAGTAGCGGAATGTAGCAAATTTATCATAAATCAATGATAAGTTACCCCATCAGTTTCTAAAATATTTCTGGCAGAATACCTATGGTTGGGTAATATATGTTTAAGTTTAAAACGTTTCAACATTTCTTTGATATCGTTGTTATTTGACAGCTTTAGAAAATGTTGTTAATGGCGGGTAGGTTATCCTCAGTGTAATTTTCTCAGAACTTTATATTGTTCAAATCGCGCTAGAAGAATGTGTTATTCTAGTAATAGTACGTAATAAGTAATCAGGAATAACATATAATTTATGATATTCATTGATATTCTGACCTAATAAAGCTTTTACTTATCCGTGCATAGTCAATTTATCTAATTCAATGGTACCATCACCATTGAACATAATACCTGATACGAAATGGATATCAGGTAGGTTTAAGAGTAATTAGGTACCATTTAGAATTAGGTGCGGTGAATTTTTCTTATGTATATATATCTCGTAGTCGTTTCTGAGACATTTTTCACCAAAAGCAGATATAAGTAGATTCAAAAGTCAAGTGTTTTATGTAGAGCAATATGATGAATACTTTCATATTAATTAACGAGTTCGGTTAAAGTAACATTGTAAAATACGAACAAATCAACACCTGTACAGTAATTTGAGTGTAAGTGACTTGCGTGTGCATTTATTGCACATATATACTATACAATACAATATCTAGATAGTGGCGCCCAGCACGTCCCGACAGCTTCCAACAATAATAATTAATTGACTCGTCCGTTCGTTATCGTGCTTTTATATTGACGTTCCCGAGCGAGCAAGCGAGTGAGGCGCATTCGAAATGAAATTTCCATAAAAACTTTTGTGCTCTGGCGGACGTTGCGAGCGCACGTTAAAATCGTCGGCTGGCAATAAAACAGCGGCCGGTGCGGCGAGGCGCGACGAAGCGGCCGTGAGTGCGAGCGGGACGACCTAATAGATAATGGACTTGGTACGAAATGAAGAACGCGCTGGTGTGCCGAGCGAGCGAGCTGGAGCACGGCAAAAACATCGCCGCAGTTATCGCGCTGAGCTCGGCCCTCGCCCCTCGCGCCTCCGCCCCGTACCGGACTCGTCTGTTTGACGCCGGAGCCTCTCGCAGGCGAGCTAACCTCGACAGCGGGGGGTCGTGAGTTGCTTCGCCGAGTCGCAGGGCTTATTCCAACGCTGTGAATACTGCCGTTCTCTTTATAACATGACTGGATTTCAACTTTGAAAAAGCTTTACCGTCCGGTTCGTTTGACATTTTGCTCTCGTCTACTCTTGAAGCCGTCAAATCGACCACCACATTTTGTTGCGTGTTGTGCATCGCCTTGATTTACGAAGTACGAAACCGACTTCTTTGAAACGGTACGTATGCTTACTTGAACAGTAGATAGGTACCATTTATGGTTAACAAATACCAAATATCAGCTGGATCATACTTACTTATTAACAGAGCTTTCGATAACAAGAGGGCTTATTGTTATTCATAATAGGAATGTTATTATAATGAATGGACAATTGCGTTGCATAATTTATAAAAGCACTCACTTGTAAACATAAAATTATTTTAGAGGAACATTTTTATGCAAATTTCTGTTTGGTTATGAACACAACGTCTGTTAAGTCGTTTTTAGTCGTTGTTTTATTGCGATTACCGTGAATGGCCGTGCTCCATTGACTTTTCTATTGTTGGCTTTAACTGCCTAGCCAGGTTGCAGTGTCAAGGCGTCTCACCTAAGCACAATAATGTATTATTATTCTTTAGAATTATGCAAATGCGGCTCGGGTTGACCTTTAACATTGTATTAGTTGTTAGGCCCTTTATATTTAACTATCTCGAGTAATTGCTCTTTTCTTTTAAGTGTATGATATTGATTGATGGTAATCTTTGAGTGTTATAATCTGTGTCCTGCGTTTAGATTAGATACAAAGTCATCTCCGTTCCCCAATGGATCCTGTTACGCCCAAAGAAAAATATTTTTTTCTTTGCGTAGGTACCATAATACACCTATAGATCCATTTAAGCTCTCATGTTAATAAGACTAGCAGCTTAGGCTTTTGTCAATGTATGCCTCCATTGGCATACCTTTGAATATTAGTTAAGTACATATATATATATATATATCGCCCTGGGTCTTTGTCAACGAACCTAGGGTCTGAGGACAAAGTAACATTATCCTCACGATTCCTTAAAATAAACGATATAAATGTATGGGAGTGATATATGTCATTTTCATAAATTTTATATTGTTTCTATTAGAGCAAGCGCGAGAGAATGTTACTTCGGCTAGGCATAGACAAAAATACATCACCTTTTCCGTTTATGTTTCTTCTAAGTTGCCCTTTGCGATATATTTTCCTTTTTTATAATCTACACACGTAAAGAGTCATTTATTCCCTCTACGTACAAGTCTTAAGATCTTGCTTTACAATTTGATACTACAAATCATCCAACGTAGCTCAATCATGTAAAGTTTTTAGAATGCACGATGAAGTGCTTGATATGTTTTTGATGACTGATATATGGTTTTCGTGAAGAACCAACGGTATGCCTTTAGTTCTTCTCGAAAATATCTATTATACGATAACGAGTGCTGCTTATCTAACCCAATTATCAAGCATTTATTTTATGAAAATATATCAAAATGCATCGAAGATTTAGCACAACATTCTGTCAGAGTATAATTGATCCCGAGAAAAGAAAATAGTTTGAGGATGATCAACACAGAAACCATCAACAGATATTCTGTATCTATTCTAATTACCTAAGTGTGACCCATGTAATGTAATATTTATTGAAAGAGCCGGTGCTTTTGTTTCAGGATCTGACCGGCCAGAACAGCAATGACTCGGGCGGCAGCGGCGGTGCGGGGCGCGCTACCACGCCCCACCTGAGGCCGACGCCAAGCCCCACCGGCTCAAGTGGATCACGATCCATGTCACCGGCTGTTGGTAAGAAACAACTCTACCTCGTATCACATAAAGTTACCATGATTTTCGGTTGCCTAGCCTTGATTAGCTGAACATCATATGATTCTGATTGCTTTGAATTGTTGGAAAATGTATTAATATTATTATGGTGAAACTTTTAAACCCAGACTGATTGGTGAAAAAGGTAGATTTGTTGGCAACAATGTTACTTAGGCGGCCTCCTTTACCGCAAAGACAAGGGAAGGAAAAATTCGACGCATGAGGTAGGATCACAAGTAGCTCAATTGGAAGAGCAATGGTTTGCAGACGTACGACCTCTGCAAACCCGCCTCGTGTTCGTATTTTTCTTAACCCCTTTTTAAGAATTAAGAATCTTACTTACTTTATAAAGTCCATAGACTTGTGACTCCTAACGTTTAATAGAGGCCAGTGAGGTCTCACTTTGACACACACGAGCATGAACTCAGTTTAGTGTACCTCTGAATTTCCAATACATCTTAGTTTTTTTCTACGAAAATGTCTCATCGCTAACCTCAGGATGTTAAAAATTACCACTCTTCATACGTTTCGAAAAACTCGCTGGTAGTCCGAGATGTGCACCCGAATATCCACACTTAGCAGACGTCTTCAAAATCACCAGGGCCGTAGGTATTACTGGGTTCGCTCTACCCAGAAATAACAATCATTGTCTTTCTGGGGATGTATGTGTAAGGATAGTTGCAAAACAAACATATCTTTCAAATTATGACTAATTTTGGCACTAATATAAATATGTATCCAGAGATAGAATACGCTTTGATAACCAAATACAATTAAATTGTTGTATGACTAGTGTATGTGAAGTTGTGATATCTGTTGAGCTGGAGTCACAGCTGGCAATGGAAATTCAACCTTATTTCGTTGCAATAAGGACTGGCATGTTCTTAGGGATCTTTCGCTATACCTTTTGTTTGGCCACGAGTGTGTTGATCAGATTCGTTGTGCATACTCCGTCACCGGTAGACACGGGCTTTCCCGACATTGACCCACATAGAACGGGCGCCCAGAGTACGCCGTATTTTGCCCCTTTTGCGGGCGCGAACCACCCCGGCCCGCCCACCTTATGTACGAGCTGGGGTGGTCGCGGTATATAGGGCTTCGTGAAAAACTTACCCCCACCGGCGGTCGGGCCGAGCACGCAAAACAGGACCTTCCACCCCTAAGGCCCGACAAATCACTCCTACGCCGGACCAAAGACGCCTCCGTTGATATCGCTTCTAAAGGACACTATCAAACCAAAAACAATGTCTGGTATGCATTTCAACGTGGTACCTTTCTTGTCCGTCGTTGATGACATAAGATTCAAAATTACAGTTATTAGGACATTCCACAATTAACAGCATCTGTCATTCCACAAATCCATGTGGAGGTTTGTTCAAAAATATGACGATAAGACTCCTCAAGCATACTTGTTGTTTTATACCATTAGGCTTCAATGACCGTAATGTTGATGTAAGGCTTCCCTCGAAGTGACCTTGACGATTCCACCCGTCAGGGATTTCGCATCTTATATACTCACTCACCCGCTGTCACGATTTGTTTGATATATGTGTGCGTGTGTACGTACTTATATGTATGTATACAGGCACTTAGGTCCTATCTCGTTTCGAGTAATATAATTTCATTCATATGTTGATGTTGTATAATCGTAAACTTTGTTAACGGCCAACGCTTTCCTTATGTTTGTTGGTTGAAGGTTACGTTTATAAATATGCGATAACTGTCAACATTACGTTGAATGAAAATTGTACACGGCTGATTTTACATTATACCTAAATAAATGCCAATCATATTTTTTATCTAAACGCGTTTTTTTCCTTGGTTTTGGTGAAATATCTAAAAATTATTCATGGCTTTCCTCATTGATTCTTAAAATGGCTGGTGTGAAAATTAGCCCATCATCTGTACAAAAAATTGCTCTACCTACAGTGTCGCACAATTGTTTTACCCTTATTTTTCTCTATCATAAAACATTTTTATTTTTATAAATATGATCTTAAAGTCTTGACTGCCTCGTTGGTTTAATAGTCGCAATTGCTACTGCGGAACACAAGATCCTGGTTTGGACAGAGCGTTATTGGGTTTTTCCATGTGTAATTTCCCATTAACGGCCTGGAGTCTGGATTAGTGCTCGGTTAGTGGCAATAGGCTCGCCATAGGCTATTACATAGGACTTAAACACAATTGGCGAAATGTGAGTGTACTTAAGAACATCTCTGTCTACCCCTTCGCGTAAGCGTGTATTCCCCATATACGCTTAAGCACAAATATGTATGTATAATCCTATAGAATCCCATTGAGCTTATCATGCCACTTCAGCAATGTTATTGTCTGTCAACAATCCTTATTCTGTATCATGCAAAGCTTTAGTTCGGTTGCAGCTACTTAGGCTAGCAGAAGCTTCAACTTAATAATCATTGTTTGAACATGCAAATTTATTTAGTTCTTATGAGTCTTAAAAGCATTTCGCTGTTTGTCTCGTACCGGCTGTAACGAACGCGACCGCAAAGGCAATCGTGTTTTGTTAACGGCGGCCATTGCCGAACGTGGCTTTCTCAAAACATCGAGCTGTAGACCGGCCGAGCGGCGACTGCTACACCACTCGAATACCGGTTATATGACCGCAATATACCCTCACTCTGTACCTCTTCTGAGTCGAACCTAAAAACCTACCGCGTTGTCCAATGCTGCTCATGTCGATGTTGAACACTCGTTCTCTACACTAAAGCAGCAACGTATCGAAGTTATACCAAGATGAATTGTCACGAGTTGGTCGAGTGGTAGAAGGCTAACATGACTGCATGACGTCAACTGTTCGGCTCGTCGCCGACGGACTCTTGACTCTCGACAAACATAGAGTGAATATGTGGTCTCGCGTTAGAAAATTATAGACCGACTTGACTTCAACTTATCTTTAGATTGTGAGTGGTGCCTTAGCACTTAAATTACAATAAATTTGCCAGATTATAATCCAACCAAACCTAAAGTAATTTTTCATAGTGTGTTCTTAGATGTGCTAGTTTTTTTGATTTATTGATGTGTATAGATTAGGTACATGTGTATAAGTAAATATAGAAACACATTATAGGACAACTCTGCCAAATGTGAATTCGTAATACTTCACTGTTAGAGAACAATATGATATGGGCAACCGAATACAATTTGATTCCGAGTTGTTATCTAGGTATGCGGCATGCTGTTATCAACATACATCCGTGATTATTGATACTAAGAGTGTTCCTTTAACTTTCATTTATTACTATTGCATTTAATATTATGACTTGTTTGATTAATCCGATTTATTTATCGATCGGTAAATAAAAATATATGCACCACACTGTGTTCGATTCCAATCGCGAGTTCCATCGTTATTTTAACACAATGAAGCCGCAATACCGCAACTCGACGCGTTCGAAGGTGAATTGCGTATTGTTTGAAGCCCGCATGCAGCGTGACTTTCGAAAACGACTTTAATTTTCGATCGTTAAGGTTTCTTTTGCTCGATTGCTATGTATGCAACGTCGTGCCATTGTCGACCGTATTTATAACGAGATAAGGTGTATTTCTTCTATCAGACTGATGGTAGTGAGTGCGTACGAGCGCTAAAAGCGTTTCGCAGTCGTTCCTCGTGCGTATCGAGTGGCCGAGCAGTGGAATGCCATCAGCCAAGATAAGACTGACTTTTGGAACTTGAGACTTAAATGCTGCAGATTGTTCCCTTTATAAATCAAACCAAAATATGTGCACCTGTATCAATTCTGTCCCATGCTTATCAATAATCGTTAAGCGTCGTGTATTATTTATTTAATCACTATTAACTTAGGAATAATACGTAAATTTATGAGGATAAGAAATCATCTATTCTTCACACCCTCCTGGTAGATGATTTCAGAAAGTCTACAACGAGTTCCCTCCGAAATATTTGTTTAGATAGAGGGAGAATTTATGTATGCGGTATGTGCTTTTGTCCTCACACAAATTCCTCAATGTGCAGCCACGTGCCGTGCGTCCTTGACAAGGCCGACGACCTCTTTGAAAAAAAAAAAGAAAGATGAAACAAAGCACTTTTTGCTCTCGTCATAACGTTTGCTTTTATCGTTTTCATGTAAACCATCCGTCTCGTGGTTTGTTTTTAGGTTTTTTAGAATTCTACATAGCTCGATGAGAAAGTCATTATTATTTTGTAAGCTTGTGAATTGGCATGCAAAAAAGTTAAATGGAGTTATGACCGCGTTTTTATTGTGAATTGAATCTAAAACTGACTTTAATTATTTTTAATAGTTCTTATTTCAAAACCTATTTTTAGATTTAATATCAAAAATGGGTTGGAAGCCCCCAGCACAATATTTTTTTATTATATTAAGCAGACGTAGATTGCGATGCTAATTAGAATACTTACAGTAGAGTAATCAGTGAAAGAGCGGGTTGGGTAACCAACGCACCCATCTTATACAATGAAGTTTTTACAAAAAGAAAAATATGAATATTGGCACGGGGACTTGTTGCGCACCCGTGGTCCCGTCCGCTGCCCATCGCCTAATTGTATTCAGATTACCCCGGAAAAGTGATAAATCTCTGCGAGTCAAGGTCGCCGGAGGGTTCGACAGCCCATTCACCCCGTTACGTCTGCCCCCTCAGCTAATGGTGCGGACATTCTTTGCGACCTCGACCAGACTTACCCAGTTCGCGTCCTATACCTACTATACACATTCACAAAGCGTACACACCTCCCCCTACCCAGCCCGATAAATAGATGTACCTCACAAAAGTAAAAGCCACCCCATTTACGGTCTCACTCCCCGAGATTGTCGTAAGATTGAAAGGGAAACGAGATTTAATTTGTCAATGAAACACTTCTAAGATTTCATTTGATTTGTTTTGTTTGTAATAGCCATTGTGTCAATTTGTCTCGGCTGGCGATAAAATCGTACGAACTCTTTCGATCTCTGTTTCAATTATGGTAACACTGTTTGTTGGGGGAAATCCAGCTGATTTAAGAATTCTAGTGAGTTTTCGTAACTTCTAATGGGCTTAGGTTTTTGCAAGCTCTCGAGTACCCGATGTTTTCTAAATAAAATTAACTAAAAGACTTGTATGAATTGGTATTATGAAGCTCTAGCTGCGGTTGCGCCTGTGGATGTATCTAGTTAAATGGGTCGTCGAGCAGCGACATCGTGACGCCATCGTTTGTCTCAACTAGGCCGCTCTTGTTAGCGGTATTGTTTCTATTCTGTTTATATACTAGTTGCTCTAGGAGACGATAATATTTGCCTTGCTTCTGTTCTCTGTCAATATCTATCTCTTGATGATTTAACCATTCCGGGCCTGGTAGAATGTTTGTGTTTGTGAACTAAATCCGGCCATATAAATTCACTACACGCTGTCAATTAGCCCAGACTTTAAGTAAACAATCTACTCTTAGTTTGATCATATGTTTCCAATAGAATGTAAATAATCCCTTTTCGGATTGTAGATGTATTGTAAAGTAGGTGAGCTAACAGCGCGCTCAAGTTGCTGATTTGTCGAGCCAACAATCGTATGTGCACTCCAAGCGTAAGTAAACTGAGGTGTCTATTAGCACTATCTACTGAGTTGTGGTTCTTGGTACAAGTAACAACACATTGTTTAAGAATAGACCACGAACTACGTTTTGCTTTCAGTTATCGCCTATAATGACATCGTGAAGGTATATTTGAGACAGACTTCTTGTACCGTCGTGACTCGACTTCTCTTCAACTTAATGTCAGTCATGCATGATGTTCTATCGAGCGACTTACTCATACCTTGCATTCGGTTGTTTGATTCTTACTTTTCTCGATTCCCTTTGTATCTTTTGGAAGTGATTTTGTATGTTTCCTAGTCTTAAATATTATGCAGTCGACGCGCTGTAAACGCCCATTTATTAGTTATTGGGTAGTATGAAGGCTGCAGTTTGTGGCGTGGAGCTGGTTTGTGTGGGCGCTGCGGCTGTATTTGCGGAATGCGCCGCGCCGGCTGCCTAGCTGGATTGTACGCCCGTTGCACACATGCTTGGACTGTGAAACCCTGGTGAGAAACCACGTTGGTTTCATGTCTTATAATTTTAGTTCGTGTGGTTTAGAAGTTGCCTGCAAATGTGGACTGAAATACTGGTTTGTGGAGTTTTATGTTACTTCAGTACAGTGATTTGATATAAGTCCTTACTTGATGTTGATGAAAATAACTCAAGGATAACTGTTTAAGTCTTAAGCATACGTTGAACAACGTACCGATGTGAAGTCGTGCCTGAGCATGCGACGTGTTGGCTTAACCTTGTAAAAAGGCAATGGATGCAATATTTGGTATATATTGGGCTTGATACCAGAAGCCATCTAAGGTCTTTAGCATAATATGAATTTAAGATAGTGAACAACCACGTGGTTTCGCGTCATTGTGGGTCGGGAAAGTAAAGACCTCGACTGGGCTGCGTAACGCACGCAACGCAGTGACGGGCGCTGCCCTTGACAAAGCTGGTTCAGATCAACGCGCCAAGTGCCAACTAGTGTTGCCCAATGAAAACCTTTACATTGTAAATCGCTTGCGTTGCCAACTTTTTAATACCATGAATTACCTGTAAGGACTTTCTTAGTAGGTATAGGATTTACGTTTAGAATTCAATCATCTTGCAATTTCTTCCTGTAAGTTAGTGTATAGGTAAACCTTTAATGGGTTCAAGCTGAAGGTGATTTATCATTTAATACTTGAATGTAATCCACTATTTCTGTAAGATGCCACCTATAAGATTAATTGGGAAGGGATTCAAGGCATATAATTTCTACAATTTCTTGTACAAAGTCTTATAGCGACTAGCTTAGCGATCTTTGAATGTATCGAAATAGGCATTCAATTGAGATCGTTACTTTGTATCAGTAACTGGGATACTGGGGCATAAGCTGTTTTGCCTACCTTATCTTAATGTACTGGTTATTTGATAATAGTCTTTGCTATTGATACAAAACCATAGAGGCATGTCAAGTGCCCGTTATCGCATACTACATCAGACAACATTCGGCGTGCGCTATTTTTACGAGACATCAGTGGGATGTGGGCCGGGCTGGGACGACCCCATTACCGTGGCGCTTGACTCATTAAAGGTCGCCGTAAACAAATAGATATATAGGTGGGCGCGTATGGCACAACGTTCTTATCTATGATTCACCGGCGCCTCGCCGTCTGTCGGCCGTCTGATGCCGCCGACACAATATAATAGCCCGATAATGACCAACTGATGAGATTAAACTGACGTCCCAACCACGTGCTCACTCTTTGTTTACTCGGCGTTTTCAGACTGATTTAAAGTCACGTTAATAGAGACCATATTGCAAACGCTAAATCCTTCTGGAAGGATCATTAAACGAGCGAGCGCAAAACGACGTTGAATAATAATGTAACAGTGAGTAGACTCTCACGTAATACTAACATAACCGCCTTCAAATTGACCCACATTAAAGCTGCAATACCACTTTCGACGTCGCAAATCACTGCCGCTTGTATCTCGGCCTCGGTCAATGCGTTGCGTGCATGTCGTATGCACATATACGGATGCAATAAAGTGCAGCGAGAATTCGCAGACTAGCGGTACGGAGCATGCTGCTCACGTGCCGGCGGAAAATGAAAGTGATCCGATGCGTCTCTCCGCCCCCGATTGATGCGCCCGGCTTAGGCAAGCCCTCGTTAACAGTATTATTCAAATTACATGTGAGGACGAGCTCGCCGCGATCGATCACACGCCGCCGATACCGGGAATTGTAGCCGCTTGCACTCTCGAATACTATTTAATTGAAAGCTTAACCTAGCACTAAACTACGCTTTGCATAAATAAACATGTCTCCCCCACCCTCAATACCGGCTGCAGTTAGATAGTTTGTGTTACAAACTAATCTATAGCATGCTATGCAATGTTGTTTTGGATGTCATTCCGTCACAAATAGACTAGAAATAATCGCGTGTCGATTCGATTATATATGCAAGTCCATCATTCTTAACTTTCAATTTCTGAAAACAAAGACAGTTATATTCGAAAGCCAAGTTTATGTCTCCAAGTTTAAACACACACATTTCCCTCGGGTTGGGTTCAGTAAATATAAAAAAATAAATAAATATGTTCACGCCATCCCAGAACGGTCCCCAAAGGAGTAAGCAGAGGTGTTGTGACAACAACACCCACATTTCACCGAATATAATTGCCAACGTGACAGAGGGTGAATCTATCGCCGTCTCAGGCAGTATACATACGCCATTGAATTTCTTCTCAGACATATGCAGGTTTCTTCACGATGTATTCCTTCACAGTTAAGCACGTGGTTTGAAATCACTGCACATAAGTTTTTAGTAAAACTCATTGGTACAGGCCCCGCCGGTATTCGATCTTGCATCGCTTGCGTAGCAGGCGACTGCACAAACCCCGAGGCCACCACATCTTAATAAATATGTATGTGTATTTTAAAGTACAGAAATGATTTGTACCATGTAATGTTGCAGGCACGCAGAACGTAGCGATGCCGCCGCGAACGTCGGCGCTGTCCGAAGGCAGCGGGGGTCCGGGGCGGGGCGCGGGCGGCGCGGCGGGCGGGCCTGCGCCCTCGCCCGGCCCGCCGCCCGGCGCCATGGGGGCGCAGCCCTACGGCCACCACGCCGCGTACAAGTCGCCGCACTATCCGCCGCCTCAGCCCTACGGCTACGGCCCGCCCAGGAACCACCATCCCTACCAGTACGGCTACCGGCCGCCGCCGCCACCACCGCATCCACCTCAACACTACCCGCCACTAAAGGTTCATATTTGTACCAACTTATAAATCGCCTTTTCAATCATCCAATGCAATATTATTTTTGGTTTAAAGTGGTAGAAATTTGCGTTAAAAGCATTCTGCGTTATGAAGGTTAAAATCGGTTCGAAGAACCATCTATTTTTTGACTTGTAAGATTATCGGTATTTTGTTCTTCTAAACTTTAAGGATCACGGTTTTACTAATGTGGAGAAAAAAATCCATGTATTTATCGATCGTAAAGAAAAGTCAAAAAGGCAAACAGTTTTGTAGTCTGTCAGTATGTGCGCATAGTGTATGTATGTGTGGTGTTGATGTTACAGCAGCCGCGGCACATGGGCGGCGTGGGCGAGGGCGCCATGCCGCCGCCCACGGCGCCGGGCGAGGCGCACGACAACGGGCCCGCGCCGCCCGCCACCGCGCTCGTCACCACCGGGCCCGACGGCGCGCCGCTCGACGACGGCAGCCAGCAGAGCACGCTCAGCAACGCCTCCGCCGGTACGCACACCACTTAGCCTCCGAACGACCTCTTTTCGAGAGTCAGGGCACAACGGGATCTCCCGTTCGATTTGGAGCTGACCGACCGGGGACGGTATCTCCACCTCACAGATGATCGCCGCCAAAAAATACTGCATTTAAGTAGTGATTTTCCTGCAGTGAGTACGGTCGCTAGTGCTCCATGAAGAGGAGGAGTAGGAATGGAGACGCTGTGCTTACAATAGTCTTTATGTTGGCACAGAGCCTTCATTCCATATAGCCATGAGGCGGGGACTGTACGCTTGTTAGTCGCCTATATAAAAAAAGTCAAAACCTTCAAAAAGTATCCGACCCGTCTGACAATATTATTTAAAAGTACCCCTCACAAGTGGCCAAATTCCACAAGAGTCCTGTGATCTGGGAGAACCCGTTAGTCCTCGTACACTTAGCCAGAGCATGTCCCTCGGCAGCGATGTCATACCTTGCGTTTGCTTAACACATGCAAGTAAACAGATGTGACGATGATTGCGAAGGAAGCATTAGTAACGTGTTGGGTGTTGTTGTTGTAGCGTCAGAAGAGGGTTCCGGCGGCGGCAAGGGTTCCCGTAAGGAGTTCGGCGCGGGCAGCGCGGCGCCTTCGCCCTCTCCGGGCGGCGCCTCGCACTCCTCCCTGCACGACGACTACGACGCCTCGCCCTCCTCGTGGCCGCGCCCGCCCTCTAGTCCCGTGAGTATACACGCACACAAACGCCTTCACACGCACGCACCTACATAACATACACACTTTTTTTTCTAAAATAAAAGTTAAGCTTAGTTACAACATCAGCTATCTGCTAGTGAGACTCCCGTCAAAATTGGTCTAGCCATTTCAGAGAATGGTCCAGTTAATTTAGAGATTATCCGGAACAAACAGACTGACATTACCATATACACTTTGTGGGTCACACTGAAAATCAGCTCCGCTAGATTGAACTGGACTCCAGTTAGGTCTGCGGGTATAGTTGAGTTGTGGCCCTTTGATGACAATGTGCGGCAACACCCGATGTACTGGTGCGAACCACTTTGCACCATAAATACACTTCTTATTTCTTTTGTGTATTCTTTTTTGTATATATTTTTTGTATGAGTTTTATTTGTTTTGTTGCTGCTTATTGAAATCAATAAACGTTTTATTATTATTATTATATATTATTATTATTATTATTACTTTCATTTGTATTTAGTGAAAACCTGTTAATTTTGAATTACAAACAGACATTTCAATTTTATTTGTATGTTCTATCCATCTATCAATCTCATCCAGCTAGAACGAATATATAACTGACTGAAATATAAGATATGTATTGCATAGCTCAATACCTACATTGGAAAAGTCTAGTCTAGCTGGACAATATCAAACTGAATTAATATAAAACTATGAAACAGAATTTAAAATTGCAGTTAATAACACTACAACCACTGTAAGTAGTACTTACCTACCTGAAGAGTATCTCAATTGACTTGAACACAAAAGCGATCAAACTAATCTGTGATTAGATGTGACGTCAAACAAAACTTTGCGCACAAAAAATAATTTATATATGGATACAAAAACACGTACTTGCCTATTCTAAGCGTGGAGTTTTTGCTTCAGAAACTATACTGACGTCAATGGAATATCACAGTCCCACACAGAACGAAATTGATTTACATTGATGAATTACCTCAGTCGCTTATACACGTAGATTGAACACAGATCAGTCTTTTTATAATCTGAAACAACAAACGCTTACTTTAAACATAGTATCTTTTTACATTCCAAACTTAGACTCAAAAAAATATCAGTTTCTGGTCATTTCTACAGTCCTTCAGTGTTAGTTAAAACTGATCAATGTTCAAGCAACGTTTATAAGTAAGAAAGGTTAACATAGTAGTTAGTTGCCTCATACATTCTACATCTCACATTCACGTACGTGTACATACTATCACCACATTCAGTGTCATACATTACGTAGCCGTAGTGTGCGAGTGAAAGGGAGGCATTGCATTTTGTCATGTATTTCAGGTCTTTAACAGTCACATACCGCCGGAGTCCTACAGATCAAAGGTTTATATCAAGTCAAAGATCATAAGCATGAGTAGTGCTCGATACGATTAATATTTTCACATTTTATTACGTTTTACTGCATGGTAGTCTCTTCCCTCTGCGTTATATCAGATGCATTTTGTTACGCGCACGATTCTGCATCGGAGACTAGGTGCAGAAACAGCTTCGAGCTTCAAAATGATACAAAAAGCTTCCTGCTCTTATCTACCTAGTACCTACTTCTTTTTGGTGTTGGTCTTCGCTTGAAGCTATCTAGAATATGGAAGCAATGTCTATACTAGATAATCATGTTATTCTCTTCTTTTCTTCATGTATCCAAAAGCTTTAATGGATCAATTTCCTTCTAGTAGGTCTATTAGACCGATTTCCTTTCAATTTGTGTAGGCACAAAAGCTACATTGACGTAGAAGTTGCTATTTTCACACACCTCAGTGTTATGTGTAGAGTGAATCGACTAATGTTTACAATTTTTGTAGTAATGCGGTAGGCTACAAGTGCATGACATGCCTACTCTAATATAGTTGAGAGCGATGCGATGGAAGCATATCGTGGATCGGCGGCTGCTACCTGTATCTGTAGTGTAATGGAATATGCATCTGGAATGTTAGACTTAAAGCTCCTTATTTGCTTGTTACCTGGCTCGTTTGAATAAGTAATATAAATTGATTGTAATGCACGAATAAGGAGTTTTACGAGTAACGGGGCTGACGAACGCACGCTGTAGTTCTATCAGAGGTCTAAACGAGTGGTCAATTTTGATTCTAGGCTGAAAACCAAAGGAAACGTCGCGTAGGAGAGTCTTCGTCAGGCCCGGTAATACTCATACATTAAATACCGCTTGATTGGACGATGTCACACTTCAGTGTAACAACAGTGTATTGTTGTGCATCACATTATATGCGACTTAGTACTTGGATCAATCACCTAAATTAAAATAAAACGGATACTCTACCTAATACTTAATATCTTTAAAACGTACACAAATATTAATATATTGTTACATGGCAATTGACGTTTTGGTCTCCATTTTGTTTTCAATTTATGTGGTTCTCTTACTATTAACTAACCTGTATACCTCTCGCCCTCTCCACCACGACTCGAATTATGCACAATTATCAATCACCAACCGCAGTATATTTTATATTCATTAAGTGAATACATTTATATTTATTAATATATATTGCACTCCTCGTTGTATTTTTTTAAAGTATAAATTGACTTCTTTCATTGGTCATTGTATTACAAATACTCAATGGTAAAATGGTCTTTCGGCTCGATGATCTCAAGACATTTTGCGACCGTACGGATGTTGAATGAGTTTCTAATCGATACTAGTGCTATAATCGTTGGTACAGTTACCATCGAACATACGTAAAAAACGATTAAAACGAGTTTTCAAAAGTATTCAACAGCGTTAAAAGCAATAATCCTCTCAGTTTTATTTTTGGAAATTAAAAGCCTTAAAAGATCTCTTTCAACAGCCAATCGCGTAATGTGCTATTTCGTTTCGAAATAAATGCAATTGGCTCTAAATTTTTATATCTATTGAAACTATTAATTATATAGTTTATTGCGATCATCTCGCCTATTACCATTTGATTCCGCTTATTACAAAACATGGTTTAAACCAGGACTAGACCAAACCCTGACTAAAACCTAGTCCACTCTTTTGAAATCTGTATCACAAAAAAGAATGGAACTACTTTTGAACTATGGATTATCTTAGGCTATGTTTTGGAATAAGGGAGTCAATGTAGAAGTGCATAGATCGAGTGTTGTGCGAGCCGGGGTAGGGTGAGCGAGGCGGGGTATCAGTACGGATGTATGATGTGTGTGCCTGGGCCAGAAGTCGGACTCGCTGGGCAAGCTGTACGAGATGGACGACGCGCCCGAGCGGCGCGGCTGGGTGGAGCGGCTGCTGGCCTTCATGGAGGAGCGGCGCACGCCCATCGCCGCCTGCCCCACCATCTCCAAGCAGCCGCTCGACCTCTACCGCCTCTACCTGCTTGTCAGGGACCGCGGCGGGTTCGTTGAGGTAACTAAACATTATTTTTTAATACCTTAGGTCTACTTGTCAAACTTTGGGGGATGCGGAGATTGGTACCTTGTGACCTTGAAATTGATTATCGAAATATGAGAAATAATAGCGGTAACATCTTGAGAAGGATAAGCGCGCTTTAAAGGCATTTTGAAAAACTGTACAAGATCGTCATATCAGCAACAATTTGCCCTAAATCTGCGATACACGGGATCTGGGATGATCAAGCATTGTCCCATAAGAAAGTACTTGTTTTATGTATATCAGATTGAGTTCTTTGTGTAACCTGGTTAGATATAGAGTGTATAATATACATCACTTAAAACATTCGATAACATATTTACAGCGCTATACAAAATATTAATTTATTGACTAGTACCCCATCAATTTTATACGGTACTCGAAAGTCGAACTCGAGAGGATATATCATTAAAGTCGAGCGGCGTGTAATTCAATTGTATTTCACAGTTTAAACATAATAAGTTGTAAACATTTATATTGACAAGTGTCACTTTTATGTGAAGTGATGGTTGTAATATCTGCTCGTCTGCGCGCATGTATGTAACTAAGTCTATTAGACTCGAGGTTGGATTTATGTCAGCGCATGCACATCGCGTTTTATGTGAACAGTCGCCATAAACTCGCGGGCCTTTAACGATAGTTAATAAATGTTTATCATTGAAGCGTTCAGTTCGCTAAGGCCGCCAACCGTAGTACAGCCTGCGTCGCCGCCAGTAGCGCGCGCGTCGACGGCCGCGCCGCACGTCTCAAGCATGGTTGGTTTCCACGCGCTAACAAGCCGAGTTATCGCCACTAAACCTTCACACTTAATGTCCTCGTGTTCGTCATTATCGTGCAGTTGCACTGTAGGCTCCGTGTGGTTCCAGGTGACGAAGAACAAGACGTGGAAAGACATCGCGGGCCTCCTGGGCATCGGTGCGTCGTCCTCGGCCGCGTACACGCTGCGCAAGCACTACACTAAGAACCTGCTGGCCTACGAGTGCCACTTTGACCGCGGTGGCATCGACCCCCAGCCCATCATCAACCAGGTCGAGGCCTCCACCAAGAAGAAGAGCGGCAAATCAAACACCACCCCCAGTCCCGGTCAGTACTATACTATTGTTGACACGTTTTCTTTTACTATATTTATTGCCCCTTGCCGACCGTGACTTCCATTTTACATATTTAAAATTCAGTGTAGTGAAAATGGTAATCAATTCGCATTTTATAAAAAACATGGTACGACGATTGATTGCTTCGCTACAAGAAGCTTGAAATACGGGATAGAGGAGTATGGCCAGCGCTCTACACGCTAAATACTCCGTGTTGCACACTTTATAGACCACTCAACCGATTACGACGCTCGCCGACTTTACTGCCGATGCAATTATTTATATTTCTTCAGCACGACTGCGTCGTAAGGAAGTCCGTTCATTTCACATCCATAATATTTATGGACCGAGCCCCTCATTACCCATAGGCTCGCCGGCTAACGGCATGTGTGGCTTCTTGTCTCGTATAGCTGCACCTTTGCGCATGCACTCTAACTATAATAACAAAACAATGAATCAATATTTTTGCTTCATTCCACTACTAGAATATATTTAAGTCCTGGAATTTTTACTGCCTCTTTTAAAAGGTTAAAGAAATGATATTTATTCTTGTACGACGTATTTACTATATGTAATAGTATATTGATGAATGGTGTATTCACTTACCATGCTCAGGGCTATGCTTTCGATTCCTACACGTAACCATTCATGTGTATGTTATGTATGTCCTTAAAGATTTTGTTTTTGATGGGTTTCATTCTCTATCTATTCTAATAACTTGTTTTCAGAATGTAGTGACTGTGAGAGGTAGTCAGAGGCAGGAATAATAATGTAAGGCTGATTGATAATCTTTCATTTGTTGTGTGTCAGGTACGTCTAATTCGCAAGAATCGTTCCCTGTAGGCGGCGCGGCGGGCGGCGCGGCGATGGATGGCTACGCGGGCCAGTACGGCGGGTACCCACCGCAACCTAACCATGCGCAAGGTACATACTCATACATCAAATAACACACCTACTACATTCGCAGTTTTCTACACATAGCCTTAATATTAGTCGACAATAATCGCCCCAAGATCGTGAGCTCTCCCGATCAGATTTCAGAGCTATGGGAAATGATGATACCGATTTGCCTAACAATACACATGACGATCAGGAAAGCCACGTGTAGCGTGCTTTCCACTACTTCCCCAATATAACTCTGATATTAGTGTCGTGTGTAGGCGCCTTTAGGGCATGTTAATGTTTAGTACAATGTTCTGTGAGAAAATGCAGTTCATGGTAAAAAAAAGGAAAACAAAATGTATCCATGGAGGTTTGTTGAGGCTGAGCGAAGAAAACACAAAATAACCTCCTTTTCATATCTTGGGGATAGGCGATAGATAAAAGAACTTTCCTGGGACCACATTTTTTCATACTCATAAGAAAGAAACATACATGATCGTGTGTCTAGGAATATGCAAAATGCTTGTTATATTTATTTGTGCACCGAACTAACGAATGTTCCTAATATACAATCACAGCTAACCTGTCATTGGATCATACCGCTTCACACTAACACGTGGGAAATTACAAACGATAATGTTATAACTGGTTCATAAGTGTGTAGTATATGTAAATATGTGTGATACATAGTAATGTAATGTACATAGTAATGTGTGATTGTACATAAAAATAATAGGGTGCACCATTTAAAGGGCCGTTTGCAGTCGCCATTTTGGCAACGGAAATGAGAAAAAAAAAGTTATGTATAAGGGCCAATTAGATAAGGTACAAAACTTAATCCTTCTTATTATAAAACATCGCTCAAGACAATCCTTGGTAGTTTCATCTCTTCTTTTTTGTAGTTTTGGTGAGTTTGGGGAACCATATTTGGTAATAAAAGTTAATCGGTGAATTAAAAAAAAGTTTATCAAACATATTCACGGTTACTTGTCTGCCAAGTGTTTGTACAGTTTGATAACCGTCCCCGGTTCGTACGGAGTGTTGATATGTAATTGGGTAGTGTATAGTGTATAGTGTATAAGGTGTGTAGTAAGGGGTACAATAGAGTATGGTTGTAGGCGGCGGGCCGGGCGGGGACAACCTGGCCGCCTCCAACCCCTTCGACGAGCCGCCGGGGCCGCGGAGACCCCCAGGTACCTAACACACACACGCACCCCTCATCACTACTAACGCCTTCACACGAGAGATCACACACCTTACATTTCTAAACACACTTATTCAATTGAAGTTTATGTTAATCCAAATCAACAACTGTTCATTAAATGCATAATGAAATTGGTTTTTTTGTCAGTCTGTTTGTTCTAATCTCTGAAACTAATCACTTTGTTACCCATCGTTTTATTGTTAATCGTACGCGAGTAAAACCGCGGGGCATACATAGTCTTGCTATGATATTCTGAATAATCCTCAGTAGTAAATTGTAATATCAAGATATACTCGAGGAGTTGAAATGGTTGTGTTGAAATAAACTTCTTGTATAATAAACTTTTATGTCAGACTTCTGTCTGCATCGCTAACGATGCACCGCCTATAATGTGTGTGATCTCTTGCGAATATATGAATGAGCATCTCGTCTTACCTTGTTAATAAATGGTTTCCTTAAAGATTAAGATTTAGGTTGACATTCCATTGAGGAACATATTATTAAAAATTACCAAAACGGTGGATCTTACTAGAATTATGTTCAAGCTGTAGAATGATGTTAAACTGAACTGGTGACTTTACCATATATCGCACCGTTTCGTCCTAATGGAGAATATCAACTCTAATTTGTAATGATGACAAAGTTTTATTATTTGCAGATAATGTATAAAACTATTGTAAAATACATTTCGCATGAATACTAAAATAACTATTTACTGCTTGCATTGGTGTTTATTTTCATGATAAAATGTAATAAAATAATAAACGGAACAAAAATGTTAAAAGTATGTGTCTATATTTCCAGGTTACCAGCAAGGATACGGGTATGAATACGGATCTCCTTACCAGCCCAATAGGCCAGTGTACCCACCTTACGGACCAGACGGCGATAGGTACGTTGGGATATTAATTACAACTGAAAAGCAAAAATGTTTTGATTGAAACTTGATGATTTGATAGTTCCTTTTGATTCTGCAATGATAGAAAGTGTTATGACAATAGCTGGTATAAGAGACAGTCAGATCTCTAACTGTTGTCAAAGTGATATACTCACTGCAGAAACACGATACAAGTAGTCTATGCCTAGACAGTGTGCTACATAACTCATATGTATGTATTTTTGGGTCTTGCACAGAGCAAGCGCGGTGTGCAGTTATCGTCACTAACGAAAATAGTAACAATTGCACAAAATATATGTCGCAAATTGACCAGGTCATTAACGAAATTGGAGGAAAAGAAAAAGATCAATTAACAATAAGCAAAAGGAAATATCAGATCAAGCTCATCACATACAATCGTGAAAAGTTCGATCGTTTATCGCATAATATACAACATTAGATAAATGTTATGAATGATGTAGGGGGTACCGCGGCGGCGCAGTGTCGGCGGGCGGCGGCGCGGGCGAGTACGGCGCGCAGTACGGCTACGGCGGCGCCTACCGCTCCCCCGCGCCCGGCACGCCGCCGCCCGCGCAGCCCTACCCCGACTACTACCGCGCGCCGCCGCCGCAGCACGCGCAGCACCCGCCGCACGCGCCGCACGCGCCTCACGCGCCGCACGCGCCGCACCCGCCGCACGCGCCGCACCCGCCCGGCTCGCCGCAGCAGCCGCCGCACGACGTACGTGGCGCAACTTACACACACACACACACACACGCACGCGCGTTCTACTTGTAATCTAGCGTTGCTTAGACATTGTTGACATTTTTTGTCCCTTTTAGAGCGTTTCTTGATAATAATAAACGAAACATATTCCAACCTATCAATGTCTATGGAACTTTAAATACGCAATTTCGTATGTCTAAATTGCCATTATTGAGATCGATTCTCGAACGAAGGGTATTGCCATAATTGATTCAGTGAGTTTGTTGCTGACAGATTTACACGTCATCTCACTGGGTTCGTTATGGTGTTAATGGCCTTGGATACAAGCCTTATAATACAAGTGAACCATAATGACGCTTTGTAAACGTCGGTTCTTCTCAGAATGCCAGTTTTTAAACTGATGGTAATTTTACCGAAGTTGCCTAGCTGGATACCGTTGCCTTTGTTATTATTCATTTGTGTTACAAAGCTTGTAATCCTTCTAAAGCTACCCGTAACGTGTTTTGTTTTGACTTCAGAAGTTTCTAAGTGATACCGTTTTAATGTTTACTTTAAGGTTTTTTCGGCCTTGTGGGCTACCTTCGGAATGTCTCCTGTAGTACTGCTAGCCTGAGAATAGTGTTGACAGCCGTGCATGACTAGCATGCAAGGAATACCTCATTGTGTATGTTACGTATGCGACTCTGTGCTTATATACCGCACTGTTACCTACGTACCTGGGTGGTGTACTATTATACACATATTATATTTAATTTATTGCCATTAGTTTTGATCTCGCCTTTAGATTTGTTTTTTGACAAAGGTAGATGAAATTGCATTGTATTTCTACAAATAGTTATTCCCTATTTTTCTTATATACGCCAAATATTTCGAAGATAAAATTGCTAAAAAGATGATAAGAATGTTTTTAAGAATATTTAACTGTTCAATAATACCTTTTGTTAATTGAAATTCATAAGGACCCTGCCTAGATGATGTCAATAACATCGGCAGATATTTATCTTGAAACAAGCTATAAAAAATAAGTATGGATGTTAGTCCCCACTGATTTACGACTAGGTTAAAATTAGAACTGGATGATAGGCAAAATCATTGGTAGGAGTTTGTATGGTCGCTCGACAACCCGTACACTAGCCAGTTAAGATCCGTCGTATAGTTGGTCGGTAGTGACGGTTCTGTTTGGTGGTGTGTAGATGTCCGGCGGCGCGGTCAGTAGCCTAATGAGCTCGCAGCTCGCGCGGCAGCTGGTGGCGCCCCTGCCGCCGCCCCCCCGCCCCTACGTACGGACGTTTGTACCACGCACTCCACACCGCTTCCCATATTGGCGATGCCCCTCGATGCCACTCGATACCTACTGGGCACGGCTCCCGCACCGAGGGCCCATACCCACGCACGCACATACCCATGGTGCTCTGAGCCGTTTCCATACTTTCGGAAACAATTAAATTAAATTACCGACAAATTAAGCACAATGGAGCTGAATTTATAGGTTAACAATAGTTTGAAAATTATATGTTTGAAGTCATTGGTCCTTATGTAAAGGAAAGGAAAAATGTCGGTAGCTTTTCGAAATTCCCAAAGTGTGATAAAAGCTTAGAGCAATATCCTGTGTAGACGCGTACTTACGAGTATCTCGGCTCATGTTTTTCGGAAATCGACTGACCTGTACCAAGGTCGTTCGCACGCGTCTATGTGCGTGCGCCGGTTGTCACTCGCATGTAGGAAGCCGTCCCTCTGTACTGTTATTTAGTGGCGATACGGTCCATCTCACCGCACCGCCCACGCCCCGACCCACCGATACTCGTTGCTCATGCTGACACACTATTACTTATAAACCATCTACAAGTCTAAGCTAAAAATGGAGCAAGGAATTCTGTTTATCAAGATAGAAAACAATGATTGCTTTAAGATTGAAGCGTATAAATTTTTATTTAAAAAGTATCGCAACTTTTGTTGATAAGCTGTCGTAGGGCACTTTATACTGAAACTTCACTCAAAACAGAGTCCATCTCCAATTCGGGCGTCTTCCATGTTTAAAGCAAAATTAAGGTTTCACGTAATCTTGAATAGACTTTCGGTATTAAGCAACTTTTGTTCCTTTTTTTTTATATGTATGAATTTATGTCGACAAGCTGAATTTTTTTGCTCCCGAATGTAAATAGCAGGCCCTAGCTGCAAAATGGCTTTTGGAACACTTATTTAAACGTTGCAAATTAGCGGGTCGGTTGCTATATTACATCGCATCTTCACATATTTTGAACCATATGTGTCGGACGAGAAGTAAATATTATAGCCATTTAAGATTTGTAGAAGGTTTATATGTATGGTACCCCATTGATTGTGCTGGTCATCTCAATTGGAGCACCATAGTTATATTGCACTCCAGAGTTTAGACGCCTATTGTATTTGTGAACAAAAAAACTAATTTCAAAGCACATAGGTTTTTATTCCTTTTATTGTTGCCATTCACATAACAATATGAAAATAAAATTTCTATGCACAGTAAGCTAAGTAAAAAAATCTTCACATAGTAAAACGTTATGACGTATTTTTATTATTGGCGAAATTGTATTCGCAGTGGCAACATGACAATACCAAAGCTCGGGCTTGAGTAACGACTATCGACGCGAGGGGCGATATCATCCGTGGTTTTGGCTTCATTTAATTATATTCGGATAATACCACTGGCTTGACCAAATTTTAAGCTATCACTGTTATTATTTCTTCTATTTTTGTTTAACAAAATTTTGGCTTGCGGTGTGATTAATAATTGGCTTTTCAATTTGGCTATCGTCGAGTGTCAGACGATGAGCCCAAAATTTATTAAAATTCCGTCCGTCAACTATATCAAAATTTAACAAATTAATCAGAACATGGAAGTAAAGGTTAAGAGTGTGTGGTGGTGGCTTATATCGATGATCTCGATCACTTACTCATGTGCATGCATTCAGTTCACTATATCATGTAAGCTTAGCTGTAAGTTATGGACTAGCTTTGTATATGGCGACACTTCGCTCCAATGTAACATTTATATATACGTTATTACTTACATTTGAGTGAATTGTTGGAAATAATATCATACATTATCACGTAAGATTGTAAACGCTTCGAGCGTTGATTGGGTGCACGGCAAGTGTAACAATAGAATAATTATGTGCTTTCGAAACGAAGTGTCCATTTTGTTTATGTGTGATTAGTAAATAACATGGATTCGGCGTTTTCATTTTTAAGGGCTCGATTTCTCCAATCCTGGAATTGCATCCTCCCAGAAGAAGCGTATCAGTTGTCGTTCCGTCTCTATAGTTTACGTAATACAAGTCAACTTTTAAAGACAGGTATTAGAAAACGAATAGTTGAAGATGTTGTGAAGATTACCCTCAAAGTCATAGAAGCTATAATGCCCTTAAGATTGTATCTTTTCTGAATTTGAGGGTAAGCGCCCATTCACGAGGTGATATTACAAACGGGATGGATCGAAATCGGTGATAGGTGGTGAGGAATTGAGCCGAGTGATCGGGAGTGTGTGTTAATTGTATATTGTCGGGTCAACAGTACGGCGGCGGCAAGGGTCTCGGTCCAGGCGCGGGCCAGGGGGCCGGGGCGCCCCGGCGGCACCCGGACTTCGCGAAAGGCGAGGGCTACGCGGGGGCGGCGCCGGGGGCGGGCGCGGGCGCGGGGGCGGCGCGGTTCGGGGGCGCGTGGGGCGGCGCCTTCCCCCGCCCGCCCCAGCCGCCCGCGCCCGCGCCCTGGCGCCCGCCCCAACCCGCGCCCAACTGGCAGCACCAACCCTACTCACAGGTACGCGCCATCCTCTCCCGAAGCGTGACATCAAATTAAAAAAATAATAATCCATAAGTGGCAAAAAGCATGCCGCCCTCGTAATGGTAAGTCGGCTGTCACCTGGTTCCTGCTCGGTATAGCCTGAATGTGTTCATATGTGGTATAACCTGACTCGTACGTAGGCAAGATTGCAGTCTAGACTGCTAGCGGATATATGAATTTAGATTGTGGTAATAGCATAATCTTATAATAGGATTTATTGTGCACATTCCAGTCAAGCGGCGGTCCAGCGTGGGGTGGCGCGCCGAGGCCGCCGACGCAAGAACCTTACCCTTCCGCAGCGGCACCCTCACCTGTGAGTACTCGTATTGAGTTATAATAAAGTGTGGGGTATTTTATAGTAAAAGTGTATGGGATAAGCCAGACGGTATGTAAAGGTAGTGTTATCACACGAGTTCTTTGAAATTGAGCGCTTAGTGCGGTGCTGCGCCGCCTCAGCGATATGGACGATAGTGCTATGGCGGTGAGGATGAGCACAATACTGTTTACTTCGAGTATGGGTGCATTGCACTATTGAACTCGTAGGTGACAAAGGATACATAAAAACGGTGTGTAATATGCATTTTATATTTCAGCAAAGTGGTGCGCCGCAAATAAGGCGAGAACTGACATTCCCTGCGGAGTGCGTGGAGGCGACGGTACCTAGTAGCGAGAAGAGACGGCGACTTACCAAGGCCGACGTGGCGCCCGTCGACGCCTGGCGCATCGTCATGGCGCTCAAGTCGGGGCTGCTGGCAGAGACTTGCTGGGCGCTCGACATACTCAACATCCTGCTCTTCGACGACTCGTGCATAGGCTATTTCGGCCTCGCCCACCTCCCCGGCCTGCTGGAGCTGCTGCTCGAGCACTTCCACCGGAGCCTGGCGGACGTATTCGACGCGCCGCCCAGTGAACCCGACCCGTGGTACGCGCCGCCCAGCGAGCCGCCCGCCCCAGTGGCCACGCGCGCCCGCCTGGCGCCACCCGACCCTGCCGCGCGCACGCCGCTGCTGCACGGCGAGAATTATACGCTGCAGTCGCGCCGTCGACACCCCGTCACCTACCGACCCGACGAGGACCTGTTCGCGCCCGACGAGCCCGAGCGAGCCGACCGCGTAGAAGATGTGCTCGAACCGTGGCAGCCCGCCGGAGACGCGGGCGGCGCGCACCTGGTGCCCGGGCTGCGGCCCGAAGCCGTGCATCTGCCCTTCGTGCGCGTGTTGCCCGGCCAGCGGTCCGCGCCCTCGCCGCCCGCCCAGCGGCCCGCGCCCGACCCGCCGGAGCCGCGCCCGCCCGACCTGCCGCCCGCCCACTCCGGTGACGATTTACGCGCCGAGCCCATGGACCTGGAGCCGGAGCGGCGCCCCGCGCTGCAGGTGCGCGACCCCGCCGGCGTGCTCAAGCGGCGCCGGCTCGAAGACTACGAGGACGAGTGCTACACCCGCGACGAGCCTAGCCTCAACCTCGTCAGTGAATCCCGGGAGGCGCTCGCCCGCCGCTGCATCGCGCTCTCGAACATCCTGCGCGGGCTCACGTTCGTGCCGGGCAACGAGGCGGAGTTCTCGCGGTCGGGCGCGTTCCTGGCGCTGGCGGGCAAGCTGCTGCTTTTACACCACGAGCACGCGCCGCGGGCGGCCCGCGCGCGCGCCTACGAGCGGGCCGCGCGCGACTCGCCTGACTCGCCCGCCTGCTGCTCCAGTCTGCGCGGCGGCGCCGAGTGGTGGTGGGACACGCTGGCGCAGCTGCGCGAGGACGCACTCGTCGCGTGCGCCAACATCGCCGGCGGCCTGGAGCTGGCCGCGCAGCCCGAGGCCGTGGCGCGGCCGCTGCTCGACGGGCTGCTGCACTGGAGCGTGTGCCCCGCGGCCGTGGCGGGCGACGCGCCGCCGGCGGCCGCGGCCGGCTCGCCGCTGTCGCCGCGGCGGCTGGCGCTGGAGGCGCTGTGCAAGCTGTGCGTGACGGACGCCAACGTGGACCTGGTGCTGGCGACGCCGCCGCGCGCGCGTATCGGGCAGCTGTGCGCGGGACTGGCGCGCGACCTGTGTCGGCCCGAGCGGCCTGTGGTGCGCGAGTTCGCCGTGAACCTGCTGCACTACCTGGCGGGCGCGGGCGGCGGCGCGGCGCGCTCGGTGGCGGGGCAGGCGCCGGCCGTGGCGCAGCTGGTGGCCTTCATCGAGCGCGCCGAGCACGCGGCGCTGGGCGTGGCCAACCAGCACGGCGTGGCGGTGCTGCGCGACAACCCCGACGCCATGGGCACGTCGCTGGACATGCTGCGGCGCGCCGCGGCCACGCTGCTGCGGCTAGCCGAGCACGCCGAGAACCGGCCGCTGCTGCGCCGCCACGAGCGCCGGCTGCTGTCGCTGGTCATGTCGCAGATCCTGGACCAGAAGGTGGCGCACGAGCTGGCCGACGTGCTGTTCCACTGCAGCCAGCCGCTCTAGTGACCAGACTGATGATAACCGCGCGGGCACGTGTACATATAGGATACGGCGGACCGACCCGCTCCGCGCGACCGCCTGCCTCACTACCGAGTGTTAGCTCTACGATCCGATTTTGTTATTTATGTCCACGATGATTTTATTTACGAGAATGTCAATGTGCTAATAATCGATTTCTATTGTTCGATTGAGAAAAAGATGTATTATAACTCGTAATTTTGATTTTTATAATAAAATGGGACTTGAATCTGTTTATTGGTTTTATGATGGAGATTTTATACCGAGTACCTTTAGCGCCTTTGTCTATAAGAGAACCGTAGTGACGAGTGCGAGGAGCTTATGTGGGCTATAAGTTAATTAAGTTTAATGTGAATTATTACAATAATCTATAATATATTGAAATTGAATCTGAATTTTATTTTTTTTAATTGGCTTTTTATGATTCAACACACCTTCAATACAAAATTATTATCGTTACTAGTAATTGAATTTGCCATAAACTGTCGGTGCTCAAATTAGTATAAGGAAATCATGCACTAGAAGAACGCAGTGTTTCATTCTTTGCGAATGTAAGAAAGAATTGAGATATATATTCGCATACGATTGTGTTCACAACACACCTTTGTACAAAGTAAATTCAGTTGGGCTGTTGGGCAAATCCTTGGCTCAAATTTGTATTCTTTTCGAAAAACGCATTCGAGATACTTATTGACAAATTTAGCCCTGAATTAATAAAGCAAACCGACATAATAGGCAATATTTGTCCTACGATAGAGACGAATCCGTTTATTCTGAAGGTAAGTGCAAAGTACAATAAAGGAAACATATTTTGTCTGCAATATAATTTATAGGCGGTAATACGTTTGATTATTCTAAAGGCGAATTTTTTTTTACGATCTGGCAGTCAACACAACATTTCATAGAATATTCTTATTTTAAAAAGTTATTTTACAATTTGTCATCTTTCATTTTTGTCCGCGTATGTTTGGTAAAAAAAATTAAAATTCTCCTTTTTCATTATTTTTTAAAACTAGTTGGAATAATTCCTGTAACAGTGGAGCAAATAATAGATTTAGTAGTATCCTTAGTCTAATGTCGCGAGATCCTCTCGACTATATGCGATGGAGTGTCAGTCAAGCGATAGCAAAAAAATTTTCAATGTATTCGACGCATCTAAGCGAAAGCGGACTAGGAAAAAGCGTGAGGGTTTGGACGACACCAACTCTGTAGCCACAGACGACTCCGTAAGTAAAGCACTAGTAGAGTAATTACTGTGTTTCTTGCCAGGTTCTTCTCAGTAAAAGCACACAGAACCTGGCGGTAGCATGTATAATCTTGTGTACCTAATTTTGTCGTTCTAACGATTTGAAAGTACTTTGTTAAAAGTGTAATCACATATAGATATTTTAAAATGCAAGTGTACGTACGTATTTTATTCACGTCGCGCCATACAGACTGACAGAAATAGACTCATTAATTTACCACTAGCCATTCAAGGTCAACGCTCAGTACTCATGATGGCACATGTGGGGACCTACAGTAAATAATCGTGAATTACCAATTGGTATGAGTATCATTGGTGCTTACGCGGGATTTTAGACCGAAACGAGGTTTATTATGGATTTGTGGCCGAAAGGCTACCTTAGTAGGTAGGACATTTTCCCCACTATGTGGTAAGCAAATTATAACAATATAAAATAACTAAACCTGCAACTAGCTTTTTGCTCTATCTGAGTATTTCTGCTTGCTTATAAGTGCTATCACATTGACAGTTGCCTTACATTTCGTTAATTATCATTCGAGTCGTTAAATTTTATGTAAGAAACCTGTGCGGTTTTATCTGCGTAGACCTAATTTTATGATTGCCCGAGAAACCTATTTTTTTTAAATAAGAGTAAGCTGAAGTTATTCCTTGTAAAATTTGCTATCTGCCAGTGAAGGTTCCGTTAAAATCGGTTCAGGCGTTTCGGAGATTAGCCGCAACAAACAAATAGACGGACAGAGAAGTTTTTTGTCAGTACCGTACTCATATACTTATTTTCGCATCTAGTGAGAAGCTGTTATTTTGGAATTACAGACAGACACTTTAATTGCATTTATCTGTATAGATGTAATTAAAATTCAATTCAAATTCAAATTCAAAAATCTTCATTTGATTAGACTTTTAAAAAAGTACTCTCAAATAGTCAGAACGACAAGATTACACAGGATTATACATACTACCGCCAGGTTCGGAAGGTTGCTTTTACTGAGAAGCTGTATAGATTAATACTCCATCGTGGCCTATAAAAGTGTGAGAACGGAAAAAACGTTCTACTCAAAAACAACCTTCAATAAAATAGAATGCACTATATACCAACAGGCGTGCCAGAACAACATGTGCCGCGTAGGGTCAGCCAAGTCTAGCTTGCACGACATGGAGGCAGCACAGAACGGGGGCGGAACCTCGGAGATCAACTGTAAAAGGTACAAAATGCTCTCTTACACTAAAATACACCACCACATATAATCGATCGGTCTGTGACTAAAATTTGCGCCCAAAAAGTGATGACTGACTGATGATCAACTATAAAGTTCGTAAGCACGCCACAAATTTCTGTCTTGGGCCTTCGGAGTCAAGGTTTTTCTCATCACTATGTCATGTGCCCATCTCGCTGGTGATCATTAATAGTGGCACATTCTAAAAAACTCTACAGTTGCTCGCTAATAGGAAGATTGTATTACATATAATTCTATATCTAAGAGATACTTACCTACCTACCTACCTAAGTACTACTTATTTATTTGAAATGTACAATTTGAACGGCCAGTAACCAATTACACAAAACGTAGCAATATTACACAATATATATACAGTACACAATACATAGAATTATATAAACAGCATATTATAAAAAATACAAACACAATCAAACATTCGCCTCGCAATACTCCAGACATGCCGACATGATCGTCTGCCATTCATCCGCAAACAAATCACTCTCAGAGTTGCACTCCAAGAGAGCGTTGAGCGCAGAGAGAGTGCGAGGGACACGAGAGTATCAAATAGATCAAGATCAATTACATAACAAGATCATCAGTTTAGTGTTCACTCACGTTATGTTCCCTAGCTCGAATATCTAAATGAGAAATATAATGGTACTTACAGTACCTGTGAAAGTATGTTAACCCCAACAGGGAAAGAGACAGTAGTCCGTCAGTGGAACAGTCTCCTGTTGATGTCCACCGGTCTTCGCGATCGCCGCGCCGCCATCGGCGTCCTGCGTAAGTTTTATTCGGTTATATATGAGAGTCGTGGTGGCCTTGGGGTTGGAGCAGTCGTCTGCTTCTAAGCCACGCAAGTTCGAATGAGTTTTCTAAAAACTTATATGCAGTGATTTCACACCACGTGCTTTATGGTGAATGAAAACATCTTGAGGAAACCTGCAGAGCCTGAGACGGCTATAGACTCCCCATCTGTCACGTTGGCACTTAATCATGTTCGGTGAAAGGTGGGTGGTGTTATTACAACACCTCTGTCGATCCCCTCGGCATGAGCAAATGTATGTATACAGTCAAGTAAGACCAGGTGCCATCCCGAGTTATAAGAGCTGACCTTGGACGCGCAGTAGTCATATTATGAGTCTGGCTCTGTTTGTATGGAGCGCAGTTACCCCTAGTATTTTGGCTGAGCACTGGGGAGGCGATATATATTTATTTTAAAGGCAGGTACGTAATTTTATACGGAGGTGGTAAACAAGCAAACAATCCATCTCATGGTAAGCGGTGATACCGTTCAATAAATAAATGCCTGTATCGTAAAAACAAATGCTATAGCGCATTCTACAACAGGGGTTTCTTCGTGAATGTGCGATGTGAAATGCGTGTTCTAATTTGCGAGAATCAATAGACTTAGGTTCTACCTTAGGCCCTTCGTATCCAGCGGCAGGCATGTACCGTAATGGATGAAAGTCGTGGAAACGAAAGAGAGAGATTAATTTATTTAATGAATTGTAAACATCTTCCTGTGTAATGCAAGACATATTCTATTTTATAGGAGGGAAGGTATTTCACTGGCATTGAAGGCGGGGTTGGTCTCCACGCCGCGATCTATCTCACCGCCACAGGTAACGATTTATTCAAATGAAAATGTTGAAATTATCCCAGTGATTTTAAATACTTTATTTTATTATACTTTTAGCATGGAAGCAACGCTATGGAGTCTATACCACAAGATCAGGATTCATTTATTTATGCATTTTTGGAAGAAGCTATCAAAACGGATAAAAAGAAGTAAGTAGGTACCTATATTTTAGTAATTATTTCACAGGAAGGTACATTTAGCTACAATACCAGTGGTATAGTCAGGTTAGCGGTATGATTACCGCAACCTAACGCGAAAAACGAGCGGCCGACGTAGCTGATGATAAGCGGTTCCTGCCGTCTGAGTCTTTTTATAAAAAGGTCATAGCGTGCTACACTCTCCTTCGGTCTTAGATCGCATTTTTTTACCTATTTAGTATGTGAGTAAGTACCTAAGTAGGTTACGTTATTACAAATGAAATCATTTTGTTCCTTATACTTAATCGTAAAAAGTACATAAGTAATCATAAAAAACAATAACAATAAATAATGAAAATAGTTTACTATTTGGCTTAGATAGATACACATTTGGAAGGAAAACTATAAAAATATGATTTTGATTTATTCTGATATCCAGCTATCTAAGCACAAATATAGTGCAGATTAACAATAAAATTTAAGTAAGACTGCTTAATAGTAAAATAAAATGAGTAACCCATTATGACGATTTGTTTGGGTACGACCAGGCAGCGTCAGTGTCGTAAGCAGGAGGAGCGGCGCGACAGCCGGGAGCGCGACCCGAGCGAGCGGACGCATCGACACCACCACCGACGGCGGCGGGTGGAGACGTCTTCTAGGGAACACGACAAGTACATCATTAGCATTGTTGTATAAATAAAATATTATTTAATTTTGCTATTTCTATACAATTTTTTTTGTTTGATATGAACTTGCGGAACTTAGTATGGATTTTAGTAACATGTAGGAGTTGAATTCCGATGGATGTATATATATAAAATATCCATATTATATTTATGGAGGAGGAGTAGATAAAAGTTGTAATGCAAGAAATGAAGCGAGGTCTGGCTGTTAGTAGGTAGATAGGTACCTTTTTTTTTTACGTGGAGAATCCGTTATGGATACACCAACCACCGCAGGGACAGCGGAAGGGTTATGTCGGACTCGCACCGACTAAACTCCACGGTGTTTCACATGCTTTGCCGTGACCCCCCCATAGTAGGTAGATACCTAAGTACCTAAATAGTAAACATACGTATACCTAAATAAGTGACATTTTCAATTGGGCGTGGATAGGCAAATCTTACCTAGTTATAAGGATAGGTGAAAAATATTCAAACGAGTCTTGGGGCCGATTTTGTTCGAAACTAAAACGGCTAAACCAATCAATGGGTGCGATTCTGGCGATAAAGTGATTTTCTTTCAACCATCTAATGACTTGCGTATAAATACGGTTGTGCTTCAGCTTTGAAAGGCCCCACATGTTGAGTTGATTTCCCTGTATCTATGTGAAAGTCCTATTCTAAGAAAATTCATTGCAATCAATTTGACAGGCCTCAAAAAGAAACCATAGACCAGGCTGTGCTTTTCGAAACATTTGCTAAACTATGCGCCCAGATGAATTCGAAAACTACACATTATGCGAACACCAATCCAGTGGTAAGTAAAAAGAAATCTAACATTTTATCGCGCGCTAATGATTGCGTAATTCCGTATATATATATATATATAACAAATATGTAAGCCTGGGTTTTTCGCGAAATACGAAGTTGTGTGCCAATACACGCTGAGTGTTGACTTAAGTATCAATTTATTTAATTCTTGATATTTTCCAGCAACGCACACAAAGTCATAAGTCATTACAATGCGAGGTGGCGCCCAGACACGATGCATACGACACGGACCGCCATCCCGTGAGGCTGAGAAGTCGCGAACGATCCCGAGAAGTCATCCAACCATCCAGGATCAGGAGTCATGAGAACTGCCGAGCACAACGCGACATGTCGCCGAACGAACCTGAACGACCAAAGCATGACAAATGCTATTGCTACCAGAAGGGTGCACCCAAATACGCCAGCAAACTTGACGTGACCCGCTCTGGGATACACACAGATGACAGATATCGGGAGTACCCCCCAGAGGTCGTCCCTACCAGGACCTGCATCGACCACTGCAGGCATCGAGACTACGACAGAGAGGTCCGCGGGAGGAACTATGAGGAGGACAAAAAGAAATACTTTGAAAAAATGAGCAGGAGCTTTGATGCTCACAGGGAAGGGTACCCTGATGAGGAGAGATGTAGGAGAACAGCCAGGAGTGACGGTCATAAGGACAAGCGTTATGACTACAGAGACAGGCGGTATGAAGACAAGTACTACGAGGAGAAAAATATAGACAGGGAGCGTCAGTTTACGAATCTGTCGAGTAAAGACCGTCGATCGAGAAGGAACTTAGAGCGCTTCGAGAAAACCTCAGTGGCGTCAAGGGAAGATGAGTATAGAGAGAAAGACTATAGGGAAAAGGACAGGTATTCGGAGAGAGAGAGAGACTCGGGGCTCAGCGTGGCTGATGGGGAAACAAGTACTGTTAGTGGGAAGAGCAATTATTTGCGAGTGGTGAAGGTTAGTCAGCTCACTTGGTTTTTACTATCTCATCACTTACTAGCGGACGTCACCCGTGCTGTTCCCATTCCCGTGGGAGTACGGGGATAAAATATAGCCTATGTTACTCGCTGATGATGTAGCTATTCTGAAAGAATTTTCAAAAATCGGGTCAATACTTTTTGAGCCAATTCGTTACAAACATACTTACATACAAATCTTTCCTCTTTATAATATTAGTATGGATGATCATAGGTACTTACTTGCGATATGTTAGCTACCATGACTTTCAGAATCAGTTCAGGTAACCGGGACAAATTTACCTACTTTTTTTACTAGCAAGGTATGCATTAGTTAGCTCCAGAATACCTTAAGGTGTAACGAATTAGATTTGGCCACTTGATTTACTTAGTATTATGACGTACATTAATTAATTCATTTGACGCTTATGACACAGTAATATTCAATTTCCCAGCAAGAGATCTCGGAGCAACGAGAGGCAATGGACAAGATGATGAAGCTGTGGAAGGAGTTGATGCGATGTTTCAAGGGCATCTCGCAAACGCAAGGACAGGACAAGGTTGTCAATGTAAATATACACTTATTGCTTTCTATATATTCAATCTAGCTTAGCTGGGTTAATAATATCCAACACATTGAAGATAAATTCTTTAATAGCGTGTTGCATATGGATCTAATATTTTAAGAGCATTTATATATTTTTGATAGCTTAAAAATATCTGACGAGTGGCGACATCTTGTCGGTAAATGAGCTGTCTGTTCACGACTGAATTATTGAAATTTAGATTGGAAAGTCCAATTACGGTACCGAGTACATACCTACTTAAAAATAATTACACGGTAGGTATAAATCCCATCATCATCTACCTTGCCTTGTCCCATACACTGTTGGAGTCGGCACTTGATTCAACCCGATGTGGCTGATCATTTGATTTTTACACGAAGCGACTGCCATCTGACCTTCGCAGCCCCTTTAACGAGGAAAATCTGCGATCTGGGTTAAATCAGTTGCCAGGAAATTTTCGGCCTCCAACAACCCGGACCGACGGCTTAACGTGCTCTCCGAGGCACAGAGGGAACTCGGGTGGTCACCATCCAATTACTGGCTAGGGCTGCTTAATTTCGCTGATCGAATGACATGCGCAATAGCATCTGTGCCAGATATGCGCAAAAGATGTTGATTTGCAATTACAAACAAACACTTTTATTTTATTTATCTGAATATGTAGATATAATGATGATAATCTACGGGTGTAGGAGTCTGCAGCTAACGTGCGGGAGTCAGCGGCGGCGCAGCTGCGTCTGTGGCGCGAGTGCATGCGGCGATACGAGACCGTCGCCAGGGACGTCGGCGACACTGACGCTAGGCTCATGGTACACCACTGCGACTAAATAATCTTAAGTGGAAGTGCACCTCTATCACCATTTTTGCACCGTTTTCCTTATCTACATTCGCTAACGTCGCCGACGATATTTGTACGAGATATTTTAGTTTTTCACGTCACCGCTAGGTTGGCATTACCAGTAATCCTGCATAATGCATACATACATAAATATTCAAACGCGTGTATCTCTCACATCACCTATACCTTATGCACTGTATGATATGGTGTCAAATAGGAGGAGATCAACAAGCAACGGTCGGAGATGACGGAGATGGCCAGTATGTGGCAGGAGTGTCTCCAGCGGTACCGGGACATGAGCAACGACTTCAATAGTCTCAAGAAACAGGTGAGTCAGGTCATGTACAGGTACATAAGATTTTTTAGAAAAACTTATTGGTACAGGCCCCGCTGGGATTCGAACTTTCGTCGCTTGCGTAGCAGGCGACTGCTCAAACCTCAAGGCCACCACGGCCATTTTGCAAATTTGTTGCTCTTAGTGTTTTAGTTATTTCACTAAAACTAAGGCATTTTTTTAATGGTAATTATTAGCTGTGTATAGTAAAAAACTGTCTGGATGGTTAGTTCCCGAACTTGTGGTATTTAACTGTGGACGTACGACAACGTCTTACTAGCGGGGGCCACATGAATGTAATTGTTATATGTTGTGTCAGCTGTCAGCCCCGGAGAGCCCGAGCCGGCCGCCGGCGCCGCCAGCGGTGTGCGCCGACGGCGAGGGCGCCGTGCCTCCCGCGCCGTACCGACTGCCGCACAACTACCCACCGCCGCCAGTAATATTATACATATTTCATCAGCTTACTCTTTTCATATTTAACCAACATTCTTGTCATTATTTTCACTCATGTCTTTACATTGTCATGTTTCTCCCTGTATGTCATATAACAATGATGTTATCGCTTTGTCATGCTCAAACTGTCTATTTTCAAATCGTCAGAATGACATATACTATACATGCTACCGTCATTATTTGTTCACATGTCATGTCATGTTACTTTGCATTGTTGTTACGGACAGTCTTGTCACTTTATTTTTGTCTGTTGTCAGTCTTGTAGGCAGAGTATCATTTTCTCGCGCTTGCCCTAATAGAAGCGATAAAAAATGTATGAAAATTATTTAAATCAGACACGTGACATAATTCTCGCACCAGTAGCGAAGGGCGAGGATAATGTTACTTTGTTAATGCCTAATGTTGCTTTTATCATTCGAACCAAGTTGTAATGGTTATATAGAATATGCAGTATATGTTGGTGTAGATGACCGGCATGGAGGCGAGTGCGGTATACCCGGGCGGCGCGGCGCTCCGGCCGCACGCGTCTGCGCCGCCCGCCTGGTGGTGGCGCGCGCCGCACTCCCCGCCGCGCTCGCCCCGCCGCCGCTCCTCGCCCGACTCGCGCGGCTCGCGGGACCGGCGCCACCGCCGCAAGGACAGAGGTATACCCTACACTACCGCACACACCGCCACGAGGACAGAGGTACACTACACTACCGCACACACCGGCAATAGGACACAGATACCTTACACTACCGCACACACCGGCAAGAGGACACAGGTACACTACACTACCGTACACACCGGCACGAGGACAGAGGTACACTACACTACCGCACACACCGGCAATAGGACACAGATACCTTACACTACCGCACACACCGGCAAGAGGACACAGGTACACTACACTACCGTACACACCGGCACGAGGACAGAGGTACACTACACTACCGCACACACCGGCAATAGGACACAGATACCTTACACTACCGCACACACCGGCAAGAGGACACAGGTACACTACACTAGCGCACACACCGGCAATAGGACACAGATACCTTACACTACCGCACACACCGGCAAGAGGACACAGGTACACTACACTAGCGCACACACCGGCAATAGGACACAGATACCTTACACTACCGCACACACCGGCAAGAGGACACAGGTACACTACACTACCGCACACACCGGCAATAGGACACAGATACCTTACACTACCGCACACACCGGCAAGAGGACACAGGTACACTACACTACCGCACACACCGGCAATAGGACACAGATACCTTACACTACCGCACACACCGGCAAGAGGACACAGGTACACTACACTAGCGCGACGCGACCATAGATAAATACACAAGGCAATTTTTTTTTACCGATTAATTCATTTTAATCTCGAAATTTGTTTCGGCTACCTGGAATCGACCATGCTTTTACTAATATATAATATTTACTTATTTTTGACGATAATTGGAACTGAATATGTCTATGGGCTTATTCATTATTAATGAAATAATTATATTGTAACGGCAGAGGAGCTTGCCGATAAAAGTTCTGCTCAGTAAATGCAGCCTCCCGAGTCCGGTCGTATTATTTATAATGTATTTTTTTGTGCTTCTGACAACTTGATAGAACTTTAAAAGAAATCTAGTCGACAAAAAACCATTATGACCTATTTAATTAATCGTTGCAGATGAGCCTCGATATAAGGAGAAGTCAAAGCCCAGCGCCGCGCGCTCCGAGCATAGACACCGGAAAAGGTGATGAATTCTGATTGATAGACGCAATAATGATCGTTGCACTTATTATAAATTTTAGTAAATAACGTTTGTGCGATAATTTTATTTTGGTTATAATTATAGACTTTTGTGCAATTTGTGAAAAATATATTCAGTAATCAATAAATATTCATCAAAATGTATAATTGAAAAACTATAAATTATTTTAGTGAAAAAAACTTTGTAAAGATTTTCAAAAAATTACCCGTAGTTTGTGATGTTATCGTAACTGCAATAAATATGCGAAAAATTCAACTCTCTTTCATTTATTACTTAGTTGTTTATCTACACTACTATTATAAGAGGAAAGATTTGTATTTTTGTGTGTATGTTTGTAATGAATAAACTCGAAAACTACTGTGCCGATTTCAAAAATTATTTCGCCATTTGAAAGCTATATCAGCGATTAACATAGGCTTTATTTTATCCCCGTACTCCCACGGGAACGGGAACTACGCGGAAACCACGGTGACGTTGGCTAGTTAGTTTATAAAAGGTCAAGCGTGAGCCTGATTAATACTGTATCCTACTGGCCCTATCTTATCTTCATCAAGCTTTTGATATTCAACTAGTACAACATAAAATACATGAGCAGAAAAGCAAACAATTCATTGCGTACATTTTAAAGAGTACGATTTTATTACTAATTAATTATAATGTTGTAGGTAAGCAGGAAGTAGAGAATTATGTTCGCGCTATTTGAGCAACTGAATCTAGCTTTTTCCACTATTATGGCAGGCTTACATGTAGGGTACTATAGGTATGGGTACCAGACGACTACATAACGGTTACAGTATGAAAACTATATTAAACCCACAACACCCAACGGACACATTTGTGTCAATTCAAAAAAAATCTCGCGGCGCTCGAACTTTGGACGTCCAGCGTAGCAGTCACACCCTGTACGTCGAATTGAGGTAAGGCCCTTTCACGCTAATTTTATAGGAGTAACATAGACTTATTAAAAAAATAATTTGGGTTCAGCGGGTCATCCATGAAATTAACTCTACGCGGGTAAAACCGCGGGACAAAGCTAGTGATACATGAAAACCGTCTTATTGATGACACCACTTATGACATGGGATCAAAACAAAACTGGCGAAATATGGCTGTACTATAAGTACACCTCTGCTTACCGCTTCGAGGAACATAGGCGTGAGTATATATATGTATAATACATATGTCATAATTTACTTACTGGTTAGTCGCTGGCCACTACAGACGTAATCCGGATTAAATTAAATTATATTATTATCTAATCGTAAGCGTTGTCAGGATACGACAATCATGATTGAATATTTTGGATTTGATGAAACAAAATGATTAAGTTAATAACAACAAAAAGAAACAATAATTTAACACAAGGGGGTAAGAAACCTTTTTTAAATTATTTAAAATGTCTCTGTGGTTTTATAACCATCTTTAAGTCTCTGCCTTTATGTTTATAAAACCATAGAGACAGAGATTTAATAATCGATTTTAAAAATCTTTCACTTGGTAATACTTCATTATTACCTACTTACTAACATAAATGCTGTATAGTTAACATCGAGTTAAATAAGGATTTTGTAATAGGGGGCATGTGTATTGCCAATACAGAATCCCGCCTTTTGCCTGTTTTTTCACATCGCACGTAATTGTTGTTGTTTGAAAAATAAAAATGGCAAAACCCAATATTGAACACTTTGTAAAGCCGCTGAAGAGAAGAGAATGTGTAAAATAAATTATATGTTATAGAAGCACATAAGTAGGTTGGTAGGGTAGGTAATTTCATTCAGAACGCCGGCGGCGCGGCACTTACCTACTAGGCACTATTTTTATTGAATTTCGTATTCAACATTGTGCTTGTGGTAAATAGAGCGTAAACAAGAGATAAGTAACTGTAAGTATGTAGTATTCTACCAAATTGGAAATCTATTTTCGTAATAAACTGCATTTGTTTGCCGTTACACCGCACAACACAAGACCTACCTGACTTAACCTTCAGTTTTACAGCTGACGATGCCGTAAACAGGTACGTCTCTACCGTAAATAATGAGTAGGTAGCCTACAATTCATGATTACATCGTATTTGATTACCAATTCATATATGTACTAAGAAAACTAGGTATTTATGTATTAAATACGGTATTTAAACATGTCTTATATCATAAGGCGGGTAGATTTTACAGTCCCCAAAAGGTTACCCACCTTTTGGGGGAATTTATTTCTGCGATTTGATACAGAATTTAATGGAGTAAAAAGTATTTACGTATAGTCATAATGCAAATAGGTGGGTATTAAAACAAATTGTAAATATAATATCTAATCTAATATCGTATACCGACTATATTCTCCGAGAGCTCCCATAACGCTTCGGCAGCCGCATCGTCCAGCGCCTTTTTTGCAGGTTTCGTTTCCCGACAGTCAGCGAAGTATCTGCCACTTGTCTCGCTCAGAGTTGGGTCTACAGCTAGGTATATAGAAGTTTGTGCTCCCTCCACCGGCGTTTTTAAGAACAATCGCAGTAAGAACCTCACAGCTGACATTTGGTTCCTAAATATCTCCGTATTCACCCCACCGGGGTGTAGAGCATTCACAGTCACCCCCGTGCCTTCTAACATTTTGCTTAGTTTCCTCGTAAACAACAAATTTGCAAGTTTAGTGTTAGAGTAAACACGTCTATGTTGCATTGAGGTTTTCGCCTTTTCCACAAACTTATTAGGATCTAGTTTACCAAATTTGTGCATTATGGAGGAAACATTTATGATGCGGCTCGGTGTTGAGGTCTTGAGGAGAGGTAGCAGCAGCATGGTGAGGAGGAACGGACCGAAGTGGTTCCCTTGAGCTTCAATAGGAAGGTTGTCCTCCGTTAAGGAGTTGTCTAACTTCCCCGTGCCAGCGTTGTTAATCAGGATATCGAGGCATTTCTCCGTTTTAAGAATGTCGTCGGCGAATAAGCGCACTGATTTAAAAGAGGCTAGATCTAAATGTTTGTATATAATATTGTGGTTCCCTGTGGCATTTATTATTTCATCTCTCGCAGCAATGCCTTTTTCTTCATTTCTACAAGCTAGTATGATCTTTGCGCCTCTTTCAGCTAAGTTTTTAGCAGTCTCATACCCAATACCGCTGTTCCCTCCAGTGACGATCACCACTTTGTTTATTATTTTATCATCGCATTTGCATACGCCACAAGTCACTACTTGGTATATTTTAAATATCACAAGACTAATAGCTACTATTGATAAATATATAGTTATTATCATTTTTATTCAGAAAGTCCTCAAAGACATCTGTAACTTTTCATTAAAATTGTGTTACCTACAGAACTACCGGACGCTAAGAAGCTCACTGACAAGTGACAGGCGATTGGATTGATCATTTTTTGTAGTTGCAGATATCAGCAACAGCAATCACAATATTATTGTAGAGGAAATCGTGCAATCATTGGCAATAATACTGGTGTTACCAATAAGTATGACACAGTGAATTTTCAGGTTATGTCTCCTAGAAATAAACCATAGAGCTTAAGTCAATGGAGATATTACTGCTAGCTATTTACTAAAAAAATACCTGTATAAAACTTAAATCAAATAAAACATTGTTATTCATTGCAATACCCAGGTTTATCTACGTATTGTACGTACGTACGTTTATCTACCTACAACATTTTAAGTTAATCTCGACGATTTTCATCGACTTCCTGTCATGGGTGGTCTGTATAATTATTTAATTTTATTTATAAAATAAGTCAAATATAATTGGATAATTGAAATAAATGTCTGTCAATAATTTTCTTACACGTCACTTAATCCTTTTAGGGAAAGATTTTTATGTTTGGCTACCCTGATAGTTAGCCGAGTCGCCTGCTACAATGATCTTAGCAATTACGTATAGCACATTACACATTATGCACTACCTAGTACCTCGGTACTTAGGCACTCTGTGAATTCATAAAGCCAAATTAGCTTACCTACCTGTGCTGTGCAGCCAATAATTATAACATTTAGGAACAAACACATATTTCCAAAGTAAGGAAAGCTTAGCATAATAATTATTATGGGAAGAAAACTTATTAGACTGTAAATATACGTCATACCTACTCCGATAAACCGTCATACTCGCTATCTCTTTATGTCATTATCGTTCACCAGATGACTATTTCCTAGTATTTCAGTTTTATTACAGTAGCAACATACATATCCTTGGCAATATAAAAAAAAATAAGAAAGTGCAAAACATATTTCCAACAAATTCCTACCAACTAAATCATTGGCGAATCCTAAAAATTTACGAGCCAGCGACTTCAGCATAGGAAATGCAGAATTCACACCGCGCCAAAAAAAATGGTAGCAAATACTGGATGGCACGCCATTTAAGATTATTAGGATTTCTAGATATGCTGCCTTAAAATTATCATGCATGCACTTACTTGGGTCTGCAGCTGCACCCGATGAATCTCCAAACCAACGACACGAGGATGGTTTTGGGTTTATTGACAAAGAAAAGCAGTTATAGGGTGACAAATCCGAATCTAATAGCGAAAATACGTTGGACTGTCTTAATATACTATTTGGGCAAATTCGATTAATGCTAGTACATTTTCTGGTCAACCATACGCTGTTCATAATGTAAATTGCTAAGACTTTTATATAGACGTTTATTAGCAGGAAGTTTAAATTTACTTAACTATGACGTATGACACTCTCTTCGTAACTCAGAAGGCCCCTTTTGGCATATACATTCACTACCGTATCTAAGTTTCAGATGTTATATTTCTGTGGAATGCGTTTCAATATTTTTAATATTTAATTAAAATATTATGCTATATTCACTGGTCATGCTTATCTATTTGAAACTGGATTTAAACAAGACTTCAAATAGTTTCATTGCATTTTGAAACCTATTCTCAAAAGGCCCGCAGTTCTCCATGAAACACTTCAAGTAAGATATTGACCAAAGTGTAATTAAGTGTAACATGTATCTCTAATATTTAGTCATGCGACAACCGTGGAAATAAAACAAAAAATAAGTTTTCGTATTCATTTTTTATACAGAACAAATCCATTATCATCCAAATATCTAGTTTTAACTATAAACTTATTATATGCAGCATAGACACTTTGTCATTTTACTTAAAAAAGGACAAAATTTCTTTAGGTATTTTGTGTGGAGGTTTAATGCTCGAATATAAGTTTTAGATTGGGAAGAGAAACTATAGTCATTTTGTTTTAAATGACATAGAACAAACCCGTTTTAAAGGTATCTTGTATATGTATGCCACCTCTGTTTATGAACACCTCCTAGTTCTAGTCTCTAGAAACTTGGATCATATTAGGAAGAAGTGCGTAATTGACATATGACCGTTTTCAATATGCTATCCATCTGTCATTTAGGTAAACAAATAATTATGTCCTTACTTTCATTGCAATGACATATCGCTAGTTAAGAACTTAACATTATTCAGAATTTTAAGATATGGAAAGATCAAAGATCGTTAATTTTGATAGGTTATTGAAAACAGCCGTTAAAGTATAATATTTTGCTCACAGTCAAAACTTATATTCGAGTGTTCGATATTTAAACTAATTTATGGCAGTCTTTTTTACACGATAATCGCTGCCATAAATCACTCTAGATATATTAAGGCAAGTTATTCATGAGCGATAATCGTATAAAATAAACGTTTTGGCAATCTTGGAAGGAAGTACTATTGTAAATTATGTATCAGTCTCCTGTTAACTCATTCATCAAGCCTTTCCTTTGCCCAAAAGTCATCGGGCAAGGAGACTGTTCATTTAACAACACCAAAAGGGACACAATACAATAATCATTACAAAAATGTATTAACATTATTACTATCTAAATATGAGAATATTTTTGACTAAGAATAACAACAGACGCGCCGTAGTCTACATTTTACCAATTCTACTAATGAAATACATGTCCGATTTGATAAATGAATTCAGTGTTAAATAGTCAATTTATCACGCTAAGACCAATCGCGGGTTAATAGCGTCAAGTCGCGGGCAGAATTCTGTCCTTATTAAAACCATGTTAACATCACATCACATAATGATTTCTGCCGTACATAGGTTTTACCTAAGAAACTAACGAGTAAATAGTAACTTTATTCTTTCTTAGTTAGTGCTTTCTATCTTAAAACTTAGTCTTACTTATACACGGAGGCGTGCATTGGATTTTCACAGCTGTAAGCATAAACAATAAGTAGGTAGGTTAATTACATACCGACACACACCCACGACACGAATGTATTCAGTCACCACAAATGGTAAGCACTGCTTATCTCCTTATATGGAATGCACGCCCCTGCTTATACATTTTCATGGCAGGTGGTTTAACTTGTAATTCACAAGAATATATTTAGTAAAATTGGTAAAACCTAGCTATGTAAAAATAGTGAAGTAAGATTACAATATTTTTATTAATTTTGTTGGGCACTTGTGGCATATACATTTTACTAACATTTTAACAGTATCTGATGTACCTGAGTAGTATACTTTTCAAATAATTTCCCATTAGAAATGCTGTTTAAATTAAATAATTGTTATTTAACTTTTCTTTTATTTATTTAATGGCGACGAGCTTGAATTCACCAATTCGCTCAATGTCAAGTGATCCTTAAAAAAATCTATCTTATGATCGATATTCGAACAAATAAGATGTAGAATTGACAATTATGGAGATCGTGTTGCCAGCAACTAGATCACAATAATGCTAACGGGAATTTATCTATAGAAGTAACTAAATGTCAGTTACCAAAAACATAGACATTGAATTCAGGACGGATATTATCATTATCTATGGTTACTTAAGAATGTATTATTAATAAGAGATAGAGAGAGAGAGAGTCTTTTACGTAATTCTGTTGCAATTTATGCTATTTATGTTATTTTAATATTGCATTAATTTAGTGAACGGTTTCAGCGCAATCAAGCGCTGTTTGCCACTGAAGCTGTCAGAACAACTTATTGCAACAAGTTACGTATTTGTTCTCTCTGTCAACAAATTTTTAATAATATGACTGTGTGTAAGTGTATACCTTATACCTTAATATTTTCAACTTTGTATGTACTGTCCAACTGCGAGTATTTTTTTCCTGTGGCGAATATTATGTTGATATAGAAATATCGTTTCATACGCTCAATTTGTATGCACATGAAACATGGGTAGTTGCTTACAAAACATATGAATAAGATGCCTCTCAATTTTCTACAGTTTATATTTTTGGATATTATTATGGATACAATAAGGTGCAAAATGCATAAAGGCATTGGTTTATAAAATACATCCCCTTATTACAAAACATAGCTTCAGATAATCCTTAGCTCAAAAGTAATTCCTTCTCTTTTTGTTATACGGATTTCAAAAGGGATGGACGTAGGTTTAGTCGAGTTTGGTTTAGCCTTGGCTTAAACTATATTGTGTAATAAGGGGGATAAAGTTTATTTTTGAATATTCAGTGCGGTCTCGAGTATACTATACTGAACACATGTTCACATGTTGAGGAAAATTCATGTTTTAATTACACAAGTGTAGTATGATAACTTGAAAATTTTCAAATAATTCAAGTCTCAAGTGAATACTTAGAAATAATTAGGTAACTCGCGAAGACACTGTTCATCAAAAATTCGGTTTCACCTATTATGTACACATCAAACACATACTTACTGACTATGTGTACCTAACGCTATATATCCTCACAATAAATATAGTTTTAGATCATAATAACACACAATAATTTGCGATTCACTCTGTCACTAGCGTCTATGACTCCAGAGGCGAGTCATCAATACACCTGAAAGAGAAAAATATACAAATTATTAAAGATATAGCTTAGGAACTCCGATTAATAATCGCGTATAATTAATTTCATGAGTTTTATAAAATTAATCCTGACGTGACGTAAGGCGCAGCAAAATAATCGCAGGCCAGCAGTGACACTCTTGGTATTAATAATGCCTTTGTGCTAATAATGTCGATGAATGTCGTTGCGTATATTAGCGTGGCTTATTAGTTGATACTGTATCGGATGCGTGCTATCAACGTGTATGCGTGGATCAACGCAATCCGAGTCACGCTTACCTATATACAACGACGATTATATTCGTATGAACAAGACTTTTAAGGGATCAATAATATTTCAATGGTGTAATAGGACGACCATGGTCCCGATTTCCCCCTCAAAAATAATTATTAAATCCAAGGAAGCAGTGGGGACCGCGGTGCCGGGCCCAAAACCCCCCCCCCCCGACTCGTATAAACCTATACTTATACCTACCCTATATTGATAGCACATTAAATCGTTTTTTTGTGGTCAATCGTAGTATAAGAGTAGGTCATAATTACCTTCACACCGTAAGCCATCTCGTAGCCGCCCTTACTCTGCATCTGGTTCTGCATGGAGTGGAGAAGTGACGATGGGATGTGCACGTCTGTCGATCCTGGAATTTGCAAATATACAGGGTAATTAATTCCTTATACCCAGGGCAGAGATCAGAGATTTGTTTGACATAATTTTCATTGATAGGCATTATTTTTCAACTTGCTAGGTATCTCTAGACCCCTACTTTTTACCTAGCAAGTTACTCTTTGTGACATATACCATGAAATCCCGTCAAAATCGGCTAAGCCGTTTCAGAGATTAGCCAGGACAAACAGACACATGCAGATATTCTTTTTTAATTGCTGTCTTTTTTATGTAAGGAGAGTATACACTTTCATTTGCATGACACTTCAATTTTATTTATCTATATAGATTATATGTATAAAGTGTGCCTGTCCAAGAATTAATTCTCTATGTTATATTCCGTAAGTCAATGTAACCACAAATTAAGCAACTATTATCGTCACTGCAAGAGGTCATTTCAGGTGTAAAGTATGTTATTTTTTATCCAGTCTCAGTAGCTAGATTAATTATAAATCGATTGACAAGGTGAAGTTTCTGGCCTTGTCCTTGCGTGGTCAGTTTCTCAATAGTTACTTGGGTAGGTTCTACAACCTAATAAATAATAGTTTAAAAAAACTAAAAAAACACGCTTTCATAAAAAATCCAACTAAAAATCAGAAAATAAAATTTAATAAATTTGGATTAAGAATATTGTAAATTAGAAATGAATGTACATTTTTGTAAAAAAGCGTGGGGTGTATTCAAAGCGCTTTTTAAGATATTATATTATCAAAGTGATGATTCTTCTACTCATTATCTGTCAATAAAATGTTTATAATTATTAACACTATGCACCCCACGCTTTTTTACAAAAATGTACATTCATTTCTAATTTACAATATTCTTAATCCAAATTTATTACATTTTATTATTCTAATTAGGATAATCGGATGCTTCGATCGGATTATTGCATCGTCATCGACTTTTGACAGGTGTGCAAAGTTTTAATTAAATCTGATCGTACAAAGTAGGACCAAATCGAGCTCAAAGGGGTCGGTTACATACATACATACAGGTGAAGCTAATATAAAGCGTGTAACACTACTACTTTTGTGCTCAGCGTTCAACCCCTTTAAGTCCTGTCGCTAATTGTAATTAAAGTGATGATATAGATAGTGGATAGAAATACATTTAAGATAATAAAAAAGAGCCGTGGTGGCCTTGAGGTTTGAGCAGTCGCCTGCTACGCAAGCGACGCAAGTTCGAATCCCAGCGGGGCCTGTACCAATGAGTTTTTTTGTGCTTTACGGTGAAGGAAAACATCGTGAGGAAACCTGCATATGTCTGAGAAGTAATTCAATGACGTATATAAGGTGTCTGAGACGGCGATTGACTCACCATCTGTCACGTTGGCACTTTATCATCTTCGGTGAAAAGTGGGTGTTGAGATTACAACACCTCTGCCTACCCCTTCGGGGAATACAGGCGTGAGCATATAGTAAACATATTTTTAAAGTTCTAGTAGTGCTACTATTGTGCCCTAACAGGGTTTATGTTAGTTTAACTTAGGATACCATTATAATTAAGATTATTTTGTATATTGCATGTAACTAACTTAAATGTAATAAATAAATATGAAATATAGCACACTTGAAAATATACTATGTAATTAATTACTAGAATTTATAATTACTTTTCTGATTATTCTCATACATCTTATTCCCGAGCGCTATAAAAAAAACTGTTCTCAGCGGCTCCAAATTAAAAGAGCAATTTCTTATTATAAAATGAAATCTTTCCCATGAACTCCAAATATTTAATATGAAATATAAAAGTTACAAAAAAAGACAAAGCTCTCTGCTTTGTCTTTTTTATGTAACTTTATCAATGTTAAGGAGTGAGTTTTGTAGATTTTAGGGACAGGTTTAATGGAAAAGTCAAAAACTAAGAGGCAAAATTATTAATATACGGAAAACTATTCTAACACATTACAAAAACTTTTAACAAAAAACTGTGAGGACGGGACGCGCGGGAACATGACCATTTTTCAAAACCGAATCCGCCATCTTTTTCTTCTGCATTAGCGCCCTCGCGCGTCAATAATCAAATTACTCTATACGTCAATGTCAGATGTCACGCTGACCGCCTATCCGTCCCACAGACAAATAATATAAATTTATAAAATAAACCACAGATTAAAAATGGCCGTGGACAAGTACAACTGTGCTACCATTTATCGTTCACACCACCCCCCAGTTGGAGGGTTCAACCGACAAATGACCCGTCTGTAGGTAGCACAACTATTCTTGTAACAGGACGACGCAGCGTCCCAGTGGCCGTTTTTACATCAACAATGCGTACAATACCATCACTTCCCGGGTACAACTTCACTATTTGGCCACGGGGCCACACATTACGCGGCTGAGTGCCGTCACTCACTAACACAACGTCACCGAGTTGCACGGATCTTTCTTGGAGCATCCACTTTTGCACTTATTGTGAAAATGCACTAAAATCAAAATTGCCGATTTCATATGATGTTACGTCATTGTTCAGCTCAAAAGTGCTCAATCTGACCTTTTACCGCTGAACCGATATAGGTATCCTAAACCCTGACTCATAGTGCATCTTTTGTTAAAAAACCTATTCCACACAATCAAAGCGGCGTGGACAGAAGCGAACTTATAATTTATACCACTGACGCAACACTACATTCAGATATTCAAATGGCGTGAATATCTCTAAGCACGCAATGAAAGTAACCTCGTCGTGTCGGGGGAAGGTCGCTGTGATTTACGATAACAATGGCACTTAGCGGCCGTTTATAATACAGTTCATTAGCTAACCAATAATTTGATGGCTTTAAGGCGAATTTTCCATCGCCTCTACACTAAATTGGAATGTTACGAAATGTTTTTCGTGTAGCCGAATGAGGAAAATAAGTAAGTCGCTATTTCCAAATACAATTATTTCGTTTGTATGAAGGTATCTTTTTTCAATCTTTGATACGGTTTTGAATAACGTGTTGAATTTAAACTCCGATAGCTAAGACAGTCTTTATTATATTTATAGACGTATAGTCAACTTTTTGTAATTAAGTTTAAAAAATATCCTGAAGTGAACTGTAGATAATAAATAATATTCGGACGTTGTCACACAGTGCCAGCAAAGCTTAGCAAAGTACTATAGTTACCCAACAAACAAAAATGTTTATTTTCTCAAAATATTTGCGGGAATAGAACCCGCGACACCTAGTGTATTATTATTACAGCAAACGAAATAATAACGAAATAAAAAGGGGTTTTCTAAAATGTGATTTACGGACCCATTCGGGCTAAATCAAAATTTTGCAGTTAGCGAAGCATGCCGTGAAAAAATGCGTTGGTTTAGACATCAACGAACGCACTTTCTTTTAGGCGAACTCGGGACCCAAGCTTGCATTCCGGAGTAGATATTTTAATCATACTGCAATATAACATTGCCAATTTGATTATACTAAACATTGATATTGTTCTTCTGAGTAAGTATATAAAATTAATTGTTATTCGTTAGACCTAATTCTTTTTTAGTTTTATTAACGGTAACCTAAATTACTGAGGTGGATAAAAAATTGTTGTAGACAGCTCTGTGGGGTTCATTTCTAGAACAACATTACAGATAATGACGTCACCGCGTTTCAATCAAACCATCTAGTCACAGGACGGGTTTAACTGGTTTCTTCGTATCATGGGTGAACACTATGTAAAGTTCTTAACGCTCTTCTCGAAGGACCTTTATTCAATTTGATTTTAATGGGACTATGATTGGACCTAATTGCGTGTTGCGTGAGTAAGGTGAGTAAGATTTAAATTTTCATGCTGTTATGGTAACGGTCAATGTAGTATAGTTTAGTCCGTGCCTCGGAACGTCCTACGCCCAGGCGTAGACAAAATGACATTCCTCACGTTTCGCTAGTAGAAACGATACAAAATGTATGGGAATGACATTTGTCACGTGACAGATTTATGTTAAGATGAGACATTCGGTAGGAGCTCATTATTATACATTTTTGTACATACATACTTACATACATATGCTCACGCTTGTTCTCCGAAGGGATATGCTGTTGTAGTAAAAACATCTTCACCGAGTCTATCGCCGTCTCAGGCATTATACATACGTCTTTTTGAATGACGTTTTCCGTCACCGTAAAGTATGTGGTGTAGAATCACTACACATAGGTTTTTAGAAAAACTCATTGGCGTAGTTTATAATTACAAAACTGGCAATAGCCTTCGGAGTCATGATTGAATCTGTCAAACGATGTGCAGACAAGTTCATAGTGTACATGTCCTTGAATGGTACTTCTGTTGATAAAATAGACAACACACACAATACACAATCATTTGAAAGTTACTTGGAATTGCGCTGTTCACGTCAACATCCATCTTCAATGTATCATATTTTCGTGTTTCGTGACTTGCTCAATATTATACGACATACTTTAGAAGATAGTTTGGACGATGATATAATCGGGTGAAGATAAATCGAGTGATTTATCTTTAATTCTGAAAACTGACAAGGCATTTTCACAAATTGCTATTTTTCGAGCTGAGGAGTTAATAGCTCACGCAGTAATGATTAGTGGTCATGAACGTGTCGCAACTAGCAAGCTAGCAAGGCTTCGTAGTTATGATGAGACATTTTCGTATTTGATTTCGTTGCTATAGCGATTGAATCATGATAAAGGTGTCACGCAAGTGACTCCCTGTGTTGCAAGCATTGCCAGCAGAAGTCACGAACTATATACGCTTGAAATCCAAATTTGTAGCACAAAAAAGATAAAGAAGGTATATGTTCTTCTTCGGCTTAATGATCACAACCACTGCTGAAATAACGAGGTCCTGGGGGCCTCGTTCTGCGCTTTGACGTTTCATTTTGGTACCGTAAAATTAAACGTCAAAGCTAAGAAGTTCTTAATACGCTCTGCTTAAACGATTATAGTTGGCCCCCGAGGGTCGCGCAGTGTTATTGGATTTTTGATATTTCCTTCCATTATTTCTCAGTAGCAATCCGGTGTTTGAAATGTGCTCGGTTAATGGTAGTATGGACAAACTCTCTCTCTCTCTAGTCGTTCCCTCATGACTGAGGATCGTGGTCATCAACGAGAGGTCCACACTTGGAGTGAACTATTTGTTTCCATCGGCTTCTTTCCATCGCAGCCCTGACGACGGAGCTAAACCTCGGGGACCTAAAGTCTTTTATTTGGTCGGTCCATCTGGTAGGAGACCGGCCTCGGGCTCGTTTGCCATTTGTGTTTTCAACTACGATCAATTTCTCCAGACTCTCATTAACCCTTCGCATTATGTGGTCAAAATACGAAAGTATTCGTTGGTGGCATATCGTATGGACAAACATAACGGGTGAAATGTGTGTGTTCTATAATTACACCTCTGTTAACCCCTCTGGGGGCTACAGGCGTGAGCGTATAATACGCTCGTATATATAAATATGATATATATTGTGGTCTAATAGATAAGACTTCATCCTACCTCGGCAAAAATACAATTAATGATATTCTGGGTACTGACAGACGAGGATACAACAAATACTGCGAAGTATAAGTAGTGCTAATTAATGATGAATCATACTGAAATAAGCGTGTGTTGTTACGAATTAATCTATTCAAAATGAAGTGCTGTCAGTAGTCGTTAGTTCGTGTTAATCGTTGTAATATTTTACACTAAGCTGTAAGTTATGTTTTAACGAGTGTTTTATAGCCAACTTAACCTTGACTTAAACACAGTATTAGACGTAATAATGACAAAACATTTCCGGCGAAATATCTAGCGTACATCAATTGACATAGAGTTATACATAAGTGTATAATTGGGATTTTACAGCAAATGAAAAAATACGAGATGTTCTTGCATTGTTAACAGCAGCCGTTCAGTTGGTACTGTAACAAAACTAGTGCTTAGTGATTTTTTTTTCTGTAATAATAGTAACTAGCCTACGCTACTCTTACTAACACCTACCAGTGAAAGTTTCGTTAAATTAAGTCCAGCTGTTTTACAGATAAGCCGGAAGAAATACAGACAAAAAAATATAATTTCATATATTATGTTGTTGTGGTTTATTTTAAGAAAAGCTGTTTATTTGCAATTACAAACAGACACCATAATTTTATTGATAAGTATAGATGAAAACGTCTAAAAAAAACATAAATTGCATAGTCCTGCCTGACAGAAATCGACGCACAACCTAACCCGCTTGTTCTGGAGACATGAACTTGGTAGTTTTCTTTGTGAGGTGTAAGTATACACCAACGGTAAGAACAATCCGATCCGTATGTTTGTTTGTCACCTTAGTTTTACAATAAAAGCATATTTATATTATTTGTAACTTAATGAGTGTCATTAGTAAAGATTTGTCCGCGATTTCAAAGCGATTTGTAGATCGCTGATGAAACAAATGTCAAGGGGCTATTACGAAATCATGGCCAAATCGAAGTGTCATTTCAATGACATAGAGGAAATTTGCAAAAGCATAATTATAAAATTGTTAATTATCTTTGTGATGATCAATAACGTATTATATCACAGATATTTTCTACCAATCAATCGGGCTGAGCATAACAGGATTTCTAGAACGCTATCTGGAGCTGCTTGACTGGAGAAACCATTTCACAGAAGATCACAGCCAAACAATACTACCTACTAATAGTAGTGTTGTGTACCTGCCACGTGTCGCCATATTCCTACATGAAATACTCGTTATCTTTCGGTTGTGAGTCTGCAAATAAAATTCTTTGACGTTAAAAATTAATTACAAGTAGTAAACTTGGCCCAAATCGGTGTCTCTCGGGATCGTGCCAAGGAGGCTGGCAGCATTGCCACGTTGAATAGCAATGCTGATTCTCTGAGCGAGAAAAGCCCCAGCCCGCTTGTCACGAGAAGCTTCTACCAGACGACGTGCAACCTCTTTGAAAAGTTCATGAGTTGACGTTAAATATTATAAAAGTAATTTAATGAAATCAGTAAACTAGAGATATTTGATTTTAATAAAAACGAAACTATACTACCAAGTTTAGTTTTTGGAGAAAGAGAGTAGAAGACCTGGGGGATACCATCATCGGCTTTAGCAGAGCGTATTTAGAACTTCTGAGCATTGACGTTTAATTTTGGGTACCGTAAAATTTTACGTCAAAGCTAGGCAGGCAGGCCCTCTGTTCTTCGTGGGGTAGGTGACAGCGGAGGCGCTGTGCTAGCTATAGTGAAACCCCCTTATTACTAAGCATACCCTAAGATAATCCTAGTTCAAAATCACTTCCATCTCTTTTCCGATACGGTACTCAAAAGGATGGACATAATAGTCCGACTTTAGTCTAGTCTTGTATTGTAGCTTACGTTACAATGTTACAAAGTATGTAAACGGTATCGCGTTAATTAGAATTGAAACAATGGAACGCTAAAACGCTTATCTCTTACAAACAGACCCACCAAAAACATTTATATCGTAGGCCTAATAGGTGCTGTGTATGACGAAAATGATTTATATCCTTAGGTCCTGTAGGCCTAGACAAGAATGGAAATGGAATGGAACGGAGCAGAATAGAAATAATTAGCTGGGTAGAAAGAAAGAGTAATGTGGAAGACTGGAATTAATGAGAAAAGAACACTGCTGAGAACGATCGAAACTAGAAGAGGAAATGTGTTTGGGCATTTGATACGACACGACAATCTACTGAAGAAGAATCTACGGGAGAACTGAAAGAGGAAGACGAGAAGCTACATGGACCAATTGAAGGAGAATAGGGTGTAGTGTCGTATCAAGAGGTCAAGGATTGTGCCTAAAAGAGGCAAGAGTGGTAAGAGCAAAGCTCTGGCCAGATGGCGAATGGACCTACTGAGTGGCGTATCCGAAAGCAGAGGACTACAAGCTCTTCCCCATGGGCAAGATCTGCCGGCTTGTTCAGGGAGTATTTGAGGAGTCAGGTACGTAGAGCAAGGGCAAGGGCGGCACAAAAGATCCCAAGGGTCGAGGTGCTTCCGGGCAACCGGACCCAATAATGCCACAAAAAAGATAAGATAAGATAATGCGCAAAGCTCTTAAATTTAAGAAGAAGGCCTAGACAAAGATTTTTTATTTATTTTACTATTCAGCTGAGACTTTTATCGATGCTTTTAAATAAATGTGAGTTAATAAGTATTGTCTATATAAATGTTCAAGGTGGACAAGGTGAGTTCATGCGGAAATCCGTGGATACTGCACCGCTGTCTAAATACGCTCCTCACGACATCCTCGTCGTTCAGTTCTTATGGCTATTTAAGATGTTGTTATTTGACTCTGACTGATCATACTATAGTTCGTGTTGATTTAAATGCCTTGTTGTTCGAGTGGTTACTAAGTTCGCCTGCCGATCACGAGGTTTCGGAAAATGTCCGGAGTGATGATTAAACCCACGCCAACGCGACCGATGTTGAGTCTATCACCACCTCAAGCTCTATATATGTATTTGAACTATTTCTCAGACATATGCAGGTTTCCTCACGATGTTTTCCTTCATCATAAAGCGCGTGGTGTGAAATCACTGCACATACATTTTTAGAAAAACTCAATCGTGCAGGTCCCGCTGGGAATCGAACTTGCGTCGCATGCATAGCAGGCGACTGCCGCAAGTCCACGACATTCTCTGTCACTTCTGATATTTTAGTTTTTATATGTTCGTAAGTACACAGTAAACAGAAACTCTGCACCGACTCTCCGAGCTTATTTAAACTAAATTGATATATTTCTCTGCCTATAGCTTTGTGCTAATATATAAATATTTAATTAAAAAAACTTTAATGCCATTTCCTAACATAATATGTGGTGAGGCAACACCGCTGACCCACTGAAGAAATCAGAGTTTGTATTGAGACTCTCATGAAACTATTGTATTGATGATTTCGTTACAGTTTTATTACAAGTCAATCGCTTTTGGTCATGTTTAATAAGCCCGTTTTAGTCATAAAACAAACAACTCTGCCATAATTCATGGCCAGCGTTAGTAATGATTAGTAGATAGACAGAACCTTGTGATATTTACGCCCTATTTTTTTGTCTGTTTTTTTTACAAAATAAGTAGGTATTCTTTTATGTAAGTACTGAGAGGTCAATCTAAAACCTAGATAGAGTGGTTACGGCGGTATTCGCTACTGGTCCACTTACGAAGGTCGCAAGACAGTCGCTTCGAATAATTTCAACTGACCAGTCACAACAATCTATAGGACAAAAATATAGGTGTAATTTTAAAGGCATACTGAACCCTAATATTTTTTTAATTATAAATGCCTGGGTTACTTCTTGTAGCACCAGCTATCAGCCAGTGAAAGTCCTGTTTAAATCGGTCATGCCGTGTCAGAGACCATGAACAAACAGACGGACAGAGAATGTTTTGATTGAATTTAGTGAAAAACTGTTAAATTAGAATTACAAACAGACAATTCAATTGTATTTATCTGTATAGATGTATAGATATCAGGAGGCCTACCATCATCGGTTTTAGCAGAGCGTATTGATTTGCTTCATAGTTTTACATTTTGTAATACTAAAATTAAACGTCAAAGCACAGAAGTTATTAAGTCGTCACTGCTATAAAGATGATAGTAAAAGATTTAAAAAATCGTTTTTGGAGATGTCCATGAAAATGTTAGTAATTCTGTAAAAAACGGTAGTTGTAGTGTGTAAGAAAGAAGTTATTTTAAAAGTTATATACCAATATCACAAACCCGGCTCATTTCATAACTGTTAATAATTAGCAGACTTAGGGCATTTCAATTTGGTATCGACAATATCGCACCCTCAGAAAGATAAATCAAATGTTTTTGTAAATCGCAATCATAAATCAGCCGGCAAGTTTGGATTCACCACTTTGACATTCATCATTTTGACAGTTATTATTTTACTAGTTTTGAGTACAATGACACTTTTTTATAATTATACAGTAAAGTTTATCAAAAATTATTTTACAGATTTTTTTAATAATAAAAATTGTTAGAGCCGTGGTGGACTCGGGGTTTGAGCAGTCGCCTGCTACACAAGCGACGTTAGTTCGAATCACAGCGGGGTCTGTACCAATTAGTTTTTCTAAAAAACTTATGTACAGTGGTTTCATATCACGTGCTTTACGGTGAAGGAAAACATCGTGAGGAAACCTGCATATGTCTGAGAAGTAATTCAAAGACGTATGTATAGTGCCCGAGACGGCGTTAGACTCACCATCTGTCACGTTGGCACTTAATCAAATTCGGTGAAAAGTGGCTCTGCCTACCCCTTCGGGGAATACAGGCGTGAGCATATGTATGTAAAAAATTGTAGGTCTTTCTATTATCTCAATTCCTATTCAATTGATCAAAATTTGGCGTTGAGCCCCTATCGTTCTGATGTGTACATTATGTATAGAATGCCTTTTACAAAAAACAGCAGGATATAGTTCAGTCTATGTTCTATTTCTATTGTAATGTCTGAGTAACAAATGACTAGAAGTGAGTCACCGAAACAAACTCCTTTTATTCGTCTTCTAACCGGGTTTGGTTTAGACATTCACTTTGTCCTCATGCTAATACAAAGGTTAACGAGCTCACGTGTGGTGGGATACACTTATGTGCTCGTGTGTACTTAGTGTTATGTTGTGTTGTCGCGACATCGTCAGATTAATATAAGGGATGTTAAATGCCACTTCAACAAATTTGGCAAACGTTAGAATAAAACCGTTTTAAGTCTGATTATGAAGGTCAAATGGCGACAATTATATAAAAAAAATATTTGATGTAAAGTTAGGTCAATTCAATATATTAACTAGAAGCTACTTAATCGCTATAATTGATGAACAGTGTCTAATGTTACGTTTTATAAAACTACTAGCTGTGCCCGGCAAACTTTGTATTGCAATATATTTTTTGAGGTGGATCAGCCTATATAGAGGTATGAAAAAAAGAAAATGCCCGATTCTCGGGTCTATACATTACAATATAAAGCTAGTGCATTAGTGACCTTAGCTTCTCATACTACTCTCTTCATAGATCATCTTCAAAGATTCGCAGTAATCCAAAACGATCAACGACTGACTGCTATATATTCAGTATACATACATACATATGCTCACGCCTGTATTCCCCGAAGGGGTAGGCAGAGGTGTTGTTATCACAACACCCACTTTTCACCGAAATTGATTAAGTGCCAACGTGACAAATGGTGAGTCTATCGCCGTCTCAGGCACTATACATACGTCTTTGAATTACTTCCCAGAAATATGCAGGTTTCCTCACGATGTTTTCCTTCACCGTAAAGCACGTGGTGTGAAATCACTGTACATAAGTTTTTTAGAAAAACTCATTGGTGCAGGCCCCGCTGGGATTCGAACTTTCGTCGCTTCATAAATATTCAGTATATTATGTAAAAATAATGGTATCGCGAGATAATATTTCAACCAGCTAGACAGTTAAAACGGTAATAACTCTGCTCCTCTTTATTTGGCAGCCAGTGATGGTTAGCGCTTATCGCTGCTGCTGTTGCTAAGTTAATGCCGATGCTTACGTGACGACTCATACATAGAACGTTTCCACGAAATAAAGTTACAAAAGGTCGACTTTCTCGCATTGGCGGTAACATACACATACTATAACACAGAATATATGCGCGCACATACACATATACACACACACGTACAATATGAGCATACATTAGCGTCTCACTCTAAAGTTCAAGTCAGAAGTATCGACGTCTTTTAACGTATACGATTTTGTTTGCGTATTTGTGTGGCAGGAAATATGTGGTTGAGTTGGAAACATGACGGATCAACACATTACCAGCAATGAAAATGATTTATTCAGTTTAGGTCCTGTACCCCTATCACGGGTTTGCCACCGTTTTCGTAATCTATACTCACTACCGTCTCCGTCGAATATTAGTATGAGAAATTGTGCAGCGACTCCCAGCGGTGACGTGAAGAACTAAAATATCTCATACAAATATTGCGAGTGACGCTAGCGAGTATAGATTATGAAAACGGTGGCAAACCCGTGATAGAGGTACTGGTAAGGCACTTATGAATGCCGAAGAATTTACCAACGGTTCGGAAACTATCCTTTCTAAAAGAACCGTCAAGAAACTCGGGTGGCGTCATATAAATTTCATTAAATAATAAATAATGATTAATTGTAATAAAATGTATACAAAATTATTAACAATTGTGAAAATTGTATCAGCATGCATATGTAATATATTAAAATCTATATTTGGGATCCTATAAGTACTAACGAGATTCTCATACCTACGCATCTATACGTGTGTGTGATGATTCTCGATCAATGTAAGAAGCCGTCCTTCTATCATTATATTTAGTGACGCGTCTAAGGAGCGACGAACTGATGTGTATTTCTGAACGCGAACTACTATTAAAATGAGTCTGTATATCGTACGCTGAATATTTATAGACGCAATGATACGGCGAGTACAATGAGCAGCTAGGCTATTCGTCTTGAGTGAAGATTTCATTCAGTAAAGAATAGTTTAGTTAGAATCAGTTAATTGAAATTTAAACAACGGTATTTTAAATTAGTTCGCACTATACGAGATTCAAATAATTGTACACTCATCCAAGTACCTAAACAAATACCATTATTCAAAAAATAAATCTGCTCACGCCATCCCAGAAGGGTCCCCGAAGGGGTAAGCAGAGGTGTTGTAACAACACCCTCTTTTCACCGAATATGATTAAGTGCCAACGTGACAGAGAGTGAGTCCATTGCCGTCTCAGGCACTATACATTTGTCTTTGAATTACTTCTCAGACATATGCAGGTTTCCTCACGATTTTTCCTTCACCGTAAAGCACGTGGTGTGAAATCACTGCACATAAGTTTTTAGAAAAACTCATTGGTACAGGCCCCGCTGGGATTCGAACTTGTGTCGCTTGCGTAGCAGGCGACTGCTCAAACTTCGAGGCCACCACGGCTCTATAATAACAACGGTATTTTAAATTAGCTCTCACTACACGAGATTCAAATGATTGTACACTCATCAACAAATATTATTAAAAGTTATAGTTTGCAAGCATGTGATAGATATAATCTTCAAAACGGCATCCGATGTCTTTGTACGACAGAGATAACGGTATACGAAGTCGAAATTAGCCGATTGTCTCTTCCCTAAGGTCAATGTGCAATATATATCGCCGGATGCTGTACTTTGGTACTTTTCTATATCTGTATAGTTAAAATGTAAGTGAGTGTTTTTAATTCTAAATTAACTGCACTAAATGCATGTGAAAATGTATACAGTACTTACATATAAGACATTTTTATGACATTCTGGCTATTTCGAAAAAAAAAATATTTAGGGTTCTGCCCATACCCTCCGCAATATAAAGTCACCCATGAAATACTTAATTTCATAGTTTTTTTCTGTTTCACGTAATACCGCCGAACGCAGCTAACATTATGAAAAGCATGAAGATAGATAGGATTAGTAACATCTTCAATATGGTCTTACATGACAGATGGATTGCTTCGAGTGTTTGAAGCCAACTCGCTGCAACAATATCTTTCTGCCAAAAGTTGCTTAATCGTTTCCATTAATAGTTTATAAACGCGGTCAGTGTGTTACCTACGCTTTTTATAGAGAGAATGCAAGGCAGGTGGGCCAACTAACAGAGTTACAGTTTTATAACGCAACAGGTTCTAAAAGAAAATTTTCTAGGAGCAGGCAGTATGGTTTTTGATCTTAGCCTATTCTAAAAGTGAACCGATAAAAAAATGTACACATAATGCGTGGCCCGAGGATGATATAATTATAAGTGTTATAAGTACATGGAAATCGTTCGTTCTTTATCACAGTCATAAGTCTAGGGTTGTGTCTATACAGATAAATAAAATTGAAGTGTCGGTTTGTAATCCCAAATTGACAACTTCTCACTAAAACCATATAAAAGTGTAGGGGACGAAAATCTAAATGATTATTGAAATGTTTATCTATCTATGTGTCAGTCTACCCGTTTGTCTGTTTTGGCTAATCTCTGAAACAAGTTGTACTTAATTTCGGCAAATGTTTAAATTAGGGTTCCGCGAAATAAAGAAGCTCATTAAATTAACTCTACGCAGGTGAATCCGCAGAGCACAGCTAGTAATCAAATAAAAAAGAATATAATTGACCCCTTGTCTTGCACCATCAAACTACTAGTTTTTTTTAAATCTGTGGCAGCCCTAACTAGCTCCATACATGGTGGACACTATTCCGAATTTGGTTCTCACGTGTGTCCTGTCATACAAATGAGTCGAACAGTTTTTATGTAACGAGCCTCATGTAATAATATTACCGATCAATAATAAACTTTAGTCAACAGGCATACAGTTGTATTTCCATTGAAAAGCTAGATTTCCTTTTATGTAAGGATAAGGATGGCATCTTGCATTTCCTTATGGTGATTCTTGATGAGGCATGATTAGATGTTTTCTATTCTATCAGACCAGTGTTGCCAATTAAAAAGTCAGTGACCTCAAGTGTGGGTAGTTTGCAAAACTGGATCAGTTTGGTAAGTATCTGACTCGCATTATTAATTAGGAGGTTGAAATATTGATGATCTGGTTTCATAATGAATAAACACTTTCCAAAATCCATAATTTTATGATGTAAGCATTCTGACTTAATTCAGCAAAATCTTTAAATATCTTAATAATGTTTGAGTTAAATATCCAAACGATTTGTTACCCTACGGTAACAAAATCAGCTGGTCAGTGCCCCAAATGTAGGTTTTACCATGTTTTAACCTTGACGATATCGTCTGCGTATTTGTCTCATTTGACAACTTTATGGGACGTTAAAAAACGGACAAAGCGAAGAGTATTTTATACGAAAAAATCGCTAAACGCAATGTCAAGCGTCGTTCGAACGTGTCAATACTTAACCTATACTTGGGGCACTTACATAAAGTATTTTTGTGTTGGAATTATAAGGAATATGTTTGAGTATGTAAACATCGAAACATCTAAATATCAAACAATTTAAATTAAAAAAATGTTCTTCCCTTATTTTTGCTCCACAACACGCAAATCGGGAATAGAAAATTCGATAAACGAAGTAAGGACACACAGCACGGTTTGCATGAGGTCGTGGCTTCACTGTGTTTAATGCATAAAATGATCTTCACCAAATTGAACAATTCCAATTTCAAAGTCCGTGTCGAAGGTGAATTGGGATGCGTTTAGCATGCGCACGATTGACCACCAGCATTCAGGGCGTTCACCTTGTCTTCTCCAAGGTGAACATCATAATCGAATGAATGACGGCTCGCTATCGTATCGATACATCGGATTATGCTCATCGCTGTCAAGTGCTTCTACTTGTAGATAACTTACAATTCTAAGATAACCGCTCAATTTGGTTCACCTCATTTTTTGTGTTATTTAAAAAGAATATATGGACGAAGTCGTGGTTAATAGCTAGCGTACATATAGAAGTCTGGATGCTTACCTATGTGTCCTGTGTGTTGGAAGTTGGTGGGTGCTCCGATCATGGAGCGGTCTATTCTCCGGCGAGTGCGCTGCGCCTGCGCCGCCGGCTGGTAGCAACACGCGAACCACTGCAGCCAGATCTCACCGCCTGTGCTTGCCATTATCGAACTGTCCACTTCACTTCACACTATTTAAATACAAAATTGGAACAACCAATTTTGCTTTTCGAAAACGGAATTGGAAAACCAATTTGTTTTTAAAAATTGAATTGGAACAACCGATTTCTGTTGTTTTCCAATTGGATGGATGCTCAGATGTTAGCGAGCTCCAGATCGAATGCGTTCGATACTCGTGACCGCGGCGCACTGATGTTTATCACAGCTGGTCGATCACACGTCACACGCTTCAGGCGATCTCTCTCGTGATGATAACGATGATGGCATGATTCCACTGATAACAACTGGAAAAGGAGATAAAAAACAACTTAGTAATCATTTCTACGAATCTACAACTTAAAATGTTTGTTTGTTTTATATTAATTGCTGCCAAGGAGCTAATTGAGGGTCGTTTTGTCGGTGATTAGTTGGTGACAAATGGCTCATAGATCATAAGAGTTGTTAAGTCTATGCAAAAAAAAAACATACATTATCCCTCTCCTTGTCTAATATTTTAGAGGATGCAGGCGACTGGGACCGCTGTTCCAGATCTTAGTGGTCCCCGTTTGCCTGTATACTATTATTTTAGTGATCATGCAAAACATACATATTAGGCTAAAGAAACTACATCATCAGTACTATCAATAGATAAATACACGTCTAAATATATTACGTCAAAACAAGTATTGCCGCGCGGGTTTACCCTCCTAGGATTAACAATAAAAACTATGTTACTAAGTGGTATTTAAAAAAAAATAAAAGTAGCTTAATTTACTTCCTATAACATCAGTTATCTGCCTGTGCACGTCATGTTATAATCCGTGAAGTCAAGTCGAGACAGACAGACAGAATTTTACTTTAGTACCGTTTCGTATGCATTCAGTGGAAAGCTTTGATTTGGAATTACAAACAAACACTTCAATTATATTTATATGTATAGATAGGGTTCCTGTAACGCGTTCATTTCCATTTAAAAATAAGTATAGACATTAAATATGTGTGCATGTAGCTTTACAAGGCTGTGTTGTCGATAAAGGTCTCTCGCACGACAAGTGTCACATAAAGTGAGACGATAAGTGCTGTCAGAACGTCTGATAAACCTACGAGGTTCTTTGTTTTGGCAAATGTTCGTGGAATTAGTGTTGGATATATTGCCTGAAGACATCGTGAAGCGAGTGACATTTGGGCTGAATAGTACCACGTGATGACCACGACTGCTCTGTCAAGAGCGTAACGAACAAGATGAAGAAGATATTGGTTGGAATTGTTGTAATGTTCAATATGGGAGTTTTAAAGGCACCAAATCTAAATAAACTATATATATTGTAATATTATACAAATATATTAGCCACGGTGAAAGAATTATCTCAATATCTTGAAAAGTAACGATGTTATTCAATGGTTACTCATGCTCGGAGAAATACACTCTGTGACGCCACAAGTTCCTATGCTTCTTGTAATTACACTCATATTAGTACACTTAAGTACTAATAGATATTAAATAATATTTATAATGCACTTATTTATAAATAATATTTATAATACACCTATTAGTTTCCATATCCGACGTATTGAGCTACAAATACTGATAGGAACTTTGTGACGTCACTTGTTGCACGAAAAAAGTATCAAAGCTTCATAATTGAATAAAAAACACTAGGGGTTTATGGATGGAAGCTTATTGTGATATTTAAAAAGAAATTAAACTTCCTAATTGTTGATATTAGTCAAAGTAATTTTATTAAAATTAAAGTAGTTTAATAGACAGTTGACCTAACACTAAAAAGTTTAGTAAGTGGAAACCTTTTTCCAACCTAAAATAGATATTGGAGAGTTTGTTTAATGATTTTGCATATTTGATGACCAATGTCGATAGTTGCAAGAGATCTCGCGTTGCAGAAATAATGACCCAGATAAATAGGTGATATGCACAATATTTTGTAATAACGTGAACATTTCCATCAATTATGTAGAATTTATTACAATTTAAATGATTAATATATAATATCTAGTCTACCGGTTTATTTCTTGCGACTTCATCCACGTGGAATTAATGTTTAAATTTTTGAGGCATTATTATTTTAGGTTGGTACGGACCAAATTTGGTGATTCTAACGTTAGTTGGTCAGTCAAACATGACTTCGCACTTGATGATAATAGTAAAATAATGTTAGTTATGTTACCTATACAGGCATAGTACGTATTTCATCGAACGTTATTATATAAGTTATGGGTTAGAATTTATCCTGAAATCACATGCATACGTGGCTGAAGTAAAATAGTTTGGTTTCCTCTAAAATATACTTATAAATATACACTACTTTTACATGAATAGAAGGTAAATATTATAATCATATTACTTTACCCTCAATACTTACATAATTCATTATTCTGTATAGAAACGAGACCGTGTGTGTATATTGTGTTTTTCAATATACACTGTAGTGCATTTTTTAATGATATACACAATATTAATTTATACATTTATAAATATAAATAAACACTACTTGATGGAATTTTATGAAATTCTGATGAAGCTAGTCAAACCCGAGTCAGTGGTTAGAATTATCTTCTGAGGAATATTCCATTACATTAATAGACAAAGTCGAAGAGAGATTCAAGTCAGTAATAAGATAGTGGTTGAATGTGATCGTAGGCGTACGAACTGTACCAGTGAAAGTGAACTCACAGATCACTGGATTGAACAGGGAAAGTAATCATTGTCGTATTACGGTGCACTTCTACATATCTTAAGCTCAGGTAGCTAATTATCCTAATCAATGCGATGACAACCGACAGTGTGTTAGTATAGCAGTCCACACGTGCTTACTACAAGCACGGAATCTAGGAAACAATCGTTCCAAATGATACACTGACACAGACACACGGGAATGACATGTGTCACGCGTTTGATTTATGTCATTTTGCATACATTTTGTATCGTTTGTATTAGCGCAAGTTACTTTTTCTAAGCTTACATAGGGGATGTCACGTTGGGACCGATCGCGTATTGATAACATAATTTACGTGTTCTACAGACATTTAACTGCTCTTAACAAGAACATCTTTTTTAAAAGTATTTTAAGACACGGAACTTTATTGTGTACATATATATAATAGTAGAGTACCTACTATAAACAAATGTTTCACTACGACTGCAATATATATATATATATATATATGTATATATACTGCAAAAAAATGTGTTGCAAGTGTAAGCGCTTACTATCCAGCAGGTTGTGTTTTTTACGTCATTACAAGTACAAATTAGTACAATGTTCAGCATGAAAACGGATTCCATTGACCAATTGAGTCTGTTGTCACGAGCGACGCAGCGGAGCGACCTTATTCAATTTTGTTTACCAAATCGATAGAACTTTCGATTCAACGGTTGTTATGGCAGAATTAGACTGTTTCGTCTTGGTTTCGGTCGGTTAGAGAGGTTTTGAGACTTGGCTCTATTTATAACATTAATTCTGTTCTGTTCAAAACGGTGTATCATGGTTGACAGATTGAAAGGTTACTCATTAATTTAATACCTAAATACGGTAGAATTGCCTTATTGTGGTTAAAATACATCTAAATCTGTCTGGGACCAATAATTGTCAGATTTCCTTAGCACTAAGGTGTAAATACGGGAATAATGAGCATAGTTTCCTCATCTAAGTTAAATATATAAACAGATAAATAACGTAAGAGGAGTTGAAACCCACTGGTTTCAACTCTGGTGGATGTATGAAGAGGCAAATTAATATGTATGGAGCGAAAGTCTATTATCTAAGCTAGACTTAATTATTCTAATTAAAATTTCTAGAGTGGATTGGTGTGATAATGTTCGTATTTAATTATGTTTTTTCCCGTTCAAAGCATATCGTTGGTAATTTGAGTCCATATTAAGCGATCTTCTTTAAGCATGTGAAATTGTAGTTTGTCGTGTGTAGCTTGACCAGTTATGAAAACCTCAAAATTCAATATTGTTGTAGTTTTAATACTGCCCGCTACTTTAAACTGATATAATATAGCTGCTCTAGTCACCGACGCAATGCCATGTCGGTATTGTAGGTAAGTATATATATATATATATATATATATATATATATATATATATATATTGTATATATATATTCTCTCACTTATTGCGCGAGAAAATCGATTCGTTTTTTGGTTCATAAATCAATGTATTGTGTACTGTATCTATTGCTGCATTCATCATCATCATCATCTCCCTGGCCTTATCCCATACATTGTTGGGGTCGGCACTTGATTCAACTCGATGTGGCTGATCACCTGATTTTTATACGAAGCGACGGCCATCTGACCTTTGCAACCCCTTTAACGAGGAAAATATGTGATCTGGGTTAAACCAGTTGTCAGACAATTTTAGGCCTGCGATCGACCTGTAACGATTGCCAAAGATGATAAATTGGCAACCGGGACCGACGTGCTCTCCGAGGCATGGAGGGAACTCGGGCGGTCACCCATCCAATTACTGGCTAGGCTTACGGTTGCTTAACTTCGCTGATCGAATGATAAGCGCAATAGCAACTGTGCTGCGAGCTCCTCTAGTAAGGGTAAGAGTATATATTGCTGCATTATGTGTAAATAAAAATAAATAAAAGTATAGAGCTGATTTATTTGTATAACAGGTACCTAATACTTACTGATGCGAATGAGGCAGTATGGCTGTCCACTTGACTGAACCACCTACGTCAGAGATAGAAAGATAATCAGGGGGTTAAATATAAAGGCGTATCTTTCGAGTGGAGCTTTAGATTATGACTATGGGACTATCAGCCGACGTGACGTATCGGTGTTCAGTATCGATGTTAGGATTCTAAGTAAATCTTCGAGTTTTATGTTCGTGGTAGAGTATTGTTTTGAAATTGGATTGGTGGTTAAAAGTAATCACAGGAAGAGAAAGACGCTCCTGTGCACTCTCCACATTCAATGCTTTCCTGGATAATCAGCCTGAATGGACTTAATAAAAGAATATATTGTTCGTATATATAGGAGTTTTGCGAGGAGACTGCATGAAAGTGTTCCCTTTTCCCTTTAGATTAAGTAGCTTCAGGCCTTTCTATCAGGTCAATAAATAAATAAGATACGATATTTCTAAGTTTTATAACAAATCTATACACGTTTCAAGCAAACCTAGTTAGAATGGAACTTGCAATCCCTTGACGCACGAATTACTGTGAGTCTTGATTTCAATCACTTCAAGTAGAAAACGTCAAGGAGCCTTTAATATTAGTTATATCTATGACTAGCTTCTGCCTGCGACTTCGTCAGCGTGGAGTTACTTTATTTAACGCTATCCTTTACCAGCGAATTTGATTACAAAGCGTGATGATAGCTTTGCACGATAAATAGGCTATTCAATACTGAAAGATTTTTTAAATCGGACCTATCCTGAAAAAAATGTATTGTATTGTATAATTGTGTTCAGCTGCATACTGTAAGGCCTCAGCCTTACAAGCGGCTTAAAACCTCTTAAGCCTTTTTAGAAAACAAATTTAAGTTTTATGAAAAATATTAGATAATCCGAAAATAATTCGAACAAGGAAAATAAAAGAAGATTAGTTGTCAGAGATTGATTTGAATTAGAAGAATGATGAAGTTTAATGTAATAAAAGTGAAAAACATTGAATTAAGTTGATTTATTGAATAGATCCCGGGTAGCCAGCGGCCCCAGTTGGGGTCGCGGTGCTACAATATCTAGGTGTGCCTATATGGTATAGATACAAATGCATAGATGTGTCACCAGCTTTTATACACAGTCTGTCTGTACGTGCGTACATCGCGTGCGCGCAGCGGAAGGTCATTGCGCGTTTAATATCAATTTACCTGCAAAGCGGGCTCTTAAATTACCCAACTACCCGCAGTATTCAAATTTCGCAGTTTGAATATCGATTCTATAAGGGAACGGCAAATATGCATTAAGGTTAATTGAAACCACGTTTTATTACACACGTGATAAAGATCAAATTTATTTGAACTGATAAGAGTCCATTAGCTTTCGGAAATGACAAATTCTGTTTGGTACTGTGTATGTACTACATTTATATATTTAACTAGATGTGCCCCGCGGTTTCACCCTCGTGGACTTATTATATATTTCATGAGTGGCCCGCGGAACCCTAATTACTGTTCTATTTAAAAGTAGCCGAAGTTACTCCTTGTAACATTATACATCTGCCAGTGTAAGTCCCGATAAAATCGATCCAACCGCCAGTCTTCTATCTGCCTGCTACCTTCACGGCTGAACAGTTGAACCAATTTTGCAGTAATTTGTAATAACGCAAGATTTTCCTGAGCCGTAATGTATCCTACATTAAGGCTCAGTAAAATCTTCCTTTAACCATTATAAGAAAAAAAAAGTAGTAAAGAAACTGGACCCCTTACACATAACAGTTTTCCGTAGTTAAATAAAAGCATAAACTGTTCGCCCTAATTCCGGACGTCGCCGGGACTTTTATGTGAGCTTGGAATGTGATTGTTGCATGCATGCTTCCTGTTTTCTTTTATAAGGATATCTGTCGTTCGTAGCGCTCACTATAAGTGGGACAATTTGACTGGTGTGCGTGTGGACTTACTTTCATGGGTGGCCCGCGGAACTCTAATGTGTTTTTACATAAACGTAGCCTACGTTACTTCTTGTAACGTTAGCTATCTGCCAGTGAAAGTCCCGTTAAAATCGGTATAGCCGTTTCCGAGATTAGAGAATTTTTTTTTGCATTTAGTGAACAGCTTTTTTTACAAACAGACACTTTAATTTTATTTATATGGATGTATATATCTTCCAGGAGTACATAAATGTAACTTTTGGATTTGTATAAAAAACTAGCTTTCGTCCGCGGCCTCCCCCATTAGTTTTACTCTATACAGGGTCGAGACTCTTAGGCACAAATTTCTGGCATAGACCAATAGCTGGTGGTATATATCCATATAAAATCCTTATATATATTTTTTATTTTTGTCGTTAATTCACGATAAAATTTCACTGTCGCAACATCTCATTGTCATATATCATTCAATAAGCATTGAACGTTTAGTAACCTCTAACAACTAAACTTCAAAATTAAATAGTTATTTAAAAACGGCAAATTAAAAAAGTCCAGGATTTTTTTTATTTTATTTTAAATCTATATGCACCAGCCTCTGTGACAAAATACTCTAGAGCCTATTTTTTTCGGCCACTAGATGAAACCTTCTTGATTTGACGCTCAACACTTTTTTTATTGACCTTACTTTTAAAGGCGGTACTCCGTAATGGAAGTTATCTGATAAAATTAAAATGCCTAATAGTGTATGGTATGGTGTGGGGCGCATCCACATGTGTGCGACTCCAAAGTAGGACGACTTGTCTCGAGTACTTTGACCCAAAAGCGTTTGCTCGTTAAATTATGCAATGTTCTTTCACTGAATCTACATTGCGATTAGCGGAAACAGTAGTTCTCAAGCTAATGACGATAAGAAAAGATTTTTTTTTAAATTTTCCAGAGATTCATTAGACAAGTACTTGCTTTCTAATGCTTGTCTTAAACTTCTAGTTTGTCTATGTTTAATACTCACTCCTATAATGGGAATTTAAAACAACAAAAGAAACTGTTAAATACATCTAATCTATACATAATCTATGTAAGTAATATACATAAATATGTATAATCCTGTAAATTATGTCATTCTGACGATTTGAAAGTGCTTTGTAAAAGGTCTAATCGAATAAAGATATTTTTGACTTTGACTTTGACTTTGACACCCATGAAATTAACTCCACGCGGGTAAAAACTAGTTTAAAATACTTGTCAATTGAATAGTGATAGTTTCGACCATGCAACCGCTGAACCGAACAACTGTTGCTAAAGAGTGTTGCTGCAACACCAAATATAAACGATAATAGACCTATTTATCTCTGCTGTCGACTAGTTTCATCATTCTTTTCAAACTAACTTAGGAAATTGCTCTCGCACGAAGTAAAGAAGCGATCGCAATTCGAGTAATGATTCCACAATGGATTGAGATACTCGGCTATTTAATTGTTATAAAAAGATGAGTTGCGTCATGCGATGAGGTCAGAAGAGGGCTTTGTACTGCGTAAGGTAGCTCAGGGGGCCTACTTTGATCGTAGAAGTAACGTGTCTAAAGAACTTCTAAGTCTTGACGTTACATTTTATTACCATAAAATAAAACGGAAAAGCTAAGTATTTCGCGCTGCTTTACGATCATAGTTGACCCCCGAATTGGTTTAATTCAAAGTATATGTGGTCTCTTGAAATTGAAAGATAAAATGAACTTTGAATAAAACTAAAACAAGTAGTTTAATAGCATGTAAAATACTTGTTTTAATTAAGTCGTATAATTCGGTGTTATGAGACGTTTCAGCAGAAAGAAAGTCAGTCGCGTAGCTGAAAATGTCCCTTATAGGTGCCGTTACGAGCTGAGAGCGCTGTTGTCTTGTATGAAGCAAACGCGAACAAATAAATACGCAGTAACATCAAGTATTTTCACACAGCGCTCAAAACTCGAGACGGCATCTGTACAGTTTATTAATTTGCTAAGGGGACAATTCGACCGCACCTACGAAGTTAACTATGTTTGGTTACTGTGATCAATATTCCGGCGTTAATTGGGAAGTTCCAATGTCGTTATTCTGTTAATATGTAAAGATGTTACGACATTGTTATTATTTAGGCTGTGTATGCTTCATTGTCATCGTATGATAATGACAGAGGCCGTGTTAAGTCCTTAGTGCGCATGACTAGGTATCTATCACATAGCGCTGAAGATTAAATTACTGATTATAGCATACATACATATTCTATGTTTACGCAACATATTTTATATTGCAATGTGGGAAATAAGGATATACACATAGATGGCATGGCTAACAATCGCAAGTTTGTGAACAAATATTATCGCTATGGAAGTTTTCTCATTGAGTAAAGGTTCCGTCATGAGTAAAGACCGCATCTAAAGTGGGGATACTGCGCATGTGTTTATTCGCCTCGCGCCATACATGTAGACAGAGAAACACTCATAGAATGACATGAATGAATGAAAATTCAAAGGGTCTGCTTATAATCCAACAGCTTTTCAGTAAAAGCATATGAAAGTGTATAACTATGTGTATAAAATATCTGACTGTCTGTCTGTTTGTTACGGCAAATCTCTGAAACGACTAGATCGATTTTCGAGCCGCGGTTCGCCAGGCCATCCCGTCTGGCTAGAATATCTTCAAGTGTCACCGTGACAACCGCTTGTTCATTTTGCAGTGATTATTTATCTTATCTTATCAATTCTCGTGAGATGGCTTTCGATCGCATCTCAGTTGCATGTGTAGGTTTCTTCTATCGCTATGGTCTGAAACCTCTAAACTTAGATTATAAATGATTTTGTTAGAAAACAAATGATTTTGTTACCTATTACGTTTGTATGGTCACCAACCCTCAGCAGACCCCCTTAACTGTTTCACAGTGCTAACTTCTCACACATACATTAACTATGAATACAGTTTACTTATCCGACACCCACTATCACCGTTCACACGATCTTTAACCTTTGTATTGTCTTTGTTTCAATTGAACTCTATGAGAAATGGCAGAATTATTTAATTTAGATCCTAGCATACTTGACGAGATTATCGTCTTTCTGGTACGTACTTATAATATTTAAACACGCTTATATTGTGAGGTAGGCATTTAGAGGTCTGCCTTTTTTGGAATGCCTGACCAGAGATCTCCACTTTACATAAGTTCACAGCGAAATAACGCTGCCTGTAACAAGAAGATTCAAGCTTATTTAAAATTTGACCCACCCTAAAGAACTTAGTCACTAATAAATCCCTAGGGATAGTAGACTAATACATGCTTATATTCAAGTGTTATGTATAATTACAAATTGTAAACATCGGGTTGAGTAAAGTGCCGACTCCAACAATGTACGGGATAAGGCCAGGGAGAAGATGATTATTGTGAGCCTGTTATTTTATTGGAATGTGGTGTTAATGTCCTTTTTCTTGTATCTCTTTTACTAATATATACTATGTACGCAGATACCTATATATTTTTATTTATTTATAGTATAGTGGGACGAGGAGTTGAATCACTATGCTAACAATAGTTTCATTCGGCATAGTGATACGCTTAGCAGCTGCTAATACCACATACGAACAGGCGGAATGTGCGTTTGTTTGTCACATTAGAAGGAGAAAATAGTTTTTTTTCTATGAGCCCCTTTGTTATGTGACGTTGACCAATATTTGCAGACTAAGCTACGAGAAGAAAACAGGTCTATACATATCCCATTACTCATTCATAAAGTCATAACTTACGTGATAACCTCAAGATACTGATTTAATTAATGTTATCAAATGCCACTCGACTTTATGAATGTAATCAATGGACAGTATAAATAATGTAGTGCACACACTGATTGGAGACTGTGAGTTATTCGTGTCCGAGCTGAGTTGAGTGAGTCACTAATAATGTAAATATTTTACTTCCTCGCATCAATGGAAATATTGTCTCATGTTCGCAGATAAGGTCATAAAATGTCTCCTTGGTCTAGAGGTCGCAAGCGCTGCTTCTGATCACGAGGCCCTGGATTCGATTCGGGCAAATGATATTGTATTTTTCCGCAGCCCGGTGTCTTGATTTCTACGCGGGCAATAGGAAAGTAAAAGCAAATAGATAGAAACATAAGACTGTGTTTTATAAGAGACACAACGAGAAGGGAAACAAATGAGTACAGTAAAGAGTACAAGATACAAACCATAAATAAATAAATATGCTCACGCCAAAAGCCTCCCCGAAGGGGTAAGCAGAGGTGTTGTTACCCACATTTCACCGAATATGATTAAGTGCCAACGTGACAGAGGGTAAATCCATCGTCGTCTCAGGCACTATACATACGTCTTTGAATTACTTCTCAGACATATGCAGGTGTTCTAACGAAGTTTTCGTTCACCATAATTCACCTGGTGTGATATCACTGCACCTAAGTTTTTAGAAAAACTCATTGGTACATGCCCCGCTGGGATTCGTACTTGCGTCGTATGCGTAGCAGGCGACTGCTTAAACCCCGAGGCCATCACGGCTCTGTATAAATAATAAAATATTATTAAAATGTAAACTCTATGCTCGGCTTAGCCCAACAATAGGCTCACACATTACAGGTAACATGGGATTTTAAACATAACTAGCGATACCTTTATGCTTGTATTTAATAAATTCGGCCCTTACATATTTATTGTGATTCTTTTGTATTTTTATAAACTGTATAATATTTTTGAAAAGACTAATTACTGAGTTTCTTTTCAGGTTCTTCTCAGTAAAAGCAACCTTCCGAGCCTGGCATGGTAGCATGTATAATTATGTCATTCTGACGATTTGTAAAAAGTGTAATCGAATAAAGCTATTTTTGAGTTTTGAGTTTAAGATCACCCTTTTGCGTTGCAACATTCTTTAACGATATTTGAGTGAAGTAATCCCAATCCTGTTTAGTACATACTAAAGTAGCTTTTGCAACAGTGACAATATTTGAACATCATTAGTCTTCTTCCGTGTTACTCACCTTGTTATCTCACGGCCCGTTTACAACATAATCTTGACTTTCGACTAGATATTCTTTTTGTGCTATATTAAGTAAAATGTTCTCTAAAGTTTTATGTAATTTCCTGCATATAACGCTCTTGTTTCATATGTGACATGTTAATAATAACAGTTGATTACGATTCCGTGTGTAGAAATAATGTAGGTTAAGTACGCTTTATTAGTGTGAATGAGTTTTAGCGGCTATGTCACTGTCACTGTCTCAAACTTGTCGCCATTAAGCCAAGAAGAGTGGTTTAAGTGGAATTGTGGTTTTCCTTTGTGTTGTAACCGTAAGCTACTGTGGTTCTGGGGCCTTACCATGAGCTCTTATTGCCATGATAGTTTTACTCTTATTATGAGACAGACGTATATATCTGTCACTGTGTGTGGCTCAGTTGCTATTGCGCATATCATTCGATCAGCGAAGTTAAGCAACCCTAAGCCTAGCCAGTAATTGGATGGGTGACCGCCCGAGTTCCCTCCGTGCCTCGGAGAGCACGTTAAGCCGTCGGTCCCGGTTGCCAATTTATCATCTTTGGCAATCGTTACAGGTCAGTTGGAGGCCTAAAATAGTCTGACAACTGGTTTAACCCAGATCACAGATTTTCCTCGTTAAAGGGGTTGCGAAGGTCAGATGGCAGTTGCTTCGTATAAAAATCAGGTGATCAGCCACATCGGGTTGCATCAAGTGCTGACTCCAGCAATGTATGGGATGAGGCCAGGGCGATGTATATATCTGTCACTGTCGCACAGCTGAACTATCATTGCAGTAAGAGCTCATAGTCAGGCCCCTGTTTACCACTTGCGGGATGAGAAAGATGAGGAAATTAAATGTTATAGGTCCAATTGATACGATGACGTGAAGTGAATAAAGGCCTATCTTATCTTATAGGACGACAATGAAATGATTGGGATTGTAAAATTTATAACTCCATGTTGAACAAATATTGGGTATGGAGTAATTAGTACCCAACACTAATCCATCTCAAATCTAAAGATTGAAAGATAATCCACCCACGTAGACTTCGTGTCATGGATGGTCCGAAGAAGTATAATTTTTTAATTTAATAAAAGTAGCCTGGATTGTAACATCAGCTATCTGCCAGTGAAAGTCCCGTTAAAATCGGTCCACCGAACCACGAACTAACAGACAGATAGACAGACGGACAAACAGGTGGACGGACAGACAGACGGACGCACAGACAGATAGAAAGACGCTGAAAAGCTGTTTATTTAGAATTACAAACAGACACTTCAATTTTGTTTATCTGTATAGAGTATTATACTTATAGATTGAAGCGTGGCTACTTGGCTACAAAAATATTTTCTATAGCCACTGAACCGATTTTGCTGGAAGTAGTGTAGGGATATTTCATCGCACAGACGAACATATTACTAAGTACTTACTTACAAAACGCTGACAAAATTAATCTAATATAAAACATATTATGATAAAGAAACTTTCGCGAACAGAGCATGCGAGATGTAAAGTCCATCTACACAAGCCCGGAATGTGGGTACGGGATGTGAGCACAGAAATAGCATTCGGTCGCCATGGCAACGACTCCCGCCCGCTTCCAGACCATTCGACACTTTCCACGCAAGTAAAGTCGGCCAGGGAAGTAATTACTTTACCAGTATGTATGAATATTTTGGGTCTTTTGTAGTTTCTCACCATGAGCGGTTCGAACCATTGTATGAATCGACACATTCATTCCCCCTTATGACAAATAACAGAATAAGATAGTCCTTGGTTTAAAAGTAGCTCCGTCTCTTTCTGTGTTACGGGTTTAAAAAGGGATGGACATCGTTTTAGTATTTTCGAAATATTATCGTGATAAGTCCCGAGTAAATTTAAATATGAATTTAAAACGCGAAAGTTTAGGAAATATTATAAACCTTATGTGTCTTTATACAAAGTGCAAATGCTATTCGACGTAACATGCAGCTCAGTAAATACATATAAAATGCCGGCAATTATGGGGAATGTGGAAAATTGTGTGATTAAAGTCACCCGGTCACTTAACTTGGTATGGTTTAGAAAACGTAGTTTTATTATTTAAATATGGACGTTTGTTATGGAAACTCCGAGCTTTGATCCGAATTCAATTGACTGATGATATCACAGTAGACCTGTTGGGAATAATTGAAATAAATATAGAATGTTACAGAATATAACCAGTTAAATATAATAGCGATTAAACAATTGTCCATTTTTTAATCAAAGTTTGATAATATGCCGCAACTCTCTGATCATCATAATTCATAAACCTCCAAAATTAATGGCAAAAACAATAGTGATATTGTGGTAAAGGTGCGCTTTTTATACTTAGCATTAAGTTTAAAGGGTCAGAGGGTAAAGTATTTTTTAAAACCCATCCCTTTCAAAATTTGCAGAGCCCTACCTGTTATATTCATTGATTTTTTGCGAAGCGATGTGGAAATGAAGGGAGTCACCCCATGTGGAACTTACCGTGAAGACACGATCAAATAATAAGGCAAAAAGGGCGAAGTTACTCGAACTTCTCTACGAATATCGTTCCCGAAACCAGACGTAGTTTGCACAAAAAATGGGCATTATACGCTAGTTAGATGAGTGGGTATAGGAAAAGCTAATAATTCCTTATATATATATATATATATATATAAGGATGTGGAGCCTAACTTCATCGGTTTAAGCCGAAAATTTAGAACTGAACTTTGACGTTTCATCTTGGTATTATGAAATTTGTTAACGTTAAAATGCGAAAGCAAAAAAAATTTCAAAGCAAGTGCTTAAACGACCATAGTTGGCGCGAAGGTTGAAGGAGCAAAACGCAAGGACGACGACGCTCGAACGTGCTAAAACCTAGAGTGAATTAAGTTGATAATTTTATGAAAAGCTCGATAATTTCACGAAGTGGGTAATTCTACGACACGGTCACGACATATCCTTAACATCTACGTTTAAAAAGGGTTCCTCCTGTTCATACTTCAGCAACACTCATTTAATGTCTAAAACCGCAATAACCCTTATCTTTATGACAATTTTAACAGTACAATTGTTAAACAGTGCAATTTAAACAGCAGCCAATTTGTTCCTTAACTGTTTTGCATATCAAATTAAAACGTATGTTTTCAATCGCAGATCGTTATCTGCTGCCGAGGTAGTTTGTCTGATAAGTGGTAGCAACATTAATGTCACACGGAACCTTACGAAACTTGTCGCACCGACAACCTACCGTATCGGCGTTCACACTTTATTGATACTTCCTTATTACGCTCAATCCAGCGACCTTTGTGTTACATGACAATACAATTGTATTATGCAATTATATAGGCACCAAGCTCCATTAGACTGGACTGCTGTGAGAAGGCAAAAGGATCTGAGGGACTACTCTCTTCCTCCAAAAACGAAACTTCGCAAACCCAATAATATAACTAAAGTAGAGAATTCAGAATATTGGAGCATTAAAGAATTTTCTAGCTGATCACGTTTGGTTTAGAACGAAAAAAAACCGTTGCAGGAACTTTGCGAACGTAAAAGGGAATAGACCTCTGCTCTTACGTAGAATATATACCAATATCCATTATCTTTGATTGGTCGCCGTTTCCATACAAAATAATTTCATCTGTTTGAACGCATCGTTCTTCTTAACTACGTTGACGATCTTGATACGGTTTTTATATATATACATGTAGGAGATGAACTCCGATTATTTTACAACCACAATAATCCATCTTATAATATTTTATAGATAGTAGAGAAAGGTCAACCTTATGAAATAGTCATGAAAACCGTAATCCAAAGTGAAGCGTTAACATTATCAATATTCGGCGCAAACTAGTGCATAAATAGTTTGACTGTCAAGTAATAGACAGTCACGGCTCAACTGTTGAACCGACTTTGCCGAAATTAGAGTATAGGATTAGGTTAGGTTTTAGGACAAAGGGTATAAGAAAACAGTAATATTCAATATACAGAAGATCTGTCAAAATAATGAACTGATTTTAGTGTCTATGGATTCTATGGTATGCTTTTCCTGCAACTGTTTCGTTATTGTTTAAATGTTTCCTTGTGTTATGAAATGATACAGGAAAATCAATTATTCTTTCAACTTTAACACCGTCCTTAACATTGACCTTCAAAATAACTAGTTCAGAATCATATACCTACATATCATTACATATTTTAATACAAACTTCAAAATCAAAGCTATTAATGCCTCTGCTATAACCACGGTCATTTGGGTCGCGTAGTTCAGTTTGTTGCTATATTTTATTCTATTCCATCGCTCGTTAGAAAGTATCATTTGCATATGTTAGAATAGTGAGAGAAATAAATATTCTACGCATCTTTAAAACTTATGACCTTGCGTTCAACAGTAATGACATTGATAAATGAACTCTCTCGTAAGCAATTTTACGAACTAATACTTTTGGACTAATTTGTCGGTAACTTCGAGTATGCGCGTGTATCTTGCTTGCCCTGATTAAGTTTGCCAATACATAAACCACCTAATGGAAACAGTTTAAGATTCAGTTTAAGTTTATTGTCCCCACTGTTAACATGAACACAAGCTTATCTTCAACGAGGGCTCTTATTATTACTTTTCTGCCATGGCCTTTAGGTGCGTTTGATTAAACTTGTTTATAAATCTCGACAAATTGCTTCTTCTCATATATTGGTATCATAACAGGTTACAAATTAAATGGTAGTCAGGAGTAGCGTTAGTTTGACAAACTATATTCCGGGGTGTGGCCGAAAGATAAAATTTTTATTACGTCGCGTTTTTAGTGACAGGTTGATATAAAACCGAAACGTGAGATAAAAATAATCTTAGAAGGCGAGCTGCAAGAGTTTCTCAATAAATCAATGACAATGGCCTAAGACCTAAGAAACGATGGATGGATTGTGAAAGATGATACGGCTGGAGTGGGAGTGAATACAGATATAATGGCTGATAGAGAGAAATGGAAGAGAAGAACACATTGAGCTGACCACAAATAACATGCGTTAAGGGCAGGAGGATTATGATGATGAATGGCAAAGAAAAGCTTTAGTAAGTGAGGTGTGTTCATTTGTTTGAATTATTATAATATGTTATTATTGGTTTGAATTAGTTCTGGAAACAATAAAATTGCTAGAAGTTGATTAAACTTCTGGCAAATGGACTCAGAGTTTTCATAACTTTAGAAAAGACAGAGCCACTGCATATGCAAACACTGATTGAGTAACAGAGACGCAAACACAATTTACATTCAGACAAATTGTATTTGAAGAGACATGACTCACAAGTAAATGTGCAAAGAAATCTGTTGACATTGGCCAGCCAGCGACAGAGCGGTCTGTTGTAGAAACAAATCTCTTATCCGATCTAGTCGGTAGTGTACCTTAGCGTGACAACAATAGAGCTTAGATTAGCATAGACGCATGCGTTTACGTCAGTGAGCATGATCTCCTTAACAATGGTTGGGTGGCTTTATGCATGTCACACATACTCCTCCATTGTGCTCTGGTGTACGTGAAGTATTTTATAAAACTCTATTGTTTAAGCCTTAAACCAGCCGTGTACGCATCACCTTCTTGTGCAAGATAATGGCATAGCAGCAGCTGTGTGGTTCGATCATCAGGATCTAATGATATTAGAGGTAACCACAGGTAACAGTATCTCTAGCGTTGATGAATTTAGTTGCATATTAGCGTGGGTCAAAATGTGTTAATACTTCTTTGAAGACGGGTTGTGGTTGAATTACAAGGATGGCGAAAGGAATTTCACCGACGTTTAAACATGTCATAACCTACACTTGAGCTTCGGAATCTTATTTCAATAGACTTAGTTCATTGGATAAAGTAATTAATTTATAGACTCGTTCAAATAAAAATTTAAAAAATGATGCTTCAAAATCATGCTGAAATTATAATATTGTATAAAGTCAGTGTTGGTATCTAGACTCAGTACAATTCAAAGCAAATAGGGAAAATAACACAGCAATCAAACTATGAAGACGCATGCTATGCTGTACTTGATAGTTTTCAGGAAAACTGAGTAGGACTTTTGCAAAAACAACCGTAGAAAACGAGGCAAATTATGCAAATAATACATGACACGGTTAATAAGAATTGTGGATGTTCGCGTCACTAATGAGGAAACAATATTGAAGTGTTCTTGCTTAGTACAAATTAGATTTCGTAACGAATTCATATTCGCGTGACTCATGAAAACAAATGTAGCAAATTATATGAGCAACTCTGGCTAATGAACTTATAGTAAAAACAGTCGTGTCCAAAAAACTTGCGGAAATAGTGGGCATTACTGAAGTTGTTTTGAATAATTTGGGGAAATCATTATAATGCATATTGTGATGTTTGCCTATACATATTTCGTTTAACATTTTAGCATCCAGAAAATAATTAATAATTGATGCAAAGTATGGATTTTGAGAGTCCTTAAGGACACTTTGATACACTAGTCGGCTAAATATAGATTTTGATTCATAAATCTACATCTATTAGTGATGGTCGAATGCATCTAAACTTAAATGGTCTAGGTAATTGTCGAAAACATTAAAATAAGGATGAGGACCAGTGGAAAGATAACGCAAAAAGGATTCTAGAGCCAGTCAAACACTTTGACATCGCGGCATTATTTCTTGGGAAAACGGTCAAATTCAATACAACAGCAATTTCTAAGGATGTAGGCAAATTCGTATTCATATCTAAGTTTATCTTAAGTCTGTCTCTTAACATTTAGGATATTGTACCGTTTCCGTCTTCCTGAATTGGTACACAGTCATACAGTGTTAATTTTGTCTTTTTACCGTTTGCCTCGGGTTCATTGTATCCTTTGTCTGGTGTCTTGTATACGCCGCACATATTTATTCCTTAGCTAAGTCATATTGTCTTGACTGATTGCTTTTGGAGATGAACTCACAGTTTTCGACTTGACTTTCGAAAATGCTTTTCTACTTTTCAATACGAGGTTACAATAGTAGAATCGGTGCAGAGTTTCTACAGAGATGAAATTACGTTGCTTGATGACCCTCATCAATGAAGATATTGGAGACACCAGAGATTGAAATACAAATCTCAGTCAAATTAAATGATACTTAAGTATGAATTACAGTACAAAACAATTCTGCAATGAGTATCGCGTTCTTGTAACCCACTTTATAAATAGGGAGACCACTAAGAAACCGCAAGTTAGTCAGCATCGGACCAAGATGCTCGGCTATAATATAAACACTTCTTCATTACGATACACACAATAATTAAAATAATAACATGACTGATGATGTAAATGAAACAGAAACACACTGCAATGCTTTTTTGCATATTCATGGAATTAAAGAAATTGAATAGCTCAACGCTGAGGATATAAATGAAGAAATGGCTGACTATAGCAGTCTGGCGGGTTCAAAAGAACACATAAGTAACGGAATCGTGGCCGCAACATGCTTTCTCATCAAACTATAAATATCTACTTACTTAATTATTTTATAGAATTAACTACCAATCTACGAATTGGTAAAGCATTATTTTTAAACATGATCACAGGGGTTAATGTGAAATAGGAATTCAAGGATGTGTAAGGAGAAAAATCAATAAACTTACGTAGATATACGAAATCCTCAGGATATATAGTAACGTTCACTCACAAAGTCGAGTTTTAAAGCACGTATGAATTGTCAACACAAATATTTGGGTAGATTACACAGCAGTCTCACAAATAAGTGGTTAAACTATTAACGTTGTTGAGTTTTTGGTAATGTTCAGAGCGCATGGGTTGAGTGCGTGCACCCCTCGCGCTGTTCTCTAACTGACTGATGACGTGAGGCGTGCTGCGCCGGCTGTCCCGTCCATGGCTGTGTAAGGTCATATACTACCATCAGAACGTTGTTAGAATGACAACCTTCAGTAAATGACCAGATGGTTTATTTTCCTTCGACTGAAGATCTACTGTTTAAGTTTCGCTCTACATGCACATTGTGTATGCCACGGTCGTTTACACATTTCTTTTGAGTGGAGAGAAAAGGCGAAAGGATATCGCGACGACTTGAGCACTCGACTTGTTTATACCGCCACGTACGTTGTCTGGGTTATTAAATTAAATTGCTTTTAACAAACCGACGAGAAACAATTAAAGCCCATAGTACAATGTGAGAATAGGAACTATTTTAACGACATTAATTAACCGATAGATCTCGTCTTACGAAGAATGGTGTAGATTATAAATGACATTTTAAGTATTGTTGGATCAGCAACTTAATTTCTAATATGACTTATTGTAAATTATTACACCAGTGTTAAGCTAAAAAATAAGTGCTTCAAAGATTCAGTGGTGAACATCCTGGCAGTTAATAAATCAATTTTAAACATATTTAATCAAGTGGGATATATAATTAAACAGTATAATGAAGCACCTAGTTAGATACGGTTGGCAATATCTGACCTGCGTCGTGTAAACTCCACGGTATCCTCCAGAGCGCTTAATGTGGAGGTGTTATGTTTTTACATGCTTACCATGACCTCACCAACCTACGTCTTCTGTTTATATTTTTACACTAGGAAGCCCGGCTATTCCAGGATATGAAATAACCTTACCAACCCTAAAGGGTTCAATGATTCTAATTGAAAACTATCATCTGGTAAGCCAGAAATTGCACGATTTTTTCTGATTGAAACTTATAAATCCAGCATTAGAAAGATTGTCGCCAAATCTGAATCTCTGCTGAAGATTTAAGTAGAAACGTTTTTCAGAATCATGTGCCAATATCTTCAGGGTTGCTCCCTGTGAAATTGCTGTAAGTGCTCTAACTTACATGAAAAAATGCGAACACAATCGTTTACTCTTGTGTGGTAAACACGGCCGGGTGAGCTAAATAGTTTACGCTTGAGTACAGGCGCACACGCCTCAGATGGCGGAGTCGGGTGCGCATACTTTTACTACATCTGGACACTGGCTATGTGGAACAATATATTCCGTTGAAACATTGGAAAATCTTACAGATGAATTGGAGTTCCAATAAAAATTCTCATGAGTCAGAACACACTTACGTTAAAACGATCCAATCTAAGTATTGAATGCATCACGAATAAAGTAGCTTGGAGTCTTCGTAGTTCTTTGAACTCAGCAAACATTGTGATCATCTCTTCAATATAAATCATAAATAGGCACAGACTGATGCGCCGGCAAGCCTCTTCACATTATTTTCAGGACTATAGGTTATTTCTTGGCTTGACCATTCCCGCAAGCACAAATTTAAATCTCGAGTTTTATTAACAAGTGTATTTTGTATTTAGATTATGCACTGTTTAATTATAGTATCTGGATAACCGAGCTTTGCTTGTTTTTTTTTGACGTTTTCTATAAATTAAACCTAGCTAGATTTATCGCTCCCGAACATATTGAATTTCATGAAAATCTTTGGAGCCTTTTCCGAAATTCGGATTTTATATACATATACATATGTACAAGAATTGCTCGTTTAATAGCATACATATAGATAGATTATTATAATTCTTTTTAATCTTATAAGGTCATTTTCGTCATGTCTTATTTCCTGATAGAAGATCGATGATCTTTGAAATCAATACAAATTAAATGCCGTAGTGGCCTCGGGGCTTGAGCAGTCGCCTGCTACGCAAGCGACGCAAGTTCGAATCCCAGTGGGGCCTGTACCAATGAGTTTTTCTTGAAAAACTTATGTACAGTGATTTCACACCACGTGCTTTACGGTGAAGGAAATCATCGTGAGGAAACCTGCATATTTCTGACAAGTAATTCAAAGACGTATGTATAGTGCCTGAGACGGCGATAGACTCACCATCTGTCACGTTGGCACTTAATCAAATTCGGTGAAATGTGGGTGTTGTGATAACAACACCTCTGCCTACCCCTTCGGGGAATACAGGCGTGAGCATATGTATGTATGTATGTACAAATTAAATAGAAAGGCTAAAATAATTTTGATCAAAACTTATGCTCACACCATGGTCGCTACTAGGGAGGTCTCCTGCGCATTGCATTTCTTTACCAACCATACGATAGCACATTAAGCCTGATCATTGAATTCAAGCATACTTAAAAGCCTTTTTACCCATCTCTAGCTTTCATGGACGTGTTTGCAGAACATTGTTGCAGGACTTAAATGGCCTTCGGACCTGCTTTCCCATATAAAAGTTATAGTAAACTAACTTGTTATTCAATTACACTTCTTGAAATATCTCGGTTCTTACCTCGATATTTTTTTCAATTATATCCTTACACGGTGAGTTGGTGCGGCATGTGAAGCAGCTGAAATTGTCAAAGCTTGCAAATACAGGGGTCTGGGCTCCGAATATGATTTTGTCCCATTCGGTGTGGAGACCCTTGGTCCGTGGGATCCTAGAACTAAAAGGCTTTTTAAAGAAATAACAAAAAGGTTAGTCGACATCACAGGAGACCGAAGTGCTGGCAGCTACCTCGGACAAAGAATTAGTCTTGCCATGCAAAGTGGGAATGCTGTCTAGGGACAGGGAGTACAGGGACTCCCATTAATAATATATTTTAGTTATTAGATTCTATTTTTAAGGTTTGTTGTTAATTAACTACGATAAGGTGTTATCTTAAACTAAATATAAGCTATACATGTTTTGAATTGTATATGCTTCATATAGGTACTCACGATTTCCCCTTGTAATCCACATACATCATACCACCAGTAGCCATCACTGGTTATAATTTTAACATTGGTATGTTAAAATTATTTCTTCATATTTACATTTTACAAAAGTTACGCATCTCATTCTGTCATCCGTGTCGTCTCATACATAACGATTATTCGATTGTCGATAATCACCAATGAAATAATCGCTATTGAAATAAATTAGGTAGGTATGTCCGAGTGGATTGATTGCGGAGAGGTATCAGGTATGTGTGTGATATCTGTGTTATCGGTTACCTGAGTCCATTGTAGTTATGAAGGTCGTTAATCGTTGAAGAGTGCGTGCAGCGTTGTTGTACAACCAGTTGGGAATCACAGTTCACGAGATGTGGACGTTCGTGCTTATCGCCGTGTGCGCAGCCTTAGCAAGTACGTAGACGATAATATTATATCATAAGTTAAGGTTTATTTACGCTTGACTCTATCACAACATCCTACATTTTCTTTCACGCAGAAATTACTTAATGGAATTACAATATTTCAATAATATAGCTTCATCAGAACAACACAAAATCTAAATTTCATAAATATATTGTGTATAAAGATAATAAATCCTGTGCAGATGAAGTCGCAATCACTAGCTAGTTAACAATATTTTTGATTCAAACCTTACCTCACACATTTAAAGCATACGTTTTCAATTGAAAATAGCAAATTTTACATCCTTGCAACTTACTTACTTCAGTAAAAACAATGTGTTTAAAACCGCATTCGATCGCATTGGAATGTAAATATTGCTTACTTTGTATAATATCTTGAGCATATATGTATGTTTGTATGTATATTGCATAGTACATAAACTGCTTGTTAAAACCTGTTGCGCCGTATATACCTAGTGCGGACTACATGTAGTTACTAATGCTGTGTTATTTTGTAAGTTATCCCAGCGACGAACTCGACGTCGAGTGTCGGTTTCAAATACGAAATTGATACATAATACATATACGATAAAGTTCAATTTCGTATGTTTCAAACCGATAGTCGACGTCGAATAACGCAGCTGGTCTTACGACGTCTAACTGACCCCTCCTGAACTCAATGTCTTTTTTGCATGTTCGGTATTATCCTTATACGATTCTGCATAAACATTAATCACTTTATCCATGTCCCAAATATTTATTTATCTAAGCATTCTGTAACCGTATGTTAATGTAACTAATAAGATTCTTGTTTTTGCAAATGCTACTAGAAGCCACCATCAAATCTGATTGCGACTGAGTGACAGTGACAGATGTTTACATGTCAGATATATCTGTCACACTCCTTTAAGGTGCAACCTGATGTAAGCCGCTTGACGCTCGTTTCCAGCGACAAATGTGGTCACGTGATATGTAGCGATGATTGGAGCGGCTGCTTGACATAGTTCTTTTTTGAGTAGCGGGAAATTTAAAATGGGGTCACGTGACCACATTTGTCGCTGGAAACGAGCGTCGGGCGGCTGCATATGGTTGCACCTTTACAGTGTGTCGAACTAATACCACAATAAGAGTTAGCGGTGAGGCCCCTGACCTTCACAGCCCCTACAGGAAAATCGGCTACCTGGGTTAAACCAGTATTCTTACTTTTTTAGCATCAGACAGACCCTTTTTAATCGCGAATTATGTTACAGTAGCTGCCACTCACAGCTTCGTCGCATAATTCCACTCTGAGTACTTTAAAAATATTTATTTGAGAATTTTCGTTATTGGATGAGTGTTTAACATATGGAAGGATCTGCGATTAAAATACGTACTACTTAATGATGGGTTCGATTCTCGGATTGGGCAAAGTGTTAATGGGTTTTTCCACCTATACATTCCCATTAGTCCGTAGTCTGGTTTAGTGACCGGTTAGTGGCAATAGGCTTGCTTCTTGTGTACATGGGACTTGAATATAACTGGCGAAATTTGGGTGTATTATAAATACACCTCTGCCTATCCCTACGGGGTTTACAGGCATATGTACTAACTCTACTTTGTAAAAGCCGTGGTGGCCTCGGGGTTTGAGCAGTCGCCTGCTACACAAGCGACGCTAGTTCAAATCCCAGCGGAGCCTGTACCAATTAGTTTTTTCTAAAAAACTTATGTACAGTGGTTTCACACCACGTGCTTTACGGTGAAGGAAAACATCGTGAGGAAACCTGCATATTTCTGAGAAGTAATTCAAAGACGTATGTATAGTGCCTGAGACGGCGATAGACTCACCATCTGTCACTTTGGCACTTAATCAAATTCGGTGAAAAGTGGAAGCCTCTGCCTACCCCTTCGGGGAATACAGGCGTGAGCATATGTATGTATGTATACTTACCTATTCTCTATTGTGCTAATGTTAAGGAGGATTGATTAACATGCACTTTGAAAGATGGATTGATTTCGACTTGTCATCTGAAATGAATGCCTGTAGCACGCAAATCTCTTTATCTACATACCAAAGTGATTATTATTGATTCGTGTCTCTATAGTTTTCAGCGTGTAATTGGCATGTTGTTGAAGAAAACATCCTTTGTGTTATTGTTCGGCTCAGGGCTCGCGAATGAAAACAATTTTTTTTGCAAACCCGACATCGCGTTTCTTCATATTCATTTTAATTTCTATAAAATCATCACAGCCTATAAAAGTCCCCAGGACGTCTGCATTTAAGATTACCAAAATCCTAACAGCTAAATCAAAATTATGTCCTTTTCTTCGTTAGTTTTACTTATATCGATAGGGTGAATTCGATGCTCTAAATCAATGTTTTATAACGTCTTTCATTTTATAAATTCACGCTCTATGTGATTTTTCATACTATATTTTTATGTACATTTTCAAGAAAAAGAAGGAATGATCACTAAGATCTTTTTTTGTTTTACGAATTAAGGGACCTGCCATTATCGGTTTAAGCAGAACGTTAGGAACTTCTGAGCTTTGACGTTTCATTTTCGTTTTGTAAAATTAAAACTCAAAGCAAAGTATTTCTTAATACGCGCTGCTTAAAAGATCATAGTTTCAGATCATAGACCCAGTTAAGGAAATTCCAAACTTTGGCTTTGGCAAATTAGTGAATATTATCGGTCAAAGTTTGCGATAAAGTCCTAACAGCATATAAAATAATCCGACCTTTTGTATCTGCAGGCAGCGTACATGCAAATATAACGCCAGTCAACGTTACCGTGGGCACAAACAAGACTCTATCCGTGGTGACTATCTTCCGAGAAGTTGGTTCCTGTCACCTGGAGACCAATCATGGAGTCACCATCAATTTCAGCCCAGACGGGGAGATACCATTACCTGAGAAATTCTTGCAGCAACCGGCCAATGATATGACCAAATGTATGGTCACCATTTTGAACATGGTATCGAGCGACGACGGTGAATGGAAGATATATTTCAAAGACAGCAGTGGCACTATTGGCGGCACTGAACATTTTGTCCTGACCGTAACTGGGGAAGGTAAGTTTACGTTTACAAGTATTATTACATTTTGAGATCAGTGACTCTTCGATCGGCCTAGACTGACCGACAGACTAAGGGTGAAAAGTTGAAGTTGTGAGTTTGTTGTGCAATACGAAATGTGACGAAATTCGAAGAGTTAGTGAAAAGTGGATAGTGACGACCATTGAACTGTACTATAATGGGCTAACGTCTAAAATCTGATTTATTTCCATGATAGTTGACAATAATTCTACGAGTAAACCTGAAGATGTAACTACTACTACAATCTCTACTGAAGTTGAAACTACGACAGAAGCACTGTTAGTGCCAGATCTAACTGATACTGTTGAAAGGACTGTCGAATATTTGGCAGAAGAAAGGTTCGACACCAAAATTGGCGAGAAACATAGAATTGTGATTCAGAAGTATGATTTTGTGTTTGGCGAAAGATGTCTTATCCAAACACCTTCTGGAACACAGTATGTCCTTTCTAAGGACCTGAATATTAGCGGACTGGAAGTCATTGAAGAATATGATGTAGAATGCGGTATTGTCGTACCAGTTTCATCTGAAAATGTCGGAGATTGGATCCTCATATCTCAAGCAACAAGAACATCAGTTCATATTGAAAAGAGATTGCCTTTCACAATCTACGTCGAAGGTAACACTTTTGATACTAGGATTATAATTAGTTAAGGACGTACGCGTATCGAGTCACGTTACGATGATAAGATCTAAATATTATTGACAGCCAGATAATCTGAAACCAGGCAGACATTTAATGACCCATTGAATATTTATCACGATATGTTTTTTTAACAGAATTTGTTGTTGCCTCACCTTCTGAGGTAACTGTGAGTGAGAGTAATGACTTGCACCTGCGCCTGAGGGATCCTACAGATTTGCATGACACTTGCAAACTAATCGCACCAAACACAATAGCAGAAACCTATATCGTCGAGGCCAAAAACAATGAGCAGTGTGAATTTGTCGTTAAAGACATTAGCACAGCTGGTACTGGAAACTGGGAGATCACGTATGGAACCTCTATTACTTATAGGGCTATTATCGACGTCACTGTATCAGGTTAGTCATATTCTTTTTAAACGTCATTGTAGCAGAATAGTAACAGACAAATGAGTCCATTGCTGAAACAGCGCTTCCACTCCTCACTCCCATGTACTGGATACCTTACTTACAGCTGGAATACAACGCTATTCTATCCCCAGTCCGGGGGGTCAGAACTCATCAATTTCCATCTCGGTTCAACCACGGCTGGGCTAAGCTTCAAATCACATCACCATCTAACTCATAACGATAGCCTCGAGTTATACTAGTGCGCATTGGGATGTTTCTGTCTTCATAGCCTTTTACGAGTTGGCAGCTCCACTCTTGCGGAGTGATGTTTTAATATGCTCTTGCTTGTGATGGCGTCTGGGCCTACTTCCCTCTATAATGGATGAGGAGGAAAATGGCTGGCACAAACATCATACTTTTGAACAGTTGCTGCTTGTGGGGGCTGGTCATCTCGGGCTTCAACCACATAGTACCTAATATTCGTTTTTATAATTTTTTGCGGCATTTGTACATTGATAATGTGTTTGTAATTTATTTCGAAAAAGTCAAAATTGAAAAAAAAAACTTTAGAAATAGTAGTTACTGAATTTCATGCCAGTGTATTCTGAATTTTTTAATAATATTTAATTTCGTGTATCCTTTCAGCGCGGCCTGAATCTACACAAGATATGCTCACATGGATTAACCGCAAGCCAGTGAATATAACAGTGGGTTCAGAAGACGCTATTTACTGCATAGTCACCGATCCGTCGGGTTCCATCGTGTTCGAAAGCTTTGGGAGATGTCGGATTGAGTTGGAGGCAGTCGCGGAGAGGCATGCTGGCACTTGGACTTTGCGTGTGGGCTACCCTGGACGGGTGCTCCTGGAGGAACACCACCTCTTTGTTGTCATTGGAGGAGCAGGTCAGTGCTGATGACTTAGATGTAGACCACCAGCTCTAGAGTCTATAAACCCGAGCACTTTTGAAGGCTTTACGTGCAGAAGTAAAACTGTTTTTATTTAAATTTTATCGTCTTTATTAATAAATAATTTTGAGATTATAAATTGTAAATTACACAGAGGGAATGAGGCAACAGTTCAGGAATGCCTACCATAGTAGAGTATCTCCATTACTTACTTACCTTTTGCGTGGTAAATTACCAACTAAGCTATTGAAGACATACCTAGGTACCTTAGTCTTATTCTGAAAGTAGCTAGTTTAATTTTAATTTTAAATAGGTATAAAGGCCAATCATCTAAATATATATAACTCAAATGTGACTGACTGTCTGATTGGCTGACTGACATAGTGATCTATCAACGCACAGCCCAAACCACTGGACGGATCGGGCTGAAATTTGGCATGCATAGATGTTATGAACTAGGCATCCGCTAAGAAAGGATTTTGATTAATTCTACCCCCAAGGGGATAAAATAGATGACGAAAGTTTGTATGAAGCTTTGTCAATTTTGAACAGATCGGGGTCAGACAAGTCTACTCATAATGTTCTTATTGCAATTTGTTTGATGATGATAGTTCAGCTGTGCGATAGTGACAGATGTATACACGTCATATACATCTGTCTCATAATATAAGTCAAACTATCATGGCAATAAATCGTAATCATCTAGATAGTCCTATTTATTTGTTCTGTTTTTTAATTCATTTGGTGATCAGAATTATTAGATTTGTATTAGTGGATAATATTATTGAGACTACCCCCGACCCTGATTTCCACCATGTGTACGGTTGTTGACGGCCATGTGGATTCTTCATCTCTTTTTACAATTCCTTTAACAATCTCTCACATTTTCTGAAAGAATATTCTCGTGTGAATATTCTATTATGGGTCACTTTGAATGTTTTCAAGAACAATAAGCTATAACGTTCTTGTATGTAAATTTTATGTGCACGACTATTTTATGTATACATTTTAATATATTGAACTGATAAATATTATTGTCTGTTAGTATTTGACTTGGCATGTCTGCAACGATAGGTACTCGTAATTGGAAGTACCTGAATGAATGTTTGTATAGCTAAGTGTTTTGTATGAAATAATAATAGAAAGACAAGCTGTTCCCGGCAAGTAAACTCACGGTATGAAAAATACTTTACTTCAAACCTAGCGTATATACACAAAAACTGAAATAAAAAAGCGGCCAAGTACGAGTCGAACTCTCCTATGAAGGATTACGTAGCGGTTTATGATTTATGACGTTTTAAAAAACTACTACTAAGATCTCGATCAAACCAATTTTCGGTGGAAGTTTTGCATGCATGGTAATGCATATCATATATTTTAGTTAATGGGACACACATTTTACCACTTCAGAGGTGTCTCTCGTGCAATCTATTCAGTTTGTTTCAACAGTATAGCTCTTATACTTTCGGAAAAAAGTGACTGTAACATACAGACGGACAGATAAACATTGTGACTCGATGATTGTGATCTCTCCTACCGAATTTCGGCTACGGCGGCTAATCTCAACGAGGATCAGCCATGTGCGCAGGAGATATTATAGTGGCCAAAGTGTGTGCGCAAACACAGATGCACTCTTTATTCCCTCACTCTCAAAGTCCGATGGGACGGCAATCCGACACGACCGGAGAGAGATCAGGCGTAGGACCAACGGCTTAACGTGCTTTCCGAGGCACGGGGGTGGAAACACCGGCAACGTCCAAACTCCGGGCATTTTTATTGTGAATTTCTTGACAGAAAAAACCAATATAAATTTTTGACCCGACCCGGGAATCGAACCCGGGACCTCGTGATCGGCAGGCGAACGTACTAACCATTAGACCAACGAGGCAGTTATCGATGATTGTATATCGTATAAGAAAGATAGATATATCGATCCGAATCAAGTTTTTGTGTAATCCCATACGTAGACCTACTTATATACTTAGTTATTTTTTCTCCTGGATAACTCAGATATTTATCTTCAATTATACGTCTATTACACATACTTACACCGTTTATTATTATACAATGTATATGCTTAATGTATATTAAACTTAAATGCAGCTACTAACTGCCTACAGTCAGTACTTACAGTTATGCTTACTTATGAATTATTAGTAATACATTAAAAAATCCTCCGACACCATAATAGCGATAAAAACAAGACCATTTTATCGAGTTTGTTCCGTTGCTTGGAATTTGTATTGGCATATTTTACTACGATATCGTATATAATAATATAATATTACTTGAATCTTTTCATGGTCTTTATCCTTGGAATCGTTAGCTGTACGTTTTTATACATGTTTTATGTATGTATACCAATATTATAAGGGGAAAGATTTGTTTGTATTGAATAGGTTCCGACACTATACGACGGATCTTGTAAATTCTTTCGGCAACAGATAGCTACATCATCAGCGAGTAACACAGGCTATATTTTATCCCCGTACTCCCACGGGAACGGGAACTACGCAGGTGAAACCGCGTGACGTTCGCTATGTTAAATAACTGGGCTATTCAGTAAAAGAATGATGAACATCACGACCCAGGGTAGGGCACCATGAATTTTTATTGTCATGATAGTTTAACTCTCATTATGAGACAGATGCATATGACGTGTATAAGTCTGTCACTGTCACACAGTGGAACTATGATGGCAATAAGAGCTTATGGTAAGGCCCCTGGAGACGTGTAAGTCAAGCGCGTTAGATACTACGCGAATGACTGTGATCGCCTTAGGTCCCATCCACATATCACTTAACATCACTTAAAAGTATGTCAGTATATAAAAAGGTAGACTACCTGAATCATTCAATGTTATTTCCAGAAGCGAAGCCCGATGTCGTTTCCCAAGTGACCACGGACAAGCCTTCGGTGATGCTGTCGTGCTCTGTCAACAGCACTAAGGAGATCCGAGCCTGCAAGTTCAGGAGCCCCCAGGGGGCGATCCTGCTGGCTCACGAGGGCGTTGGGGAGAGCCAATACGTCTTCCACGGCGCTGGATCCAGGTGAGATAAATTTTTAATAACACCCGAAGCAGAAAGTGAGGCTGTAACAATTTGCAGCCCATAAACGCTTTTAACAACAGTACCACTGTCACTGCCTTAAAAATAATGGAATCACTGTGACCAAATGGTTCGCAACATAGATGGCGCTACTCGCTAACAATCATACGTTATTGGGGTCGGCACTTGATTCGACCAGAGGACCTAGTGCGAGTTTTTCACTGCCGCCGTCACAACTCATCGCGTCGACGTAAACGCAGATTTGTATAGGATCGAAAGAGCGCCGTCTGTCGGCCTAAATATTACACTATTGTGAGCACATACAAATCTGCATTTACGTCGACGCGATGACTTGTGACGGCGATTTTAAGAAAACTCGCACTAGGCATTCTGATATGGCTGATCACCAGATTTTTATCCGAAGCGACTGCTGCTGTTTGGGTACAAATACACAACAACCTAAATCGCGATATGAGACTTTCCAAATAGAACAGTAAGAGCCGCAGTTCCCCAGGAATGACACCGGCCTGAAAGATCTTCCACTTGCTGGGGATGAGCATGATTACTCGCTCTCTCCTGGAGCACAGCAACATTACTCTAAGATAGCATTATATGGGTGCTGCAAACCTCTGTAAGGTAGAGGTCCAGTGTCGTCGGGAACTTGGAATTTCGGACGGAAAAGCCTGTTATGTCCTAACTCTGTTATGCCATAAAGTCGCTTGATTAGTTTTAATGATAATGACTTTTTAATTATACCAGCTGATCTACATAACAGACAATCTTTCCAATAATTTATATAGTCATGATAGCTAGATACAATATTTAATATTACGCAACTCATGCAAGTCTAAGAAGTAGTGTACGCATTTAGCCGTCACGACGAATAAGCGCCGACCTTGAATGGGCAGTAGTAATTTTTTGGGGCGTGTTATATGCACACCGTGGAGCTTATTACCGTGCGAGTTCAACACGATCTATCGTTGTGGTTGGTGTAATCATTACTGGCTGGTAAAAAAAGAGGCACCTATGCCCAGTTACAGGGAATTTATTGTAAAATGCTGGAACTACGGTGAAATTAAATACGATATGCATATACTGTGTGAGTACGCGCGACGGTGGTCGATTAAGTAAAAACTAATTGCAAAATGAATTGAATGAAATAAAATGCAGAGGTGACAAATTATACGATACGTGACTCTCCCATGCTCATAAAGAGACACATAATTTTAATAAAGTTACATAAGTACATAACAATCATACGAACATAAATATTTACAAAGTAGCTTAGCATCTACATACATACATATGCTCACGACTGTATTCCGAAGGGGTTGGCAGAGGTGTTGTTATCACAACACCCACTTTTCACCGAATTTGATTAAGTGCCAACGTGACAGATGGCGAGTCTATCGCCATCTCAGGCACTATACATACGTCTTTGAATTACTTGTCAGAAATATGCAGGTTTCCTCACGATGTTGTCCTTCACCGTAAAGCACGTGGTGTGAAATCACTACATAAGTTTTTTTTCGAAAAACTCTTTGGTACAGGCCCCGCTGGGATTCGAACTTGCGTCGCTTGCGTAGCAGGCGACTGCTCAAACCCCGAGGCCACCACGGCTCGTCATCTAATCCCTGTATTATGTTATAAATAATATAATTTAGTTATCATTCGATCATTGCAGAAGAACGATTATCGCCACGACCTACTTATTTGCTACTTACCGAGGTATTTGTCGTCATTGATCAACGGTCTGAAGTTTATATTTTTTCCGTACTGAAACTATGTAATTATTCCATTACAAGGATACTAGCGTTATTATGAGACAGATATATATGACGGCTGGCATTCACGTCATACTTGTGAACAGGTGCTGCTTGTGGGGGCTGGTCATCTCAAGCTACGCATTTAGTTATAAGTAGATGTACTAGATTTTTAGTTATGTTAATTTTTATCGACATTTGTGCATTGGAACATTGTACATGAGCTTACGTTTTTTAAATTATTTATTTTGTATTCTTTAAATTGTATAATATTTTTGAAAAGAGTAATTACTGAGTTTCTTGCCAGGTTCTTCTCAGTAAAAGCAACCTTCCGAACCTGGCGGTAGCATGTATAATCCTGTATAATTGTGTCATTCTGACGATTTGAAAGTGCTTTGTAAAAGTCTAATCGAATAAAGATACTTTTGACTTTGACTTTGACTTTGACGTGTATAAGTCTGTCACTGTCATACAGCTATCCCAATAGCATATATAGGTATATTTTAATGCGCATGAAACCTTGAGGGCTAATGGCTATATGTGGTTAGTGGTTATGAGTAAATGGTACAATGTTTGTAACATTAGTAAACCCGAAATAGAAAATAAAATATATAAATAAATATCCAAAATCCTAGGCTTTGTCCCATTTTGTATTTGATAAGAACAAAATATTAATGTTAGTTTGAGTCCTTCAGCACACGAAAGAGTTGTTTTCCAAAACTTTGAGACGAGCTTAACCACCGCTACCGCCATTTCCAAGAAATTGCGAAACAAATACCCCATTTTTAAACCTGTATTCGTTTAATTAAAGTATATGGGATTGATTTGATATTTGCATTTACGAGTGAGCAACTTATTGCCATTCTTGCTCAAAGTATAATAGGCGTTCTGACAGTGTTTTTGGTTGACGTTTGGCTTAAAACTTAATCAACTGATGAGCACTTCTCTATCCTCAGCTACCAGGCAGGAGTCCACAGCCACGAGTGTGGCATCAAGATCAATGAGGCCGCAACCACAGACCTGGGGCTGTGGCGCTGCGCCCTCGAGACTGAAGACGACACCTATTATGGCTTCCTTGCCGTGCTGTGCCCCTGGCAACTTAGCATACCTGAAATCGCTGCCACTGTCGTCGCCGGTAAGAGCGTCACTTTTTTCCTTTGAATCTGTGCAAATGAACAATCGAAGTTACAGTTCGCAGGTTTATTCGAAACTGTGCATTACCGTTTCACACGAGTAGACTTAATTTAATTCATGGGGTTTATTTCCCGGAACCCTTGCTTTAACAAATAATAGTAGCCTAAGTTAAGTAAGATTAGCTGTCTGCCGGTGAAAGTCCCGCTAAAACCGGTGCAGCCGGATCAGAGATTAGCCGGATCAATCAGACAGGCAGGAAAAAAAAAGAAGAGATTTTAATTTGTAAGCAACTTATATAATTTCATATGTAAACATTTAGTGAAAATCTGTTAATAATGTGGAATTACAAACAGATACTTCAATTTAATTGAAGCTTGTGAGTTTTCTCATCTGATGATTATTTTATGTATTATGCAAATATTATTATTTAAAGTCGCTTGTTTTATTAAAGCCCGCGAAGGGTTTTTTGATTTATTGGCATTAGGGGTCTTGGCGTCCTTACATACCGCTGTATTTTTAGATGACTTTCGAGTTGAAATTGAACGTCTCATTCCCAGAACCAACCCTGACTGCGTCTCCGTGGTCCCTAACGAGAGAAGCAAGCGAGCCTGTAACCATGTCTTGCTCAGTGCAGGCTCCAATCCGCTACTGCTACTTCAGGGCCAGCAATGGAACCGTTTATACTGTCACTCCCGGTAAGTTCCCACAAACAAATGCGGGCATAAAGGTGGCGAAACGACCAAGAATAGATTTACTTTAAAAATTAATATGTCCACACCACCAGGGAGGTCTCCGAACGAGTAAGCAACATGAACGCAACAACAATACCCACTTTTCACCAAAGATGATTGCCTACGTGACAGATGATGGGTCTATCGCCTCACTATATCTCAGGCACTATACTTTGAATTTTTCGCAGTAATATGTAACTAGGTTTTCTTGCAATATTTTTTCATCTTATCTCATCTTATTTCATCTTTGCTTCATCGTAAAGCACGTGGTCTGAAATCACTGCTCCTTATAATAACTCATTGATACAGTTCCAGCTCATGGCACAGTTGCTATTGCGCATATCATTAGATCACCGAAGTTAAGCAACCCCAACTCAAGCTAGTACTTGGATGGTACCGATTTTCTTCATAAAATTGGTCCGGAGGTCAGATGGCAGACGCTTAGTATAAAAATCAAGTGATCTAGCCACATTGGGTTGAATCAAGTGGCGACCCCAACAATAAATGAGACAAGGCGAGAGATATCACCCCAACCCCACGGACACCATAACTTCTTTCTTCCCATGAACTTTAAATGAGTGCCTATCAATAAATGAGCCTCCCATAATGTTTTAGATCATCCTAGCGAGGAGTACGAGTATGCCGGAGCAGGCTTCGAAGCTGGAGAGTGCGGAGTCAAGTTCAACAGTCTTGCGCCAAGTGACAGCGGCCGGTGGAGCTGCCACGTTGGTCTCCTTACTGACCAACAGGAACAGTCAGACCACATACAACTCACTGTCGAAGGTACCACCACTACTTTTTATATGAAAAACAGTAATATAAAGATTGAGAAGATAATAAATAATGCCCGGATAATAACATGTAGCGATCTAGTCTCAAACTAATAAGCTTACATTAAATTTGCTTGGCTAGACGCCTAGACCTAACGATGCGTCAATTTTAGACTCTATTTCCCTACATGATAGTTCAGGGTCTACCTATAATAGAATTACGGAAAAGGTTTTTTTTTGTTATTTCACGTTGTTAATGTCCATAAATTTTACTTGTTAAGTACTTGATTGGTGTATACCGTTTTAGGCTAAATATATAAATGGATAGCTTTCGCGTTATTTGTAGATAGTACCTGTATATATTTTTTTTCGAATCAAAAGTTTTGTGTATTGCGGCACATTATTCATCCTGACAATTAGGAAGTGCGGCGTGCCCTGAAAGAAGGAGACGTTGGATAAAGACAAGAAGATAAGAAGAATGTTGGATCTGCATAATTTATTGTTATTATGTATATTAGTTATTGTTATGTTTAGAAAAACTAACTAACTAGATAAATAAGAATGGAAAGTTATGATCTCAATAGGCGGTGTTACATTTATAATATTAATAATGCAATAAGTGAAGTATGTTTAATGAATTAATATTTCTTATTGATAGATGTATAGTATGGTATAGATAAATGATAAAACAAATACTAGATAATATAATATTAAGTAGTACCTCTCACATTGCCCTAACAGGGTTTATGTTAGTTACACATAAATGTAACAATTATAATTAAGTTTATGTTGTATCATGTAACTAACTAATTGCAATAAAATATATGAATATGAATGTAGACGACGAACACTGTATGACAAATGAGGCCTGGGAGCCAGGATCAGTCGGAGCAGACCTTGGTTGGTTGAATGAAACACCGTAACTTGGGCAGTCCTGGTATTTATTGATTCCACACTATGTAAAGAAATGTGTGTGCTATATACGTTATGAAAAGAGACTTTCGACAGCGCGATCTAAAAAGATATAACACCATCTTGTGAGAAATAGTTACACTAACTTGGTGAAGGGTATTCTACGTTTAACAAACACAGTTTATTTTGTCATGTCGTTCCAGCGCCGTTGCAGACTAGCGTTGAGTGGGACAACAGCGGGAGCCTGGTGGTGCAAGGTACCGTGTACTCCGGTCAACCTCTCGACTACTGCCGCTTCGTGCGCATGGACGGATTTGGTGAGTAAATTAATTCGATCGAAACATAGGTCAGTCCTGTATTAGAAGAATTTCAATTCAAGCTAATTAATTTAATTAACACTACGATCCTTTTGAGAAACTGTATTTCTGAATTCAACGTACCTACCTACCTACCTAATGTACTTAAGTATAGCGTTAATGTTAATAATGTGTGCAAATTCGTGTGTCGTAAAAGCCTGGAACGCAAGTTCGAATCCCAGCGGGGCCTGTACCTATGAGTTTATCTAAAAAACTTATGTACAGTGATTTCACACCACGTGCTTTTCGGTGAAGGAAAAAATCCTAAGGGAACCTGCATAATGTATATATCTGAGAAGTAATTCAAAGAAATAGGTATAGTGCCTGAGACGGCCATCAATCACGTTGGCATTTAATCATCTTCGGTGAAAAGTGGGTGTTGTTATTATATCTCTGCCTACTCCTTCGTGGAATACAAGCCTGAGCATATGTATGTGTTCAAATTAAAAAAGGTCTGCCGATGTTCTAGGTTAGGTACTAATCTCACATCTGTACCCCAAGTACTTATAAGTTCAGACACGTTCGAACGTCATCACTCGACCTTGCGTTTTGAGCTCTCTTCCCACTTGCGGCAATATCGTCATGTTAAAAACATATTAATACCATGTGTCCCAAGTATAGGTTTTAGCGTTGACTATATCGATTGCGTATTGTCCTCATTTTATATGGGATCATGAAAGCGCCCCTAGCGGCGAGTATAGAAAGCTTTACGTCCCCATATACTTGGGGTACGTACTGAAATGTACGTATTTTATGTCATGTTGGAATGTGTGACATTAAAGCTGGATAAGAAATACCATTTAATGTCTTATGAATCTGATAGGTTCCTTACCATAACCTCTTACTGCCATGATAGTTTAATCTTATTATGAGACCGTGTATATGACGTGTATGCATCTGTCACTGTCACAAAGCTGAACTAACATTGCAATAAGAGCTCATGGTTGGGCCCCAGGTCTCAGACGTGAAAACAACTCTTATGTTTTGAAAATGCAGGTTTCCTGGCCGACCACGCCCCAGCAAACTACGTGATCGACTTAAGCCTGCTGTCCCAAGGGGTGTGCCGCTTGGTAGTGCCGCACCCGACCGTGCTGGAGAGACACCCCTGGACCGTGGTGGCTAAGGTCACCGGGCGCGATGCTGAGCTCTCCGTGGAGACCAACCATGCCCTACACGGCTTGTTCCCAACCATCAATACACGTTAGTTGGGTTTTCTATTTGATATCTCACTTACTGTATTAGATGTGATATCCCAGTGACTCTGCCTGAGAGTTAGATTAGCAAAGAGTTCGCCACCCACTAGCCAGGGTCTACGAATTTGGCTATGGTATACTCTGCCTATCGTAAGAGGCATCTAAAAGGGGGCCAGATGGCCTGGTAGCTAAATGAGCTTACATTTAGTAAGACAGATTCCCAACAGATTATGAACTATAATTACAAGGGGCTAAAATTTAAATCTGATCACCTAATTGAATTGTCCAGGTTCCGTGTCCGTGTACATCTGGACCTTCACGATCCTCCTTGGCATAATGATGCTGACCTTGGGCTTCATCCTGGGACCCAAGAAGAACCGAGACTGGACATCCAGAAGGTTCTCCAGCATTAGAAACAGCTTCTCCCGACCGAGGAAGCCTGAACAAGCAATTACAGAGAAGCCTGCTGTACAACAAGTGTAAACAAATACGTATCATATAATAATATCAGTAATATATCTTATTTATCTATATTAAAGTAATATAGATGAATAAGATATATTCCAGGCTGTTGAATTTAGTTTCATTTAGAAAACAGGTTTGTATTTGAAGATACTTAATTAGTTTAAAATAAGTATAGAATTAGCAAAGTGTGCCAGATGTATGTTTGCTTATTGTATACTCGCAGGCGCAATTTTTAATCCAATTTGAAATAGATGTTGTTGATTTATATGATTGTTATTTTTATACGTTTATTTGGAAAATGAATCAATTTTTGTTTTATTTACACCTTTGTACACGATGTATACTTACTTATACACATTATGTATATATCCTAGAATCCTACCTACTCTTATGTGTATAAAAATCGCGATACTTTCCTGTATATCTATCTATATGATAACGGCAGATGCTAATGTCAACAGATCACTTTATCTGATAATAATATCTACAAAAAACAGTCATTGACGTTGGTTTCTGAATGAGTAGATCCAAAAGGGAAATACTTACCAAATTTCCATTACTAACATTAGATTTTTCATTATTATCTTTTGTCTCGAAAAATCTTTTTCTGCACCATGTTGGTAATGAGATATAGATTTTTTTTTGGTTTTTAGGAACTCATTATAATAAAAAAAAATGGGTTGCATAAGAACACATAGTTTTATATTTTAACGTGTAATTTGCACGAAATGAGAGAAGCACCCATTTTATAAAAGATAGAAATATATTACCTACATAATTCAGAAGCAAATAGACCAGGAAATAAAGATCAAAGTCTGCGATGTGTCCAAGGACAGATCAATCATAAACTGAGTTAAATTTGTGTCGAAATGATAAATAAACTATGCTACCACAAACCTTTATCACAGCTCAGAATAGTCCATGCATAGTTCCATGATGAACATTCTCAACGTGCATACACAACCATATCCAAAAGCTGACTGAACTCAGTTACGATGGTGGCATTACGATACGGATGTGAGGGTAGTCGTGAAAAAGTTAAGGACACACTCAGTAGTGCTATCGCGGTATTGTTTTTTCTTTTTGGCTTTGCCGTCATATTTCGTCTGTAAGATTATATCTGTCACTGTCAGCCGTAGTATTATGGCTTTTATTAAAAAACCTATTACTGATTTCAGTCACCAGAAAGCGAGAAATAACATTCGAAGAAATATTTTTTCTTTTGAAATAGGTGCCAATTGCCGGGTTTATAAGATTGATGGGGCGCCAATTTCATTCAGTAATGTTTCTGTTTAATCAAACAATTAGAAGAACTCTGTTTTTTTTTCGCTATCCCCGCGGACTTTCATTACGTATTCACAAATCTCTTACACAAAATTATATTGTTTACCTACACTTCTGCTAATAATAATGGTCTCAATTATTCTTCGACGGACATAATCTAAGGCTGATAATAATTAATTTGATTAAATTTTAAAACCGATAATTTTGCAGATAATATAGATAAATCATTCACAATTTTACTCATTGTAAGCCCGGTGTTGTATTAGTGAAATAAAAAATGAAGATTCCTATTTTCATTTTAATTTGTGCATTCGTTATTGTGAAAGGTAAGTTGAGTTATGAAAATGATTACAACATACATATGCTCATGCCTGTATTCCCAGAAAGGGTAGGCAGAGGTGTTGTAATCACAACACCCACTTTTCACCGAAGATGATTAAGTGCCAACGTGACAGATGGTGAGTCCATCGCCGTCTCAGGCACTATACATACGTCTTTGAATTACTTCTTAGAAATATGCAGGTTTCCTCACGATGTTTTCCTTCACCGTAAAGCACGTGGTGTGAAATCACTGTACATACGTTTTTTAGAAAAACTCATTGGTACAGGCCCCGCTGGGATTCGAACTTGCGTCGCTTGCGACTGCGCAAACCTCAAGGCCACCACGGCAATGATTACAAATTTTAGGAATGCTCGCGCTTTTACCTTCATACGAGTAGCTTGACAGCTTTTTTTTTTGCTTCAACGATCTATTATATTGTCAAGAGATGTCATGCTGCCATTTATAAACTGTTAAGCCACAAACGAAGCTGCATGCGATTATCACACAAGCATCATCTGCCTAGATGAAGTGAACTATGATGATTTATTGGGAAGATATAATGATTTGAGTAGTGACCTGTTACGCAAGTCATACAAGATTCAATCTCAGAGGTCAATGACTTTTTCCAAAACCTTACGATGATTTCATACTACGAGTTTTAAGGAAAAAATCTTGAGGAATCTTGCATATATCTGCGAAGAATCTCTAGAACTGGGTATAGTGCCTGATACGACGATGGGCTCACCATCTGTCACTTAGTTATGTGCGGTGAAAAGTGGGTGTTGTATATGTTACATGTCGTCACGAGTTTTGACTGTTGGTTACGCAAATATATTTTTTTGAGTGTGTGTTGATTCGACCGCTAGCAAATACATGCGCAGTTCTCCCCACTATTTGCGCTCAGAGCTCTAAACTCGTGAAGGCAACTGTTACCTCTTCTTACCTCTTCGGGGACCGTTTTAAGATTATTTTCTATAAGTGTGTTAATCATTATGTGACTAACAATTGTTTCCAATGTACCAGGCGAGCAGCGGATAGCGGGAGGCAGCGTGACCACGATCAGTGCATATCCGTTCGTGGTGGCTCTGCTCACCAACAACGGTGACGGGACATACACTCAAGCATGCGGCGGCACCATTCTGACTAGAAACGCTATTCTATCTGCTGCATCCTGCTTCTACACCGAAAATACGTATGTGAAATCAATAGCAAATAGCCGTTTAAAAGTTTGATAATTTTTATACCACAAGAAAGAGGCGGAGAGCTGTCCCCCTTGGCTTGTACTGAGCGTGGCAAAGTAAAAAGTAGTGTACCTACACTAGTGGCATCTTAGAAGATCCAGTCAGGTGCCGTTACTTATCAGTACCTAAACATTTCATGAGTTTGTCTCTGTCTATGTGTATCGAGAGAGGCGAATAAAAAAATGCGCAATAGCCCCACTATTTTCGCAGCGCGCTTATACCTCCTGTTTCTGTTCTTCTGTATCATTGTATTTTTATCAAAGTCAAGTGCTTACACTATATTTACAGAATTCATCCAGTAACCTGGTGGCGCGCGCGCGTCGGTTCTTCATTTAGCAACTCTGCTGGCGAGACGTATGTCATAAGCGCGATCACTACTCACCCTGACTTCTCCACCACAACCTTAGACAACGACCTGGCAATCTTGAGGACTCGGCTGGACATCACACTACAAGACAATGTGGCTGAGGTGGCCAAGATCGCTGGAGCAGCTTACACCTTCGCGCAGAATCAAGTACTTAGGGCCGTTGGCTTTGGTGTTACTACTGTGAGTTTGGTTTTGTATTTTCTTAATAAGATTCTACTAGATTCATCCAAATTACCTATACATTGTTGCGGTCGGCTCTTGATTCAATCCGATGTGGCTGATCACCTGATTTAATTTCTGTGAACGATGTATAGGATAAGGCCAGGATGACTTTGGGTACTGCTCGCTATTTTTTCTTTTAGATCAATGATTCTATACTAATATTATAAGGCTGCAGAATTTGTTTGTTTGTTTGAACTCGCTAATATGAGGAACTACTGGTCCGATTCCTAAAAATATATCAGTGTTGGATAGTCCATTTATTGAGGAAGGTTATAAGCTATATTTTTATAAAAAAAAAAAGGAATCCGAAAGAAAATTGCGATATTGTAAAATCGAAAACCTATTTATGCGTGCACTGCAGGAACGATTCACGATAGAACAAAATTATGTACTACGGGTTTGTAGGTCTTATTAAGATCCACCTAAAAGTCCGGGAAAGCATATATCTAACTATCATAGTTTAGTCAAAATAACCGCTTTTATGTTCATAAAAAATACTAATTCGTCCGAAGGAATAAACTACGTTAAATGTGTATCGTAACATTAATATTACATAAAACTAAATCTACGCGGGTGAAATCGTGGGGCACAGCTAGTTGCAAATAATGGTGTATAAGTAAGCAAGTGATGGAAGAACCAACCTTTTCAGAACGCAAACCCCACGCCGTCTGAGCAACTGAGGGCGGTACAGATCTGGGCAGTCGCTCAAGAAACCTGCACAAATAGGTACAACGAGCTAGGCTTCAGTTTGACAAGCAACATGGTGTGCGCTGGTTGGCTCGACGTTGGGATTAGGGGACAGTGTCAGGTGAGTCTCAATATGAAGATGGCAACTGGAAACCCTACTTGAAAACTCGTCTGTAATTTCTCAGTAGCAGCTCGGAGTCAGGATTAGTGCCCGGTTAAATACCAATATAGAATAATAGAGCCGTGGTGGCCTGGGCCACCACGGCTCTATTATGAGCCTGCTACATAAGCTCAAACCCCCAGGGGTTTGAGCTTACGTAGCAGGCTCAAATCCCAGCGGGGCATGTACCAATGACTTTTTCTAAAAACTTATGAACAGTGATTCCGCACCACGTGCTTTTCGGTGAAGGAAAACAAATGTCTAAGAAGTAATTCCAAGACGTATGTATAGTGCCTGAGAAGGCGATGAACTCACCTTCTGTCGCGTTGGCACTTAATCTGGGTGAAATGTGGGTTTTGTTGTTACAACGCCTCTGCTTACCTCTTAGGGGACCCTTCTGGGATGGCGTGAGCATGTTTTTAAATACCAATAGTCTCGCTTCTATTACATGGGACTAATACCTAACTGGCGAAATATGAGTGTGTACTTATATACTTTCATATGCATGAAATTAAAAGCTGTTAATTTGAAATTACAAACAGACACTTAATTTTTATTTATCTGTATGTATATATTGGAATATAGTATCCTATGTAGTACATCCTTCTCCTGGTTCTAAGCTACCTCCCCACCAATTTTGAGCCAAATCGGTTCAGTCGTTGAGTTATAAATAGTGTAACTAACACGACTTTCTTTTATATATATAGATTAATTAATAATGCATACATACATACATATGCTCACGCCTGTATTCCCCGTAGGAGTAGGCAGAGGTGTTGTAATCACAACACCCACTTTTCACCGAAGATGATTAAGTGCCAACGTGACAGATGGAGGGTCCATCGCCGTCTCAGACACTTTACATACGTCATTGAATTATTTCTCAGAAATATGCAGGTTTCCTCACGATGTTCTCCTTCGCCGTCAATGTAAATGTAAATGTACTACAAATGACATAGTTATCCTAGTGAAGTGCAGTCCAGTATGTGCTGGGGGTCCACCAGCCTGCAGACGTCCGTCTGATCTACCAGCGAATCATCGGGTGGAGCTGGAGACCATTCTGAAAGCCTCAGAGCAGCCTTTACTCCGGCGTTTGGTTTCAGAATGAAGATAACAGCGGAATAAAGCAAACATTTTAATTCTCTCTTATAACAAATATGAACTTCCGCAAAGTAACATCCGATTCTATTCAATATTATATAATGTATTTTTCTCCATACCCATTCCATTGCCCCTGCATATCCATTGCCAATTCATCATCTTTGGCAATCGTTACAGGTCAGTCGGAGGCCTAAAATAGTCTGACAACTGGTTTAGCCCAGATCACAGATTTTTCTCGTTAAAGGGGTTGCGAAGGTCAGATGGCAGTCGCTTCGTATAAAAATCAGGTGATCAGCCGCATCGGGTTAAATCAAGTGCCGACCCCAACAATGTATGGGATAAGGCCAGGGCGATGGTGATAATGTATTTTTCTCCTAGGGTGATGCTGGCAGTCCATTGGTGGACACTGATGGCGCAGTGGTGGCCGTGTTCTCGTGGGGCCAGGGCTGTGCACAGGCGCGCTACCCCGGCATCAACACCAGGGTTGCCCCGTACATACAATGGATCGTATCCACCGCACTCGCCGCCCTATAAGCAACTCTTAGCTTAATAATAATTTAAATACATATTTGATGTTTTATTGAAACTTAAAACTACCAGTAGCTTCGTCCGTGTGATATATCTATTTAAGTATGTACGTAGGAGGCTAAAGCTAAATTTGCTGTCGTATTGTAATGATATTTTATGAGTTCTTCAGTGCCTGAAAACATGGTCAAAACGATGTTTTCCATAAATGAAACCTAGCTAGATCTATTTTTTTCCCTGAAACCCCCTACATGTAAAATTTCATGAAAATCATTGGAGCCGTTTCCGAGATTCCGATTTTATATTATATATTTATATATTATATATAAATATATATATATATATATATATATATATATATATATATATATATATATAAGAATTGCTCGTTTAAAGATATAAGATAGATGGCAATTTTTTTCGAAATCGGTTCAGAGTCAAGCCCGTGAACAGTAGACAGACACACGCACAATTAAATTAAAAGTATTTTGTTACTAGCTGTGTGTGCCCCGCGGTTTCTCCTGCGTTGACTTTATTTTTATTTAATGGGTGTTATGGGTGACTACACTTTATTCGCGGACTCCTATTGTTTTTTTTTAAATAATTATAGTCTTTTTTTACTCCTTGTAACACCAGCTATTTGTCATTGAAAGTCCCGTTAAAATCGGTTCAACCGTTTCAGAGATTACTCGGAGCAAATAGCCAAATTTACAGGCAGGATTTTTGAACATTGCTTTTTTTAATGTTATTAGCGTATATATTTACATATACATATGCTATCTCTTTGGAATTGCAAACAGACATGTACATTTTATTTATCTTTATAGATTAATTCACATAAACAGGTTTTTAATTATATGACAAACAGAATCAGTCAACATACCTATTATGTTATATTTGACATGTATCTGAATGGCCCAAATTAAACTCATGCAAAAGCATGTCATACTGATTATAATGGCAATAAGTATAATTATATCATTAACACTCAGTGTGCTCAGAGAGCCGTGGTGGCCTTGAGGTTTGAGCAGTCGCCTGCTACGCAAGCGACGCAAGTTCGAATCCCAGCGGGGCCTGTACCAATGAGTTTTTCTAAAAAACTTATGTACAGTGATTTCACACCACGTCCTTTACGGTGAAGGAAAACATCGTGAGGAAAAACCTGCATATGTCTGAGAAGTAATTCAATGACGTATGTATAGTGTCTGAGACGGCGATGGACTCACCATCTGTCACGTTGGCATTTTATTACAACACCTCTGCCTAACCCTTCGGGGAATATAGTATGTACTCAGTGTGCCAAAGCAACAATAACTTATTTCTATAACTGGGCAATTCGGATTAATTTAATAGAGGAAAACAATAATATATCCTCTGTGGCTTCTTTATCAGGGTACTCCGATGTATTTATGGCTAATTGGTACATAACATTGGCTTGCACGACTCAAAGGCAGAACAAGTTTCTGAAATACGAACGAAAATATACAAGTTTTTCTTTCTGTAATGTATCTACCCAGTGCAATTTGAGTTGTATTTCCAGAGGAATAGCGATCATATTGACTAGTGCGGTCGACTTATCAGTGAAGTACCTAGTTAGCTGTCAATCTTGCAGACATGCGAGGGAATTGGTATATTTGAGCAACACTTAAGGTACCTATTTTCTGATTCAATTTTTTTTTTTTTAATATTTTGTCCTCTTATAAACTGGAGAGGCGTGTTTTCCAAAATTCCATAAGTCTATGAGTAAGAATTTTGATATTATATCTTCTAATATAAAAGAATTCTCGCGGTGTTTGTAAGCAAAATCCTCCGAAACAGCTGCACCGATTTGTATGACATTTTGTTTGCATATCGGAGAAACGGTCAACATTTATAATTCATTCGATATAATTCGAAATAATTCGATAAGGGATCACCCTTATCGAATAGAACCACCACCACTAGAAATATATGGCAATATAACGTTGTATTGCCATATATTTTTTGGAGTGGTCACCCTTATCACTTAGGGGTAAGGAAAATAGAGAGTAGCCGATTCTCAGACCTACTGAATACGCATATAAAATTTGGTAAAAATCGGTAAAGCCTTTTCGGAGGAGTACGGTAACTAACATTGTGACATGAAAATTTTATATATTAGATAACCTAATCATCATCTTACCTTCGCGTCGACGCAAACGCAGATACATATAAAATTCAAAGTCCTGTGCCCCGAGAAAAGGTTTTAACATCTTTTTACGTTGACGACATCGTATGCGAATTTTCCTGATTTTGTATGGGAACGCCCCATACAAAACAAACTCAAAACGCAAGGTCAAGCGACAACGTTCGAACGTGTCAAAACCTTGGCACTGACTGTCTGAATTATATATCAATGATGAATCAGATTTATTTTGTTTTTTTTTTATTGTATAATATTTTTGAAAAGAGTAATTACTAGTTTCTTGCCAGGTTCTTCTCAGTAAAAGCAACCTTCCGAACCTGGCGGTAGCATGTATACATATGCTCACGCCTGTATCCCATGGGGGTAGCATGTATAATCCTGTAAAATATGTCATTCTGACGATTTGAAAGTGCTTTGTAAAAATTCTAATCGAATAAAGATATTTTTGACTTTGACTTTGAATGCAGAGACAGTAAATTTGGAGGTTGTGTTTCGCGACATGCAAGTATACACTAAGAGAGGGGTTTTATAAATTTCACCTCTAGGGGTGTAATGAGGGTTGGCAATTGTGAAATCTTTCTGCAGCGAAGGCTAAGCTAGAGCAGATGCTGCTACGAGTGATGAGCGCTCGGCGAAAATAGTAGCACAGACTCATAAAATTAAGTACGAAATTGAACCTTATTCTCTATGTGTTATGTATCAATTTCCTATGATTGAAACCAACGCTCGTCGTCGAGTTCGACGCTGAGAAACCTTAGAGATCAACGCGGCTGTAGATACTAAAAAATCATAGTCGAATTGGTAACCTCCTCCTATTTGAAGTCGGTTAAAAAGCCAAACGTGCCCTCAGCTTAAACTCACTGCATACTTACAAGCGTGTGTTGTGGTATCAGTAAGTCATACAAAGAACTATGTCTGTTTTAGATATCAGTCGATTCGGAAACTCGAGATGTACGCGCGTGCAGTAGCGATTCTCTCGATTGTAGTGCACTCGAGTTGTATCGCGGTGTATCGAGCTCGGCCGCAGGACATCGTACGTATGTATACCGATATGCTCGAGTGACTGTGTTAATTTAATCGATAATCCTACTAATATCATAATCGTTTGTAAATATGTATGGTTGCTTTAACGCTAAAACTTACCAATGGATTATATTTAAACTTCTGAAGTTTGTTTTAACGAGCTAATCTCAGGAGCAACTGGTCCGATTTGAAAAATGATATGCTATATATCATCACGCTTAGATCAATCGCGGGTTAAAGTTAGTGTTAGCCCAAAGTAACAATTCCACGCGGATGAAGTCGGGTCCAGAACGTAGTATAGCTATAATATATCAGAATAACATATAGGCTATAGTAATGTATATGTTATGTGAATTGTCCAAAAATCAAGATAAATCAAATCCTGCGCAGACCAAGTCACGCGCATACCACCATCTAGTATTAAATAATCGATTCAACTTGCCTTATGATTACTGGGAAATATTCAAGGGATTTGATTGATTGCTTGAGATTGCTGGAAACAAGCAAAACAATGAAAATCAAATAACTTTTTACACACTTACTTTTAAATCGTTTGGCAGTATTTTATACAATCCAGAGTGCAAGGTGCGAGTTTTCTGAAAATCGTCGTCCCAAGTGATCGCGTCGACGTAAACTCAGATCTGTATGGGCTCACAATAGTGTCATCTTTAGGCCGACAGATAGCGCTGCTTCAATCCTATACAAATCTGCGTTTACGTCGACGCGGTGACTTTTGGCGGCGGCAGTGAAAAACTCGCACTATATAATATTAATAATAATAATATTCATTAACAATTTTTTTCTTAAACACTATATATTAGAAGAGTTTCCTTTTAAGCATAATAATGCCTGTGCTAGGAGGCCCCGCTCTTCCTTAGCTTAAGTACTACAAAAGTTAAGAATATAAGCACCTGAGGGTCTACTCTCTTTCCCCGATAACGAAACTTTGCAAACGAACGAAAATGTAATGTATTTTCAGTATCACATTGTTTCTGTCGTTTAAGAGATTAGAAAAAAACTGTCGATCGACAAATAATAGCGTTAAAACATCTGAATGTATGTCTAGTAACAAGATGGAAACACTGCATTTTACGAATTATTTACACTAAACGACCTTTGGATATTAATTATACTATTGTTAACAGACACGAACTTTACTATATACAAGCGTCACAGAATCTATACATACAGATACATAAAAAAATTTCTCATTCATTTAGATGAATATTGAAGTTTATACGGTTATACACTATTTATATTATATTTGTAACATCAGCTATCTGCCAGTGAAAGTCCCTTTTAAATTGGTCCAGCCGTTTCGGAGATTAGTCAAAATAAACAAACAGATAGACGAACAGAAATTGGTCTGTTTATGTGACCATACAGTTTCATATACATTTAGTGAAAAGCTGTTAATTTTAAAATTACTAACATACGCATCTATCTATATACTTAGTTTTCTTAAGCTTATTTAGATGACGTTGAGCTAGCAGTTCCATGAACTCTTATCGCCATGATAGTTTAACTCTTATTATGAAACAGATGCAGGTATATGACGCGAGTCTGTCACTGTCACACAGTGGACCTATGATAATAAGATCTTATGGTAAGGCCCTTGACTTCTTAATTACTGGCACAACTCTCCCGAGCCGTATCCTAAAGCCTGTTGGGGTCGGCGCTTGATTCAAATCGATCACCTGATTTATACACAAAACGACTGCCATCTTCGTCAAACTTCGTAACGATTAGCAACCGGGACCGACGCTTAACGTGGTCTCCGAGGCACGGAGGGAACTCGGGTGGTCACCCATCCCATATGCGCAATAGCATCCCATATGTGCCAAGATCTCCTCAAATATTATAGTTAGGTTATTCTCAACAAATCAACAGTGAGTGCTCGGAACGGAAACAATAACTACCTACGGCTCATTAGTTGCAGCTCATTAGTCAATTATATGTAAAACTTTTTAGTCGAGTACGAGCCAAACGTTTTCTTATCTGTAACTAGGTACTTATACCTACATAACTAAATAACTATATCGTACGTTCGTGACGAATGTGCACGAAGCTAATGGGTAACAAGAAACAAAATAATCCATTTTACTTTATATTATGAATGGGAAAAGTATAGTAAATAGTCAGACGAGGAAAACAATTACAGATTGTTTAACGCAGTTTATATGTTAGTAGTTAGCCATCTTCTCACAAGATGGCGCCTTATCATTTCATATCTCGATGTTAAGATTCTCTTTTAGTTGTGTATATAGTTCGGTGTTAAATGTCAATAGTGTGGTCTTCAAGTGGTCGTCAAGGGAACCATTCAATACAGTTGTGGAATTAATAAATACCAGGACTGCCCAAGTTACGGTGTTTCATTCAACCAACCAAGTTCTGATCCGACTGATCCTGGCTCCCAGGCCTAATTTGTCATACATAGATTTAAGGAAACGTAAAATTGTGTCATCTAATGTGCCCCTGCTATGTATTATCATACCAATAAATACTCCAAGCTGTGACATATGAAAATGTTAATATTTACTTTCGTCAATTCCTTGACACGTTTTTATATCTGCTACAATGCTATCAAACATCTGAGTCGCGATAACAATTGTGAAGAATTTATTTTGTTAGAAAATAAAATACTACGACGAACTGAGACACGTCATAGGAAACATACGCTCACGCCTGTATTCCCCGAAGGGGTAGGCAGAGGTGTTGTAACACCCACTTTTCACCGAAGATGATTAAACCAACGTGATAGATGGTGAATCTATCGTCTCAAGCACTATAAATACGTCTTTGAATTATTTCTCAGACATATGCATGTATCTTCATGATGTTTTCCTTCACCGTAAAGCACGAGGTGTGAAATAACTGTACTTAATTTTTTAGAAAAGCTCATTGGTACAGGTCCGCTGGGATTCGAACTTGCATCGCTTACGTAGCAGGCGACTGCTCAAACCCCAAGGCCATCACGGCTCACGTCATAGGAAAATAAACCTTAAAAGAGTATCGGGAAAAATAAATGTAGCATCTCTATACTCATATTATAAAGAGGAAAGATATGTACGTTCTTTCAGCGATGGATAGCTACATTATCTGCGAGTAACATAGGCTATATTTTATCCCCGTACTCCCACGGGAACGAGAACTACGCGGGTGAAACCGCATGACGTCCGCTAGTAGGAAAATAAACCTTAAATAGCCTGTATAGTTGGTCTTACATTTACAGTGTTGAATAATAGCATGTCCTTTATAGTAAAGTAAATTTTCTTTGACATTTTTATATATTATAGAATAGCAACCGCCACGGGGGCAGCGGTAGGCATGTGCCGGATTCTTACCAGCTTCAAACCTCGTGGAAACCTGTTCTTTTTGATCTCATTTACAGCAGAACCTAACATGCCACGGTTTATACATGTTTAATCTAAATGTACGAATGTGTTGGCACTAGCTATAAGGTGCAACCTCAAGCAGCCGCCCGACGCTCGTTTCCAGCGACAAATGTGGTCACGTGATATGTAGCGACAAAGCTGAAAATGTTGAACTTCATCGCTGGAAGGTATCGAGAGTCTAAATAGTCTGTTAATTTGAATGCCCCGTCATCAACTACCGCATATGGTAAAGCCATTCCATCAACCGTTGCTTTTCTGGATCGAGTACACTCATTTCTCTCTACTTGAACTTTTGGCCCATCTTTAAATCACGAAAAATGCCACCATCACCAAACGAGCGACAAGCGACTGATTGTCGCTGAGAACGAGCGACGAGCGGCTGTATGACGTAGTTCCTGACCACATTTGTCGCTGGAAACGAGCGACGAGCGGCTGTATGTGGTTGCACCTATAAGCTTAGATATTGTCTAAATAAATAAATGTATATTTCAATATTAAATTATTTTCCAGCATCTTCGAGGGTAGAACTGAAATCATTGGAAATTGAATGCGAACTGAACGATTTGATATTACTACCCGCGCCAGTAGCCACCAGCCGCGATACTATTTACCAATTACACAAACCAGACGGTGAAATAATCACATTGGGCCTCCACCGACCTATCACAGTATCAAACAAAACTTACGAAGATCAACGCATCTTGGTCAAACATGTTAAAAATAACATAAAAGTTATAAAATTTTTGTCCCAGTACAAGCTAATCAGTTTGAACCATGGCGTACTGTGGAACCCTGAACCGAGTCCTGACGAGATAGCCATGGCCAGTTTAAAGGAGAATGAGTTCATAATAGGCCCCCTGGGCGAAGAGGACCACGGGAACTGGGTTCTGAGTCTATACGTGCCAGATTTAAATGGAAATATTATCGAAATGTTTCAAGTGATTACAATACGACTTATAGGTAAGTTAGTCTTTATATATTCAACGCTTATCGCGTAATTGTTACAAATAGCAATGGTGTTACACCACCTATTTTCACCGAAGATAATTGAGTAATTCTGACGATTTAAATGTACTTTTTAAGAACATACGTATTTATATTATACGCCTGTATTCCGCGCAGGGGTGTACTTACAGCGTTTATTTAACACCAAACAAAATAACCGGGCAATAATTCAGACTCCGGGCTGCTACTGAAATATTACATACATACATAAAAAAAATACATAGGCTCACGCCTGTATTTATGCTGTTGTATGTAAAGAACGTGGTGTGAAATCACTGCACATATATTTTTAGGAAAACTCATTGGTACAGATCCTGCTGGGATTCAAACTTGCTTCGTTGCGTAGCAGGCGACTGCTTAAACCACCACAGCTCACTGGGATATTACAAATGCAAAAACCGAATAATACTGCCGGGATTAAATCCAGGATCTCGAGGTCCGCAGCAGCGTACTAGACCCCGAGGCAGTCGCAGTATATAAGGAATCTAGTCAAATAAAGATATTTTGTATCTCGTTTGTATGTTCCAGAATCTGTGCCGCCTTACCAACGCCTGACACGTTTAAAAGCTGGAGACACGTTTAATCCAAGATTTGCGTACCGCGTTAACGATCTAGAGAGTTGTGAAGTGATTGCACCGCGGTCCGCGTTTGATAGATTCTTCGAAAGAAGCCAAATGAAACTGGATGATTGCGGTTTCACCGTGCCTAACGTTACTGTGCAAGATGAGGGTATTTGGAAAATTATCGGTGTTGGGAGGATTGTTTACGAGACTGAAACATTTCTGATGATCGAACGTGAAAGATGAAGCATGCACCTATATTTGAGGTAAAATCGCACTCAGGCCAAATCTCTAGCTAATGGCTTCTACACACCTTATTCATCATCAATAAATTGTATATATACTGTATAATATATCTATAACTACTTAACTAACAAATATCATTAATAATGTTATATAAATATTATTATAGTTAATAATTATTTACTATGTAATTAAATGTACGATGCCAGCTGAGTTGACAGTTCTACTCAGAACGCTAGTTTCAGATTGGTCTGTTCTTCGTCGTTCATTAGTGCCTTACCATATTTAGGACAAGCGGTTGAGGCTGTACGTTAATATATAAGTCAGTCAATCAGTCAGACATTACGGAATTTAAAATGTATAAGTTCAATATGAGAATAGATACAACATACACAATTAAAAAATATTTATTTACATAAAATAACTTAAAATAGATACTCACAGTCCTCTTAAAACTACACATTATATAATTAGCTAGTAGTAATTAACAAAATAATGTATCTCCTACTCCTGCCATCGTGAGTAGACCAGGAGCCTTACCATGGCCGCTTATTGCCATGATAGTTTACTCTTATTATGAGACAGATGTATATGCCGTGTATAAGTCTGTCACTGTCACACAGTGGAACTATAATGGCAATAAGATCTTATGGTAAGATCCCAGGGCCCGTAGACAAAGTAACATAATCCTTACGCTTCGCTAGTAGAAAAGATAAAAAATGTACGGGACTGATATATATCACGTGACTGATTCACACATAGGGTTAACACTTGCAAATTGATTGACCCACACAGGAGTCCACGTTTGGCATTGTTTCAGCCGACAATAGTGACGTCATAGCGTCCCGAATTCAGTGAGCAGCCACCAGCAAACTGCCACCGTCCCATTGATCCACAACTGCTTATTCCAGAGCTCGTTGCTTCAATAACGATTATAGGTTTAGGACAGCCGTATAATGAAGTACTGTTTGACTGCGTAGAAACGGACTTCCCTTCACGTCATATCCACTGTGTATCGTTTTGAGATAATGTAACATTGTCTAGGCTTACTGAGTGCATTATAAATGGAGATAAATGGCTCAAAATACTTTAGATCGTACAAAAACGTGACTTCACATTTCCTTCAAAAACTTATGTTTTACTAATCAATACTATATTGAATCTATTCAAATAGACCTACAAAACGTGTGAAACTAACGCCAAGCTCAATTGCGATCGTGGTCAATATTTTCAATACAATAAACTCACACATAAGTTCAACGTTGTCAATAAATTCAATATCATTGTCAATAAAGGTTCTCTCTTTTTTTTTCAATAAGGGTTCTTATATGAGTTACTTTTGAATAAACTGGAACCATTTTTAATAATGGTTCTTCCATGAGTTACTTTTGAATAAACTGGGCCCATATTCGATAAGTGTTCAATAAAGAGTATTTTTTTTAAATAAAATGGAACCATTTTCATTGAAGGTTTTTTCAATAAACTGGACACGACGATTTTTTTTAAATATATTTATTAATTTACATTATAAATGAGGGTACCTCGTTAGTCGCTGGCACTACCACTTCTGTGCGGAGTATCGCCAGCAGCTGCGTCACTGCCATCGTCGTCGTCCGAGTCCTTGAGAGCCTTAGCACGATCCAGCCGCCGAGCACGACGGGTGTCCACGTCCGAGCCTTCAGACTCCGACGAGTATATCGCCGCGCCTGCTGACGCTGCAAACATAATAAACATTAAATTAAATAAAACTGGCTGGCTGCCACGTTGGTGTAGGGGTCACCCAATAGCCAGGGTCTAAGAATATGGCTATGGTGTCCCCTGCCTGTCGTAAGAAGCGAATAAAAGAGGACCGGAGGGCCTGCTGGCGGTGGTCGCGTTGGGAGCTTTGACCACCGAGGTGCTTTATATTTCGCGAAACCCATTTTTTTAAATAAAGTTAGTCTAAATTATTCCTTGCAGCATCAGCTTTCTGCCAGTAAGTCTCGCTAAAAATAGGTCCAGTATTTTCAGAGATTAGCCGGAATATACAGACAGAGAAAATTATTAATATTGATTTTTTTAATGTTAAAATTGTATATTCTTCTTCATGTACATATAGTGTAAGGCTGTCAATTTGGAATAAAAATCAGACACTTTTATGTTATTCGTCTGTATTGTAAAAAAAATACTCTAGTAATCGCGTGTAAATTACGAAAGTCACAGAACCATTCAAGCATATGGAGCCTATTAAAATGAAATTAAACCCATAAATCACTGAATGGTCTACGAATGCGCAGTAATTGAAACGTCGCAATACACAAGTGCCAAATGCCAGTCATTATGTGTATTAAGAATACCGATCCTGCATGTAGAACAAATATAAATGATCCCTCCGCCATTGGTGTATCCACGACGAAAAATATTACTGCATTCAAAGACTTTACATAGTTGACATTTGCACTAGCCCTCGCTTCGAATTTTCGAGAGTTCCCTTCGATTTCTGTGAGATGCCATCATCAGGTCCTGGTTTCCCTACAACTTCTAGAAGACAACTGGGCCTTTTTCTCCGACATCCTGTATATACGATGGAATTGAGAAACCCCTCTTTTTTTGAAGTCGGTTATAAATGTATCCGTTTGTGTTACCTTTCTGGCCCTGTTTGTATTTGTTCTTGATGGCGTCGAGCGAGACGCCGCCCTCGTCGTCGGAGTCGTCGCGCGCGGCGGCCGGCTTGGCCCCGCGCCGCTTGGGCCGGCCGCTCGACGCGCGGGACCGCATCGCCGCACGAAGCTCCATCTCTTCTTTCTATATATATACGACACACACATTATTATACATATACAAATTAGCTACGCTCGAGAATGCCGAGATGACGTTTTTTTTTACAACATTGCTGCCCTCTCCTTTCTTTACGTCACTCTCAATTTGTCAGATTAGTGGAATATACACTTTTTAGGATGTAATTAAATTGAGAATTTCTGATGGCCAATTTTTTTTCACACACATTATTTATTATACAAATACAAATAATATTTTTTCACATTATGGTAAAATGGAACAAAATAGGTCTTATTAAGGTAACAACAATCACATCATCATCATCCTCCTGACCTTATCCCATGTTATTTGTGGTCGGCGCAATGTGTTCTTCCATAAAATGTATATACAATTATTCACAATAGTGAAAATTGTATTAGAGTGCATGAGTAAAAATAATAATTAAAAAGTAAAAATTGTACCCACCTTAAGCTGATACTTCCTATCGGCATCGGGATCAGCGCCGACTTGCGACAGTATCTTAATAGCGGAGGTCTTCGTAGATCGGTCGGCGAGGGACAGGGTCATCTTTCTGTGAGTGAACGACTCTGTAGAGTGTGGCCTGAACGATAATTTGGTGCGGAACACTGCTTGACCTTGAAGACCAGTTCCTTGTCGGACGAACAAGTGGTTGTGATCACCCTGAGGACAATACATTTTATATTACATCAGTGAATTAATACGGCCTCGTTGGTCTTGAGGTCCCCAACGCTACTGCGAAATAAGTCCTACGTTTGGGCAACGTGGGCTTTTTTCCAATACCAGCCCGGAGTCTGGATTAGTGGCAATAAGCGCGCTCCCTATTACATTGGACTTTAACATTAACATAATACTACATTTAAAATAACTGGTGCAATGTAGTGCCTGGGACGGCGATGGTCTCACCATCTATCACGTTGGCACTTAATCATCTTCAGGGAAATATGGGTATTGTTAACACCTCTGCCTACACTTCGGCGAATACAGGGGTGAGCATATGTATGTATTCTTATTTATGATATCTGGTTTAACCCAGATCACTGATTTTCCTCGTTAAAGGGGTGGTGAAGGTCAGATGGCAGTCGCTTCGTATAAAAATCAGGTGATCAGCCACATCGGGTTGAATCAAGTGCCGACCCTAACAATGTATAATTAATAAGGCCAGGGAGATGATGATGGCATGGTAGGCAGTGCCACCAACGGTGTATTTATTATATATATATATGTTCACGCCATCCCAAAAGGGTCACCGAAGGGGTAAGCAGGGGTGTTGTAATCACAACACCCACTTTTAACCGAAGATGATTAAGTGCCAACGTGACAGATGTTGAGTCCATCGCCGTCTCAGACACTTTACAAACGTCATTGAAGTACTTCTCAGAAATATGCAGGTTTCCTCACGATGTTTGCCTTCACCGTAAAGCATGTGGTGTGAAATCACTGTACATAAGTTTTTTAGAAAAACTCATTGGTACAGGCCCCGCTGGGATTCGAACTTGCGTCGCTTGTGTAGCAGGCGACTGCTCAAGCCTCAAGGCCACCACGGCTATTATTTATATGTATGTGTATATGGTAGGTAGTGTCACCAGCAGCGGTTGTTTGTAGACGTCGAATATCTCGGAGCCGAGGTGCAGCGACATGGAGCCGTCGGACCACTTGACCATCCGCGCGTTGGACTCCTTTACCGCATTGCCTTCCTTGTCGAACGACGTGCGCCAGCGGATTGTGTTCTCCACTTTCAACTTTAGCCTAAACAACATTCAACAACTAAATACAGATAAATACATTTGAAGTGTCTGTTTGTAGTTCCAAAGTAACAGCTAACTAAATACATATATAAATATATACAACTCAAAGGTGACGACTGACATAGTGATCTATCAACGCACAGTCCAAACCGTTAGCAGTGAATGTGTTAAAGTATTAATATGAATGAATATTTGTGAAGAAAAACTTACTTAAGCAGTTTAAAAAAATAAAAAAAGAAACAATGAGCCCGCAAAACTGTACTTACACATGTGTATTAGGAAGTATATATAGGGTCTAGACTTTTAACATTTTTGTCACAGAGCATCAGTTGGTGATACATTCATATATCTTTACTTATATCATAAAGCGGAAAACTTCGCTGAGAACCGTGGTGGCCTCTGGGTTTGAGCAGTCGCCTGCTACGTAAGCGACACAAGATTGAATCCCAACGGGGTCTGTACCAATCAGTTTCTCTAAAAAATTATGATTTTCTCATAAATTCTTATGCAGTGATTTCACACCACGTGCTATACGGTGACGGAAAACATCGTTAGGAAACCTGCATATGTCTGAGAAGAAATTCAAAGGCGTATGTATAGTGCCTGAGACGGCGATGGACTCACCCTCGTACTTAATCATATTCGGTGAAATGTGAATGTTGTTATTACAGCATGTCTGCTTACCCCCTCAGGGACCCTTCTGGGATGCCGTGAGCATATTTATTTTATTTATTTATTACTTCGCTGATCGAGTGATATGCGCAATAGAATCTGTGCCACGAGCTCCACACTAGGCACTAGGCACTCTCTATGTGTCTTCAATATACCTAAAACATACCTTCCTAAGATTCATATGGATGAGTTGGATCAGTTAGACAGTTTCCCACTCACCTAGCTCGTCCCTCCTCGTCCAGAGTTTCCTCCTCATCAATCTCGTCTTCGTACGTGTTGGGGTCGTACGGACGGGTCTCCACCGAGAGGAAGTTGGGCAACTTCACGAAGTGCAGCTCCTTGCCAAGTTCCGTCCAAATCTTGGGCATGTCCACGTCTATTCTGGTCTCTGGGATCTCTACCTCCTCTTCCTCTTCCGGCTTGTCTTTGGGTTCATTCTGTTGGAGTGCTTGTTTTTAAAATGTCACTTTTAATACTATCCTAGATGCTTCTTATATTCATTGCAATACCATACTGTAGTATGAGGGCTTTATTATTTATTTAATTCGTTTTGGGCTTGTGCTACAAAAGATATTAAAATCTACATCGAAGAAGATTTACAAACAATGTATAATATAACTAGCTGTGCCCCGCGGTTTCACCCGCGTAAATTTAGTTTTATACAATATATCGGTTTAAAATTGACAAAGTTTCATACAAACGTTAATCCCCTATTTTATCCCCTTGGGGGTAGAATTGATCAAAATCCTTTCTTAGCGGATGCCTACGACATAACATGTACCTGCCAAATGTCAGCCCGATCCGTCCAGTGGTTTGGGCTGTGCGTTGATAGATCACTATGTCAGTCAGTCAGTCACATCATATTTCCCACCGTTTAAACCTTCCGTGAACTTCAACAAATTTATCAATACCAAAATCACCCGAATCAGTCCAGCCATTCTCAAGTTTTAGCGAGACTAACGAACAGCAACTCATTTTTATATATATAGATAATCAATATGTATAGACAGCAATAAAATTTTAATGTCTATTTGTTATTCCACATAACAAACAGTATTTCATTAAACACACATGACAGTATACTATATTATTATTTACATTTACATTTTATCTATTTGTTCCGGCTAATCTCTGAAACGGTTGGACTGCTGTAGATGATGTTATGAGGAGTAACATTGGTTATGCATATCAGAGGTTGCTTTGAAAAAAAATATTGCCAAGGCTCGTAAACAATAGTTTTGTAATACAAAGTCGTCGTACCTCATCCCCGCTGCGTCGCGCGTCATCCCCGGAGCGGCGCGCGTCATCTCGTGACCTTGATCGGGACCGGGACCGAGAGCGGGATCGGGACCGAGACCGACCCGACGCTTTGTCCGCCTCTTCATCCGTACTGATGTCCGAAGCGTCGCCGAAAAGCGCATCCGCAGTCACTGAAATGAGGAGAACATTTGAACGTAATTTCAACACATGTTGATGGTTTCGTCGTCTACACTAGTTTACTTAAAAAAATATTTATCATAAAATAATTAACAATATAGCCGTGGTGGCCTCGGGGTTAGAGAAGTCGCCTGCTACGCAAGCGACGCAAGTTCGAATCCCAGCGGGGCCTGTACCAATGAGATTTTCTAAAAACCTTATGTACAGTGATTTCACACCACGTGCTTTACGGTGAAGGAAAACATCGTGAGGAAACCTGAATATTTCTGAGAAGTAATTCAAAGACGTATGTATAGTGCCTGAGACGGCGATAGACTCACCATCTGTCACGTTGGCACTTAATCAAATTCGGTGAAAAGTGGGTGTTGTGATAACAACACCTCTGCCTACCCCTTCGGGGAATACAGGCGTGAGCATATGTATGTATGTATGTATAATTAACAATACAGACGAATAAATATAACCACAAGAATAAGCAGAGGTGCTATAGCAACAATACCAACTTTTCACCCTGTCTTTGAATTTCTTCTGACATATTTGCAGTTTACATCGTAAAAGCTGTGTGGAATCATCATCAAAAACATTTTTCCTTCACCGTAAAGCTTGTGGTGTGAATTAATTTTAGTTATATACCGCTAAGATTTGAATATCCGTCGCTTGTTGCAAATCTCTCGGCAACCACAGAACACAAATATAGAAATATAATATTATTTTTATGCTTGTAATTATAAAGTGAGTCACCTGTGTCAGTCTTCTCCTGGTTGTCATCATCAGAGTCGACAATCTTCTTAGTTTTCTTTTTAGGCTTCCCGCTGGTGTCGGAGCCGCTGCCGCTGTCCGCACCCTTCTTGCGCTTGCTCGCCTTGCCATCCTCACCTTCCGCCTCGCTGCCAGACTCTGATAATACTGCACGCTTCTTCTTCTCACCTAGACAAAACCAAAATCTAAATTAAAAATATCTTTATTTGTTACTTACTTTCAAATCGTCAAAGGACACAAAAATAACATTGTACATGATTATAAATGCTACCACTGGGTTCGGAAGCTTAGTCACATAGTATACTTCAAAGTGATACTTAAGTAAGCTGAAAAATATATAATGAGACTACAATTTACCAATCTCTGAACCAGAGCTCTTTGATCGAGACCTGGAGCGACTCTTGGACTTGGATTTGCTTCTCGACTTAGACCTGGAGTGCCTGGAACCGGATCTGAAAAACATAATATGATAGTGAGTTATATGACATTATAATCGAATTATTGTTTAATATAAATTCTAACTACGCATTTAGTTAGAAGTAGAACTACTAGACTTTACTTTATGTTCATTTTTATTCACATTTTTGCATTGGAGCTGTGTCCAGGGGCTTCTAAAGTGATTAAAATTGTAAAATATTTTTGAAAAGAGTAATTCCTGAGTATTTTTCTATTTTTCCAGGTTCTTGTCAGTAAAAGTAACCTTCCGAACCTGGCGGTAGCATGTATAATCCTGTATAATGATGTCATTTGAAAGTACATTGTTAAAAGTCTACTTAAATAATGATATTTTTGACTTGACTTGATTGTATTTGAATCAAAATTGGTAATTCACCATAGAAGAGTAAATTGGTACAAACTACAGTGCCTCTCACATTACAATTACATAAACCTATACAAATAATATTAATAACTAATGTAAGTAGTCTTCTATGAAATACTCATTCAAATTTCAAAAATTACTAGTTATGCCCGGCTAATGTTGTAGTGCCATATAGGGGTGGATGACCTTTAAGGGGTATGAAATGTTGAATCTCAGACCTACCCGAAACAAAATTTAATACAAATTGCTCCAGCCGTTTTGGAGGAGTTTAGTGACAAACACAGCAAAACGAGAATTGTATATATTGGATTTTGCCATTATTTTCAACAGACTTTCAATGTTAACACATGTTTTATTTATTTTACTCTGTTGTTGCACTGAAGTTATGGGAATCTAAAGAGTATGAGAATAAAAACATTACCTTGATCTGCTCTTAGATTTTTCTTTAGCATCACCTCCATCATCAATCATCAGATTAGGTGAGTTTGACCGGCTGTCCTGCACATCCTGCCTTGCCACTGGACTCTTAGACCGGGACGATCCTGACCGTGACCGTGACTTCCTACTTTTAGGACTGGCACTCCCGGATTTTGATCTTGACCTACTTTTTGCGCCAGGCGACTTAGGACTCTGTGACGCTGATTTTGGACTCTGTGACCTTGATTTTGGGCTCTGAGGTCCTGATTTAGGACTTACTGAGCGAGACTTAGCGCTGCCTGACCTAGATCTAGCACTGCCAGAGCCAGAACGAGACCTTCTTGACCCACTTCTTGATCTAGATTTCAAAGCTCTCTCTTTAGGACTGCCTGATGCCTGAGATTTGGGGCTTGAGGAGCCTGATTTGTGACTCTGTGCTGATCCTGATCTGTTCGAGTTAGCTGGAGAGTTTGATTTGCTACGGGAGACATTTGATGCATTTGAAGATTTGCGTGAACGAGCAGAGTGATTTGATTTGGGTGATTCACTCCCTGATTTAGCAGGACTGCGAGACACTGATCTGGAACAGAATCATTTAATTGTGAAATATTTACATTGGTGAGACACTTAAATTTGACACACACATAAATAGTTCACTGGTATTTCTCTCCCATTTAAAACACACAAGTTTCAATGTTTACTCATCATAATAAATTCAGGAGTCTGACTCTTGTCAATATGACCAATACTATTTTTTCCATTCGTCTCTATCCAGTGCAATATCTTTGCATATAAATATTTGCTACATAAAATTATTTATTTCAGCTACAATCTCATACAAGTATTTATATTATCTGATGTGCATTCAATCCTGACACTGTACTAACCGAGATTGACTACCTTCCTTGCCCGATGGACCTGGGCTGTGACTTTTGCTGCGGCTGGCACTTGAACTGTCAGAATCAGATCCAGAGTCTGTGTCTGGAATATTGAAATTTAATAAATTTATATTTAGCGACTATACATTTATATTATGACAGTAGGTATATAAAACTTACAGCTAAGGCCAACACATTAATATAATATGTCAAATCCTTCTTGGTGAAGTTGCAAGAGAATATTGTAGTTCTTCAAATTGTTATTTCTATGCTCATGTAATTTTACAAACATAAAATCAAAGAAGATAATAGTGCATTGCAGAAAGTGAATATGAATTTTTTTTATTGACAAATACTTTTGGATCGGAGAGAAGGTTTTATATCTAAAAACTTATTTGCTTTGAAGTATGAACTAATAAAAAGGTTTCCTCTTAAACGCTAGTTTTGAAGGACTTTGAAGCGTCGGTAATTACTCTGTTTAACTGTAATGTAGACGACAGCCACAAAACAAAACAAATTGCAATAATATGCTGTGTTTAGGGTTTAATTTAAGGAATATGTAATCACAATCACAATTATGTTTCTTACCATTTAAAGCGCTCAAAGTTTTGGGCGCCATTGTAGTGATGCAAAATCTTTTAAATCCTAATTCCCATTAATTTTGTGAGTTAGTATTCGCAACAGCTTAGAATTATTGAATTACAAACAATAATCTTGCCTACATAACAAGAATTAGGTTAGGCACTTCACTTCAGTCAGGACAGGAACGCAAAACAAACGAAGAAATGTCAAAGGCGGGCAACTTACATGTTTTTAATAATGTCTTCATAATAGCCACAGAAGTGTTACCCATACAACCAATATTTCGTAATAATTATTTTATAATAATATTATAGGTTAAAAGACACAGGCAAAGCACCTAGCACAGCGCAGGTGTTTATAAGCACAATATGATGGAAGTGAACATGCTGTCGACAGTTTCGATTGTTGCTCAATGTAATAAGGCCAATTTATAGTGTTTCAGGTTTCAGTGACAATATTCGTAACTTCATTAGGAAAGTACCTACCTACCTACGTGATCCTGTTACTGAACTATATGTACTACAAAATAGCATTGCAATTTGCAAGTTGCGACTTTGTCCAGTAGGTAAGGATCCACGTGATGTAGGATTAAAACTAGCTGCATAGGCTTTCTCACTTAGTAGTTTTTATTAGATACCTTTTTATTTTAGGTAAGAATCAGCTTAGTTATGCTGGTATGCCATTTTTGGAGTCTCACATTTTTAGGCCCGTGATTATTGTGGTGAGCAGCCTACAAATTAAAGACGTTATGTTTTTTCTTGAACGTCTTCTAGAAGTCTGTGTACTTTAATTCACCGATAAGGCGATAACCCCTTAGTTTGGTATCGTATTCTCTAGGTTTTCCTGTTTGCTTGACTTATCGAGTAAAAAGTCCGATTAGAAACTTGAACAATGTTATAAGTAAGAATGATTGTAGTACTTCATACCCTCTCGAAGATGCGGAATCATAATCAATGCAGTTCTTATTAAAACCTCATTCAATGCTTCCTCAGGTATAATCTGTAGAAAGAGACAAAGCAAGTATCTAAAGGGCCAAGCAAGGGTGCCCATGGCCCGTTCAACTAACATCTGTTCCTACTCTCAATGAACCGATTCAATGGCACTTTTTTCAACGGCGCTCGGTCTGACTTAAAGTGACTCAGTTGAACGATGGCTGCGGTCGGTGATGTGTGTGCCCGTTTGATTCGCCACAAAGTCATTTTATTACGAGAATTATGCGATACTAACGTGCTCGATGTGCTTGTTAAGAAAGGTATATTTAATTTAAACGATTTCGAATTAGTATCCACGGCGTCTGATAGTGACAAGTGTAATTATTTCGTGGAGCTTGTTGGTAAACAAAGTGGTGGGAAGCTGAATGATTTGTGCGTGGTGTTGAATAAGGAATGTCCGAGGTTGTCGAAGGTGCTCATCAATGATAGACCAACGTTCATAATTAATGGTAAGTAGAATTAAGCCCTTGTCTTAGCTTCGGTCCTTTTGTGCGGAAGTTCTTGCAGCTTCTATGTAGGTAGATACGGGTTATTGTTTCGGGGAAGTTGCTTTTATACAGAGTTTTGACTTTCTAAGTCTTTTGTTCCTGAACTATGGACACATGGTGTCGATCACGTAACCAAACACAAAATCAAACAATCTAGGTACCTATTACAACAACATTTTGGCGACTTCAAATCTGATAATTCTCTCAAAAGCAAATCAACAGATAGTGTTTAAGTGGACAATTAAATAAATAGCTGACTAGCGTGAATTAAGGCTGCTGGTAGGTAGAAATATGATATATTTTTATAAAAAGAGCAAATCTTTAGTAGCAAAATAGGCCTCTTACCGACTGTAACAGACTGAAACTTTACTATTCTGAAGCTATAATAGTTGGAGATTAAAAGAAATATAACACAATACCTAATAAAAGTATTTGATTTAATAAAAACTGTAATCAAACCCCAAAGGTAGGTAATTGCCAAAGCGAATGTTCTATAATGGTTAAAGACAAATTGTCTAGACACACGAAGCCTGAATGGAAGTATGATTGAAAAATTGCATGACCATCGACCAAAAGAAGGGGAGAGACATTATTTGAGACTGTTTTGGATGTAGATGAAAACACTTGGGATGGATACTAAGCATTGTGTTCAGTAGCTAGGGTTTAAAATTCTGTAGCGTTTGTGTTGATGTAATAAAACGGGTGCGTTCGGAAGTTGACCCCACCCGCTATTTTGGTCAGAATTGAATACTGTCCTTTCAATCAACAGAGGGTATTCACGAATTCTCACGATACCTTATTCATTTGTAGGTAATGAATCTAAGCGAATTGTTAGAAAAAGCCATGGGATCATTGCTTGAATTCCTACCAACTAGGTACGGTAATCGGAATGTCCCTGTAGAATATAAATCTTCGATGTTTTATACTGCATCCTGTGGATGTTATATAACGTGCTACGAAAATACACGCACCAAAATCGCTATTTCCTTATGAGACTGAATTAAATATCATAATTTTGAAATAGTATATTTTAACCCAGAATCATCTCTCTCGCCTCTCGTGTGTTACCTGAAGTAATCGAGAAGTTAATTTGTTTAGTCAACATGTTGCTTAGTACAATGAACTCGTGTCAATTGCTTCGGTTATTGTTCTCTTACAGCCGTAACACTGCTTATTTTATTCCGAGAAACGAGTGTAGTATTATCTACGTTGTTAGAATGTAATTTTATTTACTTAGCTCGACATACGCCTCTCTCATCTTCCTAAATAGGTACGGGTTTAGTTCCCCAAATTTGTAGGACACCCCTTTTTTGAGTAGCGAACATTCTTCATATTTGCTTACAATATGTGGAGTCATATTGTAAAAATGTTTAAAAACCATAGCATATTGTTTCAACAATGAAAAAGAAAAATATAATAAAAATAAAAATTATAAATAAAACACGGAATTTAAATTAGTGTCTGCGGGAATGGTGCCCAGTAAGCTGGCTGCGTTACCTCGCTGGATCGCTAAGCTAATCCTCTGACCGAGGTAAGAACCAGCTCGACGGTCACCAGAGACGTCAACCAGGCGTTTTGATAGATCCTTAAAAAGGACTTTCGCATTTGGCCCCCATGGCCCCAAAGTCTCAACCCCAAACGGCAGAAATATACAATTATGACTGATATCTGCATATTTCCGCCGCTTGAGGTTTTCTGCACACACATAGCATATTATTATTAACTAGCTGATGTCATGCGGTTTCACCCACATAGCTCTCGTTCCCGTTTGAGTACGGGGATAAAATATAGCCTATGCTACTCGTTGATGATGTATGTTTCCAATGGTGAAAGAATTTTTGAAATCGGCACTGTTTTTGAGTTTATTCATTACAAACATACACACCAAAATACAAATCTTTCCTCTTTATATCAGTAGTGTAGTAGCAGTTTCAGTTTGTAAGTTCTAAACTCTTTTTTTTTGTATTGACGAGGGGGAAACCTTCAAAAGGTCCCCGACCGACCTGGGAGAGATAGGTCGGGGTATGTGGGATTTTTACCGCACTAAAACCCCCCGGTGGCCATCCTCAGTGCTCAGGGGGGACTCCGGGTACTCTGATAGATCGCACCGGTGTAACGCCACACTTTTCCGGGGCACATCCCCAGGGCAGCTGCGACGCCGCCCCTGGAGACCTCGCTGTGCAAGGCAGCGCGAGCCACATCGCGCTGCCACCTTCCCGGTCCCGCGGCTCGGTGGTCAAAGCTCCCACCCCGACCACCGCCAGCAGGCCCTCCGGCCCCCTTTTAGTCGCCTCTTAAAACAGGCAGCTGATACCATAGCCAAATTCTTAGATCCTGGCTATTGGGTAAAGTTCTAACCTCTAACCTAACCCGTAATCCTCTTAAAATGGCAGTAATGAAGCAAATCAGGAAAAACTATAGGCTTATTATACTTCTAATGTAACGGTAACCCATTGCGTGCGTAACGGCGGCGAACTAGCACCATTCGAACTCCCTAAATTGGGCGTCAACAGTACATTATCAAATCCGTATCAGTGCCCTAAGTATAAGTTTTGACACGTTCGATCGTCGTCGCTTGACCTTGCGTTTTGCACTTTTCTTGTATGGAGGCGTAAAACTTCCTATACTCGCCACTTGGGGCGCTTTTTAACGTCCCCATACAAAATACGGAGGCGATGTCGACTACGTAAAAACATGTTAAAAGTGTTGTTCTCTTTCGCATGTGTTATACGAAGAAATGTGTGAGATACAACCAATTCAAATACATGGTACTACCTTACCTTACCTTTATATCTAGCTTTACTTAAAAACAAAAACGCCTCTGTTGTAATTAATGTAATCAAGTAATTGAATTAATTATGAAGTGTGATTTTTCAAATTATTTATTACCCTCTAGCGTCATGCGGTTTCACCCGCGTAGTTCCCTTTCCTGCAGGAGTACGGGAATAAAATATAGCCTGAATTTCTCACTGATAATGTAGCTATCCACTGGTGAAAGACTTTTTCAAACCGGTCCAGTACTTTTGAGGCAATTCGTTACAAACATACGGACAAACAAATCTTTCCTCTTTATAATAGTCTTTCAATTAAAATTTATCGCTCACGCAATTGCTGTCCGTATTCAAAGCTACAATGAAATGAAACGGAACGAAGTCGGCCGAAGTCTTGTCGATAATGTTAAGTTAATTGAGCATTATTTTTAATTTTGTATGGTGGTAGTAGGTCGTTGACCTTCGATTAATCTGCACGTAGCTCCATCAACACCTTAACCAATGATGTTTTCTGCTTTGATGCCTTTAGTGGTGTGAAGACTCAGGAATGGATCGCATTCCACCCATCACAAATCGTTCTGGAAATCGATTCTAAAAACAGGTGGGACGAATTGGACGAAATAATCGACTTGCGCACAAGTTCTTGTTTGTTCGGTTGTACTTGTTATCACTCAAATATTTATATTAATTCTCCTTTAAAATGCAATTATGCTTAATCATATTGTGAAGACGTAGCAATGTAGCTAGGCTGGATATTTCAACACAATAAGACCTTACGTAGCTAGTTCCATCCTAAAGGAAATATTACACCTAGCAATAAATTGAAGCGTATTCTAATCGATATAAATAAAAACATTGATTTACCATTCTTAATCACTAAAGTTGATCCTTTTAAAAATCACATGTGCACGAAATATAGGTACCTACTCTGATTACAGATTATATCGGACATCCACGTGATATGTGCCTACATTCCATTGCCATCTCAATAAAAAGCTTGATAATAGGTCGGTAGATATTCCCATGGTAAGTTCACACGCGTCGTCACACCCCGTGGTTATAATAGCTTCTTCAATGGCTGCGGGGTTGGCCGGCCTTTGAACCCGAGACATTGATACCCGAACTACGATCGAGCTAGGCTTATTTGTATTAAAATATTTTGGTAATTTTAAAATTACCAGAAAGAAATCAGCTACATACTTATGTAGTACTACTATTGGTCGTCTTTTCTCCTCACTGTTTTCTCTCACCATAAAGTTTACGATTGATAACTAGAATATCATCCAGGTATAACTTTACCTGCTGACTACAACGGTTCTATTATAATTTTTAGGTTAAGAGGTAAAGGTCAGGAGCCATGGTGGCCGTGCGGTTTGAGCAGTAGCCTACTACGCAACGCGAATTTTTATAAAACTTACCTATGTGCTGTAATTACACACCACTTGATTTTCGGTGAAGGAAAGCATTATGAGGAATCCTGTATATGTCTGAAAAGTAATTCAAAGACGTATGTATAGTTCCTGAGACGGCGATGGGCTCTGCCTCTCATGAATGTACTACGTTGGTGAAAAGTTGGTGATGTTGAAAGTTGGGGTACAACGCCTCTTCCTAACCCTTCGTAATACAGGCGTGAGCATATTATGTATGTATGTAAGTTAAAAGGTTTTAATTTATATTCCGAATGAACAGCAGCAAATTACATTAAGTTGCTCAATGACTTCCATGCAAAATATGAGATATGATCCCCACTGTTGAAAACGTTTGAATAACAACTGTCGATAAAAACATATTGCGATCCAAAAACATCTGCTCTCCGCAAATATTCGACATTTGGTCTCAAACGCAGGTGCATATGCGCACATTTTGTTGAGAGCATTCAAAAACTTCATCCTTAAGAGGTCAAATATTAAATGGGACATGAGGTTGGCAGACCAACTCAGTCTATAAATATAATGCAATTTTTTACTTTGCCTTTCAAAGGTCATATTTTAAATGCAAATTATCTACCTAGGCAACATTTTTATGTCTGTTTTGTGGATGTGTTTAAAAACACAATAGTGTGGAATATTTGTTACGAAACAAATAAAAGATATGATGAACTATTAGGATAATTAAATTCTACTTACTTAGGTAATTTGCATGAAAAAAGTCACGCCAGCAGACATCTGTTTCGAATCTGAAAGCATTACTAGTAACATATTTGCTGACTATCCTCCATCATTTTATTAATTAATATCTTTTGTAACTCAATTTCTCACTTGGCCACATGACCAATCGTCAAATTTTGCGCAGGAGCGTGGGTAGGGCGGGACTCGCTTTATGATTTCAAAGTCAAAGGCATGCAATGGGTGATCTAATACCGTATTTTTTCTTGCAAACGAATGTTTGACTGCATCCATTAGATAATACATACATAGGCATTATACGCCCACATCGCCAGTTATATTTTAAGTCCCATGTGATAGGGGAGACGCCATTGCCATTAACTTTTGGCACATAATCCAGAATAAGGGCTGTTACTTATTGGGAAAGTACAGGTTAAAAGACCCGGGAGTCGAGACCAGGACTTCATGTTCCGCAGCGGCCCTTGTGCTTAATTAGGTAATACTATTAAGTAATATTATTTGTATTTTAGTTTGTGTAGATTTCGTTCAAACACGTCACCGTATTGATTCATCAATAGGGTCCCGGCTTCCCTCCTTAGAGAATTGAACCTTCCTCCTACCATTATATGTACTAAGTATCTCTGAATGCTCTGAAATTTACTGTTCCCTTACTTATATCATGCACCTTTCTGCCATTTCAATAAAGTTAAATATAATTTAGCACGAACAAATGGAAAACTTTGCATACTTACCTACTCCAACAGCCAATGTACTCGGAAAACTTGAATGTTTATATGTACTTCCTATAGAACCTACTTATAGTAAGACTGGTTTTCGTCATTTTACGAAAGAAACCTTGTGGTCTCACGTCTCAGTGTCAAGGTGTTATGACATAATTATCAGCCATTTACGCAATTGCTTTTGCGAGAAAATAGTTGCTTATAATTCTTTAATCGGTTTGGTCCTTATTTTTTATTATAACAGTACAAACCAGACCCCTACGGGACTGATTTGATAGAAATATATAAAAAATATGCTCACGCCTTCCTATAAGGGGTAATTAGGGGAATTTATTAGGTGCCAAGTTTACACATGGTAAGTCCATCGCCATCTGAGGCAAATTTCTTAATTTTTTGACACATGTATTTATTTCCCCACAATGGTTTAAAGTCTGTCAAATTTATAGCAAATCTTAAAAGCAAGCTCATACAAAAGAAACCTGTGTCATGAAACATAAACCAACCATACTATACATATCGTACTCCGATTCAGTATATCCATAACCTTTCTGATTAGTCTACTCAATTTAATTAGTCTCGTCCGCCCATCCCTATTCCCTACCTAGACAATATAGCGCAATCAACAAATTAGTTCCAATTTCCAGCTCGTCGTTTGATAGTACATTTATGGCAGCACTAGACACTTTCAATTTAATTTAAGGCTTTTAATTTAAATTTAACAATATCTATCAAACAAGAGCTACTTTTTTTTTATGTGTACATCATCTTGCATCCAATCTTGTGTACCTATTTGTATAAATACAGAATAAAAAAAATATTGATAACATAATCGAGATTCCTGGATAGTTTCTTCCCGCTTCTTCTCAGAAGGCTTGTTTACGAACTCGATAGTAATTTGCAAACACAAACACACTTATATACAAATCTTTCCTCTTTATAATATTAGTATAGACAAAATACATAGTGCTGATAAGAATGTTTGAAGTATCAATGCAGAGTAATGTATCTAATAAGTCCACGCTCACTATCATATTAGTGAGATAACATCGGTCACGGAGTGGGCAAATGGCAAACTTTACAGTTGACAATCAACAACGATCGTCTCAGCACAGTTACCACACAGACGTAGATTGTATCTACGGGTAACTGTTTAATAGATATTTTGACAAATCATCACCAATTTAGTTTCTTACTTCAATTCTTAATAGATGATGAGAAGAAAAATGAGAGTTGAATAACAATATTTGAAATTTGAGTACTTATTGATATTGTTTCCCGTTTTTGTAACATTTTCGATTGATGCCTGTCGATGAATGAACTATAATAACACAAAAATATTTTTTCAATTCAATACTTTGAGATTAGCACGTTCAAACAAACAGCTTTATAATATTAGTATCGATGCACTTTCACATAAAAGTAAGGAATTATACAAACAAAATCAAGACAAGGAATCACCTACCTATATATATCCGAAATCGTTTATAAGTTTGTGAATAAACATTTCTAAAATGTATTTCATAACCACGAATAGATTCTTGGAATTTTTAAATCAATTCAGTTCCTAGCTCGAAACCGTTATAAAAGTACACGATTTTACTAAATCTGTTTTGAAATTATAACTGTCTCTTGAAATTGTACGACTTGGCAATAGTTAAATTAATCAATCATGGTGGTATAGAGGACAATAAAAATCAGCGTGCTCTGAAACACTCGACAATGGCATTTCGTTCTCAATGGGAACAATAAACGTCTAATGAGTCCAATGATGCAAAGAACCGTTTATTAGGTCATCACGGCAAACGGCGACAATTAAATTAGCGATCCACTCATTCAGTATTCTCTCAGTACCTACGTAGCTAAGAATCTCTAAATATTACTATCATAATATGCTGTGTCAAATTTAGATCATTCATCTATACTAATATTGTAAAGAGAAAAGGTTTGTATACATGTTTGTAACGAATTGACTCAAAAAGTACTGCATCGATTTAAGAAATTCTTTCACCATTTTATTGCTTCATTATCACTGATTAATATAGGCTATATTTTATCCCGGTAATCCCACGGGGACGAGACGTATGCGGGTGATACCGCGTGACGTCTGCTTGTGTATTATAGCAGATTTGACTTTAGTTTATTTTATTAGATTCAAAAGACCATGACGAATTCGACGAAGATTTTATTTTAACAACTTAATTAAATGATGTTTCAACATTATTGCATTACATAGACCCACTGAATGCTACTGTTGAGATGTTTGGTTCTTCATAAATAATCAGCTTTAATAATATTGTTACGGATTCTCGAAATGTAGGTAATTGTTCTACATATCATATCGTGGGATATGACATACAGTCAATTTGAAAAGTGATTCAAAACATGCTTCATCTAATAATTACTGGTTTACCAAATTCTAAACATCCCTATAATTTCCTTATAATGAACCATTGAAATATTTGAAATCCGTCTAATTTCCTAGACTACTGACCTAGCATGGAGTATTGTTTCACCATTTCAATTTCCTTCCATTCCCAGGAATGGGTCCCACGACCCTCGAACTCATGAACTTTGTAGTGAAAAATTTAATCAAGTTCATCTATTGTGTGGTAATAGTTATTGTATGATGTATGTATGTGGATTCGTTGTAAATACATGGGAAATGGTTTTGATGGATTACAAAGATGACGTTCAACTGGGATTGATACAATTACAGGCTCTTTATCTACTAAATGTGCTTTTTCTGAGTTGCTCACATGATTACTAGCATTGAGTTCAATAACTAGAACATTTTTTAAATGTTTATATATGTATCGCCTCCGAAACCCCTGAATAAAATTCATGAAAGTAGCCGTTTGATACCTACAAATGAAGAGCTTACAATTTTTACAGTAGCCTGTTTAATCATGGCTTAAATTGAAATTTATGTATAACAGTAGGGCTTTACATATCTACGGGTTGCTTTATGTTTGTTGCGATGTCTTTTGATCAAAATTGTAATCAGTAGAGTGCCTATTTCTTAAAATCGCCGTCGCAAGTCACCGCGTTGACGTAAACACAGATTTGTATGGGATCAAATTAGTGTCATCTTTAGGCCGACAGACGGCGCTGTTTCGATCCTATACAAATCTGCGTTTACGGTGACGCGGTGACTTGTGACAGCGGCAGTGAAAAACTCGCACTACGCACACTGTTGCTTAGTTTCTTGTAAGGATATTTCTTCCCGTTCTTCAACATTTTTAATCTAGTACTGTATGAAAAATTAAGCCAGGATCAGTCGGAGCAGACCTTGGTTGGTTGAATGAAACACCGTAACTTGGGCAGTCCTGGTATTTAATGATTCCACAACGGATAAGGAAATGTGAGTGCTATATACTTTATGAAAAGAGACTTTCGACAGCGCGATCTAAAAAGATATAACGCCATCTTGAGAGAAATAGTTACACTAACTTGGTGAAAGGTATTCTACGTGTAACAAGTACAATACCTTATACTCGTTTATATACAGTAATCGTATTTCAAGTTTGATTGTAATATCTTATACCACCCGACCTCTTCCCCTAGTGACACTCCTGTAAGCAATAAATCTATGGCATTTTATTGCTTGGGCATGGAAGCTTCTTCATAGGATCCATGTGAGCTAAATTACATTACATTGCCCTAATTCAGTTTTATACGTCTAGAATCCCATTATGTCTCGTCTTCGTGCTTCGGGTTTCATGTCCCACTGAGTAAGGACCAAGTGTTTGAGTAAATTATTCGGGCGAATAAATCTCAAATTACCATCGACCATGAGTATTCTACTATGGAAATAGCGTTTGTGTGAAATGAGGCACTGGTGTCAATTTGTACAATGTTTATTGTAGTGTAATATTATTAAGTACCTTGACTATGTAAGTATGTAAGGAGTAGCAGAAAAGCTGCACGCAGTCGTTTGAAATCCCTCGCAATGATTTTATCTAACGGTAGACAATATTTTAAAAAGAGTGTTCCAACAGACGCTACTGCCTACTACTCTATATTGATTAATTGCCATTGACAGAGATCCAATATCCACAGATAAACTCAACTATCAGCCCTATTTAGTATACTCTATGTAACGGTTTGTAACCTCAATAGATATGTATGAAAACAAGTTATGTATTACACTTAAGTACTTAGATTATGTATTTATTAGTTACTTAACACATTGCCTTACATAAGATGCTTGTTTTCATGTAGTGCTAATAATGCATAGCATTGTTTATTGTGTATGTATTTAAGTATATATGTATACAAATATCTTGACCCGTAATTGACGTGTTGTATGAGTAGTTATTATTTTATTAATTCACGCAAACTTTCTTATTTATTTGAGCAACTGTCATATAATAAAAATAATATACTCCAAGGGAAAAAATTACGTACTTACAATAAAGTCTGATATAAAATTGACGTGTCTATTTGTAATTCAAAAATATATTTTTTACTTTAAATGAGAAAGAATATTCGGTATAAGGAAACACGGTAAAAAAATATTTTTTATAATTTTTTTACTGTCAAATACCTGGGGCCTTACCATGATCTCTTATTGCCATGATAGTTTTATTCTTATTATGAGACAGATGTATTTGACGGGTATACATCTGTCACTATCACACAACTGCAATAATATTGCAATAAGAGCTCATGGTTGGGCCCCAGATATTACAAAGAATAGGTACCTAAGTATGTTGTAGACTACATTTATTTAAAAAAAGGGTACTGCGAAATAAAGTCTGTTGCAAACGAGTGTATACTGTATTGTGTTGAATACTCTCGCGTTGCCGTGAATATATCCGTAGTCATGTTTCTCATCGAATATGATCACTATCATGTAACTGTCAAGTCAGACCGCAAGCAAGGTGTAAATGAGCTTGTGAACGTAGTATAATTACTTGCGGTGTAATGTAACAAATCGTTCACGTAGCGGATCCGTCGTAAAATATACAAACAAGTGTCTACTAGATATTGCTAGGTGACGTGATACATTCCCAAAGTATTCTTAGTCGGTTTAAACAGTTTTAAGTACTAATAGATCTCATTAAACCCGATAGTTATGTTTTCTCATTCAACACTCGATCGTAAAGGGAAGGCATTTTTACAGTATTCAGTGGTCACAACATAATTGTAATGGTAAACGTGCAAATATTTTTCTAACGATATCTAGTATGGTAGATACTATACGCTACCCCAACTCATTGACTGGTACCACAATACTTGCATCTGAATAGGAATAATATGGTCACACATTACATTATTTTCTCTCACATTGTTATGCCCTAACAGAGTTTGTGTCATAGTTAATATGTGCCTTTTAAACAAGGCATGGGTCTGTTACACGTAGGAAAGCGAATGCAATAAATAATTACGGAATTATGAACAAAAGTAAGAAAGTAAAATGATACTCTACAATTTCGTCCTACCCCGCCCCCTTTTGGCCTTATAAAATCACATAACATAAGTAGTTAGTTCTAGTGAGAATCGTGAATAAAGTGAGTTTCGTGAATAAAATGAGTTTCCATGTTAGTGATAATCTTACATTACGAGAATACGATATGTGATCTTGAGTGGTATTAAATTCTAACTACGAGATCACCAAACGATACTATTTGTAATGTAACTAGCTACATTGTCGAGTACAAAGTGCAGTACTTTGTACTATATTCTATTTTAAGTAAATAGGTTGTTTATTACTGGTTTTTGCCCGCCACTTTGTCCGCCTTTGACATCTACTTACGTACCTACCGTACATAAGTTAAAGGTATAACTATAACAAATTTCAACAAAATAAGTTCAGCAGTTTGTAAGTGTACACAAGTAAGACGGATGATACACGAAAACATTATATGAATAAAGAAATAATTTTTAATTTGGAGGTTGTTTTAAGTAACTATACCCTGAAGTAACAATTCATCTAGTAGTTAATATGGGACCTTGTTTGCACAGAAATAAAGAAAATCCGACATGTAGAATGCATTTTTAACCGACATCAAAAAAGGAGGAAGTTACTCAATTCAATCGTATAATTATAATTATTCTACATAGCTTTCTACTGGACGTGAAACGAAACTCAAAAACTCTAAAGTGAAGTTATTCAACGGGTTCCGAATGTTTATTTAAATGATCAGTTTGTTTCCGTCTGTTTAGTTAGTCCGGGGCTTGTTATATTGTAGGGCTGCCACAACAGAATAAATATTCTGAGAGACGCGACCTATGTTGTCAACGCATTAACAGCTATTACGTCATTTATTTTTATAGTTACATATATAATATAAGAGCCGTGGTGGCCTTGAGGTTTGAGCAGTCGCCTGCTATGCAAGCGACGCAAGTGCGAATCCCAGCGGGGCCTGTACCAATGAGTTTTTCTAAAAAACTTATGTACAGTGATTTTACACCACGTGCTTTTCGGTGAAGGAAAACATCGTGCGGAAACCTGCATATTTCTGAGAAGTAATTCAATGAAGTATGTAAAGTGTCTGAGACGGCGATGGACTCACCATCTGTCACGTTGGCACTTAATCATCTTTGGTGAAAAGTGGGTGTTGTGATTACAACACCTCTGCCTACCCCTTCGGGGAATACAGGCGTGAGGATATGTATGTATGTAGTTACATACCTAAAGAGTAATAAACATACATATATTCATTGTTACTGACTTCCGCATTTATAATATAAGTAGGATTCACTGGCCATTTACATTACAAAAGCTCGAACACTTATAAGACTCTACTGCCTTATTAAATTTCGATGTGGGCAGCCCTATCTCAGTAGTAAAGTACCCTCAATTATGAGTTCGCCGAACTCTAGATGCAATTGGTGTATTTAAATTACATAGAATGCAGGTACCTACCTACCATCCTTATAACATAGTAATGGATATTGCATTGCATGTTCAACGAGGTCTTGGGCTCGATATTATTTTTTTGTCCCCAAAAGGTTACCCACCTTCTGGGGGAATTTATTTCTGCTATTTGATACAGAGAAATAATATAATATAATATCTAATAATATAATAATAATATAATATATAATATCAGCCTTCTTGGCACGATCCCGAGAGACACCGATTTGGGCCAAGTTTTCTACTTGTAATTAGTTTTTAGTTACATATAATATAATATATAATACTTTGATATATATCATAATTAAAATGAATGAGTATTATATTAAGTATGGTATATTACATTATTGGGTATGGTATTCTTGGGCTCGATAGCCGGATAGCAAAATAATTTTGGGTTTTTCAATTCGTAATTTCCCAGTTGCAGCCTGGAGTTTGTAAATAAAAATAAAACAAATATGCTCACGCCATCCCAGAAGTTTCCCCGAAGGGGTAAGCACAGGTGTTGTAACACCCACATTTCATCGAATATGATTATGTGCCATCGTGACAAAGAGTGAGCCCATCGCCGTCTCAGGCACCATACATATGTCTTTGAATTACTTCTCGGACATATACAGGTTTCCTTACGATGTTTCCCTTCACCGTAATGCCACGTGCATTGTGCCAAGTGAGAAATCACTGTAGATAATTTTTAGAAAAATACTTAATTACTACAGGCCTCGTTGGGATTCGAATTTGCGTTTGCTTGCGTAGCAGGCGACTGCTGAAACCTCTCGGTCACCACGTCTCTTGGAATTTTTCGATCAACATAACTGATATGTTGGTGTATGTAGACTAAGAACACCTCTCCCTACTCCTTCGGGAGATACAAGAGCGAGCATGTTATTATATTCACAACAACTGCTTGGAAATCTGCCCTTATTTGTGAAGTAATTTAATCATTATATCTATTTACATATACATATACATGTATACATACAGATAAATAAAATCGAAATGTCTGTTTTTAATTCCAAATTAACAGCTTAGGGTGCATATGAAAGTATATAATATGGTACACACAAAAATAAAATAATTATATTTTTCTCCGTCTGTCTGTTTGTTTGTTCCAGCTAATCTCCCAAACTGCAGGACCGATTTTAACGGGACTCTCATTGGCAGATAACAATATTACAATGAGCAACTGAGACTACTTTTATTTAAAGAAAACAAGAGTTCCATTTCCTCATGAAATTAACTCAACCCAAGTGAAATTGCAGGGCACAGCTAGTTTCTTAATATAGTAAAATTTTCAGTAAATTGCAACATTTTGTAGAGCGTAGATTCCAAATTTCAAGCGTCTATTTCAATGTAAGTACAAAAAAGTGTATTAAGGTAGATGCTTACATTACATCGGTGCTTGTTAACCGTTAGTGTTGTTAAATTCAACAAAAACCTGATCAAATGGTACATTGTGCATGATTCTCTAAAGAACAAATTAACAAGAACGGTTTTAACATCAAACTTGGAAACATGCACTCTAAGGAGGTCAGCAGTACTAAAAAGGCCACTTTGGAAGAATCATATATGTGATCCGAATATTAAAAAATTCAAAATTCAAAATATGATACTTCTTACAAAGTACATTCAAATCATCAGAAGGACACAAAATACATTATACATGATAATAAATGTTACCACCGGGTTTGGAAGGTTGCTATTGTTGAGAAGAACCCGGCAAGAAACTCAACAATATTATTAATCATCGAAATGATAAAATGGTCACATAGGTACAATTAATATTTGATTCACGAATGATTAATATATCGCAATTCACCTGTTTCACACTTTCCTATGAAGATTCCTAAAATGGTCCACAAAATATGAATTGCTTTTGTGACAAATAGCATCATAAAAAGTTAGTTAGAGACTAACATCAACAATTATTGTAATCATTCGTGAATCATAGTATGAATTGCACTTGAATGACAATGTTGTCATTTCGATGGTGAATCATATTCGGATCACATTATGATTCTCCCAAAGTGGCCTTTTTAGACATACTGTAATTGACATGAAATAGCAATTGCTTCAGTTGTCAGCACGAATAGTTTCAACACACGAAATGTAGATATTACAAAATAGATTAAATAAACTTTAAAACCTCTTTTGTATGGGTAAAAATATACCGTCGAATTGATAACCTGCTCTTTTTTTAAGTTGGTCAAAATATAGTCTCACGCCATAAGGATGTCCGACCGAAGGAGTTGGCACGGAACAATACAACGGGTATTGTACCCTTTTATCAATCAACGCTTAATGTGTCGATCGCCGAAATTATTATGCGGTCTCTGCATAATAATTTCAAATTCAACAATCACCTCAATATCTGAATAGGGTAAAGTTCTCCTTTTCGTAAAACAAACAATCAAAATATCATTGATCCATTAAAGTCATTCGATCGAAATCTTCTCCCAATAGTATTCACGTGATTCGAAATCGTAGTTCGATAAAATTTCAACTCGATAAGCTTTTTGCGACGAGGACTGAACTAGGTATTCCGCTTTTTACAACCCCTTTGACGAGGAAATTCTGTGATATTTTCACAGATTTTCCTTTATCTGTGAAAATACGCAGTCGAAATTAGTCAATGCAAGAACGTTTGAAACCATATCTTAGGGTACTGCAGTCTAACCCCGGAGTAGATGAGTCTGAGGACAGATGGAAGAAACTATAGTTGGAGAGGTTTTGCGAGAAATTACGAATTACTGTGGAGTGTTCCATCAAATAAGTTAAATTTGATGGAACTTCTTATTGAATAAATAAATATCCATCCTGAGTTCAATCCCTCGGTCGGGCTAAGTGTTATTGGGTTTTTTTATCTGTAGCAGCCTGGAGTCTGGATTAATTCCCGGATTAGATATTTTAGGTCCAGAACCTTCCTTGTCATTGAGCTTGAATTGTAGCTTTTGTATTTTGCATCAGGACCCAAAATCCAAAAGGCTTAAAACTGCATCTTTTTTAAAATTGTTATTGGTCTTAACACTTGAACTTTCATCAAAACAACAGCACAATAGGTAGGTATTCTGTCATCTACCTTTAAAGCGCGTAAAGCCTATAAAACCAGTGTACATTTTTCACCTTTACGACACATTGTTTCGTCTACGCTTGAAGAGTTATAAATTAAGTGACTTTATTGTAAACCAGCCTTAAGCCGGGTGCAGTTGTTTACGATTTGGGTTCAGTCGGGGGCTCGTTCAATCCTTTTAACTCTAATGGATTTGTGTTATACTTGTTTGTTTTATAAGTTCATTATACGTACTGCTTCATTGTGTTAGAATTTCTGCTTCGACAGTTTAAATGAGTTTTAACTGGCATGTTATGATTCGAAATGCTTAGAAATTGATTTAGTTCACTCACAAAATTATTTTTCCTATTATGATTTCTAAATTATTTACAGTCCTCATGAATGTCGAGAAATTTTAGAAACTAGGCTCTTGAGGACAAGATTCTCGCTTCTCTGAAAAAATCTTCCTCGGATCAACACGTAATCTAGCAGCTAATACGTAATTCGCTTCATCCACATTCTTCGGTTTTCGAAAGATGTAACTAATTATTTATTTACAAACCTTACATCTCCCATTACAGACTTATAATCTAATGCAGGAGTGTGACAATTTTATAAATCTAATAATATTACATAATATCAACTCAAAAATAAGGCTATTTATACTACACAATTCAAGCAATAAACAGTTAGAAAATTATATAGTGACAGAGTTATAATAACAAATTAAGTTTAAAATGATCTTTGCAATTTCACCTAAGTTGTTGGAAAATATGTCTATTCGGTCGTAGGAGTTGTTGCCTAGAACGCTTATGTCCGAGTTGACTTCATTATTCCCTCTCCTTACGGCCAAACTTTAGAATATTGAGTACCACCAGTGCTTCATAGAGGGGTGGAGTAGGAAAAACCCTGTCATCATCCTCCTGCTCTTATACCATTTTATTTGTGGTCAGTACAATGTGCTTTCCTCTTCCTTACCTCTTTATCAGCAGTCATTATCTGTATTCATTCCCTTACTGTACATAATATCATCTTTCAAGCAATCCATCGTTTCTTATGTCCTCATCTTCCTTGTAACCATCCACATTCATGAACAAAACTTTAGCTGTAACACCTTCTAGAAACGTAGACTCTGTGTTCCCGCTATAGTTAGCCCATTACGCCTTGCATAACGAAAGCATGGAGATTCCATTCTTTAGGTCATGGGTAATGTCGGAAGGCCGTATGTGGCCGTACCATATTAATGCTAGCGTTACCAAAATAGTGACGTCAGCAGTTACTTGTTAATTAGATTTCGTGCTTATGTGTGCAAAAAATAAGCAGCAATTTTAGCTAATTGGATTACTTCGGGTTGATAAGCGTGGGTGTCAGGAACCTACGCTTCAATTAACTAAATGCCAACCTACTACATTAGCTAAGTAATCGCTGCTGGTAGGGAAAATAGCTACTCATATCTTGGATTCATACCGGGTCCCAACTTTGATTGTTTAAGCAGCGCGTATTAAGAACTTCTTAGCTTTGTCATTTAATTTTACGGTATCAAAATGAAACGTCAAAGCGCAGAGTTGTTTATATGCTCTGCTTAAACAGATGGTGGTAGGCCCTCTGTTCTAGTTTTACTTTCTATAGAATCAAATGTATTTAAGGCTTCTATAACTCTGAGCACACTTCATCTTGTAATCTGTGAAAAAAAATAGTGGTTAGTGTGTTGTTTTTTTGATGACTTAATTACTCCTTTCTCGGCCAGAAGTTTCTAATTTGTATTTGTTTTCGTTTTCAGGTTACAGTGCAGCCGAAAGTGCCAAAGAGAATATGGTTATGAGCCACAATATTCACAGGTAATTTGCAATGTTGACTAATGAATATGCTAGAACTATTGTGTTTCAACCGAATTGTCTACTACGAAGAAAAAAATTGGAAATAAGTATCTACATTTTCTTTAATAAAAAATCTTTGATGCTCATTTCATCTAAATAATTGAATAGACTCAATAATAATATATGCAAATAAATAATTTAAATACAAGCTTCTTACCTACTGCGATTTATATTGTATTTTATAGGCAGCTAATGATGTAATGTATAAATTAATCTCCTTTTAATTCAAAGCTGTGAAAGTTCTCCTTCTATCTATACTGGTGAAATTACGGTTCTTACCCATCTGTCACTCCGTAATCTCATGGGGATGAGAGCTTGCCATACGGCCGCAATTCTCGCATGCTTTAGCCTTATTTCGAAAGCTGTAAGACTCGGACGTCTTTTTTTAATTTATTGATCTTTATAATCGACTCCATCATCATCTGATGGTCGTGGATGCGTCTTTTGGATACCCCCTATACGTTAGTAGCTTCATTACTCTAGTCTTAAGTTTCGGGAATGAGTCACGCGTGGAGGGTTCCAAATTCTGATCTTTAGCTGTTCGTATCATAATAGAACTGATTAATGTGGGACCTTACGATAAACTCTTATCATAGATCCACTGTGTGACAGTGACATACTTATACCCGTTATATATTGTTTTATCTGTTTAACTAGAGTTAAACTAACATAAACTATAAGAAAGATTTATAAGAAGGGGTCATAGTAAGCAGCCGGACTAACCATATTCAGCCTCCTAGAGAAACCTTTGTACTTTTCTTACGTTCAAAATATATTTCGGACTAGAGGCTCATAGGGCAGGTCTTCTCCGCTGTATGAATAATCGGGCCTGAGAGTATAGCCCCTGAAGCTCTTAAATATTATTTCTTATATTTGGATACTGATAAGCAATAATGTGTCAACCCACAAAAAGTCAAATTCAAAGGTTTTGATATATTTTGATAATGCATCACGTATTTAACATTCTAAAAAAGTGTTTCAAGTCATCTGAAACATAAAAGTACGTAAAAAATGGATTTATGTCATAAAACAAATCTTAAATCACGTATACAATCATCTTAAGACGCCATTTTCTCAAAACCAAGTTTATGCGGGTTGACACATTATTGCTTATCTGCATCCATTTGACACCCTCTCCAACTGCGATCGATATGCGCAGTAGCAACTGTGTCACGCACGAGCCTGGATTTATACTATTCTACCACTATTGAAAAAAAAACAAACAACGAAACGGAAATCCATTGGCTACGGACGAAGTCAGGGCCATCGGAAACCTTTTGATGTTTTCAACATTGCACAAAGATTGTATCTAAAGTAGACAATAAGCTGACAAGCGGTCCGTTTGCAAATGAGCTGTCCTAGATATACAACTAACAAACGGTTTGCAGTCTATTTGAAACACTATTGTGCTAAACATGTTTGTTAATAGATGTTTAATTAAGTATAGAAGTATTATTAACCTACCAGTGCCCCGCGGCATTACGCTCGCGTTAAATTTTTATTGTTATCCTTATCCCATACATTGTGGCTGATCATCTGATTTTTATACGAAGCGACAGCCAACTGACCTTCGCAACACCTTTAAAGAGGAAAATCTGTGATCTGGGTTAAACCAGTTGTCAGAGTATTTTTAGGCCTCCGACTGACCTGTAACGATTGCCAAAGATGATAAATTGGCAACCGACGGCTTAACGTGCTCTCCGAGGCATGGGGGTCTCCGGTGTTCACCCATCCAATTACTAGCTTGGGTTAGGGTCACTTAACTTAGCTGATCGAATGATATACGTTATGGCAATTGTGCCACGAGCTCTTCATCCGAACCGACATTTAGATGAACAGAAATAAATATAAGTACCTATTATATGATATTGCCTCACAGTTGTTCCATTATACGATATTAGTGGAACAGCTGACCGAATGCGCAGGCGCACGTGCGCACTACAGCAAACATGATCAAGGGATAGTGGTGTTCTTAATGTTGTATCGATATATACGTAGGTACTCATAGGTACATCGATATATACATACTTCTATTTTGGTGCGATGTAATTCGTGCAAAAGAGTTGAGTGACATTTTTTCAAAATAGGTTTAAAATAACTGTATTATAAAATTATAATATAATTTTTCGTGTCTGCTTACTTTTGAGAATCTTGAAAGGCATTTGCCCTTTTCCAGAGTTTCGTTTGGTTTTAAGAAATAAGGTTTATGTAATTTCTCAAAATGTTGGTATATAATGATAAGCGACTTCGCTTATCTTCATGTTGTTAATAAAAAAAATATGCTCACGGCATCCTAGAAGGGTCACCGAAGGGGTAAGCATAGGTATTGTAACAACAACACCCACATTTCTCCGAATATTATTAAGTGTCAAAGTGATAGAGGGTAAGTCCATCGCAGTCTCAGGTACAATACATTAAACTCACGATGTTTTCCTTCACCGTAAAGCACGTGGAGTGAAATCACTGCACATATGTTTTAGAAAAAGTCATTGGTACAGGCTCTGCTGGGATTCCAACTTGCGTCGCATGCATAGCAGGCGACTGCTCAAACCCCGAGGCATAAACTGCTAAGGCATACTAAGTATTGTATTCAAACATAATCCAATAAATTCATCGATGAATATGAAGCGCGTCTCTTGAATGGAGCGTTGTTTGTCCAACACTCTGGTTCAGGATATTGAATGTAACCGCGATACTTCCTGTGCACGAGCAATGAAGGGACAAAACCGAACCCCTTAGCATTGTACCAGCTTTTACTCGACTTGGATTTCATTTAGTCGAGTGAATGAAGTTGGGAATCGGAACCGATTTTTCAATAAAGAACATTTAAGATACTTATCAGCCAATTTAACATCTTTGGCAATCGTTACAGGTCAGTCGCAAGCCTAAGAAAGTCTGACTACTGGTTTAACTCAGATTACCGATTTTCGTCGTAGAAGGGTTGCGAAGGTCAGATGGCAGTCGCTTCGTATAAAATTCAGGTGATCAGCCACATCGGGTTTAATCAAGTGCCGAGCCCAACAATGTATGGAATAAGATCTGGGAGATGATGATAATGAAGAATACCTGTCAGTAACAACCTTAATGACAGTCATTTGACTTAAAACCGAGTTGAGTGAGAATACCTAATATTTTAAAATGAAATCCTAGAAATTATCTTACTTAATTCAATGTATTAGTACTACCTTTCGCCCGTAGCTTTGCCCGTGTATCAGTAAGATTACGCATGTAATACTAACTTTTGTTTGGATTTGGAGAAACCCTTCCTAGGATGCCTCGCAAAGAAAAAAACTCTGTAAATTTAAAGTCTCTAGGACTAGCGGCTTTTACTTTGCGTTGATATAGAATAAATCAGGGGGCCTACTCACTTTCTCTGAAAAATTAAGCTTCGGTAGACAGTTCGCAAAGTTCCTACCACGGTTTTTATTCGTTCTAAAATTAAGTCAGTACGTGGTCTGCTAGAAATTTCATTGACGTTTATATATTCTAACCCTACATTGATTTATTTATTTAACTAAATGAGTTACTGAAACTACGTTTCAGTTTCGTTCGTTTGCGAATCGAAGTATGTTTTCGGTGAAAGAGAGTAGACCCCCAGGACTTTGAATCTATATATATATAAAAGAAAGTCGTGTTAGTACTATTTATAACTAAAGAACGGCTGAACCGCTTTGGTCGAAAATTGGTGGAGAGGTAGCTTAGAACCAGGAGACATACACACATATGCTCACGCCTGTATTCCCCGAAGGGGTAGGCAGAGGTGTTGTAATCACAATACCCACTTTTCACCGAAGATGATTAAGTGCCAACGTGACAGATGGTGAGTCCATCGCCGTCTCAGACACTTTACATACGTCTTTGAATTACTTCTCAGAAATATGTAGGTTTCCTCACGATGTTTTCCTTCACCGTAAAGCACGTGGTGTGAAATCACTGTACATAAGTTTTTTTTAGAAAAACTCATTGGTACAGGCCTCGCTGGGATTCGAACTTGCATCGCTTGTGTAGCAGGCGACTGCTCAAACCTCAAGGCCACCACGGCTCCTTAGAAGGACATAGGGTATTTGATTCCGTTCCCGTGGTACCTGACAAAAACCGTGGTAAAAGTCCACGCGGGTGAAACTGCGGGGCACAACTAGTTTTATATATAGATCATGCAACTTCTTTGAAGTTGTTATCTTATAAAGAACGCCTTCGAGACGAATATGCCCAGATATTGTTTGCGTCGCTGCCTTATCTCTTTGGGTCGACTTAAGTGACATAAGCATTATAAAAGTACTTACTTTGAGACAAAGGGATCATTGTGGGATCCGACCCTGTATTCAACATTCCTCCCGTCAAGACTGCCAGTAAAATCAACCCTTATTTGAGTAGGTATTAGGATTATAACCCAGTATTACAAGGGGCTTTACCTTTTTCGGGGATGCATGACGTGTATAATTCAGTCACTGTTACATAGATACACCGTTACAATCATGGCAACCATTATGTGTTTGGGCAAGAGAAGATATCCGTACTATAAAAATGTATTTATAAAACAGCAATATATAATATACTGAAAAAATTATAGGAACCCCTAAAATATTTATTTAATTTAGTTTTTTAGTATTTTTGTCATAGCGACAACGGAAAATATAAATACATCATCTGTGATTTATTTTATTATATGTATTTTTTATTTAATTTTTCTTATTATCACGGTTCATGAGATACATGGTGACAGACGTACAGACAGACGGTTGGACAGTCCAGGGGGCCTATTCATCTGTTTAAGCAGAGCGTATTAAGAATTTCTGAGCTTTGACGTTCCATTTTCCTACCGTCAATTGAAACTTCGAAGCTGAGAAGCTCTTATTACGTGCTACTTAAACGGTTAAAGTTGACCCCCAGGGGTCTTAGTAATATGATCCCTACCTATTGGGTGCGGAACCCTATAAAAGCCGAAGAACTTATTACGATGAACTTACTAGATGATACAAAAGGTAGATAAATATAGGTTAATTTGAGGAATCATTTGCTCCAACGATGAACTTTACAATGACTCACTCTCTTACTGAGCACGATACCAGGAAAGGCTTGATTTTATTGTTCTTATTTGCGTCTAGAACTGGGACACAGTATCAGATAACTACGCAGTATTGAATCTAGACCAAATTTTTGAAATAAGTACAATTACTCCATCGAGCAAGACGGTTCTTAATGAAAAATGTCTGTAAATACGTATATGTAGATACGTATTTACAGACATTTTGCATTCCCCGAGAGGTAGGCAGGGATGTATTTGTTGTAATAACAACACCCACTTTTCATCGAAATTAAGTGCAAACGTGACAGATGGAGAGTCTATCGCCGTCTCAGACACTATAATACGTCGTTGAATTACTTCTCAGACATATGCAGGTTTCGTCACGATATTTTCCTCCACCGTAAAGCACATAGTGTGAAATCACTGTACATAAGTTTTTTAGAAAAACTCATTGGTACAGACCCCGCTGGGATTCGAACTTGCGCCGCTGTTCCTAGCTTTGTTCCTAGATTCCGTACTGCTTGTATTAAGCATACCTGTATTTACTGTGTGACTGGGATAACAGCGATCCCAGTATAAATAGATCCGCTGTCTAACGTCTAAATGCTTGGAGCTAGACCAATTTTGGTTCATTAGTTCCCTGTCACTTGGTATATAGGTCAATCCAGCGCCGAAGCTAGGTCTTATTATTTGTCCTAATTTTGTGAACCAGCGCAAAATAAGCTAACCCTTTTATAAGCTTTAATGAAAGGAAGGAAGGTCGATTTTTGCCGAGCTGGGAGGTCTGGTTAAACTGGTCTGCTCTGTAGACTGCGCTTGCAGAGAACTTTTTCTAACTATTATGGTTGGTATAAATAAATGTGCTTCCAGACTCGGTTATGATGGGCTTAAGTTATGTTTATTGCTCGTTTTTGGTTGTGATGTTGACTTTACGGTGCAGTTGAAAGGTAATCGTTTTAAAATTGGACGAGATTATGCGGATGTTAGCTTTTTTTAACCTTTTATGTATTACTTTTATGGTGTAATTGAAGATTATGATATGATATTAGGGAGCAAAAGAAACCAATTTGAATAGAAAAATGTAACTGGTCGAGCTCATACAAGGTATCGTCCTACGCTCCTTCTATCAAGATGAATAATGTGATCTTTTGTTCTCTTTACGTCGCAGTTCGTTCGTAACGGTTCTTAAGTAGATATTAAAATTAAAATAAAATTCAGTGACAGACGAAAAATAAATAGTCTAATCACTCAAATATCTTCCAGGCGTGGATTCTTTGGCATACGGCCGAAACTGAGCCCAGTCGACGCGAGCGTCGCGACGCGGTAGCCTCGCGGGCTGCGGCAATACCAAATTGGAAATTCGAAAATTAAATATTTTTTTTAAATCGAACACGTAGTGTGGCGTAGTGATTGCAATTAATAAAATAGATTTAAATTTTAGTCGATTATTGTTAGTAGTCGAGTAGAGTTAGGAACTTGCGAACTCGAATCCGAAAGTGAAAATAGTGAGAGTGGTTTTCAGTGCTAAATGTGCGGGTACTGAGTGATTTGTTTACATACGTGGATATTTAAATGGATTTGTATTGACTTATGTATTTTCTATAACAAAGTTCTTCACTTATCGTAGAAATAGTGCCGTCTTGTAATTGTTAGTAAGGGAACCTATATACTAGTATTTATCTTCACACACAAGTTCAATAAAAGTATACTTCGTAAATACATTACTGCTAATACCGAAACCTAATAAGTAAAATGTTAATACATATCGTCGAGTGGAAGAAAAGAAATGACGTGATACAAAAATTGGCAATAATTCGCGCGTAAAGCTTATTTATAAACAAACAATACATTGACCTGCTGAACGTAATGACGTCCAATCTGAAAACATTCGCAACCGGAACACGCTAATGACTGAGGGCACTGCTTTTTGCAAGAAGTTCTCTGCGTCGAGCTTATGAAGAATTCAATGCTTTTTCATTAATTTTCTAGCGAATAAGGTCTTTAAGGCCTTCTGTTTCATTGAACAGTTGATATATTTTTAATACAACATTCAAGTGATTAAAATTATACCAATGTAACTGATTGACGTGAGGCCTTACCATGAGCTCTTATTGCCTATTTCATTGCAATAAGAGCAGGTCAGGCCCCAGTAAGTCAACGTCTGTACTTTAATGTATAAAGTTGCTTAAAAATAAAACGTCTTTTACATAAGAACAATGATTTAAAAAGAAAATGTTTAGGCCCTGAAGCACTTATGAAGTCGAGGAGTTCACCTGCTTTTTCTTGAGTGATTCCATTATTCATCACTAGCTATGGTTCGCAGTTTTCATCGTGTACGATTAACAATAAAAACTGGGTCACACACTAATGCTTCGCTCTTCGCGAGGAGCTTGTGGCACAGTTGCTATTGCGCATATCATTCGATCAGCGAAGTTAAGCAACCCTAACCCTAGCCTGTAGTTGGATGGGTGACCGCCCGAGTTGCCTCCGTGCTTCGGAGAGCATGTTAAGCCGTCGGTCCCGGTTGCCAATTTATCACCTTTGGCAATCGTTACACGTCGGTCGGAGGCCTAAAATAGTCTGACAACTGTTTTAACGCAGATCACAGATTTTCCTCGTCAAAGGGGTTGCGAAGGTCAGATGGCAGTCGCTTCGTATAAAAACAGGTGATCAGCCACATCGGGTTGAATTAAGTGCCAACCCCAACAGTGTATGGGATAAGGCCAGGGAGATGATGACTCTAATGCTTCGCTCCGATTGATCGCACTTAGATATTACAATACAATGCCTAAGCTTTCCTTGATGAAATCTATTTTTTTTTCAATTCTAACTAGTAAGTAGCTCCTGAGATAAAATTTATTCATCGTTCAATATTTGACTAAACAGGCAAACAAACTCTCTAGCTTTATAATATTAGTATATACTATTTGTGCCCCACGGTTTCACCCGCGCATTAATTGTATATCTCATTAATATTATATTATACACATTTAACGTACTTTCTTTCTACAGACGATCTAGTGTGTTTTATGAATATAAAAACGGTTATTGTGACTAAACTATTATAGTTAGATACATGTTCTCGCAGACTTTTTTGTAATAAGACCTAGAAACCCATAGTACTTACATCATTTTGTTCTATTGTCAAAAGTTTTTGCAGCGCACGCATAAATAGGTATAACCTTAACCTTAGATTAAAAAATAGCAATTTTCTTAAGGACCCCAATTTTTTTTGAGAATAGAATATAACCTTCCTCGATAAATGGACCAATCCAACACTGAAAGATTTGTTGTAATCGGACCAATAGTTTCTGAAATAAGCGCTTTCAAACAAACAAACTCTGTGGCTTTATTATATTAGTATAGATTAGAAATATTAGTAATTAGTATGGATAATGAATAAAATGTAGTTATATTTTGTTTCATAAACTATATCGTCATACTTGTGAACAGGTGCTGCTAGTGGGGGCTGGTCATCTCAAGCTACACAATTATTCGTAGTACTTAGTTTTTGATTAATTTTTTTTTATATCGACTTTTGTGCACTGGAACTGTGTCCATGGGCTTATATATATTTTTATGATGTATATTGTATTACTCAAAGCTGTAAATTTATTTTATTTAAAAGAGTAATTACTGAGTTTCTTGCCAGGTTCTTCTCAGTAAAAGCAACCTTGCGAACCTGGCGGTAGCATGTATAATCCTAAGTAATCGTTACTTTCTGACGATTTGAAAGTACTTTGTAAAAAGTCTAATTGAATAAAGATATTTTGAATTGAATTGAATAACAACGTGACAATGCAGTAAATATTGCTAAAACATTAAGTTCTAGACGACCTAATTCCTTTGCCTCTACTATACTGTACCGGTAATAAATTGTAGGAGTTAGTAACTTACTCGAATTAATTATGTTTATCAACAAAACTTATCTGGAAATGTGATAAATAAGTCGTGTATAAAACTAATAACAGTGCGGAGGGCGTGTTTACAAGGCACATTAATTTATTGAATGAAACGCTACCGCGCTTTCATAAGCGAATGATGTCATTCTCTTCCTCCCACAGTCTAACAAATTTGCCAAGATAACATAGTGTATAAGAACTATTATAAGAATATATAATTGATACTTATGAAGATTTGTTACGTAAATAAAAATAAAAATTATTTATTCAGTTTAGACCCTGGTAAGGCATTTATGAAGGTCTAGGAATTTACCATCGGTGCGGAAACTAGCCTTCTGAGAAGAACCGGCAAGAAACTCAGCTGGCATCATGTACATTTCATTACTTTGTAAACAATGATAGTTACAAAAATATCATAAAAAATAATCACAATAGCGAAAATTGTATCAGCCTACCCAGTGTATTCTCCAAAGCAGCGGAAATGAAGTCCCTAAAGTGCCTTGTCAACATTGTAAAGCTATTCCCGCACAAAGTTCAACGACACCCATCACACAATGAAACACAACCCTTAAACTGTCATATTAAATTTCCAAATTTGAAAACATTATATTTTCCCGGCGTCTATTTCCCCGCGTGTGTGTTGTCAACAGCCGTCGTAACGAATATAGATCGGTGCGCCCGCGCCGGCGCGGCGGCGTCTGCCCTAGAAATTGAAGTGACTACCAATAAACTCGACTTGTTTTTTTTGTGATCTCTAAAAAGGGTACTTCGTCGTGGCTCTTTCTAATGCTGGTATATTTTTATGTATACATATATCCTATATTGCGTAGCTTAAACGTTAAATATTATGTAGCCAGAATATTGCTGACAATGCATGCAGACACAATTTGCACCATACATAAGCTAACGCCGGTATTGTCCCCCTTGAGCACTGAGGATGGCCACCGGGGGGGTTTTAGTGCGGTAAAAATCCCACATACCCCGATCTGCCTCTCCCAGGGTGGGCGGGAACCTTTCGAAGGTCTCCCCCTCGTCATTAAAAAAGAAAAAAAAGGCAGAGCTATTGTAATAACAACACCCACTTTTCACCGAAGATGATTAAGTCCCAATGTGACATATTGTGAGTCTATCGCTATCTCAGGCACTATACATACGTCTTTGACTACAGACACATGTCATGTAGATTTAGAATTGCGTTTAAGGTAGAAACAACTACTAATTGGGGATCATAATTTAAACAAGGCTGTGGGTTGGTTGCACGAATTGCCAAAGCTAAAGGCAGATTTGACGATGATAATAGCTATATGAAATTAGCTTTGACGGCGAAATGCGTTGCACCAAATGAACCTGTGATTTTTTTCAGTCAGATGACGTCATGTCTATTAGCCTTAACCGCCTAAGTGTTTCTAGTTAAAGTGATTGATTGCTAAAGTTCAACTTTTACCCAGAAAAATTACACTGACGGTAAATTCTGCCAATTTGACAGCGTAATCTGGCGCAGCTCATATGCTGTCAAGATAAATTCATAGGTTGTCATCGTGAAATGTTCCTGTAGTATTAACAACAGGACAATATTTCGTGTAACCAAGCCTAATTCAATTCGGCGCCGCGTCACTCTAATCTGCGCTAAAAATACTACCCTAAAATATAAGGGATATTTTTTAAGCGACGCCTTTATGTAAGCGATGATAAGTGAATTGTAGAAGCAGTGAGATTGAAATCTCGAATAGAATTGTACTCGATGTCATCAAAAAAGAAAATTCAAATCCGTACCCTTTATTATAAAACATAGATTAAGATAGTATTAGTTTAAAAGTTACTCCATCTCTATAGGTATTTCGAAAAGAATGGACATAATTTTAGTCCGAGCTTGGTCTAGTTTTCCCTTAATTAAACCATGATTTGTAATTAAGAAGGGATTAGTGACTTATAAATTCTGTTAAAATATTAGCTTTTGTATTGATTAGTAAATAAGTTCCTATTTAACAGGTCGTATAAGAATAGGTTGGACCAAGTATAACTAATTATATAAATTGAATAAAAGGAAGGAATTTGGTGTGGATGTCCACATAGGTAAATATATACCACAAGTAAATGGTAGGACAACGGCTAATATAGATAAATGACAAACAAATGTATAAATATTGCTGCAATCTCAAGTAAATGGGCCTCATGCAGGCTGTGTGATGATGAGACAAAAAGCCTTTAAAGTAAGAATAATGGACAGAACTAATATGGCGGTATAAAGGACAAATCTGGATAAATCAGATCCTGTGGTTGGAATACTAAATTGAATGGTCTGGTATTAGTAAGTAGCCGCGAAAGGTAACAGATAGATAGACAGAGAGACTTTCCCGTTCACGTTCATATTACCTTATCTACAGTATCATCTCCCTGGCCTTATCATATAAATTGTTGGAGTCGGCACTTGATTTATCCCAAGTGTTCATAACACCTTTTACGAGGAAAATCGGTAATCTGGATTAAATCTGTTTAAAGACTCTCTTAGGCCTCCTATTGACCTGTACCGATCCTCCAAAGCATGGAGGGATCGGGCGGTCACATCCAACTACGGGCTTGGGTTAGGGCTGTGTTTCTCCACTCGCTACATAGATGGAGCTACTCGCTAACAAATGCGAAGTTTGAGTAAAAAATACACGAGAACCTAAATCGCGCAATAAGAGTTTTCGAGCGCATTGCAGTATATGAAAGTTCCCAACTAGAAGACTTTGATCCGCGGTTCCCCAGGTATGACACCCGCCCGGCTGGAAGATCTTCCCTATGCTCGGGGTGAGCATGATCACTCGCTCTACCCAATATTACTTAACTTAACTTGATATACGCAATATCAACTGTGCCACCAGCTCCCCATATGTTTAGCATAGAGTATGTAGGTGTATAAGTCTATATATGTGTGTGTGTGTGTGTGTGTGTGTTAAGTTGTGGTAAACTTGGCCCTTGTTAATAAATCTCAATGAATAAATCAAAGAATACTTCCCTTATCGAATATTGATGTTCTCATACATACATTACGTAACTATCAAGTGATGTATCCGAATGGTGGTGTACCCGAGTCCCGAACCATCCAGAGGGACAATAAAATGTTATTACAATTGAGATAAGTGAGCCAAAACAAGCGGCTGATTGAACATTTATTGACACAGGAACCGTCATGCGGGCGATATTTAGACGATTGCTCACTGATTATTTATCATTGTCACTTTTATTTACACAATCATTTTTAAACCGGTCTTATTTAGTTCAAGATTCACTAAGCAATACTTGTTATTCATAACAGAGCGTATTGTTATCTAGTATATAGTAAAAATAGCAGTCCGGAGATTAGTACCTACGCGGTTAATGGCAATAAACTCTCTTTCACAAAGGACTTTAAAAACAAGTCTGGCGAAATATGGGAGCGTTAAGTACACCTCTGTTTACTCCTTCGGGGAATACAGAATATGTATGTAGTTAACGTTAAGTAAAAATATTATTATTAACAAGAAAAAAAATTGCAATATACTTACTTATTTACAAATATTTAACTGACCGAACATATTTGGACCCGCAAATCCTAATGAAGCTAGCTGCTTCATTAGGATTTGCGTCTTTTAAGTCTTTTACTGATCAGACACTAAGGCACCGCACCTTCAAAAGATGAACTGAAACTAATAATAACGTTATTGTATGGAATAATGAAACGAATAGAAGTTTAGAATAATGCGTGATATATTCAAAGACAACATGTTACAGTTGGTAAAAAAATCTCGTATTAGGATGTATTTTTTAGGGACGTATTCATTCACGTATAGATATGATGCGCCTAAATGAAAGTATGAAACCAAATCGGCCTTTACGGCCTAAAAATAAACAACACTCTATTTTAAAAACAAGATTTCTGTTCACGAAAATAGCTGGTATTGTTCTCTATTCGTCTGAGGCTGTCGTCTTCGTTACAGACTTAATGGACCAATCCTCCCGTTATTTGATAATTACTATCAGTAAAGTTTAAATAATTGTATTGTAGCTTGGCAATACATTGAGGAGGAACGGTAAAGCAAAATCACAAATTACTCTTGAAAAATGAACAGCCCTGAATAATCTACAAAGGATGGAAGGATTCTGGTCATAACAGTGCCCCTTTAATTAATTATCTGCACCCCAAGTATAGCTTTGTAAATGTTCAAACTTTGCGTTTTAGCGTGGCTCAAATGTGTTGATACTTTTTCGGAGGCGGGTTGTGGTTGAATGCCAAAGATAGCGGATCAACACATTTTGAGCCACGAACACATTTTAAACATTTACAATCCTGTACTTGGGGTGCAGATAATGTAACAGAGTCAGAATAGTGTAGTTAATGCTTGTATGAAGTCGGCGCATGGAAAAAAACGATTGGAACTCTGGAACGTATAGGATATTGACGAGTACCTAACCTTGTACCCAACGGTGGGTCGATATGGACTGATTAGATAACTAGTATCATAATCGATACATATGATCCAAATAAATATGTTACCTAAATGGGAAAAATATCCTGTAAGTTGTCAGATGAGGGCAGTATTTACTAACTACACATATGCAATTGAATGAGCGTTTTCACATTGAACGATAATCGTTGGACTAGTAGTTTAATACAATTACTACTGAACGCTATCACACTGTGTCGTTGTAGTCTAGTATCGGCGGACGATATCGTGGCAGTGCGAAAGCGCCCAATGTCGAAATCTAAACTTAGGGCACTGAATGACTGATGGTAAATATAAATAAAAGATGCTTTTTAGAGCAGTTTCCAATAAAAATTCATATCGTTTTGATATTACGAAAACCTTACTTGCATAACTTGTCCTTCAATAAACGTATCGCTGTCTACTTCACAAGCGGAAATGCAGTTAAATTCCATGAAATTGGATGATATTAGGGAGAGTCGAGACGTTCATCCAAAAATATCAGCTCGTTCTAATACATCATGATGGAGAATCTTAATTTACAATTTAAACGAGTTCATTGTAATTTATTAACGCCATTAACATAACTTTTTGGGCAAATCAAGGGGAAAATAGTTTTTAGAAACTTGAATGATACACTTTCTTGATTTTGTAATTTATTTTCATTAATAACTGGAACGTATTCTCATCATTTACTTTGGCAAATGGGTGAGACCAAAGTTTTACTCGTAGAAAACAGAAAAATTATTCCTTGGTCTATGGTTTTACACCATCTATATTGATTTTTCTTCTTATCCATCTTGAAGTACATTTACGAATACCTAAGTGGGATAAGGGCACAACTTATGCATGATATAAAACTATTAAATAACGTATAGAATATAATATTTACTAAAACCTATTGCAAACTATTGCCGTAAAAATTTACATTACACTCCTTCCAATATGCCACTAGGGAGCGGAAATTGAGGCTTTGAAGTTCAACTCTGCTAGCTCTTTGTCTTTGTCCTGATTTGGTCTCAATGTTTTTTATAAAAAATTTTAAAACGGCAATAAACGTGCCGTTTTAAAATTTTAAATTTCGAGCGTCGAGTGCTGATCATTTTTTCAAGAGACATAACATTTTTTTTTCAACTACAAACAAAATAATTTTCACTACATACATAAGAAAGCCAAAAAAAAAATTGTTTTTTTCATGTGGGGTTCTAAGTTTTGTATTCTACTTATTTGACATTCTCGATCGTTTTTTGATCACACAACATATCTATTTTTAAAATGTCATTGCGCATATTTTATATTCGAATTTCAGAATCGGATATTCTGTCAGGTTAAGTTAGTTAAAGATCACAGGTAAGTAACGCTCGCGCAATCCTCAACGAGATGTAGGCATGTTGCTAGAACATGTGTAGAGGAATGAATTCGTCTTCCATTGTTGTCTATGTTTATTCCCAGTTGTTCCGTGGAAGAAGTTACGTTTTGTGACACAGGGATTCCTGTGGTTTGGGCTGTGTGTAGATAGATCACTATGTCAGTCAGTCAGTCACCCACCTTTGAGTTATATATATTTAGATATGCATTTAATGAAAAGCTGTTATTTTGGAATTACAAACAGACACTACAATTTTATTTATCTGTATAGATAAAAAAACATGTGTATCTTTGCCTTATAAAGGTATCTGAGAGTTTGATGAATCATTATAATCCTTTTTGTATGTCAATACGTCCAACCAATTTGGCAACAATGGGAGCTATTACTACAGACAAAAAATATAGTAGGTTGCTCTACGTTAGTTCGAGGAAACAATCAATCTGTTCGGACAAGATTCCCACCCTTTATCACCGTGTGATTTATAGCAAGAACTTTAAAACATCAAATACGTTACTTGGATTATTTCGGGTCAATTTTAAGCAGAAGTCTTCGGGATTATTGAACCTACAACGTTGATAATGGCCATTCCATTATCAACGTTGGAGGATCTAGTGGCCTAGCGGAAACGCGTGTCTGCTTAGGAACAAGTGTGTACGTATTTGGATAAGTTTTAAGCTATTTAGTAAAGCATTTTTTAAAAATAAAGAAAGAAAACTTAAGTGCAGTAACTTCACCCCACGTGCTTGACGGTGACGGATAACATCGTTAGGAAACCTGAATATTTATAGAGCATGTATAGAGCCTGAGACGGCGATGGACTCACTCTCTGTCACGTTAGTACTTAATCATATTCGGTAAAATTTGGGTTTTGTTGTTCCAGTCTTTGGTTACCCCTTCGGCGACTCCCCAGAAGAGTCCTTCTCACGCCATCGTGAGAAAATTTTTTCCTCGTTTACGATATTGGTTACTAATAGACTCAGGCGCAGGCGATTGTAAAGACAGTGGACTAATTTCGGTCGGGTACTATATCTCAAACATTAAAATACTACATTACTAATTCCTCTGTCTTGTGTCTTTAGACCATGAAGTAACTATTATAAAACACATTCTTGACAAAAAGCGGCTCCGATGACATACGCTTTTTTGTACCCAAAAATAATTGCAATGAGTAAGCAGATGGGTATCAAATTCGCGTGGGCTTTAAATAATACGTTCTTCAATTTTACCGACTTAAAGTCTACGTGAATGTTTTCACTTCAAAACTTACTTAACTCGGATTATTTAAATATGTACATTGAATGCAAGGTTTCATGCTGTAATAGGTTATTTAGGCGTTAGCGTGGGCTTTTATATTGTTTTAAAGAGGTTTGAGCACTATTCAAAAGCTATTTTACAGCATTTGTACGGTATTTTTAAAGTATCATAAATTATTTGTTACTATCACACTAAAAGAGTTTGATTAAGTACGGCTAATTGCAACATTCAAGACATTAACTTCTACGATATCGAAAAAACCTACGAAGTCTGACAGAAAAAACTATAATCCATAGTAATATAGCTGAAGAGTTTATTTATTTGTTTAAGCGCGCTAATCTCAGGAACTACACAGTGCCTAGTGCACAGCCTAAATGCAGATTTGTATGGGCTTACAATAGTGTCATCTTTAGGCCGGCAGATGGCGCTGTTTCAATTCTATACAAATCTGCATTTACGCCGACTCGGTGACTTTTTACGGCGGCAGTGAAAAAGTCGCACTAGGCCCTCTGGTAACCCTGGAAGATTTTTTTATCGGTTTAAAAAAATCTTCCAGGGTTATATAGCCCATTTGGATGTGGATGGTTACAAGGGGAAAGGAAGACCTAAGAAACGATGGATGGATTGTGTGAAAGATGATATGGCTAAAATAGGAGCGAATACAGATATGACGGCTGATAGAGAGAAATGGAAAAGAAGAACACATTGCGCCGACCCCAAATAACATGGGAGAAGGGCAGGAGGATGATGATGGTTAGATAGCCCATTTATTAAAATAACCCAAGCTAAGACCAACTGCGGGTTAAAGTTAGCGTTTACCCAAAGTGACTATCCCACGCGGAGGAGTAGAGGAGTAGCCAGTATATAAAATGAAATTGTAGGTGACATGATAGATGGGGGGGTCACGGCGAAGCATGTGAAGACGTATCACGTGCACCCCCCCACTTAGCGACTTGGAGGAACACCGTGGAGTTTAGTCGGTGTGAGTCCGACATAACCCTTCCGCTGCCCCCGCGGCGGTTGGTGTATCCATAACGGATTCTACACAATAAAAAAAAAAAAAAAAAAATGGTGACATGATAGATGTGGCAAGGAACATCGAATTAGTGATTTAAGTCAGTAATGGATCTGCAACAGGACGAAATGAGAACCAGTAAGTATGTAGGTACCAATCATTTGCTAAGATTAAGTTATCAATGATGATGAGCTGGGCGTTTGAACTGCATCGATTTAGAATAGGCCTCTTTCTGTCGTATCTATCAGAAGTTCTTACATTACAACTTCACAATTCTCATGATCATCTCATTGTATTTCAAATGTGTGCTATAAAGGAGTCAATGCATACTAAGTAAATCGTCGGACTAGTACATACATACATATGCTCACGCCTGTATTCCCCGAAGGAGTAGGCAGAGGTGTTGTAATCCACCACAGTGTGTGTTGTAACACCCACTTTTTCTCAGAAATATGCAGGTTTCCCCACGATGTTTTCCTTCACCGTAAAGCATGTGGTGTGAAATCACTGTACATAAGTTTTTTTATTTAGAAAAACTCATTGGTCACTGATTCGGATCGTTAGTGCACAAACATTAGTCGAACTTTCATTAGCGAGGACAATGGACTGGCAATATCCCACAAAAGCATATAATGAAGTATAACAGTGCTACTGTTTAAATTCGACCCACGATGAATCATTGGTGTTAACCAATCGCTGAAGACATGTTAAATTGACTCTTATGTGTATTGTAATAGAAGTGATAATGATCGCACGTAGGTAGTAGTTTGTGGAACGAGAGGACTTTGGAACCAAGATTCTGAATTAGATAAAGACTTCGGTTGCTTTGATATTGATTTGAAACGAGACAAACACGAAAATGCTTCTGGGCAGCAGATACAAAATAAATTTATAGGAATTATTTAACCAGGATACGAAATAAAACTCCGGAATGATCTTTATGAGGTCTTTTAACTGAAAGTCGTAGGTATGCAGGTATGCAGCAAACAGCTCCACAACATACAGTTCTTCAGGGCACTATTTTGGGGCCCTTCTTGTTTGTAATTCTTATTTGAAAAGAGTAACCTTCCGAACCCGGTGGTAACATTAATAAAAATAAGTACTTTGGAAGAAGTCCTATCAAATATATTTTGAATGTATATTTTATTAAAAGAAAATAAAACATACTATAATGATACATTTCCGATCGTTTCTATAGATGTTATGTTACCTATAAACATAAATAAAATTTAAGTGTCTGGTTGTAATTCAAAAATAACAGCTTATTCCTAAGTTCATATGAAAGTAAGCTTAGATACGATACTGACATAAAAAAACCAGTCTTTATAATGTTTCTGCCTGTCTGTCTGTCTGTTTGTTCTCCCATCGATATGGACCGATTTCAACGGGACTTTCACTGGCAAATATCAAATTTTACAAGGAGTAACTTAGGCTAAGTAGGTACTTTTATTTAAAAAAATCGGTTTCCGCGTGTAACCCTTGAAATTAAGTCTGCGCAGGTAAATCCGCGGGGCACAGCTAGTTTATAGATAAATATACATCTAAAACTATACCATGTAGCCAGTGAAAATAATTTGAGGTTAGTTTTACGAGTCATTCGCCCACACACTTCACGTGCTTAAAGCAAGACTGATGTTTGCATTATGTTCTTTTTTGGACCCCACACAAACAGACCACTTATTTCTGTATTACCATTGTAAATAAAGATGCCCATGCGATTCATGATTCATAATGTTTCTCACAGTTTTACTAATTAGTAACTTTTAACTTTACCTAAGTTAGTTAACAAGGTACGTTTACTAAACGCTTGAAATCGTTTAGTTGTGCGTGCTACGCATGTAGTATAAGTGAATTTAAATAACTCTATCCCTTATTAGTAATGTTAAAAGACTTTGTCATTCAGACTTCATTAATTAAGACGATGATATTGCATTATTACCTAAGTGTTGTTCAAAACTATATTTCATTTCTAATTTCAACGTATTCGAGGAATTTAAAGAATTTACAGACATATTTACTTTATATATTTACTTTTTTTGTTCTCTTCTCGGGAACCCGTTGCATTACACTTACTATTCTGTACAAATTGATTTTCAATAGCAAGACTACTAGTAAAATATTTTATGCATTTTGTTTTCTCCTCTATCTAAAACTCATTATCATCTCCCCTATCCTATTTGATTTGTGGTCGGCTCAATCTATTTGCCGTCCGTCTCTATATCAGCCGACTCTCCTTTTATAGTCATACCAGGCTATCTAAGTCGAAAGCCTATCAAAATGTTCAAGACCGCGACAACAACTAAATTGTAAACATGTATTTACAGCTCCAACATTGTCCAAATGATAGATTATTCAACTCTCACAAGAACTTAGAAGCCAAAAAAGGAAGTAACACTTTAAATGCCTCGTGTGTTTGTATGGGCAGAGCTTGGCCAACAACGGACAGACGAGACTCGCATACAAATGTTGTGTGACAAATAGTTGAGCTCGGCTAAACTGTTACTTTGATTCATTGTCAGTCTTGTCTCCATTCAATATTACAATACTTTATTCAGTTTAAGCTTTGGGAAGACATTGACGAAGCTTACATTTATATTCATTTATAATTATTACGAGACAACATGCATCCTAGAGGATCATCATCTCCCTGGCCTCATTCCATACATTGTTGGGATCGGCACTCTATTCAATCCCATGTAGCTGATCACCTGATTAATAGACAAGGCGATTATCATCTGAATTGGAAAGAAAAATCAGTACATGATACATACCTAATCAATACAGTAGGTGAAGTGAACAATTACCATCTATCTCCAGCAGGCCTGATAGAATCATTCTATCGCGCTTGCGCTAATGGAAACGACACAAATGTATGGAAATGACATAAAGGAGTCACGTGACATATGTCATTCCCGTACCTAAATTTTGTATCATAGGATAATATAGGCTCAGAGCTTCCAATACCTCTTTTAAGTATCTTAAAAAAAACTCTAGGAACTATATAAAATAGACGAAAATGCATCGGATACCTCCACCCCGTGAATTCCTCGAGTAACCAAAAAAACGTTAATGTTCAATCATAATAACATTAGTCGGCCCTTTTGTGAGTCACGAGAGGGGATAATAATAATAAATAGCCCTTCCAGGAATGCGCGTGCCCTCACGTTCCGTTTTTTACGGAAAGCTCGATGGACCGTTAACGCTCCTTATTTGTTCAAAAACGATATGGCAGCTCAGTCAGAATACACGAAAGATTTGAAGAATTTGATTTCATGGGTTTAGTTACAAATGTATAAAGTTCATAAGTTTTATATCAGGCTTGAAGTACCAATTTGTTTTCCAACAAACATTGATAGAAAATATGTGAACGAAATGATAATCAAGACAAGGAATACTGACATAACTAATAATAGATGCTGTTCAATTTATTATGAGAGAAAAAAAGGTTCAGATCTACTCATTGCTGGCCATGTAAATAAGGAAAAAGAAATAATTCCAATATTGAATTATTATTGATTGTCATTTGTTTTTTCTGAATTATTGCTATTGAATTCATATATTGGTGTTGTAAAATCTACTTGTAGCTATTGTTTTTTTTATGTAAATATAATAAAGTTATTGAAAGTTAATATTTTATTGGAATTGGGAACTACCGAAGAATATATTCATGAATAAACTTAAGGTTTATTCAGATGCCTTAAAGCTTAACATTCCTTGATACCACGATTTTAGAATAAATATTTTATTAATAATGATATTTGCAAGTTAACAATGCCTCACCGTCCATAGGTGACGTCACAGGAGACGACCATTCACCTTTTATTCACCCCGGCGCATATAAAACGTATTTGTTCCGGAGTAGCGGAGTTCCGGACCACGAATCGAAATGGGCTTGTTTTACATGAAGAGGTGGTCGCAATGCAGTATTTTGCAATAATATGTTGATTGGTTGGTTGAAGATTGATTCCACTTTATTAGAAACATGGTTTAAGCGAAGACTAGACCAAACTCGAACTCCTACGCACTATCTAAGAATATCTTTTGTTATAAAGCGAAAGGTATGTTTTATGTACTTACGAATTTCTTTTATGGACTTTAAAGTAAAAATTAACTTTAATCTTTAAGGTATGATTGAAAGTATAGAATTGAAATTAGTGAAAAGCTTCCAGTTTTGGTGTTTCCCCATGGCCAAACTATTTTGCCTAACGGATTTAGGGATTAGAGACGATTTGGCTACCAGAAATTCCAATTCCTTGTGGCCAAACTCGTATGTATTCATCGGGTAAAGTGTGTCATACATAGTATCGATCTTTAAATTATTTCGAATGATATTTGTTGTATATTTATGCTTTTGGTAATATTTTTAAATGAGTACCTTTCTCGTGTTAAATGGATTTGTTTTATCGAGTGCTACTTTCTAGTATGTTTTATTGATGCCCGATATTTTTTAATGATAGATTAACCTACAAAAACGTTGCAAAGGTTTTAAGAAAACTGACAATATCCAAAAATTCTAGAAGTCTCAATAATTACTGAAACCTCAGTCAATACCAGGCATGTATTAAAGCGGCCTCCTCGTAAATTAGGTAAATTAACTGCTTTATTGTTAAATATTTTCTACAAATACATATGCTTTCAAAACTTACGCCAATCGGTCATTAAGTATAAGGTATTGACACCAGTCAATAATTATAACTATGAGTTCAAACTAGAACACATTGCGCCAACCCCTAATAACATGGGATAAGGACAGAAAGATGATGATGATGATAAGTTCAAGCTACATGGGGTTTCGCTTAATTCTCTATAAACTGGGCTTTTGTCTATCTAACTACGCCATTCATCCATTCACACAACTAGTTGAACTTCATTTTGAATTTTGTGAAACCGGTGGGCTATCGGGAATATTAGACTTATCATCAAAATATCACGTTAACAACATACCTGCTACACATTTCGAAACATTATCTCTTATCATATCCATATCTTATAATATTTGGGCCTAATTGTAGGCGCACCCGAAACCATTATCTGAATACTTGTTTACACTTCAAAGGTACCATAACACATTAGTGGAAACAGTTCCAGTCCGACAGTTGCCAGTGAATTTACATTAATATCGGTAAAATAATCCAGTGTGAAAATGCGAGCTAAGTTAACAAGTTTAATTAAGTGGGATTTTTTTTTTATATCCTACATTGGGATTTCCAATGTAGGATATAAAAAAAATCTGATCGAATTAAAATTACGAAGTTAGAAGAACTAGACGAGTTCATAGATTGGACGGCTATACGGTTAAAGGCTGGTTTCTCAGTGGTTAATATGATCAAAATGCGTCAATTATTTATATTTAATATTACTTGACGTATAGTAGGCTAACATAAACAAAACAAAAAAGTTCTTTTTGAAACACGTTTTGAACTCGGACGAAATAACATCAAGTATTATGGTTTTGGACTTTATAAAGTGAATAGAGAAACAAACGATTAACGCCTTTTACGAAACTGTGACGACATTTTTGGTGAAAAATAATTGGACAATTAAGGAATGCAATACCCAAAAGCTACATTTAACAAATCCGAATTAGTAACGTACAAAAAAAAATTAAAATAATTGGAACTAGAAAGGCTTGGATACAGATTTAAGAATGCCATCGGTGTTAAACATCGGACCATTCAGCCAGCCTGAGTGGAGCGACTCCAGTGAGTCTTCGGAACCAGCCCCACTACCCCAGCTGGGTTACTTCGTGCCGGTGAGGTGCCGCTGCGACCGATCGACGAGACACGTGTGTCGGAGAAGCAGAAGGTGACTTTATACAGTCAAAATAAGACCTTAGGAAAAGGACATAAGGTTTCATGAATAAAAATCAAATCCTTTTCCGTAGGTGCTAAAAGATTAGTCTTTGTTGGTGATCTCTGATTATACTCATAAGAGATTCTCAAAAGGTTGGATTGAGGATTCTCTCTGTGAAGACCAGATTCACTTTACAATCACAAGGCAGGACGTCTACGATAGAAAACAATATTTAGCAAAAAATAATGGCTGAAAAAATTTAGTATTTGCTAAATTTGAAAACTTGGATTTCACACTCTAGACCGCACCGAATTCACCAAAACCATTTTTTGTCATGAACAGTACCTAATAGTTTCTTACCGGCTATTTTCGAAAGTTTTTGTGATCGTGGTATTGTATCGTTTTCTTTTAGGCTGTCTGTATTTTAGACCATTCTTAGACTAGGAAGTCAGTTTCTACACACTAAGACAGTGCTTAATAACAGGGCTGTCCTAAACCTGTAAAAAAATTGCTATTGGTGAAGCTTCTCTCGGTGCGCGTCTAAACTGTACATTCTGGGGGGCCAAGCTGGGTACGTGTACCTACATATTATGTTCAGGGCCTGTACTTAAAGTAACATTATCCTAGGCCTTTGCTTACAGAAACGATTCAAAACGAATTGTCAATTTATCATGAAAATAAGAGGCCATCAAGGACCCTGTAGGTCTGTAGGCCTAGAAGAAAGTAACATTATTTCGCGCTTGTGCTAATAGCAGAGATACAAAATGTATGGAAATGACATAGATCAGTCACGTGACATATGTCATTCCATAGACTATTAATAAAATGTTTGAGGATTGTTTTTTTACAAATGTAACCGTTGTCCTCAGAGAATCTCCCCGGTCCCGTCGGTCGGTGTCGCAATGTTCTTGCAACAGCATCTCGCGGCGGTCCTCGGCGGCCGCCTCGCCCATGCCGCTCCCGCCGCTCAACAACACCGTCGAGATGTACGTCGAACCCGTCGTCGAGGATGTGAGTACAACTCATGCTTATACTGTGCAGGAGTCCTGTTTGATTGCCTCACAAAATATGTGCAAACCAAGACTATACCAAACTTAGGACTAGAACTGTGTCCATGTCATTTTAAATCCGTATCCAAGAAAGTGATTCTTTGAAATTATATATATATGTTTTGTAATAAAGGGATGAGAGATTAAACCTACTATGAAAACATATTCCCATCCTCCACCCTAGGTAGTTGAGCATCGTATGTTCCTACTACCAACATATCGTAGGTTGGATAGTGGGATTATATTATTATCAAAATATTTTTTTCTAGCTTTTTAATTTGTATTTAGCCTAGCATGGAAATTCGTAATCTACAATTCCCAATTTCCAACATAGGTTGGAACTTAGATACACAATTCCCAAGTTCCGATCTATGTTGGAAATTGGGACATACAATTCCCAACTTCTACCCTGGATTGGAAATTGGGACATACGATTCCCAAATAACAACCTAGGGTGAAAGATTAGATTTAGAGATGGGAATAAGTCATCATAGATAGCGATCGGTGAGGTTATTTCCCCAGCAAAATTTTAAAATGTGTCCGATAGCCTTGGTATGGGTACTTGGCAGGTTCTCCACGGATCTTAGCTCACATCTAAGCTCAGGTTTTTCAACATTTCACAAAAATTCAACAGTATACTGAGACGGAATTTTATTTTTATTGTTGGCTAGGTCGTATGTATTTTGGAGAGAGTGTATTTTAATTGTGAGGTATGTTAAGAAACAATAATGAATTTTGCCTGTCGTCGAGTCCCTCTACGCCGAGTTGCTTTACGCCGAGTGGCTATACATCCAGTGGCGTTACGTCGATTCTCGTTTTGTCAAGTCAAAAACAATCATCTAGGACGTATTGTTAGGAACTTAACTGCTGCTCTTGCAAAGGTGATCAGAAGACTTCACAAATGAAAAGGGGATTTTGTACGATGCTTTTAATAGAACGTAATGGATCTCAGGCAGACGTTCAATTTACTTCATTGCCAACTATTGGTAACCTTTCTCTTGCTGGATCAGGCATTTAGACTCACTGTAACGACATTTCAATCAGACACGATTATGCACAATCAACTTCATTAGAAATATATCAATACAGGATGCTCAAAACAATAGAGCTGTTTTATAGTCAATAAGGCACGATAGAATTATGCAACATCACCTAGAAAGTTTCCTAATGTTGGGTATTTCTGGTTTCGTTTCTATTATTCTCATTAAGTGATAGTGAAATGACAGCTGTAATGAGTTTTTCCAATCATACATACATACATATGCTCACGCCTGTATTCCCCGAAGGGGTAGGCAGAGATGTTGTAATCACAACACCCACTTTTCACCGAAGATGATTAAGTGCCAACGTGACAGATGGTAAATCCATCGCCGTCTCAGACACTTTACACATCATTGAATTACTTCTCAGACATATGCACGTTTCCTCACGATGTTTTCCTTCACCGTAAAGCACGTGGTGTGAAATCACTGTTCAGAAGTTTTTTAGAAAAATTAAGTTAAGACCTTTTTGAAGCTAACTTATTCATTTCAAATTTATTTCGCCCAGTAGGTTATTTATAAAATCTTGTTTGCGAGTCCTATCGTATATATTAACAGACTTTCTATTTAACATCTTGTGTAAGTAAAATGCACAACTTACAATTAATAACTCCCGTAAATTTCTTCATACCTCAAATTGTTCTTGTTTGTATTTCTTCAAGACTTTCTTCATTGATTTGACAATTTGATCTGGTTTGCTGTAGAAATATTTGTGCTGGCTGCTTCCCTCCTCGTTATAAATAGCTGAATCTACTAAACCTCTTGGTGATACGAAGAGAATTCTGGAAAAAATAATTATACCCATTATGTTTTGTTCCGATAAGATTTTTCAATAATGTTGGTTCAATGAAAATCTAAGAAATAAGTCCTACGATTAGTGCTTGAGACGGCAACTGTGACGTCACCCGCGTAGACGTAATTTCATAGATAATTTCAATGTTTTCTGTTCTTTCGCAGTCGCGGATATGTGACTGATGAAATAAGTTTGATGCGGTTATATATCATGCTAAAATTTCAGCTCGATCTGTGCAGAACTTTGAGTTTTTGAAGCGTACACAAACCGAAATAACATTTTTATATATATATATAGAAGACAGATAGACGGACCTACCTACGAGTATCTAACGCTCTTCCGAGAAGTGAGTCGTTATAACACCTCTACCGACCCCCTTGGGTACCCTTCTAGGGAGTTATTCCGGTGGGATCCCCAGATTTGACCCACTGCTGGTTATTCTAGGAAGGAGTGAACTTGTTTACGTGCTTTTTATTTAAACGAATTAAGAACGTATAATTCAATTCCAACCCATGTTCATAATTCCAATGTGAAGAAAATTCTTCCATGCCATGCCTGTAACGTAATAGATGCCTACCTATAGGTTACTGTCAAGTCAAGGCTGCCTACCTGGGTATGTAAGTCCCATCAGGCGCGAAGGTGTTATTCTTCGGCTCGTCGTCATCCAACAGGTTTACCATAACGAAGTGCTTGCTCAGGTTTTGGATCTCTGAGGAGTCGGCAAACTTGGGCTTGAGGTTCTTACAGGCCGAGCACCAGGACTTGTGGATGATGACCATGACAGGCTTGTTGTGGTTCATGGCTATCTGCAGGCCAGACTCCAGCGACCCGGCCCATACGTAGTTGTTCCCGAAACCGTTGTCCTTCCCGTTCACGCCAGAGCAATGCACCTTGTTGAATATCAATGCGAAAAACGCTCTCGCCAAATTGCCGGTCGTCATATTTGGTGCGGATGTGTTATAGCTCGGCTAAAATGCTTAGCTATTTACATTTTAAATATTGAAATATTCGTTTTCGTTGGTCAGCCATTTTGACAAAAAAAATTACATGTAAGCTGTTTGAATTTGACGCATTTGACGTGGCTTGAAAACTTCGATGTGACTGTTAAAATTTGAGAATAGTACATGTAGCGCCATCTATTGAGCAAACCACAAGCTAACTACGCAGACTGCATCATCTCATTTGAGTCTCGATGGTTATCTTTTGTGACGTAGCGTAGTAATAACTTCAATATGTTATGCAACATGTCCGACAGATGGCGCTGTGGGTTTTAGATCGGCGGTGGTCATGTAGCACGAGTAGTTTGAGAAGTGGTTTGATTGCGTGTGTTGCAGGATTAAAATCTCATGTCTGTCTGTACCGATAGAGTTTACCAAATTTAAAATTATATACCTATTGCTATATATAGAACTCTAATAATATGAGATATAGGCAGGAGGATGATTATTAATAGTGAGGAAACATCGCGTGGAAACCAACATACATAGGCGTCGCCGTCTAGTCCGGAGGCCGAAGACAAGCCCGTCTAAGTACCAATTATACCAATGACACATTCGCCTAATACTGCACGTGACGCGTTATATTTTTGGTGATAATTGGGTGTGCTGTATGCACTACCTTACCACACTAGCTCTTTCGACAATCACATTAAAATAAATATAAGCATCAATAAAACAATAATGACAAACTTTTCAAAGTTATTGATGTGTATCGGCGCGCGTCTGCGTGCGCGCATGTTTTTCTCTCATTTTCATACACACAACTAGGTATGCCGATACGTCGCGCTCCACGTAACCTATTGGGAAAAGCAGATAAACTATGATAATTAGATGTAATGTGCCAGTGATTGTATCTCTGCATTCTCTGACGAGAGAGCACGCATTCGTAACAAGCAGTAACACGGGGCGCGCGCATCCTACCCTTCAACCAAAACAAAATCACAAACGGGGTTACTAAAGATATAAATATTTTATGCTAAATATTCATCTGTTAGTAATCGTTTCTAAATGAAAATTCATATTAGTGGCTTATTTTTTATTTTTAAAAATAAGTTCTACGTTAAACAACTGCGGTAAAATTTAACGTGTTCTGTGCCGTTTTTGTTCTCCGTGCTTTGGAACTGGTTACTTGACGGAGGTTGGAACTGTGGGGCCAGGTGATGATGTATGGAAGCCATGGTCGTAGCAGGAGCGCGTACGGCACGGTGCGTTCTCTGGTGCATCGGACGACGCCTGCCGCCCCGGGCCTTGAAGACATCATGTTCACACCACCGTATTTCTACCACATTCCGCCCTCGCAGCCCTTGCACACTTACCCTGGAAGGAAGCGACGGAAACGGGTATGTTATCCAAGACACAAAGATACCTATTCTAAAATTGACTAAAAGGTAATTCTACCAGGATTTTCCTTGTGGAATAGAGCTTTATGAGCTGTAACGCTGATGAGGTGGAACACGTTAACTTTTAGTAGATGGGAATTAGGCAGTTACTTACAAAGTATTTGGTTCTATCAATGGGGGTGAAAGAATGTAAAAATCCATGACAGTTTGGTCTTTCAGTAAACAAGTAATATTTTCAAGATTTCAAGCCATGTCACTGCCCTCTTAACGTAGAATCAACTGAATTAAACTATTTATGATAGGTACCAACGTTTTTAACCTGTTGAACAGTTACACAAAATCCTTAACAAATTATTTATCGAAATTGCCAGCAGTTATTTCTTCCCTCCGATATTTTTGTATAGAACGTGACATCAAGTGGTACGATACATAAAAGGACACGGAAAACACCACCACATCCTGCACGAATTTCTTGGCACTCATCATACCGTGTCCTAAACTAATTAATTATGTCGAAATTATATATTATATTGCTAAGTTTTTGACATTTTTGCATTTTTAAGATTTTTATGTCTGAATACAGCTTACTTTGATGACTTTGAGGAACTTGGCAGATCTTTAGTTTTTCTTGCTGAGCGTGACGGAGAGAAAGAAAGAGGATATTACCTATATTATGCGTATTTTAGATTTTAGCAATGCAAATGCGATTTTTTTTATTTGTTACGGTGATTGGGTGATCTAAAATAGAATTATTGCTATGTACATATTACAGCCTTGAATGAGGTTGCTAGTAATCCTAACAGCTTTAGAACGTTAGCATAATCGGTAGTGACCCGCGTAAAAAGCATTCATTAAGCTATGGGTAGTAACCGCTTACCATCAGGCTGTCTGCCCTGCTTCGCTACCGCTGCTGCGTAACAGGAGTTCCTGGGTTGGAACCCTGGGCCATGGTATTATTGAGGTTTTCCATCTGTAATTTTTCAGGAGCAGCCCGTAGTCAGGATAATGATAATAGGCTCACTCCCTATTAGTGTATTATAAGTAGCCACACTTCTGCCTACCTCTTTGGGAAATACAGGCGTCAGGAATTCATAAAGTAGGTATGTAATAAAGAGAGTCGCGGCTGCGGGGTTTGAGCAGTCGCATGCTACACAAGCGACGCATGTTCGATTTCCGGCGGAGCCTATGAACTTTTTTTAAAAACTTGTGTGCAGTGATATCATACCAGGTCCTTTACGGTGAAGGAAAACATCGTGAGGAAACCTGCATATGTCTTTCATGGACGCATGTAATGTATACCTGGTGCCTGAGACGGCGATAGACTCACTATCTGCTACGTTGGTATGTACGTAATAAAGGTGTGGTACTGATCACAGCATCGGGCTTTAGGCATGAGAGTTTTTATCCAACTTATGAGCGATAGGAACTTTACCAAACCTTACTTGAGGGTTATAGGATATAGGTAATATAATATATATAGGTAATATAATATATAATAATATATATAATATATATAAATAGGTAAAGTCAGTAAACGCTAAAACATAGTACCTATATGAAATTATAGGTAGTTTTAGGCTGGGGAAGTTGAAAATGGACTCCACTTTAGTGGGCGTAAACCACATGTTACTAGTGACCGATAACAGCATGTACAAAAATGTGATACGATTAGATATGAAGCAAATGCTTTTAAGTGTTCGATGTAATTTTGGTTTTACCATTGTACAAATCCGGTGTTAATACTGTTATTATATAGGTGAATATATTATTTCTATGCTACAGGTAATCTTGGGAACACCTAAATGTTGCCTCACGTTTTTCATGGGCGGATTTATTTTGATATTCCCTATTTTTTTTAGAGCTAGGACTTTCCGTGTCTTTATATTCAATCAGGTGAAGTAGGTTTTAAGGAGGGACATGAACTATTGGAATAAGTTTTACAATACGTTTATCAGGGTAGGTAATGTTTATGGATGTCTTCGGTCGTGGTCTTCAAAGAGGTCCTGACAAGACAATCGTCCCGTCCAGTCTTCTCGGAAGGCTAATTTGCGGAAAATAATTTTTTTTCGATTGGTACAGACCGCTGGGATGCAAACTTGCGTGGTTTACGTAGCAGGCGACTGATCAAACCCCAAATGCCACAGGATACAATACAATACAATATTTTTTTTATTATCACACAGTCTCACTGCTGGGCAAAGGCCTTTCTTCCTTCTTTCTACCAATTGCGATCTAGGGCGTGATCGGGCCAATTTCTTAGATAAAATAATATCTCGAAATGCTGAAGCCCTATTAGCATTAATAAGACTTCAGCATTTCGAATTCCTGGTATGCTAAGTACATACCAGCAATTTAATGTCAAGTGCCCTGATGCCATATTAATGACATGTGGTGTATAGTTCTGGTTTCATTTCGAAAAATTGGACCTACCAAGTCCTATGTCGTGGTACTTTACACGCTAATAGGAATTAAAAACAAATTATATTCGAATGAAATATTAAATGCTTAAGTTTTCAGTGAATAAAACAATATTGGTGCGGAGACACAAACTAGCTTTAATACTCATCAATGAGACGATAAGCAACAAAAAATTAAAGTAACAAACAGCGAATATCCGAATACTGACTATATCATACCGAATGTCTATCAGTATGTACGATAGTCCGGCTAATATGTTTAAGGCTTAAAACAATGTTATTATAAGTAACACTTAAGCCTGAAGCCAAGTTAATACAACATCTTCATAACATGTCATTTATTATTTCTAAGTGTGTCCGATAGTCGCTTCGGTCACATGACGCGTTCCTCCGTCGTTCCTGTTGTCTTTTGACATGTCCCTAGGGAAACTAGTCTTCTTACTTCGAAACCAGGAGAAAGTAGGCAGTGTGAACATTCCAAACGAATACGTTACACACGAAGTCATCGACAATGCTAAGCAAATGAATTTCAGTTGCTCCCTTCTATCCATTTCAGTACTGAGCACTTCTTACGTTTAAATCCATAACAGTTGCCTAAAAAAATTAATAGAAATGTTGTAGAATTGCGAAAAAATATAGTGCCCAGCTATTTTTCTTTGTGTCAAACATTCCATCAGTAAATTGACAAGATGGATTGATAGACAATTTGATCAGTGCCTCTGGTTATCTTTGAAGGTACCTTTCCAGTCTTCTTTGAGTTTTAATTTCGTTTTTGCTCCGATAAATAATAATGGTAAGCAGCCACTACTGAAACTGACACTATTAGTGCTTTAGCAATTTGTTCCATGACATTAAATTACAAAACTTCACAAACACAAATAAAAATAGTTAATTAAATAACAGCATTTTTAATTTATAAATCTAGAATGAAAAATACCGATAACAAACTAGAAGGCTATGAAATGGATCGATCCGACAGATTATCGATTATATTCCAAACATTCGAGCGAAATCTCGTGTGTAATTCGTAAAAATACTTTGGAATTGACTATGACAAGCTTTAGGTATAATTTTACGTCAGCTATTTAACCTTTGACCGATCTATCATACAGTTACTTTTTACTCGTTGCGCATTTCCTAAATTATGAATCATGACTCCGCTCTAGTGTCCTCGGACCACATTGTATACTACAAATAAAACATGAAATTATGATCAAGTTTATATTTCTCGTCAAGTTACTTCTTTGGCGGTGGTTCACAAGGAGTGGAGGATGTCGGAGGTTGTTCTGGGGGACATGGAGGTCCTTTGAACGTCCGGGGACATTTCCTCTTAGGTGGTGGATCGCATACACCAGCAGGCCTCACTATAGTAGACAGAGGTTTCGGAGGGCTAAAGCCGCCAAAAGCGTACGCTGTCCCAAACATACTAGCTAAAGCGAACGCCACGAGGTGAAAAAATGGTATTCTTTCTCTCTGATCATGTTGATGGGGCACAGCTTCTTGGCGATCCCGTAAATTCCTCTTGAAGTGTTCCATTCCTGTCAGGCGCCAGAGGTGTGTTGGTTTGATTCCGTTATTCATCTTGTTACCAAATATGCTTTAGAGGATTCATCAGATTGATATTTCTTTGACATAAATTTCATAGTATTCCAAATGTATCCATTCTGCTATTTTGTATTCGATGTCTAGATATCGGTATCTGTAACAAAGATAATCTCGATGAGGTTTAAAACTACTAAATTTTACTTTCCTAAATATAACTCGTTCACGAATAAGAATGAAAGTAATGTCGTAACTTGGCATTGCAATTTGTTCCGGGTTGTGATTCCTATATTAAACGTACGTGAATAATGTTCTACCTACATTCGTACGTATAATTTAGAGTTCAAATGTTATTCTAGATATACCCATTGTTTGACGTTAATTCGATCAAGCTTTCCCAGAATGATATCCGAAGACTCCTTCGAAGACTCATTCAAGGCAGAAGTACAACATCCACTTTTAACCGAAGATGCCATCGTAGTAGATGGTATGTTTATCTCCTTCTAAGGCACTAATGCGTCATTCAATTACTTCGGAGGCATGCTGGTTTCCTCATAACGTACACAAGCTCATCAACAGCAAGGATATGATTTATTTGAATCACCACGTTACAATATGATGTAGATAAAAAATATTGGAAACATTAAAAAGGGACATTGACCCGAAGGAACCTTCCTTCGGTTCGATTTCAAATAAGTGGTGACCTCACCACTCACCGAGTTAATGTATAAAAGTTTAATAATTATAAAACTAATACTATACCATCATGGCCATCGTCGCCGGCGGTCATTTTTCTCCAGAACAGTGGCGATGCATGATATAAACGCAGATACAGTAACTATGAAGATAATTTCTTGTTTGTTCATTACATTTTAGGTGTTACATTGTCAACTTCACATATGACAACTAATTATTTACATACCAGATAAACATCTGTCTATTACTTCCGACCTACACAAAAAAGGATGTCTTATCACACTTTGCCTAAAGAACGTCTTGTGAAAAAAATAGTAAAACTATGGTAGGTGCTTCATCATCATGAATTTAAGAGTAATAACTCTTGTCGGTATAACCGATGCATTTCCTTCTATTTGACTCTGCACAGTGCCATCTCTTTGACCTCTTTATACATCATGACAGACACCTTTTCTTTAACTTGTCTCAAGTATGCTCATAATTTTTTTATGTCATCCTCCTACCCTTATCACATGATATTTGGGGTTGGCGCAATGTGTTTTTCTCTTCCATATATTTGTATTTACTCCCATTCTAGGCATATCATTTTTCACACAATCCATCCATCGTTTTGTAGGTCTTCCTTTCTCTGTTCAACTATCCACAATCATGAACAAAACTTTTTTGGCAACAATATCCTAATCTCTTCGCATATCATGTCCATACCGAGACAACTTATTCTTCAACTTCTTGGTCACTACTTTCAGAATTCTCCTCATAAACTTGTCGCCTTATTTTTATATATGGAAATAAAAGATACTTAAGCGGCTAATTACATTCAACAAGTGATGCGTGGTATTAATGCAGCAGACACAATGTGGGCAAAGATATTTTATTATTCACATTTCGTGGTCGATAACAAAGACAAATGGCCACACCTTGCCAGCCGGCCAACAGAACTCAGCATTGTATTGATAAAAATAGCACCTCATGAAAAAAATACCAATTACATAGGAATATAAAGACCAGGTAAGAATAATCCCATCCTTCGGAAGTGTGCGTAAAACTGACATCTCCTTTCTTTGTAGTGACGTGTAGTTATTGACGACTCGTGTCTGTGTGCTTGGGTCCCGGCGCAAGAGTGTCCCGTGGAGGTTAGTATCGCGGCCTTCACCAGAGATGCATTGGGACCGGTTCGATTTATCAGCTCAATCGATCGTTTTTATGATTGAATCTATTCAAAACGAATCGCTATTGGTCTATTAAACGTAAATTAATAAAATATCTTCATGAATTCGGTCATTTACAAATTAAAATGAAAGTTTTATGGAGAAAAGCAAAAGTTTCGTGTGTTATAAAACGAATAAATTCAATAGTTTCTATGATGCACGATAAGCAAACCGGTAATATATCTAAGGTCAGAGTGCTATTCGCCTTGTTATGTAAAATCATTGGTTAAGTGGTCATTTGGCGACTATGTCATACTTGCTATGTTTTTCGACTAAACTTTCAAGCTCCGAGGCTCGCTGAGTCCGCACCGTGCCTCCTTGTAGTGGGAGAGCAAAACCTGTAGACACTGTTCGCTCACTTCGAGGCGAAGTACCTGCGTATATGTCGTCCCTTTCGCTCTTGCCGGATTCAACATCGACACAACAACCTCCATTTCACCTCACCACTCTGGTATGCAAAGATTGATAGCGTATATGACCATTTGCTTTTGAGAGTGGCCAGAAATCACGCACGGTTAACTTTTCGCCGCCTGGCGTCCTTAGGTTCGTTCTGACGTTGGACTTTACAAAACGCGTACTTGTTTTCTGTTATTAGTAAACTTTTATGTTTCACGACGTAATGTCATTACTGCGGTTTATTGATTCGAGCCAGTGGTGTAACTCGTTTGTTTAAAGTAAGCCAAAGAAGCCTTACTGTAGAGGGTCAGGCGCCTGTGAGTGTACGCTATTTCTGTGCCTAGATGCGTTTTACTACAGCAACTATTACTAGTGTTGGCTGTATGCGGTTGCGAGGGATGTTTTGAAAGTTTTCAAGTGAAATTTGCAGTGATTGATATACAACTTGGACACTGTGTGGATAATGAGTTTGGAGAAATGGATCCAATGGCATCAGACAACGGATTAGTGGTGAATAATTTGAACCACGTCCGGAGTGACTCTCAGGTAAGCCGACCGCTTCACTGAGTAGGTATCGATGAGGCAAAACACGTTTGCCGTTGCATACCTACCTATGAATAAGTGCAATGACTCCACAATTATTTGATACATTTAAGGCTTTTCACTAAAGCTACAGCTAAATCTAACACATCTAAAACCGAAGAACCGTGGAAAATGACTTATATTGTATTGACGATTTAGCAAATTCTGTTTCTTTTCATTACACACTTCTTAATTAATGAGAAATGCATTCCGCTCCGCGTATGTATTGTTCAAATTATATGTTAATGTAGTTTAGAGTATTGTATCTATTGTGCAATAACGTGAATAAAAAATGGTCATGAGCACAATCAGGTTTCGCAGTCAGATCAGTTTCAACACGATCGTGTTTCGGAGTGTACCTACATAAGGCATCGCATTGCATGATGCAGTAGCTAATCGCATAGTCAAATAATTTTTATGAGCTCCAGTAACTTCTTAGATAATCAATACCAAATTTATAGTCATACACAAATGAATTCCGTACCTTTACAGTAGCAGAAAAGAAAGATTAACAAATTTTGATAATACCACGAGTAACCTATGCTATCGATGAAACGTTCTAGTTTGGAGGAGATACTAACAAGTGCAATATACATTTCTTAGTTTTAAAAATACTTCAAACAATAAAAATACCATAAAGAATCATTGGTTAGGTACACCTCTAAGGAGAAAGTTTTCGATTGGAAGGACTGTTTGTGTTAGGAATATGAATAAGGGACATCCAACTAATCTCTTTGTTTCTATAGATTCGATAATCCCACTTTCAAATGTTCAGCACCTCTTCAAAGTATTGTATTTTTTAATCCCTTTTTAAAATTTCAAATAACTTTAACCTCAATCTTATACTAATTAGAGTACTTATATATTCATATACATTTAAATTTGCTAATATGGAAATAAAAATTCTGGCTGTCTCGCTTTCCAAATAGACCTCCTTCCCCTAGGATTTAATTTCAGTTTTCCTCCTCCACGTGAGTAACTTGAATCATTATCCTAGATTTAAACATAGGTACCTACTTGACCCTCTAAATAACTAGCACTTATTGTCGTAGTGCCATCGAGGTACAGTGGGTGTACAGGGCACAAATATTACCCAGTAGGCGCCAGTTTTTACCACTTTTTTCATAATCTCACCTTCGTATGTTCTTTGTATTTTGCAAAAAGTCGAAATGGAGTTTTGAATCTTATCTTGTTGAATGACAAAGAAATATTATTTGAAACACCTGTCTTACCGATTGCAAACACGAAGGGCAGACAATACACAAACATAATAAGGACCCGTAAAATCAAATGGATCTTCGAGATGAAAGAGACTTCGTTTTTTGCATCACCATCCAAAATTGGAGGAAGGCACATGTCAGGTGACGTCATTGCTCCCGCCAAAACCTGTTTCGCGCCAATTCGCAGCTGTCGGCAGCAAAGCGGTCGGTCGCCAATAATTTACTTTTTTTCATGCCCTCGGGCAGAGTCGTTCAGCCTCTGAGATACACCGTTAAGTCCTTAAAATAAACTTGTGTTCATCTATTCTTCTCGGGTATTATGTGCAATTTAGCAAAAATGCAGCCTCCCATAACTCCATGAGTCATGTGCAAAGAATTCCCACGTTACAGGATCCTTGCCCACGACTTCCGATCAAAATGTAAAATTTATCGATGCATTTGAATAAATTTGAGGCAGTTTTATTGATGCTTAATTCGCTCATAATATGCACAATTAAATATAAAAAAATTAAGTTCGTTATGAATTTGTCAAAACAACCGCAATTAAATTAAAAGAGATAAGGTTATCTCCACATATTTTTAACAATTTACAAGATTTATTTTTTCATCAACCACTTGACGGATAAGTACTTAAGCTCGTCGCCATTAAATAAATAAAAGAAAGAATAAATTAAAAGAACTTCTGATATTGCATACAATTTCTTCACCCAATAATCCGTTTTATAAATCACACTAGCTGTGATTCGCGGTTCTACCCGCATAGCATTAACGATATAAACGATGTGATATTTTTTTTGTATTATGATAATAGATAACTAACCCGAAAAGCTGAATAACAAACAGGTTCTTCAATAGTATGCATGTGTATATATGTAGATATATATAGTTTTATCTCATCGGTTAGCACTCCCCTTGACAAGGATGGAACACACAAAAATGGTTAAGGCAGAACTTGACCACGTTTAATTCCTAGATAAGCACTTTTAAAAAGTTACTCGGGACTTATCACGATAATATTTTGAAAATAACCTACCTCGACGTTTCGATTGGGTTATACCAATCGTGGTCGCGAGCAGACTGCCAGTCTTTTAAAACATACATGTGCTCACGTCTGTATTCCCCGAATTGGTAGGCAGAGGTGTTTTTATCACAACACCCAATTTTCACCGAATTTGATTAAGTGCCAACGTGACAGATGGTGAGTCTATCGCCGTCTCAGACACTACACATACGTCTTTGAATTACTTCTCAGAAATATGCAGGTTTCCTCACGCTGTTTTCCTTCACCGTAAAGCACGTGGTGTGAAATCACTGTTCATACGTTTTTTTAGAAACTCATTTGTACAGACCCCGCTGGGATTTGAACTAGCGTCGCTTGTGTAGCAGGCGACTGCTCAAACCCCGACGCCACCACGGCTCTTTTCAAAAAGTCTTTTATAAATGAATATAAATCGCGAAAGTTTAAGAAATATTATTCCTAGAAATACCTCCCTGAATGTGATTTGCTTGCGGATGAATGGAAGAATATTTTGTCTGTATGTTTGGAGTTTTGTGAGGAGACTGCATGAAAGTATTCCCTTTTTCCCTTTAGTTTAAGTGGCTTCAAGCCGTTCTATGAGGTTAAATAAATACTTAGGTTTGCTGTAGAATAAACTGTTAGCAACGATACTTGGTGTGTGTCATTACAATATGAGCCCGGTAGCCACACAGCTAACAATCAAACACCTGAATGTTTAGACGAATGACTCATGACCATAGGATGCAATAAACTTAAGACCTGTTTCGTAGGAATGGTTAACTCAACTCAACTCAACTCAACTCAAAATATCTTTATTTGATTAGACTTCTTACAAAGTACTTTCAAATCGTCAGAAGGACACAAAATACATTATACATGATTATAAATGTTACCACCGGGTTCGGAAGGTAGCTTTTGTTGAGAAGAACCCGGCAAGAAACTCAACAATTACTCTTTGTTTTGTGGTAGGTATTGTTCTAGCTTTGTGATAAGCTTTAAGCCACCTTATATAATTTTACAACTATGAACAAAATCGGAACATTGGACATTGGACAATGGACCTTCATCTTGGATTATTTGTTTTTAAGAATTCTAAGATGGATTTTTATAATCCATTGCTATGGACCACCTTATCGTGCCCTGCGTGGCCCGCCAGCTAAATCTAATGAGGATCTAATGGCTGTAATAGCAATTTAATTACACAAAATATTTGCCATCAACACGATTAAAAGAAGTCATAATTTAAGTACTTAGGTATATTTAAAATCGTTTCAAAGATTAAGATCCCGGACTTTTCAGGAAACGGTAGAATTCAGTTGAAAAACAGTAGAAGACAAAGTGAAGCATACCTTCGTAATATGGAAGAATCTTGTTTTCCAGATATTTTACAATAAGTACCTAGAGGATATCAATGATTTTTTGGCAGCACCATAGATAATAAATCCTCTAAGTACGTACGGTAGCAAATTTTAATTCCATAATTATAATCTACAAATGATTTTCTAAGAGCCTTAATGTTTCACTTACCCATTCATAAGTGACGTACAACCGCACAAAGAATTACGTTACACATAGGTAACTGATAAATTAGCTAAATTGTACGTGTTACAAATTGTTGCCTACATGTTTAAATTGTTTAATATCTTTATCTAAGACTGCAGGGGATCGTGTGGAATAAAATAATTGCAGGAATTAGCCGCAAGCTGTTTCACGTCACAATTTACGGATACGAACACGCAACGCAACGTGACGCGAGAATGGAGATATTTTCGCGCGTTTTCACTGACCATAGATTACGAGCTCATTGGTTTCTCTAATCTCCATGAATTTTAATCGTTTCATTTTAATAATTAAATCTGACTAGAATGTATAAAATATGGGTTTATGGTTTCATATTATTGATAATGTTAATTTATGTTAATTTCTATTTTATGATATTTATAACAGTTTATAAACACACCTGTTAAAAAAAATATTTTATTTGACCACGACGACAAATTTTATCCAGTTCCTAAATATGCCTACTTATTAACTTATTGTTCCGTATTAAACATGTTTGAGCGAAGACTAGAATAAACTCAAATTATGTCTTTGTTTTGTAATAAGGGGGATTATGTGCTATGCTAAACTTTAGAGACGTTCTATATGACCAAGTTCGAACGCACCATGGCAACATTACTGCATAATCAAGTAAATCACATTGGCAGAGTTTCTCTATCTAAGTACTAGCGGTGGTTACAGTTGAGTTCTTAGGAACAACTTACAGCACTCTCTCTCGGTCTAAGATGGTTACATTGCTTACTAAGTAGAAAATATCGCGCCATTTAGGGCCCAATTTCACTAGCGTAAGAAAAGTGGTTTGGCATTTATGTAATTAACCTGTTAATTATAGTTGTTACGTCGGAGATAGGATCGATGGGAAATGCAGTTTGAATCGAAAGTTTTGCAACGCAATACATGTTTGTATTTATAAACTTTTGCTTCGTAACTTTTCGAGGAATATACTGTGATGGTACATACAGCTCATGTCTGTATTCCTCGAAGAGGTAGGCAGAGGTGTTGTGGTAACAACACCCACTTTTCACCGAACATGATTAAGTGCCTAGTGACAGATGTCTCTCGCCGTCTTAGGGACTATGCATACGTCTATGAATTACTTCTCAGACATGTTCAGGTTTCCTCACGATGTTTTCCTTCACCGCAAAGCACGAGGTGTGAAATCACTGCATATAAGTTGTTTGTCGCTCACGTATCACGCGACTGCTCAAAACCCCACGGTCTTTGCTGTGATAGTAGTGTAGTCTAATATAAGCGACTAATGGTTGCTTGTAAAATAAATGAATTTAAACCTCAATGAACAATAAACTTCAGACCTTGGACGGAATGAGTAGTGACTTTCTTTTAGTGACTTAACGATGGACTCTGACGAATGAATGAAATGAATAATAACATTATGTAGATACTACATAATGTTATTAATTATGAAAATATTTCTTTTATCAAATCGATATGTAAAGGTAGGGTTCAAATCCGAAGTCGTTTTAAGAATTCGTGAAGAAATTTTAGTGGACACTAACAATTTAGGTGGATATTATGTCATTAGCGTTCCCAAATTGAAACTTTAAAGCTGTCAGAATTTTAGCTTTTGTCCTCACATGAAATCAAGTTTTTATTTTACTTTAAGTAAGGACTACTTATTTGACAAGTGACAAACTGCGTTGGAACTTTATTTTCGTAGGTACGATCTGTGAGCAGCGCATAACGTATCCACTTTTAATATCACTGGAGGAAACCCGCAATCTGTGAAACGCGAAAAGAAATTTAACGAATGTAAATTAATGCAGTATTTAGCATAAATTTATTGGTAATAATCTTTATGATCGTTTCCAAGTAAGTACATTGTTATTTAATAAAATTAATTGATTGAGATTGGTCAAGCTAAAGGCTGGACCAGCTTGTCGGAATATAATTATGTAAATAGATATGAATTTAGAGTATTTAGTGGACTCTCTTTCGTCTTTACATTTATTGCTATAATTGAGGAGAATGTTAACTACAACGCACACTTTTCTTGGAGATTATTTCCAAAATAAAAATAAAACGTCTCACTTTTTTAAGTCTCAGTAAAAAATTACCTATTGTTGTTAAATAAAATAGCTACATAGTTACTTATCGGTTCATTATGTTGGCCATTACTTACATTATAATTTATAAATATACCTAAGACTCAATATATTCGTAGCGTATAACTTATATAAATAGCATAGCATATAAATAGCATCTATTATTACCGTAGTTTTTTAAATATCTTTAGATGTTTTTTTTTCATTATAATGTTACCATCTCGGTGGTACCCATGAAATAGAAAAACAATAGCATTGTCGATACTCACGCGCCATCGAGATCGTGACGTAACAAGCGTATCGCTCACAAACCCATAACATTTAAACAAAACTATTTTAGCTCGATAAAATACTTAGTTAGGTAAGTAAAAAAGTAATTTGAGTAAATCGATCGTGAGAAGATCGTATCTGCAGAAAAATATAATGAAATTGCAAATTTATCTACTTACTTGCCTAGTGTTAAAGTCGCTAGGGTAGTAGAAAACATAAAAACAAAATGATTTTTGCGCGTAAAATATTTAGGTAGGTTAATTAAATAAAGTAATGTGAGTCGATCGTGAGAAGGTCCTATCTACCCTAAAATCGAAAATGGTTCTACCTCGTATTTATATACTTTGGGTAGTGGAAGTAAATACGTCATGTTTAAATGATTACTGTTATGAAATACTTATGTAGGTAAATGTGCCGTCACGCACGAGCTATGAGCATTCAGCGAAAATAGTAGGGGTTGCTTGCTATTTTACTCGCGTCTTGCCATACAGACTGACAGAAATAAAACTCATAAAAAGACTGCTTTGTTGTGAAGGTCAGAGCTCAAAAGTTGCCACTTGAAAATATAGACCTTATTCCTAGATCTTCCACCGTATAAAGGGCAGGTCACTCTAAACAAAATTAGCGCATTTTACCATCTGTTGCCTATGCTCGGTCTCAAATCATCTCCCTGGCCTTATCCCATACCTACATTGTTGGGGTCGGCACTTGATTCATCCCGATGTGGCTGACCACCTGCTTTTCATACGAAGCGACTGCCATCTGACCTTCGCAACCTTTTTACGAGGAAAATCTGTGATCTGAGTTAAACCAGTAAGTTGTCAGACTATTTTAGGCCTCTGACTGACCAGTACCTAACGATTGCCAAAGATGATAAATTGGCACCGGGACCGACGGCTTAACGTGCTCTCCGAGGCACGGAGGGAACTCGGGCGGTCACCCATCCAATTACTGGCTAGGGTTAGGGTTGGCTAACTTTGCTGATCGAATGATATGCGCAATAGCAACTTTCCCACGAGCTCCTTGGTTCCACATTATGAAATAATTATAGGCACATATATAGAGGTACTTTCTTCTTACAATGATAAAGAGACATAATCTGAAACTTGTGTGATCTGTCCATTTGGCTGGCGTCAGCGACTCCTTCAGAGTAGAATATTTAAGAAAGTTTTCAAAAATGATATAAGAAACACGCACACTAACAACCCCTTACAAACCACAAATTTGTATAGAAATATGGGTTTCTAATATAACATTTCCTACCTACTTCAAGTTCTAACTAAGCTCATTTTATGCAGTCTCTAGTGCCTACCGTGCTCTTTACCAAGAACTCCACACAAGTAGAACAGAGACAGCCTTAATGAATTTGACTTATTAGCACTCTTATATGCTACACAGCAGCTACGTGAGATACGAAACGCGACATCGTCAATACTGCCAACCTCATCAAACAGCTAGCCAATCGCACACTAGATTCCGGGCTTGAGCGTACAAACTTCATTCGTATCTTTATATTGTTGAATGTTGGTAGTACGTAAGGTCATCCATTTTGTTTGTGAAAAGTCAATTGAATTTGACAGTTCTTGATTTTACGAACGTTCACGTGTATTATGTTTCGAAGAATAAAAATAAAAATACCATGGCTATGCTAGCAGCACCTAGGCGAAAACAGAAGGTTATTAACTTACGCGCTAAAAATAGTGACTGGAGCAATGATACGAATAAATTTGGGCAACGTATGTTGGAAAAGATGGGTTGGAGTTCTGGCAAGGGGTTAGGTGCGAAAGAAAATGGAATAGTCGAACACGTTGTCGCTAGATATAAAAATGACGACAAAGGACTTGGATTTGAAGATAAGAACGATCAGTGGACGAAACACGAAGACGATTTTAATACACTACTTGCAAATTTATCCAATGGTAAGTCATTCCCTAACCATAACTTCAATGTAATCAGTTACAGTTTAATTCGTAGTGAAAATAAGGCGCGCATGTTTTTATTCGCTTTGCGGCAAACATATAGACAGAGACAGACTCATAACTACTGCAAATTAGAGGTACGCGCTCATAGCTTCTGACGGGTGCTGTATTGCGTTACATACATATGCTATTGTTACTTTCAATTCCAAGTTTGTATTTAATAATATTTTGTAAATTTTTTAGGAGATAGCAATGAAGATAAATTACACAGTGGTGTCTCATTGGAAGTGAAATCAAAGAAAAGTAAAGCAAGAGTCCACTATCACAAGTTCACTAGAGGTAAAGACCTGACACGCTACAGCGAGAAAGATTTAGCCAACATATTTGGCAAGAAAAGTCTCAAACAGGAAGAAAAAGAACAGGTAATATCAAAAGATGATGTTCAAGCTCCAGAACCAATATTCACTGAGAAAGGGAGTATGGAGGATTATTTCAAAGGTAAAATGGCAGCCTTTAAAACAAAAAGTAAAGTACCAATACTAGAAAATAAACCAAACAATGATGAAGAGGCTGATTTTGGGTTTCGTGGGTTTTCTGGCACCAATAATGATGAATCAGAAACAAACAGTGTGGTTACTCAGTCATTTTCATTTTACCCAAAGCCTGAGATATTGAATTTGAAAAATGACACTGATGATAACCCTGTGGAAAAATTTAAAAAAAAGAAAAAGAAAAAATCTAAGTGTCAAGATAAAGAGATAGAGGATGTACAAAGTGAAAATGTATTAGAAGATGAAACTATTGCTGTGATTAATGAAGTTGATGAAATTGAGCCTCCTAGGAAAAAATCAAAGAAGAAGAAACACCACTGTGATACTGACGAAGCCCCTTTGCTTACATCTAAAAACATAAATTATGATGAAAAAATCATTCCTTCAGATTTTACTGAAGAAAATTCACATGAGACTATGACCATAAGAAAAAAAAAGAAAAAGAAAAATAAAAATAAAACAGAATCATGAAATAAATTATGTTTTGTACATAAAAGCAACAAAAATGTTAATCATTTACCACTCCATCCAAAATTATATTCATAATATTATTGTGGCAATAACACCAACTGAAATGTTCAATATTTTGTGAGTTAAGTTGTTTTCTAATAAATCCGATTTTTCTAAGTTATTATAATCATAGCTATTATATTCTGATTTCTGAACGCAACTACACGTTGCCACTAGTTCGTTTTTGCTCACATCGTGTTAGTCCGGCCGCCCGCCGCCATCTTGTTGAGTCGATAAGAGCGTTGGCTGGCAGACACGTTCAGTCGAATCGAATTAAAATTTGAACAACGTTGTCCTGAGAAGGTACAGCACTACTTGTACTTACTATGTTGTGCTGTCAAAGTGTCATTTCATGTCAGATCAATCAAAACCTAATGTCATTGTGAGCGCGTGTGATTCTTAAGTTAATTTTGCGAATCAAAATTTTTAATGCGTAGTAATAATATTCACGCATTAATTTCCAGTAAATTATTAACATAAAGTGATTAGTAGGTTTTGAAAACATATGTAAGACATTAATTTAGCGATGGTTATCCACGAGGACGGCGACGTACCTACTGAGGTTTCACTCATTCGGAAACCACTTTTGGAGCCAAAAACGTATGTTATTGTTGAAAATCATGTTCGGGAACTTTCAAACAAAATGGGAAATCAGAATTACGCAGAAAATAGTGAACTAAAATTGGCACATAATGTCGATAGTGTGAAGAAAAATAAGGTTAACAAAACTTCGAAAAAACGCGTAAAACAAAGTAATTCCAGCCCTTCACACACTGAAAGTGATGATAACTCGCGGAGCAACACTACGGAAATCATTCAGAGTGATATAGAGGAACTGAGAAGTGTTTATGAACGATGCAAAGCTGTTGTGTATAAGATAGAGAAGAAATACGGCCATTTGCTGAATCTTGACACCGAAGCAAGTTCCAGTGCCTCTCACAACCGCAAGAGATCTTCAGAGCAAGAGTCAGTATGCACATGTCCACATACTTCAAACAAAAAGATACTTTTTGATGAAGAAGGCCACCAACAGGAAGTGGAAACACAGAGTGATGCTCATATTTGCCCTAAAAAACCAAGAAAGACATACAGCGAGGTAGCAAGTCAAAATTTACAGGTTGAATATTCTAAGAATGAGGTACAACTCTCGGAGAACTTATTAGAATTGGCGAGTATATTGCGTGACCCGAGTATAGAAGTTACATATAGAAACAAAGTAATAAATAAATTTAGATCTTTAAAACAAGAACATTTAAACGAGATAAGATTCAATAAGCTATCTTTGATTGAGAAATTAAAGTCCAACCCTGATGAGGTATTTGATTTCAAAGGGACAAATTTAGCTACATTGACTGGATATCCTTCGTAAAGTAATTAGTGTGCTAAGTTTATGATTGTTATGTAGTATGCCAGGTGTTTGAGATAGTTGTCCATTAGAGAATAATTGGACATTGTGTTTGCATTAAATCATTATGTTAATCATCATCTCAGTTAAACAAAAGTTAAATTTAATTTAAATTTCTTGCTGGGTTCTTAACAAAAGCAACCTTCCGAACGCAGTGGTAACATTTATAATCATGTATAATGTATTTTGTGTCCTTCTGACGATTTGAAAGTACTTTGTAAGAAGTCTAATCAAAAAAGTTTATTTAGAATTTTGAAATTAAATATTCAAGTAATAAAATAAGTACAAGTGCCGTCACAAGTTACCTTAAATGCCCAGTAGTCATTTTATGCGCCTGTCTCTGTTTGTCTGTATCATGCGACATGATTAAAATACATGCATAGTTACCCCCACAATTTATGCTGAGCGCTCATATTTGTGAAGCTACCTGAAACAATATATAAAAAATAAATTATTTTAGTATAGGTACATCACAAGTGATTAGAACTTAGTAGGAATAGTAGGCAGAATTGTGCATGTGATTACTTAAAGTCAGCGCTCAAAACTTATGAAGGCATCTGTATCATGTATTAGAAAAGCCAATTAAATTGTTTGCTGCTATAGAATATTCAAACTTTGTATGTAAGAAAATTCATAAGTAAGTGATTTTATATATATAACTGTGGGGCACTCATCAAAATTTTAAATGTTATTAGTAATTCATATGAGATGTAAGTCTTTTGTGCCTTGTTCTTAGCATCTTAAATTTGGTGTATACTATACCAATTTATATCAAAATCAATGATTTTATTTAAGATACAACTACCTTATGAATTTGTTAGGATCTTTTGAAGTTCTATCTAAACTTGTAATAAAATTATATATAATGGGCTCATTAAGATTGGTACAGTTACAACTATAAGTACCAGTTTTTCTAGGCATTTTGTATTATTTGTTAAGCTGCAGTTAATTACTAGTAAAAGAAAATATAGCAATATATTTCTGAAAAATTGGAAATTTTTTTTTTTTTCAATTCATGGAGGTCAGTCCCTCCCTATCCCCACAAATTAAATGGAAGATTTATTACAGGTGAGTAAGTATAACTAACTAGCGTTTTCAATAACCTATCAAAGTTTACAGGTGAATTGCTATCCCCAGTCATGTGTCAGATTTGATCTATCCATACCTACAATTTTATAATAATGTTAATTAGCAATAAGGGAATGAAAGTAAGGAAAATGATAGATTTGTTTATCTCAAGTAACCTAAATGACAGATGGATAGAATATTGAAAACAGCCTATCATCGTCATCATAGGCCAGTTCTTCTTGTCAGATAATTGTTGCAGTGCTGTGTACATGATGCATATTCTCCTGTGGCTTAGCAGATCAATGGCAGCACGGCATCTCTTCCCACAGCTGTCCCAAGTGATCTGAGGGTGAAGCAGTGCCGGCCTATAGATGTTACTTATCTAACCTAAAGTTATCTACTTATCAATCAATACACCATGCATAGTTTATATACAGTAATACAAGTTGAGGTGCCTTGTCGCATCATAATAGGATATTATCATTCCATCACATACTTTCACAAACAAATTTACACCTAAATAGAATAGGAATAAAGATCAAACTTGCACCATATACTAATTCAGTAGTAATTCGTATATTGTAAAACGGATAGCGTCCATTGTGTTATTTGTCACGCAAATTTATCATTGCGTGAATCAACGGTGTATTTCAAAGGAATTTATGTCATATTGGGTTGAGATAGAAGCTACGTGGCTTGTGCTAAGTGTGCATTATGCATTGTGATGTACGGTTTGCAGAACGAATAATGATTTGACCGCATACCTGGGTATTATTTACTGTGAAGTGTGAACCTGACTATCTGAGCGCTTCGCAACTGGAATTCTGGATAGTTTCAATTATAAGTATGACCATAATATTTTAATACGTCTACCCCAATCTGTCACTTAACCATCTTCGGTGAAAAGTGGGTGTTTTGATTACAACACCTCTGCCTACCCCTTCGGGGAATACAGGCGTGAGCATATGTATGTACCCCGATGGTTGGTTACAAGGGGAAAGGAAGACCTAAGAAATGATGGAAGGATTGTGTGAAAGATGATATATGTATAGAATGGGAGTGAATATAGATATGCCGCTGATATATGCTGAACACATTGAGCTACGCATTGCGCCGACTCCAAATAACATGGGATACGGGCACGAGGATGATGATGAAGTCTGCCTCATTGGTCGCAAAACGCTACTCCGCAACATGAAATCACCGATCGGGCAGTGTGTTATCAGGTTTTCCCATCTGTAATTACTTAGTAGCATCCCGGAGGCTGGATTAGTGCCAGGTTAATGGCTATAGGCTCGCCCCCGGTTAGGGTTACTCGTGATTTTAATCATCATCTCCCTGTCCTTATCCGATACATTGTTGGGGTCAGCACTTTGTTCAACCCGATGTGGCTGATCACCTGATTTTTTTCGAAGCGATTGCCAACTGACCTTCGCAGCCCCTTAACGAGGAAAATCTGTGATCTGGGTTAAAACAGTAGTCAGACTATTTTAGGCCTCCGACTGACCTGTAACGATTGACAAAGATGATAAATTGGCAACCGGGACCGACGGCTTAACGTGCTCTCCGAGGAACGGAGTTTGGGTTGCTTAACTTCGGTGATCGAATGACATGCGCAATAGCAACTGTGAGCGAGCTCCTCTCCACACATGATTTTAATAATTATAACTGGTGAAATGTGGGTGGAGGTACATCTCTGCCTCTTTTGGGAAATACAAGCGTAAGTATATGTACCTAACTATATCTAGGTACCGCGTGGGATTCTAACCCAGCGCTAACCTTTTCGTTGTAATGCACCTATATTTGTCGTCTTTCGTGTTTTTTCAGACTACCCACAGATTCCAGTGACCTAAAACTACCTAAGATCTATGATCTTAATGTCTAGGTAGGCAACAACACGTAACTAAGCGTAATAGGGACGAGGGGAACACTCGTGTGTTTTAGCCAGTAGGAGTCCGGCATCATAACCCTTCCGCTGCCCCTGAGGCGTTTGACATATCATGTCGGATTTCACAAAGAAAAAGTTAGGTAACAACACTGCTGTGCCTATGAATTATGATTCCTCATTAGTTTATTTATTTACACATAGGTCTATTCACACCTCAACCAGTGCGTGGGTCAGACATTCTACCTCATTATACCTCAGCGATATATAAATTATTATAATAAACTACCTACAGATTCGCTACCTGTGTGATTGCAACGATTGCAATCAGCTTTGAAAATAATTTTAATTGGTTAGTTAGCACAGAGTTAAGGTTAAGTAATCTGTTACTAGTATTGTAATCTCTGGTGCCTGCATCCTTCGGATTGGATATGCTAGGTACCAATATTTATGGAGGATGAAGGTACCAAACATGTTATGGATTTCTGGTTGGTACTTAGGTACCTAGTTCCTACGGAACAGGTCAAAACTTAAAATAAAGGTACCTGTTGCCTAATGTTCTTAAAACGAGCTTAAATCAAGCTTCAATTAAGGTTTAAGTATTCTTTCTGACTGCGATGTCTAGCTATTCAAAATAACTTATAGCTTTGAAAACTATAAAATATGTTCCTTGGTGGTTACCTAATTGTTGAAAACCAAAATGGGGAGTTACCTATTACATATTACTTTATTATTCTGACGATTTGAAAATACTTTGTAAAAAGTCTAATCGAATAAAGATACTTTTGACTTTGACTTACTTAAATTATGGCAGATATCAACCGAACCAAGGTATAAAATAAAAATCTTGGTTAGTAAATAAAATAGTAAAAGCTGTCCCAAAAACGTTGCTATCAGTGTTCGTCGCATAGTTTCGACTGCTTAGAATTCCATTCCACTTGTGTTAAGTCAATACTTTCTTCATTTGCGTCCATCCATGCTACCGCGACACGCTACCGTGCGCTAACTTATGGGTAAACAGAACCTTAATTTGCATAGCAGTGTACTTTGTTCCATACGTTAATGACAACCGACCGCGTTATGGAAACTAGTGCTCGTTAAAGAAAATTATCTCACGTAGTGGTCTTTTCAATTTAGTTTTGTAATGCAGTGCCTGGTTTCAAACAAGGCGTCTCTAATCTCAGATGGCGCGAGCCGGCGTCATCGGTGGACGCCTACGATACAGCCTTCGCTTTAAAATTTGAATCGCGCATTAAAAAGTAAAGGTCCTATTTTTTTAATTCGGTATTGATGCCGCGAAAGTTTTTTTATTGAAATAAAACGTCAATGTTTATTTTATTTTGTGTTTGGAAAATTATAAAGACTGTATGTATAATTTGAAATATTTTAATTAATTTAGTGTTTATTAAATGTAATATTCGAGTGTAGTGCGTTTTTGATTGGATTATTTGTCTCGACATCATGAAATTGGATAATTTTGGATTTGAAAAGTTGCAGGTTAGTATGGAATCTGTAAAATTATTTATACCTAACTAAGTAAGACGATGATGGACTCACCCTCTGTCACGTTGGCTCTTAATCATATGCGGTGAAATGTGGGTGTTGTTGCTTAACCTTCGGGGACCGTTCTTGGATGGCATGAGCATAAGTTATTTTTGAATTTAAATTTAATGCAAGTTCAAAATTTCCTTTTTTTTTACTTTAGTTAACTAGGGAAATTTTTTTCATTATGTAACCTATAGTTTACAGACCTTAAATAATTATTATAATGTCCGTGTAGGATAGATATAGTAAGTAATATTATAATTGAGGTAAGGGGATCGTGAGATGTTTTATCGCCTTAATTCACTCTACTTTCTTCGAAAGAGTGTAACTAGCTTAATTAGCTACATATATGTACTTAATTAATACATTCCCTGCTTTCCCTATTCGTCACGCTCGGAAAAATGTGATCCCCTTTCTGGGATAAGTTACGTGAGAAATACAAAAATTTTTTTACAAGAAATTGAATGGCGTTCATTAATTATTTAAAACAATCGTTGCTTAACTCACACTTAACTGACATCTTAACACTGAATGAATGAAACATGAGTGAATATGTTCCGTTACAAAGGAATTCTAAGAGAAAGTCATTTGAGAATTAATTATGGAGGTATTCAAAGGGTTTAAAATCTAACTGGAGTTTCTTGCATGCAGTATCAGATATCCTTATCATACCTAGGTACTTTGAACACATACATATCTTGGTAGTGAGCTTGTTCTGATCTTATAATGTTTTCGAATCGCTTTCTAGATCTTATTGCATTATTGGTATCTAGATCATGCTCTATCTTGGTTAAAAATTGGTGGGTATAGGTGTCGTCACTAATTTTGAGCGCTCGGCGAAAATTGTGCGGATAGCGACGCAGGTACTCGCATTTGTTCACCCAACACCCAAAAACTGAACTTAATACTTATGTAGGTACTACAAATTAAATCAGCTTTCGGGGATGTAATCCTTTGAGAACAAACACACCTGCCATAGTCTCGACATACATAACCAATTACTTTTCATTGGTGCAATTTCACAAAAAAAAATACATTTGGCATCAGATCAAGCTAATAATAATACCTGTTTACTTACCGTTTTTCCCATCTGCCCCCTTCGTATCTGCCATCAGAATTGCTAGTGTCAGTAAATTTGTAGCGCTTACTGCCGTGACAGATATACAGATTCAATAAATTCAAAAATAAAATTTATTCATTCGAATACTTATCAAGACTCGATGCATCCGGCTGATGTCATATTATCATATTCGCATAAAGTAAAATACCAAAAGATACTCGTCATTAAGTAGGCGTATTACATTTTACACAGATCACATTACCTATTCAAATATAAATACTTATAAATATATTAATACAACTAACTAGCTTCCGTCCTCAGCTACACCTTTTTAACGTGGAGAATACGTTATGGATACACCAACCGCCGCGGGGGCAGCGGAAGGGTTATGTCGGACTCACACCGACTAAACTCCACGGTGTTCCTCCAAGTCGCTAAGTGGGGGGGTGCACGTGATACGTCTTCACATGCTTCGCCGTGACCCCCTCAGCTACACCTACGTGGTAATAAAATTTCACACACAAACTTTCATACCCCTATCACTCCCTTAGGAATGAGTATGGAATATGGCCTGTACCGGTAATTAAAGTAACTATTTTACGATATGATTAAGTAATATTGAGTATTTCATGTTGTAGCTGCGCGATTATTTGATCATATGGAGAAAATATCATTATCTTAATATTTTTCCAAGCCAAATTATATATACAGGCATATTATACATTTATGGGAAATGATTTAAGCAGTATCAATGGCTAGGAAAGTTTTATCGCCAGTGGCTGAGAAGGCCGATTCGGGATTGACAGGTAGATAGAGACACTATGTAACGCGTCCATTTCATGAAATGGTAGATTCCTACGGTATAGTTACGACATAAAGGAATACGTAGAAATACCAATACGAATGTGTGAAGGGCTTCCTCTATTCCAAATATCAGCGAATGCGATTTTTTGGGCTAGGTAAAGATGAATATGAGGTCCTATATAAATCTACTAATCCCTGAGTACTTTTTGGTTTAGCATTTTCTTATCTCATCTCTATAGAAAAAACGTATTTTTCTGCACCCAAACATTTATGCAATCAAAATAATACATTCACAATCCAAACATATTGTTTTATTATGATAATTTGTATTCCTCGCAACCTAATGGTGTTAGCAACAGTCCGTTACATAAACTTTAGTATGCGTAGGCGCCGGGAACCGAACTCATAGCCTCTCTATGGTACTTTGACCTGAGTTTCCTAATATGGGTTGTCCCATCATTTGTACCAAACATGGGTATGAAATCTGTTTCGAAAAATGATTGCGTATTTATTTGACTTTGATACTTCATCATATTTATTAGGTGGTCAGTTCTTCGAGGCTTATAACTGCCTTATCAAGTTCTAATTTTCAATCATATTCATTTCCCACTTCACGTTGTTTACACAATAACCATGAAATAATAATCAATATTATTTAGTGGGCTTTGATTTAATGATACCCTTTTTGCATCCTACTAGTCCTTATATCCTACTTATATTATAAACGCGAACAGGCACCAGTTTCTATATAAAAAAAATATTTTTGACAGAGCAGCTAGCAGAACCTGCATGTCATCCTAAAGTGAATAACCTATATTCTATGAAATCTGGTTATAAGCATTTTTTTTCACTAGTAATTCAAATTTAAATTCAAATTCAAAATATCTTTATTTGTTTTAGACTTCTTACAAAGTACTTTCAAATCGTCAGAAGGACACAAAAATACATTATACATGATTATAAATGTTACCACCGGGTTCGGAAGGTAGCTTTTGTTGAGAAGAACCCGGCAAGAAACTCAACAATTACTCTTTTAAAAAAATATAACTCTAAACTAAAAAGTAACTCAGCATATTCCCTATAATGCTTTGCCTTTTTCGCATAGTAAAATCCTTCTACTTAGGACTTCCACAAATGTTCGTGGCTCAAGTCTTACCTCAGTCCCAGTTGATCCTTTAGCCTTTGGTACGCATAATCACCTTATTCACACTCTTAGCACGTTTCTTGTCCTTAAATCAGCCTGTCTCTACCAAGACTGCGTGAGAACTTAGTTTATGAACGTTTGTTTGATAGGTCAAGAGTTCATTTAAGATATAATACTTGAATTTAAATTGAATAAGGTCATTATGGTATTTGCTTCTCGTATTGATTAGGTACTTTCAATGCTATTTCTTCGACTACATGGTCTATACAGGTCGTCCTGAATACCACCTTTTAAAAGTGATTGAATTTGATTTTACCAGAAGTTATACACACATACAGGGCCTGCAGCAAAGTAACATTCTGCTCACCTAAAGGTATGGAAATGACAGATGTCACATGATCGATTAATGTAATTCCTATACATTTTGTATCGCTTCTATTAGCGCAAGCGCAAGCTTTGTCTGTATTTTCATGAATTTGCAGTGAAAATGTCATATTTAGTATACATTTTTCATATACAGTTTTCATATCAATGATGTGCAGTATAAGAGAAGATCAGGATCCCATACTAGTACTAGCTGTAGACCGATTCACGAAACGATTAGCGAATTAGTCGTTGACAGAGTTTCCATATTTATTTTATCATACAAAAAGCGGAATAGCTCAGTCGTCGCCGCGAAAACTTTCTATTGTGTTATCGAACTTCGTTCAACAATATTTCCAATGTTTATTTTACGTGAATCAGGGCACTGTTCGTTAAAATACTCAAGGTATCTGAACCCTACGATTAGGAACAGTATTAACGCGTTCACTGCTAACGACGCGTATGTGCGTCCAACTGTTAGGGAATTTACGAAGAACTTGAAATGTTAGCAGTGAATGTGTTAAACCCCGAAATTGCTTTATATCTTTTAAGGTTGTTTAATATTTTTTTAACTGTAATGTACCTACTTGTTTATATTATTCAATTCTTAAACATAATTACAATACAAGGAAACCAATAATTTATACGTAGACACCTCCGCAGCTAACATCTGTCACAAGACGCGTCGATATTAATAAATCAGTTGATTGTATGGGTACTTAATTTAATATGCTTATTTTGTATAGAGACAAGGTCGTGGGGCTCTTTTGTTTCATAGGAATTTGTTTCCAGCTAAATTTGAATTTGTTCAAGTCATTTACGTGTACGGAAAATAAATACTTAAATGTTATATGTATATATTTCTCCAATAATATTAAGATGAAGCTGGCATAGAGTTTTGTGTGCCTGTTACCAGCAATTTATTTTCAAGAAATAAAATAAATATGCTCTCGCCATCGCAGAAGGGTCCCCGAAGGGGTAAGCAGAGGTGTTGTAACAACAATTACATTTCATCGAATACAATTACGTGCCTACATGACAGAGGGTGAGTCCATCGCCGTCTCAGGCACTATACATACATCTTTGAATTTATATTCATAACGTCACAATTAAATCTTGTGGTACAGTTGGTATAGCGCATATCATTCGATCAACGAAGTTAAGCAACTCTAACCCTTGCCAGTAGTTGGATGTGTGACCGCCCGAGTTCCCTGCACGCCTCGGAGAGCACGTTAAGCCGTCGGTCCCGGTTGTCAATTTATCAGCTTTGGCAATCAGCTAAAATAGTCTGACAACTGGTTTATCCCAAATCACAGATTTTCCTCGTTAAAGAGGAAGCAGTCAGGTGATCAGCCACATCGGGTTGAATCAAGTGCCGACCCCAACAGTGTATGGGATAAGGCCAGGGTGATTATGAAGAACGTTGCTATTGAACTTCACATAGTTTTCATTTGGATTTAATCAACCCCTTTGTCTAGCTAGGCAACTGACAGGTATTATTTCGTTGGTAAAAGATTGAAAGTCGGATGAGAATTTTTCCTCACCAGTTAAAAAAATCGCATGTTTAGAACATTTAAAATATCGGTGTGAAAATTTTTAGCAAGGCGGTTATTCAAGGGTTTTAGTAAGTAGATACAGTGAATGTGTTTGGGTAAACAGTATGTTTGCGCATACCTCACATTGAATTTCCAGGCAGTCCACAATACACACATTGTGCAGTTCTGATAACCTTACAAAGTGCTGTTGTGGATCTTGTCATGAAGTAATAGCTTTTCCTGCGGTATCACCCGCACACTAATAGCCTAGAAAGCCCGTCCCATATTTTTGCTCACGAAGAATTTATAGCGGTTAAGTAGTTTCGTAGATCTTCTCCCATCTACAAACATACAAAGTTCACCTTTTTATAATGTAAATTATTGATACGGTATATAACTGCTTGTCGCTGACTACCGGTGGCTATGGGCCAATATGTGGTCGGTGGTTTGTGGCAAGCACATGTACCTAACTATGTATCTCTTCTTGTTGAAGACTGCCGCACCTGTAATAAAACTGTTTAATGCCTGTAGTAATGACGGAACTGTTTATGAAAGTTCTTGAAACTAACTGTTATAGTCGTACTGTAATAATACAGTATTTGTCGAAGAAACCGTTACAGAATCCTTTCACTGATTTCAGTGTGTAGCAGTGCGTTAAATTTGTTGTATCTAGCTTTTAGAATGAGTTACCAAATCTTCAGGGTAATAAGTAGGCTATACAATAAATACATCTTTGCGCTTTCCATAACGATTCTTAAAGAGAGAGAGATATGTGTTACATCCACTTTTCTCCGAAGTTAATTAGCTAACGTGGCAAATGGTGAATCCTTCGGAATCTTTCAAGAACTTCGCACTTACTTTTTTGAATTTCATCTCGACACATGCAGGGTTCTACAAGATGTTTTCACGGTAAAGCTCGTGTTGTGACATAAGTGTGTATAAGATTTTAGAAACACATTGTATTGTATGTATTTGTATGGGAATGGAAAAATTTAAACTCGCGTCACGTGCGTTGCAGACTACTCCAACCACGCGGTCAATAGGTACAACTTTTTTCGTGGTTTGATTTGAGGATTATAACTTCATACCAGTCATTATATTTCACCGTAAAAAATACTTAAATGTAAATTGTAGGTATAAAATCGCCCGATGACTGCCTTATTGGTCTAGTGGTCGCAAACGCTTTTGTGGCACGTGAGGTCCTGGGTTTGATCCCAGGGTCGGGCAAAGTGTTATGGGGCTTTTTTATCAGCAATTTCCCAGTAGTCCGGGGTCCCGATTACTGCCCGGTTAATGACAATAGGCTCGCCTCTTATTACATGGGATTTAAACATAACTGGAGAAATATGTATGCTGAAGTAAACAGTATACCCTCTGCCTACCTTTATTCCTCAAAGAGGGAATCTTTGGAGAATTCAGATGTGAATTTATGTATGGACCTACATATGTCGAATCGACCCCTCTGTGCGGACAAACATTGTGAGACATGGCAATCGAGTTAAAATGACTCTGAAACCGCTTTGTATGTACTGACAGCTAACTTGTTGATCAGCCTAGCGAGGTTGTGTATAAACGAAAACATGGAATACATTACCGTCTAACATGTAACTTTCTGGGCCAAGGTCGGATTAAGACTGGCCGTTATCCCTTCACCAATATTTATACTGTAACCTGCCATTTCTATCACAATATACAACCTTTCTTTTGTTTACATAACCACGCGTAACGAGGTTGCAATTAGTCATGTTAGAGGTAATTAAGTAGGCTTATTACTGTGAGCATGTTGTTAGGAGCGTTTGTACATATTAAGCTATATGAAGTTGAGTTAGTGGGGTTGGTGGGAGAAGAGGCAAAAATAACTCTGGTACGACTTTCAAAGGTTCACATAGTAGCACTTTTTTTTTGGAGTTTATAATACATCCATAAGTCGCTATTACTTAGTAGAAATTCAGATATATGAAAATGAGAAAGAGCATGTGATATTAATCCAAAATTTCTTTTAATTGCAGACAGCAGAACGTAGTCCAGGATGGGAAACACACCGCGTGCGGCTGAACAGGGTCCCAGGGTATGGGTTCGGGATCGCCGTGTCAGGTGGTCGGGACAACCCACACTTTGCGAGTGGAGACCCCTCCATAGCTGTCTCTGACGTACTGCGAGGTGGACCTGCTGAGGATAAGCTGCAGTAAGTCTAATGAACATAATATAATGTTATACACAGCACATAGATAAATGATGCCGTATTGATGTGACTGGGTTTTGTTCACAATGTATGTATTAACAACTGTAAATCGTTGGGGACCCTGCTGTCATCCTCTTTGACACGCTATAAACATACAAAAACCTTAATGCGATTAGCTGTTTGTACTACTAAAGTAATGCATATGAAAGTATGCGCGGTACTATTCATAAAAAAAACCCATTTTACTGTGTCGGTTTGTCTGTTTGTTCCGGTCAATCTCTGAAGTAAATCGATTTTAACGGCAGACAGCTGGTGGCAGATAGCTGCTAATGTTACAAGGAGTAACATTTTATTCCTAAACAGTTAGGGTTCCGCGGAATAAAACCACTCATGATAATAAGTCTACACGGATGAAATCAACAGCTAGTTCAAAAATATACTTTTCACAGAGTAAACGACAGAATAGTATCAGTAAATGGAGTGCCGTTGGAGAACGTGGAGTATGCCCGAGCAGTGCAAGTTCTGCGTGACTCTGGTGCCACGGTGTCGCTGGTGGTGCGGAGACGAGCGCCCGCGCCGCCGCCCACCGCACCCACCACTATCAAACTGGCCCTCACTAGGAATGGAAAGAAGGAGGGTTCGTACTTGTATTATCCAAAAAATATTATCACTATCATAGTAACTCAATTATTCAATTAACATTTCGTACTCAAAGCTTCTGGGTGCTTTAGAATTCTCACTTATAAGGTATTACTTTATATATATATTTTTTTTTTTTTTTTTTTTTTTTTTTTTGATGTTTAATATTTTATTTGAGCTAAAAAGCTTATAAATATAATCTAATAACTAAAAACCTTAAAAATATATAATCATATAACTAAAATATATTATTAAAAGAAGTCCCTGTAGGCAAAGTATTTATATTTATTATATCCTGCACATGTCATTATCTTGATTTAGTGGACGTTGCAAGTTAGAATTGGACTGAAACTGGAAATTGCAAATTAGTAATACACCTTTCTTACAAGCATAATAGGAAGACCTAGGACCTTGCCTAACACATTTTATTGGAAATGTATTTCCCCCTCAATTTGTAAAGTTTATAACGAGTAGGTAACTTATCAGTTCACTGTCAAGGTATGCTAACTGGATGCTAACTATGACATTAAACAAAACGGTGTAGCTAAGAAGTTCACATAAACGATCATGACCGTCTCAAGTCTCACACTAACCCTTACGTCATAATATTTACAGATTTCGGCATCGTCCTAGGCTGCAAACTGTATGTAAAAGAACTGACAATGCGTGCGCGAGAGCAGCTGAACCAAGGAGGGCAGGGTCTTTGCGAAGGCGACGTGGTGACGCGAATCAATAACTCCCCAGTCTCCGATGCCATGACCCTAAAGGAGGCGAGGAAACTCATTGAATCCTGCAAGGATCGCCTCAACCTCGTCATTACAAGGGAACTCATCAGGGAAGAGACGGTCACCAATGGCAACTATCAGAATAATTATAATAGCTTAGGTAAGTGATTATGGTGATTGAGGTTTGGCTCTTATTTGTTGCTTTCAAATGTTATTCTGATAAAGTTTAATACCGGTAGTCCGAAGAAGAAAATATGAACAATATATGATCAACTATAATTCTTCTTTACCTGGCATTACTAAGTCGTGGCGTGTAATCTTGTCACGCCACAAAATGTTCATGCCTCTGAGAAAATGTATTCCAATATACCTTGCCACGAGAAAAAAAAATACAGCGCCCTAAATTCCTCACTCAAACATTTACACAAGAAAATCCGTCGACAAAATTTTCCCGTGGATCTCTAGAAATATTTCTTCTTTACAAATCTTCGTCAATCAGCTCTGCGTTGTCTGTTACCTTACGGTCCCGTTTCATAATATTCCTATTTTGTATTCAGAAGCGGCCCCTCATCCACAAGTATACCCTGGAGCGGAGGGATTAACGTCAGCTTACTCAAGCAGTGGTCAGAACTTGTATGTGGCGGCGCCGGTGCGTGGTGGAGCGCCAGGGGAGAGACGACCGGAACATGACCAGCCACCTAGACCACCGCCTCCAAGGAACGAAGGTCATAATGATAATAATAAAAACTCTTTGTTACACACTACAAAGAAAACAAAAACGAAAAATACAATAAAAACAATAGAATTATGAGAAGAGTATACAAAAGGTGGTCTTGCAACCTTCTTTGGGTACAGAAGAGAAAATAAAGCTAATGGATATAATAAAGGGGAAGTGGAAACAAAGAAATGAATAATATTTTAATTATATCTGTAAGTTATAATGGTTAGAGATGGATTTCTTTAATGAAATTTACAAGATGCCAGCTGAGTTTCTAGCCAGTTCTTCACAAAAGACTAGTTTTCAAATGCTTTGATTGTCAAAAATATTCCGTCCTTAGACGCTCAACCTCTGGATGGTGCTGAGCTTATTGACTATATATATATCGAGGAAAGTTTATATTCTAAATTTCGTTCAACAGATTACTATAGTAGCAGGCGACAGCTTTACGAGGAAGAAGGAATGGCGAATCAAAGAACTAATAAACCAATGTATGTATGAAACATGTTACTTACAATATTACTTACTGATTAGTAATTTATAAATATTTAGATGTTTGTAACTTATCACGATACTGCTGAATTGATTATTTAGTTATGTAAAGACCCACATAGTAATATTTAAAAGAAATTAAACTAAATACATTTAAAATAAACTTTAAAAATGTTGTTTCCAAAATAAAATAATTTACAAAATAAGCAATCATAAAACAACTGACTCAAAAACAAAATCAGTGATAATTTTTTTTTTAAACAAATTATGGTATTGAATGAAACTTTCTTTTTCATTTATTGAATAAAAACTTAATTATATATAAGACAATATGGCAGGAATTGTGAAATTTCAATAAACAATTGCGTTGCTCTGTAAACAAAGATTTATTTTACTATTAACACATATAACAATATTAACAACATTTAACTAAAATCATACTATCTTACCTGTAAACAAAGAAACGACATTTAAAGTGTATTCTTTAAATTAGTCAATTCCTTTATAATATTTTATCAGCCCAACGACTCCATTTTTATGTAGTTCTGTCTACTTGACACAATAGCTGTTTAACCAACCATGTAGGCTGTCATTACTCATAGCGACATCTATACGTTAAACAGAACACATCAAGAACACTGTATGCCGACGGAAGAGCGTACATATTAAAGAAGTATAGTTTCTTTACATATATATACAAGGAACAGTACTTAAAACTAATTACTCCAAATCAGTGTATCTCGGGATCTTGTCAAGAAGGCTAGCAGCATTACCACGTTGAATAGCAATGCTGATTATCTGAGTGACAAAAGCCCTGATGACGTGCAACCTTGAATAATATATTTCACAAGTCTTTGAAAAGGAGATTTTTTTTTCAAATATTTGTTTGTTTTGACCAGGAATGAGCCAAGACTAATCAGTTTCCAAAAAGAAGGTTCAGTAGGCCTTCGTCTTTGTGGCGGGAACAGATCTGGTGTTTTCGTATCTGGTGTGCAGCCCACCAGTCCTGCAGCTATGCAAGGCCTGCAACCAGCTGATAAAATATTAAAGGTACGCCATTAATTTAGCTATACGTACTGTTTTTGACCTTTTCAGTTGACTTGACGAAGATATCAAGATTCCAGCTCGAAATTGGTCATAAAATGCATGTTTGTAGGCTTAAACAAAGTAACATTCGCTCTCCCTTGCGCTAATAGAGGGGATACAAGATGTATGGTAATGACATGAATCAGACACGTGACATATGTCATTCTCATACATTTTGTGTTGTTTATATTAGCGCAAGCGTGAGGATAATGTTACTTTGTTTACAGGCCTTGGCGTTGTAATACGTCGTTGAGTTTTTTCTCAGACGTATGCAAATTACCTCAACATGCTTTTCTTCTCTGGACAAATCAGTTTTATACTGATATCAATAAAATATATTATATTTATAGATAAGATTATTTATAAATATTATGCTCACATACATACATAGGCAGCGGTGTACTTATAGTATTGCAACAGGTAAACGACATGGAAATGAAAGGAGTTACGAGAGAAGAGGCAGTGCTGTTCCTACTTAGTCTTCAGGAGCGCATAGACCTCATTGTGCAGCATTCGCCCGATGAATACAACGCTGTTGCCAGTGGACAAATGCGTAAGTTATAGAAAACGCTCGAAGGACCAACGTTTAGTTTGCTGTTAAAACATTATCAGACGAGTACCTATTTATCGTTCATCATCATCATCATCATATCAGCCATAGAACGTCCACTGCTGAACATAGGCCTCTCCCAATGATTTCCACCTCACCCAGTTGGAAGCGGCCTGCATCCAGCGGGTCCCCGCGGCCTTGACCAGATCGTCCGTCCATCTCGTTAGCATCATACAATTAAATATCATCATAGAATACTTAACAATGATCAGAGTCAATCTAATCAGAGTAATGAAATTATTTTGAGTCAGACCTAAATATATATATATATATATAAATTGAATGTTTGAGACGGCACTGTAGGAAGTAGGAACTCATGTATTTATGAATTAACAGGTAATTATTGAATCGAGCCCATACACACATATCTATGCACACGCCTATTTTTCCCAAAGGGGTAGGAAGAGGTGTACTCATAGTACACCCATATTCCGCCAGTTGTGTTGAAAGTCTTATGTAATAGGAGCCGAGCCTATTGAACCGGACTTAGGCGACCGAATTCACAAGTAAACTCTTATTTTCTTGTGACTGATTATTTTTATTTGCTACATGTGGTTGTTGTTATTATTATTTGCTACATGTGTTTGTTGTTATTGTCAGCGGGCGACTCATTCCACATAAAGACCCATTTCCACTACACGGAGCCGACGGACGGTGAGATGTCGTTTCGTTGCGGAGATGTATTCCACGTCGTGGACACCCTACACAATGGCACTGTTGGTGCCTGGCAGGTCTATAGGATAGGTGAGGATCAAAATCAAATAATAAACTCAAACTCAGGAATATCTTTATTCGATTAGTATTTTTTACAAAGGTCTTCCAAATCATTATATATGCTACCGCCACGTTTGTAATTGTAATTCTAAAACTTTCAAACCTTCAATCATAGCAAGAAAGTTGTTCCTGCTCAGTGACTGTAATTTACCTCAGGTCGTAACAACCAGGAAGTACAGAAGGGTACGATCCCTAACAAGGCGCGTGCGGAGGAACTGGCCACCGCGCAGTTCAATGCCACCAAGAAGGAGATGTCGGGCAACGATGGGAAACACAACTTCTTCCGACGACGACGCTCCACTCACAGGAGGAGTAAGAGTCTTGGCAAGGTTAGATCACATCTCCTTATATCATCATCATCATCTCCCTTCCATACATTGTTGGGGTCAGCACTTGATTCAACCCGATGTGGCTAATCACCTGATTTTAATACGAAGCGACTCCCATCTGACCTTAGCAACCCCTTTTACGAGGAAACTCTATGATCTAGGGTTAAACCAGTTAACCAAAAAAAAAGTTTTAATTGGTATAATCTCGTATTTTAAATATTTTAATTGAATGCTCCCTTATTACAAAACATAGTCAGCAAAGTCTAGACCGAACTCGTAAAAACTACTGATATAAATCTTCGTAATGACAATACGTGTACAATTTACACACAGGAACATTGGGATGAAGTAGTGCTGTCAGATAGTATAAGCAAGTTCCCAGCTTACGAGAGGGTGGTTCTTAAGCAGCCGGGTTTCGTTCGACCAGTGATAGTGCTGGGCGCTGTAGCAGATATAGCCAGGGAAAGACTGCTTACTGAAAGTCCTGACAAATTTACTTCACCAAGTAAGTTATCAGAATTTTTATTATAATTATGTTAAAGTATATAGTAAATGTTTATTATACTCACGCCTGTATTCCCCGAAGGGGTAGGCAGAGGTGCTGTTATCACTTTTCACTGAATTTGATTAAGTGCCAACGTGACAGATGGTGAGTCTATCGCCGTCTCAGGCACTATACATACGTCTTTGAATTACTTCTCAGAAATATGCAGGTTTCCTCACGATGTTTTCCTTCACCGTAAAGCACGTGGTGTGAAATCACTGTACTAGAGAAACTCATTGGTACAGGGCCCCGCTGGCCGAAGCCACCACGGCTTTGTATATTATATTATAATTATGTTAAAGTATATAGTAGTAAGATATAATTTCCTTAAAGCTGTCTTAAAGCAATTATGGAGAGTTTGCACTCTATTACTCCTCATTCAAATTCATCTATCTTATGAGTCCTAAACCCTAATCATCTTTGCAAAGAAATTGATTCACCATGACCATATCCCTTATTTATTTGTGGTTTTCTCTCTCATTCATCTCTAACTCTATCATCTTCATTCCATGTATATAACGTACATATTGATAACGTCAATTAAAAATAATGAATACTAACCAGCTCATTCAATTAAACAAAATTTTTACCAACTTTAAAAACAGGTGGAGGTTCGTGGCGTATGTATTTTTTTAAAGTATATTTGGCGAATATTTCGCAGAAATGGACAGCACCTTAGAAGACAGTAAAACGAAATCAACAGGAATCATCCGGCTTTCAAGCATAAGGACGATTATGGAAAGAGGCAAGCACGCGTTACTGGACATAACGCCCAACGCTGTTGACAGACTCAACTACGCTCAGTTCTATCCCATCGTTATCTTCCTCAAGGCTGATAACAAACACATTATCAAGCAGTTGAGAGCTGGACTACCCAAGTAAATATCTTACACACTTTCATCTATCTGTATATATCTCATGTATCTTATATCTTTAAACGAGCAATTCTTGTATTAGTATAATCTGAATCTCGAAAACGGCTCTTATTTTCATGTAATTTAGTATGAATCTGGGGCGATAAATCTATATAACTAGGTATCATTTTTATAAAACGTCAGATGAAACGAGCATAGCTTCGTCATCCAGGTACTGAATATTATAAATTAAATTCGAATGGGATTTTGTTTGTTCGTAACGCTTTCACGTCCGAATAATGAAGCACACACGTTGTCAGGAATATAAAACAAATATATAAAAAACAGGGTACCTACCTATTGGTTATAAAGCGGGTGTAGCTGCAAGTACTAGTGGACTTAATCAATTGTATTTGATCGTATCTACACATCGTACATATATTTGTCGATTAAGAAATTACCGAAGGTACCGAATTTTTTGTATTAATCAAAACACGTGTAACATTGAAAGGGGCAATCGTGAGTTACCCATATTTCCGAGTTCAATCAATTGTTAAAATATCTTGGTCAAAATTACAGACTCACCGCGGGAATATCTTTGGGTAGAAGTAATTTTTGTGGGATATCCTGGTATAGGTGCATTAACAGTAAGCCTTCATTATCACCAGATCTGCTCACAAGTCGTCAAAGAAGCTTCTCGAGCAATGCCAGCACATGGAACGGGTTTGGGGCCACGTGTTCACACATACCATCACCCTTAGCGAAGCAAACCAGAACACTTGGTTTAGTAAATTGAATGACTTGATACAAAGAACGCAGCAGCAACAGTTGTGGGTGTCGGAGACTAAGGTGAGAATATAACTAATGTTTATAAAATAAGGGAGGAAATGTATGGAGGTTTTAATGCTATGTTTATTACAAAAGACTGTGGTATTAAGATAAGTATGGTTAAAAAAACTTGTTTGTTCTTCGTTGTCATTATGGTATATTACGGCAGTAAACGCATCATGCTTCAAGATAGTTGCTTGGTGAAGGAAATTTTGGTGTTATCGATGTTTCTCTGTATCTTTGTTTATTTCAATATGTATTAATGTGAATGCAGGGTCATTACTAAATTAAATGTTCTTTTCTTCATTGAATAGTGAGCCTTGCGTCCACATATCTAAAGTCACATTTACATTTATGATTAACCAATACGTTTCTGTTCTGTCTTGCCGGTGTAGCACGTTGAAATGGTGTCGGACATATACTTCCCGATCCCACCGTCGCCCTATCCGGCCTTCTATCCCATATCCTATCCTATCAACATGTACTCTCAGTCCCCACAAAGACCCGCCAGTTCTCCACAAAGTTTGCTTCCTAACCACACCGCTACACTAAAACACGACCATCTGTATGACGCTAACAGAAACCACGTAGTGCCCTATTACTACTCGGAAACGTTAAGCCCTTGCATGCCCAATAATGTTTACAGCGTGCCAAATACTTACCTGACTAATAAAAATAGACACACGGTAGCAAACTACCCGTATGATGAAAGACTCAATTATTATCAGAGAAAAGTCAACCCTAAGCAATCTTTGGAGGGTAGTCCGGAAATAACTAAAATATTTCCTAAAGTGAATACCTATCAACCCCAAACGTTCAGGCCATATAGCGTACTGGAGACTAGCTCGAAATCTCCAGTGCCCAGTCATACAAGACCATCTTCAGTAGTTCCTAATATGTCAGATTCTTACCGACCAGCTTCGTTCTTCATCCAAAACGATAACGATATTAAAAAGAAGAATGAAATTCCGGATTGGAAGATGCGGCTGCAAAAAGAAATGCAGATACCAAAATCTGCTTTAAAAACAGCTTTGGATAGGCCTCTGAGGCAAGTGTGTAGGATTCCTAACTGTAAATGCGGTTTGAAATCTACACAAGATACAATGAGGTTTAGCGAAGTTAGGACACTTCCTACAGTCTCTGAAAGATCATTGAATAAAGAGAGGAATCTGTCGCTACCAACATTAAAATTAGATGAATTGGGGAAAGGTGAAACGTCTGATAAAACGGAGGCGGAAAGAGATGTTGTAATGATAAGTAAACCTATTTCTGAACAACATCTTGGTTATGTTTAGGAGTCACAGACATAATGTGATTGGTTAGGGTTTATTGAAAGTTACCAATTAGTTTTAGCACAATCACGATTCACTTCAGTTATATTTATGTATTTTGTATGCACATAGATGCTTTATTAAGACTTGCTACGTATTTGCTTGTATGCTTATGCCTTTTTTTAATATTATGCCGTTTTGTATCATTAGACTGTAATTTTTTATGAGTTTTTTAAGTTTTGGTTTTATAAAAACTATCGCATATTTTATCAGTGTAAATTACCACTTGTTTTTATCTTGCATTGAATCAACATTCAAATAAGCGGAAGCATTCAAGAATTTCCTGGAAGAGCGAATTCTCTCTCTTAATTCTTAATATTATTTAAATGTTGATTTAAAGTGTGTCAAAATCCCAACTTGTACATTAATCATACACAGGCGCTAAATCCCGTTTTAGTTTCTGTAACGTGTTTTTTGCAATCATTCATTTGTCTTGTCTTGTCACCCCATTCCATAAACCCACCCTACCGGACGCTGCGATTCAAAATGGCGGATGTGTTCGAAATGGCGGATATTTTCAAAATGGCGGTTTGGCGCGAAACAGAGGCCCGAGCCGTTGTCAGATGACTTTTTGTTCTCAATGTCATCGAGTACGGAGAACCGGCTATCGTATGCCTCAAGTCCTGAGAGTGACTTGGAAGTGAGTCCTCCTCCAGCGCCGAGACTGGTCAAGTCTTCGTCGGATCCTTCGATAGCGACGACACAAGACAATATGGATCGCGACGATGACATGAACCATATGTCTGATGCTGTCCCGCCGCCTTATACGGTTGGTATTCCATTACTCTACAACTTGTAAAGTATAGCATGACAATTTACTGAAGTCGAAGTTGCACTACTTCATTTTTTAAAAACAAAATCTGGGTTCGTCCAGATCAAGAGTCATTTTTGAAACTGGCAAGATTTTTTTCCTGATTGTTGCCCTGACTGTTTTAGTGAGAACGTACCTCGAAATAATAGCTTACAATCAGGTGGGATTTATAATCTTATCTTGCGGGTAACTTCATTCATTAACAGGTGACTGCGTTCACAATGTTCAACTTCATCAACCTCCTGAAACAGCCCTAATTTCATATCTTAATGATCAAACCTTTCGTCCATACAGCAGGGCGGCTACGGAGACAGCAAATACGGATTCTCGGCAAACACGAACGGGCAACAAAACAACGGTCACAGTACACAAGGCGCGCAACATATGGGCCAGCCTAACGAAGCGCTACCCTATCATACTAATCTTATGACACATTCTCCACCACACTCCCCCTTATATGGTACAGGTAAGCAGTTTACAACTGCTACTTTAAAAAAATAATGTTCGCAGCAGCTTTGCCCTTATAACTTTTTTGGTATATTTCGGTACAAACATTAATATCTAAGTAGAGAAGGATTCTCAATTTGAGAAAGGATAAATAAGCATAAGCATTTGTTATTGCATCCAAAGCGATAATTACGAAGCAGAAAAATTCTGGTTTAGAACTCCCAACTTATTTTCACGTATTATTTATAGATTTTTAATAAAAGGATTCTATAATGTTATCCAGTTCCAGAGTTACCCCCACGAAGCAATAATGGAGTGGTGAACAGGCCGGCTGGTGGCGTGCTGTTACCAGCCCCACCTCCTGGACGACCTCCACATTCACTGCGGCATAACCCAACTGTGAGTATTAAATAAATATGATTATTAAATAAGTATGTGAGATCTGAATCCGTACTCGCTATAGCGTATCCGCAAAATATTTATATGAGATATTTTAGTCCTTAACGTGACCGTTGGGAGGCGCCTTACCATTTCTCATACAAATATTCGACGGATTCGCTAGCAAGTATAGAATTGGAAAATAGTGGCAAATTCGTTATAAGGGTGCTGGACCTACCCATATCGCCAGTTAGTCACCATTTTCCTGATCCCAGTAAAGAAACTGTACTAATAAGTACTACTTTTTCTTAAGTGAAATTACAAGTTTATTGGTAAAAGGAATAATTCCTTAAGGCATCTTTAAAGGGTAATCTTGAGTAAAGAAGAAATACAAATACCTATAATAGCAAGTATCACCATCTACCACCTCATTTTATAGTCTTCGGCAAAAGTGACGCTTCTTGGCATTACCGCGACCTCTTATTGTCGTGGTGGACACTATGAGATATGTTTAAAGGGCAATGATAATGAGCAGGTGTATCATCATCATCTCCCTGGTCTTATCCCATACATTGTTGGGGTCGGCATGTTTATATGGTGTGTAATATAATTCGTTCACTCAGCCAAACTATCAAGGCAATAAGAGCATATGGTAAGGGCCTCACCTCTGCTAAAAGGACAGTTAATATTGTTTTCAGGACGTCAGGCCTTTCTTTTTTGTTTCATTAAGCCAATAACTGTTTTTGATGGTATCTTTTCGTTATAGACACGTCCAAGTGCACAAGAGCGTTTGTTCGGTCCGCCAAAAGATTCAGGAAGTGACGAGACGTCCACGTACACCGCTCGGCCCACAAGCATGATCATACAACCGACGCAAAGTCAAGGCTCCTTAGACAGGCATCGGCATCCTTCTAATCCGGTAACTATGTTATTAACTTTCATATTCAAATTGTGCTATTAAATAACCTAATTTTTTTTAAATTGCAAATGCATGAAAACAAAATTGTACGATAAAGAGTGCGATTCATTTACTTCGGCTGCACGTTGGTTTTGGGATTGTAATATTAGAGAGGATTGTTACGGGATACTGGCGAAATCAAAAGGTTTTTTTACGTACCTCCGCCAAGTTTTTCTTTAAGGATCTTTAACTATAATCTTTTGGTCACTTCTGTACGTATTTATTTGAGTATATCTGCACCTACCAGGTAAAGATCAATGTGTAACATAAATGTGTATGTTTTAGCAAAGTTCATACGACGGCACGTCATCGTACGACTATAGCAGCGCGTCGAATAACGGTTCAGCCATGGGCTCCTGTCGACTGCCTCCAAATGCTCCTGATGACTTGAAAGTTGCTCCGCCTTCTATGTGAGTCTATTTCTTATGGAAGATGTATTCTTTTTTTGTAAATTTTTGCTCGATATATTTTCTCCGTATATACTTCGCACATGTCTGAAGTTATGTATAAAGTCAAAGTCACTCACTTGAATTAACATTGCAATATGAGGCGAGCTATTTTTTAACCTTGCTGTAAGCCTTACTAATGAAACGGCCGTAATAACAAATATATTTTCTCAGTAAAATGGAACCGCCTCCACCACCAAACCCAACAGCAATGTCAGCACAGAGTCCGCAGAGGAACTCCAACTCACACGAACACAGCTCACTTGAATACAGAACACCGGATAATAGTTACAAGTAAGGCTATTTACAGAAATAACTAGACTCTGGGTAGTATCTATTTCATCAACATGAATTTAAGCGTAAATCTTTTGTCGGAGTATCTGATGCAAATTTTTACCATTTTGTCTTAGCCTGTGCAATCTTTATGACCTCTTCATAAGTCATTACAGATTAATTTCTTAAACTTAGCATGTTAACCTTGTTCCTTCTCTTAATTCCTTTTCTTCCAATATATTCTTAAAATGAAATGTTATCACATAAAAATAATAGATAACGTTCTTACCTTGTACGTTACTAATTAAATGTGAGAGGCTCGACGGCGTGCTCTTGATGGTTATTTAACCTTAACTTTTCCTTTGCGATAGCAGGAATCAAGAAAATAATTACCGCAGCCCTCAGACGAACCGACCACCTCCCATGAATGGGAACAGCCCACACACACCAATGCACGCCCGTGGGCCATCGTTGCCCAACGTGCCTACTAACGAACATGCTAAATATAGGTAAGGAATATTACACAATATTGCCTGACAATGTAGTTTTATCGGAATATACTCATAATAATAGCATGAACCTACACTAGCTTTGAAGATGACAATTATATTTATTGAGGGCTCCCGCAGAACAGTTTTTCCAGCATAGCAATTTCAGATCAAGAGCGACATATATCTCATCCTATAGAGTTTCTCAAAACTCAAAATGGGTAATTATATTATAAGTCTATACATTATTTGCATTGCATTCTATATCGCCTTTGAGGAACTCGACAGAATTGTATATATTTTTTAACAGCGGACGCACAAACTCCGCTTCTCAAGCTGACTACACTGGTCGAGGAGGCGCTCCAGTACCGCCTTATAAGCCAGTGCCGCCTCCCAAGCCGAAGCATTACCGTCCGCCTGACAACTCTCACCATCCTAGGAATGGGGTAAGTCTTGTATACATTAGAATATCATCTAGGTAAATAAATTACTTATTAAAACCAACGTGTATATCAAATGATTGTCAGTAACATTTTGTATATTAAGCTGATAAACCACTATTCGGAATGAATTTTCATTAGACTCTGACGATAAAATGTTTGTTATTTAGTTAGTTAGTTTGTTAGTTGCTATTTGATAAAATCCATGCACGAGGTCTAATTAAGTATATTGATAGGTTTAAAGCTTCCGAAGTCTAAATATTGGGTTCTGGATTTCTATGAGGTTTGAGAGGAACTAATTTCTCTAGCAAGAATGATTTCAATGCACACTTGAGTTAATGCATGATTACATTTGTTTTCCACAATTTGCCACCTATATAAAAAGACATGTATGTAAATGATCATAAACACGTAGAGTATGGACCCTGGGGGCGCGAGCTTGCCGCCGCCGCAGTCGCCGCGCGCCGCTCCCGTGGGCTCCCCGCCCGGGTATCCTCCGCACTACTCGCACCAACACTCGCACTCGCAGCCTTCCAGGCATAACCACAACAATTATCATCAGGTATACATTATAGTTGGTTAGGGGACAACTTTTTCGCTTCGCGCGAAACAAGTCCCATAAAATGACTACTATTCATTCAAGATCAGCGCTCATGAATAGCGACAATTATCTATACAATTTCAGCAAGAATAAACAATTAAGAAAGCTAAAATAAGTATATGCTTTCGTAGTTACTATACAGTGAGCTTTGACAGTTACGAATATTTTTAGGTACTAGGATATGGGTGTAATGGATGAACCACAATATTAATATAGATAATATTTTGTTCACTTACTAAAAACATTGTTGACTTTCATGGGAACTGTCATAGGCTAACATTGTTAATTTACTTTCAGCAAAATATGTACGGTGGCCAGATGCCACCACAATCGCCACCTTACTCAGGACCACCGTCACATCATCGAGCCATTAATCTACCGCACAACCCACACCTTATAGGTAAGAATATGTTATCGTATCAATTCATTAATTTTAAAGGTTTATCTTTGAGATGTTTATCACATGTAAGCATTTGGTCAAAGATCGTCAGTGTTCCGAATATTTTTTTAAATTTTGGGACGTGATCACTCAACAGATTTAGCTGGAAGCAGAGAGCAACGAGGTTCAGCTTTCGAGTTGTATAGAAAACCACAACACATGCACAATTTAAGGTAAGGCACACCACTTTTACTTTTACCCAAAAATTCTTTGATGTTCCCAAGTCAATTAATTATCTAAAGTTTTTAAAGACCAAAAAAAATTAAATTTGAATTCAGTTTTCGAATCAAAAATGCATGTATTCAGAATCTCCAGTCTGTCTTCAAAAATCTCTTTTTTAAATAGTCTCTTATCTAAGCCCCTTTACAATTTGCTCTAACATGCAAACACCGATCGCTTCACGAACGACTAACATGTCTTGTCGGGCCACAGTATTAGTATGGTTTTGTATGTGGTTTATAAACAATATACATTATACATGTTTTGTAACATATATTCTCTATATTCGGGGCGCGAGTCTGCAAATTATATTATTGGAAATAACATTTTGTAATCTATTAGAGTATTTAGAGTTGTTTCTTTTAGAACAACTGCTGGCAGTGCGTGTCTGCATTTTAGTGCAATTTGATGATTCTCTGTTAAAGCATATTGAACTAACTTGTATTATTTGGCTTTGCCTTCTAAGAAACTTTGCCTTTTACTTGAAGAAGATTTATGTTTATTTAATAATAGGTTTACTCCAAATGCAAAATAATTATAATTAATATTTCCTTCGTATTTATACTATGTTTATTGTATACAATAAGATATGTTGCTATATCAAGTTCATATTATTTATGACATTTATTTCAATATGCTTTTATCATAGTCACTAAATTCATCTTTTGAAAATTGCCATTCTCATTGGACATCTTAGATTGATCAAAACAAATAAAGTTTTTTTGTGGAACATATCTCTTCCCATTATCATATTGCTAATTGAATAATCTTTGGTGTCCATATATAAATCATTGAGTAACTAAGTGGGTGTTTGGTTGTGGGTTTCCGCAGTGCATCTGATGCCATGAACTCAAGTGTGGAGCGCGACGAAACGTTTTCACCAAAAACTAAAAAGAAATTGTCTAAAAAACCATCGTTCATAAAAAACGCTGTACTCGATTTATTCCGATCGAAAACGAAATCGTCTCAAAAAGTGTCTCGACAGAAGTCATTATGTGAGAATGACTTACAACAGAGACACCAGATGCATCAAATGCCGATGCTCAGACGAGAGAAGTCAGATGTCAGTGACATGAGCATTCATATGAGGAACACGCAAGTCAGAAACCAGATGATAAAGCGAAGTAACTCATCATCCTACGAGAAACCTACTCTCCGACCAATCCTCAAAAGACAGAGCTCATTCTGCGATGACAGGAATGGATCTATATGTACCGTTAGAGATTACGACACAAAACCAGTAATTAAAAACCTTAGAAGGCAGAACTCTATGTGTGACATTGAAACAGAACCGAAAGTTACCCCACTGTTACGTAGACAAAATTCTCTCATTGAATATAATAGGAGAGGAATCTATGGACATACACCAAATTTTAATATGATAACCAAAATAGACCCTATTTACCAAAGACAGCAGCAAATAATGAAACACGAACCATTTTACCCTACCCAACCATTACCTCCAGAACCAATATACCAAAGTAAAGAGCATCTAGTTTATGATCCCATCCCAAAGCCAAGAAGAACATACACCTCCCTTTACGATACATCAAGTGAAAATCCTTATGCTAGTAGATCTGAAATGTCAAATCAAAGTTTTGAGAGTCCATATGGCAATCGTCAAATGTTGGGCATGCCCGTTTTAGAGCCACTGTATGCCACAAGATCTGAATGCGTGAATGAAAGTCCTTACGCTACCAGAAATGAACTGATTTCAGAAAATCCTTATAGTAATAAACAGGAGTTATCGAAGACTTCAGATTCCTCATATACTGAATCACCGTATTCAAGTAAGGAACAAATGCTTAGATCTAGAGGACCTGACAGCCCTTATGCTACTAAAGAGGAAATGCTACGACAAAGGTTTTCAGAATCTCCTTATAACACCAAGGAGGAAATGCAGAAACAGAGAATGGATGCCTCTTTTATGAATAAAGAATCAGTTTACGGGAAAAGAACTTATGAGCCTCCACAAAGCACATCGTGGTCTGAAAGTCCTTATGGAGTCAGGCCTGAACGGAGACTACAAACTCCTATTAATTTCCAGGGTCGAGTTTCACCTATGAGTAAATGTATGAGTGAACCACCATACGCTACAAGAACAGAAATGATGGCGAGATTAGGTCAAAGTGAACCTATGTATGCCACTCGGTCTGAAGTTAAATCCAGCTGTTCGGATACTCAGTATGGCTGCCGCCAAGAAATATTAGATGTGAGACAAGAAATAAGACCCGCATCTGCAGAATGCACGTATGTATCCAAACAAGAGATATTATCACAGAAAGCAGCTCTACTAGCAAATAAGGAGTCTACCTATACAATCAGGTTAGAAGAAAAGTTGGAAATAATTAAACAAAGAAATCAAGCAAAAAAAGACATGATATACCAGACAAGAAAAGAAGCAAATGAATGTGATACGGCTAAAATAAGAGAACCTTTATATGTATCCAAAAGAGAACTAAAAGATTGTGTAATTTATGAGTCTCAACAAGAAACGAAAGATCTACAACAGATACACACTCAAGATGGCAGTGCACGAAGCAGTCCGTACGAATTAAGTGATGCTAATCATTTGTCACGCCGAGAACCTATTTATCAAACTAAAAAAGAAGCTGAGTCATCAGAAGAAATTGAGACATTTCAAGAAATTGATTTCTCTAAACTTAGGTTAACAGAATCTCAAACAGATTCGGAGAAAGAAAAATCTTTGGAAAATAAAATATTAAAGGGTGAACCTATGTATGCTCCTAGATTGCATGGGAAAGTAGATCATATTTCAAATGCTCTTAAAGTTACAACGTCACCTATTCCTTATGAATCCACTACCTCTATGGAAACACATTATGCGTCTGAATGTAGCATGAATTTTGAAAATAAACCACAAAGCACACCATATGCCTCTCAAGACTTACAAGATCGATCGACCAAACAGAATCGAACGGTAACATTTTGCGAACAAATTCTCGAGAAGAGCCCAGAAACAAGTCAAGAAAATTCTCAGAATATGTCTTCCAGCCAGAATGAAACTACAGTTATTAACAATCAAACTACGGTTTTGCAAACAACAACTGAGAGCAAGGAATCTGGTAACAAATCGGATGAAGTTGAACCAGAAGGACCGCATACTACCTGGGGGATATTTGATAGCGAAGGTGGTGTACTAGAAGACAGGCAATGGGGAGTTTCTCTAATTATCCCTCCAAAAGCTATTGCCCCAGGTATCAAGCAAAAGATCTACTTTACGGTGTCAGACCCGAGATTGAGCCAACGAGTGGGGGGACCTCCGATCGATATGGACAACGGTAATGCTTTTGTAACGAAGCACGCGTTAAACCTGTAGTGTCGTAGATTGCACATACTAATTGGCCTTAATGTTTGCGAATGGACTGGAACTTGCGTAGAAAAGATGGGGACATTGGGACTCAATTGTTTCAAATCAATTAGTTGTTAGTAATATTTATGTTTTTTCTGCACGATACGTGTTTAGAAGCATGCACTTCATTAGAAAATAAAATCCGAACACCTATGTAATATTAGGGAATGCATTAATCAAATAATATTATTTTCAAGCACATTAATTGTACCTATAAACCATCACTTTATATTATTGATCACAGTAATATCACAGTAATAGATCCGTAGCATCTTCATAAATTAACGTTTCATTATTATAACGGAAACATACTTCAGTTACCGTTATTGAATTTTTATTTTGTATTTATATCTGCGCAGTTACTTCAACGCAATACACACGTACTTAGAGATTGAGGAGAAGAGACGTCAGCGACTTTGCTACGTTCACCCAATGCAGTAATCGTATGTTCAATAGTTACATTTTGTGCACTGTATTATAGTGTGCAGTTGCGTCTTGTGGTTTATTGAGCTCTGTTTTTGTCCAACTACTCGTTTTTATTTTATCAGCCTTTTTCAAATCTTGACTTCTACGAATATGTTCTTAAGTGTTTCGTGTATTGGGGTTCATGCTTGGTATGCCGTTGTGCCAAATTAATGTCATGCTTTGCTTGTTTAACAAACTGCATTAACGTGTTGCGATTTGTGTTTGTGTGTTCCGTTTTGTGTCATACTTATGATTTATAAAACATTCCTCTATCTATCCCTTTTCACACGTTTTTCACAAAATATCTAGTCACCAATAAAAACCTATATAAGGTTTTGTTAAACTTAACCTCTCAATCAGCCTTTATGGTATTGATATCACTTGTGTTGATACACAAATGAAATGTATAACTAAACATGAAAACTAACAAATATATCAAAACAGGTGAAGCGATGCTGTCCCCACTAGTGATGTGCGGCCCCCAAGGTCTGGTATTCCTCAGGCCAGTGACGCTCCGGCTGCCTCACTGCGCGAACGCCGTGCCATCACTAGGGCTCACCATCAAGGCTACTGACACCGAAGCACACCTCAGCACTGATTGGGATCAGATACACCTGCCGGCTACAACCACGTTGAATACAGTAGCTGTTAAAGTTGACCATTTCTAAGACCTTGAATTCAATTGTGCTTAATATCGTGCCTTTTCTCCTGTCACTAAAAATTAAGGTCAGACATTGATCAGTTTATATATGTTGTAGATATCTTGAGAAAATCACACTCATTTCAAGGTGATTAACGTCTGGTCAATTTTTTAATGTTAGGGGTATAATGTTTAGTAGTTTTCGACTCGTATTTTACGTTTATTATAATATCGAATTGATAGGTGAATATCATCAAATCTCAATAATCATTGGCAAATGGAAATTATTAATATCCGAAGACATGGATAAATATATTTATACTAGATATATTTCTAATTTCTTTGGCATTCCCACCTATAAATTGAAAGCCTTATTTAGACAGAGTAAGTAAGTGGTGCTAAAATGGTTTATTTAGATGACTTGTTGATCGAATCTCAAATGTAGAAGGTTTGAATACTTTAAAGCATGAAGTCGATAAATACATTACTTTGCGTGGCTTTGAATGCAATTTACGTTTTGTATGTTTTCACGATTAAAGACAAATGACAACGTTATAAATTGTATGTTTAAGGATCACTTTACCATAACTTAGTGTATTTTAGTTATAACATGTCCATATATTATTGTAATGTTAATATTTAATATAAAATTGTAACGGAATGTTAGAAACGTAATCGAAATTCAATATTTTTTTTATTTTGGCTTCCTTAGGTTTATAACTTCAATTGTTACTAACTAATATTACTCAATGCTACAGGAATTAAATCCTTAAGTCGTTGCAGTAAGAGTCATACTTGCGTTATTTACATTGATGTATACTTCATCACCCAATGCGAATAATATTGTATATTTCTCTGTTATTAGCGATACGACACATTTACACTTGACTCGACATTAAATTTGATATATAATGCAAAGTATGTCTTGTAGTTTTATTATGCTTTTTATTCCAAAATTGCCATTCTATCATTATATTGTAAAATAAGTTAACGAACTATGTCCATATATGATCTTTATTTTGTGTGCACGAAGGTCCAATAATGTTCGTATCAACCAATATAATCCTAGAAGTACTAAGTACGTAATTGAAAGCCAACGTGACAGATAGTGAGTTCGTCAATGATTCCTTTTCAAGCGCATCGCTTAAGCTCAAAAAATGAGTATGGAGAGAGAAACCATGAGATGTGATTCCAAGCTGAACAAGTGTTCTTTTCTTTCTGCCTAATGGATCGGTCGTCGTTTAATACCAAGGCATGAATCATGAAGTATGTAAGTATGTCATTTTTGGAATGGACTAGCATGAATTTATTTTACCTTGCAATCAACCTGTTTAAGGAGTCTACTAGTCCCTTCGGCATGAATATAAACTCAAGATTCAAAGATTGTAAATAAACCATGGTTTGCTCCCTTAACAATAAAATGAAAAACCCAAGTGTAAGTTTTTCATAAACAGTACCAACTTATACCCCGTATATATTGAAAAGTTGACGAATTTCGTTGCATCTTGGTGTTGGTGGAAATGTTGATCCACCATTTTTGGAATCCAGTCGAAACCCACTGTTCGAATCGTACATGAGTATGTTTTAGTTTAATTCTTTGTAAGTAGATGGCGTGAGTAGTAAAATAGATCGCACTATTGAAAGTTGTATCGCGTTACATAAATACGTCTACCATGGATTTGTTTTCCTTCCTCCCGACGCCGTCCGATGCACGTTCTCCTTGACCCTGACGACGATATTACATTGCTTCAGCAAGCAATGTCTCAAAAGCACACACTCAACCGACCATTGTTCCGTCCTCGCCGGCGAGGCTCGTCGCGAACTGTACGTCATCGTCCTCCCCGTCCTTTGCTAGGGCCGGCGCGCGCCGAGCCACTAGCCTTAAACACCTACCTAAATAACACCACTCAGATCCAGCTCCCTAGCTCATCCCCCAGCAACGCCCTAAGCCGAAGTCCGAGCCCCGCACCGGGGCGCCCTTTCCTGTGTTATTTAGTTATTTTTTTAAGTTTAAGGCCCTTGGGTCTCGCCATTTTAGTCCGGTTAAGCATTGGAGGTAACTCCCCCTACTAGCACAGTGTAAATATAAGCTTTACAAACAGTTAGGAATCTAAGAACAAATCACTCGAAATGACACACTCATAGAAACGCGAACATCTACGAGAAATGAAATAACTGTCACTACCAGCTAGGGGTGTCATGTCATGGCTGATCGCGTGTGCCTCATTCCCGTGTTTTAGCGACATTTTTCAAAACGATAAGTTTACATTATACAAGAAAGGGTATCTGTCTTGACGTATAAGGAGGTCAGAGAGATGGCACTGGTAGAACAAATGGAAAGAATTTAGTCGATTACACCGACAAGAGTTGTTACTATTACATTCATGTTGATGAATTAAAAAAGTAAATTTTAAATTCTTTAAGATTGACAACGCTCCTGCTCGATGGAGCAAAAGAAGTTATTTAAAAAAATAGGTTCTTGGATTCCTTACTGCTTGTAAAGCTAATATTTATACTGTGGCAGGACGCATTTCTGGAGCCATTATCATAGTGTGTTATTTCGATTGGTCAACAAGCCGTGAGTATTACACTTATTTGCAATGATATGAGAGTTCGCACTGCGTATTATAATGATTTTCTCACACATTCTCGCATAGCTAAGTTGATACCTATGTTTATAATCACGTTTGCAACTATTGTATAACATCATACTTATGAGTACTAAAATGCTGCTCAATGATTCTTACAGGCGCTCCGTGGTATAAGGCACGGAGCGGCTCGACTTGAAATATAATCTACAAACCTAGGTATAATTAACTGTAATTACTAGTTGAGTATTGAGTTTTAATGACTTTTGATATGGAAAAGTAGAAAATACAGGAGAATTGAGGACCTCCTCCTTTGTTGGAGTCGGTTATAACTAAGACTAACACGCTCGTTGATGTCTTTTGTATGAGACTTGTATTTTTAAAAAGTGTGTCTTATGGACTGTAATGATGATGAACAGAAATTCAGATTAATGACGTGGAATATTTAAGTAAGCATATAAAACAAAAAAAAAATAGGTTTGACTTATTTGTGAACGATGGTTTGGGCAAGTATAGGGAGGAGCTCGTGGCACAGTTGCTATTGCGCATATCGTTCGATCAGCGAAGTTAAGCAACCCTAAGCCTAGCCAGTAATTGGATGGGTGGCCGCCCGAGTGCCCTCCGTGCCTCGGAGAGCACGTTAAGCCGTCGGTCCCGGTTGCCAATTTATCATCTTTGGCATTCGTTACAGGTCAGTCGGAGGCCTAAAATAGTCTGAGCACTGGCTTAACCCAGATCACAGATTTTCCTCGTTAAAGGGGTTGCGAAGGTCAGATGGCAGTCGCTTCGTATGAAAATCAGGTGATCAGCCGCATCGGGTTGAATCAAGTGCCAACCCCAACTATGTATGGGAAAAGGCTAGGGCGATGATGGTTTGGGCAAGTATATAGAAGATGCAATTTTTTTTGTGGGTTTGATTGCGAATATTGGTAAAATCTACCGTGGTTTATAATTATATAAAAATATGTTTAAATAACACAAAACAATTGCATGCAACATCTTAGTATCCAGTCACGAGTGTCAAGCGATGAGTAAGCCTCAGTATCAATAGCGGCCTGCAAGTAATGCGCGTGCACATTTAGCTGAGTATGGCACAACGGGTCCGCGTGTCAGCTGGGTACATTCGCGGTATAAAAGCATATTAGGATATTATATACTAACGCACGTCACGAGGCTTCACCGGCGTAGTTCCCATTCCCGTGGGGGGTACGGGGAAAAAATATAGCCTATGTTACTCGCTGATGGTGTAGCTATCCATTACTGGAATTTTTAAGATACAGTACTTTTTGAGCCAATTTTTGAGCGAACAGACAATTATTTCCTCTTTATAATATTAGTTTAAATTAAACGGCTTGATAGCTTCGGCAAAAGCTACACATAACTCCCGAAAGATCTAGAGATTTCAAGAAAGTCTACACAGAGACAGACAGACAGACAGACGGACAGACAGATATAGAGAAAAATTTGGTTTTTCTATTTCAATGCCGTGTATACTTTCATATGCATTTAATCAAAAGGTGTTTATTTTGGAATTACAAACAGACAGTTCCATTTTATTTATCTGTATGTATCTATAGATGTATAGATTAGAAAAGAAAAATGAAAGTTTAAAATAAAGTAATATTTGTAAGTAAGCCTTGTGTTCTCGATTATACATCTGCTAGATTGATAATGGCCGTAGCTCTGTTGCCATCCATCGTTGTAAAACTGTAGGGGATCGTGCAGTTGCCTTAGTTTTGAAATCTGCGACATCAACGCTCTTCGCCTTAATACATTTACCTCAAATGACCTCTTTGTGGACTAGCAATAAGGTTCAAAATGGTTTGATGATTTGCCAGTTGTTGGACAAATTAATGGGCCATAAGTGACCCGATTCGAGAAAGTCTTAGGATGAGAGTATTAAGATGCTTTTGTTATTGTGTACTGCATTATTTGGTTCAGTAATTTAAAGTAAATGCTACGAGAGTTACTTTGAAGATAGATAATACATCGTTAGCAAACATAATGATGTCTGTCTGATGTCCGCTTACATCAAGAGTTACACTTACCTCATTTATCGTCTGTAAGTTCCTAATACCGTTTGTAACATTCTTCTAAGCTATGTCTTTTCGCAGTGACGAGATCATCACCCTGGCCTTATCACATACATTGTTGGCGTCGGCACTCGATTCAACCCGATGTGGCTGATCACTTGAATTTTAAACGAAGCGACTGCCGAAACGTCTGGACCGATTTAAACGAGACTTTCACTGCCAGATAGTTAATCTTACAAGAAGTAACATAGGCTACTTTAAAAAAAAACATTAGGTCTCCGCAGACCTCTCATTGAATTGACTACTTCGCGGGTAAAACTGCGGGATACAGCTAGTATTTGTTTATAGTGAGTACCCTAAATGACAGATGGAAATAATATTGAAAAGTTCCTGAATATGAAACTTCCAACCTCGGGCTATATGATATTACATACATCGTGTATTCAAGCTAATTACAGTTTTGGGCGACAAACTAAGAGTTGTCTCACATACAGAGGTCATATCCCCGATCCTCCCGACAGTCTACGTGACGAGATTATTGGTCAGTGTTAGCTCACCATTCTGATGTTTTTGACCCACATCCATTGAAGTGTTTATTTGTAATTCCAAAAAAGTTCAGCTTTTCACTTAATGAATATAAAAGTAAACATGATAATAACGTAGATAATCCAATTTTTTTTTTATTTTCTCTGTCTGTCTGAAACGGCTGGACCGATTTTAATGGCACTTTCACTGGCAGGTAGCTGATGTTTCAAGGAGTTACTAAGGCTACTTTGATTTATAAAAAATATTAGTACTCCGCGAAATACGCAGGTGAAACCGCGGGGCACAGCTAGCTATATTATAATAACTATGTAGAATAAAAGTACATATTTAGGTCCTAGCAATTTCGCTAGTTACAGTCCATTTGTTATGAAGACTATTTTCCGTGAAACTATCAATGTATTATGCTCACCCCTTCTCACAGGGGTCCTGGAAGTGGTAGGCAGATGTGTCACAACACCAACTTTTCACCGAACATGATGAACAGGTGCCAACGTGACACAGTGTTTCAGGCCATGCATACCATATGCATATACTCACGCCTGTATTCCCCCAAGGGGTAGGCAGAGGTGTTGTAATCACAACACCCACTTTTCACTGAAGATGATTAAGTGCCAACGTGATAGATGGTGAGTCCATCGCCGTCTCAGGTATTTTACATACGTCATTGAATTACTTCTCAGAAATATGCAGGTTTCCTCACGATGTTTTCCTTCACCGTAAAGCACGTGGTGTGAAATCGCTGTACATAAGTTTTTTAGATAAACTCATTGGTACAGGCCCCGCTGGGATTCGAACTTGCGTCGCTTGCGTAGCAGGCGACTGCTAAAACTTTAAGGCCACAATGGCTCCATGCCATGCTGTATTTTAGAATACTTTGGAGAATTACATACGTCACTTGCGAAAGTTATATATAATCTTTTTAAAAAAACAACACGTACATGACGTATGCCCTATGTAAATTGGGCAGTCATTGCATGCTTGTTTCGGCATGACAGGTCAAAGAAGACGCAGATCTTAAAGCTGACCTCTGCCAATGCCGGACATGTTTTTATAAATATGGACTTGCAACAACTGAATAACTTTGAAGCTGTTATAGCTAAAGGCAAATTTGACGGTGGGAATAACTTTGAATTTAACTTCTACGGCGAAATATCTAGTAACAAAATTGTAACATAAGAATTAAACAACAAGAAAAACATGAAAGTTAATGCTAATTGATTATATATACAAACATAATGCTCACGCCTGTATTCCCCAAAGGGGTAAGCAGAGGTGTTGTATATAATATGTTTATGAAAATGTTTAAGTGCCAACGTGACAGAGGGCGAGTCCATCGCCGTCTCAGGCACTATACATACGTCTTTGAATTACTTCTCAGACATATGCAGGTTTTCCTTCGTCGTAAAGCACGTGGTGTCAAATCACTGTACATAATCAATATAATTAGCTGTGGGGCCTTGGGGTCCAGATGCTCATCAACTTTTCAAAGAGGTTGCACGTCATCATTGCTATTCAACGTGGCATTGCTGCCAGTCTTCTTGGCACGATCCCGAGAGACACCGATTTGGCCCAAGTTTTCTACTTGTAAATAGTTTTTAAAACTGTTCCTTGTATATTATTAATGAATTTAATTATATGGAGATAAAAAAAAATTTACTCATATTATGACTTTATCTGAAAATTTTCAAATTGGGCCGGATTGAGTAAGTGAGTAAAGTCTGCAGTCCTCTAGGAGGAGGATAGAGAAAGAAAATATACATTTGCAGACCATGCATTGCATTACCAACACTTCGGCTCACATTCGCTCAATAAGTATCGTTAATCGTCTTTCACTCATTCTTTCAATATGTCTAAACCATCTCAACATATTTCTTTCAATTCTGATCTTATCACACAATTTTTCATTCGATCTACAATGGTGACCCCACACATACTTCGTAACGATCGCATTTCCACTGCATTTACTTTGCTTTCATGTTTCTTCTGCCAAACCTAACATTCACTTCCATTGATCAGAGTAGATACTATTTATCTGTAGGTATAAATATATGAGTCGTGGTGGCCTTGAGGTTTGAGCAGTCGCCTGCTAAGCAAGCGACGCAAGTTCGAATCCCAGCGGGGCCTGTACCAATGAGTTTTTCTAAAAAACTTATGTACAGTGATTTCACACCACGTGCTTTACGGCGAAGGAAAACATCGTGAGGAAACCAGCATATGTCTGAGAAGTATTTCAAAGACGTATGTATAGTGCCTGAGACGGCGATGGACTCACCCTCTGTCACTTGATCATATTCGGTGAAATGTGGGTGTTGTTATTACAAAACCTCTGCCTACCCCTTCGGGGAATACAGGCGTGAGCATATGTATAAATATAAAGAAATTCCATTCACCAAGTCCACGGTATCTGTTGCTGTTCAATATCTGCATAGATTCTCATCTTAATTACATAGTTATGTGACTATATTCTTGTGGCATTGACTATTGAATCGATTGTGTCGCGTGCGAGTCGGAAATGTATATAAAAAATCCATACCACATGGGCATATTGGTTTGATTGTTTAAACCAAAGTAAACTATACTAAGCCCTAATCTTCTATGTTGAAACATGGCTATTATTTGGATACTTAATTGAGTTTCAATTATAGACGGCGGAAATGTTGTAAGTAAATATTATAGTTATATACGAAGAAAATCCATTATCAACAAATTATTATTATCTTTCATTATGAATCCCACTGGGGGCAAAGGCCTTCTTTCCACTTTTCCAACTTTCCCGGTCCTCGGCAGTCTTCTCCCAATCGCTCCTGAAACATCTTCAAATAGTCAAAAAACAAAATATTTTTGTTTGACTATTTGAAGTTTTAGAATGAATGTTTCAGATCTTGATACGCTTTTGACTAATGTATGAGTTGAACTCCAATGAAAAGTGGGTGTTGTTATTACAAAACCTCTGTCTACCCCTTCGGGGAGTACCTACAACAAGCGTGAGTATATGTATGTAAGTAGATAGCGGACAAAAGTCAAAGTTTCGAAAATCATAAAAATAATCCTTATTTGATGTGAATCAAGCGAGTGTGGGTCGATAGTTAATTTAGAAATGAGAAACTCACTTACTAAAACTGGGACCCTGTGTGTTAGTCAGTAGTGATACCTGAGTATTTATTGCGAACTCAGCAAATATGCCGGTTATGCTATATTAACTAAAAAATTAATATGCTCACGCCATCCCAGAAGGGTCCCTGAAGAGGTAAGCAGATGTGTTCTAACAACAACACCCACATTTCACCTATGATAAAGTGCCAACGTGACAGATGGTGAGTCCATTGCCGTGTCAGGCACTGTACATACGTCATTGAATTACTTCTCAGACAAATGCAGGTTTCGTCACGATGTTTTCCTTCACCGTAAAGCACGTGGTGTAAAATCACTGCAATAAGTTTTTTTTAGTAAATTTTATTCACAGGCCCCGCTGGGTTTCGAACTTGCTTCGATTGCGTAGCAGGCGACTGCTCTAACCCCGAGGCCACCACGACTCTCCATTTTTGTAAATTTTATTGACTAAATAGTAACAATAAAATCAGCTAAATAATACACAGAATTATGAAATCATATATATTGGGTTGTGCGTGTCAAGCATTTAAGTTCGAAAGCTATCTATAACATTTGGACGATCACGTCACCTCGCTTACATAACTCTAAGCTAGCTCATAGGTCGATATTAAATCATCTACCTCCAGGCGGATGACGCTTTGCACTATTATTACAGATACACGTATGTACTTGCCCTAAAGCTACACAAATTACACCTTAATTAAATATGTAAGTGTTACTAGCATGTATATATTACATCTCATCATCATACGTTTAAGTCTGACTATTGTCAGTGTAATCGATGCAATTTCTTCCATTCGTCTCTATCCAGTATCCATCTACACAGTCAGATACATTTTCTTTAACTTCTAATATATAAATATATTTATATTCCATCTACTTAATATCTATACCGAGCCATTGTGGCCAAATGTTTAGAGTACTCAGTTGCAATCGACGCAAGTTACATTAATACCAATAAGGTTGAATTCATATATATTCCATTTAAATATTTACCATCAAATAATAATTAGTACCGCCCAATGTTTTTTTTTCTTTTTTGCAAATTAATTAACCATCCAGTATTTATAATAAGCGGTCGAAACTGTCACGTTTTTGCATATCACATCAACACGTTCGACCTTGGTATAAAATTACAGGTTTCGTCTCTAGATTATCGATGCACTTATTATTAAATTTAATAAGCTATTTGTTTCACGAATTTCATAGTACTTAAGTACAATTACTATACACATTCGTTTTTGAAATTATTTTAGGCATATGCAGGGTTCCTTACCATGGTTTCGCTAACCGTAAAGCCACGAGTTTTACGGTTAGATATTGAAATCACTGCCTTTTTGTTTTTAAGGAAGTGTTCATGTAAGTTAATGAGAATGGAACTTACATTGTTCTCATAGCAGGCGTTTAGTGAAAAAAGAGTTTCAACAAAAAAAACAGATTCTCAAAATAATACATATTATGCTCACGCCTGTAATCTCCGAAGGGGTAGGCAGAGGTGTTGAAATACCAACACGCACTTTGCACCGCAGATTATTCAGGGCCAACGTGACAAATGGTAAGTCTATCGCCGTCTCAACTCTCACTATACATACGTCTTCACTATACATTACTTTTCAAACATATTCATGTTTTGTGATGTTTTCCTTCACTTCACACGTGATGTGAAATCACTGCACATACGTTTTGAGAAAAGCTCATTGGTACAGGCCCCGCTGGGATTCAAACTTGCATCATTTGCGTAGCAGGCGACTAAACCCAACGGCCACCGCAGTTATATATAAAATAAGAGGGAAAAAATAAATACATTTCTGTTTAAGCTATATGGGACATAGACTATAATATATGCATATATATAATATATGATTATAATGTATGCGAGCTGTACCTCGTAGATTTAGGCGCGTCGAAGAATTTCCCCACTGCCACCACGGTTCTTGTGCCTCAAAATATGACAGCCTCACCACACTCAAGAGCAATACGGCACTTCTTTCTAAGAATCGTTTATTAGCAGCATCATGTGTCACGAAGAACGACAAAAACAAGCCGCTGTAAGGTCAAGTTCGGCAAATTGCCATCAATTTGGTGTGATGTTGTGCAAGAATGCTGCGTGCGAGCCTAACCTTCCTGAGGGCTATTATAGATCTTCCCATGAATTAATAGCATTACGAAAATAAGCACATACCTTATATAACCTATACAGATAGATAAATTGAAGTGACTTTTTGTTATTCCAGAAATAGCTGTTCATTAAATTAATATGACAGTTTACACGATACTTACATAAAAATACACAATCGATAAAAAAATCTCTCTTGTATGTTCCGCAGTCGACAGTCCAATCTCATAAACGGCTGGACCGATTGCTGGCCTGGACTGCTGGTTGTATTGACAGATAGATGATGGTACAAGGAGAAAAAAATGCTTAAGATATTAATCATTTTTTTCTTTTAAAATGGTGAATCGCGAAACGAACTCTACTCGGGTTTAAAATAGGGGCACGGATAGTAATCTATCTACTCTACACCATGCTATTATAAAGAGGAAAGATTTGTATTTGTGTGTGTATGTTTTTAATGAATTAACTCAAAAACTACTGTGCCGATTTCAAAAACTATTTCACCATTGGAAAGCTACAATATCAGCGAGTAACGTAGGCTTTATTTAATCCCGCGTAAAGTGAAACCGCGTGACGTCCGCTAGTACTAATATTATAAAGAGAAAAGATTTGTATTTAAGTAATGCTTGTTATGAATTGGCTCAAAAATATAATGATACATTATCATATAAGCTATACTTTATCCCCGTACTCCCACGGGAACGGGAACTACGCGGGTGAAACCGCGTGACATCCGCTAGTATAATAATGTTACTAATAGATACCGTGTCCCGGCGTGAGTTGAGCGTGATATGAAATGCGACACCCGCACGACATATCTACTGAGAAATTAGAAGTGTGACATAAGTATATACTTATATTACTTATATGTCAATGTCGTCACTCATATTGTTTTCATGCAATTATAAGTTTTAATTGTGTAACACAGATTTGCATGTACAGGGGCCTTACCATAACCTCTTATTGCCATGATAGTTTAACTCTTATTATGAGACATATGTATATGACGTGTATAAGTCTGTCACTGTCGCACAGCTGAAATAAGAGCTCATGGTTGGGCTCCTGGTGCTGTCAGGAGTTTTGAGCCCTCAACGAAAATAGTGGAGATAACTACGCATGTATTTGTTCGTTCTTGGTCCGTACACGACACAAAAAATAACTCTCGCTTACTCAAGGTCAGCGCTCAAAACTCATGACTGCTCCAGCTGCGCCCCGCGGTTTCATCAATTCACTATCGACTGCACTATTATAAAACTACAACAGAGGTACGTATATGTTTACATTGAAAATACTAATAGAAACTGCTTTATTGGTCTAATGGTCGCAATCACCACTGCTGTAAACTAGGTTTGATTCTTGGGTCCGGTAAAGTGCTATTGGGCTTTTATTTATTTATTTTCCATGTTTCCAGAAAATTAGGAATATTTTTATTTGATTCGATTAATAACAAAGTACTTTCAAATCAGAATGACATGATCATGATGGATTTTGTATTGTAAATGTAAGTAGAGTCTACTCACACGCCGCCCAGAGTCAGGATTAGTGCCCGGTTTAATGGCAATAGCCTATTACATATTACTGGCGAAATACGGGTGTTCTATAAGTACACCTCTGTCTACCGACGTGAGCATACACACCATTAATGAGATGTTTTTCAAGTTGAAAACCCTATCGACATAATATAACTCGTGCCCCCGTTTTAGGTACATTGCAAAACAGGCCGGGCTTCAGTTATCCGTAATGCAGTGAAATAAATAAGCCGAGAGCTCGGAGCTTGCTGTTGCAAGCGCATACGTGAGGTCCTTAAGTTTAGTTATTAACTTACTTTGGATATGTAAATATTAGCAATAAAAACTTTTCACAGTACAAAAACTCAAAACGAAAACTCAAACTTAATTGATAAAATCGTACTTTTTCCGCAGTAATGTTGCCCCATTTTTACAAGAAACGTGTATATCAAAGATGGTAAACAAAGACTGGATTAAACTCGGATTAAAACTATGTCCATCCTTTATTTAATCGCTACTATAGAAGAAGATGGAGCTACTTTTAAACCAAGGACTGCCTTAGTCTATATTTTATATAAAAAAAAGTTAGGTATTAAAAAAATATATAAATAAGAAATGTGATTAATATATGCCGCGTTCTACAAATGGTTCTGTCACAGCTCTCTAAAACCCTAGACACCTTTCCCGGACACAACATAGGACGAAAATGTAGTTATGTTCTACCAAATGTGGTTAGCTGATTTCCAAGTGCATGCAGAAGATTCATTATACCAAGATGTGGTGAAACATGTGTCCTTTGGTTCAGCAAAAGTGATTTACTGTATATTGCCTCAACAGATTTGCATTGCACCGCAAACGCTTTGTTACCCTTTGTGCGCGCTACCGTGCGTGTAAAGACGTTATTCAATAATGATACTAAGCATATTTTCTATTATGTACGACTGGATTTCATTTGAAATTTACTGCTTTGCTTGGAAATACTTTGTTTTTGGTGTTTTTGTGACTATTTCTTTTGAACTCATGTAGTGTTTGAATTATGTACATGTGATTTTGAGCTATCACAACGGCTCTTCCTTTATTTTAACTTACTATAAGTGTATTTTCACTGCAGCCCTATGAAATAATGATGAATAAAATACTCAAATATTACCAAGTAAATCTTAGGCACGGTAGATAAATATTAAAGTTACAGAATACGTACGTTTTCTGTGGTTTAGTTTGATTTATCAAAGTCTAAGATAATTTTGATTGATGCTGTTTCTACGAGGTACCTAGCGAATGAACTAGAAATCAGCAAAATCAATAGACGTACAAAGGGTTGATTAACAAATAACCCGCGCTTTATTATGGCATATATTCATAAGCTACATTTAGGATCATAATACATTTGGTAACTACTTAAATCATAATACCTGGTTGACCGAGTTGTGCTCAGTTTCTTTTTCACACAAAAAAAAGACAAAATTGAACTGATGAACGTCAGTCTCGAACCGGAGTACTCTAGTTATTGCCCCGTAGACTGGAAGCTTCACGTCTTAGCTACCATGACTTGACAGATGACGGCGAAATTTACTGTCGTATTTTATGAGTATGATATGTACGTATGTGATACGTATGATATTGTATGGGATTTTCAGTGCCTGAAATCATAGTCAAAACGATGTTTTCCAAAAATTTTACCTTACTAGATCTATTTTTTGCCCCTGAAATTCCTTACACACAAAATATTATGAAAATCGTTGGAGCCGTTTCCGAGATTCAGATCCCATATATACAAGAATTACTCGTTTAGAAAGATAAGATATCCCTTTTGTTCCATGAAGTTTTTCAAAACAGGCGGACTGGTAAAAAAGGGGGCGATTATAAAATATTCTCTATTGTTTTTCAAAATGTCATCATCACCCTGGCCTTATCCCATACATTGTTGGGGTCGGCACTTGATTCAACCCGATGCGGCTGATCACCTGATTTTTATACGAAGCGACTGCCATCTGACCTTCGCAACCCCTTTAACGAGGAAAATCTGTGATCTGGGTTAAAACAGGTTGTCAGACTATTTTAGGCCTCCGACCAACCTGTCACGATTGCCAAAGATAACAAATTGGCAACCGGGACCGACGGCTTAACGGGCTCTCCGAGGCACCGAGGGAACGCGAGCGGTCACCCATCCAAATACTGGTAAGGGCTGCTTAACTTCGCTGATCGACTGACATGCTCAATAGCAACTGTGCCACGAGCTCCTCATTGATTTCAAAATGAAAATGAGAAAAATGAGTTAAGCAAAGAAATCACCAAGACGTCACTTTTCTAATAACCTACAACTAGTAGGATGTCAATTTCTCCGAGGCATCTGCAAATTATCGACTGTGATTATCGATAGCACATTGCAATCGATTTCGTCGGTTGTGCGATTACAATCGAATAACTCTCGAGTAATGACACAGCTGTCTTCACCGTCTCAAAGGAGGCTTATTGTGAAATGGTGATTGGTGGATATGCTACCACTAGCAAGCATATGGTGGAATATTCATGGTATTGGTAACTACCAAGACTTGTGATATCATTATGTAGGTATTATCACCTTACTGCGTGCTCAAAAGACATACATATGCTCACGCCTGTATTCCCCGAAGGGGTAGGCAGAGGTGTTGTAATCACAACACACACTTTTCACCGAAGATGATTAAGTGTTAACGTGACAGATGGTGAGTCCATCGCCGTCTCAGGCACTATACATACGTCATTGAATTACTTCTCAGAAATATGCAGGTTTCCTCACGATGTTTCCTTCACCGTAAAGCACGTGGTGTGAAATCACTGTACATAAGTGTTTTCGAAAAACTCATTGGTACAGGCCCCGCTGGGATTCGAACTTGCGTCGCTTGCGTAGCAGGCGACTGCTCAAACCTCAAGGCCACCACGACTATACTCAAAAGACCGCCGTTATAAGCTTAACACTTTTACAACTGAATGACAAACGAAGACAGAATTCAAAATTCAAAATATCTTAATTTGATAAGACTTTTAACAAAGTACTTTCAAATTATCAGAACGAAAAGATTATATTGGATAATACATGCTACCGCCAGGTTCGGAAGGTTGCTTTTACTGAGAAGAACTGTACAAGAAACTCAGCGATAATTCTTTAAAAAAATATTTTACAATTTCGAGTAAAACAATCTAAATCATCAATAATATATAAGCTCTTGATGAGACTTCAAAAAGATATAGGCCACATTAAAATCTGACACATATACACTTGACAGTTGGGCGATACGAATGATCCCCAATCGGGCAGCTTAGAAATAAGTACAAGATCCCGCTATGCCCATATCGGAATTGAAAGTCCGGGACCCTACCACGACCCTTATAGCCATTAAATATGAATAATGATTGTGTGACTTGGATAAGTCTGTCACTGTTACACTATCATGGCTCAATGCATATGGAAATTTTCGCATATATAGTGAACGTCAGAAATGACAAAATTTGAAATTCGATACCGTTGAAGTCGGATGACGTTGTGCAACATAATAAATAGTTGATAGATGCTGCCCTGATTGAGTGGCATATACAATATAACTATTATTATAAAGCATATCGATTCTTAAGACCATCGATCTGACTTAATTCGCAGTAATACTTTGCAAATTATGCCCCAATTTGTCAAGAATAATATGCTGACCCCATGTACGTTTTCGATCTCCCGATCGAGTAAACATGTATAAAGCAACGATTTTATAAGAATACTTTGTGTTGCCATATTTTTTTTTGGAGTGGACCACTCTTCTCATTTAGGGGTGTGAAAATTGGCCGTTTCTCAGACCTATCCGATTTCCACACAAAATTTCATAGTAATCGATCCAGCCATTTCAGAAAAAATTGGAATAACTTCCACAAATTCACATCTATTTACCTTTTAATATTATGCCAGTTAGTTAAAGCAAATTTACAATATATATAGCGCTAACATTCTATTAACTTTCACTCACATTTCAGAGTAACTTTCAATAAATACAAAACAGTAGCCATTAAAAAAAAATTGCCGAATGTGTACCATAAATTAGTGGCAATATTTCAGAAACCATAAAGTACAAGTTTAACCTTCAAATGCAGTTGGGAGAAGACACATCCCTCGTCGTTGGTAAGCAGTGCTTAGTTATAAGCGAGCGCAGATTCCGCCCGGCACAGTCCGCGCCTTGCTAGCGCCGCGTACGTCCCGGTGAGTTAGACAAGTGTTACACTTAATTATTAATTTATTTGTGGTTATTTTGATTTAGGTTTAGTGAAGTTGGATATCATTGTGTGCATTTAGGAATAATTTGAGTAAATTATTTTCTTAATGAAATTGGGCCTATTCTTATTTCGGGATTTCTTGGGCATAAAATCTTGAAATGATTAATATTTTAATCAAATTTACCAATTCTTTTTAATAAAAAAAATGAGAATAAATTTTTTTTTTGTAACCGCTTTGCATTGTCCGCCCGCCCTAGAATTATCGCGTAAACTTATAACGGCGATGTTTCACAGTTAATTAATAAGCAATGAAATTTAAAACAAAAGTAGCTTTCCGTCATTCTAAGACCATACAGTTATAATACTATTAGTAGATTCAAAAACATGTATTAATTATCCAGTTCTAAAATATTAATATCACGAGATACAAGTTAGTATCTGTTGGCATTACAGGCACTTCACGTAACATTACCTACATGTTTTCGCTAAGATCTGTGATCGTGGAATTTTAAATTACTATGTAACATAGTGTTACGGAATGTATACAAAAATGGACACTGTATTGAACCTAAGACAATGTACCTTCTCACTGCCGCTCGTTTTTCTGTACTTAGCTTTGACAATGCGAACTTTTTCCCCCTTGGGTACCCTACACCTAACAATTGGCTACATTGTATAATTATTTACATTATTGTCTAATATTATTGCTTCTATTTCGTACCGAAGAAGCTGTGGTGGTCGTGTGGCTTGAGTAGTCGTCTGCAATACAAGTGATGAAGATCCGGTCCAATTTTTAGTGTTGACAAATATCGAGTTTGTTTTGAATTCTGTCGAGTATTTCTGAAGCATGCTTACCGACATACTGATATGTCATGATTTTAATATCTAACAAATTTTGTCGTTAACAACAAATTTACTTATAAAATAAATCGGTGTATTTTTTTTCTTTGCGATCGAGATATAAATATAATCACGAAACATTTGAAGTGAAATTCAAAGTCCTGGTTGGGTTTTACATATATTTGAGAGGGAGAGAAGTGTTTGAAATTGAAATTCTACCTAATAAGTGGTGAAATGGGTGAGATGGTAGGGATCAAATGAAAAAAATACAATATTTAATTAAATGTAGTCTCTAACCTTTAAGTGATACCAAGAAAAATTCCCAAACATTTCCATGTAGGCTTTATGTAAGTATATAGCCAGGGGCCTGTATGCAAATGAAGCAATTGACTCCTTCTCACGGACTACATACATAAAGAGTACATAATGGCCGCTGTGATGCACCGGTCACGCACTCCACTCCAGAACACGTCCTCAGGCTAACACGGACCTTTTACTGTTGGAAACACAATAAGGGCTAATTAGGAATAGGTAGATAGGAAAGTTACTATGTGTAATTATTGATTTAGGTTCAAACTATTTTGGAATTTCATGAGTGATCCGCGGAACCATTATGTTTTTTTTAAATAAACGTAGCCTAAATTACTCCTTGTAACACTAGCTATCTGGTAGTGAAAGTCCCGTTAAAACCGGTGAAGCCGTTTGGGAGATTAGCCGGACCAACAGAAAGTCATAGAAAATAATAAAAAATTGCATTTTTTAAGTAAGCAGTTATTTTGGAATTACAAACAGACAGGAATTTAATTTATCTGTACAGATGTAAATATATAGATATATAGATTAGGCTAGGTCTGGAATTAGTTTTTTAAAAGGTTCAGCGTTTCTTTTATACAAATGATGAAACGGAGTGAACAGGACCCTGGGCCATGCCAGGATACGGAGCACTAGTCTAAAGTAACTGTTGTTTGCGCCGTAATTCCAACCAGAAATTCCGTGATGCTCTAAATCCAAAGAATTAAGGCCACGGTGTAAATCGGACTTGCTTTTAGAAAGAAAGAAATTCTTCATTTTCCAAATAGAAACAGTTAAAAAGAAAAAAGCATAAAAAAACTACACGGTAATAATAAAATGGATAAGATACAAAACTAGACAATACGAAAAAACTTAATACTAATTCTCAAGGACTAGAACTAAAAACTAATTACAAGTAGAAAACTTAGCCCAAATCGGTGTCTCTCGGGATCGTGCCAAGAAGGCTGGCAGCATTGCCACGTTGAATGATTAGCAATGCTGTTTCTCTGAGCGAGAAAAGCCCAGAAAAGCTTAAAAAAAATACTAATTATAATTAATTCAGTCTTTTCGGGACACACACAGACACGTAAAGCACCCAGAACCTTCAATTTTCAATTTCAATTTATTGCTTTAAAACATATTCTTAATTTAGCACTTACAGGTAGTGAGCGGCAACACTATAAATTAACAATATGTACCCTGTTGGGCACAGCAATTTTTTGAGAGAGGGCTTAAATTAGGTACATAATATTTATTAAAATTTACATTTTATATTATTACCTTACCATCAGCCTACCCATCTTCTAATGATATTTTCATTTGTTCCAGAACTTAGTTTAGGAAAACTCTTGCAGCACCGACACCATGCTGCGTTTGTCAACGTTTTGTTGTAAGTACCTTATTTTATTAAACAGACTAGCTATGCCCCTGGTTTCACCCACGTCCAATTAAATTCATTTAATTTCCGCCACCCATTTTTTTTAATATAGCCTATGAAAGTCCCGCTAAAACCAGTTCAGCCGTTTCAGAGTTGAGCCGTAACAAACAGATAGACAGACAGACGGACAGAAGGAAAAAAATTTTTTTTATGTCAGTAGCTTATATAAGGTTGCGAAGGTCAAATGGCAGTCGCTTCGTATAAAATCAGTTGGTCAGTCGCATCCGACCCCAACAAATGTATGGTATGATAAGGCCAAGGAAATGAGAGTAGCGTATATATTTATTTTCATATGCATTTGGTGAGTTGCAGTTGTTATTTTGGAATGACAAACACTTCAATTTTATTTATCTGTATAGATGAGCTTAGTTTTGACTGATTATGCCATCCACCCAAGCATACCATAGTCCGTAATATGATCATATTAATATCCTATATTATATATCATAGCGCCGTCTCTTATCAGGCGAGCTGTTCACCTATTTACCACCTAATAGTTATTTGGTAACAATACCTAAGTAATATTAGATATCATACCTACTTGGTTACGAAATTATTACGTGTATATACATACTGACGTCCCATAAACCAACATAATTACTTACCTACAATATAAAAAGTCATTATCTATGTAAGTATTTAATTACTATCGTAAACTTTCGAGTTATTAGTCAATATTAATTACTTAAATTAACTTACGTTATTAAGTAGTGAGTGACCCATTAATTTTGGTGTATAATATACATAACTACTAGCTTGTATGCGTTACATGGTGCGCGTAATGACATATAAGCACGTTATATCGATCCTTGGGGCTTTAAGTATAACTATTCCAAATTTCAGCAAACCAATACCTATAATTGAAGTAGGTGCGAGTTTCAGACAGTAAAATACCAGCATAGCAGATTCAAAATATAAAAATTATTCCCGTTTCAGCATCCCGTGTTAGCATTCCAATTAGGAATATGTGAAGGGAACGTCGTTTATAAAGCATTGCATTTCTTATTCAATGTATTTTTTATATTGTCTACGTCTACAGGAAAATTTGCCTAAAACATAGCTAATCATGTATTTGGTCAAGTTCGCCTTTGTTTCAGTCTGTATATAAATATGTATTATGTAAATACACATTATTGATTTCCCTAGTTTGAACAAATCATCGAGTAACGTCTCACGTAACTGACCTTATCGATCATGCGTACGAGTATTGGAATGACAAATTACATTCTCAACAATTTCTACAAATTACCCTTTCGTTACGTAATGTTTCCATACATGTTACTTACGTCTTGTAGATCCTCTGGCTATTATCAGCCTTATTTAGGAATGGCAAATGTTGGAGCCCTAACTACCATTGACTATTGCTAACATATTTAGGAATCATTTGACTTTCGGTACGGTAATAATAATAGAAATGGAAATTATAAATAAATATGTGCATTTATATGTCAGGCTATATTATATAGAATATTAGCTGTACCTCGCGGTTTCACGCGTACAGGGTTAACAAAAGCCTAATTAAGCATTCTAATAGTCGATGAATTTCTAAAATTACTCTTGCTGTTTTGTGTTTATTACAAACAGAAATCAGAAAATTCTAATATTTCACGTAGTGGAAAGTAAATTTCTAAACACTTTGTGAAAAATATTAATGTTTTCTTAGCGTCACAAACACCTAGATCTGTCGCGTCATTCTGTAAGGTTTCTCAGAGTCGCACTCAATACGAAATTGAACTTTATCGCATACATTTTTACGTATCAATTTACTATGGTTGCAGCCGTCACTTGACGTCAATTTTAACGCTGCGAATCCTTACAGAATAAAGCGGCTGGCATCGTAGACGCTAGGCGTAGTTTGAACAGTAATAATCATAAAGATATGACTCCATATTTCACCAAAGATGCTTAGGTGCAAACGCGACTGATCGTCTATCCTCGTCTCTAGATACGTCTTTGAATTCCTTCTCAGACATATTGAATTTTCTCACGATGTCTCCCTTCACCGTAAGGCTCGTGGTGTAACATCACTGCAAGTTTTTATTTTCTGCTATGCGTGGGATTGGAACTTGCATCGCGTGCGTTGCATGCCAATACTTAAACCACTCGGGCACTTCGACTCAAAGAAGATTAAGGGTTATTATATTCATTATCTTGTTAATGTAACTCATAACAAATAACAACTAACAATATACCAACAAGTACCTTCGTCAATTTTAAATAATGATTTGCCGCTTATTGTTTCTCATCATGAGCTAATAATGATGTGATTGGACCTAATTTATAAAGCAAATATTTATTGTAAATGCCGAATCCATTTTCATCAATCTCATTTATTGGACCTAAATCTAATCTATCTACACTAATATTATAAAGAGGAAGTCACCATTCGAAAGCTACATTATCCACGAGTAACATAGGCTAAATAATATTCCCGTACTCCCACGGGAACGGGCACTTCGCGGGTGAATGTATTGTAAAGAGAAGATTCGTATTTTTATGTGTAGGTACGTTTGTAATGAATAGCCAACGATACTAATTGACCGATTTGAAAAAATCTTTGAGCAATGGATAGCTACATCATCAGCGAGTATCATAGTCTATATTTTATCCCCGTACTCCCACGGGAACGGGAACTACGCGGGTAAAACCGCGCGACGTCCGCTAGTACTTAATATATAAAGCTGAAAAGTTTGTTTGCTTGAACGCGCTAATCTCAGGAACTACTGGTTCGATTTGAAAAAATATGTTAGTGTCTGATAGACTATTCATGGAGGAATAGGCTATATATTATCACGCTAAGACCAATCGCGTCGAGCTATACAAGTACAAAGTAACTGTTCTTAAAGGACGAAAGCTACTACTTGTATAAAATCTCGCGTATTTGTAACAAAACTCTTCCGAAATGGCTTTTTATGTTTGTTTGCGTATATTCAGCAGGCTTAATTTCATACCCCTAAATGATAAATGTGAACCACATTTACACAACTCAAAAATTTGTATACGTATATTGCGAAATAATGTTTGCCTTATTACTTAATTTTATTTATACACAACAAGATACCATTATTAGGTGCAAATTTTCTTACCCCATACCACAGGCAAGATCCATCGCGTCTTCTGGGGCCTGACCATGAGCTCTTATTGCAATGATTGCTGTGTGACAGTGACAGATGTATACACATTACATACATCAGTCTCATAATAAGAGTAAAACTATCATGGCAATAAGAGGTTATGGTAAGGCCCCTGATCGAGTTGAAACTTAAATTTAAAACCATATTTCTTTTTAGTCTATAGACTAAACATTTATTATTTATAAATACTGGGTATAAAGTTTACACTGTCACAGAATATAAAACTAATCCGGTCTTGTAAGTAAACCGCATCTTGCTACGCTATGCCAATGAGTCCTGAGTTATGGCTCTCGAGCCTGACTGATATTACAGCATGTGCATTAGTTCAGTCGACTATGAATACAAACATCTTGCAATAGGTCACGCGTACACTACAAATATTTGCACACTTAATTTATGGAACTAAGGCAGAATGTGTATGGAAGCTATCGTAAGATTTATAGTGTTCGTTCATATATTCTTGCTTTTATGCTTCTTGGCCCATAAAGGACGTACTATAAGCTTCAGAAGAAAAAAAATACACGAATATAGGATATGACCATTGGGTTTTCCGATCTGTGATTTTCCAGTAGCCTATTGCCACTAACCAGGCATTAATCCACGCCCTTAACGGGCTTAAACATAACTGGCGACATGTGGTTGTTTAAGAACTGCATTGGATCGGTGTCCATGGGCTTACATTTCTTAAGTTATTTATTTAGAATTTTTTTTATTTTATTTAGAATTATATTCTTTAGTACCTAATTGCTGAGTTTCTTGCTAACTTCTGCTCAGTAAAAACAACCCTCCGAGCCTGGCGGTAGCATTTATAATCCAGTATAATTATATAATTCTGAGGATTTGAAAGTACTTTGTTAAAAGAGTAATCGAATAAAGATATTTTTGAGTTTGAACAGCTTTGGCTAACCCTTCGGGGAATACAGAAAATAGTATATAACTGATATAACAGTATATTTCTGTCGCGGCGCAGTTACTGAGGATGGAATATTCTCATCTTAACTTATATTATAACGTGAGAATAATACATAATTATACTCACGCCATCCCAGAAGGGTCCCCGAAGGAGTAAACAGATGTGTTGTAACAACAACATCCACTTTTCACCAACGATGGTTAGGTGCCAACGTGACAGAGGAGGAGTCTATATACGCTATAAGTATCCCTTTGCAGATATATGCATGTTTCTTCACGATGTTTACCTAATGAACGTAGGACACTTAATTGGAGAATAGGATATACCTATTTGTCTAGTTCTCAGTGCAATTTGTACGCAACGCTAATCAGAAAACGATTGCTACCGATAGTTAGATTACACTCTTGTTTGAGTGGGTCTTATCTCATAAACAACATAAGGTAATCTTCACACGTTCCCTGAAACCTAACCGATCTAGCACTTCCTTACATCACTACGATCTTCGAATTTATACTCTATTGCTATCGTAATTAGAATTGCTAAAAGCCAGCAACGCAACGCTGTTATCATTAACTTGGAGAGTGGTTTCCTATTGTTTTGTCGTGACGCTGTTTCACGTTTGACGCGCCATCTGCCGGCGAGAAAAGACTTTGTGGTAACGAACCAATTTAAATATGGAACACTTCCTTAAAATGGATCACTTGTACCTTGGTACAACCACGAGGTGGTGACTTGGTAATCACTGTGGTATGCGACACTTTATATTACGAGACCAAGAATTATGGTTTGGTTTTGATTACAGACCTGTTATAAAATACTCGGCTTCACCCGTCACCCGTGAGTTAAGGATCTCGAATCTAACTACTTTAACAATATTTAGGTCCAGTAGTTTTGATACGATTTATTACAGGCAGCATTACAAATATTTTCTGTTTATAGTGATTATATTTTCTATTTATATCTGAATTCATAATTTCGATCATAACAATTTCAATAATACATGTTTTAAATGTAGAACATATTTGGATTATTATAATTATGTTAGAACGTAATTTTTGAACGAATAAGAACCATAGTAGGATCTTTGCGAACTTTCGGTCAAAACTTCGTATTTCGTTGAATAAGAGTAACCTTCCAGATTCTAGCCCTAAAAGCTTACACTAGACTCCCAATGACTTGAAGACCGCAAAAGTAACTAAACAGGTACTTGTATAATGACGGTATAATTTAAGAACGAAGTCAGGCCCAATATTACGATGTTACCCCACATTTCAATGAAAGAGCACAAAGGCGACATAAATCTGAATAAACTCAAGATAACTGTCATTAAAGTATTCAACGATGGCAGTCATCATCATTCTACGAGCCAATGTCGAATGTTGCAAAATCTGGGAAACAATTTAATAGATTATCTACTTGTGCCAGTGGAATAGTTTCGTAGGAATTATGAGCTCTCAACGAAAATCTAACAGCGCATGTATTTCATTCGCGCACCATACAGACATACAGACATACTCATAAAATGACTAAGTACTGTGCATTCAAGGTCAGAAATCATTCTCGTGAATTTTGACTTTGGAAATAATCACTAATTTATCCACACTTTTATCCACAAAACTTTAATTTGTTTATGAACATTTTAATTTTAATTGAGAAGCATTATCGCACCAGAATTTCACCCCCTTGCATATAATAACTGCATATGTAACTTCACCTAACCAAGACACCTTCCAAATTTCATACACTTAGGACCTACGTGATTTGTGTTGATATATAAGTCAGTCAGTCAGTAAGGACTTTGAATTTTATATGTACAGATAGATGAAATAACAAAGTGAAAATGGATTTGTACGTATTATATATATTCCTTTATAGTTTGTTAGTTTAATTGTAGATGTAATGAACAAATATTTCAATTGAATAAAGTAACATCCACCACACAAATGAACGAAAAAATTTACCAGAAACATATACTTAATTATTTGACCGTGAACATCAACTATAACCATTATATTCATGGGGAAACAATGGGGTTTTAGCACGTACTTTAATGATTGTTATCTCATCTACGATAACCCAACATTCGTATTACAAAACGATTTAACAAATAGATGCAATACCAAATTCTGATGTTAATTCGCACCTTGCTATGAAGCAATCAGATTGTTACAATAAATTAATTTAAGTACAAGGCTTCTTCAATCCTCCAAATTACTTAACAAAGCTAAGTTTAACAGGAAATTGTTTATTTCATATTCATTGTAATAAGTTTGCTTCAGTTAGTAAGAATTGCAAGTATGAATGCAGACCAAGCGAAATAAGTATGCAAGGGTCGTAAGCATGTGGCTAGCTCTGTGCCAACCCTCCTGGCGTCACATAAATATATAGGATCTAGACTTTTGAGGCACACAGGGCTGTTGGTATGTAGTTCACAAAAGTTACGACAGTTACGTTTTAGTTACGACAATTTCCCTAATATTGCGAAACATCGAACCCACAATCCCACGCGATGTCATCTGCCGTCTGAGCCATTGTGCTGGCGGGGCTGTGTGTTGTTAACAATTTAAACTACATTTATCTATATTGACAATCAAATTTTGCTATTTAATTTGTGTTAAGCAGTGGTTTCGACTTCCTAACTTATCTAAATATATATAACTCTGTGACTGACTGACTGACACAGTGCTCTATCAACGCATAGCCCAAATCACTCGACGGATCGGGCTGAAATTTGGCATGCAGGAAGATTTTATGACATAGGCATCCGCTATGAAAATATTTTGAATAATTCTACCCCCAAGGGGATAAAATTGGGGATGAAAGTTTGTCAATTTTAAACCGATATAAATTAACTAAATCTACGCGGGTGAAACCGCGGGGCACAGATAGTAATATCAGAAATACATGGTATTACTAAATGAATCTATGAAAGTGTTCCTAAACGTACGCTACTTATAACAAAGAAATATACTTCCTAATTGTTCGTTCTGACTGGTCTCCGAGACAACTCGCCCAATTTTGACGGCACTTTTACTGTTAGATAGTTCACGAATAACTTAGAATCTCTTTTATGTAAATTAAAAATTTCAAAATATACCTATTTGATTTACTTCTTACAAAGAACTTTCAAATCGTCAGGAGGACACGGAAAAAATACATTAATACAGGATTATAAATGATACCCTTAAGTTCAGAAGGGTGCTTTTGCGGAGAAGTAATTACTCTTTTCACCTTCTTTTATAACACAAGATATTGAACCCTTAAAATTGAGATTCCGCGCGTGAAACCCGATAGTAATTTCGAACGAATGACTTTGCAGCCACAAGAAATTAGTACTAGATCCAATGTCTAGAAAGTAACGTTGGACATGTGGACTAACTAGGGTGCTATGATTACCTTTTTAATTTCAACACTTTGATTGATTCATGTCTCTGTCAGATGCGTAAAATACATGGGCCTCCATATTTTTTGCTGAACGCTCATAGCTCGTGACGGCACCTAGTTACACTTACATCACGGACCAGTGCACGGATTTGAATAAAAATAGATCTTGTTATACTTTGATATATATTTTGCCGTGACTGCCTCGTTGGTCTTTGGTAATGTTAATGTGGATTTGGAAACGTTATTGTGGATCATGAGTTCCTGGGTTCGATCCCCGGGACGTCAAAGTATCATTTATTGGGTTAAAAAACTAGCGGACGTCACGCGATTGTTCCCGCGTAGTTCCCGTTCCCGTGGGAGTACGGGGATATAATAAAGCCTATGTTACTCGCTGATGATGTAGCTTTCTACATAATGAAGTAATTTTTGAAATCGGCACTGTAGTTTTTGAGTTTATTGATTATATACATACACACAAAAATACAAATCCTTTTTCTTTATAATAGTAGTATAGATATGCTAGATATAGTTTACATTTTGTTTATATTTTACTTTAAAAACATGTTTTTTCTTTCCAGTACTACTGGCTTTGGCTTTTGCGCAAAGAGGCTACGAATACAACAAGCCCGGAAAACCATTTGGTCCGGGCTCAACTTCAAGCCGCCCTGGCGTACCTTCTGGACCTCCAAGCTACCCTAGTTCTACCACTCCCTACCCTATTGGACCTCAAAAAGATGAATATTCTGGGCCAGGAACCTCTCCAGGCTATCCAGGATCTTCCAATTACCCCGGCCCCAATCAAGGTTACCCAGGATCCAGCAGTCAGCGCCCTCAAACTGGTTACCCGGGACAGGAACCTTCCTACCCAGGTCAACGACCTAACGGACCCGCAAATCAAGGTTATCCTGGATCTAGTAGTCAGCGCCCGCAAACAGGGTATCCTGGGCAAGTGCCAAGTGCCCCATCTTACCCAGATCAAGGGCCTACTGGTCCCTCCTACCCTGATCAAGGGCCAAGTGGACCTTCCTACCCTGGCCAAGGATCTACTGGACCCTCCTACCCTGGTCAAGGACCTACTGGACCCTCCTACCCTGGTCAAGGACCTACTGGACCCTCCTACCCTGGTCAAGGACCTAACGGGCCTTCTTACCCTGGTCAAGGACCGTCGTATCCCGGCCAAGGGCCAAACTACCCAGGGCAAGGTCCCAGTGGACCATCTGGTTACCCAGGTCAACCTGGTTCATTCCCACTAGAAGGGTCGAGAGGCCCCTCATCTGGATTCCCCGGCTCTAGATACCCAGGTGGCTCATTTGGCTCTAGCGACAGTGGATTCTACGAAGGAGGCGACTATTCTGCTATCCCCGGTGAACCAGATATAGATTACCCAATTTTAACTGAGGTTCCGCAAACATCTTTCCGCTGCGACGCGCAACCTTACCCTGGATATTATGCTGACGTCGAAACCAGGTGCCAGGTGTTCCACGTGTGCGCCAACAATAGAACCTACCACTTCCTCTGCCCTAATGGAACCATCTTCTCCCAACAAGACTTCGTCTGTGTTTGGTGGAATCAGTTCGAGTGTCAATCTGCTCCTAGTTTCTACGGCTTGAATGCTAACCTTTACGACTTATCTGGCAATTCCCAGGATTTCTCTGGATTCGGAGATTACCAAGGATCTCGTAACCCTTATCCAGCCTCCAGACCACAAGGCCCATCAAATAGCTATCCAGGAACTCAAGGCCCGTCGTATCCAGGCGGTTCAGGCCCGCAAGGGCCACCAACCTACCCCGGTAGCACAGGACTACAGGGTCCTTCCTCGTCTTACCCGGGTAGTTCCAATCAAGGCCAGTCTCCATCGTACCCTGGTTCTACACCATCATCATATCCAGGGACTGGCCAAGGACCGTCTGCTTATCCGGGAAGCACAAGCACACCGCAAGGTTACCCAGGCTCAAAACCAGGATACCAAGACAGACCCACCAGCTCTGGACCACAAAGTGGTTCCTATCAGGGAAGTTCCACACCGTATCCGGGTCCTACAGGAAATAATGACAACTACCCTGGTTCACAGAGCTATCCAGGTTCATCGGACTACCCGAGCGGTCAAGGCTACCCATCTGGTAAGCCGAATGGACCCGAGTTCCCTAGTAACGGTGGGAGGTCCGGTGACAACAGAGTCCCGACTGAACCGAACAGAGAATACCTTCCGCCTCGAAACTACAACTAATCCACGACACTTGATACGATCTATAGATGTAAACAATTCCAGTATTGATAGACGGGAGCTTTTGGTAGATAAGTAAGCGTATTATGTTATTCTTCCGAAATCCCTGTGTATGTTAGTATTAAGTTTTTACACTTGCCATTATAGTAGCCTAGCATGACGTAAGCAAACGACCAGTCGGTGCTGTATTTTTAGATTTTCTTTATTTTGTAAGATGTACCCTACACTTAAATCTGTTAAGATTATATTCATCACAGTACTTGACTCCCCCCTAGTTTCATAAGTTCATATTGTTAATAATTTAATAAAAATGAATAGTTATAAAACGAAAGAAGTACAACTACATGTGATAATTATTCAAAAACAGAAGTTACCAAAATCAAGTCTGTAATGAAAAAAATTAAAACCGTATTATAAAATAGCTTAAGCAATGATATTACAACTTAAGTTGGAAATATATTTAACAACAAAGTATAAATGGTTGACACTTGAAAGTATATAATGTATATACACAACAATTTTAATACGAATCAATAAATATCTAGTAATTGTACGCACAATGTGTTTGTCTAGTGCTTCACCCGATCTGGTATCATGGACATCCTATTGCGACTTTTCCTTCGGGCTCCGTATTCCAGCTGAAGCCTGCCCACACTCCTTCCCAGAAGCTCCCCAACCCACACTAACTCAATGCAAGTCATAGGCAAGGGGTTACCTTCCATCACAACCCTCAACAATCCAGCCTGATTTTGTTTCTTATGTATGCTCTGGTACACTAAGATCGTGTGCAACTTCTTCAAACTCAAATAAGACAAATTGTTGTAAGAAATATTAAAGTAGCATAGCACCATGTTTCCCAAGCAATAAGTGTAGTGGTCTTTCATACTTATTGCGTCAACGCTGAAGGGGTCACGGAAGGGTCCAACCATCTCGATCGCCATTATCTCGGCCTTGGCAATATTCTCTATCTTCGTACTTTTATTTTTACCCGGTTTTTCCTTCTCCTTCTTATCCAGAAGTTGGCTAACGTGTGCTGATTTACTCTTCAGTGATGTGGCAGAAGATCTTTTCTTTTTCACTGACGATGCCGTTGTTTGTCTTCGCCCTGTTTGGCTCAGTTCGTCAGCAGCTGACTTCGCTTCTAATTCGCTCAAATATTTCATGTACAGTACGTTTTTAGATTTCAAATACTCCATTAATCGTCGACGCCTGCTCGTTATTTCGTCGTACGTTAAAGGGAATTCACCAAGTACAGTTAAAATGGCAATAGCCCCTTCATCGGTAATACGATTACTGGCCAAGTTTAAATATCGCAAGTGTCTGTTCGTCCTCAGTGCATCAGCAAGTTGTTTGGCGCCAACATCAGTTATGTTATTACAAGATAGATTCAACGAGCCTAAAGTCGCCTCAGCTGGTTCTAAATAGTACAGCTGAGTAGCTATTCGTTTGCAAACTTCATCGTCAATACAGCATCTACATAATGAGAGATTGTTGATCAGTGATCTCTTCTCCAACAAGATGGCGTAGTTGGCCTCTGGCAGCGGGCAATCATCGAGGGTTATATCGGTGATGTACGACATTGGGATTACTTTATTTAGTTCGTATATCGTGTATGTATTAATGCGGCACCGTTTGAAATATAGCTTTGTTAAATGTTCGTAGTACGGTATGATGAGGCAGAGTATTTGCATCAATGTCCTGGGGACATGTCTTAGCCGAGTGAGACGTAACTCGGCGAGGTGGTGCATGTTGTCGTAGATGGATGTGATTACGATAGCCTCTTCATCTTCGGAGGCGATGGAGGTGGCAGAGGCTACTGCGGCGGATATATCAGGCACGGGGGCAGAAGGCGGTGGAGCGGGTTTTGGGACCTCCCTAGGAGCAGATAAACTTATAGTCTTGTATTTTGTCACACCTTCCTGCTTCAGCGACTTCATAAAATCATCTGTAATGAAGTATTATTATTAAAACTTTTTAAATCATAATAACCCGATTAACGGTGCTGAGTGAGTGTAAATAGGCCGCATAACGCATTGTGCGTTACTTTGTAGGCTGATTATGGGGGGAATGCAGAATGTTCAAACGGTGGCAGGCATAGTGCAGTAGCTACTGTTACTTCTGTTGGTGGAGTGCAAAACAAATTCGCAGTTAAACCGCCGGAAGCGACAGTCCAAAGAACCTGCTACTACATGCGTGTTTACGTTTATTGAGCCGTAGGAGCCGCATACCACTTCCGTGATATCTACCTAAGAACGAAATAAACACTTTCTTCGTCAAAGCAGAGGACGCTAGGGAGTCTCCTGGTATTGAAAGGCACCTGATTACTCTGCTTTAGCTATCTTATTCGGCTAACAACCAAAGAATGCACTTCTGAGGCCGCTAAGTAATAAAACAGGCAATCACCAACAAGAACGGAGCGGCTTACCTCTTTGCACGTCTTTTTTAACCACGACAGGATATGGACAATTGAACCTGTCGCATGCCATCGCTATGTAGTCTTCAAACTGCATCACCTTGGAGGACTCATTGTTTTCAGTCAACGACCTGATCGACTTCATTGATCTGACCGACCTCGCCGTCATCGCAAATAAATGTTTATAAAAATAAATTTATCAAAATAATCAAGTTGTATACTAAACAAAAATGGTTTCTTGTGACTTCTCCTCTGCTTCTTGTCATCAATTATGATGACGTGGTAATGATGTCACTTTATCATTGTTCAGTTGTTCGTATATAAAAGGAGAAACATTAGTATAGCTAGGAACTCTTTCCAGAGATCTTTATTTTCATTTTACATTCATTTAAATACACATGAAAATTAGTATCATATATTTTTAATGAAATTAAACATTTTCCTTCTAATAAAATAACCATCTACGATTTTAAGAAGTAAAGTAGATAACTACATTTAATAGGTAGGTAAAATATCCAAAATTCGACATTTATACTTCACAATTCGCCTCAAAAAAATTCATAATATCATATTATATTCACTTTCAGAAACAGTTCCAGCAGCATTCTAAAACAAATTTCTTAATAAAACCACGTAGATATCACATTCTAATGCATCTGACTGTACCTATCTTCTGTCAATTCTGAGTTACAATGAAGGCAGCTAGCTATGTACATAAAATCAAAGGAAAAAAGCTATGACATCAAATTAGTTTAAATAATTATTTATTCGAATGCGCTAAAAGGACTATAAATAATAACAAAAAAAATATTAGCAAAAATACTCTCAATAAACAACCTTCTTCCTTATTACAAAATAAGCTACAATTTCTAATCAATAAAATTACACTTAACAGATATTATAATATTCGTAAATATAAAAAAATATAACCATAAAAAAGGATCATTCAGCATCTAGGGAAACCCTTATTATCCCATTATAGTGATAAATTGAAAACATATTCTTATTCTGCTATAACCAAGATCAATACATCTAGAAATGTTTTAAATTAACGTTTATCTAAATCAACAAATTCAATTAATTTAAAAGTCAAAATCGAATTCTTAGACAGGCGATTATGAGATATACAAATTCAATTCATTTGAAAGACACAATCAAATTCTAAGACAGATGTTAGTCATCTTATACGACACAAATTTGTTCCACGATACTTTAATACATGATACAGAAGACAAACTTCCACCGCTTGTTTAGACACCAAGCAATTTAAGTTTATGCACACCAAGTTTGATATGATATTTATCTAGGTCCCTACTTTATGAGGTCTAATTACAATTTAGACCTTATACCTACTAGCCGTGCGTAGAGGACCTTTGGCTTCAGCTTTTAATTTTAAATACATAGCGATATCTTTCAGTTCATCACACGAATTAGGAGTATAAGTTCCTTCAACAAGAACTCGCAATAAACCAGTTTCTTGTAATTGCGATACCAAACTATTTTCTCTCTGGTACTTCAATACTTTACAAAGTTGTTTCAAAGATGGTGGTTCTAAATTTGTGTAAGATAAGTTAATAGAGCACAGTACCAGATTCCCCAAACAATAGAAGCGTCCGTCTCTCTTCAGGACATTGGTATCATCAAACACGTCACTGAACTCACCCATAATTTTCTGCGTCATCATTTCTGCTCTTAAAGGTGCACTCAGTTCTGGTCCTGGAACATTTGCAATTCGCTTACGAGGCATATGCTTTAAAGACTTCGTTTTCAACAGGGTCGTGGAACGAGTAGTAGCTGAACGAGTAGTCGAACGACTAGTTGAAAGACTAGTCACATAGGTAATAGAGCGGGAATTATTAGACATATTTTGATACAGCACTGCATCGTTCAAACACGATCCGTAAACAGCTTTCCACTCCTGGAGATACTTTCTCCTCCTTCGTTTTTTATCCAGTATTTCTTCGAACTGCACTTCAAACTCCATCAAATGTTTAAGTATCGCAGCCACACCAACGTCAGTGATTGCATTGTCAGATAAATTAATATGTGTTAATCGACGATTCATTCTTAATGCATCACCAAAATATATAGCTCCGTCGTCTGTGATATCATTCGAAGCTAAATCAAGGATCAATAAAGTTTTCGATGCCGGTTGACCAAAATGCAACCTAAATGCAAGCTCTCTGCACGCAAGGTCATTAATACAACATCTTTTAAGGGAAAGACGTCTTAAACTGGATATGTGGTCTAGAAAAATGTAATAATTTGCTTCGGCAAGAAAAGAACCATCAAATGAAATATCAGTTAAATTTGAATGAGGTAACATCTTCGCAATTTCGCTCATTACCGTGGTATCGAGTTTGACTTTGGATACAGTCAGTTTGATCCAGGAGGAATTAAAGGGGAGGCAAATATTCAGAGCGTGCATTACCTTTCTGTTTATTTGGAATCGGTAGCCGTCGATAGCTACTTCTACGAGGTTTCCTCGTGGATTGTAAAAAGTTTTGATAACTAATGCATCTTTATCGTAATCAGGCTTAGTATTAGGAGCTGGCTCATGGGGTGGTTGAGTAGGGCTGACTGATTCTGATTTTCTCTGTGATACAGATGCCCTGCTTTCTCGTTTTTTCTGCAATGTGTCTTTATAATCTGTAATTAAAAGAAATGTATTTCATATCTAAATGTATCTCATAAATATTTAGGGCAGATAGTGAGTCCTGTCAAAGTGCTCACTAGAACATCGATATCATGAGTTCATGTGGTTATTAAAAAATAATTATTTATGCTATTAGCTCACAGCGGCCTTATAAGACAGACGACTTCAATTATGTTCTTGCTATCAAATAAAATAATGTCTCGCATTAAGATATTGCGCACTTAAAAGTTTCAGGCACAAATGATATTTTGTAGTATATGTATTATAAGATTCTGAGTTTCTTAACTCTACAAGGCAAAAATCAACCTCGCATCTTACTCTAACAACCTACTTAATGCCTATCCCTGGTATTGTTGCAAGTGCTCTCGCATAGTCACTTGTCATTAGACGGAAATTTTCCCCTAGAGAGATATGCATAGAGTTTTCCTCCTATCTATAAACATCAAGACTCAAAGATAAATTTCGTAGAACTAAAATCCGTGGGTAGTAGAGAACATACCTTCTACCATGGGTTGTCTCTTGACGGCAACTTCATGTGGACATTGCATTTCTAAGCAAATCCAGGGAATAAAACTGTCAAAGTCCAATGGGGTCGGTCTATCATTAGATGGGCCACCACTCAACTGTGCTTTAGACGATACGCTTGATATTCTATGAGCGGCAATGTTTACTGTGCTTACACCTTTCATATTTGAATGTTTTTGCACTGCTGTGCGATTCATCACGAAATTATTTAATGAAAAGCCAGGAATATTGTAAACAAAGGATTTAAATAATTATATGTAAATATATTGTATAGGTAGGGTATTAAACGTAAATATTGACGACTGACGTATCTAATGTGAAACAAATGAGACAACGGGCAAGCTTGAAGAAAAATTACAACTGGCTCCAAAAGAGGTTTATTTCGAAACTTTAACTTTATTCTGTAAAATGAAGTCGATTTGGTTGTACAGATTACATTTCCATCGCCTCTACATTTCAATAAAAATGCTTTAAATTCCCATTGATCATCATTGATGTCTAATCCTTCCCGTCAAAAACTGTCATTAAGACTGTCACTTTCATTTCATTCGTGCATGTATGGATGGATGGATGATTGCCTTTCTGATTACGAGTTTTTTATATCACGAGACGATATTTTTAGTTAAACAAAACAGCTATGGACAGTGAACTTATTATAAAGTGAACTTGGATGGTGAACAGTGTTCTAAATGCTACCTTGAAGTGACTAATGACATAATCTTCCAAGAAGGACTACTGCGTATCATGTAACTTTTGTGGTTTATTTTGTGGGTTGCAGCATCTATTTTAAACTCAAGAATCTTCCTGATCGTATGTACATTTATGTAACTAATATAATATATTCATATAGGTAGTTAATTTGCACATTTGTTGGATACAATGTCACTTGTAAGGAACATTTTGTACACAGTGCTAGTAATCACATCGTAATGTCAAGGTTCGCTCATAATATAAGTAGTGATAAACGTTTGTACGATGATGCGCGTAAGTTTATGTTTACACTAAACAATTCCATGTTTAAATACAGTGAACTTTAAGTAGCTCTCAATCTCAGTACTAGAATAAAGCAGCCCATGTTGATAATCATTGGGGTTCTTTGCTCAGCACAATAGGGCACCATGACCGCATACTACCATTATAGATTTACAATGATTATTTAAACACCTGCTAACAATGTGATTTGTTTAATTATTATTTCTTTATTACCAAATGAATTCTCTTATAAGACTCCTATGAGTGACCAACTTTATCACAATGATAGAATATTATTATTGTATATTTATCCATCATTATCATTGGCTCATTCTGTTTTCCAATATGTCTCTATCAGTTGTCCTAACTGCATATTTACAGGCAATTTGATCCATACATTTGCAATTTAAAGTATTTATCTACATATTATTATACAATCCTACTAATATTATAAATGCAAATGTTTGTAAGAATGCATATATGTATGTATATTTGTTACTCTTTCACGCAAAAACTTCTGCGTGGATTGTGATGAAACTACAATAATATAACTTATACATCAGAATAACACATAGACCATAATTTATAAAGATATTGTGTGAGCTGTCCAAAGTAGAAGGACAAGTTAAATCCCATGCTGAAGGAGTCTTGGGCGCAAGCTAGATATAGTATTGACCATCTTAAAATTTACAAGATTTCTCAATAATGACTTGACATTTGCAGAATAGCTGTACTCAAGCAGTGAAGTGTTTAAGAAATGACAGAATACTACCGACAATCTTTCAGAAGAATGCCAATTAAATCCACCCAAAATCATAGGCAGAAAGCTAGTCTTAAAGTTTGTTTTACTTAAACATTTGTAACAAACCAACATAAAATGCAAATGTTGTATGTGAGAAGTTTCACCACAGCTATTGTTAATGCTCCATTTTCACACACAAATAATGCATCCCATTGTGTAACTTTTGATGGGTTTTTTAATCTGTGAAAGTAAGCCTATGTAAAGTCTGTGGACTATTTACAATGTTATTGGGTAATTAAACAGATTTTCCAAGCACTGGTTATTTTTCCTCAAACAATATTATGTTAATTGCAACAATGACTGATTGTAATAATATTCAAACAGAACTTGAATCTAGCAAAATAAAAGGAAAATTATAAATATCACAGAATTTAAATTTGTGTCTGCGGGAATGGCCAAATTATTATATGTTAAAGCCAATAAATTTATAAGCCTCATCTTTCCTCCATGCTATTTGGTAGATGTCCTTAATTTACCTTGATTGTCTATACATATAGGTTCTCTGTGATAATTTCAGATGGGTTAAATATTTTATATATTTAGTCATGTGGTTTCACCTGCATAGTTCTCGTTCCCGTGGGAGTACAGGCATAAACTAGTAGCCTATGTTACTTGCTAATAGTGTGAATAGCCTATACAATGCAAACAAACAAACAATTAACCAAATCTTTCCTCTTTATAATATTAGTATAGACAAACACAAATATATCTTTTTTCATTATAATATTTCAAGTATAGATAATGCATTTGGCTCTGACTTCCTGTTATCTATTCCATGAATTGAACATTTCATGTTGTTCCCCCATACCTCGTTCGTTGACTGCACTCAATGCTCTCCTGGAGTCTAACCCTACGGTGGATGTGTTTGATGACGGATGGAACAAGCTATTGTTAGAGTGCATGATGTTCTGCGAGAAAGGATGAACATTCATATTTTATTTTTAGTTTTTATATTATATTTTATGTGCATATTGCATTACCTGTGTCTGATTAGTGTAATTGGCATTGTATGCCGTTCTAATTATTGAATAAAAAAATAAATAAATGTTGCTGATTGCCAACTAGCTTCTGTCTGCGATGGGACCTGTAATTTGTAAGGGATCCATAATTTAACTCAAGTAATTTACATATACATAAAGAATACACATGCAGTTTGTGCATAGATATAATATTCAACCAGAATTGTAGCAGCATGTAATTTGTATTCAGACCTCTGACCATCTTCACATTTATGGTGATTTGGACACATATTATATTTGTTACACATATGACCTTCAAACAATAATACCCTAACTACTTACTTACTGCTTAGCATTTAGAATTATGTAAATGGCATTCCTTATATTGGAACTTGACATGATAATTTATGCAAGGAATCTTTTGTCTGAAGTATGTGCATATCTATGAATAGGTATGTCGAGTGTGATAATATTATTTTAACCATATTTGGTATGTTGTGTCATACTACTTGGACCTCATTACAGATAACACTATTTACCTAGAGCTCATGAGTCATATAAGTATAACACTATAGCATTCATAAACACACTATTTTCGTTACATTTCATGTCCATATTTAAGGAATGATAAGCAAGTTAACGAGATGAACATTATTACACGGTATTGAAATAGAAAAACCAATTTTTTTAATTATTCTCTGTCTGTCTGTCTGTTTGTTCCGGCTAATCTCCGAAACCACTGGACCAATTTTAACGGGACTTTCACTGGCTGTTAGTTAATGTTACAATGAGTAACTTAGGCTACTATTAACTAAAAAAAATATTAGCGTTCCGCGGGTCACCCATAAAAGTAAGTCTACGCGGGTAAGACCGCGAGGCACAGGACTGATTTATATCTACAGCTCATATAAACTAGATGTCACATTCCATGTAATTGCCAGATGCACCAGAAACGCTGAACGTCCAAGATGCGTCGGCTGCGGAACAGCTCCCTCTCGTTCGCGCGGCAGCTGTCCCGCTCGCTCGACCCTCGCTACGACTACGAGCCGCAAGCCTGCTACACCTCCTTCTGCAAGCACTGGCAGCAAATCTTTGAAATTACTGTCAAATCGAGGGTATGTACAGCTCATCCGTATTATCCATTCATAGGAAACTGTCTGTCTGAACCTTTTCACGGCTAAGCCGCTGAACTAATTTTGCTAAAAGTTTATATAATTAGCGATAACTTCGAACTGAAACTCATCCATGGGGTACATACTTAACATACATACATATGCTCACGCCTGTATTCCCCGAAGGGGTAGGCAGAGGTGTTGTAATAACAACCACTTTTCACCGAAGATGATTAAGTACATACTAAACTACTTTAAAAATCTATTAATATAGTTAATAGCTAGAGTCTCGATTTTACCTGCGTAGGGTTAACAATAAAAAATATGTTATTTAATAATATGTATTTTTTTTTCTAGAATTAAAGCAGCCTTAGTCACTCCTTATAACTTCAACTATCTAAGTAAAAGTCCCGTTAAAATCAGGCCAGCCGTTTCAGATCTAGCTGGAACAAACATACAAACAGACACGAACATTTTATAATTAGTTTTTATTACGCGGGTGACCAGCCGTAAATGCTTACATACATAATTTTATGAATAGCTTCAATTTCGAATCACAAAGAGATACTTCAATTTTCTTTTTTTCAGCCTCAATACCTTCATGATGACGTGCTCGGGGTAGTGAATCATATGGAGCAGCTGACGACGTTGATAGTCCTGGAGGCGAAGGCTAGGGAGCTGACCCAGTCGACCGAACCGGCGGCTTGCCTCGAGTATCTGCTGAGTGAGAACTTATTGGACAAGTTGTATCAATGGGCCTCGTGCACTGGCAAGTGAGTTGGTTATTTATTTTCTTTGATAGTTATAGTGGAATGCTTTTCAGTCTGTCTGTCTGTTTGTGTCGACTAATCACCAACAAAGGACTTTTACAGATAGCTAATTTTAAAAGGAGAAACTTAGGCTACTTTCATTTTTTTTAAAAAAACTATGGGTCACTGATGAAATTAACTTTATGCGGGCAAACCCGAGGGGCAAAACTAGTGATTAATATAAATAATAATTATTGTAATGACACTTATAAACCATGTCAAGATGTCAGGGTGTGTTATACATAACATCTTGACATGGTTTATATCTTGTTCTCATTTCATTATCAACCTTAAATATGTGAAAATAAAGCTACATTTATGATTATTAATTTCTGCTCCAGTTTTGATGTTTTCTTATCAACGAGGTCGCATACAATTTTACCGTGCGAGCTTCCTGCATGAATCATTCTTCTAAGTGTTGTCATGTTTGTGTATAATACAATCAAAATGTATAGTGAACTAGCGGACGTCACTCGGTTTTACCCGCGTAGTTCCCGTTCCCGTGTGAGTACGGGGATTTTATTTATTTATTTATTCATAAATCAGCACGACATAACATAAATTACGCTAATTAGACAAAACGATAGTTATAAACTCAAGACAAATATTAACACAGATGATAAAATACACGAGACAAATATGAACATATAAAAAATAAGAGAACAAACTATTCTAGTAATAAAAGTATATAATAAATATAGGATAAAATAAAGCCTATGTTACACGCTGATGATGTAGCTTTCCAACGATGAAAGATTTTTTTTAATCGGCGCAGTAGTTTTAGCATTTATTCATTACAAAAATACAAATCTTTTCTCTTTATAATAGTGTATTTCTGCAATTTGATACAGAATTTACAGTAAAATTATTTAAATTAGTAAGTAGGTACTTTACAGTAATAATAATATAATAAAATATAATACTTTACAGTACTTACGTACTGACACACAGGCGAAGCTACATACTTACGAAACCTATTTTATACTTTTAATCGAGCAATTCTTATATATATGTCCCAATAGTATATATGTACAATAATACAATCTGAATCTCGGAAACGGCTGTAAAGATTTTCATGAAATGTTCCAATGCAATAAATTTATAGAAAACGTTAAAAAAAGATACGAGCTAAGCTCGGTCATTCAGGTATCAATATTGAAACGGTTTCATATTATTTATCTAAATCAAAATACCAATCAAATAGGCTTGATTACTTTGATAATGAAAAACGCACGACTCGCTATTGTTCGTGCTATTTATTTGTTATTAATACTTATCGCACGCTTTTGTTTTATCAGCCTCTGGAACAAAGACTGATAATGAGGTATTAGTTTTTTGTGCAAACTCTCTTTTGTTAACTACGCTGCAGTTTCAATCTTATAATCTTGTGAGAGGATTCATTTTTGTATAACATAGTTTTTGGTCTTGTTCGATCCCGGTTCGGGCGTAATTTTATTAGGTTTTTCTGACTAATTTCCCAGTAGCAATCCAGAGTCTCGATGAGTGCTCGGTTAATAGCGATATACGGTGACTGAAACCATCCTGAAGAAACCTGGACATGCCTGAGAAGTAAATCGATAGTGCCTGAGACGGCGGTAGACTCACCATGTGTCACGTTGGTACTTAATCTTCGGTGAAAAGAGGGTATTGTTGTTACAATACCTACCTCTGACTACCACGTCGAGGAATATAAGCGTGAGCATGTGTAATAATGGCAACTCAAAGATAACTGTCGCAATGTCTACACCTCTGCCTACCCATTCCGAGTATACATCGGCATAACGTGAGCATATGTATTTACTTATTGTACTACATCATTCTAACCATACACATCCATACACAAACATGTTTTTTGACTAAGTATTTTCTTTACAGATACGAGAATGCAGTGCGTTTGGAGCAATTGAAATTGTTTGGCAGTCTGATCGGCCATTACAGTTCTCAGGTAAATCTTACAAGTAACAGAAGCATCTGTTTGACGAACCCTGTACTTGTGAATTATCCAGAATGTAGGTACATAATATTTAATATCCTGTATAATAGTCGTATAATTTCCCGTTTTTAAATTAAATTCGCATGCAATAGTTATGACGTTTTCGTAACCTACATTCAAGCTATAAAATTCAAAATTAAATTCAAAATATCTTTATTTGATTAGATTTCTTGCAAAGTACTTTAAGCGAATAATAATACCCTATTACCCTACGTTATTCCTTGTAACATCAGCTACCTGCTAGTGATATTCCCGTTAAAATCGATCCAGCCGTTTCAGAGATCAGAGAACAAACAGAGAGATAGACGGACAGAGATCATTTAATAAAAAAATTATCGGAGTAGTGCACTTTCATATACATTTAGTGAAAAGCTGTTAATTTGGAATTGCAAACAGACACCTGTATAGCTATAGATTGTGTATCTAATGTCATAGGTACTAAGGTATGTAATTGTTTGCAGGTGATAGCTGCCGAACCATTCCTGCGGCCGTTACTTAAGTTACTCCACCAGTTCAGACATTGCCTACCGCCGGAAAACTTGGAAAGTGAGTATCATTCTAACTTATTTTAAAGCTCCAAGTAATAACCAGTCAGCCCTCTCTCAGCTACCACATTCACTGCTAACATCTACTTCTTCGTAAATTCTCTAACAGTTGGACGCACATACGCGTTGTTAGCAGTGAACGCGCTAACGGGCGATTATTGAATGACTAGTGACCCCTAGTTTCTCTTCCAGTTACGATTTTTTGACATTATAAATCGTTGTTTTTTCCCTACTATCTTCAAATATAATATGGACGGAACTCGGGCGGTCACCCATCCAACTACTGGCTAGGGTTAGGGTGATCGCTGATCGAATGATATGCGCAATAGCATCTGTGCCACGAGCTTCTCTATAAAGTTAATAAATAATAATAACAAAATCGCGTGTAGTATTTTGCTATGAATATGATGCAAATAATCTTCTTATCCGTCTAGCAGCTTTCTTAAACGCAAGGCAAGGCTTTTATAACACTAGTTCTATTTCGAATACTGATTTGTATGGTATTATTTTCAGTTCAACTAGTGACGGTACTGAATCAGCTGTGCGTGTGCCTGATGCAGAATATGCAGTTCATCGACCTGTTCTTTTTGACCAACCATACGGACAACGGGTCAGAAGCCGAGTAAGTGTTTGATTTTTATTTTAGATTTATTATAGAAGTTAATTATGTATAGATTTTTCGGGATATCTTCTCCTGGTTCTAAGCTACCTCCCCACCAATTTTCAGCCAAATCGGTTCAGCCGTTCTTGAGTTATATATACATATAGAAATAGATATATATGTAAGACGGCGATGGACTCACCATCTGCCACGTTGGCACTTAATCTTTGCTGAGTGTTGTTATTATAATACCTCAGTTTATCCCTTCGGGGACTCATCTGGTAACTCGTGAGCATGTATATATTTTTCCGTCTTACAGATTCCTAATAGTCCGTCTGCTGTTAATGTCAGTCCATCGCGAAGGCGGCGCCGGCGCAACGGCTAGGGATGCTCTACTGTTGTGTGCCCACATGTCCGTCCGCTGCAAGCCGCTGGCCCACTACATGCTGCAGGGCAACACTTGTCCCGTGCTCGCTACTGGTAACACCAGTATATTATACAGGGGCTTCAATATTTGGTTCTATGCTCATATTTTCCAATGGAAAAACGACTTTATAGGCTGAGATAATAAAATACTTGTATCGTGTAACTATTTCTCATTTCAACGGGAGCGTTCAAGTATTACGTAAGTGCTTGAGGGGGGTCTGCTTTTTTGATGACATGGTGGGTGGTGGTGGTCGATATCGTGATTACATCAGCAGTTATTATTTTATTTGTTTTACACAAATGGTAACCCACAAATTGTCTATGCTTTAAAACTTCCCCGCGCGAATTGTCACGTGTTCAATTTTCTTCCGTCAATCTATTATTTCGTTTCGATTCGAATGATGGTTTGATTTAAATCAATATTATGTGCGTTAATATCATCTTGCCCACGAATCAATAAAACAAAAGAGAAAAAATATTACGCCAGCATGGGGAGGAGAAATTTGCCTACTTTTGCTGTTTACTGACAAGGGGAAGGATGGATAAATAATTGTAATAAATCTGCTTACGTAATACTTGAATGGCCCCTTTTTGTTTTTTTTTTTCCATGCTGTTTAAACCACGAAGCATAGGTATTATGTTTTTTTTATTTATCATCCGTCCATTCCGCCAGGTCTGAGCGGTCTATACTCGCTATTACCGCTGCGTATCAACGAGCACCTGCATCGTCTCACGTCCGATGACGTCAATCAAGTACACAAGCTCACGCTATTCATCAACTCCCTAGAGTTCTGCAACGCTGTCGCACAGGTATTAGAAAAACACCGTTTCCTAATTAAACCTTACTTTCTAATTACAAAACGTGGTAAAACGAGACTAGACAAGAGAGCCGTAAGGTTTGAGCAGTCGCCTGCTAAGTAAGTCGACGCAAGCTCGAATACCAGTGGGGCCTGTACCAATTCGTTTTTCTAATAACTCACATGCGGTGATTTCACACCACGTTTACGGTGAAGGAAACCTGCATATGTCTGACAAGAAATATAAAGACGTATGTATAGTGCCTGAGAGGGCAATAGATTCACCATCTGTCATAATAAAATAGGAGATGAAAGTTTGTCAATTTTAAACCGATATATTATATACTAGCGGACCTCACGTGGTTTCACCGGTGTAGTTCCCGTTCCCGTGGGAGTACGGGGCTAAAATAAAGCCCATGTTACTCGCTGATGATGTACCTATCCAATGGTGAAAGATTTTTTGAAATCGGTCCAGTAGTTTTTGGGCAACATTACAACCAAACAAACAAAGTTTTCATCTTTATAATATTAGTGTAGAAAACAAAATCTACTCGGGTGAAACCGCGGGGCACAGCAAATTTTGTAATAATATAATAATCATTTTATAATTGTTTTATGATATGAGTACTGATGTATAAAATGTTATTTATTCCTAGGTAGCTGATCCAGCCATCAAGAATCATCTCCTAGATTTGCTGTACCAAGGTTTCCTGGTACCAGTACTGGGACCAGCTCTACTGCAGGTATGTACCGCGTTGATGGCTTGGGAGCTAACGGCATTACAGTAATAAATAAACAAGTACGATATTCGACCTTAATGTGTTGGCATTAGGGAGTAATTTAAAGCGTATGAATGGTTGAATAAATAGTTTTTGTTCATTTATTATTGGTATGGCATTGGGAAGAGTGAGTTTGGGAGTTTCAACGCATTGGGTATATTCAGGATAATTATAACAATGTTATCTTAAATGGGGTGTCCGCTTGTTTGCAGTCTTGGTAACATTAAAATAGTGGATATGAATTGCTTGATAGTTTTCTTGCAACATTATTTTTTAAGTATCTTTATACTAACAATTTAAATTGAAATCTTTTTATAAACTAGCAACATGATATTTTAAAACTAATTAGTATTTCTTTCAGTCTTACCAGGTGAGCGAATAACCAACATTTATATACAATTTATAATATTTTTCTATACAATGCACCTATGACTAGACACTTATATATTTTTGTATAAAAATTGCTTTTTTTAAATATATTTGAACTTTCAAATCTGCTTGAATTATTGTAGCACTCAAAATCAGATGATTGTTTTAAGCGAAAATATCATAATCTTATCTTATCTTATATTAATAATGTTATATTATGTATCTTATATTGTGTGGTTTGTAGGTGGGAGCTGTGGACACATAATTATCTACTAAAAATTATGTAAAATATATGTATGTGTATTTCATATTCAGTACCCCTATCATGGGTTTGCCACCGTTTTCGTAATCTATTCTCGCTAGCGTCTCCGCCGAAACTTTGTATGCAGCGACTCCCAGCGGTGACGTGAAGAACTAAAATATCTCATACAAATATTGCGAGTGACGCTAGCGAGTATAGATTACGAAAACGGGGGCAAACTCGTAATAGGGTTACAGTTCTGAATACAATATATTTTATATTTTTAATGTAGCACAACATAACGTTGTGCATTGTCGATAAGTGTCATAAAAAACATTTATTATGTTTTTCTAAAAACTAGGCGTAGAAATACAATTTGAAGTCGGTCTTATAATCTAACATAATTCTTTAAAAAATTTTTTAGTCGAGTCCCTATCGACCTCAGGGTGCCAATGTGTTTTGAAATAGTACGTTTTATTCTTTGTATTTATAACTTCGAATCTAGCGAAGCAAACTAGATCTAGAAATCAAAACAATCTCGTCTCCTCTATCTACATAAAACCTTGTCGGTATTATTATTGAGATTATAAAGCCTTTTACAGACTGTGTTTCGGGCAGTCCAAGATTTAATTATTAAGCTTTTGACTTTTTCCTTATAAAGTCTGTTGCATATTTTACCAACTCACAAATTTGCAGTGCCACTTGGTGTGAAGTAGATGTTGTAACTCATGTGCCTACGGCTATAGGGAAGGTGTGAATACAAACCTGGTTAATCCAAAGAGAATCAAGGTTTGGGATTGATTCTATTAGTCCATGATACCTTAAAGAAAAAGAATAAACAACACCTTTCTTAAAATATCTATATACATACATATATAAATGTTATATTGCTTTGTGTACGTTTCAAAATGTATTTTCAATCACAATGTGCCAGAACGAAGCGTGGCAGGGTACAGCTAATATTATATAAAATACTTATTTTTATATTTAACTGAGTTTAAGTGGTGTGCAACCGCCTTTAAGGGTGCGTTTCCATGCGTGCGAGGAAGCGTAGCAAAGGATGGTTCAATTACTTATCTGGCCTCGCTCAGCGTAGTGATTCTATTGGTTCTTAACGAACACATCCCTCGCTACACATCTTCAACTTCGCACATCTCTAGTGGCAACGCATCCTAACACAGTATACATATAACCTTACAAAGCAGTATGGTATCTAGATTTTTTTTTTAAATAAGTAAGCTCGCTGCTTCGAGCGAGACGGTTTTTAAATTAATGCCTTTATTTACTGTGAAATTAATGTCGATTTTGAGTTTAGAAAAATGCCTGGAAAATGCACGTAAATGGCCACGGCCACGACGTTACTGGCATTACGTCAAGGCCGCTTATTATCTCGTAGATGTGTTTCGAACGATTTGTTCCTGGATTCCGTACTGTTCGTAGCTTATATTTATACTGTGTCCTAAGTGTGCGTGTTTGGACGTCACGTTACTGGGCTTTCATTGCACTCGTGGGATTGGAGCACATCTGGTACGTCATATACGACAATCATAGCGATTCAGTGACGGTGATACATATCATATACATCATTATCATTAATAATCTATCTATCATATGTGTGATGCATGGTGATTGTCTAACATGGTGAATGTCAACATTTCAAAATATCATTATTTGATTACACACTTCACAAATGTTTAATTCTCTAAATAACACATAGGCTTAGAAGGTACTTTTACTGAGATTTTGTTTTAATCGCTAGAAACTCAGATATTACACATATAAAAATTCTTACAATTCTGATGTATAATTACATCTCCATAGAAATATAAGCCCCCGCCAACCTCATCATGTTCCTAACACGCTTACCAAGTGACGAGGATTTAATATGAGAAGTGTTTTAAAAGACATATAAACATAGCCAACTATTAATTCGTATAACTTAGCTGACATGGAAGAAAGCCTAAGCCATATAACTTAGCTGACATGGAACGCGTCAAACATGGAAGGCGTTCTCTAAATGTGAGTCCGAGTAAAAAACATCCAATCGCGTCCTACAAACTGACAAACGAACCGTACACATGACATTAAAAAAAAGCAATCACTGAACCGCTCCGGCCGCTCCACCCCGAAGCCTATTAACGTGTACGCCTGTCAGACGAGAGAGGCGCCCTTGCAGAGTGGCGGAGTGGAGCAGGCCACGTCGATGCTCTACCTCGAGCTGATCCTCCGCTGCGCGACCCCCCGCGGGCTGCTGAGGGCCGTGCTGCACTACCTGCTCACGTACACATACGACGGGGTCAAACTCATTGACGCCCTGCTCGCCAGGCTTGACGGCAACTCGCAGGTCAGTTATATTTTATACATACATACGTATACTCACGCCTGTATTCCCCGTAGGGGTAGGCAGAGGTGTTCTAATCACAACACCCACTTTTCACCGAAGATGATTAAGTGCCAACGTGACAGATGGTGAGTTCATCGCCGTCTAAGACACTTTACATACGTCATTGAATTACTTCTCAGAAATATGCAGGTTTCCTCACGATGTTTTCCTTCACCGTAAAGCACGTGGTGTGAAATCACTGTACATAAGTGTTTTAGAAAAACTTATTGGTACAGGGCCCGCTGGGATTCGAACTTGCGTCGCTTGCGTAGCAGGCGACTGCTCAAACCTCACGGCCACCACGGCTCTATATTTAATACTGCGTACGTATTAAAAGTGTACAAAGCTGGACTGCGTTAGTGACTACCGACAATCAAGTGTGACACTTGCGTCGCACATTGCCTACCATATAAATAACAATCTTGAGCTATGACGTCACCTCATCCGCCTAATGTTTTTTTATGGCGCCCTATTCTTGAATCCTTGTAATCAAAATTTCTGTAATTTTACTGAAATAATAAAGACGGCAAAATATTTGCCCATTCATAAGATGGCGTCAGCTTGTTGTAGTAAGATTAATAAATAATCGTATTTGAGTGTTCCAAGCTGAATGGTCAAAATTCTTTATCAAACAGGGTCCGCGGGGTCCTGCTAATACTTGTATAAGAACATAGTTCGTTGGTCTAATGGTCGCAAGCAAGTCTACTGTGGAATACGAGGTCCTTCATTCGTTCCCGTGTTGGGCTAAATGTTATTGGGTTTTTCATTTGTAATTTCCCAGTAGCAAGCCCAAAGTCTAGACTCGTCCACTATTACTACATGGCACTTAAAAATAGCTGTGACATGCGGGTACCATAAGTACATTTCAGCCGGTAGGTAACTTCTAGGGCGAAGGCGTGAGCATGCACTGTATAATATTTAGAATTTCAACTATTGATAAAATGTATTGTTTAAATATAAAAATAAAATAAATGTGCTCACGCCATCCCAGAAGGATCCCCGAAGGGGTAAGCAGAGGGGTTGTACCAACACCCACATTTCACCAAATATAATCAAGTGCCAACGTGACAGAGGGTGAGTCAATCGCCGTCTCAGGCACTATACATACGTATTTGAATTACTTCTCAGACATATACAGGCTTCCTCACCATGTTTTCCTTCACCGTAAAGCACGTGGTGTGAAATAACTGCACATAAGTTTTTTAGAAAAACTTTTTGGTACAGGCCCCGTTGGGATTCGAACTTGCGTACCTTGCGTAGCAGGCGACAACTCTAACCCCAAGTCCACCACGGACATTTTTAAAATTTTGTTTAAATATAAGTGCATTATAATCCAGTTGTCGCTGGTCTCCTTGTCGCTGATGGAGACGCTAATCGATCTGAACTGCGAGGACGTGATGCTGGAGCTGGTTTACAAGTACCTGATCCACGGTCACCACCTCATGGTCACACATCGACACAAGATATCATACCCCGAGCCCTATAGGGATGCCGCCGTAGCCTTCCTCGGTAAACTGCCGCCTTTTTACTTAAAACATACATACATATATTTTTGTTTTATCTTATTAAGGCGACAAATAAAATTACAGCCCGCCTGAATGGAAAATTAAATTTTATTTTAACATGCCTCCAATATAAGATATGCATAGCACATTTACCTACTACTTTCATGAATATATTCGTAATCTGGACACTTGAAAACGTACGCATTGGCGATGATATCTAAGGCAACAATCTCGTGGTACAGTAGCTATTGCGCATATCATCCGATCAGCGAGGTTAAACAACCCTTACCCTAGCCAGTAGTTGGCTGGGTGACCGCCCGAGTTCCCTCCGTGCCTCGGAGAGCACGTTCGGTCCCGGTTGCCAATTTATCATCTTTGGCAATCGTTACAGGTCAGTCGGAGGCCTACAAATGGCAGACAACTGGTTTAACCCAGATCACAGGTTTTCCTCGTAAAGGGGTAGCGAAGGTCAGATGGCAGTCGCTTCGTTTTATTAATTACAATACATTTATATAAAATTATTAGTAAACTTAGTAACTAGTGGTACCTAATGAAAGATTTTAAGAAATTGTAATTTGTATAGGCTTACAACCAAGGTGCTGCGCTCGACCCTTAGAGAAGACTAAACAATGGGTCGATGAGATGGCGCTCAGCGGACGCAGAGTACTAGACTACAGGCGAGAGGACGAAATGCGGACCAACGGAGCGCACGAAGACATTGCTATGAACGATCTAGTCCACGATAATAGGTTTAATTATGGGGTTGGTATACATACTTTATCCTTACTAAAATAATCGTATTGTCCCATCGGACTATGAGAGTGAGGGAATAAAGAGTGCACCTGTGTTTGCGCACACACTTGTGCACTATAATATCTCCTGCGCACATGGCTGATCCTCGTTGAGATTAGCCGCCGTAACCGAAATTCGGTAGGAGATCATTATTATTATTATTCTTACTAATATAATAAATGCGAAAGTAACTCTGTCTGTCTATTACGCTTTCCCGCTTAAACCTCTCAACCGATTTTAATGAAATTTGGCACATACAATCTTTAGACCCTGAGAAAGGACATAGGTCTTTATTGCGAAAAAAAGTATTATATAAAACTAAATCTAATCTAAAGTTGAAACCGCGGGGCACAGGTAGTCATATATAAATGTGAAAGTGCCTATATATCAATCGATCTAATTTCGTTAACATGGGAAACATTTATATCTATACAAATACATAATCGAAGTGTCTGTTTGTAATTCTAAATTAACAGGTTTTTACTGAAGTATATTCGATACTAACATTGATGAACCAATTTTTGTTTGTTCTGACTAATCTCTAAAACGGCTGGACCGATTTTAACGAGAATTTCACTGGCAGAAAGCGGGTGTTACAAAGATTAACTGAGGAAAATGATCTGCGAAATAAAGCCACTCGTGAGGTTAAGTCTACGCAGTTGAAACAGCGAGGCACAGCTATATTTTCAAAAGATTTTGATTATGCAATAATTTAGCGATAATACGGACTTTTTACAATTTTTTCGATGCTTGTGAACACTAGTCCAACCAGTAAAATTTTTAAAATATTTTCTTCTTTTCAGAATCCCAACGAAACGTTATTCGGTAACTATCACGCGTACTTATGCGACGCTCGATTTGAAATAGTATCGCGAGTGATCGCGTGCGACACTTGGTCCTCAAAATACGACAGCGTCTCCTCACCCAAGCGAGAAACCAACAACAACACGAAAGAAACGAAAGAGATGGACATACAAACCCCTGCGAAAGAGCAGGACAGCCTTATTTCCATCTGCACCAGCGGTTACGATACGTTGAAAACAAGTGATACGTCAGAAAAGGAACAACATAGTTTGAACTCCTTGACTGAGAACATTGAAGGAGAGAAAAGCGACGAGAATAGTGAGGAGAAAGAGTCAAGTGAGAATCAGAGTAGTGATGTGAAGGAGGATTGTTTATCGATAGGGGAGAGCAGCGGTTACGATAGTTTTCGATATAAGGTAGATGAGGATGGTGAATGTTTTGCTGAGGAGTCGTTTAAGCGTAGTTTCGGGAAGGTGGATGCTGTTAGGGAGTACCAGGGAGAAGTGCCGCTGATCAGGAGCTGGCGGGCCAGTGCTGAATCAATTATTGGTGAGACTTAACTTATCGATCTTTTTTTAAAGGCTAGCTGTGCTATGTTGTGCTGTGGCCTGTGATTAACAATAAAAGTTACTATTTTTTTCCCTATTTCGTGACAATTTACATGATATTAAAGCCTAAAGCCTTCCTCGAGGAATGAACTATGCAAAACAAAGTATATGCAGATTTCCTACCTGCATATTTCTGAGAAGTAATTCAAAGACGTATATATAGACCTGAGCCTGGACTCGACATCTGTCACGTTGGCACTTAATCATATTCGCTGAAATGTGGGTTTCGTTTTTACAATAACCCTGCTTACCCCTTCGAAGACCCTTCTGGGATTGCGTGAGCATATTTATATTATTTTTAATTCTAATATCTCTTTCACTAGAACTGAATGTAATTTATCAGGCCCATTACTAAGCAACCTCCTGAAGAAAGCAGCAAGCCTCCTGGAGTCCGAGGTGATAGTGAACTGTCGGGTGACGAGCGTGGTCTCCAAGCTGGCCTCGCTGCCTACCCCGCTGCTGACGTCACTGCTACTCTGTCCTGGCTTCGTGCTGCAGCCGAATGTGCCTTCATTATTCCAGGTTAGAGGATGATCATCTCCCTGGTCTTATCCCATACTGGGGTCAGCACTTGATTCAACCCGATGTGGCTGATCACTTGATTTTTATACGAAGCGACTTTCTCAACCCCTTAAACGAAGCAAAACCAGTTGTCAGACTATTTTAGGCCTCTGACTGACCTGTAATTGTAACCTGAACTCGGGCGGTCACCCATCCCATTACTGGCTAGGGGTAGGGTTGCTTAACTTCGCTGATCGAATGATATGCGCAATAGCAACTGTGCATACTATATATACTGCCTTTGTAAAATCGACCTTCTGAACACAGTACTTTTTTGAGAAATCTTTGTGATGGATAAACATTCTGTTTAGTTGAAAATGGATTGCGAGTGGACATTATGAATTATGATCCTTCAAAAGATATTATGCCCCATTAAAAAAAATCACGTGTAGTTTTTTTAATAAGTAATATTTGCTTAGAATTCAAATTCGGAGCACTCGCACGTATGAAAGTACACGGTACTAACATAGAAAGATATTTTTAAATTTTCTCCGCCTGTCTGTATGTTTGTTCCGGGTAATCTCTGAAACGGCTGGACCGATTTTAACGGGACTTTCACTGGCAGATAGCTAATGTTACAAGGAGCAACTTAGGCTATTTAAAAAAAAAAACATTTAGTGTTCCCCGGGAATCAAATTAAATCTACACGGGTGAAACCGCAGGGCACAGCTAGTTTAAGAATAATTATTGATATTAACTTTCGCAGATACTAAGCAAGTTGAAAGATGAAGTGGACGAATTGACAGAGGGTCTGGATAACGTATCAGAGCTGGTGGATAAAGCACGAGTGTTCCTCATTCAGCGAGAGTTGGCGCTGATGAAGACCAGGGGACCCACCAATGATGATGGTAAATATTAACATTTCCTTTGACGATAATCTCAAAACCGAATGTCGGCCACGGCGGCTAATCTCAACGGGGATTAGCCATCTGCGCAGGAAATAATATATATATATATAATAGACAAGTACGTGCGCAAACACAGGTGCACTCTTTATTCCCTCAATCTCATAGTGGGATGGGAGGCAATCCGACACGACCGGAGAGAGAACAGGCGTAGGACCGACTGTGCAACGTGCCCCCCGAAGCAGGGGGGTGGAAGCACTGCCAACGTCCAAATGCCGGGCATTTATTGTGAATTTCTTGACAGAAAAATCCATTATGTATTTACTTTATATATAGCTCGAAGTTGGGGTTTAAACAACTCAGAGTAGCAACAGTGACTTATTAGTTGAAGAATAAAGTCAAAAGTCACTTATGAGGATAATATGTCAATGAAATGTTATCTATGAATGCGAATGATTACATACAAGGGGAAGACCTAAGGAACGATGGCTAGAAAGGTACCAAGTGAATTGGTCGGCTGATAGAGAGAAATGGAAGATAATAGTTATAATGATATCTGAACGGGATAAGATGATACGAAATGTATTTTCTGATTAGCAGGTTTAGGCGCGCGGCCACCACCGCGTGAGTCCAAACGGCGAACTCTGTCCAATAGCATATCACACATGTTCGCTCGAAGACTCTCCTGTAAGTATTTGAAACAATAATATGTTTAAATCTACTACTCCTTCTCATAGTTCTAGCGTCGTACATTCTTCTAACTATATATTGTCAATCCTTCCCTGGAAGGCCCTCTTAACGAAAATCAGGATCATTACAAACTCTTAAACCTTTTTTTCAACAGCATTTTTCCAAAGTATTAGCGGAATCATCTGAATAAGATAATCATATAAATAGTTATGTATTATAATTATTATTATATATACATAATATATAGTATTAATATTATGTATTTATCTTATGTATTTCATGTAATATATTATGTATCATATGCACACTATAAAAGAATTTAATTCTTATATTAGTAACACCTTTTTCAAAATTTACCAACTGCCATGCCTATCTCTGCATCACCCAAAGAGAATGCCTTTGGAAATTGTAGTGGAAAAAAATTTAAATAAATGAATATCTACTTGACGGTCCAGTGGTTGTACACCTGACAGGCATGCTAAGTATCGTATATGTTGTCGCAGTGACAGACTCATACACGTCATATATATCCGTCTGAAAATTATTGACAGAGATCAGGGCCCCTATTCAGAAACTGTTCGTTGAAAAACTTGACTGTATATTTTTTTACACAGCATCGTCACCGTCCCAGCAGCAAACGCAAAGTCTACAAAACTCCGCCTACAACGCTAGTCCACAGAAACGACCGGTGTTCACTCAGGAATCCTACTGGAACCAGTCGATCACAATGCGGTCCATTCTGAACGCAGTTATACTTGACGAATGGCTTAAGGAGCTCGCTTCTATATGCGAAGAACACGCCTTAAGGCTATCCGCAGATGATTATGAAGACGATAGCTATATAAGGATGGTAGCTTTATGATGGCACACCAGCGCCCGGAACGGGTTCAAAATTGATCAAACTTCAATTTAAAGGCATGTAGGTCTAAAAAGGCCACTTTGGGAGAATCATAATGTGATCCGAATATGATCATCGGAATGATTAACCTTTCGCAATTCACATGTTTTTACACTTTCCTATAACGATTCCTAAAATGGTTCACAAAATATGAATAGCTTTTGTGACAAATTGCATCATAAAAAGTTAGTTAGGGACTAAAATCTACAATTATTGTAATCATTAGTGAATTATAATATAAATTGCACCTAAGTGACCATATTCGGATCACATTATGATTCTCCCAAAGTGACCTTGTTAGACCTACTGTTCATACGTGTGCGTCATTCGCTACCAAATAGCAAATAACGCTCGTCTGAAAGCCTTAAAGGTCTGTCCATGCGTCGATGTAATATAGATTTTTACGTGAATTTAAGTATTCAATTATCGACTTAATATTGCTTTAGTAAAAGTTTCATTCTAGTATTTGACAAAATGATTTCCAAGAGGACTTTATATTTTGTATGATACAACAGAAGCGCCAACAGACCTTAGGATCAATTAATCTACGTGTTTTAAAGGTTTAAATAGTCAATTACATCATTTAGAAATCATTTCACAATTAGTAATAATCGTGCGATAAAAGAAAAGAGAGTTTTCACAAAGGCTTTTCGAATCGAGTCAATGTTTGAAATGTCAATTATGAATTGACAGCTTTATTAAGCATTCGATAGTTAAAGTAGTTTAGTCTAGCGATTTAGAATCGACTAAATGTAACTTGTAAATACTTAAATTTAGAAATGACATCAGATATACATTTTGTATCTTTAGTTTTAATAATTAATCGTACTTTACATTTTTTTAATGAAACGAACAACTTTTTTACCTTTTATTGTAGAATAATTATCATTGTGAAATTAATCAATGCAATTTAGCTATGTACTACGTACGTGAGAAGAATGAGATAAGACACTACATTTTTGAAAATGAAAATAGACATTAGCAGTGACTTTCCAGTCAAGAAAGTATTTCGTACTTTGCCGCGTTTTCTAAATGTCACTTGTCAAATTTCTGTCATCCGCGCGCACTTTTTGACTTTTTACAGATTCTAGTGTGAAACTTTTTGGCACAGAACATTGGCTGGAGGTATATATCAATTTTAACCTTAAAATTATTTCTTAAAATTATTTGTTATATTTTGGCGATTTTATCAAAATTTAAGGCCTTTTGGAGCAAAAATAAACATTGTCTTATACATATCATCCAATGAGCGTGGAACCTTTTGTAACCTCTAAGAACTACACTTTATCACAAAAATAAAACGACGAGAAAATTAAAAAAGGATATATTTGTGTGTACCATCAGCCAATGCTCTGTGCGCCTAGAGAGTCTAGACCCTATATATTGTTGTTATACTATTATTATGAACTTTATTTGTTTTGGATTATGGTCGACATTAAACATTTGCAAATAAAGCTTAAATTAGAAATTTATTCCTTTTGGTTACTTTCACATGATATGAACGTAGTTGCAGAGTACTGCCTAGTTATAAGTATCACATTTACTTAACCCTAAGTACCTAACTTTTAGTTTTAATTAGTTGCAATTTACACTTAACAATAAGATTGCCATCGACGTAATGTAAAACTGTGATTATGTAATGTTCAAAAAATATATTGTTTGGATTTTAATTTATTATGTATGACTTTGGACAATATTTAAACTTTTTGATTGATGTTTTAAAAATAATGAGCCGTTTGTCGCCTGTGGTTTTAACTTTTACTAATAATAAGAATAATAATTTTAAATATTTAATTACAATTAATATTAAGAATAATATGCAGATGTCATTCTGACATTTTAAAGCATATATTTTAAGTGATAGACAATATAAGTATAACATTTATTTGAATTGAACATTACTTAAACTAACTTTATTTTATATTCGCCTTGTTTGGTAAATTCATTATTGTGTTATTTTCGTGAGACGAATATTTTATGATAACGTTATTTACGTTCAGTGTAAAGGGGTTTCATTATGTCAGATGGGGTGGCCATATTAAAATCGAATATCATTTACTCGTAAAATTACAAGGTCTATTTGCAAAGGAAAGCTACATTTACTGAGACTCCGGCAAAAAAAACTCAGTAATAACTCCTTTCAAAAATATGTAACAATTTTAACAAAAATAAATGTAAGTGGACACATTTGCAATGCACAAAATGTTGGTATAAAATACACTTTGTGTAACTAGAGATGGCTTATTATAATGACGTGACGATGACTATATATAAATTTACCCCAGTGACTTATTAAAAATCCCACTTTGATGAATACATGGATTGATAACGATTGACATTAGGGTATGCAATTTTAATATACAACTTATGATAGAGAAGAAGTAAGGTATAGTGGGCTGATGTGAATAATGCCCTATAATGTCCTTTTGTGAAAATTTAAGCGTCCGGTTCCGTCCGAGATATATTTTTTATTTATACTAAATGAGAATTTTGGATATTTTTAGTGTCAAAAATATCATAAATAATAATAGAATTTTTATACGAATCTGAAATTAAAAAAAAAAAAATTAAGATTCATTTTAACTTCCAGGGTTTACTGAAAGGTTTTTGTCATGATTTAAAAAACTTTTTAATACAAACACAAAATTTTATTGCTTTTTCTAGTACTTAAATCTAATACATCAAAGGCCTACTTCAATTACGATTATCCACTTTTTTTTAAATTCTCATCTTAATAATAAATTGTCCCTGAAGAACCTTGTCACTGTGTGATACAATTGAGATAGGTAGCACCTATTTATCCTTCTGGCTGTATCTCTTGGTTAACATTTGAATTAGGTCTTCGTTATTCCGAATGTTTTTGCCCAATAGTATAATCGAGTTTCTTGCCCCAATCCACTACCAAACCACGGACAATAAAAGTCTACTGCCAGAATATTACTTACTAATCTTGCTATACATTTTTTATGGAAAAGTATATATAAGTACTTGAGAAATTATTTTGCCCTCTATGGTATGTATAGATATTGGCCTTAACCAGATAATTTTTTTGAATAGTTCGTAACCTTAAAATATATTTATTTATTGCTTGCTTATTATTTACCGACTCCAAAAAAACAGGATCTAAATTCGACTGTTTTTTTTTTGTTTCCAAAATTTGAAGATTCGCACAATATGTCCGTGGAAACCGCTCAAAATAAACTAGGTTTTAATAACATCTATCCTACTTAATATCTGTACAAATCAACTGATTGAAATGTAATGTTGTGAACTACCTAATGTATGTAATTTAATTTTGTGAATTAAATGTAATTTAACCGATTTAATGTGGTTGTATTATTGTAAAATAAATAAATTACCTGTTAAGCCCAATTGATTAGATATTCTTGCCTTATTGTTCGTCGTCTCACACGTCGACCACATTTGTCGCTGGAAACGAGCGTCGAGCGGCTTACATAAGGTTGCACCTTTACCTATCATTATGACCGCTGTTAGTATCAAGTCCTCTGTATGTCTGCGAATTTTTTTTCCTTTCCTTTATTTATTTAATGGCGATGAGTTTAGGTAAAACTATTCCGCCAATGTCAAGTGATTGTTGAGAAAAATATATTGTAAATTGTTAAAAATATGTGGAGGAACCCATTGGATTCCTCACTGTCAATTCGCGTTTTTCATTTTTTTTTCTTTATCTGTGGTTTGTGTGTTCTGAACTGTCAGTCAGTCATGCTGTGTCAACTGTCAGTGTTGACTCAATTTTATTTTATTTATTGTGATCTGTGATATGTGATGATGCGATGCAAATTACCAAAGCGAATTCATTTTTATTGATCATAATATAAATTACGTATTTGAATGGGTATTTAGAGATTAAGCATTTTGTAGATCCTCAGGTCAATTCAATCAAAAAAGGTTGTAAATTGCCTAGGCAAGATGTCAGACGATGAGGTTATAAGATTTGAAATTACCGATTATGATTTGGACAATGAATTCAATCCAAACAGAGGGAGAAGAGGCAAGAAGGAACATCAAATATATGGTAAAAACACATTTAAGTACGCTTCTTTTTTACTATTTTAATGTTACGTTGATTGCGAATGTGTGTATTAAAACCAGCAAACAAAGATGCAAACACGAAAAGAACTCATTGCAAGATATCTCGTCTATTATTGGGATCGGTCATCGATTCAATTCGGTTTGGATTCGTTTGAAATCTTTTACACCAGAAAAATCTAAGTAATCTGGTTCAAATCAGTTGTCAGACTTGCTTGCCTTCCAATCGACCTGTAACTATTGCTAAAGATGTTATATTGGCTATTGGGACTGAAGTCTTAGGCACTGGGAGCTAGCCAATAAGGAGAGCTAGTAATAGCTAGGCCAATTACTAGCTTGGCTTGTGACTGCTTAACTCGCTGATCAATTATTGTGTCATTTGCCCCTCAAAACACTTATAGAACAAAAATTAAACTGAGGGCAGGCTGCTAATTTAACTGGGAAAGTTTCTTTGTAAGAGGTTATCATAAATCAGATTAAGTTATGGTTAAAATTTCTAAACACATTCACTGCTAAATGACAGCAGTGAGCAGATTTATGAAGAAAATGCGATGTTAGCAGTGATCATGTTAATAGAGTGGTAAATGCTTTGGTCCAGGTGTATGGGCAAAAGACAGTGACGAGGAAGATAATGAGGACAATATTAGGCAGAGGACTAGAAAGCCCAAGGACTTCTCAGCTCCTATTGGGTTTGTTACTGGTGGAGTGCAGCAGGCTGGCAAGAAGAAAGAGGAGAATAAGGGTAAATATTCAATTTATGTTTATAAACTAGCATTTTATTATCTTCGGTGAAATGTGGGTGTTGTGGTTACAACTGATAAAAGGCCTCTGCTTACCCCTTCTGGCGGGGGCATGCATGCATGATTTTCAGAGGGGTAGGCATAATATAAGTATGAGTAGTAGGTGGGTAGGTTAAGTGAGTACATACCGATGTGGCGCAGCGTGGATATATATGTTTTGGTATAGACACACTAATGAAACATGATTGTATTCAGTCATCGCAAATGGTAAGCACTGCTTATCTGCTTATATGGAATGCACAAAAATATCCTATTAAGTACCTTACTGTAGGAGCCTTCTGGTAAGGTACTTAATAGGATATTTTTATTTTCTCTAAATCTCATTTTTGTCAAAATTATACAAAGTTGGGGATAAGGGTACTCACAGTAAATTGAATTTTTAATAAGTAGTTTTAAATGCACAGTATTCAAAAAATATATTCTTCCAATCTTTGCTACTATCAATTTATTAGTTATTTCAAGTTTTCAACTGAAATGTCAATAGCTCTATATTAGCTTTTTTTAAGGGAACCAAAAGTTTCAAGAGCTGCTGCTTAATTAATGATGAAAACAATGGAATGTGTGGATGGATTCTATTGCTATCAACTTACAAAACATTTTCTTGTTTCCATTTTCAATTGTGATATTGATGGTAATTTTCTGTAATATCTGTTAATTATAAAGCACTTCTAGGATTAATTAGTTAAGAATGATTTATACAAAGGAAATCTTTATTTATATTGCCTTAGAGCTTGAATCATCAGAAGCATCATCGTCTCGCCTGAAGCTTGCACCAGATAGCTCAGATGAAGATGAACGGCCAAGCATGCCAGCTGAGACAGAGACAGCTGGGATCAGGAAACAGGGTCAGGGGATGCGCACAGTCAACTTGGGAGGCAGTGTTGGTCATTGGGAAAAACACACTAAAGGAATTGGTGCTAAGTTGCTGCTTCAGGTACAAATTGAATTTTTTTGAAGACCCTACATGAGCCGTGGTGGCCTTGAGGTTTGAACAGTCGCCTGCTACGCATGTTCGAATCCCAGCGGGGCCTGTACCAATGAGTATTTCGAAAAATCTTATGTACAGTGATTTCACACCACATGCTTTACTGTGAAGGAAAACATCGTAAGGAAACCTGCATATTTCTGAGAAGTAATTCAATGAAGTATGTAAAGTGTTTGGACTCACCATCTGTCACGTTGGCACTTAATCATATTCTGTGAAAAGTGGGTGTTATTATTACAACACCTCTGTCTACCCCTTCGGGGAATACAAGCGTGAGCATATGTATGTCTTATACTTCCTTATAATAATAATGATCTTCTACCGAATTTCGATAACAGCGGCTAATCTCAACTATGATCAGCCATCAGCGCAGGAGATATTAGAGTGAACAAGTGTGTGCGCAAACACAGGTGCATTCTTTATTCCCTCACTCTCATAGTGGGATGGGAGGCAATCCGACACGACCGGAGAGAGATCAGGCGTAGGACCTACGGTGCAACGTGCTTACCGAGGCACGGGGGTGTATACACAGCCAACTTCCAAACTCCAAGCATTTATTATTAATTTCTTGGCAGAAAAACCCCAAATTTTTACCCGACCCGTGAATCGAACTCGGGACCTCGTGATCGGCAGGAAACTTGTTAACCTTATACTTATACCTACTTACTAGATAATAATTCCAAAGACAACACACAAACATGATTTATATGTGTTTGTTATACAGGTTTATTGGGTTATAGGGACGGCGGACCTACCAGGTCGTAGGGTCGTCATAACCTGTAGGCAAGTGCTTAACTAAGCTTCCCTTTTCAGATGGGCTACCAACCAGGAAAGGGTCTTGGCAAGGACCTTCAAGGTATCTCTGCGCCTGTGGAGGCTACTGTCAGGAAAGGAAGAGGTGCTATTGGAGCTTATGGGCCTGAGAAAGCTGCTGTGAGTAACACAAAGTAAATCCCTGTTAGGTGTAAAAATAGAGACAAATTTTTATTTGACTAGATTTTGCTATGCAGTAGACAGATTTATTTTTTATTGCAATACATACTGTATATAAACTTAACAAGTTTTGTTTATGAATGTGGATGGTTACAAGGGGAAAGGAAGACCTAAGAAACGATGGATGGATTGTGTGAAGTAGATATGGTTAAAATAGGAGTGAATACAGATATAACGGCTTATAGAGAGAAATGGAAGAGAAGAACTCATTGCATCGACCCCAAATAACATGGGAAAAGGGCAGGAGGATGATGATGATGACTGTATATTAACTGAATATCTGTTCAAAGCAGGAACGCTGCTTCCTTTTATGGAGAGTTTACCTTACAAAGCCCAGAAAACCTCCTTTGCATATACCCGTTTAAGTGCTTCATTTTACACATTGTGAAAAAAGCACTTGTAGTTAATGAGAACCGAAAAAATGTGGTGCCAGTGTTTCCTTGCTTACATCAACTGAGCTGTATGCTTTTTTGCAACATTATTAATAGGGAATTACTTTTTTTTCCAGCAAAAAGCGAAGAGAGAAGAGGAACGTCGTCTCAAAGAGAAGGAGGAGGAGAAAGGTCCAGAAAAGGCGTACAATTGGAAGAAGTCTCACAAAGGGCGCTACTTCTACCGCGACGCCGCTGACGTCATACAAGAGGGTAAACCCACGATGCATACTATTGCCAGGTATCCAAGTTTACAGCAATCTCAATTTTATTGCGGGAAGATTAAAGTCCCTATTTCATTAGGTTTTTTTATGAAATTAATGTTAGATTTAGCAAGAGAGTTGAAATAGCTCCTGCATCCTAAGTAACTCTATAGAAAGTGTATGTTTCGAAAAACATCCACGAGGGTTTGGTTTTAATGTATGGCTGATTGGATACTTAAGATCAGTGGGTGTTTATGTGTTCAAACCTTGTTAACTTCCACACAGTCAATACATCACACACATCGCTTACATGGCTTAAATCTCTAGACTTAAAATAATATGATTTTTATGTGGTTTTTAGCAACTATCTTTGCTATTTATTCATTGTTTATTCATAGTTTTCATCAATGTGACACCCAGATTATGGTGAATTAGGACCGATTCTTAACAATAATCTAGTGTCACGACCAACCTCTAGGCTCAAATCAAATCGAAAAGTTTTATTCAACATAAGGGACACTTTGAATGGCAATTCTCTTACGCTTACTTAGGTTAATTTACTACCGTTTCCAAATCTAAGCCTGTCCAGAGAAGAAACGGCGAAACAACCTCCCCGGCTTTTTTACGTATGTTGTTATAAATAAATTTAGTTTATTTCTTTCTTCTTCTAGACATACATGACATGACATACATATGCTCAGGCCTGTATTCCCCGAAGGGGTAGGCAGAGGTGTTGTTATCACAACACCCACTTTTCACCGAATTTGATTAAGTGCCAACGTGACAGATGGTGAGTCTATCGCCGTCACAGGCACTATACATACGTCTTTGAATTACTTCTCAGAAATATGCAGGTTTCCTCACGATGTTTTGCTTCACCGTAAAGCACGTGGTGTGAAATCACTGTACATAAGTTTTTTTTTGTAAAACTCATTGGTACAGGCCCCGCTGGGATGCGTCGCTTACGTAGCAGGCGACTGCTCAAACCTCGAGGCCACCACGGCTCTTCTAGAATATGTGTATTAGTGAGTATGTCGGTGGGCATCAGTAAAAGCCGTGTTATTGTATTGCAGTAGTTCGTTGTCTCGCGTGCCAGTGATCGACATGACTGGCAAGGTGCAGCGTGTGCTGAGCGGCTACCACGCTTTGCGAGCGGCCGCGCCTCGCTTCGAGCACGAGCCGCGCCGTGAGTGTCGCCACTTCGCCGCGCCGCACCTCGTGCACAACCTCGACCTCATGGTCGACTGCTGCGAACAGGTATTTGTAATTTCGCCACAAAATATATTCCTCAGGACTAGTTATTTCATTCTCGATAACACCTAAATTATGAGTCGATTTGAATTTCATTGAAAAATATAAATAATTACGGGATACGACGTATTGTGCTTTCCAAAACACTATGGAAAATCCGAGTCATAGATCATATGATTATTTCTGAGAACAAACAGCTTCAGACGGACCATTAACAATTGTAAAAATATTTTTTTAAAGAGTGTTGCTGCTAGTAGTGGAATAGGCCTTCACAAACAACCCTCATTTAATCTTTTTTTTTTCTGTAAACATATTTTTTGTTTATATGCAGTACCTTTGATCTATACAATGTATTGAAACCAAATCTTTCTCCACAGGACATAATCCAAAACGCCCGCGAACTCCAAATGGCAGAAGATGAGATAGTGGTGTTAGAGCGAGACTTAGAAGAGTGCAATATCAAGTTGCAAGAGCAGGACAAAGTGATGTCTATAGTGCAAGGCATCTTGGCGAGGGTTGAGGAATTGAACCAGCCTGATATGTCCTTGGAGACTGTGTATGAAGTACTTGCTGATTTGAAGGTATGTGCTTTTCGGTCCTATTGCGAGATTTTCACTGCCGCCGTCATAATTCAACGCGTCAACGTAAATGCATAGGATATATGATCAAAACAGCGCCGTCTGTCGGCCCAAAGACGACACTATTGTGAGCCCATACAAATCTGCGTTTACGTCGACGCGATGACTTGTGACGGCAATTTTAACAAAACTCGCAGTAGGGACTCTGGTGTATACCGTTTCGCCCTTGGTAATTGATTGAATTGACGTCCAATTATAATGACATAAAGACACAATGTATTACGATACGCGTGAGTGAAATAGACGAAATTGAACCATATTACCTTTATGTAAGGTTCATTTTATAAAGTCGATAGGTATGTTCCGGTTGCTGTCGTTGACGTTTACAAAACCAGGGGTGGTACTCGCGCATTATTTATTTTTAATCTTCCTGCAATGCATACTTGCATACTGGGACTTAATGCCATAGGCATTTACTGCCAGTCAACCTTTGGGTGATGCAGAAATATACATTAGCAACTCCGCCCATGCGTTGACGATAATTACCATATGCTCGACAGGACACACCCCACTGAATATGGATATTTTTTCCCTAGGACACATACCCGATGGAATATGAAATGTTCGGCCTGGGCACGATAGCGGGCAACATAATAAGCCCCTTGCTGAGCTGCTTACTGGCCACGTGGGAGCCGCTTCAAAACCCAGAAGAGCCAATACCAACGTTTCTTAAATGGCGCAAACTGCTCACAGAAGAGGCTTATAACAGTCTGCTCTGGCAACATTATGTGCCTATTATTAGTAGCACAGCTGAGTAAGTTAATTTTATATATGTATACTAGCTCGTTTACTCGAATAGGCTCGATTTAAGGGATGTCTGCTATCTCACATTATAATTATCACCCAGTCCCAAACTGAGCAAAGCTTTAACTGCGAGTACCAGAAACAGATATACTGCCTACTTTTATTATTACTTTTTATGATAATACATATAATTTGTTGCATACTTTATCTACTAAAAATAATACGTAATCATTGATGTGATTGCGATGTGGTGGAGTGGTGACAGTTCCATATTAAGGCCGTTTAATTACAATATAACTTTACGTAACTTACATAGCTATATTGGGGAAACGTGAGGTATAATATCAACCACTATAAAAATAGTAAAAAAATGTTAAAAATATTTTTATTATTGAGCTGTGTCTCCAGCAGCTGATGATTTGCACGCTTATGTGTTTCTTTTCACTGTTCAAAAGTTGTTTTTTTTTTCTGAGAGCCGTTGTGGCATTGGGGTTTGGGCGGTCACTTGCTACGCAAAGAAAGCAAGATCCAAGACGTACCAATGAATTTTTCTACAGACTTACGGGCAGTGATTTCACATCACGTTATTTACGGTGAAGCAAAGCATCGTGAGGAAACCTATATGTATCTGAGACGGCGATAGACATTCAAAGACGTATGTATTGTGCCTGAGACGGCGATAGACTCACCATCGTCACGTTGGGACTTAACTTAATTACAACAACTAAGCCTACCTTATAATACAGTCGTGAGTATATTTATCTATGTATATTTTTGTTTAGGTCCTGGAACCCCCGCGACCCAACCCCGATGGTAAGAGCCCTAACATCATGGTCTGAGGCGTGTCCATCGTGGGTGCTGTCATCGTGTGCGTCGAGGTACGTCGTGCCTCGCGTGCTGGCCGCCGTGCGCGGCTGGGACCCCACCGGCGACACCCAGCCGCTGCACCAGTGGGTGCTGCCGTGGCATGATATTGCTGGTATGAATACCACTACTGCGGAATGCTTGAATTTTAGAATTTAATCGGCGTTTTAAAATTTTGAGCCGTGGTGGCCTTGAGGTTTGAGCAGTCGTCGGCAACGCATTCGACGCAAGTTCGAATCCCAGCGGCGCCAGTACCAATGAGTTTTTCTAAAAAACTTATGTACAGTGATTTCACACCACGTGCTTTACGGTGAAGGAAAACATCGTGAGGAAACCTGCATATTTCTGAGAAGTAGTTCAATGTATGTAAAGTGTCTTGAGACAGCGATGGACTCACCATCTGCCACATTGGCACTTAATCATCTTCGGTGAAAAGTGGGCATTGTGATTACAACACCTCTGCCTACCCCTTCGGGGAATAGTAAATTTTGGCAATAAAATCTTTATTTGTAATAAAATATGGTATGGCCAAGAAACAACATTTAGAAAAATTGTTTCAACATGAATATCCTAGTTAGGCAGTTGAGGCCGCCCTTGGGATAAAAGCTAGTCTCATGTATTTATCTATACTTGCAAAAACTTACAGACAGACAAAAGATACTTCGATATGGCGTCACTCGTTATTTCTACCGTGCAGTGCATTTTACGTCTTCTTAATAATTAAAAACTCAAATTTATATCCAAGGAACAGTCCTTAAAACTAATTACGAATAGAGAGCTTGGCCGGAATCGGTATTTATTTATTAAGAATAACATTCTCAAAGTGATCACAAAAAATACGAAGTTCGTATATTACCTAAAATGTTTATAGAATTTAGAATAACAAACATTCCCTATTAGTATATGTAGCAAGTGTAGTGCGTGACGTGTGGGCAGGCGCGAGCCTATCGTCGGGCGTGTACCCGGTGATCCGGTCGCGGCTGGCGGCGGCGCTGGGCGGCTGGCACCCGGGGGACGCGTCGGCCAAGGCCGTGCTGCAGGCCTGGGCGCCCGCCTGGGGCGGCGCGCTCTCCGCCATGCTGCACGCGCACATCGTGCCCAAGCTCGAGCACTGCCTCACGCACTCGCCGCTCGACCTCGTCGGCAGGGAGAACGGTCAGGACTGTTATGTTATTGTAAACTATTCGGCGCAGGGTAATATGCACTACAGACGAGGAGATAATGGTAGCACTGAAAGTCTTTGTACACTATATACAAATCAGTTTATTCACACACACACAGTTCAGTCACAAGACCGTATTATATACAATCAGGCACACACGATAATGAACATAAGTATGGTACAATTAAAGTTACGGCAAGAAATAATAAAAAGCGCAGGAGCGGGAGAGATTCAGAACGCACTTATTTTTACTTGTTAACTCAACAACAAGCACGGCCCGACTCTTTTGGCGCGTGGATTCAAATTCAAATGCCGCACACTCATTGGTCGCCGTGTGCGGGAAACGTTGGTAAATATATTAAAATAGTATGGTGCCTAGCATAAATTAGCCGCATTTCTTACTTACTGCAGATACTAAAATGTCATTACACAGACGTACAATACGTCACCAATATCATCACAGAGCAATGCCACAGATAATATAATATTAACTTACAGACATACAATATGTCGCCACAGACAACATACCATTCCCATCATTATATTTTCTACAGTTATACTATATTGCTGCACGCGCCCGTACCAATGAGATGTGCTGTGATTTCATACCACATGCTAAGGGTGAAGGAAAACATCGTGAGAAAACCTGCATATGTCTGAGAAGTAATTCAAAGACGCATGTATAGTGCCTGAGACGGCGATGGACTCACCCTCTGTCACGTTGGCACTTAATCATATCCGGTGAAATGTGGGTGTTTTTGTTACTGCACCTCTGCTTGCGCCTTCTGGGATGGCGTGAGCATAATAATTTAATTTATTCCTTCTTGGCACGATCCCGAGAGACACCGATTTGGGCCAAGTTTTCTACTTGTAATTAGTTTTTAGCTACTTATTAGTAACTTAATAAAGTTATAATAGGTATAAGTTGAAGATGAATTCCATTGTTCCAGTGGCATGGAAGTGGTGTGTGGAGTGGCTGGACATGTTGGGCGCGAGCGCCGTGGGCGGGCTGGCGGCGCGCGCGCTGCTGCCCCGCTGGCTCGCCGCGCTGGCCGCTTGGCTCAACACCAACCCGCCGCACGCCACCGTGCTCAACTCTTACACTGACTTCAAGGTATTTATAGCTCACCGCAACATGATCTAAGTGCTGCCACCAGTAATGTCACAGTAGCCAACTTCAGGGCTACAATTTAAAATGTTTGTCATCGACACGAGAAGAAGGTTTAACCCGCGTAGGATTTACAATAAAAACTTGTACTATCCGGCTAATCTCTGACATGGCTGGACTGATTTTAACGAGACATTGTTATAAGGAGTAAATAATGGTATTTTTTAAAAAAAAAATAGGGTTCCTCAAAATCAAGCTGAAACCGCGAGGCACAGCTTAGTATTAATCTAATTAACTAATCTCGTGCGTTGCCTTTTGTCAATGTTGCTATTACTGAGAAGAATCCAGCAAGAATATCAGTAATTATTATTTTCCATAATACATATGCTCACGCCTGTATTCCCCGAAGGGGTAGGCAGAGGTGTTGTTATCACAACACCCACTTTTCACCGAATTTCATTAAGTGCCAACGTGACAGATGGTGAGTCTATCGCCGTCTCATGCACTATACATACGTCTTTGAATTACTTCTCAGAAATACGCAAGTTTCCTCACGATGTTTTCCTTCACCGTAAAGCAAGTGGTGTAAAATCACTGTACATAAGTTTTTTTAGAAAAACTCATTGGTGCAGGCCACGCTGGGATTCGAATTTGCGTCGCTTGCGTAGGAGGCGACTGCTCACACCCCAAGGCCACCACGGCTCTTCCATAATGTTTCCAGTTTTATATGGTTACATGTACCTGCTTTTAGACCATGGACAGTTCCAATGTTCACAATGATGAAAAATTGTAACTTCAACAGAAAATGTTCCCAGAAGAAGTCCTAAAGGAGCCAGTGGTTCGCGATGCGTTCCGCAAAGCATTAGACATGATGAACAGGAGCACCGATATCGACTGCCTAGAACCCCCGCCTCCACCAAGATTCACCATCACAGACACCAAGGAATCCTCACGAATCGCCGACGTACTAGCCTCAGCTACTCAACAGAAGAGTTTCTCAGAGTTGCTAGAGTCACGATGCATGGAGAAAGGGATTACGTTCCTACCTCTACCTGGCAAGATGAGGGAAGGAAGACCTCTATACAAAATAGGAGACCTCCAGTGCTATGTTATTAGGAATGTTATCATGTATTCCAACGATGCGGGCAGGAACTTCGCCCCTATTGCTATGGATAGGTTGTTGAGCTTAGTTGAAGATTGAAAATTAAATGTATTTATTAATTCTTTGAGTTTCTTCCCTTGTTGACAATTCGTTTTTTAAGGTTCCGTACCCAAAGGGTAAAAAAAGGACCGTTTTAAGAATTCACAGTCCGCCTGTTAGCAGACTGTATCTCGCGAACAGTGATAGCTACAGTAGAAATTTTCACAAATAATGTACATTTGTTCCTGCTATCATCATCATCCTCCTGCCCTTTTGCCATGTTATTTGGGGTCGGCGCAATGTGTTCTTCTCTTCCGTTTCTTTCTATCAGCCGTCATATCTGTGTTCACTATTATTTTAGCCATATCATCTTTCACACAATCCATCCATCGTTTCTTAGGTCTTCCTTTCCCCTTGTAACCATCCACATTCATAAACAAACTTTTTTGGCAACATTATCCCTCCGCATAACATGTTGTCGCTGCTATCACAATAAAATAAATATTGAAGGGGTTTCCATATCACAAACGTGATTTTTTTTGCTCGTTTTAATAGATAATGGTACGGAGCTCTTCCGAACCGGACTAGGCCGGTTTTTTGTAATTACAGGGATAAAAATCCAGTGACCAGCTATCTGTATATTTCAGCATTTGAAATATTGATACTTACTTGCCCTTCTGACAATTTTCCTTGACCTTATTATGGATCGAGTAAGGCAATAAAAAACCTAACATCATTAAAAGATAACCTCGATAATTATAAATACGACAACAGATGGTGGTATTATAGAATCTCATCATTTAAGTGGGTGAAGGTTATGTACCTTCACTGAAATATGCTTCAGTGCCCCAAAGTTTCAACATGTTTTTACGTTGACGATAATCGCCTGCGTATCTTCTTCGTTTTCGTAATCTATACTCACTAGCGTCACGCGCAATCTTTGTATGAGATATTTTAGTTCTTCACGTCACCGCTGGGAGGCGCTGCACAATTACTCATACTAATATTCGGCGGAGACGCTAGCGAGTATAGATTACGAAAACGGTGGGAAACCCGTGATAGAGGCACAATATGGGATCGTTAAAAAACGCCCCAAGCTATAGGAAGGAAGTTTTACGCCTATGTACATATAAAAAGGTGCATATCGCAAGGTCTAGAGACGACATTCAAACGTCAAAACTTGGGGCACAGATGGCTACTACATATTTAACAAGGCCAATGAAAAAATAAGTAAATGATAAGTGCAACATTTAATTAACTATAGTGGAGTTAGTAATAGACATGCGTTTCCTACTCTACATCTAATCTACATAATTCAGCGGTTAATTTACAATATCTATACCCATAATAACATACAAATATTAAGGTTGTTTGGTTACAAAATTCTAGATTACTTTAATTATTCAATTTCAATTATATATTCTCTGATCATTAATTAGATACTAAATTATGTTACGAAAGGTCGTTTATACATTTAAGTAAAGAGCTATAGAGTATTCTATCAGTTTAAATGATTGAATATATTTTACAGTTACTAGACAAGCAAAAAAAAAGCTTGTACAGAACAATATTATAATAGGATATAATTATTATCCTTGAATATACCATGATAAATAATATTTACTTAGTTCGATAACAAATGATCAAACTTCTAGCAATTATAATTTTGTTTACAAATGCTTTAAAATGCACATTTTACTGTACCGCGGAAGTACTTAGGTACGTACTTATATTATCTATGTAAGTCGTATGTAGATAATGAATTATCTGTTTGGTCGTTATCAAAACAAATAGATAGGATTAGACTGTGATTTACCGACACATAATTTTTAATTAGTATTACAGGTTTGTTTATGATTAATCACATTTAATTGATTTAAAAATAATATAAAAATCACTGTAATTATTAGCATTAATTGACATTAGAATAAGCTATACGTTATTTGAGAAAATCAAAAGTTATATTCGATTAAATAAAAATAATATTCGAGACAAGATACATTTTTAATGTAATCCGCGTTGAGTTTAGATATTTTAAGTGTCTATACTTAATAAAATGGTTGAGGTCTCGGTTTGTAAAAGCAATTAATTACCTAAATGTAACTCCAGTTATTCAATTTATAATTTTAGGCCAGAAAAGTTTCTTTAACAAACTAATTTGTTATAAAAATACCCGTGTTGATGGCAATATAAATAAATTTTACCCATTTGAATGCATCATATTATTTTACGCGATAGTTTTCATACGATTCTGAAAGGTGTAAGCTCTGAAACACTGTATAGCATTAGCTACCCCTAAGGAGAAGTTACACAGGGAAAGAGCATAATTAACAGGTGTTATAACGAAACAGTATCGCGTCCAGATGAGACCAGTCATTGCTAGGGTTGCCGACTGAGTTGTCGATACTTTATCGAGCGGCCGGCGGAATTCATCGATAGAGGTCAGCACTAGTGCCTGTAAAACACATTGTTATCACAACACTGTCTAAACTACAGATTAGCGTGCGGTTAATTGCATGCAAGCATCCTTCAACCATAGCGATATCATGCGAAAACTTATTCTGCAATCCAGTCTCGAGCTCTTGACGCCATTATCACAGATCTAAGTATGCATCTATACCGATATATAAAATTTAATTTCATAGGTGGCCCAAGGAACACTTAATGTTTTTTTAAATAAAAGGTATTCCTTGCAACATTAGCTATCTGTCAGTGAAAGTCCCATTAAAATCGGTCCAGCTGTTTCAAGGTTTAGCCGGAACAAACAGACAAGCATAGAATAATTTTTAAAGAAAAAATATGTGGCTAACGTGTATACTTTAATATGCATTTAGTGAAAAGCTATTAGTTTGAAAAATTACAGACAAGACATTTCAATTTCATTTATCTGTATGGATGACAGTGGCCATGACAGTTCGGCTGGGTGACAGTGACATATTCACAATCCATATACGTCCGTCTCATGCGATGAGTCTGACTATCACGACTAATAGCGTAAAGAGCTCATGGTAATGACGACTCGTTGGTATCGTAGTGTTGTTATGAGTTAATTAAATGGAAAGATTAGTGATTAATTATGTACATAATTTTATTTTCCGATTTGAGCTTAAGTAGAAACCAATTACCTAAGTACTTAGTTATAATAAACGACACTAAAGAGCTAAGCGAACGTTATTAACAACACACAAACAAGACAAGAATAAATAATAGAATGATTGAAAATTGCAAATATATTTCCACAAGTAAAAGGAATTACAAAAATAGACAAATATCATTTTTTTTACATAATAATAGTTTAATGGCGTCACATTAAATGATAAAACATAATTGGATGATCGAGCTTCACCCACGCTAGGTCATATTTAACTTAATAGTCACATAACATAAGGTTCATTTTGGCATGAATTCATGTGCACATTAGCTTAGCGTGGATGAAGATTTATATTTATCACAGTTGTACAATTCACAGAGTAATAACATTAAGAGCACCAATCTAACATAAGCTGCATCTGAAATATACTCATCAAAGATAAACAGTAAATATTTGAACTAAATTTAAAAAATAAAAGTTTCAAACTAAAAATTCGTTCTGTTTTCGAATATTTCTGTATTCATTGACAGTTACATAACCTTCAAATAACATCAATAAATAATTCGGAGTTTTGCCATGATTACGTAAACACCTTATCATCGCGTAACCCTAATGGTGGCTCTTATTACTTAAGTGTCAAAGTTCAATATCGTTCGTATCGTAATATAAAATACACTTTATCGATGGAAATAGGAGTTATGACGACTTTCGACTCAATTACGTCGTATTATAGTTCAAAATAGGATTCATTCTACCAACCAGGAAGGTATACAAAGCATTTCTGAAAACATTGTTTTTACTAGCTAATTAACAATTTTCTACTATTCAATAAAACTTAATGAGATTGTCTATGAAACCCGATTATCACATTTTTTTAATTATTCTATATTCAAACGCGAAACCGGGTCTTTGTCGCTAAATCTTGTCTATCTCTTTCAATCTTCATGTAAATGAGAGAGCTAGAAAGATTTCCAAACGAATGGATATGAAATTAAACTTAAATATATTTAGGAAACCGTTCAATAAATAAAATACTTATGTATTTAACAATAACAATAATACATTATCAATTTATAATTTGTAATAAGTTAATCCCTAAAATTCGTTCTACCCTCCTATTACCCCCTATTTTTGTCCTCCAATGGGACTTCAACCCTTACAAGGGGTATAAATTATCCTACACTAACCCTTTAGGGCAAGTCCAAATATATATTTTTTACTTTACTACAAATCCTTATACTAATTCAAAATTTCACTGATCTGCGTATATTAGTACCACAAGCGTACAGCTCGCCTAGACAAAGTAACATTCTCTGGCGCTTGCAGTAAGAGAAACGATAAAAAAATTATGGAAACGACATTAACCAGTCACGTGACATATGTCATTCCCGGACTTTTTGTATCGTTTCGAAAAGCGAAGCGTGAGGATAATGTTACTTTTTCTACAGGCCCTGATGGTAAGGGTTTACTGCCTCAACGCTTGCAGTACTTATCACTAACTGTCAACCATTTGGAATCGCCGTGCTAACTGTATAAGACTGCCAGCGTTTGTCTCCATGGCTATATCAGGTCACTTAGAGCGTATTTTTAGACTGCAGCTATATCTTCTTTCTCAGCAGCTGCTTTCGCCCGATGGTACCTGACAGCCCTGCTCAGTTGGTACACACTTGTGAACGCGACGAATACATTGACAGCGAACAAGCTATAGTTTTTAGGTATGATCACGAGGGAGTAACGGGACCAGATGATCCCGGTGGCGGCGAGGGAAGCCGACTGAGGAATGGATAGGGCCTCGACAGGACGTGTCAAATCACCCAAACCCGCCATCACCAAGCCCTGAAAGTGTTCACATATCACAGAAGGGACCTAATGGCTAAAATATATTAATACTTATAAGTTATTGTAAATTGGTAGGTAACACATTTTTTTTAAAGTGCTTAATGGTGTTGCCAATTCGTTACTCTTATTTTCACAATAATGCACCAGCTAACCCAGTGGTCGTCAAACTGCGGCCCGCGGACGATATATATGCGGCCCGTTACAATTTTAGTAGATATAGGCCTCAAATCTCAACAAAAACACTCTAAAGACAAGTTTAACACGTTCACTGCTAACGACGCCCCTGTGCGTTTATCCGAACTTTCCTATATGCTAACGACGCTAATGTGAGTCCATACAAATTTCTGTGCCTTCACTGTGTGCTAAAGCCGACTCTGCGCGTCTATTGTTTCAATAAGACCAAATTGTAAGGGCCCTTACCCATCTTGCTATATAGAACAGATACGGAATTTGCCTACATGAAATTATACCGGATATGTACCGACCCTTTTCCTTTTCACATGTTTTTATTGCCTGTCGTAAACAACCGAGTGTTTTATGACCTACCATAACAATAGTCAAACGCGCAGAAGCGCCGAATAGCACTGGGGAATATGTAACGTGGACGCTATGTTGAGACACTTCTAGGATGCCGTTAGAAGTTCAACAAGTTGTTAAGTAAAGATATTTTCCGAGTAATATTTTTAATGATTTTACTAAGTATAATTATAATTATATATTTTCTTAATTCGAAAAAATACTTCTTATTTAAAATTTAAGAATGACGAGTTAACAACACGTAATACAGTACATTATATGACTAATTTACTTTTAATATATGGAAGTTACATAATATGTTAAGAGGAGTTTTATATGCGACGAATTTGTAATACTTAACCCAATATTATGAGCTGAATTTTGAAGGCAATTAAATCTGTTTCACATTCACCCACTGCACTAACTTAGCATTGCTGTGCTAAGTGACAATATCAGTCTCGCTTATTAGCTTTTTGTACATATATTCTGGAGAAATATATATGTAGTATCATAATCTAGGGTGTATGTTTATTTTTTTAACAAGATTTAAGTAACCAATATAATAAACTATTCTTTAACATCAAAAACAAATGTAAAGTTAAAAAGCACACCTTTATTTACTTAGAAAACATATAAGTACGAAAATTTTCAAAAATATAAATAAGTTCTACAGTAATTCGGAATTGAAACTAAAAATATTACCTATGGGTAGGTAATATTAACATACTGAGAATAATGTTCCGAGAAAAACATTTATGTATATAAAAAAGTTACCCCCAATTCCCCAATTCATCAAGCCTAGATTACACTTATAAATTCCTATTAATTATTTTTACTTTTTTGCTCCTGATGGTACTTGACAGCCCTACCAAGTTGGTACAAGTTAATAATAGCAACAAACACATTAACACAAAACAAACTATAGTTCTTGGGTATGATTACGAGGGAGTAGCGGGACCAGATGACACCGGTGGCAGCCAGGGAGAGGGATTGAGGGACAGACAGGGTCTCTACGGGTCGGGTTATGTCACCCAAACCAGCTATCACCAAGCCCTGCAAGTTATGCTTACGGTAAACTATGTATGCTCAAGCCATCCCAGAAGGGTCCCCAAAGGAAAATGTAATGTAGTGAGTCAAAAATTTTGACTAAAAGATATAAATAATATGGAACTATTAATACAGAAGATAATTGAAACTGTTGTGAATTTTGATCTGAATAAATTTGGTGAAAACCACTTTAGTAGTAACCAAGTGACCTTGCCATGGTGGCCTGGGGGTTTGCGCGACGCAAGTTCGAATCCCAGTGGGATCGGGAACTATTAGTATTTTATAAAAAAAAAATGTATGTGCAGTCATTGCTTTGGTGAAAGAAAACATCGTGAGGAAACCGGCATATGTCTGAGAAGTAATTCAAGGAGAAAGTATGTATAGTGCCTGAGACGGCAATGGACTCAATCTCTGTCACATGGGCACTTAATCATATTCAGTGAAATGTGGGTGTTGTTACAACACCTCTGTTTACCCCTTCGGGAGTTCTGGGACCCTTTTGGGATAGAGTGAGCATATATATATATTATTACTAGCTGTGCCCCGCGGTTTCTCCCGCGTAAATTTAGTTTTATGCAATATACTTATCGGTTTAAAATTGACAAAAAGTCATACAAACGTTCATCCCCTATTTTATCCCCTTAGGGATAGATTTAACGGATATCTACGTATAACATCTACCTTCATGCCAAATGTCAGTCCGATCCGTCCAGTGGTTTGGGCTGTGCGTTGATAGATCACTATGTCAGTCAGTCAGTCAGTCACATCATATTTCCCACCGTCTAAACCTTCCCTGAACTTTAAAAAAATTATCAATATCAAAATCAACCGAATCAATCCAGCCATTCTCAAGTTTTAGCGAGACTAACGAACAGCAATTCATTTTTATATATATAGATTATGAGCCTGGTATTCCAGTGCTGGGCAAAGACCTCCCTTCCACTTCTCTGCATATATTGCACTTCAATAAAATAGAGTGGCTATAAATAAGTGCTACAAGCCTCTGATTTTCATAGCACACTATTATCAGTTAAGATAAGTACTTACCATAAATAATATTTTATAACCAACTAGCTGACCCGGTGAACTTCGTACCACCGTTTGCTTTACTTATTATAAATGTTTTTCACATTTTAAACCTTCCCTGAACTTTCAAAAATATATTAAAATCAAAATTACCCAAATTGGTTCAGCCAATCTCAAGTTTTAGCGAGACTAACGAACAGCAATTCATTTTTATATATATAGACTGTCATATAGCTTTTGATTGATAAAACTGGTAACTAGCAAAAATTTGTTAAATAATATGTTTATTATAATTACTTTAACACACAATTTTTTTTTAAATTCATAGTATTCCATTTTACATAATTATGTAATGTCTATATTTAAAAAAAAAAATTAAAAGTTCTAATTTAATGAATTAGTTTCAATATTCCCAATGTATTATGAGAAATGGAAATGTTGATAGACATTTGATGATAGTGTTTAAAAGAATTTGATTAATTCCCAATAGAATGAGTGTGTGAGAAAGGACATGCCAAAAGAGTTTTAATTGGAGAACAATGTTTTTTTCTGACCTCACAGGTATATTCTGTAAAATTCTGTGGATTCAGTATTGAAAAAATAGTATGTATACAACATATGATTTATTTTACCTAATGACTTGTGTAACTATTAGGATATTGATACAAATCCCAAACTTTTACTGAATTAACCTGTGGTAGTGTTTTTGTAGATATTTACACCATGATCCTTTAAAAACTGTTCTAAGTACTAAGAAATAAATCTTAAGAGTCTGTCCTCTAATCAGTAGTTTAATTGGAGTGGTAGGGGGTAAGGGGGGGGGGGGGCATGGGTATTATTCAAAGGGAGGGATTTGTCAAAAAGGTAAGCTATTTTGTAATCAGTTTAGTTATGGTTTAGTTTAAAAAATTTATATGTAACAAGAAAATTTGGTCATTCATGAATGCACAATCATTTTGTTACTTTTATTAAAAAAAAAAAATGCAATCTAGTGTCAATAAATCTCTTCAAGTGAAGTGTCAACTGTTTTATCTATATCTAAAGCCAGACTTGATGTATGTAAATCTTTAATATGAGTATCTATCTTTTATCTTACATTATCTAAAGTGGCTTGAGCAAATGAAAGTATGACTTCCTGAGCCTTTGAATGGGTGAATTAACCTGAACAGATGCAGAGTGATTATTATTATACACATTGCCATTGAAATATGCGCAGTATTGTTGCCCCTGCACAAGGCCCGCCAATATTTATAGAACTGACCTTGAATAAACATTGAATAATATCACTTACCCATTTGAAAGCAGGAGCCCAGAAGAACACAGTTTTAGGACCTGGTGAACGAAATAACACTTAAGTAACTTAGAATTAGATACAAATTCACGAATAAGATGTAAAAAATCTTACCAGCAGGGTGCTCCCATAGAGGACGGAGTTTGGATGGGACAAATCTTTCTGCTGAGGTTATGACTGCTTTATATACTCTTGACATGGTTCCTGGGGTTAATTTACAAGGTGGGGTACTACAAGAATGGGAGCTGAGGGAGTTTGGAGCTTGGTCTTTACTTCACGACGCCGTGGCGTACCGAGACCTTGATTTTGATTGATAAGAAAATGTTAGAGAGATAAGCCATGACATTTGGTTTGACTTTGACATATAGAGAATTAATGACGTCTATATTTTTTCTTTACGTTTCATTTTTATTTTTGTTTCACCTTATGTTTTAGTTTAACTATAACTTTTTATGATGTATCATTCTTTATGTTCAGAATCAAAAATCATGGTGACATGGTGCATAACATCCTTCCATTCAATTAATAAATACTATATTGATTTTCTTTGTTTAAGGGCTGTTTGGAAACCAATTTATAGCGAACCGTAAATTACAACAACAAACCTGATGTCTGTGGAACGGAACGTAATTATTTGCGTTCCATTTATTGCATTGAGTTTGTTTTGAAATATTTTTACCATCATAAAATGAAAATAATCTTCTGTATCATAGTTTTTTTTTTACAAAAAAATCTCAAATTATTTATTTTATAATATTATTTTATAACTCAATAATTCAATAAACTTGTAACTACCTGAATAATCGCTATATACACGAAAAAATAATGATGTTGATTTTTCTGTTCCGTAGGTACGGATTACAGTGGATGGAACACGTGAAGATTCTTTTCTTTTTTAAAACAAATATGGGCGTATGATGTGCTTGTGTTGAAAAATGTGTCAGTGCACAAGAATTTTCGATTTTCTTTGTTTATTTTAATGTAAACGATGATACTTTACTTTAATTTGTGTCTCCGCTTTATTTGACTTAAGTTATTTGTGTTTTAACATACGTGTTGAACATGGGTACCAGCACAATGGGCAGCGATCTGCATTCTGATAAGCAGGACAAACTGCTCAAATTGCAAGCTCGCAAGAAAGAATTGGAATTGATGCTCGCTGCGAAAAACGAAGAACTTTACAAATTATGTGTTCAAGAAGTTCAGTTAACGGGGATTATGCCTCCGGAGGCGCCTCTAAGTCCGGAAGTGCCACAAAGAGAACGACTGGGAAGTGTAAGGAGTGTTGACAGATCTACAGACGGTAACGACGTGTACGACGGATCTGACAACTCGTCCAGGCGACTGAGAGCTGACACTGGGGACCGTATGCATGATGCAGAAAGCTTACGAAAGAATCTTGCTCATAGACTTTCGACGCCGTCAATATCTGGTATGTCCACAAAAAGTGCACACTCGAGACACATTCGTCGCCCAGAAACGAGTTGCTCCAATTTCTTTCCATCTCCACCTCAAGATCGAAGTTCTGACACATTCTCTATACACACTTCTCATACCTACCCTGCCTTGGCTGGTCGACATGAGCCTACCAATGAAAATATCCAGACTGATCCTCAGCAAGGTTCCATGTACAGGCACCACACCATGACAACTGAATATATGAACAAAATATACTATAATGGCACTCCTGAGGCTCATAATGTTTCTAGGTTGAGAGAAACTCATTTCAGCTCCAGTCATCCCGATATTACAATGAATTACACACATACCAATGTTGCCCCACATCCAGTACCAAACGGGACACGTAATACACCTTTGTTATACCAGTATGCGTCACATCTCAAAGCTCAAAGTCAACATTTAGGTGCCTTGGGCCACCATCATCAAATTCAACCACAGTCCAAACGCAGGCCTGAAGGTGTGAGACGAAACACTCTGCAGAGGACACAAACTTACCACCTTACATCCCACAGTGATTATAACCAGCACTTGGAGAACATTACAGATAACTACAGGTCACCGCACCCTGCTTACCAGCACAGATCCCAACCGGATATCCAAGAACAGCCTCACCATATGCCAATGGAGAGGACTATTCCAGTACCTAATACTCTTCCTTTGCGGGAACTGAATACTATAAGAAACCCTATGCAGCTTCAAGTTTCTACTGATGATTATGTCAATGACCACAGAGGCTTCCCTGATACACTGAGCCCTGTCAGCCTGAAGTCAGGTTACTCTAATTTCGACTCGGTTAGTATGAACAAGTTCTCGCCACTCTCACAAGCGGATCTGAGAGTGAAAGAGAAGCAATGGTATGAAACTTCACTGGATTCTCCAACGAAATCTGAAGCGCCTCTCAAAAAGAGCTCTAGTTTAAAACGGACTTCTAGTATAGGAAACTCGCAAGCTTACGAAGTGATGATCTCATCAGGCCGTCATTCAGCTATGCAAAGTCCGAACCAAGTGCCTCACAGCCCTACTCCTTTATCACCGGTCTTAATGAATGCTATGTCATTAGAGTCGCCTAAGACCATGACTGTCATTGAACAGGGTAAATGTATACCATATCGAGAAGAAACCAAACCTTTTGAAATGTCAGATTTTTACAAATACTCTACTAAATTCCGGCAGGCAAATGTTCCCAAAGCCCCAGCACCTAATCCAGGTCCAAGTATAAATACAGGTTATAATAAGCTGCCAATGGAACTGCCGCAATACACCCAAGATCATTGGCATGGACAAAATAATTAACTTATGTACTGAGGAATTATTTATGTAGCCCAAATAATATGTGTGCGTTGGTCATTATGTCATAAAAGCTGGGGCCTTACCATAAGCTCTAATTGTCATCATAGTTCTCCTGTGACAGTGACAGACTTATACACTTCATATACATCTGTATTTTAATCTTATACCTTTAAAGGAGCAATTCTTGTATATATAAGATATAGAATTTGAATCTTATAAACGGCTCTAATGATTTTCATGAAATTTTGTGTGTAGGGTGTTTCAGGGGCACAAAATAGATCTAGCTAGAAATATCTCATTACAATTTCGCTGACATCTGTCAAGTTGTGGTGGCTCAGACGTGAGGCCTCCAGCTTATGGGGCGATAGCGAAACTAGAGTATCCAGGTTCAAGACTGACATTCACCGGTTAAATTTTTTATGCATATGTATATGAGAAAATGTCATGGAAAAGAAATGAGTCAACCAACCTGGTTGACTCATTTCTTTAAGAGTTAAACTATTATGGCAATAAGAGTGTGATAGTGCCTTTAGTTTTAATTAATTTATTTGCCTGTATTGGAAGAATTTATTTTATTGTATCCTTAGTTTTAATATTAGTTTTAGTACAAGTACTTATGTATTATGTATGTCACAATGTGCCAGCTACTTGCGCAAGCATAAATGAAGCATTTTTGCATCTTTGTACAAATAGTTTTGTTCCATAATGTTAAAAATAAAATTTGATATTCATAAATTAATTAACATAAATCAATGTTATGATAAAGTCATGGACATCTTACTCATAAGATTATCTGTGATAGCAAAATGTGAAATTGTTGATCAATTTTATTATTGTGACAATAAATTTTATAGATTACTAAGGACTGGTTATAGATGTTACGTCAAAATGATGTAAATTTAAGATAATAATAATATGGCAGACTATCTAAGATAAATGAAATTCGTAAACTTTGATTCATACAGAGATGATTTGTTTTACATAAGCCGTCACGAGTTTTGATCGCTGGCCTTGAATGGCACTTTTAATTAGTTGCGTTTGGCGCGAGTAACACTACTTTCGCTGAACACTCAAAAACTCGTGTAACTATGTATGAAATTTTTTGGTCTTAAGTTTTTTTTATAGGAAAAGATAAACCCATGCCCATATAATATGTTGCCCTATTTGTAAGTACAATGCTTTGCCCCACCGCTTAAAGCTTAATACCATTTAAGGATTTTTTAACATTATTCGTATTTCTGGATGTTTCTTCTAATTATTACTATAAATTATGTCTATGATATATTATCAAGGTTCTTGCTTATTTTGTCTCTAAAGTACTGTAATTTTCTTCAATCATATCAGCTATTTATTTCGTAAAATTAGTATTTATTTGTAGTTAATCTTCTATGTGCAGCTCATATGTTCTCATCACTTATCCATAATAAGTTCGTAAAGACTTAAAAAATAACTTGCCAAGCAATTTTAAGACTAATTACCATTTGCCCAAGTTCGTCCAATAACAATACAGATTAGATACTTTAGATATGTAAATATAGTTAAGATTAGTATAGAAATAGTGTTGTAGAAATTTTTGAAAACGCTGCCTACTGAGCAGATATTGACGATATTTTTATACAATGTTTTAGTGTTTCTAATAAAGTATTTAATATCGAAACTAGACTGATTTGTTTCAGTTCTGCCATGTTATACATCAGAGGTAATGTTTCGAATGTTTTATCGCCCATCAAGCGCCAGGTGCAATCGCTCAATGTCCAAATTCGCACGTAAATCCTATACAATACCATTTGTTTACTCATCAACTAAACGAGGATTTCTCGATACGAAGTTTTTTTCAAATGGCGTCTAATGACAGTTATTCGTAAATCTATACAGATAAATAATATTTAAGTGTCTGTTTGTAATTGCAAAATAACGGCAGCAGCATTCAGTAATTGCATATGAACGTTGTTACGGTACAGTCATAAAAAAAATTGTCTGTCGGTTTCTTCCGGCTGATGTTATAAGGAGTAACTTAGGCTACATAAAAACTTTACCTATATTTAAACAAAACATTAGGGTCCCGCGGGACACCGATGAAATTAACTCTACGCGGGTAAAACCGCGGGTCACAGTTAGTGTTGAATAAAAGATGAAAGAAAAACACAGCTAATATTTAAACACTTTTATTTAAATAGCAGTACATTAAGATTACTTATCACTTATAGTGTAAATACTTAAAAGTTATTGATTAGGGCTGTCAGGTATTCAGAAACAATATTGGACGGTAACAAAAGCTTAAGATTTAGACATGTTTGGAGAGGAATGTATCGAAAACAAGAACCATACATTCCTTTCCAAGAAGAATAGTTAGTAACGATTCTTCTCCTTTTCCATCAGCCTCAATTAAAGCTCCTGTAGCTATCCCAGGTCTTTAGGAATTATATAATTATTTTATGTAACGCATCACATTATTTGCCATCTGATAACCCTAATGATTAGGTACCTTCTGCCTCTTTCCTTCTTTTCAGAATTAATTTCGAAAGAGGCAAGAGATCATGCAGCGAAGGAAATTAATCTTTATTAATATGCGATTAAGGATACAAGTTCAGTAAAAAATTAGTTGTGGCTCTTGTGGAGTTTTGAAAATAATATATGAAGAGAACGTTTTCCTGGGTTGAAGTTGCCGTTCAGGTAATCATCGTCGTTACCTGAAAAAAAATATTTTTGGGATTACAGACAAATATTACAGGTTTGTTCCAACAAGGTTCCATAGTGGTACTTTTTACTCGCACTTGAATGCTATTTTAATTCAGTAGGAGCTTTGAAACCTTGTACTGAAACAAATATGTAGGTACCATAAACGAAGAAGAAAAAAGCGTTCAGATATTTAAAAAATATTAAATGTTAGCCACGGGTTTGCAATCGTTTCCGTAATCTATACTCGCTAGTGTCCCTGCCAAATATTTGTATGAAAAATTGTACAGCGCCTCCTAGCGGTAACGTGAAGAACTAAAATATGTCATACGAATTTTGCGGGTGACGCTAGCGAGTATAGATTATTAAACGTTGTAAAACTCGCAATAAGGGTTCAGGTTTTAACATAAATATACGGAATCGACTGCCTACCTACTTATTTTATATGGTAACGTAAAAACGCCCCTAATGTCAAGGGTAGGAAGCTTTCCGTTCCCATTCTAAATTAAGAAAAAACGCAATCGTCAACGATAAAACAAGTTTAAACACATACTGGAAAGGCGTAAGTTTTCGCACATACCTATACTTCTGCCTTCTTAAGGTATTTAAATTGGAAATTTTAACTATTCCGTGGGGCTAATCAAATTAATAATTTGTTACCAGCTCCGTTAAGTTGGTCATTGATACATCCTTCGTCCCACATGTTGATGCAACGCTTCCCTGGATTGAAGCCACCATTCAGGTATCCATCGTCATTGCCTGGAAATCATCGAGAAATTCTAAATTTGAATTAGTTTACGCCTGGCCATGCAATGCAATGGGTAAGAAGTTAGTTGACTGAGAGCACATCTGTTCCAGTTTCCAGCATTTCCTTTTACGTTTCAACTCAATGAAATGCCAAGTCTGTTGAGGGGTTGTTACTTAGCTGTAGATGATACAGAATCATAAAGATGGAAAACAAACTGGCTAACCAGCCAGCTAACAGTTAACAGTCTATGAAGACTTCGCAACCAAAGATTTGTGTCTTGTAAGGTGGTTTGGTCCTTGCTCCCGCCCCAGTCAAGATTTGAAATTCGAAAGGCAACCACTATTATAAACCTTCCTCTCTTGCTTATATGGTAATATGAGGCTACCCAACGTAAATAAATGAATAAACTGAATTTTGCTAGCGAGCTTATTGGAATGATTTGAGTTAATGAAGCGAAAATTCTATAGATAGTTTACCAGCTCCGTTGAGTTGTCCGTTGATGCAGCCCTCGTCCCACATGTTGACGCACCGCTTGCCGGGGTTGAACCCACCGTTCAGGTACCCGTCGTCGTTGCCTGCAGCAACGCACTTCAATCAGGTAGGTACCACATTCATCAACCAACATTTATATCTACAGGCGCCGTCACGAGATACGAGTGCTGACCTTGAATGCGCAGTAGTCATTTTATTAGTCTGTCTCGCGCTATCTGTACAGCGCGACGCGATAAAGATACATGCGTACTTACCCCCCACTATTTTCGCGCTCATAATTCGCGACGGTACGTGTACCTACTCGATACTTATAGCAATTAAGATTATTAGGAGGATAGATCTTCCTCTTAGTTTTTTAAGATAAATAATGGCTTGAATGTGTGAATATCAACTGATATTCCTAGAAAAGGAGCGAAAAATATGACGGCTCAAAGAGAGAAATGGAAGAGAAAAACATTTGCGCTGACCCCAAATAACATGGGATAAGGATAGTTGAAGAAATGTTTTCTATCATTCTCTTTGATATCCTAATAGAAGATATAATATTTAGTTGGAATGTGATTACCCTTAGATTCTTCAAGCTATTCCAAAGTTGTAGACCAAAATAATTTAAATCATTAAGTCGCATTGTTGATGTTGTTGTCAACCCGCATGAGACAACTCGTGTTTGGAATTCATATACAACATTTTATTGTCAGTTGACGTGCTCAGCATATTATAACTAGTTAAAACACCTCTTAAATATGCAATGTTGACAAAGGGAACCCAAAAGTATAGAAGCGTACCTACTTTATAATATACTTACGTATATATATTATATGGTGATATCATAATTTTTTTATATGATGTTGTCTCTCGCAGTTGGTAGGGGGAAGCTACCTCCACTGCTTAACCGGACTATAGGGCGAGACCCAAGAGCCTCCAGCCGAGCTTAAACTTAAAAACTAAGCAATACAGCTAAGGGCACCCCAGTGCGGGGCTCGGACCTCGGCTTAGGGCGTTGCTGGGGGATGAGCTAGGGAGCTGGACCTGAGTGGTATTGTTTGGGGACGTGAGTGATGTTTAAGGCTAGTGACTCGGCGCGCGCCGACTCTAGCAAAGGACGGGGGGGCGATGACGTAGAGAATGATATCATACGGAAGTGCAGTAGTTTTTATACCACTTATTAAAAGAAGCAAACAAGAGTACAGTTGGCCTTTGCAGTTTTTGAACGCTTGCAGCATGATGGCGTCACCAATAAGCGAATCGCTGTGCCAGTACTGGCAACCTTTTGAATTATGAAAGGGTCCCAATGTAGCTAGAACTGATTTCCACTACTCCACCGCAGTATCATCATCTCCCTGGCCTTATCCCATACATTGTTGGGGCCGGCACTTGATTCAACCCGATGTGGCTGATCACCTGATTTTTATACGAAGCGACTGCCATCTGAACTTCGTTTAATAAGGTTTTTAAAACTCTATATACGGAGGCTTTATAAAACAATATGGTTTAAACGAAGACTAGACCAAACTCGGACTGAAACTATTTCCGTCTCTTTTCAAATCGGTATCACAGAAAGAGATGGAAGTACTTTTATACCAGGGACTATCTTAGTCGATGTTTTGCAATTAGGGGGTATGGAAACAACAAGTAGCTTGGGGTGGACTTGTACCAAATATTACTAGGAGTTTTTATCAGCGAACTTAAATTATACTTTTCCATTCCATACACTTCAGTTCTATCACAGTTCCTTCAGAACTCGATGCATCAAGGTTATTTAGGTTCACAATTGGTACCTATATTTTTTTTTAGGTCTTGCATATATCTGAGAAGTAATTCAAAGACGTATGTAGAGTGCCTGAGACGGCGATAGACTCACCCTCTGTCACGTTGGCACTTAATCATATTCGGTGAAATGTGGGTGTTGATGTTACAACACCTCTGCTATCCCTTTCGGGGAATCTTCTGGGATGGCGTGAGAATATATAATTTCAGGTTTTGGATTTTTTTTAACAGAAATATAAGGAAGGTATACCAGCTCCGTTGAGTTGTCCGTTGATGCAGCCCTCATCCCACATGTTGACGCACCGCTTGCCGGGGTTGAAGCCACCGTTCAGGTACCCGTCGTCGTTGCCTGCAACAATGTTCTTCAATATTTTAATCTTAGACCACGCACAGCAGGATTTTTTTGTCCGTATTGACATAATGACACGATATGCAAACAAAATGATGTAAGTCAATCATTCTGGTATTTAAAAAAAAAATGTTATTATACTACACATACAGGCTTGCTATTCTTTAGTTTTCTTCGTGTTTGCGGTGGATATGATGATATGTCTGAGAAATAATTCAAAGACGCATTTATAGTGCCTAAGATGGCGATGGAAGACCCTCTTTGACTTTGGTACTTAATCATATTCGGAGAAATGTAGGTGTTGTTGTTACACCTCTGCTCACCTCTTCGGGGATGGCGTGAGCATATTATTTTTAAATCTCGGCAAATTAAGCGAATCTATGCGTTCTTCATAAACACATCTCTATTGATAGGCGTCCTCGCTCATCTGTAATGGAAACGTACCCTTAAGCCGTAAGAGATTAAGATAGATGGCTCAGAGGTAACTTGCCTGCGCCGTACCATTCCATACACCTCAGTTCTATCACAGTTCCTTCAGAACTCGATGCATCTCTTTGTTCAGGTTTTGGAAAATATTAGAACAATAATATAAGGAAGATATACCAGCTCCGTTGAGTTGTCCGTTGATGCAGCCTTCGTCCCACATGTTGGCACACCGCTGTACTGCATCTGAGATATTACACAATATTCAGGGTCATATTACTTAAGAGGGATGTATATAATTAGGTAAGTACCTATCTTTGATATTTCCCATACTAACATCTCTATTTACAATGATACATACATAATATATGCTTGCTTATTTATTTATAGCCTGTATTCTCCGAAGGCATATGCACCCACATATTGCCAGTTATATTTATGTCCCATTTACCTAATAGGGGGCACTAATCCAGACCCCGGGCTGCAAAATATTTTTCAAAAACCCAGGCCCTGATTTTCCGCAACAGCGCTTGCCATCACTAGCCCTATGAGGCGGTCATAATTATACCTATTTATTTAGTAGATACCACGTTTGAACTTTGAACACAGAATACATTTCAAACTCAAATTAAAATTAATAATTCCTGCTTACATAATGTAATAAATACGAATTTTATATATGTTCTGAGTATTAACTATTATTAAAATTTATTACCACTATGTGCATTATTATTGCATGCATGCCAAATAATACAATGAATATATGAATGTTATATACACTAAGCCTCCTCAAATGCATTCTTCTCCATTAATTCCATTCTATGATTACCCGTAAGAGATCGCCGTGTGTGGATAGTGGCCCAAGCCTAGGTCTCAACATGTTTTTACGTTGACGATATCGCCTGCGTATATTCCTCATTTCATATGGGAAGGTAAGAATGCGCAAAACGGAAGGTCAAACGACGACGTTCGTTTGGGGCAAAGCCTATTATGTATACTTGAGTCAACGGACGCCACTTGTACTCAAATAAATTCGTCGCTTGTATTCTTTCAACATTCTCGTGTATGTTAAACATTTAATAAATAAATGTAACAAGTTACAATTAAGCAGTAAGCGAACTTGCGTCGCCTGCTACGCAAGCGACGCAAGTTCGAATACCAGCGGGGTCTGTACCAATGAGTTTTTCTAAAAAAACTTATGTACAGTGATTTCACACCATCTCCACTGGATCGATAACCAAAGTTAAGTGCTTCAGCAAAACGATAAAATTACCTAATAGCGTTCAACTTACGGTGAGTTTTAGGGTGGGCAACCAAAGTTTTGCAATAAACCAATGAAATGGTTGCGCAAATCAGGACTGAAGTCTTCATTCTGCCCTTTGTACCAACTGTTAGGTTGAAAGTTACTTGTGGGCTGTTGATTCGGCGAATAAATTTCATTTGGTACGCCCTAGGCTTTTATATTGGATAAATTAATCAGGCTTATTTCATTTATTTCCACTTGAGATAGCGGTGCTTATATTATTTTTATTAGCGTTTATTAGTTTTGTATAGCGCCATCAAGTGGTTTGCATCGAAATTTATTATTAATTTTTTTATCGACGAAGGGGAAACCTTCAAAAGGTCCCCGACCGCTCTGGGAGAGGCAGGTCGAGGTATGTGGGATTTTTAACGCACTATATCCTCCTCGGGCCACCACCCTCTGTGCTTAGACTCCTTAGAGACTCCGGGTACTCTGATAGATCGCACCCCGGTGTCCCCCCGGTCCCCGGTGTCAGCGCGAGCCACATCGCGCTGCCACCTTCCCGGGCCCGCGGTTCGGTGGTCAAAGCTCCCCACCCAACCACCGCCACCAGGCCCTCTAGCTAGTCTGTTGCTTTCGTGCACAAATATGTTTTCATAGGTAGGTAGACAGTTGACCTTATTGTCGATACGTTGGCTCCGTCCCATCTCCCCGGCACTGCTGTGGCGGCCGGTTCTGCTGCTGCTTAGCAGGATAGCAGGAGTGCCTCAAGCGTCTGAAATATGCTTGCATCGGTCAAGGATACATATTTTCTGCGTTTGCGTTTGAAACTCTGGGGCCTTGGGGTCCGGATGCTCATCAACTTTTCAAAGAGGTTGCACGTCGTCTGGTAGAAGCCTCTCGTGACAAGCGGGCTAAGTCTTTTTTCGCTCAGAGAATCAGCATTGCTATTCAACGTGGCAATGCTGCCAGCTTTCTTGGCACGATCCCGAGAGACACTGATTTGGGCCAAGTTTTAAATTTTAATTAGTTTTATGTACTGTTCCTTGTATATATAATTTTATACAATAAAAAATATTATAATTCCTTACTAAATATATTTTCACTATTTTGTTTATTAGATACTCAAGACCCGGAAGAATTTGTATGTAAGTTTATGGTTATTAACTGAGTCTACAAAATGCCACTTTGCCGATAAGTACCTAAATAACTGTAATTATTTTAAGAGATACGACGGTACAAGGTTATATAAATTAGCAATTCATGCTTCTACCAATAGTTATCATACTGGCGACAATCATAATAATAATATATGTATGCATCGTCTGTTTCTTTACATTCAAAGTTGCATTGGCATTATACTTAAAGATTACATCCAAAGTCCAGACTGACTTACATAGGTAAAAAATTCAAAATATCATTATTTGATTAGACAAAGTAATTTTAAATCGTCAGAACGACATGATTTTACACGATTATACATCCTACCGCCAAGTCCAGAATGTTGCTTTTACTGAGACCAGACCCAACTAGACCCAAATTTTTTGCAGGAGGTACCATAAAGATTCCATTACGGTACATTCCTTCTGTATTGGAGATACTTAGACAAATTTTGTTTGTATAACAATTCAAGACTTATTTCCGTCAATCACAAATAACACCAGCACGGTGATGACATCATAGTAACGTTATTTTAAACATTAAGATGTGCTCGTTCCTTACCATCAAGTAGAATTCCATTTTGCCCATCTAGGTACTGTTCCTCCGCATTTAATACATAATAGTTCATTTTTATTAAGATTATTAACATGTGTATACCATCAACTGGAAGTTAACCCTTGATGGCCTTGGCTTTGAGGGTGGTCTCAAAAACCACCAGTACATAGTTTTGGATAAGCAGTTCCTACAAACCATGGCTCCTAAAATACACCATATTTTTTTTCGTAATATTAAACATGCAAAAAATAACTTATGATCAAAAGTTGTAAGCAATATTGTGTCAAAAACGTAAAACCTAAGGTATATTTTCAAATTATGGTACATACAAACAATACGATATTTAAATGATTAATATGTATTTAACTAATGTTTGTTATCGTCATCGTTGATTCATATAAGTGCGTCTCACAGAGGCAGATGCTCAAAATAGTTAAATGTAGTATGGTGTAGCGGCGAACGGACATGATTTTGGTCATCCCAGTGGTCATAGTCGATTTGTGAGAAGAATAATATACAAATTTGTAGTTATTTAATAACAAGACACTTATACAGTTCAGTTTATGTGTATATATTAATTCTGTGGGTTGTCTCGGGGTCAACCCATTAGTATTCAAAGGTAAGTTTGATTTTTTTTCGGTTAAGTACGGTTTTGATGTGTGATTGTTTGTGCTATGATAAAAGTATTATGTAGCCGGTAGTTAGTTGACTTTGATAAATTCAAAGTTATACGAAGAAATATTTTCATATATATTGTTTCATATTTTATTATTATTAATAATTTCGTTCTATATAGGTACTTGCTATTGGATGTAAAAAAAATACTCTGAATTAAATTTAGAGATATCTTTTTTTGTCACTCGTAAAACTGTTTTCATGTTTACAAGGTCTGTAATTATTTAATATTGAAATTCGATTCGCAACCAGCAACTATATCAAGCTACATTCAAGACACAAAAATAACATAGGTAGGTAACAATCAAACTCCGAACATCTTTTATTTTTTTTAATCTATAATTTTAATATTATAAAGCTGCTGAGTTTGTTTGAACGCGCTAATCTCAAGATCTACTGGTCCGATTTAAAAAAATCTTTCAGTGTTAGATAGCCCATTTATGGAGGAAGGTGACAGGCTATAATTTATTCTTAAAAAAATAAGGGATCCGTAAGAAAATTGCGATTTTGTGACCCAAGGTGTAAAATCGAAAATCTATTTATGCGTGCGCTGCAAAAGATATTGACAATGAAACAAAAGAATGTACTACGGGTTTGTAGGTCTTATTAAGATGTACAAAAAAATCCGCGAGAATACATATCTAACTATCAAAGTTTAGTCACAATAACCGCTTTTATGTTCATACAAAATATTAAAGAAACTACGTTTAATGTGTATCGTAATATTAATATTATATAAAACTAAATCTACGCGTGTGAAACCGTGGGGCACAGCTAGTTACTTCATAAACACTAAAACACATTCCAACCCACATATTTTTTATATCTGTGTGATCATTCCAGAATCACACCCAATCGGCGTGATATTATACTTGTGTGTGTAAATCTAATTATAGTTTGGGATATCGGCAATTGGGTGTGACCTGTCCTATCGTCGGTAACTATACTCTGTTGTAGCTACTATACAATTTAATTAAATGATGTCTATCAAATACAGAGTAGCTCAAGTTTTGATACTTTGGGAATTAATAATCTTACTGTAAATCAATTGACGTGAACTATTCTAATACGCAAAAACGATAACTGCTTATCTACTAGCTTCCGTCCGCGGCTTTGCCCGCATGTTATTACGGATCCCTAATTAAACTCGATTAACAATATAGCCTATATTACTCGCTATAGATAAACCTTTCCGACGGTCAAAGAGTTTTTAAAATCTTTCGAGTTTGTTTTGAGTTAAATCGTAACAAACAAACAAGTATTTCCTTATCATAATATCTATATCGATGTATTAATATTTTCTTGGGATAAATTAAGTAAATAAGGCAGTTAGATATAAGGAGACATACGAATACAAAACGAGAATCGACCTAGTGGCTATCGAATATAATGCTTCAGTCTCTATTACCAGTCCATCATTCAATAATGACCCAAATATATCGAATAATTTACCTTATTTACGCGTACTTGCGACTACGAGTTTGAAATTGAATATTAATTAATACCTATGTTAAGCCGTAGTGGCCTCGGGGTTAGAGCAGTCGCCTGCTACGGAAGCGACGCAAGTTCGAATCCCAGCGGGGCCTGTACCAATGAGTTTTTCTAAAAAACTTATGTACAGTGATTTCACACCACGTGCTTTACGGTGAAGGAAAACATCGTGAGGAAACCTGCATATTTCTGAGAAGTAATTCAAAGACGTATGTATAGTGCCTGAGACGGCGATAGACTCACCATCTGTCACGTTGGCACTTAATCAAAGTCAGTGAAAAGTGGGTGTTGTGATAACAACACGTCTGCGAATACAGGGAATAAGTCGTCCTTCGGGGAATACAGGCGTGAGCTTGTGTATGTACTCCGATTACCATTAATAGTTAAGTAACAATAATAATATTTCAGCGTTGACTGAAAAAATATGTTTTCCTTTTTCTTTCTATGTACTGACTTGTCCGGTCGTCTCTTTTATACTGAAAGGTATGATTAGCATATGGAACTAAGCATGCTTGCAAAATAATGGTTGTAAACGTGACATACATTTTGGTTCATTATGACAATAGGCTTCCATGAAATGACAGCTTAATGGCGTCCAGTAAGCAGTACTCGTTAGACACTTCCCATATTGACTTAGTCCTTGTAAAATTTGCTATATGCCTGTGAAAGTCCCGTTAAAATCGGCCCAGCCGTTTAAGAGATTACCCGGAACAAACAGACAGACAGAAAATTTTTGGAAAATTTGTTTTTTCAAGTCTGTACCGTATATACTTTGGTTGACTGGTAGAAAATGCTATAGCATTAAGTCCACCTTTGTACTTTTGTGCATAAAGTGTAAATAAATAAATAAATAAATAAATATACTTTAATAATGGATTTAGTGAAAATCTGTTATTTTGGAATTATAAACAGACACATCAATTTTATTGTATCTGTATAGATGCTATCCATATTTTGTTTACTAAAACTAGCCTAATTTACTCCTTGTACCATTAGCTGTATCAGTGACAGTCCCGTTTAAATCGGTCCAGCCGTTTCGGAAATCAGCGGTAACAAATAGGCGAAAGTCAGAAAGTCAGACAGGCGGACAGACAGAAGAAAATTAAAATAAATGGTTTTTATATGCCAGTACCGTGTATACTTTTATATGGATTTAGTGAAAATCTGTTATTTATTTCAATTTTATTTATCCGTATAGATGTATAAATAAGCAAATAATTACTACTAGATACTAAGTATTTTATGACTTTGGCTGTCCTTACGTGTATACATTATGTATTGTAACAGCATAATTTATGCACAGACAATAGACTATTACATCTATACATTTATACAGATAAATAAAATTGAAGTGTCTGTTTGTAATTCCGAACAGCTTTTCACTAAATACATATGACTATATACGATACAGATACTAAATACAATATTTAAATAATGTATCTGTCATGTCTGTCTGTCTATTTGTTTGTTCCGGGTAATCTACGAAACGGCTGTATTTTAACGTAATTTTCCCTGTCAGATAGCTGATGTTATAAGGAGTTAGTTAAAATTCCGAAAACAAATTAAGGATCTGCGAGTTTATGTCTACGCGGGTGAAACTGCGGGGCAGAGCTAGATGTTAGTAATTTCCTTTACGATAAGTGCCTCTTTGAAGTTGTGACTCGTCATGATGAGCCAGATCTAATGCAGTAGAGTACAATTCAAGGTGGTGTAAGGTAGGTGTTCTAAGGTTCTCTACCTTTGTCATAAGTAATGGGCCAAGACGACACGCGACGACGCACATTTAAATCTCTGTGTCAATGAGGTTTCGGAACATATAAAATATTTTATTATGGTTAATAATAATAATAATAATGATCTCCTACCGAATATCGGTTTCGGCGGCTAATCTTAACGAGGATTAGCCAGCTGCGCAAGAGATATTATAGTGCACAAGTGTGTGCACAAACACAGGTGCACTCTTTATTCCCTCACTCTCATAGTCCGATGGGAGGCAATCCGACACGACCGGAGAGAGATCAGGCGTAGGACCAACGGTGCAACGTGCTTTCCGAGGCACGGGGGTGGGAACACCGCCAACTTCCAAACTCCGGGCATTTTATTGTGAATTTCTTGACAGAAAAACCCAATATAAATTTTTGACCCAACCCGGGATTCGAACCCTGGACCACGTGATCAGCAGGCGAACTATTATGGTTCGAGCAGTGGTGGCCGTGGAGTTTGAGTAGTCACCTGCTACGCATGCGACGCAAGTTCCCAGTGTGGCTTGACTATTGAGTTTTTCAAAACTTATGTAAGTATAGTGTTTTTACACCACGTGCTTTACGGTGAAGAAAAACATCGTTAAGAAGCCTATATATGTCTGAGAAGCAATTCAAAGACGTAAATATGGCGCCTGAGACGGCGAAAGACTCACCATCTGTCACGTAGACAGTTAAGCAACTTCGGTGAAAAGTGTGTGTTGATATTAGAACACCTCTGCCCACCCCTTCGGTGAATACAGATGAGAGTTTCTAAAGATACAAAATACAACATTATCTTCTATGTATTACGTATCAATTTCTTATGATTGAAACCGACGCTCGACTTTGAGTTCGACACTAAGAAACCTTACAGAATAACGCGGATGGAGTCATGATTCTTGCCCGGCTAATGGCAATAGGCTCGCCCCCCTATTATATAGGATTAAAATAACTGGTTAACGGTTGGTGTTCTAATAAGCCCACCTCTATAGAACGCAGTATGTATAAAATGTAAGTCCTGACTTAGCGACTAATTTAACGCACAGCTTAAGTCGCTGTTCTTGCAGACATGAAATGTGGAAGACGTGATCTTGCTGAACTTTAAGTTATCTAGGTATCTAGCTAACTTCACTAATAACTAGAATAGGGGGCTAATTTATGGTCGTTTAAGCAGCGCATATTAAGAACTTCTTAGCTTTGTCGTTTGATTTTATGGTACAAAAATGAAACATAGAAGGTCAGATGTTCTTAATACGCTCTGCTTGAACCAATGATGGTAAGCCATTAGGACATTCGTAAGACTTCTCAATGAGAGGTCTTGAGAAACAGATAATATTATTTCATTATCATAACGTACTTAAGTATAATATTATCATATCGATATAACTCATAAACTGTTTAGATATCAGTTAGAGTTAAGGGTCTTGACCTGATAACTGATGGTCACTCCTGATATTGAACTAATTAGCGTACCTCGCAAAAACTATGTTACATACAGATTTTTTTCTATTCAAACTATTAGTTCCTGAGGTTACCGATTTCAACCAAACAAACTCTTCAGATTTATAATATTACTAGCTTCTGTCTGCGACTTCCCCTGCGTAGAACTTTGGCCTAACGCTAACTTTGACTTGCGATTGTCGCGCGTGAGAATATAAAAAAATGGGCAATCTAACGTAAAAATATTTTTTCAAATCAAACCTTTTGTTCCTGAAATTAGCTCGTTCAAGCAAATAAACAAATTCTCCAGCTTTCAGCTTTATATATTCTTCTTAGTCGTAACTGAGACTGACGACTGAGGGACGTGACCATGGCGCGACGTCTGCATTAACATTGCTTTCCAAGCTTCTCTATTTTGTGCCATCTGGATGGTAGCCTGAAGAGTAGTCCTCGTTGCAGCCTGGGACGCATCCGTCCATCGTGTTGCCGAACGACCCCTGCTCCTTTTGCCCTCGACCCGTCCCGTAATCATCAGCCTTTCTAGGCTGTCTGGATCGCTTTGTATATTAGTAAAGATTAAATTATACTTCAAGTATTTATTTACGGAACTAACCGTCAATAGTATGATAAAATTATATATATTCATGATGACTTGCTTATTTATACTGCTTTGGCGGCAGGTCAGATTTAACGGACCTACTAGATTCGATTTATGTAAGTCATCATTATGGGTGTGATTTTTGTGTATGTTGTGAGTGATAAAATTATGAAAACAGTATTCATACATACATACATATTCTCACGCCTGTATTCCCCGAAGGGGTAGGCAGATGTATTGTAATCACAATACCCACTTTTCACTGAAGATGACAGATGGTAAGTCCATCGCCGTCTCAGACACCTTCCATACGTCATTGAATTACTTCTCAGAAATATGCAGGTTTCCTCACAATGTTATCCTTCACCGTAAAGAACGTGGTGTGAAATAACTTTACATAAGTTTTTTTAAGAAAAAACTCGTTTGTACAGGCCCCGCTGGGATTCGAACTTGCGTCGCTTGCATAGCAGGCGACTACTTAAACCTCAAGGCCTCCACGGCTCTCAAAAAACAGTATTCGTTTTATTTATAATTGAAGCGATACAAAATGTACGGGAATTACATTGTCAGTCATGTCCATAAATTTTACATCGCTTCCATTAGCGAAGTGCGAGGATAATGTTACTTTATGTAGGCCTACTTATCAGAAAATGACTTTTAATGGACGTCATCAATTAGTAAAATAAGCAATCAGTCGACCGGTAGTGACTTCTCAACTTTCATGTGCCTTACCAGTGTGTGATAAATCATTTTCCATTTAATTTTCAGTAGCTTACGATGTATCTTAAACATGTTTCAGAAAATGAACCATTTATGTTGGTTTTTCTTCATCGGTCTGGTGACCAATGCATGCTCGTACAAGTTGCTTGTGGTCTACCCCCTACCTGCTGGCAGTCACAATATACTTGGTAATGGGTTGATAAGGCATTTAGTGGATGCAGGCCATGAGGTGAGTCATGTGATTTTGTTTGTACCAATAGATATCCCTACTCTTAGCACATTCCGCTTTTATCAAATCCATTTTAAATGTGCATCCAATACATTAAGGGTTAGTATGAATGATAATTCATAATCTTCAGGCCCTGAAGATGTTGGCATTTATGTAACAATATCTAAATTTAGTAAAAAAAAAACTTGTCCACTTATATTTATAAGTGATAGGTGTAGTGGAATATTCGATAACTTGGTTTTAAAAATCCTCTACTTAAAAACTTATAGTGAAGCCTGATTCGCTTGACTAGAAACTATTGTCTACATAATGTTAGAATGGGCATGACTTCATGACAAAAATAACGATGAGACTGAATTAAAAATGTCGCAAGGCACTTAAGGGTCAGTGCTCAAACATGTTCAATTGAAATGTATATTGACTGACGTATACTGCCTCGTTGGTCTAGTGGTCGCAAACGCTTACTACGCATATTCACACGTCGTCCTGAGTTCGATCACCAGGTCCGGCAAAGTGTCGTTGGGTTCTCCAATCTGTAATTTGCCAGTGGTCTGGATTAGTACCCGGTTAATGGCTTGTCCCTATTACATAGGACTTAAATATCCCTGGCGAAATATGGGTGTACTATGGGGTAGGCCCTTCGGGGAATATAGGAGTGAGAATTTATGTATGTATGTATTTATATTACAGATAACATACATCACACCATTCGTTAAAAGGGATCCACAACCCAACGTGAGGATCATTGATGTATCGTCAAATTTGAGGATGTTTGATGGTAAGTACTCGTACCAAAGATATTAGAAGTATGAGATCCATTGAGCCTCCAGGGGCTAAACCATGAGCTCTTTCATAGTATAATATGTGATCTGTCACTGTTGGAAAGCAATCATGGTAATTACAGTTATGGTCAGACACGTGCTTGGCATTTTTTCCATTATAGTTAATTGAATTAAGTTTTTTCCGACTCAGAACAGAATCCATTTTTTTTTCATTTTCATTGTATTCATACATCACTTAGAGCGTATTCAGGCGAATGTTTTATTAATAACAGAGACATTCTAGCCTTTACATTTCCAAAGGTATCAATCAAGAATTGCTAACCACGAGAATGTAAGTAAATTTTTCAAACGCTATAATTCCAGCGCAGTCACTAGATATCAAAGCAATGATGACAAAGGAAATAAATATGCAGGATGACGACTTCATAATACAGTTGATGACATCTGTGGGACAAGGTACAGTTGAGAACGAAAATGTGCAGAAGCTATTGAAGGATCCTAAGGAGCACTTCGACTTGATCATTGTAGAGTGGATGTTCAGTCAAATAGTTGCAAGGTAACATTACTGTATTACTCACATTTTTGCGACATCTTCAGCATAAATTGTACCTTTATCATAATGGTCTAGTTTTGATGTTCTCAACCCATCAGATCCGCAAACATCTGATCAAGAATCTACCTAACAAGTTCACAGAGATCTGTTTACAGTTATACAAATATATTCACATACTGTGTTTTCTCATATGTGACTGTGTGTTAAAATGTTTTTTTTTTTAATAAAGCCATAGATTTAAAAACCGTTACAACGTTTAATTCTATGATTAAAGCAACGTAAGACAAAAGCCGAATAGCAACATAAAACGTAGGTAATGTAACACAAGGGGATGTCAGTTATTAGTAGCCGACCATTTATGAAGACGATTTTTTTTAAGTTATATTTTTTTCTTTCAGTTTTGGCCCACTATTTGATTGTCCATTCATTTGGGTCTCCTCGTTGGAGCCTCACTGGCTTATAACTAGTTTGATTGATGAAAACTTAAATCCAGCGTACAACCCTGACTACAAGACCAGCTTTATTCCCCCATTCACATTCTATCAGAGAGTTCACCAACTTTGGGTTCTGATTACTGGACAATTAAAGAGGACATAGTAAGTTTCGAGGCTTAATTTTATTCATTCCAACGACCTAGTTAGAATCTGATAAAAATATGTTCACACCATCCTAGCACGGATCTAGAAGGGGTAAACAGCGGTGTTGCCACACCTACTTTTCATCATAGATAATTAAGTGCCAACGTGACAGATGTTGAGTACATCGCCGTATCAGGGACATCGCATATTATATACGTCTTTGAATTTCTATTCAGACAGATTATGCAGGTTTCCCCATCATTACATTTGTAGTATCAAATCACAGGCCTTAAACTGAAAAAAAAAACTTTCTTAACGTATGTTATGTATGGACTAGTATGATGGATCTTATGAAAAGAAAATGGTTTTTGAAAGAGCAAGACATACGGCAAGACTTATAAGACATTTGGATGATGATAGTTCTAATCTATTTTCAAAAAATTCCAGCAAATACTTTGTCAATGAAGAGGAGTTGTATAACAGTGTGATTGCTCCTATAATTACTGCTAGAGGGAAGCCAGTGCCTAAGTACCTAGACCTGGTATACAATGCATCCATCGTTCTGAGCAACTCACACGTGTCTCTTGGTCTACCTACGAGGCTACCACAGAACTTTATCTCGATTGGAGGATACCATATTGAGTCTCAAGTGAAGCCTTTGCCTGAGGTAAGGTGCATTTGTTCTGAGGCTATATTCCCCGATGTGTGGGCGGATGCGAACTCATATTACGCATAGTAGTAGGCGTAGAAATTGCCCCCTTTTGGATTTTCTCTGTAAGTGAATGTATGAATGTAATAATTGATACATTATCAAATGTCATAGTATAAACAACAAAGGTCCCAGAAAGATTATCTTGACACTTAGAAAAAAGAAATAGCCGCATGATATTGTTCGTCTGGAATACTTCCTGTTAAGAACTGAAGAACTTCATCATTCTTCGTTTTGGGGTCCGATAATGAATAAATGCTCCCTTAATAATAAACATGAATTAAACCAAGACTAGACCAAACTTAGACTTAAACTATGTCCATCCTTTTTATAATCAATATAACATATCTCTTGATGATGATCAAGAGGTAAAGTAGGTTATTCAAATTCGTTTATTTAAAAATCTTACAGCCTGCTCCGAAACTATGCAATACTTCTATGGGTTTCAGACCACGGATGTAATAAAAATACTATAAAATCATGATCCATTGCAATTTATTATGACAGATCGATTCTTGGAATTATATGCTTACGACAATATTTGATACTTTATAGCAAAATGATTTGTGCAAGTATTCACAAAGTTAATTCTCATATTTTTGATTAATCGTAATGTGTTCCTTAAAAACCAATTACTTCAAAAAATCACACAACAAATCATATTTAAAGATTCATTATAAAAAGTCGTGTGGCCTTGAAACACAGAACACATAAAGGAGGTATATTTGGATGTGTTATTTAGACAGAATGTTTGCTTACCTACCTTCATCATATGCTTAATAGGTTTTTTGTGAAGATGGTTAATTTAATAAAAAACCGAATTCTGCTTTTTCCTTTAAAAGAGTTGGTATGTAGAAATAGATAAGGCAGAGTTACAATGACCATATCTCTCGGTTTTCAAGTTCCCTTCTGCATAGTCAGGAACAGTCCAGACATTTCATAGTGAGTGTCTGGACTGTCATCAATATGAGTGTCTGAGTAGTAGAATATCCAGTTGTAAGATGTGGAAAGTTTTTAAGATTCAAGAAAAACATTAAGTACTTATTAGAAAATATCGCTTTAGATAATGCTTGGTTTAAAGTAGTTTAATCTCTTTTTGTGACATGGATTTCAAAAGGACGAACGGAAAGGATGGACATAGTTTTTTTTGTTTTTGAAATCATTTTTTGTAAAAATCCTTACTGTATCAGATGATATGCGATCTTACTGATTAGTCTTTGAATTAGTCGTCTGTCTGTTACCGAACTGAATGAATAATTTGCTGAAATTTGAAATAGAAATAGCTTCAAAAAACGTCGCGAAGTCGCGAGTGTGGCTAGTAAAAACTAAAGTATACAGAAATATTATCTCGTCACTAGCTACCGTCTGCGGCAATGCCCGCGTGTAATTACTAATCCCTAATTAACACCGATTAACTATATAGACTATGCTACTCAGCGATAATGCAGCACTCTGTAAATGAGACAATTTGTATAATTGGTTCAGTTGTTTCGTTACTTATTCGTTAAAAATATTTCATCTTTTTAATATTAAGAATATATATAAAACAAACTATAGTTAAACACATTCAATTCCAGGATTTACAAAGAATTATTGACAGTGCTAAGGACGGAGTCATTTACTTCAGTATGGGGTCTAACTTGAGGAGCAAGGATCTCCCTGAGGAACTGAAGGCCAGTCTCTTGAAAATGTTCGGTTCCCTTAAACAAACAGTGCTATGGAAATTCGAAGAAGAGATGCCAGGGTTGCCTAAAAATGTGCATATTTTAAAATGGGCTCCACAGCAAAGTATTTTAGGTGAATATTATGAGTAATTGTAGTTAATGACCATAACCTTATAAACGTTTACAATACCAACTTGTACCACGCGCTGGTGACCGTCCCTTTTGGATCACTTCACAACATTAAAGACTCTAGAGTCAAGTTTTTTTATAATCGCAGGATTATGAGATCATTTTGGTTCCAAATTTCGTGCGATCTTCTAAATGGAAGATAGTTTTCACACAGATTTAAAAACTTGTATAAAAATCATGCTGCATGTTTTATTTTCTACTATTTATGATCATTCAAAGTATAGTGCAAACAGCCTGTTTGTTGGTTTATTGCCATTTTTACACTTTTGACTTATTCTGTTAATATTATTGTCATTAGCTTCTTCTCGCGACTACCGCGTGATATAGACAGAACGTAGCGGAATCTTTTCACGAATATTTTTATATCGATGATATATTTATATCTCGTATTACTTGGGCTTAGAGTTCAAATGAATATTAATAGTCTCATAGAATATTAGCAAACACACGTAGTTACTTAGTTTAGTGGGCACCAGTAAACGTCAGATGAGTCTTCTGTATATAAACATTAGAGACCAAAATTTTTTGTCACAACAAATTAATGTACCATTTTTAAATCATGAATTCAACGAATACAACCGACTATACCTAAATATGACATGTTTTCATATAGTAGAATTAACACTACAGCAAAATTTGTCCATGTTTCATTAACCAAAAATTCTTTATTGATTCATAAATTCATGTTTCAGCTCACCCCAATGTCCGCCTATTTATCACTCATGGAGGTCTACTATCAACCACCGAAGCAATCCACTTTGGTGTCCCAATAATTGGGATCCCGGTCTTCGCTGACCAGTTCAGCAATATAGATCGTGCCGTGAAAAGAGGGTTTGCTAAGAAGGTAGATTTGGCGTTTGATATGACTGGGGAACTGAAAGAAGCTATTAATGACGTCATTGCTGATAAGAAGTAAGTTAATGTGATCAAAAAATCTGTATTTTATCAAAGAAAAAATCCTGACCTGTCTAAACCAGTTTTAGCAATAAAAAGCTTAACCATATGTAATAGTGATAAAGATTCAAGTAATTACCCGCTTTGGATAGTTACTGGAATTACCTTACATGCAATCATATTGAATATTACAGAAATATTTTTCAGTAAGTATAACAATTCTTGCTTCGCCATTAGGACCACTTTTTAATTTTATTATTGTTTCAAGTTTTCAAAGATCTTTTCATCTGTCTAAGTTTTAAATCTGACCATACCCTCTTGCTTTACAGCTACAAAACTAAGGTCAAGGAGCTATCGTTTGTCTATCACCACCGTCCAGTTTCCCCCGGCGCGGAGCTGGTCCACTGGGTGGAGCACGTGGTTCGCACAGGCGGTGCACTGCACCTGCGCTCTCCTGCACTACTGGTACCCTGGTACCAGAAGATGTACCTCGACCTACTAGCTCTAGTATTATTACTTTTAGCTATTCTAGTTTTAGGTCTGAAACGATTATGTTCAGGATCCAAAGTTAATGTAAATGTAGATAAGAAGAAGAAATGAGTTAAGGTGAAATAGCAAAATTGTATCAGGACACAGAAACGAAATATTAATTATTTTTGTTACTTTAATCATAATGATTGTAATCACATTAAAGATCTGTAGTTGTAACATTTTAAATAAATAATGTGTGTTTCCTTGTTTATAAAATACCTTTCCGACATCTACGTGAGACAAAATTGTGGAATGAGGAATATAAGAATCTATGCCGATTAAGAAACCGAATACCTCAACCATAATATCAGAGATTCTTCTGCTACACCAAGATTGGCGTTACCATGAAGTCATGAAGGTGGAAAGGAAAACAATTCTGGGGGTCAGTGCTGTTCGTGTTCGAACGTAACGTAAACTTTCCAAATCCAAAAGGATTAATTTAAAAATAGAAAAGTAAAGGATATAAGGATAAAAATAAAGTAATAGCCCGAACGAGACCGTACCTCAACAGTCAGAATGTTAGCACTCTAATGTTGTATATTTGTCTGCAGTGAGAAAAGACATAATCAAACAGGGTCTACCTTGGACAAAATTATAATACTATCTACTATGTGACCAGTATCTTACTCCACTTTTTAAGCTGAAAGTTATGGATTTTTATAGTTCATAAGTCCCCCTTATGAAATCACTAGCGGACGTCACGCGGTTTCACTCGCGTAGTTCCCGTTCCTGTGGGAGTACGGTTAAAAATATAGCCTATGTTACTCGCTGATGATGTAGCTATCCATTGCTGAAAGAATTTTTCAAATGGGTCAAGTAGTTTCGGAGCCTATTCAATGCATGTAAGATATACAGTATTTTCTACATAAACAATGTTCACTAGGAAAACATGCTGCTATCACATAATACCAGGCGCTACCATCAGGGCCAAGATTAATATCCTCAATCAGATTTTCAACCATATTTAAATATGTAGGATGTGGAGTTTACATTCAAGCTTTTTTATATATTTTTTTGCTGTCGTTGAAGTCGTTTAAATTTATGTTCTAATGGCCTTGCAGTAGAGTATAGAATGAATGAACCACCTACGATTATTTAATGTAGGTACTCGAGTGATGATAAATTACCAGTCAATTGGTTGATGTTTTTTGTGTCTCTACTAGTTCTGGGACTGGCAAATTGTTTGAAGCATGTACGCTGCAGGCTATAGGCATACATACAATTTGTATTTCTTTACGATGTTTTTTTTGCATTTAGACTGATATTACCTCCCCACAGGCCTCTCATTGCATGTGTAAAGTGACAGACAGATAAGATGCTACACTTGTGGTTGTGTGTGTTTTAATTTGGCACTTCGTAGTAATGTGCATTCTATATCGGCTCAAATATTAATATACAAGGCATATTTTACCAAAACTCGTGTGTGATGGAGCTGGGTAGGCACCCAGCTGGATCTTAATCATTTCACAACTGTTTTTAATTCCTCTTACTTTTATTACAACAGACATCATTATAAGTAAGTTTTAACAAACTTATCGACATCTCCATATCAACTATTACCATCCCCAGGTTCACTTCAATGTTCACGCTGCGAACAAAGCGAGTCTATAGATTCACACTATGATGTGTGTATTGAATTCAGCGTTCAAGGTCTGCATTTTTTGTAGTTTTATTAATGTGTTAGACAAGTTGAACACTTATATTTTGTTTATTGACTACACCATTATGTGGCTAAAATCGTACGGTTACTGTTTATTATAAGTTATTATATATAGATATGAGTGTAGTGTTGTGTGTGTGCTGTGAGATGAATTTTATCTAGTCATCGGTCATAATTAGTGACCAACGGACGCCTTGGGTATTGTCGATCGAGTGGTTTTTGTAAACGAAACTGTAACCAATAAGATTGCATTAATTTTTAATTAGATTCGCTTTGACTGACGTCAAAACTATATTCAACCCGATTGTTTGTTGTGTCAGTATTCCAAGCATAGTTTTTCGGACAATAATTATTTAAATCTGCAATATAGTGAGCAACCTCGTCCGTCGGTATCGTACAGTTATCTTTGTAACTATAGTTGTGTTGTTATCAAAAGTGCTATCACAGAAGAGTTGGGATCATTATGTATGATTTTATTATCACATCATTCAGTTAAAGAGGTGTTGTTAGCGGTGTATTAGGGAGCGCTCGTGATTTATAATACCGGTAAGGAAAACAAATATTATTGTGAGAAGTCTATTATGATTAATATATTTAAAGGTATGAAAACTGTCTTACAAAATAGTTGATAAATATAACGAAGATTGTGAAAAAGATTTCTTTAAATAAAATATATTAATCACCAGCTCTGCCCCGGTTTCACCCGCGTAGACTTTATTTTACAGGTGGCCGGCGAAAACCTATTTTTTTTTTAAATTAATAGTAGCCTAAGTTGCTCCTTGTAACATTAACTATCCGCCAGTGAAAGTCCCGTTAAACAGTCCAGCTGGTTCGGAGATTAGCTGGAACAAACAGGCAGACAGAGAAAAAAAATGGTTTTCTATGCCAGTACCGTGTATAGGTACTTTCATAATATGACAGACACTTAAATTTTATTTATCTGTATAGATTATACAGTCCACTCCATTTTAATTTCCATTATTATATATTGAATTATCCCCAATACAAATTTGAATAAAAGACCGTTACTTACTTTTTCTGGCTGTATACGTTATATTTATTAAAGTATAAACACAAATATTAATTGCATATGACATTAGCTAAACATTTGCTTAGTTTTTAAGTATTAGTTTGTAAACAAAGGAAATTGCGTAGTCACGTTTGATGACTCGTTGGCCAGTTGCCTTGGTCAAGGATAAAGTTGTACAATGTAGCCGTTTTAGCCAACTTGCTTAATTCGTTCAATCAACAACCTAGCTCTTTACATAACACTGCTGTTCAACTAGTGTCCTGAGTGACATTCAGCCGTACCATTTGTTTCAACATTGAATAAACTGGCTGGCTAATGTTTAAGCCTTTCGAAATTCTTCTATGGAAATCATGAAGTCAGATGTCGTAACTTATTTATGTGTAAAATAAATTTACTAGGCTAAGAGCGCTTGGCATATGCCTCCTGCGGGCTTAGGGCGTCAGGACTGGTTTTCGGCGCCTACACAAGACCTTCGCAGTTTGAAGGCGCGATGTATCATCATGGAGGGAGTGATCTCCACCACAAGAAGATATTAATATAACATTTATTGGCAACTGTTGCAAAAGTGGTTGCAATGGTCAGATGACTGCCATTTGGCGCTTTGTGTAAATCTGATCATCAGCCAAAACGGGTAGGATCAAGTGGCGATCCCAGCAATGAATAGGAGATGATGAACATATTGGGCAAATTTAAGAGACAAGCCAGCAAATTTTCCTATGCCCTTAAAATGGGCGACGTGCCCTCCCAGAGAATAAGGTCCAGCCCAGCTAGAAGAAGACACCCAATGGCTAATCGTTAGTGGGGGCAACGCACGCCCCCCTGGGAAAAAAGGTTGTCGTTAGGAATCCAGCATAGCCATTTTACTGCGGTTAGCGTATACAAGACGGATTTCTTCAAAGAAAAGGCTTGGAGCGCTCATATCTATGAGTCGGTTCTGAATTGTCAAACTTATTTCGAAATTGCTTGATGACGTCATAACACAAATTTTATATAACTGACTTATAGCCAAATTTTCTAATATTAAAAAAGACACTGATAGCAAAATTTGATAATTGACAGCAAAACTTGGTATGCCACGGGCAAATGTTTATTATCTACAGCTTAGTTTAGCTTTTTACAACTATTATAGTGCAAACCATAAAGTATATAGGTATATAGATAAATAGGTATTTTTGGAGTAATTTTATAATCTAATACCAACTGAAATTGCCCGCGATATCGTTCACGTGACTATAGTTTCCCTTTTTTCCATTAATGCTTCGTTCTTATTGGTCGCAGTGTGATGTTTTTGCCTTCCTCGAGACATGTACTATCCAACACCATAAGTTATCAATTCCAACCGATAGTTCCGGTGGTTACTTAAGCAAACTCTTCAGCTTACGGTTTCACTCGCGTATACCTTCGTGGGTGGCCCGCGGAACCTGAATGTTTTTTTTTAAATAATTGTAACCTAAGTTAGTCCTCGTAACATTAGCTATCTTCCAGTGAAAGTCTTGTTAATGTCGGTCCAGTCGTTTATGAGATTAGCCGAAACGAACAGACGAACAGTGATAACAAAAATAAAATAAGTTTTTTTTTGTGTCAGTCCCGTATATAATTTCATATTCTAAATTCTAAATTTTGGAGTTACAAACAGACACATAAATTTTATTTACCTGTATAGATTTGTATAACTATTTGAATATCTAATGCCAATACTCGTATCGCATAGCGATATTATTATCTGTATAAATGTCTGGTACCTACTTTATATAAAATGCTAATACTTATTGATAATAATGATAAGCTGAACAATGAGTTGGCAATTCAAGTCTAACGTAATTTACTATGCAAATGCAAAAACTATGCAAATTATGGTGAAATAAGAGAAAAAAAGATAGAGAAAGAAGAGACTGTCCTTGGTCTAGTGGTTATAAGCTCTATAGCACGACACGAGGTCCTGAGTACAATCACGGGCAATGTGCTAATCAGCAGCTCAGTAGCAACCCGAGACTGGATTAGTGCTCGGTTAATAGCAATAGGCTTACCCCCTATCACTTCGGTGAACTATAAGTACATCTCTGCTTACTCCTTCGGAGAATACAGACGTGAGCATATATGTAAGTAAAAAGAAGCAGCCACGACGCTATAGGTGCTCTAGTCTAATCGTTCCATGGACGACGGATGATCGAGAGAAACGTAATGCGATAACCAGCGGGCCAGTACCAATAATACATATTCCCGAAGGAGCAAGTAGAGGTGTTGTAACAACAACAACCACATTTCACTGAATATGATTAATTGCCAATAAGTTTTTCCAAAAAACGTATGTGCAGTGATGTCACACCACGTGTTTTACGGTGAAGGAAAACATCGTGAGAAAACCTGCATATGTCTGAGAAGTAATTCAAAGACGTATGTAAAGTGCCTGAGACGGCGACGGACTCATCATCTGCACTTAATCATCTTCGGTGTAAACTGGGTTTTGTTATTACAACACTACCACTACAGGCGAGAGCATATGTATGTATTATTTGATTGACGCGTTAAGGTTAGGCGCTTAATGCTGCTACACTACAAAATATCTACTTTTTGCTTCGAGCTGACGTCATAATTTGAAAACTAGATATGCTTGGTGAATTTTTGCATAACAATTACCTGCTAATGATCATGTGTATGTACTAATAAGCCAAGATATTGTTACTATCATCAACTAACAGGTAGCGTCGTGTTGTACAGATAACGTTGTTCTATTGGTAATAATATGTTTCGTAATTTACAAGAGATTAGAACAAGGTATACCAATAATTTACGTGTAACGTGTACAATATTATATGCTGTAACAAAACTGCTTGTATCTAAGCCCATCGACTGGATATTTAAATTAGATTTGAATCTACAGCTATGTTACTAAGTATTGTAGGTATGTCTTACTTGTATCTATGCTGATATTATAAAGAGGAAAGATTTGTATGTATGTTTGAAACGAATTGGCTCAAAAAGTACTGGATCGATATTGAAAATTATTTTACCATTTTAATGGTACATTATCACTGATTAATTAGGCTATATTTTATCCCCGTAATCTCACGGGAACGGGAACTACGTGAGTGAAACGTGGTATATAAGTGATGTTTACACCTTTATAAACAAATAAAAATATGATAGTGTAATGTAACTTTTTTATTTGCAGAAAATGAGCAAATCGATTCAGTGTTTGCTCGCACTTCTTGTGGTGACGTCATGTCTGTCGGAGGGCTACAAAATATTGGTGATATTCCCCATGCCAGGGAGAAGCCACGCCATTTTGGGGGATAGTATCGTCAACTTATTATTGAAAGCGGGCCATGAGGTTTGTATGTTTAAAATTGTGACGCCCAAATCCTAAAGTGCAGTGATGTCACACCATGAGCTTTACATCATTAGACAAACTTGTATAGGTACCTAATATGTCTGAGTAGAAATTGAAGACGAATAATGCCTGGGACGCGCGATGGCCTCACTATCTATCACGTAGGCACTTAACACGTTCATATGCATGACATTAATGGTGCATTTGTCTCTGTGATCCCATCTGATGCATGGGGCATGAATCTCATCGAAGCAAAGCCATTATCAAGGTCAAATTATACCGTTACTTATTATTTGTATATAATATTTTCAGGTTACACACATAACACCTTTCCCGAAAAAGGACAAAATACCAAAGCTCCGAGAAATTGATGTCAGCGAGAATTTGAATTCGTTTAATGGTAAAAGCATTATATTGTAATTGGTCGCAGGTTATGTAACTAGTAATGTTTTATAAGTAAAGCAATAATTACTTTTGTCCTGGAGATATGCATGATTTAATTTCCTCGCAGTGACTAAAATAGGAAGCCACAGATATGTGTAAAATGTAAACAGCACACACATATGACATTGATACAAATGTTAACGTTGAAATTGGTTCTCTTAAAGATCACAATGATCCTGAAAAATGAATGAAAACGTTGATAATTTAAAAATTCTTTGTAATTTCAAATGCCAGTGCAGTTTTTAAGCTTATACTTACTTTCAGATAATGATTTCCTGAACTTAGAAGCAGTTATGAACAGGAGGTTTAACCCGAACAATGTAGGAATTATGATGTTACTTATGACGCAGATATCCCAATCTACGATAGAGAATAAGCATGTGATAGACATGATTAATGACGAAAAACTGGAATTTGACCTCATTATACACGAGTGGATGTACAGCGATATATATGCATCGTAAGATTTTTATACTTACAACTTTTAAGAAGAATTTTGAATCCTCCTGTGGTTTGGACTTGCGTACTGAGGGCTTCTAATTTATATTAACTGTTAAACACTTTTTAATGGTAAGCGTTACCATTAAAAAGTGTTTAAGATGACGAGGTGGAAATTTTAATTATAATAAAATTCCCGTTCCGGGTGAGTACGGAGATAAAATAATTATGTTACTCGCTGATGATGTAGCTATCCAATGGTGAAAGATTTTTTGAAATCGGCACAGTCGTTTTTGAGTTTATTCATTACAAATATACAAATCTTTTCTCTTTATAATATTATGTAAGTGTAGAAATCAACTATACAAAAATTAACAATATAATGATGCCCTTAGTGTTGTAAGCGTCCATAGATTTTATGAATTGCTTACCTTTACCGTTTTTCCAACGGTAAGTAGTATTTTTTAGTAGTGAAACCTGTTGTTGATCAAAAAATATTTTAATGCGTTTGATTTGGTCCGCAGATTCTCAGCTCTCTACAATTGTCCACACATCTGGTTCTCTTCGATGGAGCCACATTGGATGATTCTTAGTTTAATCGATGAATACCCGAACCCAGCTTATAATCCTGACGTCATATCCTCAAACCAGGCTCCTCTTACATTTATCCAACGTATCAGCGAGTTGTGGTCCCAATTCTTCGGGACGGCTTTCAAAGTATTGTAAGTACTTATTCATATTTATACTGCTTTCAGTTTGTGATTTTTTTTTTATTGACTAGTAATTTAGAGATATAACAAAGCTTTATATGTTCTAAGATTCTCTAAAGCAACAGTTATATTTGTGGATCCCAAACGAACATATTGATTTCAAGATCCGGTATACAAACAATCGTTTTAGTAAACACAGCAAAGCTGGCTCTTGGATATCAAAGAAGTCACGATGGCTTAGACAGCAGATAATCCACCCAATAGCCAGGGTCTAAGAATATGGCTATGGTATCCCCTGCCTGTCGTAAGAGGCGACTAAAAGGGGGCCGGAGGGCCTGCTCGCGGTCGGGGTGGGAGCTTTGATCACCGACGCGGGCCCGGGAAGGTGGCAGCGCGATGTGGCTCGCGCTGCCTTGCACAGCGAGGTCTCTAGGGGCGGCCCTACAGCTGCCCCGGGGATGTGCCCCGGCAAAGTGTGGGGGGACACCGGTGCGTTCTATTAGAGTACCCGGAGTCCCCCCTGAGCACTGAGGACGGCCACCGGGGGGGGTTTTAGTGCGGTAAGAATCCCACATACCCCGATCTGCCTTTCCCAGGGAGGTCGGGGACCTTTTGAAGGTTTCCCCCTCGTCAACAAAAAAAAAAAAAAGACAGCAGATAATAAAAGCCTTATATAAAAAGTAAAATAAAAATAACAGTTTTTAAGTGGACTCCAAGCAATCAGACTGTGTGATGATAAGCAAAATAGGTTGTACAAATCATGAAGTAGTTTTGAGAGTCTAGCTTACCTTGCTTATTGGATTTATTTTTTACTTACTTTAATCTTTTGGACTGCAGATATAGCGACCGATTTGAAAATGGATTGTACGAAAAGGTGATAGCTCCAGTTATAAGGAAGAGGGGCAGACCAGTGCCTGACTTCTACGACGTGAAGATGAATGGATCCTTGGTCCTGGCTAATGCACACGTCTCCCTCGGCGGGTCCTTTAGATTGCCGTCTGCTTTTAAATCTGTTGGTGGATACCACATCGATAGGAATGTTAAGCCGTTGCCAGAGGTTTGTGATGTTATTCAGAAGTCGGATTGATGAAGGAACATACAAATTTGACCCCAATTTTAACTTTTTTTAGGATCTACAAAAGATTATGGATAATGCAAAGTATGGAGTAATCTACTTCAGTATGGGTTCCAACTTAAAGAGCAAGAGTTTGCCAGAAGAGTTAAAGAGGGACTTCCTCAAGATGTTTGGTAGCTTGAAGCAGACAGTTCTATGGAAGTTCGAAGAAGTACTGGAAGATTTGCCCAAGAACGTCCACATTCTACAATGGGCTCCTCAGCCGAGTATCTTGAGTAAGAGTTGAACTATCTTTTGATATCTTTATTCAATCATATTTGACAGAAATCGTATCTAAAAGGCGTTCCGAAGGTTGAACATCAATGATTAAAAGTTACAGTACCAGTGACATTTAGTCAGATGGGGTGTAGAACTCAAATAAATGTAGGCTGCGGTGCACTGCACTTGCGCTACCCCGCACTACTGGTGCCCTGGTACCAGAAGATGTACCTCGGTCTACTAGCTCTTATAGTAATTGCATTAGGCGAAACTTAATGGTAATTCTAGAAATTATATTCCAGACCACCCCAACTGCGTGCTGTTCATATCCCACGGAGGCTATCTCTCAACCACCGAAGCAGTTCACTTCGCAGTGCCCACTATCGGTATCCCAGTCTTCGGAGATCAGTTTGTTAACGTCGACAAAGCTGTCAATAAAGGCTACTCTATAAGAGTTGATCTCTCTTACACAATGACTGAAGATGTCAAAAAGGCCATTGATGAGATTCTTGGCAATCCTAAGTAAGTAGTTGACTTATATTGACATCAATAAGTAATCTACAAGTGTCTTTTAATTACTGAACAAACACTAAGAGGTCCTTTGTTTTGAAATGATGACTGAGGTTTTTTTTTAAAACTGTATCATATGGCAACAAATCAGATTGCCCGTCTGATGGTAGGTAGTTGCCGCAATCTATGGAAACCTAAAGCACCATAGGCATTATCACATGAGTTGATGTTGAAACGTACAATAACTTCCTTATTTTGTCAACAGATACGCATTGAAGGTTAAGGCCCTATCTACGGTATACCACGACCGTCCAGTCCTACCAGCACAGGAGCTGGTCCACTGGGTGGAGCACGTGGTGCGCACAGGCGGCGCACCGCACTTGCGCTCCCCCGCACTAATGGTGCCCTGGTACCAGAAGATGTACCTCGATCTACTAGCTCTTATAGTAGTTGCATTAGCAATATTGTTTAAGATTGTATGCCGCTGGTGTTGCTCGAAGAAAAAAGAAGAAAAAACTAAGGCGAGTGTTAAGAAAAGGAATTAATTACAATTATTCTGTTCTATTCTTTGTCTTCATTCGTTCTATTCTAAAGGGTTGAGGTTAACCGCTATCTATAGTTAGTCAAGTATAGCTTGGTTTCGAAATGTCTGCGTGTGTTGTCGAAGGGTTTTTACAATTTGTTTTAGTATAGATCTGCACGATACTTGTTGCGATTGCAATGTGTGACTTAAAGTACAATGTCTACCCTCGACTTCATCTGACTGTTGTGAATAAATGTGGTGCCTATCTATTGGAAATAATATGTGATAAATGAAGAACAAAAACATTGTTTGTATGTATCTTCAGAGATTACGACGGTTTCTGTAATAAACGTGTATATTTATGTGACTTGTTATTCATTTAAACAAGGTCATTAACCACGCCTAAAGATCGTTTAAATTCTATTTAGTCTATTGAGCTTTAAAACTAAGAGCGAGGTATTTGTACCAATCGCTCAAAACTAAAATAAAATAACAATTGAAAGATATGAAACATGTTTTTATCACTTTACATGAAGCTGCAGGTTTTTTCATACAAATTTTATCCAAATTTACGCAAAAGGTATTAAATCGACCTCAAAACGGATAATTTCTAGGTGCCTAAAATAATGCGTCTCCCTGGATCCTTGAAATACTTTATATCTTTTATATTGGCAATGCAATTATATTGTAATTTCTATTGTGACAACACTGATACTCACACTCGTTATTGACGTGACTCATAAGTACGTCATATTAACGTATTAAATTTATTCTTTTATCAAACGTATGTACAATTGTGCTCCATTTCCAATTGCTGATTATGTAAATGTTATCATACATAGACAGCAATTGTAAAATATGACGCAATTACAAGATACATTTTAATAACAATAACAATATAAATTTTAAAGGTGAACGATATAGTTTGCTCCATAGCAGAGAAATAAGCTTAAAGACACCAGATTTCACAGAACATTGCAGTTAAAAGTGGACTACGACGTAACTACTGGGCCGAAATCTTTCAATAATGGATAGCTACATATCCTATATTTTATCCAACGAGTAACATATCCTATATTTTATCTCCGTACTTCTAATGGGAACGAGAACTACGCCGGCGAAACCACGTGACGTCCGCTAGTACACAATATACTCTACTATACGCCTGTTGCGTGTCACGCCCGCCGGAATTGACGCTGCTAGCGTTTCTTCACGCGCCACATAGATGGCGCTACTCGCTAACAATTGCAAAGTTTAAGTACCTAAATCGCGCAATAAGAGTTTTCGAGCGTATTGCAGTAAATATAGAGGTTTGTAACTAGAACAGTTGGAGCTGCATTTCCCCAGGCATGACACCCGCCTGGCTGGAAGACCTTTGCTGGCGATGAGCATGATCACTCGCTCTCCCCACACCAATATTCTCCGAGTTATATAATAGTCAAACTCAAACTTAAACCAAAACCTCAAAAATAACTTTGCTATCAAATGGTCAGATTGAAATGCTTATACAGAATTATGAATGCTATCGCCAGGTTTGGAAGGTCACTTATACTGATGATCTACCTACCGAATTCCGGCTACGGCGGCTAATCTCAACGAGGATTAGCCATGTGCGCAGGAGATATTATAGTGCACAAGTGTGTGCGCAAACACAAGTGCACTCTTTATTCCCTCACTCTCATAGTCCGATAGGAGGCAATCCGACACGACCGGAGAGAGATCAGGCGTAGGACCAACGGTGCAACGTGCTTACCGAGTCACGGGGGTGTAAACACCGTCAACTTCCAAACTCCGGGCATTTTATTGTAAATATCTTGACAGGAAAATACAATATAAATTTTTGACATGACCCGGGAATCGAACCCTGAGCCTCGTGATTGGCAGGCGAACGTACTAACCACTACTCCAACGAGGCACTTATACTGAAGTACCTGACATTAAAATTCATATTTTTTTATATAATTTTGTTGAATACAAAATGAATCACCTGTTCACAAGCGTATGACGCGAATGCCAGCTATAGAAGAAGTTGCTGTGTTAACTGTACCGGGACCCTCTCAACTCTCAGTGATGGTAAAGCAAAATAAATGGTGTATATGTATTTGCTGTTGGACTGTACGTGTTTTTAATCTACTTCAAAAAAAGAAGGAGGTTATCAATTCGACTGCATGTTTTTTTTAATGTTTCTTACCCCAGTACTTTTGACTGGGTAAACCGATTTCGATGATTCATTTTTTATTTGAAAGGTGGTCACATTTAAATTTGGTTCAGTTCTGATGGTGGCATCCATGAGAGATCGAGGGGAAACTTCGAAAATCCTACTGGCGACTACTGCGTTTGTTAATTATTTTCATAAAGTATTTGAAGCACTGCCTACTATTTGAAGGTGTGGAGTTGATCTGATGATGGAGCCGAAAGACAGTCGATGGAACTCCTCAATGATTTATAGCAAGTACCTAGTGATTGGGGTTCATTAATTCGTATTGATGACAACTTTACACCTCGATGGGTTGTGACTGGTGTAAGTGCACTTTGCAAAAAAGAAAGCGTACACTCGAATTGATAACCCCCTCATGTTTTTGAAGTCGGTTAAAATGTCACGGATAAGCGCGAATCATTTCGTTTTATAAAAAAGCCTTTAAAAAAGAGAAAAATAGAATGATGTGGAACAAATTACTTACTTTCAAAGTTGGTGCCACATGTAGCATCAAAAACCACATCTTTTTTTTTGGAGGCGACTTACTTTTTTATTTGTATACGGAGATACTAACATGTGACGTCAGAACGCGTACGCTGCGTGATGCGGTGAGTGTGCGAAGTGCCTAAGTCAGTCAGGACTTTGCATTTTATATTTAAAGTATATCTCAAAGTCACACATGGAAACTTAGTGACGTCGCAATACAAGTCATTATCTCACTGATCCAACTTACTTGCTAAGCATTTGTTTTTCATTACAATACTTTCTGTCCCAAAGGCCACACGTATAGTCAGTATGTATGTTAGTAGTTGGTTGTATTTGGTAGTAGTGTTGTCGGTCAGCGAGGCCTACAAGATATTAGTGATATTCCCCGTGCCTGGCAGGAGCCATATCAACCTGGGGGATGGCCTGGTCAGGGTGTTGCTTGACGCTGGACATGAGGTTGGTCATGCGGTTCTTAATTACGCTGAATAAGGGAATTAAAAGTTCGATAACTGTAATCACGACTCACGCTGTGTTGGGTCCGAGCAGAGCGTCGGCCGCAGTACCTACTCGGCCGCAGTACCGGTACCTACTCTCAATCCATATCCGTGCCTCGGAGAGCACGTTAAGCCGTCGGTCTCGGTCGAAAATTTAACATCTTTAGCATAAAAATCTGGTGATCGGGTTGAATCAAGTGCCGACCCCAACAATGTATGGGATAAGGTCAAGGAGATGATGAACAAAACAAAAGCCGTGGAGGTGGTGGCAATACAATCATAGAGGTCTGGGTATAAGCCGGCCGAAGGTCAGCTCGAACCCGATACGGTCAAGCGTCAATCATCCTTTATTCAAAAAGTAAAGCGCCTGCACTGCTTATGTTCATATTTTTCTTAAACAATTTGTGTTTGAGCGAGTTGAATTTCTGGCACAATGTAGCTTATCTCGTGTTAAGTGAATTAACTAAGAATTAAATTTAAATACCAATTGAACCCTAAATTGCTTATCGAAGACATAATGGTTAATATATGGATTAGTTTGTACCTATTTATTTAAGTAAATAAAATGGTGAAAACGATAAGTACTTAAGGTATATTGATAGCTAAAATAGTGTATCCGCCCTAAGACTACTAGTATAGCAAACGGGATTCGCCTGGAACTACTTAGTTTCTTTGAAAATATACTATATAAAAAGGTTATATTTTGCATTTTTATAAAATCTTAATATATAATTATATCTAGAATAATATATAGAAATCTATAGAAATATAATTATATATAGAAATCTAATACATGTTGCCAAACCCGAATTTATGACAAAATTGTTTGGTTTCGTCCTAAACTAGTTAATTCTACATGCGATAGGATTAACCGGTAAAGCCTTGGCAAACGAGTCTAGCCTAAGCTCTATGGGACTAAATAGATTAGCCTAGGCTGAAGTATGTTGTCCTGAAATCTGGTTTGACGGGTAACATCTATGCGCATAAATAAAATTTAAGTATCTGTTTGTAATTCCTAAATAAAATCTTTCCACAAAATGCATATGAAAGTATATACGGTTCTCATATAAAAAAACAAAATTCAAAAAACTCTCGCTGTCCGTCTGTATGTCTCTCTGTCTGTTTGTTTCGGCTAATCTATGACATGGCTGGAACGATTTTAATTACTAGGGGGTGCCTTGGCTAATCATATACAAGGAACAGTTCTTAAAACTAATTAGAAATAGTAAACTTGGCCCAAATCGGTGTCTCTCTGGATCGTGCCAAGAAGGCTGGCAGCATTGCCACTTTGAATAGTAATGCTGATTCTCTGAGCGAGAAAAGCCCCAGCCCGCTTCTCGCGAGAAGCTTCTACCAGACGAAACCTGTTTGCAAAATTACTATTATTAAAAAAACGTGGTTGTAACCGCAGGGCACAGCTAGTATAGAATATAATATAGTTCTCGTTTCTAAAAATGCTTAAGTTGGTCTGTACTTTTGTGCTATGAATTAGAAATCGTTAGATCAGCAGGTATGTTTTTTTAGGTGACATATTTCACTCCTTTTCCAAAGGAAAGTTCTCCTCCAAATCTTCATCAGGTCAATATCAGCGCTCCTCTAGCACAATATGGTGAGTACCAGTAATCAAGCTGCATGTCTATATCTCGTCATACTTGTGAACAGGTGCTGCTTGTAGGGGCTGGTCATCTCAAATATATGTCAAAGTGAAAAGTATCTTTATTCGATTAGACTTTTTACAAAGTACTTTCAAATCGTCAGAATGACATAATTATACAGGATTATACATGTTACCGCCAGGTTCGGAAGGTTGCTTTTACTGAGAAGAACCTGGCAAGAAACTCAGTAATTACTCTTTTCAAAAATATTATACAATTTCAAGAATACAAAATAAATAATTAAAAAAAAAACGCGAGAGCTATGTAAACTACATAGCTTACGCGTTTTTTTTTTTATAGTTTTTATATTTTGTTACTGACTTTTGTGCACTGCAACTATACCCATGGGCTTATATATTTTTTTTTATGGTTTATATTGTAGGTATTACTCAAAATTGTAAAATAACTTTTTTTTAAATAGTAATTACTGAGTTTCTTGCCAGGTTCTTGTCAGTAAAAGCTTCCGAACCCCTCCCAAGCATGTATAATCCTGTATAATTATGTCAGCCTGTACTTTGTTGAAAGTCTAATCGAATAAAGTTATTTTGAGTTTGAGTTTGAAGCTTCAAAAACCAGCAACCTGCAGCGCAGCAACTGTATTGCGATAATGACATTATTATTATTAACCTTTATAGGCTATTCTCTTGAGAGTTTCTTACACAAAAACAATACTCAAGGAACTATCAGACATATAACGAAAGTGTCTTCAGAATTGAGCAAGAAAATGGTAATGCATGCAAACGTACAAAAGTTTTTGAACGATTCAAGTCAACAGTTTGACGTGGTGATTACAGAATGGCTGTACAGTGAACTTATTGCTGGGTAAGGATTACATTCCACTAACAAATGTAGGAAAGTTGATTTCTCAGTTATATATCTGTGGTAAATGAATAAACACATATTTTTCCAGTTTTTCAGCAATATACGACTGCCCGCTAATTTGGTTACAACCCATGCGTCCGAACTGGTTGATTCTGAGGTTGGTGGATGAGTACACCAATCCAGCATATACTACGTGTTTAATCGCTAAATATTTGCCTCCTTTGAATTTCGCACAACGAGTCTTCGAATTTGTGAAACAGATATGCATTACACTGTATTTAGAATTGTAAGTATCTCAGCATCAACATCATCTTACTCCTCTTTTTTCAAGTTCAAATAATTTTATTCAACATATTATCTAAGGAATTGGGATACTCATACAATAACTAAATACTAACATAACTAAAAACCTTAAAAATATTATGTAATACCTAAAAACCTTAAAAAATATAATCTTATAACTAAAATATGTTATTAAAAGGAGTCCCTGTAGGCAAGGTTCCGAAGATACTGGCTGCATTCCCCCTTTGAATGGCAAGACTAATTCTCTCTTTCTATCATTTTATTTTGGGGACGGCGCAACAATCAGCCGTCATATCTGTATTCTCTACATTCCTATCTATATCATGAAACATCAGATAGTCGTTTTTTGTGTATTCATCAGGGGAACAGCAACATCAGGCTGAATAGAGTCGTCTTCTTGACCTTATCCCAACAATGCATTGGATAAGATAAGAGGCAGATAGTAATTGATGAATGAAATATCCCACAATGTATGTATGTTCGTTGTGTCCTTTCAGCATATCCTACCCACGCGAGAATAAAGCGTACAATGAGGTAATAGCTCCCCTTATAGCCAAGAGAGGCAAAGCAGTCCCTTCGTTTGATCAAGTGAGGTACAACGCGTCTCTGATCCTGGGCAACTCGCATCCATCAATAGGTCATCCAATCAAATTACCTCATAATTATAAGCCAGTTGGAGGGTACCACATTGACAGTAAAAATATACCACCTATGCCAGTCGTAAGAAACTCAAATGTTTTTAAATAATCGTAATTTGATGTTGATATTAATTTTGCTTTGACACCATATTTATTTCCATATATTTTCAGAATCTAAAACATCTCATGGACTATTCAAAGAATGGTGTGATATACTTCAGCTTAGGGACGAATGTGAAGAGCAAGGATATACCCCAATCAATAAAACAAGGAATCTTGAAAGTGTTAGGAGAACTGAAACAGACCGTTTTGTGGAAATACGAAGAATCGATGCCTAATGTACCCGAAAACGTTCACATTCTACAATGGGCACCGCAACAAAGTATATTGAGTAAGCTCGTATTAATTTAATATTTTTCTTCGAATCAGAAACACAGCTTATACAAAGTCTGAAATATAGTTCCAGATTAAAGAGAGATCTGAAAACATTTTGAGGAAACCAGCATGTTTCAATTCAAAGATGAATGTTCAGTGTCTGAGACTGCGATTGACATATTACTCCCACATCTAGTCATAATCATCTTCTGTGTTAATAGGGTGTTGCTGCACCTCTGCGTACTTCTTCAAGGACCCTAGGCATGCGAAGTGTCTTTGAAGGTTTATTTTATCTTGCCCTATTCATGGCTATAAATATATATTATTTATTCTGCGTATTCCAGATCACCCCAACTGCATCCTCTTCATCACTCACGGTGGTCTTCTATCAATGACAGAAGCTGTGCATTATGCTGTTCCTATTATTGGAATACCAGTGTTTGCAGATCAGTTTTTAAATATATTGGAAGCCGTGAAAAGAGGTTTCGGGAGAAAAGTGGAGTTGTCCTATAATATGGCTGAAGATTTGGGTGTAGCAATCAATGAAATGCTCAGGGATCCTAGGTACGTGTATTTGCAAGGCTACCTAAGTAGTTACTAATGACTCCCTCTACAAAGTATATTCAATATTATGTATCAATTGACTTTCACTCTGGTTACATGGAATAAAAACTATTTTAACAAATAAATTCCTGAATAATTATTGGACACCGTGTCCATTATATTATGTGTATGTGATGGTATTTTTACTACGAATCGTTATTTCTTTGACCTTGAAACCATTCGTCTTGCAATCTGGTGAGATCGATGGTCTCACAACCTTCTTGTTAATTTTATTTATATTATATTGTTTGAGAGCGGTGGTAGTCGTCTGGTTTGAGTATTCACCTGCTACGCAAGCGACGCAAGTTCAGAACCCAGCTGATATGCCGGTTTCTTCACGATGTTTTTCTTCACCATAAAGCACGTGGTGCGAAATCACTGCACATTTTAGTAAGAATTCCAATGATTTTTTACTAAAGTGTGAAGTAATTCAATGACGTATGTATAGTGCCTGAGACGGCGATAGACTCACCATCTGTGAAAAGTGGTGTTATTATTACAACACCTCTGCTTATCCCTTTGGGGAACACAGGCGTGAGCATATGTATGTATAAAAAAATACACAGTACAGAATACTACCACCGGATTTGGAAGGTTGCTTTTGCTGAGAATAACCCGGAAAGAAACTCAACAATTATTCTTTTCAAAAATATGTTGTTTGTTTTAGTTACACTAAAAGCATGCAGGACGCGTCTTTGGCGTATCATCACCGACCAGTAACCCCCAGCGCGGAGCTGGTCCACTGGGTGGAGCACGTGGTCCTCACACGTGGCGCACCGCACCTGCGCTCCCCCGCACTACTGGTGCCCTGGTACCAGAAGATGTATCTCGACCTAATAGTCCTTATTTGTATTGCAATGTTTTTAGTATACAAAGCTCTTAAAAGAGTAACAAAAATCAGTAATGCCAAAGTGAAGGCTAAAATGCTTTGAATATAATAATATATTTAATATCGTGTCGCTGTCTTTATAATTATATTGTGATCCTGAATTACAATGCACCCTTAAAGAGAGTAAGCTGGGTACAGTTAACGCCAAAGGGGAGGCCCGATGTACAATCATTAAGGCGGCCAATGCAAGCATCTACACGTGAAGCTTTAGTTAATAGGAGCGTTGAGCACGAACGGATTACTTTTCGTACCAATCATAAAACTTTCATTTCACGATTGATTTTTCCAGACCTTCATAAGTATGGCACGAATGCATGCATACGCTGGGCTATCAACGCACAACCTTAACCACTGGTTCTAGAGACATTAACTTAGGAAAGTGTGTTCGCAAGGGTGTTCAGCAAGGTATAAGTGTAAACGAAGAAAGGGACTTCGGAAATTCCAACAGTAACTGCTCGTAAGGGGGTTAAAAGCGAGTTGAAATTAGCGAGCTTATATTCATGAGATATAAATACTGTAACCAAAAACATTGTATAATATATATTTTTTTAAAAGAGTAATTGTTGAGTTTCTTGCCGGGTTCTTCTCAACAAAAGCTACCTTCCGAACCCGGTGGTAACATTTATAATCATGTATAATGTATTTTGTGTCCTTCTGACGATTTGAATGTACTTTGTAAGAAGTCTAATCAAATAAAGATATTTTGAATTGAATTGAATTGAATTGAATTGAAAGTTAGTTTGTGAAATCTTTATGCCACGCAGACGAAGTTTTTTGTCATACTCTTGTGTATTGCAATTATCAATCAATGGGCTTAACTGAATTATTTCATGGCTACAAAACGTTCGCCGACGAAACGACTTATGAGCGCTCGGCGATAATACGCATGTATTTTATTCTGACAGAAACAGACTCTTGACTTAAACTTTTGAACAAAAACAAAGCACCTTCAAATCGTCAGAACGACATAATTATACGGGATTACACATGTGACCGCCGCTTACGGAATGTTGGTTTTACTGAGAATAACCCGGCAAGAAACTCGGTAATTACTCCTTTCAGTGCCCATGTACAGTTAGAATGTACAAAAAACTAAAGTAGGTAATATGTATACTTTTGTAGCTTAAGATGATCAGCCGCCACAAGCAGCACCTGTTCACAAGTATGAAAATAATGCCAGCCATCGCTCTCCTCAAGCATTGTAAAGGGCTTTAGAGCAAGGGAAATGAGCATGACAACTTAAGCCCGTCAAAACTAAATAGAAAAAGAAAAGTAATGAATTGTTGTAGAAGTACTTAAATTTTTTATCACCCAGAACATTATGCCAAGCTTCTTTATCGCATATATAATCGCTTTCAGTATAATAAACCTTTTTAATCAGCGAATATTGAAATAACTCAATGTTTGATGTATTAATAACAAGTTTGTCTGAAGCACAGCACGGGTTCCGACCGGGGCGCAGTACTGCCACCAACATGCTTAACTTCATGACTCGGGTCATCCCAGAGGTAGATGCGGGTGGACAGGTAGACGCTGCGTATTTTGATTTTAAAAAAGCGTTCGATACCGTCGATAATGACGTTCTACTTATGAAACTAGCGCAGGTTGGATGTACCCCCCATCTATTAGATTTTTTCGTCAGCTATATGAAAGATAGGCGGCAATATGTTGACTTTAATGGTTGTGAATCCCAGCCATATTACACTAGGTCCGGGGTGAGCCAGGGCAGTAATTTAGGACCTCTCCAGTTCATTATTATGATTAACAGCTTACCGGAGATTGTTAGACATAGTACGTGTTTGCTTTTTGCAGATGACCTAAAACTGCTGCACGAAATTAGAGATGACTCGGATTGCGAGCGATTGCAGGATGATATCGACCGGGTCGTTCAATGGAGTCGTTACAACAAACTGCAATTCAATGTGGCAAAATGCTCGGTAATCACGTTTACCAGAGTACGGAAACCGCGACAGTATGAATACCACATGGAAGAGGAACCTATGCAGCGAGTCTCACAGGTGCGGGACCTCGGGATATGCCTCACTCCACAACTAACATTCCGAGAGCATATAAATAACATCTGCAAGAAGGCATACCGCAACCTGGGATTCGTACTCAGACAGTCGCAAAAGTTTACCAGCATTACCGCAGTCAAGGTCTTGTATGACGCACTAGTCAGAAGTCATCTCGAGCATGATGCAAGCATATGGGCGCCCCATGAGGCAAAATACACGGGAATGTTAGAAAGGGTACAGAACAAATTTATGAGGCACCTATATTCAAAATTATATGGAGTGTATCCGTTTTACCCGTTAATGTACCCCACTCTATTCGTTCTGGGTATGGTAGGGTATAACGAATTGAGAGTACGAAGAGACTTCGCGCTAGCAGCGTATGTAGTGAGGCTCTTGAGAGGAGAGCAACATAACCCAGGAGTGCTGCGATGGCTCAATGTCAACGTGCCGGAGCGATACGTGTGGAAGCGACGCCGCCCGCCTCTGCTAGTCGTGCCAACCGCCAGGACTAACCTCCTAGACAACACACCACTAGTCCGAGCCATACGCACTGTAAACGAGCTTCATTCCAGAACTGATATTTTTTCATACAATTTGTGTGAATTCATAAAAGTCCTACTGAATATTGTCAGTTATGCTTAATGTTCTTCATTTACTTTATCTAGATTTTAATAGTTTGTTATTTTTTTTGTTTATCTATTTTACTAATTTAATTATAATATAAGTAATTATAATAAGTAGTAAGTATTATAGTAAGTAAGTATTATAGTAAGCAGCATTATCGCATTGGGTACATCCTGTAATGGTAAATGTAAGCTTTTTATAGTAAATAAATAAAAAGTTCGCTAATATATTTTGCGAGGCCACTGTCAAAATATATGCCTATTTCTTTAATATTTCCTTTAGCGAAACTCTGGAACCTAGGTTATAAATGCCTCTCACAGCTGTTTTCATTGTATGATTTTATTAGCTTACTAGTTCTATTTTACATTTTATTAATACATATAATACATACTATATCTTAAGCTTATCATGACTACTTACGATAACACGTTTTTTGCTTCACATGGAAACATAATTTGTCAAGTTAAAAACATTCTGGAGCTGCAACTACTTATCATCGGGGTGACCGTACACTTGTTAGTCGTACAATTAAAAATCACAAATGGGAACATAGTCACATCACAAAAGAATATTTAATCAGCCTATTGATACAAAATACTGCCAAAACATCTGTATTCATTACAGCACTATCTGCTTCAAGGGCCACACGTATAGTCAGTATGTATGTTAGCAGTTGGTTGTATTTGGTAGTGGCGTTGTCGGCGTGCGAGGCCTACAAGATATTAGTAATATTCCACGTGCCTGGTAGGAGCCACATCAACCTGGGAGATGGCCTGGTCAGGGTGTTGCTCGACGCTGGACATGAGGTTGGCAATTATGACATATATCATGTACTTAGACATTTAAGTATAATGACAGGGCCGTGGTGTCCGTCTTGCTATGCAAGAGACGTAAGTTCAAATCACAGCGTCCTGTATTTTCCAAAAACTTAAGAGCAGTAATTTTACACCAGCTTTAAGGTGAATAAAATATTGTGATTGTTTGAGAAAAATAAATTCAGAGACGTACTCATGTATTCTACCTGAGACGGCGGTGGACTCACCATCTGCAACGTTGGCACTTAACTAAATATCTATCCAAATTAAAAGAAATAGGTACTGAAATAATTTTGGTAAAAAAAGGTTATGCTACTTAAAATATTATATTACATACATAAAAATATAATTATAATATACGGGTCAACTATAGAGCGCACTCCCGTTTTTATTTCCTTTATTTTGTATTCAGTTAAAGGTATTATATCTGTTGAATATTACCCGTTCGGTTTATATTGTAGACATTTTGTTTAAAAGTTGAGACATGGTGGAATGTGTAATATAACTTGCAGTGTTTTTAAATGATTTTTAAAACTCATCGAGTATTGCAGGAAGCTAGCCTGCCAGTGTTTCTAACGATGCACAAAAATTATCAGCAGGGATTTTTTTTCAGGTGACATATTTCACTTCTTTCCCGAAGGAAGTTTCTCCTCCTAATCTTCATCAAATCAACATCAGCGCCCCGCAGGCAAAATATGGTAAGTAAAATACAAATAAAACCAAGCCATACGTCGGTGGTGAGCGGTCGTATTCTACACGATGTAGAGCCGAGTCGGGCCCGAGTCGAGCTTCGGCTTTTCCTTAGTCGCCATTGTCGTTGCTTGGTCGTTACTCGATTGCCGCTCGGTATAGCGTCATAGTCGTATAGTGAGCGTGTAGACTATTTTTAGGCGTGACTTCGGCAAATAGTGGTCACAAGTCCATTAACCAAAACCCATTAATTAAAAAAAAATCCTTTAACTCTTTTTCGTCCATATACTTATCACTTATTTTTGTGATTGAGTGTAGAGCTTATAATAGCTTTAAAGGTCTTATGCAATTGCATGATTTGTGGAACCTAAGACAATGCCTATTTTTGTTGTAAAATAATATTCTAAATACAAAATTAACGACAATTTTTTTTTTATAAATGGTAGAGGAATTTTTAAATCGATATGTAGCACCAGCCGAAGCCCTATACCAAAAACATTCTTGAAAATAGTAATTACTGAGTTTCTTGCCGGGTTCTTCAAAGTAAAAGCAGCATGTATAATACTGTATAATATTGTCGTTCTGACGATTTGAAAGTATTTTGTTTAAAAGTCTAATCAAACAAACTTTGCATATAAACGTCATTAACGTCTGTATTCTCTTCATTTTCCATGGGAACGTGTAACTTCCTACACTCGCTGGTTGGGTATGATGAAGAAAATACGCAATCGAAATAATTAACTTTAAAGGTCGTTAAAATCTATACTTGGGGCTCATGGCCACAGTTTTCATTTTCACTTGGCAAAATGGTGGTAGACACCATAAATATGAATTGAAGCGAAGTGAGCAGATTTCATAAAATATGTTTAACTTTGATTTCAAGGGCGGATTGCTTGGATGAGTTCAATGGTTAGCAAACATTTTGTTCAGCTACACACTTGTATTAATACAGCCTGCTTCAAGGTGGCTCATATACGTTAATAATGTATAATTATTACGCCAGTTCTAATTCGTTCAGTAAGTGTATTTATAAATTATATTATCATAAACGTGAGGCTTCTTTAGTAATATATTTTAGTTATTGGATTATATTTTTTTAAGTTTTGAGTCATAGTCCCAGCTTATGTTATTTACTTAACTTAACTATATTACTTTTATTAAAATAAATAAATGTTTGTTTGGTTGATAAAATGTTTCATGACATTTTACACACGTTTGAGATTATGTAAGTTTAGCCATGATAATGTTTTACCAGTTTATACTTTAGCTTCCAGATAGAAGGGCTGAGATTTGGATAATGACTAATTGTCGCTAAACACAATTTTTTTTATATATTTTTTTGTTAGGTAAGTACATATAATTTCAAAAATCACGAACGAAAGTCTACACCTTATATATTAAACTAACATCAGCCCACTGCAAATTAATAATTAAAATACAATATTTCAACCCAGTTAGGCAGAGGTGTTGAAATAACAGCACCCGCTTTTCACCGAAGATGATTAAGTGCCAACGTGTCAGATGGTGAGTCTGTCGCTGTCGAAGGCACTTACATTTTGAATTTTATAGGGTTCGCCCTTGAGAGTTTCTTAAACAAAGATGAGACTACGAGCACAATCCGTTATGTGTCAAAAATTACTTCGGACTTATGCAAGAAAATGATAATGCATGAAAACGTACAGAAGTTTCTGAACGAAACAAGTCAGCAGTTCGACGTGGTGATTGCAGAATGGCTTTACAGCGAACTTGTTTCTGGGTAAGAATGATTCTCCCAAAGTGGCCTTTTTAGACCTACTGAAGTTCGTACGCTCTGCTTAAACCAATGATAGTAGGCCCCCAGATGCCTCTCCTCTGGCACTGAAGTTATCGCCAACCTAATTATCTGCTAACAATTTAATCTTGTACGACATGACGCCGATTTTTTCATAAGCATATCTATACAGATAAATAAAATTGAAGCGTCTGTTTGTAATTCCAAATTAACAGCTAAATCACTAAATGCGTATGAAAGTATATACGGTAAACTCATAAAGAAACCAATTTCAAAAATAGTTTGTTTGTATCGCCTAATCTCTGAAATGGCTTACTTATACGCTCATGGAATTAAGTCTACGCGGGTGAAACCGCGGGGCACAGCTAGTTATAATATAAAGGTAGAGCCTTTCTATCTCTTTTTCTATCTATGATAATTGATAGTACAAACTCACATTTTCCAGGTTTTCAGCAATATACGACTGTCCGCTAATTTGGTTACATCCCATGAGTCCGTACTGGTTGGTTCTGGGCTTGGTGGATGAGTACACTAATCCAGCATATACTACGTGTGTTCTCTCACACTATGCTCCACCTTTGAATTTTATACAACGTGTCTACGAACTACTGAATCAGATATACACCAAATTTTGCTTAGATTAGTAAGTATCTATTAATGTCATTATTCAAATATTCATTTTTGTGAACTAGCTAATTTAGCATTGATATGAACTTTCATTTATTCACCCAGTTAAAAAAACGAGAGATTGATTATTCCAAAACGAGCCTTGGTGGCTTTGCGCAGTCGCCTGCTACGTTCGAATCCCGGCGGGGCCTGTACCAATAAGTTTTTCTAAAAAACTTATGTACAGTGATTTCACACCACGTGCTTTACGGTGAAGGAAAACGGCGTGAGGAAACCTGCATATTTCTGAGAAGTAATTCAATGACGTATGTAAAGTATTTGAGACGGCGATGGACTCAACATCTGTCACGTTGGCACTTAATCATCTTAGGTGAAAAGTGGGTGTTGTGTTTACAACACCTCTGCTTACCCCTTCGGGGAATACAGGCGTGAGCATATGTATGTAGACTCAAGGCTTTCTGCCTATCCCATAATATATTTCCTATCTTTCAGTATATCCTACGAACGCGAAAATGAAGCGTACCATGAGTTAATAGCTCCGCATATAATCAAGAGAGGCAGAGCAGTTCCCTCGTTTGATCAAGTGAGGCACAACGCGTCCATTATCCTGGGCAACTCGCATACGTCAATAAGTCAATCTACCAAATTACCACCCAATTATAAGCTAGTTGGAGGGTACCATATAGACGGTAAAAATATACCACCATTACCACAGGTGAGTGACTGAATGCCTGGGAGTGAAATACTTTAGGATTCAGCAAAATGATTTTCTTCTTTACGTTTACAGAATCTGAAAAAAATCATGGACAATTCAAATAATGGAGTAATATACTTCAGCTTAGGGACGAATGTGAAGAGCAAGGACATACCCCAATCAATAAAACAGGGAATCTTGAAAGTGTTAGGAGAACTGAAACAGACCGTTTTGTGGAAATACGAAGAATCGATGCCTAATGTACCCGAAAACGTTCACATTCTACAGTGGGCACCGCAGCAAAGTATATTGAGTAAGCTTATCACGCATTTATATTCTGTTTGTGTGCTAATCCCATCTTCCTCTAGGATCCAACCTAGGTATCCTAGAGGGAGATATCTGATGACCGTACCTAAAACATAATTCACCCAAATTATTTTGTTCCTCGATTTTAAATTGACACAATCACTTGCCTAATTAATGTTTAACAAATGCATTTCTTTTTTCTTGTATTCCAGCTCATCCCAACTGTATCCTCTTCATCACTCACGGTGGTCTTCTATCAATGACAGAAGCTGTACATTATGCTGTTCCTATTATTGGAATACCAGTGTTTGCAGATCAATATACAAACATAGAAGGAGCTGTGAAAAGAGGTATAGGGAGAAAAGTGGAGCTGTCCTATAATATGGCTGAAGATTTGGGTGTAGCAATCAATGAAGTGCTAAGGGATACTACGTACGTGTATTGAGAAGTTATTTATACTCTACTCCAGTAAATGGATGGAGCTCATGAGAGACTCAGCTTCGGAGCATTCAACATACAGTTTCTAAGAATGTTTGCAATTAGATGAGTCGATGAAAGGTCTGGTTGCTACGCAACTTACACCAAGTAAAGGTGATATAAGAAAAAGTCACTAAATGACTATGATGATGAAAATAATGGAGTCGTCATAGTGACTTTTTTTTTATCGTCACTTGTATATCGAATGGTCGGCTAATACATATATTCACTTCTAAATGATACCCCAAGCACGACCAAACTTACACTATAATATTCGATTTCGCTTTGGCACATTTGTGAACAAAGTTCAGATGAGTTGAGTGGTGATATATATAGGTGTAAAAGTAACGATAAAAAAACGTACCCGTATGTATTCGTTACTATACATTCAGTACTCGTTACTATCGTATCGTTACTCCTAATACCTATGCGTATGCTACCATGCTATTTTAAGCTAAATAAAAAAAAAAACGTTCATCGGTTCGTATTGCGTACGCGTACAGTATACAAACCCTTGCGCAGTTTACAGTGAATAGAATTTCATGAGAGACTAAAACTTTCACTTTCGTTTATTTCATACTATTACATAAAAAAAATGCACAAGTACATAAAAGTATATAAATCATGCACATCTAACCATGATACGAAACATGCGAGTAACGAAAAGTATTCGTGAGTAACGTTTCGTTACTCGGTACTTTTTTAGCCATCATACATACGGTTTGCTACAGCTCTAGTGATATTTGTCTATCGTCCCCTATAAAGAAGGAATTAACCAGCTCCCTTCCCTACTTAATTATGTATATTTTGTTTTTTGTTCTAGTTATTCCGAAAGAATGAAGGAGGTTTCACTGGCATACCATCACCGTCTAGTCCCCCCCGGCGCGGAGCTGGTCCACTGGGTGGAGCACGTGGTGCGAACACGAGGCGCGCCCCACCTGCGATCCCCCGCACTACTGGTACCTTGGTACCAAAAGGTGTACCTAGACCTCATTGTCCTAATTTTTCTTGTTACATTTTTAGTATACAACGCCCTAAAAAGAATTACAAAAAGCAATCATGACAATATGAAGGTTAAAACACCTTAAATAAATTGAGCCTATAATTTTCCAGTCTTCAATTTTTAACTAGTTGGCAAACAAACATGAAACTCTATGGAAATATTGTATGTAACGTTTGAAGAGTGTTTAAATTAAATGTTATTTATTTTCAAATAGACATAGTAAAGTGGTTTAAAATTTCGCCTATGTAGATCTGTCTGGTTTCACTCGCAATGTTGGGGCCGATTCAACCAAACGTGGCTGGTCACCTGATTATCAGCTGGCGTTTGACCTTCGCAACCACTTATCGAGAAAATCGGTCACTCGGGTTAAACAGGACTAAAAAAGTTTGGCAATTTTAATAATAAAAATAAAAATTATAGTTTTTTATTTCAGTTGACTTTGACCAATTTTCGTTAGTATAACGTCAATTCCTTATTAACTATCTTAATAGGTACGAAAGACTTGTTTGAAATAACATTCAAACTCTACAATTCAACCCATGATCACCTGTGCCATGATGTGCCAGCAATGCTGGATACAATGATAATGTGCTTGATTTTCGACTTGTTTGTGATAATATCTAGTGTAATGTTGGAGCTGGCCCTCTCGCACAAGGAAAGCGCACGTCTTGCTCATAACCGCGTGAAAATAGTCTGTCCGCACCACTGCAAGCATGCCAGAGGAACTGCAGAACCAAGGCAGCCCCATCATCGCCCTAAATGCGTTATCGAATTGGACACTGTAGCTCTGCTGGCTGTAGTCAGTCCACAGGCCGCATGAGTAGAGTGACGTGCAATTTTGGGTGAATATTTTGTGCAACAACTCAGTGCAGCTGGACTCGTTATCGAAAGTTCTGTTCTCTCTATAGATATAAATAAATATAAGATAACACATGATCATGAGGACTTAATAATATAAGACAAGGTTAGGAGGAACGTAATCATGTTATTTATAACAATGTCTATCTTTAAACAGATGTTGAATAAAAACTTAATTATATATTGAAAACTTGACCCAAATTGGAATCGGTACCAACAAGGCTGGCAGCAGTGCCACGTTGAATAGCAATGCTGATTCTCTGAGCGAGAAAATGGCCGAGGCCGCTTGTTACGAGAAGCTTCTATCAGACGACGTGCAACTTCTTTGAAAAGTTGATGAGTATCCGGACCCCAAAGCCCCAGGCCAAAGTCGACCGAATAAACATACATACATACATATGCTCACGCCTGTATTCCCCGAAGGAGTAGGTAGAGGTGTTGTTTTCACAACACCCACTTTTCACCGAATTTGATTAAGTGCCAACGTGACAGATGGTGAGTCTATCGCCGTCTCAGGTACTATACATACGTCTTTCAATTACTTCTCAGAAATATGCAGGTTTCCTCACGATGTTTTCCTTCACCGTAAAGCACGTGGTGTGAAATCACTGTACATAAGTTTTTTAGAAAAACTCATTGGTACAGGCCCCGCTGGGATTCGAACTTGAGTCGCTTGCGTAGCAGGCGACTGCTCTAACCCCGAGGCCACCACGGCACGAATAAACATGTATAAGCAGAAAAAAATTAATCTTAATTAAAACAATTTTTTTCTTATAGATAATAAGTTCCTAAAAACTAATTACAAGTAGAAAGCTTGGCCCAAATTGGTGTCTGTCGGGATCGTGCCAAGAAGGCTGGCAGCATTGCCCCGTTGAATAGCAATGCTGATTCTCTGAGCGAGAAAAGCCCCAGCCCGCTTGTCACGAGAAGCTTCTACCAGACGACGTGCAACCTCTTTGAAAATTTGATGAGCATCTGGACCCCAAGGCCCCAGAGTTTCAACCGCAAACGCAGAAAATATGTATCCTTGACCAATGCAAGCATATTTCCGACGCTTGAGGTACTCCTGCAGAACAGCAGCAGCGCCAGCCGACACAGCAGTGCCGGGGAGATGGGTCGGATCCAATGTATCAACACACGTGGCATCCCATACCAGCGGCCGGCCCAATCTTTATTCCGAACAATTTTAGGAATTACAATGGCTATGGCATGGATGATTGTTCAAAGATATTTTCAGTTAAAACTAAGGTAAAGTCACATATTCAAATTAAAGGAAATTTACTCCCATATAATATCCCCCAAAGTTTAGTTAAATAATTCTTATTTATGTGATATTTTATTAATAATTTATTTCCTCCGGTTTGTGGTATTATATAGGTGTCATATTATTTTATTGAGCTGAGGATTTCTATGTTCTTCTAAGAAAAGGCGCCTTCCGAACCCGGACTTCCGGTTACATTCTGTAATGCTATATACAGGTGCCGTCACGAGCTATGCGCTTGTCTTTAATGCGCAGTATTCATTTAATTATTTAGTCTGCCTCTATCTGTCACTGAAACATGCGGCGTTAACTCCGCAATTTTCGCGGAGCGCTCAGAATTAGTATGATAATTATAATTAGAATTATCACACCAATGCTAATTATAATAATAACGATTTGAAAATTGCTAAGATACAATTTGAATTTGAAAATGCTTATGACAGAATCGAATCTGTTTACACTATATTGACGATGATGAGTTTAATAGTTTAGGAAATATAGCAAATATCCACGCCATTGTTCGTTGAAGGGGAAGAAAGAGGTAAAAAAAGCAGTTAATTATAAATGTAATATTTTATTTATTCTTGAAATAAATCCTGAGCTTAAATAATCACTGTCTTTTATCTTTAGATTTCTGCTTAAGTTTCTTCGAAAAACACATCGCTTTTGCAATTTGGACAAATATTGTTGATACAACTACTAAAGCAGCTATAAGGTCGAGGTACATCTTCTGGTACCAGGGCACTAGTAGTGCGGGGGAGCGCAAGTGCGGTGCGCCGCGTGTACGCACCACGTGCTCCACCCAATGGACCAGCTCCGCGCCGGGGGAGACTGGACGATCATGGTAAATAGATGCAAGTTCTTTTGCCTTAGATTTATACCTAAAAACATATGGTATTTTGAATGCAATACCTAATAAAAGCACAATGATATTGCCCTTAAGGGAATCAATCTCGATCCAGCTTTGAAAAGTGGACCACAAACCGAAAGGTTTAGCATAGTTAAATAAATATCTCTGGACTCTCAATTTGTAGAAAGATTACCTCCCATGGTATACCCAATTGAGAACAGCATTTTATTCGATATGAATGTAAATCTATGAGAATCATCAACGTGCAAGCAATCTTTACCAAAAGCGCCTGTCCATAGACATAATAAACCCTCAATATACATGGTATAAAAATCTTACTTGCGGTTAATCACCATCTCTTCCACAGCAGTCTTCAAGTTGTTAACCAAGTCCATATTGAGATCGACTTTAAGGGCATAACCCCTCTTCACAGCTTTGTTAATGTTGATGAACTGGTCAAAGTAGATTGGTACTCCTATTGTTGGCACTCCAAAGTGTAAGGTTTCAGTGGAAGATAGAAGTCCTCCGTGTGAGATGAACAATATGCAGTTTGGGTGATCTGTCAAAAAAAAACGTTATGTTTGAGATGAGCTGGTCATGGTCATGGTCTTTAAATTTTGATTATATGATTTAGACTTGTTCTTTCAAGTATCTCATATTGATATTATGATCATTTTTATGAAGAAAAATAATTTTAAACTTACTTAAAATACTAGGTTGTGGAGCCCATTTTATTAGGTGCACATTTTTAGGTACATTTGGAAGGTCTTCTTCATACTTCCAAATCACGGTTTGTTTTAACCCTCCAAACATCCTCAGCAGACCTTCCGTTATGGATTTTGGTATATCTTTACTCTGCCACGTCGATCCCATGCTGAAGTAAATGACACCATGCTTTGAACTGTCCATTAAATCTTGGAGATCCTAGAGAAAAAGTGTTTAGAAGCTATTATTAGTTTTCTGTCAGAATCTTTGGTGACTATAAAAAAATTGTAAGACCTCCATTTCGATGAATACATATTTTCTCGATGACAGTACCCAAAATACTTAATTAGAAATTTATCATGACCGAAATTCAGTCAAACGTCTCAAACTTGAGACTAGTTATTCGGAACATTCAGATACCAATCAGACAGATAATAGAGCTAATACGGTTGTTTCTGATAGCAGAATAATAAGAATTTTAACCTTAGGCAGCGGATTCACTCGATGCTCAATATGATATCCCCCAATCAATTTGAAAGTCTGAGGCATTGCAGGCAAATTTCCAGACGCTAAGTGATCAGTTCCAAATATCAAGGAAGCATTAAATATCAAGTCGTCATAGGCTGGCAGAGTCCTACCACGTTTCTGGAATAAAGGCTGGAAATACTTCGTGTACAGAGAATTTTCTTTTGGCACAAACTTGAAACTGGAAATTGAAAAAAATATATATTAATTAGGTAAAAAGAAATATATTCAAAAAACAAGATACAGAACTGCTCTTCTTGACCTCCATGCCATTTAAATAATACTATCTTTACCGAGTTCGGAAATGTAAGTGATAAGACCAAGGCTGGTACTATTCTTTTGGTATAATTTATGTCCAATATTTACTCAAACATTAATAATTAATCCAAGGCTAACCAATTTTATTTCTCTAGGACTATCGGTTTAGTCTGTCCGTTGATATATCAGTCAGTCAGGACTTTGAATTTTAATGAAGATATATATGCAAATATTTTGTCGAAGGCTCTTACTTCTTCACCCAATTCCATTTAATGTGCCACAATAATTCTTGGACACGTTCTGTGAAGGTGAATGGTGGTATGTTCGGGGACATGTAGTCTGCCGCATAGGCCGGGTTGGTTTGGTCATCGATCAGCCTCAGGACTTGCCAGTGAGGGCCCATTGAATACGCCCATATCATAGGACAGTTGTACAAAGCCGCAAAACTGGAATAAAATACTATTTCAATTTGGAACCTAAACTTAAAGGGAGGTCATAGAGATGGCACTGGCTGGAAAAAAATGGAGACCATTGAATCAGATACATTGAGAAGAGACTAACTTGATCATCACGATGACACACATGCCTATGGCATACCATAGCATACTAAAGGTGTAGGATACTCAAAAGTAAACTGATAGGTTCTTAAAATACAATGTAAAATACGAACACAAGGTTTTCAACCCTGTAAATCCTGCAGTTGCTTTGACAATTCGAGCGAATCCTAGCCACATCGTGTTTTGACTTTTCTCCTCCTTTATTTTTGCGTCCTGAGAGCCACCGTATGTATGCGTATTTCATGCATAATACATACATACATATGCTCACACCTGTATTCCCCGAAGGGGTAGGCAGAGGTGTTGTAATCACAACACCCACTTTTCATCGAAGATGATTAAGTGCCAACGTGACAGATGGTGAGTCCATCGCCGTCTCAGACACTATACATACGTCATTGAATTACTTCTCAGAAATATGATTTCCTCACGATGTTTTCCTTCACCGTAAAGCACGTGGTGTGAAATCACTGTACATAAGTTTTTTTAGAAAAACTCATTGGTACAGACGCCGCTGGGATTCGAACTTGCGTCGCTTGCGTAGCAGGCGACTGCTCTAACCCCGAGGCCACCACGGCCCATGCATCATGCATAATATTTATTTCATTTACCACCTGTGTAACTTAAAGGTGGCAAATAAGTATAATATTCATTTACGTAGTTTACTGTAAGTGAAATTTGTCTAGTCACGAGGTGTATGCACTGCAGAAACGCAATCGAATACATGGAGTATGTATTGATATGCAGCTGTGACGCACATGCAACATGGCGAATAATCGAATTTCCGTGGGCGGCTTAGCCGATACCAGTGGAATATAGAACCTTCCGAACGGATCGAATGTCTCATATATATGTAGATCGTCAAAAGCAAAGCCTTAGAGGACACAGGGAATCTAGATGAGATACACCTAAAATTCTCAGTCTTAATCTTTACGTTTTCTCAGTAATGAAAATTACTTTCCGAATATTGATTCGAGCTTAGATTAACACTAGAAGAATAAGTTTTTCAAAAGACTAGACTATGCTCTTACTAATGTGCATCCTTTTTCAAATCCATATCACAGAAAGAGATGGAACTACTTTTAAACAAAGAACTATATTAGTCTATGTTTTATTATAAGGGGGTTAGAGATTTTGCGATTCCTTTTAATGTTTGATCATGCGGCCATTGTCATAGTCAGTACAAAACAATAATAGCAAGAGAACAATTACGGTGTGCATGCTTGATAGACGCTAACCTTGGTGCCATAGTTGCTCTACATGACGGGAGTGGGCGCATCTAGTCAATTGTGAGAACAATTTATTAACCCAACACTGCTGTATGATTGCATCTACTGGATGAACGCTATGATATTATTTGTCACACACCAATGTTTCTTCAAGTGACTTCACAGGGTTAAAGTAATTGTTTTATGATAAAAGAGTGACGAGATAAAAACATATTCCGTATGTAAAAATGGTTAAAAAAACTAATCGTACACTATACTGTAACATATCGACTGTTGAATCTTGAATGTCTTCTAATTTTATTGATTACTTAACATAGTATATTACCTTCAATATTACCCCATCCTCATAAAGGTTATATCATCTTAACCAAGTAGTGATTTAATCTAGGGAACAGGGGGCTAACAGAACTATGATCGGTTAAGCAGCGCGTATTAAGAACTTCTTAGCTTTGACGTTAACAATTAACTATACAGAAATTAAACCAAATTAAAGAAAAAAAAAATTAAATACGGAAGGACTCATTAGGAGCATGATTATTTCGAAATCATTAGATCGTCCCGCGAGCTCCTATTCGTTTAACGAATGCTATATATATATAGGTGTATCTTCTTACACCTAATTTCCCCAAATTGAATGAAATATGCAAAAATGTGAACGTCTAGTTAAAATGTCAATGATGTCTCTTTGACTTACCCAGCGTATGTATTAATTTCAAAATAATCAACAATAACAGCATCAAATTGTTCCTTCGGGTCTTCTAGCAGACGTCTGACAGCCGCGTTCTCAAAGGCAGCCGAGGCTGATCTCAGGGCGAATTCATGAAAGTACTCCAGATCTCCCCCTGGAGGGCTGTTCTCCATTATGAAGCTTATCTTCAAGGTGTCGTCATCTGGAACACACAACGAAAGGGTATAAAAATAAATTACTATTAAAATGAATATTGCCATCCCAGAAGGGTCTTCTAAGGGGTAAGCAGAGGTGTTGTAATAAAAACACCCACATTTCACCGAATATAATTAAGTGCCAACGTGAAAGAGGGTGAGTCCATCGCCGTCTTAGGCACTATACATACGTCATTGAATTACTTCCCAGACATATGCAGGTTTCCTCACGAAGTTTTCCTTCACCGTAAAGCACGTAGTGTGAAATCACTATACATAAGTCTTTAGAAAAACTCATTGCTACAGGCGCTGTTGGGATTCGAACTTACGTCGCTTGCATAGCAGGCGTCTGCTCAAACCCCGAGGCCACCACTGGTTCTTAAAGGATTTCAAAATACCTTTAAAATGCTTTGCAATTATACAAGCAAAGGTGGTAAATTAAAAGCAAAAATGTATCCATCTGCACTTTATTCAGGGTCACTTGTGGAACAAAAATAATTATGAATCTCAGAAAGGTTCAAAATTCCTAACAGTAGTCCTAAAATGTCCTAAAGTGACATACAGCAGAATTAGCCTGTTCCACGGAATTCTTCGTCCTTCGTACTTCTTTTGACGAAATCACTTTTCTTAGTGTTATCATGACAAACAGTAACACACTATACTAGCGCATCAGGCAATACTCATACATCTTTGATTATCTTCTCGTACGTTATAGGTTTTCTAACGATGTTTTCCTTCACCGCTGATCGTGTGGCATCACTGCATTGAACGTTTAGAACAAAAATTTTATAATAGTGTTTCTCGTATTATTCCACACATTGTAACTACGCACTACACAATAAAAGCTGCATAATTCCATCATACATAATTGTAATATATTTATAGAACACATATTATACTGTTTGTATAAACCTGGTACACTGTTAGTTTACTAATTATTATTCTCGGACACTTTGATTATTATGTGTTCTTGAGACCATGCAATCACCATTATCATATTATGTTTGTTTGACTATAATGAGTATTTTTACTGCAAAAAGGTTTCCATTTGTTTCACGAATGATAGTTTGCAAAATCAACTTTTCAAAACATTATTTAAGAATCTATAACATAAGGCCGAGTCCTTATGCGGGGTATTAGAACGGGTCAAATACAATTTGTTGTTTCAAAAAAAATCATCTTCTTGCAGAGAGTCTTTAGTCATCCTGATAAGAGATGGTGCGCCCGTTTTTGAATTTTGTCCATTTTAAAGATTTATAATGATTATATGATTGGAGATGCTTGTGCCTTTGAATTTAAGGAATGGTTCATGAATACAAGATTGAAACTTACTTGCAAAGAGCTGTAGAGTGTCACTGAGATCGATTTGTCGTACATTGCTCATAGATTTATCCTTCTGAGGGAACGTAGTCATGTACGTTACCTGAAAATTACAAGATGGTTTGATGGTTTTCACTTGAAATACTAGCTTCCATCCGCGGCTTTAACTGAGTTTTATTGCGATACGTTAATTTTTATCGATTATCAATATGGTCTTTGTTAATAACTAATGTTGTAGCTTTCTAACAGTAGGAGAATTTTTATGGTCTGCCAAACAATTTTTGAGTTAAGTCGTAACAAACTAATAAATATTTCCTCCTTATAATATTAGCACGAGACACCGATCCCAGGACCATAGCACAACTCTACTATATAACAGTCATTTGGCTGCAAAATCCTGTTACGAGAAGATGTACGCAGACGGTACATTTTGAACGACATTGCCCACCATTCCACCACATCATTACTTTCCACCAGGTGAGATTGAGGTCTGTCATGGGCCCAAAATAAAAGAAGGCCTCATGGCAAGTTGCTGCTCGAACACCAGCCACTAGTAATTATATTGCAATTTTGTTGGATTACACTGAACAAATTAAGTAATGATACCTTATTTTATAATGGGAGGCGTAACAGCTCCAGGCGCAACAGATCAAAGGTGCCAGACCATTAGTCTGTTACTACGTTACAAAATCTCTAAGCCTAGAAATGTTGTGATTTTGCAGAGAGTGAGATGGCGAGTACTCCGAAGGGATTATTTGAGGCCGCACAAAAATTAAAAATATTTATTCAGTTTGGGCCCTGGTAAGGCACTTATGAATGTCGAAAATTTACCACCGGTTCGGAAACTAGCCTTCTGAGAAGCCTTCCTTCAAAGAGTGCCGGACCCTTTCGTGTTCCACTTTGATCTGCAGTTACCTTTATCTTAAGCCTGCGTAACCGGTTATACATCCAAAAAGGTTTGTCTGTATATGCTTATGTAGTTAAAATAGTCAAATAATTACCTCATGTCCAGCTGCACTGAGATGCTTCACAAATCCTTCACCCAAAATGCCCAAACTCCTCACAGGTAGGGGATAACATATTAATATCTTATACGCCCCAACGTTATACAGTAAACTAAGAAGGAATAGTACAGAGTACATTGCTGCTCAGAAGCCAATAGGCAACTAAATCATTTTGATTGTGCGCCGGCGCCGCTCATAACACGATTTGACCTTTGATGGTGATAAGTACATATATCTGTAAGATTAGTTATTAATGTTATATTTGATTCGCTTCTCATGTGTTAGGACAACACTTTATTGATGATGATGATGATGATTGATTTGATGATATTAATGTTCGGAATCAACTAGGTCCGGTTCCTTTGCGGTTTTCTATTGTATTTCTATCCCACAGTAGTCCTATAATTAGAAATAATAAAATTTATTTAAAAAAATATTCGATTGAAACTCTAATTCTCCGCCTATTTCTAAGCAAATCTAAAAGAAGTTAGTAACAAAGTATGAAAGAATAAAGGTTCCTTGAATTCCATTTCAGTGTTGAGTGTACTTCGTATAGTGTCTTCCATGTACTAGTTCTTGTATTACATACATATGCTCACGCCTGTATTCCCCGAAGGGGTAGCCAGAGGTATTGTAATCACAACACCCACTTTTCACCGAAGATGATTAAGTGCCAACGTGACAGATGGGGAGTCCATCGCCGTCTCAAACACTTTACATACGTCATTGAATTACTTCTCTGAAATATGCAGGTTTCCTCACGATGTTTTCCTTCACGGTAAAGCACGTGGTATGAAATTACTGTACATAAGTTTTTTATAAAAACTCATTGGTACAGGCCCCGCTGGGGTTCGAACTCGCGTCACTTGGGTAGCAGGCGACTGCTCAAACCTCAAGGCCACCACGGCTCTCTTTCTTGTTCTCGTATCGTTCTCGTTCTTGTATTACTTTTCGACATATGTAGTTGTTTAATCGTATACGCCCTAGATGGCGTCACTTGTAAATTAAATCTCACTATGGTTACGTTTCCCTTTATATGTAAATACTCTTCTATTATGACAGCCGCCTGTAGTGGTTCAGTCAGTGGTTTCAATAAACGTCACAAGTATACAGTAAGTCAAGTGCTTTCATTCCAGTGAGTTCTTCGTTTATCATTGGTCCTTCGAGCCGGATTATTACTTTTGCTAATTGTAACTATGTGCCTGATCAGCTTCTAAAGGCAAATGTGTCAATGGCCAGCATGTAAATAAATACGTTGGTGTAAGTAAAAAGCAGTAACGGATCACGATTATTCACATATGGGTGCCATCACGAGTTATGAGCGCCGTATTTGAATGCGCAGTAGTCATTTTATGAGTCTACATGAGTACAATATATGCGCACTTTATCCACAATTCTCCCTCATCGCTCGTGGCACCTGTACTTACTAAAACTCAGTTACGCCGCGGAGCACAAAGAAGATTATTCAAAAACTACCTGAGCACTGCGATTTCACCTGCAAAGATTTTTTAAAATAAAATTAAAAAAAACATTAGCTCACGCCATCCCAGAAGGGTCCCGAAGGGGTAAGCAGAGGTGTTGTGACCACAGCACCCCCATTTCACCGAATATGGTAAAGTGCCAACGTGACAGAGGGTGAGTCCATCGCCGTCTCAGGCACTATACATACGTCTTTGAATTACTTCTCAGAAATATGCAGGTTTCCTCACGATGTTTTCCTTCACCGTAAAGCACGTGGTGTGGAAATCACTGTACATAAGTTTAAAAAAAAATCTTATTGGTACAGGCCCCGCTTGGATTCGACTTGCGTCGCTTGCGTGGCAGGCGACTTCTCAAACCCCGAGGCCACCACGAGTCTTTGTAACATTAGCTATGTGAAAATCCCGTTAAAATCGGCCCAGCCGTTTCAGCGATTACCAGAGGCGTGCACTGGATCGGAGACTTTGACTTTGACTTTGATCATATCGATATAGAGGAGGTGTATGGGAACTGAGACTCTCGGAACTGGTAATTTTTCTATAGTATAAATAAACAGCTACAAATTGTTAGTTAGTATGTTTTATTTTAATTAAACATTCTAATGTGATTTAACTTTTTTTATAACCTTACAGTTATTTAACATAAGTTTTAGAATACTTTTTAACAGATACACAATAACAATTATAAGAGCTATTAGGTCGAGGTACATCTTCTGGTACCAGGGTACCAGTAGTGCGGGGGAGCGCAGGTGCGGTGCGCCGCCTGTGAGGACCACGTGCTCCACCCAGTGCACCAGCTCTGCGCCGGGGGGTAATGGACGGTGATGATACGCCAATGAGAACTCCTTCATTTTCTCTGAGTATCTATAAAGGGTTAATTTCAAGGTCAATTTGAGTTTTATACCGCCTTATTGAACTATAAACGATGAATGATAGATGTATTTTGATCTTGAATAAATAAAGTGATTTCTATTCATCGGACATTTAGTATGAAAAATTTTATTTGCTCTAGCTAGGGTGACCATCTAAGTTCTTGTTCAATATCAATGATATTTGACTTTGATTTTACTTATTTGTAATTCCTAGTTATTAAATTTAAATTGATGCTAATAAAATGTAGCCTTATAAAGTAATAAAGATTAACCTGAGAAAGTAAGTAAGTATTCCACAGATAAAATCACACGATAAGCGCCTCTGAGCAACAGCCGGATTGAAAAGCTGAATGTGAATTTTGTATCATGCATCCTAAAGTTAAACCTCTCAATTCTTCTGCTTCTTCTTATAATCCTAACAACTAGCTGTGCCCCGCGGTATCACCCGCGTTGACATAATTTTATGGGTGGCCAGCGGAACCATACTATTAATTTTTAATAAATTTTAGCCTATGTTACTCCTTATAAAATCAGCCAGTGAAAAACCCGTTATAATGGACAGACGGTTTAGCGAGATGCCTACTATCGTACAGTGTTAATTTTATAAGTTTTACCTGCAGTATGCAGCACAATGGCAACTTTTTAAAATTTCAGATAGACAGATGGACTGACAGACAGAGGAAATATTTAAAAATTGGTTTTTCTATGTCAGTACCTTGTATACTTTCATATGCATATAGTCAAAAGGTGTAATTTTAGAATTACGCCTTATCTTTATCTGTATATTATATGCATATAGATAGATATATATGCATTGATGTATAGATAAGAGTTACCTAGGGTTACCCAAAACCTCTTCAACGGCCACCTTCATATCCTCAGCTAAATTATAAGTCAAATCTACTCTTCTGCCAATACCTCTGCTTACAGCTCTGTTTATATTCAAGAACTGATCAACAAACACTGGCACTCCTATAACAGGAACACCGAAATGTACTGCTTCTGTCATTGAAAGTAGACCGCAGTGTGTGATGAAGAGAATGCAGTTGGGGTGAGCTGAAAGGAAGAAGATTTATGCCATATTGATGATTCATATAATGATAATTTATTTATAAGGAACTAGGCGCTGTCAATGTTTGGAAAGTTTAAATATGTTTTTTAAGCATAAATAATAAATAATAAAAAAAGCGTGCTTGAATTGTTAGAAAAATAAAATATAATGTTTTTTAATAATAAAATAACGTTTAGTAATAATATAATCATAATAAACAATACTTCTTATTCAGATGTTTGCATTTACATAAAAGAACCCGCAGTGAGACTAAGCAATTACTGTTTTCAAAAATATTTGTCAATTTTGATAATACAAAGTACAATCAAGAAGGTGAACCCATCAAAATAGTTTCAATGCAAAAAATAATTTAATATAAATACAATTTTGTTGCATGAGATAACCAACCCTCACATACAGCACCTGCTCACAAGTATGACGGGAATGCTAGCCACTTCTTCAACCATTTTACTAAATACTCTTACCCAATATGCTTTGTTGCGGTGTCCATTGTAAAACGTGAACATTTTTCGGCGCATCAGGCATTGACTCCTCATATTTCCATACCACGGTTTGCTTGAGACCTTCGAACGTTTTTAATAACCCCCTTTTTATTTCTTCTGGCATATCTATACTCTTCACGTTGGTTCCCAAGCTGAAGTATATTACACCGTTAGTAGCATTATCCATTATCTTTTGAATGTTCTGTAAAAAACAATCGACTACATTTACAAATTAATCAATAATGTTCGGATAATTATCATCTAGTCCTAAACTAAGCAAAGCTTGTGCTAAAGTACATTATCGGTTTAAGCAGAACATCTGAACTTTGAGATTCCATTTCTGTAAGGTAATATTAAACGACAAAGCTAATAAGTTCATTATACGCGCTGCTTCATAGTTGGCCCCTTAGACAACTCAAATACTTTTGTAAAATTGAACTACTACTATACTGACACATACCAAAGACTCGAAGCATTAAATGTTTGACCTGAGGGTCTAGTGCGAGTTTTTCACTGCCGCCGTCACAAGTTACCGTGTTGACGTAAACGCAGATTTTTATAGGGTCAAAATAGTGCCATCTGTGGACCGACAAATGAATTGTGTCGGCGATTTTAAGAAATCTCGCACAGGCACTCTGATACAGGAATCGAACCGCGTCTTCGAAATCGGGCATTTTATCAAAAATTTTATCTTTAAAAAATAAGCATTCATCTAATTTATTACAGTATTACATTGTTATAGTATACAACAGCAATTGTCAACACTTACTTCAGGCAAAGGTTGAACAACTCTGTTGATATGGAACCCTCCTACTGGCTTATAGTTGTGAGGTAACTTGGTGGGCAGACCCACCGTAGGGTGCGAGTTTCCAAGGATCAAAGACACATTATACCTCACTTGTTCATACGAAGGTACTGGTTTTCCCCTCTTTGCTATAAACGGAGCTATTAAATCCATATAAGCTTTATTATCAGCTTGGTTGAATATGCTGAAAGAAGAATAGTTTGTCTATTATTGTAAAGGACGCAAAGCAATGAGCCTCAAAAACCCAGACCAGATCAAACTCGAAATAAAGCTATATCCATCCCTTTTTAAACCCGTATCACAGAAAGAGATGGGTATATTTTTAAACCATGGACTATCACAGTCTATGTTTTGTAGTACGGTATAATAATAAAGATTTAATAACATAAAATATACATTCAGAAATTTTCCATCATTATAAATTGAATGCGTGTGTACTATTTTTGGTGGTCGTGGTGGCAGTGTGGTTTAGGTACCTGGTCCGTTGTACGGCGTCCGGTATGCGATAATAATACACGGCACTGAGTCTACGATTTATTATACAGAAGGTTGGCAGAACAGTAAATACAGCACAAGCACAGTTTATAAGCGACAGAGATAGTAGAAGTGAAGTAGGAAGCACAGAAAGTCTAAAATATAACGCAACGAACGAGTTCGCGTACATGTAAGGCGAGCAGCACAAGCGTGGACAGTGCGTAGCAACAGCTAGATTCCAACTGACTTGGCGGCCGCTCGAGCCGGTGTGCGCGTGCGCCTATTGTCGAAACAATAGGATGCGGTGGAAGGATTGCGCGTCTCCATTGCACATCGTTGTTTTATAATACGATAAATAAATTATATTATATGTAAATATTATATGTTATTATTATTGGTTTATGTGTGTGCTGTGTATAAATATTTTTTTATATAATTAATATATGTAGATAATGATTTTATGTATATTTAATATTTGTAATAAATAATAATGTGAGTAGGCTACATCACTCCCCCCCAGAGACCGTCCTACGGGCGAAAGTAGTTGGGAAAACGAACTATGCGTCCCGAACGAGTTTTTCTAGGGTTATCATCCTGGGTGGCGACCGGATCTGGTAGCGTAATGGGCCTAGGATTTGAATTGAGAGTGGGAGTCGGTGTAGTAGGGGGGTCCGCCTGCATGTAGGCCGGCTTAAGTCGGTCTATCGATACAGTGACACCTTTACCTCTAACTAATATTTTGAAAATTTTGTCGTCCCGATCTAGCACTTTATAGGGACCAGTGTAGGGAGGCTGTAAAGCGCTTCGTAATGCGTCGTCCCTCAAGAAAACGTGACTAGACGAAAACAAATCTTTGTGAATAAAGATTTTATCCTTGCTATGGCGAGAAGCGGGAGATGGTTGTAGCTTCTGCGCAAAGTGGCGTAAGCGGGTGGTGAAATCCGAGATATCGGTGGAGTCAGGTGACGGTGCCTGAAAGAATTCACCAGGCAAGCGAAGAGGCTCGCCATAAACCAACTCCGCTGAAGAAGCTTGTAGGTCCTCTTTGAACGAGCTCCTGATGCCTAGGAGCACCAGAGGAAGCATGTCCACCCAGTTGTTGTCCGCGTGGCACATAATGGCAGCCTTGAGCTGGCGGTGGAAACGCTCCACTAACCCGTTGCAGGCCGGGTGATACGCGGTGGTTCGACGATGTTTAAATCCGATCATTTTTCCAAGGTATTGGAAAAGTGTGGATTCAAACTGTCGACCGCGATCAGTGACTATATCCGATGGACATCCAAACCTGGATATCCACGATAACAATGTCTTCCCGACCGTTTCGGCTGTCATGTCAACCATGGGGGTAACTTCGGGCCAACGCGTGAAGCGGTCCACCGCCGTGAGGCAATAACGAAAGCCTTGTGCAGGTGGTAGCGGGCCAACAATGTCCACATGGACGAACGCGAAACGAGCACGGGGTAAGGTGAACGTGCCTAGTGGTGATGACACGTGTCGGTGTACTTTGGCTCGTTGGCAAGCGAGGCATTTTCGTGCCCACTCTCGGCAGTCCTTCCGAACTCCAGGCCAAACAAATCTCTGCGCGACCAGTTTAGCGGTTGCGTTTGCGCCTGGGTGGCTGAGACTATGAAGGCTGTCGAAGATTTGCCTTCGCAGAGGCTTTGTTGCAAACGGCCTCGGTGGTTCTATGCTCACGTCACAATAAAGCTCCGTTTGGCTGTTAGGTACCCTCAACTTTACTAGTCGGAGTGAGGATTGTCCTTCTAGAAGTTGGGTGAGCTCTTCGTCAGAAGCTTGTGACTTCGCCAGCAGGTCCAGGTCTATTGGCATCTGCAGTTCATCGACGCGCGACAATGTATCGGCAACTACATTGTCTTTGCCCGATATGTGGCGTATGTCGGTCGTGAACTGCGAGATGTAGTCTAGATGTCTGTACTGGCGAGGCGAACAGTTGGCTTTGCGTTCACTGAAGGCATAGCTAAGGGGCTTGTGGTCAGTGTATACCACGAAGTGCCTGGCCTCCAACATATGCCGGAAGTATTTTATGCTTTCGTATATGGCCAATAGCTCGCGGTCATAAGGCGAGTGTTTTTGTTGCGATGAGTTAAACTTCCGCGAAAAGAAAGCGAGGGGTTCCCAAACTCCGTCCTTCAACTGCTGCAATACTGCACCCATTGCCAGGTCTGATGCATCTGTTACCAGAGCTAGTTTGGCCTGACAGTCTGGGTGTGCAAGTAATGCGGCGTTGAAAAGGCTTTCTTTACAGCGCTCGAAAGCTAAGAGCGCGTCACCAGTCAAATTAACAGTTTGTGATGCCTTGACTGAGCCGACAAGCAGGGCATTTAGCGGGGCCTGGGTAAGTGCGGCGTGGGGTAAAAATCGCCGGTAAAAGTTTACCATGCCCAAAAATCGCCTAAGTTGTCTGACTGTACGAGGCGCCGGGAAATCCTTTATAGCCTGAACTTTGGACTCTAGCGGCTTCGTCCCAAATGAAGAAATCCGGTAACCTAGAAATGTAACCTCACTAGCTCCGAAAACGCATTTGGACGTGTTAATGAGGATTCCATATGTCTTCATTCGATCGAAAAGCTGTTGAAGGTGGGCTTCATGGTCGCTTATATTTCGTGAGAATATCAAAAAATCATCAAGGTAGCAATAACAGAAGTCTAGGCCTCGAGTCATTTCGTCGACGAATCTTTGGAATGTTTGGCCTGCATTCCTTAGCCCGAAGGTCATAAAAGGAAATTCATACAGGCCAAACGGTGTAGAAATGGCTGTTTTCTGTATATCGCTCTGAGAAACTGGAATTTGATTATAGGCCTTTACTAGGTCTATTGTACTAAATATTGTACAACCTGAGATGGCATGGGCGAAGTCCTGGATATGCCTAATGGGATACCGGTCTGGGATGGTCCGGGCATTAAGCATCCTGTAGTCGCCGCACGGCCTCCAGCCGTTATCTTTTTTCGGCGCGAGGTGCAAGGGCGAAGCCCAAGGGCTTTCAGAGGGCCGTGCTGTACCGCTATTCAGCATTAGTTGGAATTCATGCCTGGCTATTTTAAGTTTGTCAGGAGCGAGTCTACGAGGGGTGCAATATATGGGGGGACCTGGTGTCGTTCTAATATGGTGAACCGTGTTGTGCAATGGAGTGATAGGTGTGCCTGAAGGGCGTGTGATCTCGGGGAACTTAGCTAAGATGCTATGATAACGCGAGTCACCAGTTGAAACCTTCACAGAAAATATATCAGATACATTAGCTATAGAGGCAATTGTAGATAATGTAGTCGTGTTATCAATAAGGCGCTGATTGCGTACATCAACAATAAGATTAAAATTACTCAAAAAATCTACGCCAATAATTGCTTTGGTAACATTAGCTACAATAAAGCGCCATGGATAATTACGACGTAAGCCAAAATCTAAATTTAAATCTAAGAAACCGTAAGTTTCGATAAGAGTCCCATTTGCTGCTGTCAACTCGTAGTTGGTCTTGGCTCGTCGCTCGTGAAGCGCTGATCGAGGGAAGACACAGAGGTCGCTTCCGGTGTCCACGAGGAAGGACGTTTTCGATCTGCGGTCGGTAACGAACAGGCGACCAAGTGTTGAAGGCGGGCAATCGTCAGTCGCCATTACCGACTGCCCTGCTCGTTTCCCGACGTCTTGTAGTCGCATGGCTTGACGCAGTGGCTGGCCCTGGACCCAAACTTGGCGTGGTACCAGCATACGGGATACTTGCGGTAGCTGGAGGTTGATCGCGACCTCTGGTTTGAAGATTGACGACGTTGGCTGGAACGGTTGCTGTGGCGATTACGGGAACGTTCGCGGGAATAACATGACGGGCCGCGAGTATGCTCGTCTAGCTTCAGCGCGAGTTTCTCCACCATCGCCTTCAGCTCCGCTATCTCGTTGGATGGGTAGCTTGAGCGAGCTGAGTTGGACGATGTTGCAGCGACGTTACACGGAGATGACAATTCTTGAATGCGGTCTGCGAGGTCCGCTAGCTGCTCCAGAGACTGCGGAGGTTGCGCAGCCAGTAACGTTTGGAACTGAGTAGGGAGGCGGTTGCACCAGATGGACTTGATGAGGTCCTCGGGTACGGCTGGTCCGGCAAGGTCCCTCAGATGGCGAAGAAATTGCGATGGCTTGCGATCTCCAAGTTCCTCATGCGTCAACAATTGTTGAACTTTGCGCTCGTGAGACGCTGACAGTCGCTTAATAAGCTCCGACTTTACCTTCCCGTAGCGATCTCTGGGTGGAGGCGTGAGTATTATATCCTTAACCGCTTTAGCATCCTGCAGTGTTAAGTTGGTAGTAACGCTCATAAATTTGTCTGAGTCCTCTGTGATGTTCAAACTCTCGAACTGAGCTTCCAGGAGAGCGAACCAGATTTCGGGATCATCAGATGAGAAAGGTGGAACTTTTACCTTTTGCTTGTGCACGACGGGTGACGTTGACGTGTCGTCCGGAGCATTGGAAACGCGCACCTTTTTTGTGCGACGTGTGGTAACATGGCCGCCTTTAGATTCTACCGTTCTCGTCGAATCACTAGTACTGCTATTGTCACTCATTCTGACCTTCGTGTCCTTGATGGGGTCACCAGTTTGGTGGTCGTGGTGGCAGTGTGGTTTAGGTACCTGGTCCGTTGTACGGCGTCCGGTATGCGATAATAATACACGGCACTGAGTCTACGATTTATTATACAGAAGGTTGGCAGAACAGTAAATACAGCACAAGCACAGTTTATAAGCGACAGAGATAGTAGAAGTGAAGTAGGAAGCACAGAAAGTCTAAAATATAACGCAACGAACGAGTTCGCGTACATGTAAGGCGAGCAGCACAAGCGTGGACAGTGCGTAGCAACAGCTAGATTCCAACTGACTTGGCGGCCGCTCGAGCCGGTGTGCGCGTGCGCCTATTGTCGAAACAATAGGATGCGGTGGAAGGATTGCGCGTCTCCATTGCACATCGTTGTTTTATAATACGATAAATAAATTATATTATATGTAAATATTATATGTTATTATTATTGGTTTATGTGTGTGCTGTGTATAAATATTTTTTTATATAATTAATATATGTAGATAATGATTTTATGTATATTTAATATTTGTAATAAATAATAATGTGAGTAGGCTACATATTCATAAATTGAAAATAAATAAATCTCAACGACATATCGACATTCTAAAGCGAAATCCTATGAGGGACTCGTGTTCAATTGAAATTCAAAATATCTTTATTTTATTACACTTTTAACAAAGTACTTTCAAATCGTCAGAACGACACGATTACCTACACAGGATTATACATGCTACCGCCAGATTCGGAGGGTTGCACCTGGCAAGAAACTCGGTAATTACACTTAACAAAAAAAAACATTTTAAAATTTTGAGTAATACAATATAAATCATTAAAAAATATATAAGCCTATAGACACAGTTCCAGAGCACAAAAGTCGATAAAATATATAAGAACTAAAAGTAGATACTACGTATAATTGTGAAGCTTGAGATGACCAGCCCCCGCAAGCAGCACCTGTTAACAAGTATGACGAGAACGCCAGCGATGGCTGGCGTTCCCCCTGAAATACCCAAAAAAAAGTAAACTTACAAGTCTTTGAATAGCTTGGATTTAATCTGATGCCAAAGTTCGCTGAGACGCTGAAGAAAGTTGAAAGGAGGCATATTACTGGAGTTGATATCAGGAATGTAGGCGGGATTGGGAGACTCATCGATCACATTGAGAACCAACCAGAACGGGTCCAGGGGACAGAGCCAAATGAGTGGGCAGTCATATATTGCAGAAAACCTGAAAATACATTACGTATAGTTCGGAGCATACAAAAGGCAGATCAAAAAAATAAGATGTTGGAAACTATTTTGTAAAGATTTTTTTTCTATAGTTATGTCAAAAATACAGCTGTTGTCAATAAAATATTCGTCATGTCAGCTGCTTTTTCATTTCTCTCGCACTAATTTAATTCAATTACCAGCTATTGTCTATAGAAGAGCTTAACAGAACACCTGGAAAATATATTAGGGATAGTTTAGTTGATCGTATAAATTGGGGAGAATAAAGAAAGACACCAGCTAGACAAAGTAACATTCTCTCGCTCTTGCGCTAATAGAAGCGATGAAAAATGTATGGAAATTATATAAATCAGCCACGTGACATATTACGTGATTCCCGTACATTTTATATCTTTTCAACTAGCGAAGCGTGAGGATAATGTCACTTTGTCTACAGGCCCTGGACAAACATTATAATGCTTTAAAGCTGTTCACCAAAGATGTACGAGGGTGTAGGTGGGATGTGCTTTTAAGAACTAAGAGAATCGATTATAATATACTTAGCCTTGCTCAACGCAGTGTTAGTTCTTGATAAACACATCTCACCCTCTGGGGTATAGGGGCTCTATTAAAAAATATATTTATTTTGTAAATCGCAGTTGGCAATTTTGAATTTAATTTTTATTAACTACATGCATTTCGTGGTCTTTTTTATCTCAATATAATCATTTTGCCATTTTTTGGCTGAGCCTCTATCGTTCTGAGTGTGCGACAAAGTTGGTACTACGCATTCTTTAGACTGTCTCTATCTTAAAATACAAGTTTATTATTTGCCTAAAAGTTAGTATTCATAATTTTTGGGAACTTCTTTCATGCAGGCAGGTTTTCTTGGTATATACAGTCAACATTAAGAAAAGTAATAATATCTTCATTCAAATATAAATCTTACCCAGAAAGCAGATCATTGAACAACCACTCAGCGATTACTACGTCAAACTTACGACTTGAATCGTTAACAAACTTCTGTACATTTTCATGTACCATCATCGTCTTGACGAATTCAAAAGACTTATGTAATGAATGATTAAAAGTACTGACGGTGTCATCGCTATTTATGAATCTGTTGACATCGTAACCTGTAATATTAAGGCGCTTATTAATTAAGTATCGTAGTTTTTGCCAGCAGTAAGATTTCATATTGACTTTCAAAAAGCCTTTCATAATGACGATAATTACACGATAACTGAACGATATCGTCGAAGTGACAGATTGATTCAATCGCTACTAAATACTTTCAGATTGTGTCACTATAGTCAACGATATCGTCACTGACAGATTGTCGTGCCGATATCGGGTGATGACATAGTACAGGGCTGAAGTTTGCTTAGCTTAGGGCGCCATGTGGACCATCCAATAGCCAGGGTTTAAGAATATGGCCATGGTATCCCCTGCCTGTCGTAAGAGGCGACTAAAAGGGCTTTGACCACCGAGCCGCGAGCCCAGGAAGGTGGCAGCTTGATGTGGCTCGCGTTGCCTTGCACAGCGAGGTCTCCAGGGGTGGCCATACAACTGCCCCGGGGATGCATACAACTGCCCCGGGGATGTACCCCGGCAAAGTGTGGGGACACACCGGTGCGATCTATCAGAGTACCCGGAGTCCCCCCTGAGCACTGAGGATGGCCACCGTTTTAGTGCGGTAAGAATCCCACATACCCCGACCTGCCTCTCCCAGGGCGGTCGGGGACCTTTTGAAGGTTTCCCCCTCGTCAACAAAAAAAAATTAAAAAAAAGGGCGCCCTGTGGAAAAAAAATAGGGTGAATGTGGACGAAATGTTCGGTAGAGGGTTCACAAAAGAATCTATTTCAGAAAAAAATTTCACTGTCTGATTTCGTCCATGTTATCCGGTATCTTAGGGAGGTATCATTCCAATATATATTATATAGTATATTCCATTCGAAGGAGAATGTCGAAAACATAGTTAAGAAAAGTAATAAGCGCCTATAAATTTCATCATTATAGATGTATTTTTTTAAAAGAGCTCTATGGCCAGTGGTTTAGGCTGTGCGTTAATTTTAGTCAGTCAGGTCTCTGAATTTCATATGCATTGATTTGGGTTGTTCTACTAATACACATCAATGTGGATAACCATTGCGGTCTAATGGAGCTCATAGGTCATAACAGGGATTTGTGATAATTTTTCCACAAATGTTTCTAGCACGTAGACATCATACGAAATAGGACACAATACTGCAACGATCTTCTGCAAGTGGTCCATGATGAAAATTTTAATTGTGGCGGGCTATTAATTCCCTTTCCCCAATGTTAAGACCAATGATATTTATAAGTTCTTGACAGTGTCAATTAGTGTGTGAGCGGTCGAGTGTGCGTGTGACTTCATATACATTAAATCCATACCGTATGTTGAAAACTGCGAACTAATATCAATTTGCTCAAGACTCGGAAGTGGGTCTGATGTTGGATACGGTGTGAAGAAAGTTACCTAAAAACACAATAAATATACAGACAAATGCGAATAAACATGTTTTTTTCTAAATATTAAAGTTAGCTAATATATATGTTTCAAAACCTGCGCCGATAATGGATAAGATTTTTTTTTCAAATGTGATGCGAATAGCTTATAATCAAACGATGAAGCCTTTTTACCAACATCTAACACTTTCACTGTAAGAATAAGGAAATTGTTTTGTTTATACTGTGCCAATATTATTGTCTCCAGTAAATATGCGCGCAATGCCACTCAGGGTTCAAGGGATAAAATAAGTGAAGATGCAAAGGGATTTATTTGAGTTCCTTTGATAAGCAATGTGATTTTTGCGTTTGCCAACTACGCCCCTTCGTTTCAATTAGGGATGCTCAGATAGGGCACATTTCCAGAACACATTTAGATTATTTGGAGATTCCGTTTTCATACATACCATACATACATATGTTCACGCCTGTATCGAATGCAGTTAGGTACTACTGAGTGCCTAGTACGAGTTTTCTTAGAATTGTCGGCACAAGTCATCGCGTCAAGGTAAACCTACATTTGTATGGGCTCACAATAGTGTCATCTTTAGGCCAACAGATGTCGCTTTTTCGATCCTATACAAATCTCTCGCTCGAAAAGCTCGCACTCGAAAATGCGAGCAGCAAATGGCAAACAGAGGGCCTTTCGTGTGTACGAAAGGCCCTCTGTTTGCCATTTGCTGCTCGCATACTTCTTTCACATCCACATTATACATTTCCTAGGGTTATCATTGCCTCGAATTTGACCTTTGAGGAAAAAATGTCCTATACACCTCCACTCACATTCGTTCTATTAACTTATTTCGCTAATGGCCTTCCACTCATCCTTTCGACAGGTTCAAACCATCTCTCTCATACTTTCTAGTAATTACTTATTCCTCAACTTGTCTGTCCCACATCATACTATTTCCTCATCCAATCTGCTATGGTGTCCCGTTGGCGTACCCGATATTTTTTTCATTCTTCAAATATGGTTAGCGTTAACCTTACCATGAGTATAAATCCTTTGACCTAGTTATTGATTAAGCCTCTTACCTCCTTATTACAAAAACAGATGTGCTACTTTTAAAATACGGATTATTTTAGGCGATGTTTTGTAATGAAAATCAAAATGATTTATTTAGTTTAGGCCCTGGTAAGGCACTAATGGATGTCGTGGAATTTACCACCAATGATGGGTCTAGAATCCAACATACTCTCTGTTAAAAGAAAATAGAAGAAAATAAGTAATAAGAAGAAAGACAGAAATATAACATGCCTATAGTTGATCTCGGTCCTGGTAAGTTGTAAAAAGATTTCTACTTACCTCATGTCCTGCCTCCAGAAGTAATTTCACAAGACCATTTCCCAAGCTAACATGGCTCTTACCAGGTATTGGAAAAATCACTAATATTTTATAAGCGTCGCATAAAGACACTATCATTATTGAAATAAAAAAGTAATTCATTTTTAACACATGTGCCCCTGAAGAATGAGAATACATTAATGAAACGTGACATGCGCTTAAATGTATTTGTTACTTAACCGCTGTGGTATTGATAGCTGAGCTAAAGGTAATAACACCATTAAATGGTTTTATAGTTTGCTTAAAATTACTATTGAAGCGTGTGACTGTGTGTGATATTTAAATGTTAACGAAAAATTCTTCTTCATTGTATAGTTTAAATGACAGTTGTATCTCCAAAAACTTATTCGATTTTGAATATTGCAATAGATTTTTTATTGATTATTTTATACTTATCATTTTGATATACCATTGTTCTGAAACAATTTTTTTATTATTGTTTCCGTGCTATCAACGCGCAAACTTAACTTAAAAAGTAAACATTAATTTAAAATGAAACACATAACTTAATAATGAAATCCATCAACGTTAGCGTGAGAGTTAGCTTGTAATATTACAGAAGTTCGGTAATTCCGTCTGAATTATACTATCAATGAATTAATTAATTAGTTTTTTTTGTCACTCACTGCCATTCACACAAATAATAACAACCATCAATATAAGATCTAAGATCATAAAAAATATATTGTATTACATAGGATTACCTAGAATTTCCTAGATAATAACACTCAAATCTTGAAAAAGCTAACGAGAATTCCGAATCCTTTCGCTTCGACAGATTTCATGTTGATGTGTTGATAACTCATGATTGGAATTCCAATAAGTGGTACACCGATATGTATAGCTTATGTGGTTGAAAGTTGTCCGCTGTGTGAGATGAAGATTTTGTCACTAATTGCTCAAATAATTTCTGGACATTAAAAAGTGGGTTTTTATTAGAATGATGGGTTGTTGTATGGGGAAAGTACTTTAGTAAGAAGTCTAATCAAATAAAGATATTTTGAATTTTTTTACGAGTATCGAATTATCTTTGCAAATTGGGTGCGAATATTGCCAATAATTTAACTGTCACATGACCCAAGATAAATTTCAAACTATATGCAATTATTTTTGGTATACTATTTGTATCGCTTATCATATCTAAGATGCTTAATTGTGGTACACACATATTTAGTCATGTCATCCGTCTTCGAATGACCAAATAACCGTTGCCTTCATACTACCAAATAGGTGATCAAACGTAGACTTTGACCATCTTTTACTAGAACAGACTTATGTTTATTTTTGTTAAGAGTTACGAAGATAGTTGTTATTTTTTTGTGTTACCAAGAAGAGTGGCGTGCACTCTGTGCAAAAACTCTTTTTTATAGTTCTGAATAAAAAAAAAAAAAAAAAAAAAAACTTCGAAATAGATCTAGTAAAGATGTTATCATCTCTGTTATCATATGTATACTCTTCAAGGCGGAGCCCTGAAGTATATCACGCTGTGTTTTGATTCACACACGATTTTTTAATGTCCCGGAAAAGCGAACTATAAAAAAAAACTACGCGACGTGAGCGTTTGTTAATTTCCATTTATTTGATATCTATATGGAAATCTAATGTAAAATGACTCAAAACTTAACTGCAGTCATTTTAACATCACAAGTTTGGTCCTTCACCCACATCTAAGAAGTCATTCAAAGACATTATGTGTTGTGTCTGAGACAATGATGAATACTCGGTCACATTGGCACTTAATCATTTTCAATGAAAAAAATTGTGTTTTCAGTATAACACCTCTGCTAACCCCTTCAGGGACCCATCTAACATATTATAAATATGAAGAAAGAGTGCAAGTATTGTCTCTTTTCTTCTCTATGTAACCTAAATCTCTCCCGGCATAGACACCTAATCATCATATCAGCCATAGGACGTCCACTGCTGAACATAGGCCTCTCCCAATGATTTCCACCTCACCCGGTTGGAAGCGGCCTGCATCCAGCGGGTCCCCGCGGCCTTGACCAGATCGTCCGTCCATCTCGCGGGGGGACGCCCTACGCTGCGTTTTCCGGTACGTGGTCTCCACTCGAGAACTCTACTGCCCCAGCGGCCATCAGTCCTTCGAGCAATGTGGCCTGCCCATTGCCACTTAAGCCTGCTAACCCGATTGGCTATGTCGGTCACCTTAGTACGTCTACGGATCTCCTCATTTCTGATTCGATCTCGTAGCGAGACACCAAGCATAGCTCTTTCTTTTAAGACACCTAAGGTAGTGTATATTTAAACTGTATTACAATAACATTTAAAGTCAAACTACATTATTATTCACTATCACATCATTCTAAGTAGCAAAAGGGACAAGTAGGGTAACTGTACATGCTTCTTATAAATGAATTCACAATACGTACATTATCGTGAAAAACTTGTTAAAATATTTGTTTTACTGCATTGTTGATACAATATACATGTTATTAAGTCTTATATTATAATTGTTCAAAGTAAGTAAACATTTTGTAATCAAACGATTATTGATTATCGTATCTTTTACCATAGGTCAGCTATTATCGTTTAAACAGCGCGTATTAAGAACTTCTTAGCTTTGGCGTTTAATTGTACTAAAATGAAACGGGAATTGCTGATGAAAAAACTCAATAACATTTTTCCCAACGTCTGCAACTGCATCTTGCGACCACTAGGCTCAGACTGTAGTCTGTTAGTAAGTCGTTTGTTTTCTGTATTAACAGTAACATCTGTCTGTCTAAAGGTCTGGTTTCTTCATTACACTAAAAAAAGGAAAAAAAAAATCCGGTGAACGTCAGCCTCGAACCGGGGTACTCTAGTTTCGTTATCGCCCCGTAAGCTGGAAGCCTCACCTTTGAGCTATCATAACTTGACAGATGTCGGCGAATTTTGCTGTCGTATTGTAATGATATTTTATGAGTTTTTTAGTGCCTGAAATATGGTCTAAACGATGTTTTCCATAAATGAAACCTAGCTAGATCTATTGTTTGCTACATGAAAAATTTTATGAAAATCGTTGGAGCCATATATATAACTCGTTTAAAGATATAAGATCGAACACAACACCATTCAAAGTTATCACTTTATGTATAGGTACCTCTTTAGAACTTAAATAAGAGCTTAACTGGGTAAAGCAAGTTATCTTGCGAGTAGAGTGATACTGAAATGAACTTAGTAACTCCTGCGTTTCAGTTTACAAACACGAGACTATTATGTTATTATGCTTGTAGAAGTTGACGCTCGGCGCTTTACTGCAAGAGGATTAAAGTTAGACACGTGACTCAAAAGAGAAAATGTCGGGTCAGATGCTGTTCAATATATATTTTACATCTGTCCATTGTTGAACGGTTGCTCACTAGAATGTAATCGCCTCACTATTTCCTTGTTTTGTCTATGTGTATTTTACTACTTCCTATTGTCTATGAGCACGCTCTCTCTCTTCTCTTCTTGCCGCCATTACACGTACAACACAATTCTATGTATTAATTTTATTTGGTGTCTTTTTTAATATAAATCGTAATAACAGAGCTGCATCCCAATTATACATCGCCCAGATGCTTTTGGAATTTGGTTGTTAGCACTGGTGTTTTGTTTATCATTTTGTTCATACGGGTTCCAAATGCCAGTTCACGGTTTCTTAATGCAACTTACTTCATGTCCAGCTTCCAGCAAATTTCACACAATGCCCAGAATGTTGTGGCTCGTAGCGCACGTTGAAACCACTAATAATATTCGATATGCCTCAATTGCTATAGAAATAGTAGTGTTAAAATTAATGACAAAAGTTTTAAGGGCTGCCTGTGAAATATTATAAGCAGCATTATTTTTTAATTATTTTAAAATCCCATTTAAAACGCGTGTTTATACCTCACAAAGAACTTTTAATTTGGTATAAATATTACATTTCATGGTAAATGAGACCAATCAGGTAGGTATTCTATTTGAAATTTTAAACATTTTGGCAAAATCATATGTTCTGTTTTTTTTTATAAAAATCTCTGTATCTCTATTGTAGTACATAGATAAAACGCAATACTATAGGTCCTATGTTCGATCCCCGAGTCTGGCAAAGTGATATTGGATTTCTGTATCTGTAATGCTGCAGGGGCAGTTTGGAGTTTGCTTTAGTGCCCGGTTGGTGACAAAAGGCTTGCTCCCTATTACATTAGATTAAGACGTATAGACGTGAGCATAATATTCCACTTGGATCGCTTCAAGCTGAGAAAGTATGCCGTTATTTATTTGGCTTAGACCCGGATTAGGGTAAAACATTATGGGAACGGCAAACCAGTCGTGGTACCCCAAAAAAGTTTTATTTCTGAATGTGAATGGTTACATTACATGGGGGGAGGAAGACATAAGAAACAATGGATGGATTGTGTAAATTATGATATAGTTAAAATGGAAATGAATATAGATATGGCGGCTGTTTAGACAGAAATGGAAGAGAAGAACACATTGCGCCGACCCCAAATAACATAGGATGCGGGCAGGAGGATGATCAAAAACACATTCAGCATATAATGAAACGTGTTTAGGTCGAAACTTGATGTTAATAAATATTCGTCACTGCTGTTATCTCACTTAAAACAATTTAGGTACGCAAATTATATTATATTACATTTGTTTCAGTCGCTTTCGTTGATATTACATTTCCAAGGTTATCGTACATACATACATATGCTCACGCCTGTATTCCCCGAAGGGGTAAGCAGAGGTGTTGTTATCACAACACCCACTTTTCACCGAATTTGATTAAGTGCCAACGTGACAGATGGTGAGTCTATCGCCGTCTTAGGCACTATACATACGTCTTTGAATAACTTCTCAGAAATATGCTGGTTTCCTCACGATGTTTTCCTTCACCGAAAAGCACGTGGTGTGAAATCACTGTATATAAGTTTTTTAGAAAAACTCATTGGCCCCTCTGGGATTCGAACTTGCGTCGCATGCGTAGCAGACGACTGCTCAAACCCCAAGGCCACCACGGCGTGTCAGGTTAATTATTTTTAATTGGAGTAATTAATCCAATTAAAAATAACAGTAAAATAATGACTCCACTCCAAATTACCATGCATTGCGTAACTAAGACCATGTTAATCACCAGTGCGCAAACTGGTGATTAACATGGTCTTGACTCAAGAATTTGATTTCTTCTTCTCGCGTCACACGAGGTTCTCAATTGGGACCCATATTTTTCCCAACTTCAGTTAAGGCTATAATTACTTACGGACATGAGTGACTGTTAAATGTAAACGAATTTTACTTACTTTATACTGATTATAAAGCCTTAGTTCTGATGCCTCATATTGAGATAATTCATAATGTTGAAATTAAAATGTAATCTGTGTCGGTGTATCTGATGCAATTCTCTCAATTTATCTCAGTCTTGTGCAAAAAGAGCATTTCGACCTGATTTTACGTCATATCAGACACCATGTCTTTTACATGTTTTGCTCTTCTTTTGTATCAATAATTTTCTTAAAGAAGGTGTCATGGCACAAAAGTTGTCCAATCAACTTTCTTTTATATTCCATAGTAAAAAAATCGTTATCAAAATAACGATTTTTTCCTACGTGTTCCTTCTGACTAATTGAGTTTCTCCATGACCGCATCTAAAATGCTTCGAGTACGGACCCATTCTTTTTGTCTAAAACAATTTCTGCCATAGACTTAACAGCTAATTGAATTAGATTATCTTAGGTGTTAATTATAATGTAAATTTATAATAAGCATATCATACTTGTACTCATTACAAACTTGACGATTACATATTCAAGCACTAATTAATTCGTAAATTTCCTCTCCTGATGCAAGAAGAAAATAAAAATAAATATGGTCACGTCATCCCAAAAGGGTTGTTCGAGGGTCAAAATATCTATTCTAAAGTGTGCGTGTGCCTTATGGATTATACTTGTATGTATAATACTGAAGGTAAAACGACCATGACCGTACATTCAAGACGAATTAAAGGGAAAACTAATTATTGCAATGTTCATAAATTGTAGAGATTTGAATAAATTATAAGTCTTAATCACTTAGCTTCGACTGAGGGTAGTAGTTGTTTGTTTGTTTCGAATGAAAGTTGTTAATTTCCTAGTAACTTAAAATTTAATTATAATCTACTGTTCTGTAAAGAGTCAAGGAACAACACTTTATTTCAGAACTGCTGAACTCCTTCACGATGCCAATTGCATTGGATTTAAACGTTTTTTACTTTATTTACAAGACTTTACGGTACAATATACCTTGGTTTTATTTGCAGTGTTGTGAGTAGTGGAAAGCAATTTGAATCGTCTGCAGCTCGGCTCATAGCAATCTGCAAACGGACAACGAGTGGCATTTCACGATGCTTCGTATTACCTTTCTCCTAGAACTAAATCTTGTTTACTAGAACTGGCATTGACGTTTTAAAAAGGCTGTATGCTCAAAGTTGCCATCTTGGAACATGACCACCTCACAGCTGATCCTACAATTCTGTTGTGAGCATGATTGTCAGTGCTTCATGGAGAATAGGAGTAGAATAGTTAGCTGTCAATTTTCAAATGACATATGCCAGCAAAGTGATTTATTTAATAATATTGTTATTATGTTGCCGTATATGTGTGACACTTCGTGGGTGTTGTAAGCTTACATAGGCTACAGAAGCATTATGGATCCTACGTTTGTTTTTCAATTTATGAAAAGTATATTTTTGTTGCGTACTATTGGTAAAAAGATAGGTCAAGTACAGCTCTTCTAGATACAACGTCTAACGATTTAAAGGTTGTCTAGATTTTAGTGGAATGTTTGGAACAAAGTATGGCGTATTCAAGGACTTTATTGATATTGCATGATCCAATATGTGAAAGAGTCATTCAATACAAATTGGTTGAAGTAAGTGAAATGCAAGACAGATTCATAGATTTTACGTATTTAGAGGTTGCTATTGATGAAGTTCATATAAGAAGACACCCTGGTGAAGGCGGCAGGTGCGGCGGCGCAGCCCCGAGCGGAGACGAACGAGGTGATGCCAATCTAAAGACAAGAGAATTACTTTTAAAGATGTTACAATTTAGGTTAAGTAAAATAATTATAGGGGATTGAAGAAGTCATTTCAAAAGATTTAAAAGATATTTTGGATCTGGTCGAAAATAGCCTGCACTGAACAGAGTTCAATGCAGAATTTTATACATATTTTTGTTTAGCCTATCCAAAACGAAAATCTATAACTCCGTACCGTGAGATAAGTGAAACTCATGTAATCATCTAATTAGGGAAGCTTAAGTTTTTTAGAAAAACTCATTGGTACAGGCCCCGCTGGGATTCGAACTTGCGTCGCTTGCGAAGCAAGCAACTGCTCAAACCTCAAGGCACCACGGCAGTAAGTAAGATCTTCAGAATATATGACATAGGTATCCATTTCATATATATGAAATAAAGCCGGGGAGTGTAGGCGGTGTGCTAACTAGCTAGGGTATCTTTTCATTTTTCAATATATTGCCACTGCGTTTCCATTCTTTATAAGATTTTGATAACCTTGGTGCTGCAAGGGCTCTATGGGTAGGCACTAGTCTCTTACTAACCAGCTTGATGAACGCTTCTCATGTAGAAAGTAGGCTAATAAATCATAGATACTTACCACAATCCGCCTATTATTCCTAATAGCAGTAATGGGTCCGCCAGAGTCACCCTGACAGACGCTCGTGCCCTGAGCGTTACTGGTGCAGATATGGGCGTCTTGAATGATTGGATAGAATGCCGAACATGCGGAGTTGGCTATAGTGTTCAAGGTGACGTGACGTAGAGCTTGGAAGTAGCCCACACTGCCACCGTCAACGGTACGGCCGTAGCCCGAAGCGACTACTACCTCGTTTTCAAAACTTTCATTCAATTCACTCCCAGTTGGCAAATCAATAACGTTGATGTTGTCTGGAAAGAAAAGATATGCAAGAAAACTACCCGTATTGCCTTTATGCCTACTTTTAATGCAGGTTACCCACAGACATAGATACTTATGTCTGTCAGGCTACCATTGAACACGTGGGCATATATTAGATACTTATAAAGAAACGTTATTTCCACCTAAGGCATATTTTAAGTAACAAACTTGTAGAGCAAGTTACTGTTATCACTCATACATACTACCCATACGGTAATGAAGTCCTTCTAGACGTATGCAGGTTTCCTCAACGAATGACAGATATAAATGAGCGTCAGGCTATGTATCAAAATGTCTAATAATTTCGACAAATAACTAGAACTTCTCGATCAGAAACATACAAAATACATACATCAAAAACTCACTAGATAGGGTAACAGTCGAAGGCAAGGCAATCATGGCAATGTCATTGCTAACAATGCTAGGGGTCCAGTCAGCGTGCATTATCACGTTAGTTGTGGTCTGTCTGGTGCCCCCGTAGAAGATTGTAGTGGAGCCAAGAACAACGACAAGGCTGACAGCTTGGACTTGACCATCGAACCAGCAGTGTGCTGCCGTCAACACCCTGTTGTTGCGAATGAGTATGCCACCGCATATGCCTTGCCTGCCGTCGGGGAGGTTAGACAGAAGGCCAGCCTACGAGAGATTACGTAATTATTAAAAAATTGGACAGAATCGTTAGTCATTATTTATAAGGATTGTATTTAAAATAAGTACAATGTTTTAAGTGAGTCCAAAAGTTGGAGTAGTCGCCTGCTACACAAGTGAAGCAATTTCTAATCCCAGTACAAATAGTGGTGTGAATCACGAACATTCGCAGATCTATATATGCTGGAGAAATAATTAAATAACGTATGTATAGTGCCTAACACGACGATGGACTCACTATCTGTCACGTTGGTAATTATTCATGTTCGGTGCAAAGTGGATGTTGTTATTACAACACCTCTGCTTACCCCTTAGACAAAACTTACCATGAAATAAAACATGTACTGCACATATTATGTCATCATTAAAACGGTGAATACTAAAGATAAGATATTTTAGTGTCCTCATTAAAAGCGGTAATAAAATTTTACGTTTTGTAAAACCGACGTTTGGAAATAAATAAAAAAAGATTTGATGAGTAATGGCATTATTTTCAAACATGATTTAAAAATAAAGATTCCGATAAAATTAAAAATTTCTAAATTTTAAGAAGAATACATATAATTTCCTAGTTAACGATAAGACATAAACTGGTTACCTGGAAAGGAAATTGACCAAGACTTGCAGCTGAACCACCAATAATCCTAGACGAGACTTGATTCAACAGAGATTCTTCTTCAGCTCTTCGGATATCATCAGCTAGAGGAATACCAACTTTCTCAAAGTAGCCGTAGGCAGTGAAATCATCGAGGAAATTTTCAACGTTGATATTTTTGGTAAACGCCACTGACACTAGAGCCAGAAATGATAGGGTTAGAACCTTCATGGTGAAAATATCCTAACTGCCGTAAGGTAGAAACACTCAATGACACTTAAATTATGAGTGAACTGATTTATCTGTTCTGATTATTTCAATTAAATAGATTAATAATCTGCTATCATTGTCTTACGTCAAAGATATTTGTGATTATTGTCTTTCTTGTATCATATAAGTCGTAAATGCATTTGTGAACATTTGTGATTGCCTTATTCGTAGTACTAAACTCAACATACCCTTTAACAATTTCAGAAATAAATAATTGGTGTAAATTTTATCCAAATCCCATTCACCGGTTTTGCGTGATCGAGTTAAAAAGTCCTGAATAATTTACTGGCTTACTTAAAGGTATCAAATCAACTCACAGCCACTTGTCCTAGATACATGAAATTTGGAGGGTGTGTTTTTTATGAGGTGAAGATATCCACTGGGAAAGGGATTTTCGAAACTTCACCCCGAAACGGTATAAATGAGGGTTGAAAGTGTTTATGTGAAATCTTACTGCAACATAGGGTGAAGGTACGGACTCAAGAAGTTTCAAATAATATTAGTGGTGGATAACGACCAGGGTGCCTGCCATCATCAGTTTAAGCAGAGCGTATTAAGAACTTCTGAGCTTCGACGTTTCATTTAGATACCGTCAAATTAAACGTCAAAGCTAAGAAGCGCTGCTTAAACGATCATAATTAGCACCAGGTGCTATATGAAACTAGTACCGACATCATCATCATGAATTAAAGAGTAATAAGTTATCGGTGTAATCGATTGTACTCTTCCCACTTGTCTCTGTCCAGTGCCATATCTTACAAACAAACCTACATAGCCAAAAAAGGACTTAGTTGTCGGTTCTGCTCATAACATTGTGCCCCATATCCAAAGGCTGGATTTCTATGTATATTAACTTGTGCTATTGGAAGTGCAAGCATTGATAAATACACTAACTGTGCCTCGCGATTTCACCCGGCTAGACTTAATTTCATGTGTATATTTCATATTTTGAGAAACCGTATTTTTAAATTAAAGTTGCACATTGTTACAGCAGCTATCTACCAGTTATAATCGGCCCACCCATTTTAAAGATTAGTCTGAACAGGCAGGCAGACAGACCGAGATTTTTTTAATGTAAGTACCGAAATATTTTCATTTGCGTTTAATTAAAAGCTGTTAATATGATATTACAAGCACTTACTTCAATTTTATTTAAATAATAATGTTCAGATAGTATAAGCATACAATCGTGATCCTAATAAGCACTCGTAATCGTAATTTTTGATCTAGATATCGATGTAACCGCGATTATCCTGTAGGTATGTATATTTCACCTAAATGTCGGAAAATTATTCAGTCAGTAATATATATTTCAGACCTGGGGCCCAACCATCAGCTCTTATTGCATTGTTAGTTCAGCTGTGTGACAGTGACAGATGTATACAGATCATATACATCTGTCTCATAATGAGAATAAAACTATCATAGCAATAAGAGGTTATGGTAAGGCCCCTGTAACTGGCAATTTTTACGATGACTGAGCATGGAACGAAAATCCAATTTAGCAATTCCAATGCGTCGCTATTTCATTGTATAGTTTCCCTTGTGTAACAAGAAACGGGTGGGGAATTAGGTGAATTTGCACTGTGTCAAAATAATTGGAGGAACAGGAAGCAGATATCAATTATTTTTACATTTCAAAATGTTGTCCTAAGTAATGTGGTGGCGTAGCTCTCGATGGGGACAATTTATTAGAATTTAACTATTTATTAGGGATCAATCATGGTTTATTTAATTCTATTAATGATTGTTTTAACACTGAAAAGGAATTCGAGAGATGTCATGTTTGTTACATGACATCTCTCGAATTCCTTTTCTGCATTTTTCTTTATTATAAACCATCGAATATGAAGGTTGGATTGTAACTCCTTACAGTACCGGATAGCATGCCTGTATCCCCTATCACGGGTTTGCAACCGTATTCGTAATCTATACTCGCTAGTGTCTCCGCCGAATATTTCTATGAAAAATTGTACAGCGACTCCTAGTGGTGACGTGAAGAACTAAAATATGTCACACAAATATTGCGAGTGACGCTAGCGAGTATAGATTATTAAAAAGTTGCAAAACTCGTAATAAAGTGATGTCTGTAGCTTCAGTTCAGTCGAGGCACTAACAACTTATGTAGAAATAAAGAAACTTACATAAACATGAACCCTGAAAACACTACACTCCTTATTGGGCAGTCGTGTAATAAGTACCATTTCACGTAGCAATGTTGTAGTTTGGACAATCGTATTCCAACCGCAGGGGATAGATTTCAATCCTGCTATCGTGAGGTCGTGCGCTCCTTTACATTTCAAATTAGGTGACCGTTCGGCGGTTGTTTAAGGGCGTTTCTCTTTAGTAACGGTCTACGGTCTACGGTCACCTTAAGATGGTGCCACAGTGGGAGTTGAAACCTCTACTTTAAACTTATCAGTGTCTCTCGGGATTGTGCGAAATGACTGTATTGCTATGCTAGATATAAATACCAATTCTTTGAGCAATTAATATTCCTGTCTTACCCCCATTAAAAACTCAGGTCTTTAAAACAAAACTCTTGCTCATTCAACAATTTAATCAAATAGTACACAGATCCTTAAGGAAACCGGTATTGCGCGGTTTGGAGGTAATTTTTTTTGTGATGTTTGTTATTACAAATCTTGCAGTATATAGGTTTTTACATCCCAATAACTAATACAACGTTTGACCTTATTAGGTTCACTTTAACGATAAAGCGCTACACTAGTTAGAGAACCATCGCGCAAGCTTTTCATCGCAATTAAAACTAGTAACCCACGCAATCTCTTTGTACACCACGAACTTAAAAGCTACTTACCTATTCCGTTTTCCGTGACGACGCGACAGATCCTGCGTGGGGCTTGTTTGCCGCTATCTCATTGGAACACGATGGAAGTCATCGACAGGTCGATATTTGCAAATGTTCCACTGCACTTCTCTATTTATCGAAGTGGTAAATGTACAAACTGACATTTGTTGGAGAGCATTGGTTATTCGCAGAGCCTTGTCGAAACTTTGGATGTCAAGCTGTCTCTTGGTGTCTTGGTGTTTATATCTCCAAGTCGGTGTATAGAAAATGAATATAATTCATTATGTTTGGGCCTTGGTGAAGGACGTCGTGAGTGTCGAGAAATTACCTCCGAGTTCACGAGGAAACGAAAAATAATCGAAAATAAATTAAGGCACGTTTCAAATGAGAAAAACTCGCGATTTTGTGAATGTTTTTATACATCCATCCATTAATCTCGAGAAGACGTAGAAAATCGATATGAAATTCGTCATCATCTCACTGGAGCTCCCATGTATTGTTGGGGTTAGGGATACGGCTGATCTCCTGATCTTTTTGCAAAGTGACTTTTGTAGGGAGAGTGAGTGAACAAATCTTCCACCCAGGCGGATGTCATGCCTGGGGAACCGCGGCTCTAACTGTTATAGTTGGAAACTTATAGTTAGTATAACAATGGGCTTGAAAACTCTTATTGCGCGATTTAGGTTCTCGTGTATTTGTACTCAAGCTTCGCATTTGTTAGCGAGTAGCGCCATCTATGTAGCGAGTAGAAAAACGCAGCTACACCTGCAAAACCGAGGAAATTCGATGATCTTGATTAAACAGTTGCCAGACTTTCTTATACCTGTACTGGTAGCCAATAATTTTAAATTGGTAATCGAGACCGACGGCTTAACGTGCTCTCTGAGGCACGGAGGCAGCTTGGGTGCTCATGCGTCTAACTACTTGGGTTGAGGTTAGCTTCGCTGATCGTCTAAGTTGCGATTTTATGCTATTTGCAACAGATTTAAGCTCTTCCATTTCAAATGTGACTACACGTACACAAATATACTCAAATCTACTAACACTAACGGAACAAATCGGATTACAAATCGTATTTAATAAATTATCTGTATTCTTAAGCTTTACAATTTAATCCCTCTGATTGTGGACGGCTATGAGTGCAGCTGCGAACTTGAGTTAAGACTGGACTAATTAAATAGCTCTCTGACTATGACAGCTGTCCGCGTCGTGACAGTTCTAGGCCAGGAGCTCGGGCTACAAAATCGCTTTATTTGTTTGACACCTTGATTGGTTGAGTTGTCGAGCTGTAGAAAACGTATTTATTATTTCTGATTTTCAATTTAATTTCCTTCGTTTGTACTATTATGACGTATGCTGATAGCAGCGGCGGACTAAATACATGTATCTTTGTCGGCCAATGGTGGAAGGCCCGATTGATTGAGACCTTTATAAAAAATATGCGAAGCTTCTCTTCACTGTAGAAGAAGATATAAAGAAACAGTGGACTCAAGACGATTGTTCATGTTAAACACTCCAGCTCCTAGTCTAATTGAAGAAAATTCACTAACGAAACTTTAATTTGAAAAGGAAATGCGCTTCAGCTTAATAACATTTAAAATCAAATCAAATAAGCAGGGGACCAGCCTTAGCTTCGTCCGCTTAGTACGCTTTGATTATTTAGGGTTCCGTGGGAATGAAATTAAATCTTAGCGGGTGAAACCGCAGGGTACAGACAGTACATAAGATATTAACGCACAGCATAAACCACTGGTGAATTTTGGAAGATGGAAGATTCTTTGTGAGGGGTAAATATTCACTTAGAATTTCCAAAATTCTCTTTGTCGGCCAATGGTGGAAGGCCCGATTGATTGAGACCTTTATAAAAAATATGCGAAGCTTCTCTTCACTGTAGAAGAAGATATAAAGAAACAGTGGACTCAAGACGATTGTTCATGTTAAACACTCCAGCTCCTAGTCTAATTGAAGAAAATTCACTAACGAAACTTTAATTTGAAAAGGAAATGCGCTTCAGCTTAATAACATTTAAAATCAAATCAAATAAGCAGGGGACCAGCCTTAGCTTCGTCCGCTTAGTACGCTTTGATTATTTAGGGTTCCGTGGGAATGAAATTAAATCTTAGCGGGTGAAACCGCAGGGTACAGACAGTACATAAGATATTAACGCACAGCATAAACCACTGGTGAATTTTGGAAGATGGAAGATTCTTTGTGAGGGGTAAATATTCACTTAGAATTTCCAAAATTCTCTTAGGAGGACAATCGGGGTGTTACTTTTCTAGGAAACTTTTAATTCTCTGGGTCGAATTCCAGGGGCCCTACCTTGAACTCTGATTGCCATGACTGTGGTGAGACAGACGTACATGACGTGTATAACTCTGTCACTGTCACAGAGTGGAACTATGATAGCAATAAGAGCTTATGGTAAGGCCCTAGGTGGGTGAAGTCGCTGGCGGATGCTAGTAAATGTATAAAAATGAATTTCCTTTTGAGTCACTTACACAAGAATGTGTGAATCTTCTATACCTATGTATGATACATGGCAGTTAATATAACAATGACACTTCATCTTCGGCAGTGCCAAGACGGTGACATTGGGAATTAATATTGCATACAAACGGCATTGCTGACAACAGGTACTAGTGATGTGAGCACTTCACTAAATTATTCAACTATTAATGTGAAATTAAAGGTTTGTCGAAATTCTGCATAGGTTCGCTTAAAATCTATATTACTTTATACTCATTTATATCTTAATAAAGTAAATATTTGTTTGTTTGAAAGGAATAGGCTCCGAAACCACTAGCAAATGTTAGAAGGAGTAACTTAGATTACTATTAACAAAAAAAATTACCACTTAAATTTACCTCAATTTAAGACTTCACTCAAGCAAATGTTGCTTGATCAAATCTGATTAGAATTGTAAGATTGTTACTAAATTTTATCAATATTTTTGTTTACCTGTTTACTATTTTCCCACCGGCATGCTGCATATATTATAGATTATTTAATTTTGGAAACTTAATTGGTTTAAGTTTATTTTAAATATGTTTAGTTTAATTTATGTTGCAATAAACTGTATGTTTCCTTTACATAAATAAATAAAAAATACTAGGGTTCCTTGGGCCATCCACAAAATTAAGTCTATGCGGATGAAACCGCGGGGCACAGCTAGTTGTTCTATAAATATGTTGATTACTGCATTCTTTTACCGTGCAGCTGCTTTCATCGGCAAATAATCTTGAATGAGCATTAGTATTGGGTCTCGTGCCATTCAAGCGAAGTCGAAAAAATCAAGCAATCTGTTACAACCACTAGCAAGCGCTCAAAATTCGTGACGGTTGTCGCTTTGTGTTGTCATTTCATTTCGATTGTTTTCTGTAAGAGTCGATAGCCAACCTTACTGAGGTCAGATGATTTGAATATCGACTTAAGCCCGTCACTATAACGGCCTGTTATTGGCAATACAGCCGTAATGTGCGCTTAATATGTATATTAATGGCTCGTACCTTCTCTGAGCTATTCAGGCTGGTATGTTATTGCGAATGCGGGATGCTTTTGAGATGGGTTATGCCAATTTGTAATTTAAACCCTGAGTATTGCGGTTGGGATTAGTATGGTAAATACTGGGTGAATTGCAATCGCAGGGAATAAATTTTTTCTTGCAAAGAAGATGTGGTGACCGAGTGGTTTGAGGGATCTCTTACATAAAAACGACGCAAGATCAAATCTTACTGCAATTTCCAGGTGGCTGCGCGCAGTCTGGATGAGTGCGAAGATAAAGGCCTCTGTTTTCTATCAGACTTAAATATATCCGGCAAAATGTGGGTTTACTTTAAGTACCTACCTACCTACCTCTGCCTACCAAAGTTATTATTCTGATTAAAATTAAAAAGTTATCGAAACGATAACAGTACAGTTGGCATAAAAAACCCGTTCATTTCCATCGTAGAAGGAGAATAGAACGTTCGAACAGCGAACTCGTAAAGAGCAAATCGAGCATTTTATTGGGGTCTACTTGAGAGCCTTATTGTACAACAAAATATATACAGTGGTGTAAGTTTCTTTGACAACTCGCGTAGACTAAATTTCACGGGTTTTTCTTTTCGGGGAATCATATTTTTTTTAAATAATAGTTAGCCTACGTTATTCCCTAGCCTGCGTTATTCCCTATAGTGTCAGCTATTTGCCAGAGAATGTTAAATTTGGTCCAGCCGTTTCAGAAATTAGCCGGAACAGATAGATAGACACAAACAGATAGGTACACTTTCATATGCACTACCTGGTTGACCGAGATATGCTCGGTTTCATCTTCACAAAAAAAATTCCCGTAAGCTGGAAGCCTCACCTTTGAGCTACCATAACTTGACAGATATTTGCCGTCGTATTGTAAGCTATTTATTAAGCTAGATCTATTTTTTGCCCCTGAAACCCCCGATATGCAAAATTTCATGAAAATCGTTGCAGCCGTTGCTGAGATTCAGATTATATGTATATATATATTTACAAGAATTGCTCGTTTAAAGATATAAGATTATATTAATCCTATTAGCCCAACGACTCCATTTTAAGTGAGTTCTGTCTACTTGACACAATAGCTATTTAACCAACCGTGCAGGCTATTATTATTCATAGCAACATATATACGTTAAAGAGTATACAACAAGAACATATACCGTATATGTATACCGACAGAAGGGTCTACATATAAAAGCTTTTAATATATAGAATAATTATAATAATAGGTATAGATATAGAAGACAAGTATTATACTACTACAAAGATGGTAAACTATCAGTCCGCCTGTACTTAACTAATCTTTGGAACCTACAAATCACACCCATTACATACAATCTAATGCTATTTTCCAGAAATACTACGCCAGAGGAATTAATATAGCAATATGGAAGTTGTATATTTATTTATGTAAGGATAAATATTTGTGTTACTGTTGGTGTTTATACTGGGTCATATCGTAATATAAAACGGTAGCATCGTAGGCGTTCACTGTACATTTGTTTTCAACGTTCGATCCGGTCAATGGCTTCTGATTATGACTGTACTTATATTGCACAGAAAATTAACTCGTATTTACCTCCCTTTGAAACGGAACTGTAGTACATTTGAGAAGTAAATACTTAAGGAAGAGGCCAAGTAATTTTTCTTTTATACATCAAAGGTGAACAAGACGCGTGTATTCCGCCTGAAGGTTAGTGACTACTGTTTATGAAATTATAAGTAACTGCCTTGAGCCCACAGCTTCGCTTGCATAGGAGTAAGATTTCACATACACACTTTCGACCCTCATTTAATTCAAGTATGACAAGTCTTACATTTAATAATTTTACAAGCAGCTGTAAATATCCACGATGGCTTACGTTGATGTCAATCGGTTTCAAGGATGGCTGATTTACATGGTACATATCCTTGGGTCTGCGAAGTTAAGCAAATCACTCGTAGCCAATCATTAAATGAGTCGCCGTTCTTGTTTTGCTTACAACCCGTTATGCATCAGGAAACACGCTAAGCCTAAGCGTGTGCCCTTGTTGTCAATTAAGCATCGTTAATCTTTACAGGGCAGTCAGAACCGTAAGTTGGACTTTTGATTGAAACCTTGTTCCTAATTTATCTCGCAAAGGGATTTCTGTAAAAGGGAATACAATGGCAGGAGGGCATTTTAGCTTCGTTCTAAAAATTAGGACCTGGGAGCCTTACCATCATCGGTTTAAGCAGAGCGTTTAAGTTAAGTGCCATCCGTGGGCCGACAGATGGCGTGTTCCGATCCTATACAAATCTGCGTTTAAGTCAAAGCGGTGACTTGTGAGGGCGGCTGTAAAAAACTCACACTGTGTGCCTAGTGTGAGGTGACTAATTACAAAAATATTTGGCAAAGAGCTTTACTATCAACGCAATAGCAGTGACATCGTACTAGATTTTTAGTTTTGACGTTTGATTTTAGTATCACAACATTCAATTTCTTTAAGCTCAAACATTAACCTTCAAGGGTCATAAATGGCCCCAAGGTCATTGTGATCTACCAGCTTAGCAGTAGTAGCCCTAAATTAAAAATAATGTAAAACTCGGGCCTAAGTTATAGAGCGTTCTCGTGTAAGTTGGAAAGCTATCCGTACATTAATGAAAGCAAAGTTTTGATTAATGAACATAACAATATTGGCGCACCTACATCTGCTGTATAATATTACTAGCCGCGCTCCGCGGTTTAACTCAATAAAAACTATGACTTTACTCAGAATTAAATATTTTTCTAAAATGTAGGCTAAGTCATTCTTTATAACGTGAATTGATACAGCCATTTTAAAGATTAGCAGGAACTAACAGACGGACAGACAGACGACAGACAGACGAGCAGACAGGTAAAGAAAAACAATGTATATATAGTTTTTGTGTAAGTTCCGCATACACTTTATTCTTTGAAGTCTTGCTAAATTCAGTGAATAGCTGTTTTGGAATTACAAAGAGACACTTCAATTTATTTTATCTGTATGTATTATATGTATATAACATTTTATAAGTACCAACGAATCTTATGATTCGGGACACGTAATACACTTGTTATTCTGAAAGGATCTATAGGAAATGGAGGTAAAATATAATTCCTTGAAGTTCGAAAGTCCTAAGTAATTTTGTTAAAAAGAGAGGCATTTCTAACGTAGATGATTTTGCCACAAAAAACGATTCAAACGTAGATTAATTTGGTAAGGCAAGTAAGTGAATTAAGGTTGGCTACGATTTACTTCGTACGAATAAAAATAATATTATTTTTGATATGATTTTAGCAAAATTCAGGCTAAAGCCTGAATTGCCTGTGACGTAAGTTCTAATTTCACCGTACTGCTTCAATGAGTATTTCTGAAAACTAAAGTGCTGTGACGTCATTAACAATGTGAGATTTCTCTTTTTGCAGTAACAGAGACGGCGATGACAAAGTATATGACAAATTAGGCCTGGGAGTCAGGTTCAGAGTAGATCTCGGCTGGTTGAAATGAAACACTGTAACTAGGGCAGTCCAGGTATGACCACACCATTGACGTTTGTCACCAAAATATATATACAACTAAAAGAGAATCTCAACATCGAGATGTAAAATGATAAGGCGCCATCTTGTGAGAAGATAGCTAACTACTTACGTATAAACAACCTTAAACACACAATGTAAGTATAAGTTTTACTAGCAGTAAAGGATCTAGGTTTATTTTTCGAAATATCTAAGAGCGTTTGCTCCATTGAGCTTGATTCAAAATTCAAAATTAAAAATATCTTTATTTGATTAGACTTCTTACCAAGTACTTTCAAATCGTCAGAAGGACACAAAATACATTATACATGATTATTAATGTTACCACCGGGTTCGGAAGGTAGCTTTTGTTGAGAAGCACCCGGCAAGAAACTCAACAATTACTCTTTTACAAAAAAATATATTATACAATGTTTTTGGTTACAGTATTTATATCTCATGAATATAAGCCCATGGACACAGTTCAAATGCTCAATTGTCAAATTTAATAACTAAAATATTACAAATATTTGTGAGCATGGCAAATTCCAGCCAGTCAAAGCAAAGATCAAACTAAGATTAATTAATTGTAGCAAAAGTATAGTGCCAATGGGATTATTTACAATAATTTTCCGACAAAGATATATCCAGGGTTCCTTATCACAAATATAATCACTTACAGTATAATATAATATAATCACGTACAGTGTAATATATAATCACTTACAGTATAATATGATTGACGATCTTATTTTGATTTACTGTGGAGTGAAAATCTACTTACATGCAAGTAAATTACGTAGTGTGAATATTTTAATTGCGAAACCGCCAATAATTCCTAGCGTAGTTTCAATCTCGATAGTAAACGCCCACTTTGTGCTGCTAAATAAGTCTTTCATAAGAAAACTCATTTGCTCTACATAATTGGAAATAAAATGTGTTGAAGCTACAACAGAAAGTAATCTTAAAATTTTTCCGCTGTATTTTAAAGTTCTCGATCTTAAAATAGGTAATTCTAAACTATAGCTTGAGCAAAATTGATTGGAATTATCATCATCAATTTGAATGAAAAAAAACATGCAGTCGAATTACATACATATGCTCACGCCTGTATTCCCCGAAGGGGTAGGCAGAGGTGTTGTAATCACAACACCCACTTTTCAGCGAAGATGATTAAGTGCCAACGCGACAGATGGTGAGTCCATCGCACACTTTACGTACGTCATTGAATTACTTCTCAGAAATATGCAGGTTTCTTCACGATGTTTTCTTTCACCGTAAAGCACGTGCTGTGAAATCACTGTACATAAGTTTTTTTTTAGAAAAACTCATTAGTACAGGCCCCGCTTGGATTCGAACTTGCGTCGCAGTCGAATGAATCCTCCTGTTTCTTGAAGAATAAAGAATCCCCTGAAATTCAGTCCATGCGGACGAAACCGCAGGGCTAAGTTATATAACAAAACATAACGATATAATTTTAAACCTTGGAAAGATATTGCTATATGATATACAATTTCTCAGCAGTGTGCAGGGGTGGAAAATTATCCAATTACCGACATCACGTAGGTGTGCGGTGTGCTGACTTACAAGCGGAGCCGAACTAATCGACCCATTGAGGTAACCAGTACCACGTGCTACCTTAGGTACAGGTGCAGATATGCATTTATAAGGGTAGTATTAGGGTGCCAGGGGGCCTACTCGCTTTCTCTGAAAATCAAAAACTAGGCGAAAAGCTCGCAAACTTACTACCACGGTTCTTATTCATTTTAAAATTGCGTCCAAATTTTCTGCTAGATCATTTTATTGAAGTTTATGTATACTAAACCTTTTTTTAATAGTACATACATACATAGCTCACGCCTGTATTCCCCGAAGGGGTAGGCAGAGGTGTTGTTATCACAACACCCACTTTTCACCGAATTTGATTAAGTGCCAACGTGATAGATGGTAAGTCTATCGCCGTCCCAGGCACTATACATACGTCTTTGAATTACTTCTCAGAAATATGCAGGTTTCCTCACGATGTTTTCCTTCACCGTAAAACACGTGGTGTGAAATCACTGTACATAAGTTTTTTAGAAAAACTGATTGGTACAGGCCCCGCTGGGATTCGAACTTGCGTCGCTTGCGTAGCAGGCAACTGCTCAAACCCCGAGGCCACCACGGCTCTTTTAATAGATTATATAAAATATAATTTTTATTTGACTCATTGGTCTAGTGGTTGCAAATGCTACTGTGAAACACAAGGTCCTAGGTTGGAGCCCCGGGTCAAGCAAAGTGTTATAGGATTTCCATCTGTAACTTCCCAGTAACAGCCCGAAGTCTGGATTAGTTCCCGGCAAATGGCAATAGGCTCGTCCCTTTACATTACATGGGACTTAAACGTAACTGGCAGAATATGGGTGTACTATGAGAACACCTCTGCTTACCCCCTCGGGGAATACAGTCAAGAGTATGTGTATGCATAATTTTAATTAAAGTATACATCTATCTCTTTACATGCATATATATAACCAGATAAATAAAATCGAAGTGTCTGTTTATTATACAGCTTTTCACTAAATACAAATGAAAATATATGCAGTATTGACATTAAATAACAAATTCTTGAAATTGTTCTTCGTCTGCCTGTCTATCAGTCTATCTGTCTGTTTATCTGTTTGTTTCGGCTAATCTCCGAAACGGTTGCACCGATTTTAATGGGAATTTCAGTGGCAGGTAGGAAATTTTACAAGGAGTAACAAAGGCTACCTTTTATTAAAAAAAAATTGGTTTCACAAATTGGTTGGACACCCATAAAATTAAGTATACGCGGGTAACACCCGCTAGTTATCTAATAAAAATTGCTGCATCTAGTTTACAATTTAATTTAATCTGTGGATCATGCAGTTGACTGCTTAATTAATGCCTTTATAACATCTACTATCCCGTTTAAGAAATTTCCTTCATGATTTCTTATGAAAACATAGCATTCAGCTAAAAATATTCTTACGTAGCGCAAATTGCATTTCCACTATTTGAAGCTGTCGATGATTTGATTTATTTTACTTTACTTTAACTGTGGGTGGAAATATGACTGTAAATGTAATAAGTACATTTTTACATAGCTCTATTGATTGATTTTTGAAATCAGGCAATTAATTTTCAGCATTTCAGCTCATAAAACACAATTAAAAATAGACTGTGTTATGCCGTATTGATCTTGGATACAGAAGCCCCTTTATTACAGAACATGGTTTAAGCTGTAGCAGCGAATAGGTAATAAAATTATATATATTTTACAGAGAAATCTTTTACTCCATATTCATATGTTAATAACACGTCACCTAGCAACCAACCAGATAGATGCTCAAAGAGAAAAGTAAGAATGTAAACTATTTACAAAATACTTCTTACATAAATAATACACGAAATGTGGAACACCCATAGTACCCCCCTTCAAGTAAACCGTACTCTCGGTTTAATGACACGGCCGGATCTCGTGGTATAAGAGGGTGGCCTGTTGCATGGTGGTTCCGCAGGGCTGGCTGACTGGCGCGTAGAGGAGACTGGCTGACTCGGAACTTCTTCTGTATCTACCTCCTGACAGATGTATGCAGGCTTCAGTCGGTCTAACGATACAACTGTGACTCTAGTAGGCAACTGTATCTTGTAAAACTTGGCATGCCGCTGTAGAACTGGGTAGGGTCCGTCGTAGGGCGGAGTGAGAGGTGCCCGTACGGTGTCGTTGCGTACAAACACATGTGTACACGTAGCAAGATCCTTATGTACAAATGGACGACTCGAAGTTCGTGAATTGCTTGGTACTGAAGACAGTGACGTCATTGTTTCGCTGAGACGCCGTACAAATTCTGCATCGTCGATTTTCGGCTTTGACGGCACGAAGAAATCTGATGGAATGCGTAGTGGTGTACCGTAGGTAAGTAGTGCGGGACTGAGGTTGTTGTCCTCGCGCAGAGCAGTACGCAGTCCTAGCAGTACTGTAGGTAATTCGTCGCTCCAATGTATAGTGGCTCCTCTGGCCATTAGCGCGGCTTTCAGAGTTCGATGCCAGCGTTCTATCTGTCCATTGGCTTGCGGGTGAAATGCAGTGGTGCGGATGCGTGTTATGCCAAATTTCTTCATTAGCGAAGTGAAAAGTGATGATTCAAACTGTCTGCCTTGATCGGTAGATATTCGCAGAGGACAGCCGAATCTTGATATCCAAGCTTCGTATAACGCTTTCGCGACGGCTTCAGCTGTAATTTCTTTTACAGGAACTGCTTCGGGCCATTTTGTGAATCTGTCGATGATAGTGACGCAGTAGCGGTAGTCGTTTGATATCCGGAGTGGTCCAATTATGTCAATATGGATGTGCTCGAAACGCTGCGACGGCGGGAAACTTCCAAGCGGTGTGACGACGTGTCGCTGTACTTTTGCGCGCTGACAGTTAATACAACTTCTTGTCCATGTGCTGACATCTTTATTCATAGATGGCCAGAAATACTTAGATGTAATAAGTTTTCTTGTCGTTCGCACACCTGGATGGCACAAGTCGTGTTGAGCTTTGTAGGCTTCGTATCGATGTGCTAACGGCAGGTACGGACGCGGTGATGACGTAGAAAACTCGCATGCTATTAGTTGGCTGCCGTCGGGTGCGGCGATGTCGATAAACTTGAGGTTTGGTCGCAATCGTAGCTGTTGTAGTTCTTCGTCATGAATTTGATCACTTGCTATCTTGTTGTAGTCGAGATGTGATGGGCAACTTATTTCTTGAATGCGTGAAAGTGCGTCGGCAACGGGGTTATGGTCGCCTTGAATATAAATTATTTTCGAGCAAAACTGACTAATGAAATGCAACTGTCTTTCGCGTCGAGGTGTGTCGCTGCTACTGGGCGGTCTTGTCAGTGCGAAGGACAGGGGTTTATGATCCGTGAGCACGGTGACGTCACAGCCTTCGATTAGACGGCGAAAGTGTTTGACAGCTGTGTAAATCGCTAGTAGTTCGCGATCGTACACACTGTACCGGCGTTGCGTGTCGCTCATTGCCCGTGAGAAGAATGCGAGCGGCTTCCAGACCTTGTTGACGCGCTGTTGTAGTACTGCGCCGATGCTGTGGTCTGAAGCGTCTGTCATGATGCTCAGTGGAGCTCCGGAGATGGGATGACTCAACGTCGTAGCTTCCAAAATGCTTTGTCGGCAACTTAGAAAAGCTTGATCGGCCTCCGGTGTCCAGTCAATGGGTGTGTTGTCTCGTTTCTTCTTGTTGTGTAGATATTTATTCAGCTCTTTCTGTAATTCTGCTTGGCGTGGAAGGCAGTCTCGGTAGAAGTTAAGAATGCCGAGAAATCGTCGTAACTCGAGAACTGTTTTCGGTTTCGGATAATTTGATATGGAATCGACTCGTTCTGATGTAGGTTTAATGCCTTCTGATGAGACTTCATAGCCAAGGAAATTTATTGTTTTCTTCGCAAATTCGCATTTTTCAACGCTGAGTGCGACGCCATATTTGTTGAGACGGTCAAGTACTTCATGTAGCAGGGTCTTGTGTTTCTCCTCATCTTCGCTGCATAGAAGTATATCGTCGATGAATGAAAAACAACCTTCGATGCCTCGTAGTACTTCATGCATGAATCGCTGGAAAGTTTGACTTGCGTTGCGTAGGCCGAATGTCATGCATTTAAATTCGAAGAGACCGAATGGAGTGATGATGGCTGTCTTCTGAGCGTCTGCTTCTGCCATTGGTATCCAATAGTATGCGCTTTTGAGATCGAGCTTGCTGAAAATTTTCTTGTTGTGAAGTAAGTACGTGAAATCTTGGAGTCTCGGTAGCGGGTATCTGTCGGGTAGCGTGACAGCGTTGAGGCGGCGGTAATCTCCGCATACGCGTAAGCTTCCATCTTTTTTTTTTACGACATGTAGTGGACTTGCCCATGGACTTTTCGAAGGTTGGCATATGCCCATTTCCATCATTCGTTCGAATTCTTGCTTAGCCGCTTTGTACTTGTCGGGCGGTAGAGGGCGTGCGCGTGCGAAGAGTGGTGCGCCTGTCGTGTTAATGTGGTGAGTCACGTTGTGTTTGGCTGGGGCTTTGAGTGACATCGGTCTGAGGACATCTGGATACTGCTTCAGAATGTCATAGTAAGTTTGCTTGTTGCTCAGGACGTGGACGGATTGTTGCATTGAGATGATTGTAACGGCGTTTACTGAAAGTTCAGTGATGCTGTCGATGAGTTTCCTCCGGTGTAGATCTACCAGCAGTTTGTAATGCCGAAGGAAATCGGCGCCGAGGATAGAGGTCTTCACATCTGCTATGATGAATGTCCATCTAAATGAGCGTCTGAGTCCCAAGTCCAGCTGAATATTCTGCTCACCATAGGTATTAATTTCTGAACCATTTGCGGCAAAAAGTTTGTAGGAGCTTTTCGTACACTTCTGTTTGTGTATTCTTGTGGCGGCGAGGACAGATATATCCGCACCGGTGTCAACGAGGAAACGTTCTGTAGAGTTGCGATCGAAAACACACAGGCGGTTGCTTGCTGGGGGAACACCGACGTCCGCCACGGTCGGTGTTTGTTCTAGTTTTCCTGATATTGAGATTGTTGATTGCGTCTTGAACACGGCTGCTCACATTTCCTAGCTTGATCTCCAAATCTAAAGTGGTATTTGCAGAGACGATCATCCTTATTTGAGCTGTTATTATTGTAGTAGTTGTGCCTATTCATTGATTTCGATCGCGAACGGTAACGATGAGGAGTGCGATAACGTTGGCTCTGTCTTTCTTGTTTTAATTCCGCCATTTCAAGTGTCAGTTTTTCAATTTGCTTCGCCATCATTTGAATTTGTGTATTCATGATCAGTTCGTTTGAGCTGCTGGGGAAAGTTCTAGAAAATTGATGTTGATGAGGTGATATGGTCCAACCTCGTGGGATCACTTCAGTTTTCCTCCAGAGTTTCAGCGTTGGTGCGATGTTCACTTCTTCGGGGTCACCAGAATGTAGCAGCGAATAGGTAATAAAATTATATATATTTTACAGAGAAATCTTTTACTCCATATTCATATGTTAATAACACGTCACCTAGCAACCAACCAGATAGATGCTCAAAGAGAAAAGTAAGAATGTAAACTATTTACAAAATACTTCTTACATAAATAATACACGAAATGTGGAACACCCATAAAGCCAAGACTAGACTAAAGAGCCGTGGTGTCCTAGGGGTTTGAGCAGACGCTAAAATAATACCCTTAAGTATACTACAGTGCAAGACGGTACATCATTCCCGTTACAGGTACATTAACGATCTGTTTTTAGATTGCACTGAGTACTGATATCTCCCCCCAGGGTTGATATGCGCAAGAATAGCGACATAAAAATAAAAATACCTACAGAAGCGCAGATCTTATCATATTGCCTGCAATCTATTATATTATACAGGGCGTTGGAGAAAAAGGTACAGTTGTGTTCTAGAAGTTGTAGGGTTTTATGAGTACTATGTTGAAGTCGTAAATATCTAGCTCCAACAATAACGTAGTTATAGGCTATGGTTGCTAAGGGCCGAAGTGCTCGTGGCATTAAGCGATTGAATGAACGCGCGGCCTCGAGCGGCGCGTTTACCTACATTACGTACGCGGTATTTCAACTTTTTAAGTTAAGGAGAAGGTTAATATGGTTTCGAGAAATGGTTTTATGGGAATAATCCTGAAATAATTCAGGATATTAGTGGGGCAAAAAAAAAAAAAACGTAGTTTCACGTGAATAACTCTACGTTATCGCAGATTTTTATGCGAAAATAAGGTCTTGATATATAATAACTTTGAATGTCAATTACTCGAAAACAGATGAAGATATTTTTGTCATAATAATTGTATTTGCTTCCCAAAATTATACCCTATCACATATGTAGCCTACTTGTCACTCTTCTGTTACATACACATACATATATTCACAAATTAAAATAATTATTCGTATCTATATATATATATTTACAATATAAAACTTAGTTCTTAATCTAAATAAAACTTCTCTTATTTCCTACAGAATATATAACCGACAAACTGACAGCTAACATCGATTATACGATTAACACAAAGTGCAGTGGAAACGTACGGCATGCCAGGTCTGCGCGTGCGCAGGCCATACGGCACCGCACATCAGTCGTTAACCGATCCTCGGCCGCGAAGCCCGTGCCGCTTGTTCTCGGGACGCCTACCTATTGTTTGCCTCGCGCGTACTTGTTTTGCTATCGTCCGCTATTACTGTGAACTTTCTATCTTGTACTGTATTCTTCCTACTCCTTCTATCTTCTATGGTTTCTTGCTCGCTTGCTTGCTATTGTGTACTGTGTGTGTAACTTTCGTAAATACATGTGACTGTTTCTGTGTTGGACTCTGGTGTTTACTTACCCTACCGAACACAACCGCTACACGACACCTACACTGCCAGCACCGCCACCATAACTGGTGACCCCTGAAGGACACAAGGTTATACGACCCAAGAAAACCCAGGTACAACCATGAGTGATAGCAGTGACACAGCAAAAACTGCCGGTTCGCACACAGATGCGAACGTTAATACGAGGCGGGCACGTAGAATGCGCGATTCCATTGACCGCAATAACGATCGCGTGCCACCGTCAAAAATTAAGGTGCCACCATTTTCACCCGAGGATCCAGAACTGTGGTTCGCATTATTGGAAGGTCAGTTCGACAGCCATAATATTACCGATGACGTCATAAAATTTAATAACGTCACCAATAACTTAGATGTGCAGTACGCTAAGTCCGTCAAAGATATTATTATCAACCCTCCGGCGATCAACCGCTACGGCAAAATAAAGACGGAACTTATAAAACGTCTCTCAGCATCGCATGAGAAAAAGGTTCGACAGCTACTCACCCACGAAGAACTTGGCGATAGGAAACCTTCGCAGTTCTTGCGACACCTCCAAGACCTTGCTGGACCTTCTGTGCCGGATGACTTCCTCAGATCCATATGGTGCAATCGTCTTCCACACAACATCCAGACGGTCCTGGCATCACAGCCCACCCATTCTCTGGAGCAGCTGAGCGACCTGGCAGACCGCATACAGGAGCTGGCATCGCCATACAACGTGTCCGCTGCGTCTAGTAGGGCACACTCGACTCCCAGTCAGTCGGACGAGATCGCGGAGTTAAAGAAGATGGTGCAGCACCTAACCCTGAAGCTAGAAGAGCATACCAGAGGAGCTTGCTGTTACTCCACTGATCGTGCAAGACCACATGATCGTCGCCGCTCATCTTCACGACAGCGCAACCGGAGCAGTTCCAGCTACAGAAAGTACCCCGTTTGCTGGTACCATAGTAAATTCGGTGCCCAGGCCAACAAGTGCCTGAAGCCGTGCGACTACACCAAGGCGGGAAACTCCGCGGGCAGTCGGTAGTGGCGACAAGCGATTGCCCACCATACAAAGGTCGCCTCTTCATCACCGATCGCAGTACGAACGTCCAGTTCCTGGTAGACACTGGCAGTGACCTTTGCGTCTACCCTCACTCTGCACTTCGGGAACGTCGAGCCAAGACCGACTTCGAGCTCACTGCAGCCAACGGGTCTACAATAGCCACGTATGGCTTCATCGAGCTAAATTTAAATTTAGGTTTAAGGCGCGCTTTCGTATGGCGCTTCATTGTGGCTAATGTCACCAAGCCAATAATAGGCGTTGATTTCCTTAGCTTTTACAATTTAATGGTTGATTGCCGGAATCAACGCTTATTAGATAATACAACAACATTATCATCTAGTGCCACTTTTGATACATCAAACGTGTTTTCTGTTAAGGTCCCTACAGGCGAGACGCGTTTCCACGCCATTCTCAGTAAGTACCCGGAAATCACACGTCCTGCTGGCACACCGGCACAGTCTCCAAAGCACAACACGGTACATCACATTAGGACCACACCAGGACCCCCTATCTCATGTACCCCCCGTAGACTGGCACCGGATAAGCTCAAAATAGCTAGGCAGGAGTTTGAACTTATGCTCAATAACGGCACAGCGCGTCCTTCTGAGAGCCCCTGGTCTTCTCCCTTACACCTCGCACCCAAGAAGGATAACGGCTGGAGACCTTGTGGCGATTATCGGATGCTCAATTCACGGACTGTCCCAGACCGTTATCCTATTAGACACATCCACGACTTCGCCCACTCCATCTCAGGCTGTTCCATCTTTTCCACAATCGACCTGATGAAGGCTTACAACCAGATCCCGGTTTTCGAGGAGGATATCCCCAAAACCGCGATCACTACTCCCTTTGGCCTGTACGAGTTCCCCTTCATGACGTTCGGGTTGAGGAACGCCGGCCAAACATTCCAGAGGTTTGTTGACGAGATGACGAGAGGCTTTGACTTCTGCTTCTGTTATTTGGACGATTTTCTGGTCTTCTCAAGGGACGAAGCCGAGCACGAAGACCACCTTCATCAACTCTTTAGTCGCATGAAGGAATACGGTGTTCTCGTCAACACCTCAAAGTGTGTTTTTGGTGCATCAGCGGTAACATTTTTAGGTTACCGAATCTCCTCATCCGGCACCAAACCTTTGGAATCTAAGGTCCAGGCCATTTCAGAGTTCCCCGTTCCTAAAACCATCAGACAACTCAGGCGATTTTTAGGAATGCTCAACTTTTACAGGCGATTTTTACCCAACTCTGCTTCCATTCAAGCCCCTTTAAATGCCTTACTTACCGGCAACGTCAAGGCAAACCACCCAGTTGACATTTCAGGTGACACCCTGTTGGCTTTCAACGAGTGCAAGCAGAGCCTCGCCAATGCAGCACTACTAGTACACCCTGACTGTCAGGCCGACCTCGCTCTAGTTACAGACGCGTCCGACCTGGCAATGGGTGCAGTTTTGCAGCAATACAAAAATTGTATTTGGGAACCTTTGGCGTTCTTCTCTCGGAAGTTGAGTCCCTGCCAGCAAAAGTACTCACCATATGACCGAGAGCTCTTAGCCATCTACGAAAGTATTAAGTACTTTCGTCATATGCTCGAGGCAAGACATTTCGTGGTGTTTACTGATCACAAGCCGCTCAGTTACGCTTTCAGTGAAAGGAAAACTAACTGTTCGCCTAGACAGTATCGTCACCTCGACTACATCTCGCAGTTCACGACAGACATTAGACACATCGCAGGAAAAGACAATGTCGTCGCTGATCCTCTGTCACGTGTCGACGAATTGCAGATGCCAGTCGATTTAGACGTGCTGGCTTCTTCACAAGCATCTGACATGGAGTTGACTCAGCTTTTGGGAGGAGAATCGTCACTCCGTCTGGAAAGGTTGAGTATTCCTAACTCTCGCACAGAGCTCTATTGTGACGTCAGCACCCCTAGACCCAGACCATTTATCACAAAGCACTTGAGGAGACAAATCTTCGACAGTCTACATAACCTCAGTCACCCAGGCGCCAACACAACGGCCAAGCTTGTGTCCGAGCGATTCGTTTGGCCTGGAGTGCGCAAAGACTGTCGAGAGTGGTCTCGTCAATGCTTAGCATGTCAGCGTGCTAAGGTTAATCGCCACGTGTCATCTCCATTGGGCACGTTCGATCTACCTCGCACCCGGTTCGCTTTTATTCATGTGGACATTATTGGCCCTCTACCCATTTCACAGGGCTATCGCTATTGTTTCACGGCGGTGGATCGTTTTACTCGCTGGCCGGAAGTCACACCCATGGCGGACATGACTGCTGAAACAGTTGGGAAGGCACTCATATCGTGGATATCCAGGTTTGGATGTCCTACGGATATTGTCACCGATCGCGGACGACAGTTTGAATCGTCACTTTTCCAGTTCCTTGGAAAAATGATCGGATTCAAACATCGCAGAACAACCGCATATCACCCAGCCTGTAACGGGCTAGTGGAACGGTTCCACCGCCAATTGAAAGCAGCCATAATGTGCCACGCGGACAGCAACTGGGTTGACACGTTACCTTTAGTGCTCTTAGGCATCAGGAGTGCATTCAAAGACGACCTTCAGTCATCGTCTGCTGAATTGGTGTACGGCGAGCCACTACGTCTGCCCGGTGAATTTTTCCAGGTGACTGCTCCGGATTCCACCGACATATCGGACTTCACCTCCCGCCTACGCCAATTCGCAGCTAAACTCCAACCATCACCTGCTGCTCGTCATCATAATAATAAAAAAATCTTTGTTTACAAAGATCTGACCTCGTCTCGCCACGTCTTCTTAAGGGACGACTCTTTACGCGGTGCCTTACAGCCACCTTACACCGGACCTTATGAAGTTCTCGAACGAGGGGACAAAAATTTCAAAATACAGGTCAAGGGGAAGACTGTTTCAGTGTCCATAGATCGCCTCAAGCCGGCTTACACGCTGGTTGATCCATCTCCAGCACTCGCCTCCACTCCCATTCTTGCCCCCCGCCAACATCCTACCCCAAACTCCAATACTACCCAACCTCATCCTGTTCCCATAGGGCGAAGTGCCCTAGCTCAGGATGACGTCAGAAAGACGCGCTCAGGCCGCACAGTTCGGTTTCCCGATTTCTATCGCCCGTAGTGACGGTCTCTGGGGGGGAGTGATGTAGCCTACTTGTCACTCTTCTGTTACATACACATACATATATTCACAAATTAAAATAATTATTCGTATCTATATATATATATTTACAATATAAAACTTAGTTCTTAATCTAAATAAAACTTCTCTTATTTCCTACAGAATATATAACCGACAAACTGACAGCTAACATCGATTATACGATTAACACAAAGTGCAGTGGAAACGTACGGCATGCCAGGTCTGCGCGTGCGCAGGCCATACGGCACCGCACATCAGTCGTTAACCGATCCTCGGCCGCGAAGCCCGTGCCGCTTGTTCTCGGGACGCCTACCTATTGTTTGCCTCGCGCGTACTTGTTTTGCTATCGTCCGCTATTACTGTGAACTTTCTATCTTGTACTGTATTCTTCCTACTCCTTCTATCTTCTATGGTTTCTTGCTCGCTTGCTTGCTATTGTGTACTGTGTGTGTAACTTTCGTAAATACATGTGACTGTTTCTGTGTTGGACTCTGGTGTTTACTTACCCTACCGAACACAACCGCTACACGACACCTACACTGCCAGCACCGCCACCATACATATATTAACAACTGTCCTATTTTCTCCGACAACCTGTATATAAATAAAATGTGAATATTTAACAAAAATGCAATCGTAGGCTGCAATGGGCGCACGTAGGCATTCCCGCTTACGTCATAGTTGTTATCAAATACTGCTCGTTCTTGCAAGGGTTGGTAATTTCGAGCCTTGAATTGGTGATAGATATGTGAGTTTTCTATAGAAACAGGCTAGCCCTTCGGTGAATAGCGTGAGCATTATAATATGTTGACCTAGTACCAGGCACGCACGCGCCGTGTGTTTGCGACATCTTGCTGTGCCCTATCAGGGTTGTTAGCTATATATTATTACCACTATGTTAATGTTGTGTGTGATATGATACTAACTTGCAATATATATATATATATATATATAAATATGAATATGAATCTCTAACAACGTAGAAAGCTGTCTTTCTGTTAACTCTTTATTGCCTACTATCAGGATATCGACTTCACGCTGAGAGAAAAATAATACAAATATTGTGACTCTCTTTAGGGAAATCCTTTATTTGCATCGTCTAAGGGCGAAAGGGACATGTTTTGTGGTGTGGTATAAGAGGATATGTTCAGTAATACTATATCTTCTCTGTCGTTTCTTCATTACTGAAGATCTTTGGATTTCGGGGTTGTTATAGATATATTTTTCCAGTGGGAGCGGTCTTGGTATGTCGTAAAGCGATATTGATTGAGAGTCTGATATATGTAATCTAATAGATGTAATTGCAGAAAGAGAGAACTGGAAGAGAAGAACACACACACATGGGACAAGGGTATAATGATGAGTCTGAATAATAGACGTATTTGATCCGTCTATCTAGTTTAACTTTCTCGTTGGTCTAGTGATGCGAAAGCTACTCTGGATCGCGGGGTCCTGGGTACGATCATTGGACCTTTGTAATGACTAATAGCTTGTCCAGGCTATCATCTCCACACATCGCGATTAATGATACTGTAAATATAATTATCCGTAAAGCGCGTTGTTTAATTCTATTGTAATTCCCAAGTTCCTCCATCACAGTATCAGTAAATGTCAAATTAGCCAACACCATCCCACAGTTTACAAGGCAAACTGCAAGATTCAGTTAATGAGTTAGGAGCTGGAACTCGGGCGGATGCAATTAGTTCGTTCGGTAATTACTTTACAGGAGGCGAACACTCTGGTTGGATTTGTAAAAATTACTTAATATTGGAAATGTTTCAAAAATAGCGTTTACTTTTTAAAAGAGATGCTTTAGTATCAAGGTGATATTTATAAAATTGGACTCTTAGAGGGCTATTTTCAGTACTAATTTTGTAAAATGTAAGCCAATCGCTGTATAAAAACAAATAAAGAATCGCCGCATGAAACACTACCTTAATATAACATACATATGCTCACGCCTGTATTTCCCGAAGGGGTAGGCGGAGCCACTTTTCACCGAAGATGATTAAGTGCCAACGTGACAGATGGTGAGTCCATCGCCGTCTCAGACCACTTTACATACGTCATTGAATTAATTCTCAGAAATATGCAGGTTTCCTCACGATGTTTTCCTTCATTTTACGGTGAAGGAAAATATCGTGAGGAAACTTCGCACGTGGTGTGAAATCACTGTACATAAGTTTTTTTAGAAAAACTTATTGGTACAGCTGGGATTCGAACTCGCGTCGCTTGCGTAGCAGGCGACTGCTCAAACCTCAAGGCCAGCACGGCTCTATATAACCTTAATATAAAAAACCAAAAATTTTCTCACGCCATCCCAGAAGGCTCCTCGAAGGGATGAGCAGCGGTGTTGTAACAACTACACCCACATTTCACCGAATATGATTAAGTGCCAACGTTACGGAGGATGAGTCCATCGCTGTCGCAGGCACTATCGCTGTCTTTGAATCACTTCTTAGACATATGCAGGTGGTGTGAAATCACTGCACATAAGTTTTTACAACTCCTCATTGGTACAGGAACCGATGGGATTTGAACTTGCGTCGCTTGCGTAGCTGGCGACTGCTCAAACCTCGAGGCTTTCCGTAATATATTTTTATTGATCTTATTTGTTTGCGATCTTCTGTAAGATGGAGACATACATGCAGCTTAAAATCTCGAACGAGAAACCCCGTTATGGACGGTACCTGTTCAGGCGTATATAAATCAATTTCTTGAATACTTTTGTCATTTGCAGTTATAGGCCTTAATTTGTTGTCTCGGCGATTCTCTACAGAAGAAAAAAGATCGTTCAATTCCGCCGTAGCTCTTGCTGCCCGAACGGAGTGCATGAGATTTGAACGGGTGCGTCCGGGATTATTTATCGGCGTAAACAGTACCCAAACTCTCTTAAAACCTTACAAGCACTGAGCAATAATTTAGCAAAAGATAATTGAGTCACCGTTACGCGACTTATTCTAACATGGCGCGGATGCCGGTCACGCGCGGCGGAACGTCCAAATTACTCCCGGCATACCCGGCCATTCTTCCCGAATTCCTACCTCTTAATAAAGGCATCCACTTACTTGCCTTTGTTTCATTTTATTCGTAATATGTTACACGAACTAAGTGCACAATACAATGTGTCGTTTGAAAGCACTGAAAAGATTTGTAAAGAGGAGCGCGATTACTTGGTGTGATGATTATATAATGTTACTTCTGTTCACGACTTCGCATCGACTCTGCATGCCTTTCGTAATATGCTTAATGCTGATGCAAAAAAAACATTACTAAATTTCGGTTTGATGTCTACATCATGTTATTAACATAGGTAAATTTAAATCGCGCGACAGAGTTGGTGGGTCCATTTTCCCGCTGAAAATAATAATTATTAAATCAAAGGTGGCGTTAGCCCTGGTCTCAGAAAGACCCCTTAAATAGTATTAATAGATAGGCTACAGGCTGATATGAATTGAGTACAAAGACTTATGTATTGTGCCTGAGGCTATGACGAACTCACTATCAACTACATCTCCGCCAATCCTTTCGAGTACACTTGAAAGCCATGGGCTTATATTCATGAGATATAAATACTGTAACCAAAAACATTGTATAATATATTTCTTTTTAAATAATAGTTGTTGAGTTTCATGCCGGGTTCTTCTCAACAAAAGCTACCTTCCGAATCCGGTGGTGACATTTATAATCTTGTATAATGTATTTTGTATCCTTCTGACGATTTGAAAGTATGAAGTCTAATCAAATGAAGATATTTTGAATTTTGAATTTTGAAAGGCGATAATTAGGAAATTTCCAAAAACTACATCTTCTTAGGATAATATTTAAGGAATGTATCACAAAGCTAAAGTAATCACATTTCTCAACGTATCTCAACTGCCGGAGCACGTAAATCCAGGTCATAATTTCAAATGACACACAACATCAGGTGTCCTGGAATCTGTAGTCAACCTTAGTAGTCATATAAAAGTTCTTTGGGTTTTCGCCTAGCTTGCACAGTTGATGTTATTTGCAGTGCCCTTACTATTGTGTGGTGAGAATAACATTTACAATCGAGAAGGATTTAGTATTAGGATTTTATATTACTCACCATCTTCGAACTCGAAACCTGTGGCCACGCTTAAAGAAATCGTAAAATGTTGGTGAAATTTCTTTCTGTGCCTGATGAGGTATTATTAAGCTTCATGGTGGGTGAAGAATTTTTTTTTCTACAAGCTGTTCCAGGTATTTTTTTTTGTGAAAAAACAAAAACAACCCCTAAATCCTCCTAAATAGGGGATGGAAAAATAGATGTTGGTCAATCCTCAGACCTACCCGATATGCATATATAATTTCCATCCTTTTCCGAGTACTTTGCTAATAAACACCGCGACACGAAAATTTTACATGTATGTTACATTTATTGTTAAGTTTTAAAATAGTTAACATTATCACACAAGTTTACAAAAATACTTTGGAAAAAACAACGTAAAGACTAAATAAAACTATGATATAGTGGAGAAAGAGCCGTGGTGGCCTCAGGGTTTGAGCATTCGCATGCTACACAAGCGACGCAAGTTTGAATCCTAGCCGGGCCTATACAGCGATTTCACACCACGTGCTTTACGGTGAAGGAAAACATCGTGAGGAAATCTGCATATATCTGAGAAGTAACTCAAATACGAATGTATAGTGCCTGAGACGACGATAGACTCACTATCTGTCACGTTGGCACTTCATAATCTTCGGTGAAAAATGGGTGTATTTATTACAACACCTCTGCATACCCCTTCGGGAATACAGGCGTGAGAATATGTATGCATGAATTCTTTCGAGAAAATGTAGTACGGGGCCGGAAGTTTAGTAGTCTGATAACGAGGCGAGCCACTTTGCTCTTTACTGCCAGCTTCTACCTTTACAATGAATGCCACAAACACTTAATGAATTGTTGAGGTTGTTGGCCATTGCTAATGGATACATTTGGATCTAGATAAAAGTCTGTCATAAAATCTACCATTAAATGGGATGTTTAGTAATATTGAGAGGAAACCTACATATGTCTGAGAAGTAATTTAAAATATGTAAGTATCACTATACTCGGCACTCCGAGACAGCGATAGACACGTTGGCAATTAATCATCTTTGGTGAAAAGTGGGTGTTGTTATTACAACACCACTGCCTACCCCCCTTCCCTTTCGGGGTATACAGGCCTGAGTATAAGTATGTAGATATGTTTACTAATAGTATTTACTAAGTAAGTTCCTATGTCGTTAAATCGTCAGAATTACACACATACATATTTATATACATACAAGAGGAAGACATGTGTTAACGCGCACAAGGAGCGCGTTATGTGTGTGCGCTCACGCACACATCACGGCGAGGACCCCCCCCGCCTCCCGCCGCTGCACCGGTCGCGGCCCCGCCGCCGACCGATCACTTGGCTCTGAGACTTGCCCGAAGATACTCGTTGCTTGTACATTATTTATATCACACATTAAACTATTTTACGTATGCATACATACTGACGTATTATTTGAACACTGGGACACGCTCGAGTGAGGATCCTTCTTGAACTTCATCAACATTTTCGAGCCGGATGCGAACTAGAAACACGGTGAACAACAGGCGCCGGCATGACACGTTCGCAGCGGTGAGGTCAAATCAAGGACATCGTCGAGACGTCTCCTCAACAATCAACCAATTTCAAGAAACATACCAAGAAACGGGGCGGCACGGTAGAAGCAAGCACAATCGTGAGTCGTTCCAATTTTAATTTGCGCAGTCTAACTTTTGGTTTTCAAGTACGTAATAAGTACATACTTACGAATCCTTTCCTTTAACTTCAGAGGTTCAGATTCGTATTGCTGAAATATCTACCAATCTCAGTCAGTTACCTAGATATACATTTATAGGTGAAAATAGTACAGATTATCATCATTCATGTATTTACATCTTTATTAATCACTGCATTCTTTCTGTGTTTTTGCAAATCGTGGTGAGGTGTGCGCGTCGCTGGGTTCAGATAAGCGGGCCGTGTTAGCTTGCATCTCCTGCGCCGTGAGTCGAGTGGCTCACGCGGCTAGCTGGCCACGAAACCGGTTTGCCGGTTGGCTCGCATAACTTGCGCTGCTTCAATTCGCTTCTTTGCAATCAAATCTCTTCAGCTTAAGTTACGTAACATTTTTATTTTCTTCCTTTGATTTCACTGCTTCATTCTAATAACTATATGTGTTGCTCTTTCAGAATTTATTAGTATTGTATTTCCTTTACTTCGCTACTACTCATTGCAATATTAATTTATTATTTAAAATGGAATCACTCAAGTCATTAAAAAGAACTAGATCATCTCATAAATCAAAACTTACAATTTTCAAATCATTTCTTGAGCCACTTTTACCGTCCAAAGAATTAAACAGCTTGCAAATTATTGAATTAAATACTAGATTGTCCAAAATGCAACAAATGTATGATGATTTTGATCAGAATCAAACTGAAATAGAAAATTCAACGGAAATTCCAGGCGAGGAGTTCGCAGAACGAGAGGGCTTTGAGAGCACCTACTTCAGTACGATCGCCGTCGCCCAGGAGCTGCTGGCCAGGAACGAGGCAGCGGGTGCGGCCTCTGCGGGGCAGGATTTCGCCTCGGTGGCAGGTTCGAATGTTGTCGCACAGGTAGGTGGGCCACATTTTAGACTTCCTGCAATCTCTTTACCTACCTTTTCTGGCCGCAATCAGGACTGGCTTGAATACCACGATACATTTAAATCACTCATCCACGAGAACTCTGCCATTCCAAATATACACAAATTTCATTACTTACGTGCATCATTGAAGGATAGCGCAGCTCAAGTAATACAAGCAATAGATTTTTCTTCAGAAAATTACAAGATCGCTTGGGATCTATTGTGTAACCGCTATCATAACAGTCGCATTTTAATAAATAATCACATACAAGCACTTTTCAGCATAGAAACAGTACATACAGAATCTTCCAAGGCCTTGCGTAGTATCATAGACATTGTCAATAATAATTTAAGATCATTAAAAACATTAAACGTTCCTACTCAGCATTGGGACCTTTTAGTAATCCATATGGTTGCTAGCAAGCTCGACTCAGCCACCATCCGTGACTGGGAAGCTCACAGAAACTCAAGCGATGATATAGCAACGCTTGAAGACTTCAACAATTTTCTAAGAAACCGAGCTAACTTGCTAGAAACCATGGAAGCCTCGCAGGTGACACACAGTCATCCAATACCACAACGTAGGCATAGCGATATCACCCATTCAAGACAAAGGTCATTTATAACCAATGAAACATTACCAAAACAACCTCAATATTCTTGTCCTATATGTAAGCGTAGCCATTCAATTTATTATTGCATTAAATTCAAGGCAATGCCAATAGAAGAACGCATTGAGAGAGTTAAGAAGTTAAACCTTTGCACCAATTGTTTACGTGGTGGACACAACGAAGGCCGCTGTAAATATGGTTCATGCAGACTGTGTTCAAGCAAACACAATACAATGTTACACATAGACCACCAATCCCACATCAATAAAAAGCCTAATCAAAGTGAGTGTGTAGTTTTACCTGCATTGCAAGGGCAAGCGCAAACAGAGTCAGAGTCACAAAGAAATAGTATTACATTATCCACTACACATCAAAGTCAGGTACTACTATCCACTGCTATTGTTCACATTGCAGACCACGATGGTCACATACACAAGGTTCGAGTTTTACTCGATAACGGCAGCACATCCAGTTTCATAGTTGAAAGTTTACAAAGGAAATTACGCATTCCAAGCTATTCCACTTCAATAACCGTCCAAGGGTTAAATAATCAAGTTTCAAAAATCAATAAACGATGTAATGTCACAATTTCATCTCATACAAGTAGTGGTTTCACAACAAATGTCAATTGTTTTGTTGTCCCGAACATCACGCAACTCATTCCTACACGCAAGATTAATGTAGACGAATTCAATATTTCCCCTCACATCCACCTCGCGGATCCCACATTCAACACTCCGTCGCAGGTGCAGATGCTGCTGGGTGCAGACTTGTTCTGGCAGGTCTTATCAAACAATCGCCTGCATCTAGGCAAAAACAAGCCAACCCTAGTTGAAACAACACTTGGGTGGATTGTCTCAGGCTCCATTGGAGATACAAATTCACAATATTCAAGTACAGTCCATTGCAATTTCAGTCACGACACTGAGCTCGAAGCTAAACTAGATAAGTTCTTTGAGTTAGAAGCAGTTGGCACCACTCAACAAACTCCAACAAAGGTTGCGAGTGAGTGCGAACATATTTTCACAAATACAACTTACCGTCAGCCAGATGGCAGATTTGTGGTGACCATACCACTAAGACAATCGCCTGAATGTTTAGGTGATTCACGGGAACAAGCCCATAGCAGATTTCGTGCGCTTGAGCGTAAATTCAAACGAAATCCAATTTACAGGCAAAATTATGTAGATTTCATGCAACAATACGAAGACCTAGGTCACGTGTCAAAAAACACTTGCATAAGTAACTTAAAAACTCAACTTTGTGGTGGGGAGGTCCACGCTTTTTACACACCACAGATATACAAATGGCCACACAACCGCAAAATATAAGCATCGAAAACTTGCCGGAAGTCAAGTTTCAGTGTAATTTGTCAACTTCTGAGCCTCATACAAATAATTTCACAATTAATTATTCTAACTTCAACAAATTACAGCGCATTATAGCTCACATTCAGAGATTTATCAATAATTGCAAAAATAAAACTAATAAATTCACAGGTCCATTTATGACGTCAGAGCTAGATGCTGCACTGAAAACCTTATGCAAAATTGTACAGAGGGATATGTTTTGTAAGCAGTACACATTACTAAAAAATAAACGTCCACTCTCTTCGAAGGACAAACTTCTCAGTCTGAATCCATTCATGGATAACGCACAAATCTTGAGAGTAGGAGGTAGGCTTTCAAACAGTAACTACGATTATGATACAAAACATCCAATTCTTTTACATGCATCACATCACATTACTAAACTCTTGGTAGAACATTACCACAAGGCTCTTTTACATGCAGGGCCGCAAATGCTGCTAGCTACGTTACGACACAAATATTGGGTAGTTAATGGTCGTAATCTCACTAGAAAGGTAACACGTAGCTGCGTAAAATGCTGTAGATTCTCAGGTGTGACGTATCAACCAATCATGGGTAACCTACCTCAACATAGACTCCATGCAGACTATCCATTTACAAACACAGCTGTAGACTACGCTGGGCCAGTCCTCATAGCAGACAAAAAGGGTAGAGGTTCCAGATTAAAAAAGGCATACTTATGTATATTTGTATGTTTGGCAGTCCGTGCGATACACATCGAACTTGTCACCGATCTGTCAACACAAGGTTTTCTATCAGCCCTCAACAGGTTTATTGCCCGCAGAGGTAAGCCCGCTGCTCTCTTTTCTGACAACGGTACTAATTTCAAAGGAGCAAGTAGCGAGCTCGCACAATTTCTAAAACATAATTCAGACAACATTACATCCTATGCAGCTGAAAGAGAGATTGATTTCAAATTTTATCCAGCCTATAGTCCTCACTTCAACGGCCTAGCCGAAGGTTCAGTAAAATCAGTGAAACATCATCTGAGACGAGTACTGACCATGGCTCACCTCGATTACGAGGAAATGAATGCAGTGTTGGTGGAAATAGAAGCAATACTCAATTCGCGACCTCTCACACCTCTCTCTTCAGATCCCTCAGATCTAGTCCCTTTAACCCCTGCGCATTTTTTAATTGGTCGAACTCTAACGATGTTACCTGCGCCCCAGGTCCAAGATGCGCCTATTAGCTCACTGACTAGATATAGGAGGCTGCAAAAACTAAAATCTCATTTCTGGAATCGATATTATAAGGAATACATCTCAGAACTACAGGTGCGGAACAAATGGCGCTCACACAGCGGCCAACCACAACCAGGAGACATAGTCCTGGTCAAGGACGACCGCCTGCCTCCCAACCGATGGCTGCTGGGTCGTGTCGTCGCTGTCTTCCCCGGAGCGGATGGTGTCAACCGCGTCGCAGACGTCTACACCTCTTCAGGCACAATACGAAGAGCTTTCAACCGACTCTGTCCACTCAGAAACTTGGAACCGAACGTTCCAAGGGCGGCAGCATGTTAACGCGCACAAGGAGCGCGTTATGTGCGTGCGCTCACGCACACATCACGGCGAGGACCCCCCCCGCCTCCCGCCGCTGCACCGGTCGCGGCCCCGCCGCCGACCGATCACTTGGCTCTGAGACTTGCCCGAAGATACTCGTTGCTTGTACATTATTTATATCACACATTAAACTATTTTACGTATGCATACATACTGACGTATTATTTGAACACTGGGACACGCTCGAGTGAGGATCCTTCTTGAACTTCATCAACAACATGCGTGCTTATAGGACACGTATATTTCGTCAGTTGAGTTCAAGTCTCATGTAGGGGCGACCCTATTGCCAGTAACCCGGGGTTCGAATCCCCTAACACGTGTTCCGCACAGGCGCTTACTCTGCGCGCAATGAAGCAGTGACTACAATGATATTACAATTTATATATTGTTGTTACCAACCGCGTTTGGAAGGTTGGTTTTACTGAGAATATCCCGGCAAGAAACACCTTACAGTTACAAAAAATATTTTGCAATTTTGATTGTTACAATAATGAACCAATATTAATATATCTAGCCCCCCCCCCCCCCATGAACACCATTTCGATGCACAAAGTAAAATGTCGATTATTTTTGCATAGCATTATTGCAATGATAATGCTGTTCGGTAGTTTCAATTTATTACCATGTCACGATACTTATATTTTTGTGCACGACAGTAATATAGTGTATGTATAAAAATTAAGTAATAAAAATTAAAGATTATTACAAAACATGGTTTAATCCAAGACTAGACTAACAATATAACTAACTAGAACTAATTTTAAATCAAGAAATTTTCACGTTAAGCCGTCGGTCTCGGTTGCCAATTTATCATCTTTGGCAATCGTTACAGGTCAGTCGGAGGCCTCAAAAATAGTCTGACCACTGGTTTAACCCAAATTACAGATTTTCCTCGTTAAAGGGGTTGCGAAGGTCAGATGGCAGTCGCTTCGTATAAAAATCAGCCACATCGTGTTGAATCAAGTGCCGACCCCAACAATGTATGGGATAAGGCCAGAGAGATGATGGTGTTGAAATAAGGGGGCAAATATTTATCAAAACAATTACTGAACTTGAAGGAAGTCAGAAAAAAATATCTACTGTCGAATTGAGAACCTCCTCCTTTTTTGAAGTCGGTTAAAAAGGCTAGAGTAATTATTACTCCAGTATTATTGCACGTGCACTATTATTTATTCCGCGGTAATATTATTCAAGAAGCAAGTATAAGGAAAAATAAGGCTGCAAAGCATTTAAAAGTTTTCCTTTTGTTGGCAAAATGTGTATTCTGTTCAGTGGTGTAAGATAACAGAATATCGAAAGTTCTTTCATGTTAAAGGTCTTTGTTAAATGATCTAGAAACGTGGTAGATTATTTTAAGAAGGCTGCATGTACACCGATACGTATTATATCTTATGTTATACCTTGGGGAATACGGGCGTGAATATATATAATGCTAATTTAAAAACCGCGGTTTCACCCACGTGTACTTAGTTTCATGGTTTAACTCGCGGAACCCTAATTCATTTTTGTAGCAAACCTTTTTAATCAATATTAACTTTAGCCAACAACATGTACAAAGCTTTTAATAGTACGACACTTCGTCACTAGATGGCGTTGACCGTTGGCGTGTCTCAGCTGCATCTCGCTGTTGAGAGTCTCCCTGCGTTAATAACTACCCCAACGACTTAAATAAAACTAGGTTATTTTGTTGTTCCTTGAAATATAAGCTATCTGCAAGTGAAAGTCCCGCTAATCTGTCCAGCCGTTTTGGTGATTATCTGTAACAAACAGACAGTTAGAGAGAAAAAAAAAAACCAAAATATTTTTTTCATGTTCTCACCAAGAGCATATGAATGTATATGCATTTGGTGAAAAGCTGTTCTGTGGAATTATAAACATACACTTAAATTTTATGTATTTGTATGTATGTAGAAATATCCTTTGCTACTCGCTGAAGATGTTAATTTGAAACAGTGAAAGAATTTTAAAAATCTGTAGTTTAGGAGCAGTTTTTGAGATAGCTCGAAACATACGATGGAACAAGCAGTGCTAGAACGATATATAGGCAATTATGTACTACTAGAGGACGTCACGCGGTTTCACCCGCGTAGTTCTTGTTCCCGTGGGAGTGCGGGGATGAAGTATAGTCTATGTTATTCACTGATAATGTAGCTATCTATTGCTTTTTTTATATTCAACACAAACAACATACAAATATTTCTTCTTTATAATATTGGTATATATGTATAGAGTTTGTAATATGAATGTGTTCAACAGTTTTTGTTATTGGCAAATTAACTTTCTTAAGGAGCCGTGGTGGCCTTGAGGTTTGAGCAGTCGCCTGCTACGCAAGCCACGCAAGTTCGAATCCCAGCGGAGCCTGTACCAATGAGTTTTTCTAAAAGACTTATGTACAGTGATTTCACACCACGTGCTTTACGGTGAAGGAAAACATCGTGAGGAAACCTGCATATTTCTGAGAAGTAATTCAATGACGTATGTAAAGTGTCTGAGACGGCGATGGACTCACCATCTGTCACGTTGACACTTACCTAATCACCTTCGGTGAAAAGTGGGTGTTGTGATTACAACACCTATGCCTACCCCTTCGGGGAATACAGGCGTGAGCATATGTATGTAGCTTTCTTATAATTGGCTTTTGTATTTATTTACTGTGCTTTCACCAACGATAAAGAAATATTACGTTGCGGTGTAATAAAGGCCTTTATATATAATATGTATCAGTAAACACTTCAAGGCTGTACTTGGTGTGGAATGTGAGTGCCAATTTCGTTGAACGAATATATTTACTGGATACCTACGTGGTAGAAAAATAATCCTATACATGTTATTTTTGTGAAGTAGGAATTTTGCAGCAAGCTTTGGAGATGTTTTTGTGATGTTGCAACAGCGATTCACAAATACTATGGCGTGAATCGTCTATGCCTACTCCAGATCAGAGAGCATTGTGCGAGTTTTTTTTTAATTTGTGTGGGATCACAATAGTACCATCCGTGGGCCGACAGATGGCGCTGTTTCGATCCCATATGAATCTGCGTTTACGTCAACGCGGCCATTTGTGACGGTGGCGGTGAAAAACTCGCGCTAGGCCCTCAAATCTCACTTGTCCTCTGTTCCAGTTATCTATCTATCTATATCTATTACATATAAAAAAATGTAAGTGTCGGTTGGTTATTTAAAATTATCAGCTTTTCACTGTATGCATATAAATGTATATACGGGACTCACATAAAAAATGTATTTAAAATAAAAAATCTTAGTCTGTCTGTCCATTTGTTTCGGCTAGTCTGACTGTAACGGGACTTTCACTAGCAGATTGCTACTTGATCCGAACTAGCGTCGCTTGCGAAGCATGCGACTGACCACCACACCTTTATTTTGTTTTTAATATTTTTGTTCTTCTCAGTAAAAGCAAGCTTCCGAATCTGGCGGTAGTATGTATATGTAATCTTGTCGTTCTGACGTCTAGATTAGACGACGATTTCAAATAAATATATTTAGAACTTCGATTTTTTTAATTTCATTCAAATATAGTAGACACTCACTAGTTTTCAACAGCTATTATTATAGTGTTATTAATTACCGCTGGAGAAGTTCCAATGCGAGAAGTTGTAACAAGAAAAGTTCCATCTGTATAATAAATACTAAAACCACTAGATTGTATCAAGCACACTATTTTATCCATTGTGGCAAGAACAGTTTACTAATAAAGTTGAACATTTCATTTGTAGCCAGATTTACCTTTATGTATCGTAAATAAAGGAATATTACATTTATTAATAGTCGTGACCCGCGAATTCAACGAGGATACAGGCGACTGGACCCACTAAGAACTGGTAACGTGGTCCCAGTCGCCCGATAGCATTTTTGAATCGGTCGCCTGGAACCACACACCTAATTAGCATCAATGTATTACACAGGATTGTGTATGATCGAAGAGGCTACGAGATGAATAAAATTACGTGTGGTCCCACTCGCCTGATAATAAAAATTAATAAAAACGAATCAGGCATCTGGGAACGCGGTTCCAGTAAACTAGCGGTCCCAGTCGCCTAAATCCTCGACCACGTAATGTCTCCTAAGTTAATGGGTCCAGCGTTTCATAGATGAGCTGGAACAACGAGGTAGACAGACAGATGAGTCAATAACGGTCAAGTGTATACCCTAATTTTGAACTTTATTCTGTGAAGGTAATATTATAACGAAGGCTCTTAAATTCCCGTGGTACTAAAATAAGCTAAGCTTTATAAAATATTTAAGCGAATTTATTATGAGATTAATTAAATAATCTGTTTGAAGGTGAGTGAAAACCGAATTTGATATTAAAATTGCTATTAACAGCTCTTAATTTAATTCGGTAATGATGAAAATGTTGGTGATTATCTTTTTGTGTAAAAATCCAACGAGGGGAATTGTAGTGTTCTGTTCAAAAGGACAAGGAAAACGAAAGGGCGAGGCGTTTCCCCGTAATTTTAAAATATTAACCACCTTAAAATTAGTGAGGTAATACAAATTTTTATGCGACGTTCGTCGTTTCTTACCATGCGATATTCATACTCATATTGTTATGAGTGTGTCACATCACTAGCAGTAAGTCAGATTGGCGGGGATGTATAAAATAGATGGCGTCAGGACTGATCATAAAAATGTAGTTATCAGTATTTTAACATTATAATAAAACCACTTTACGTTTCATACTATTATTTATTCCATACACCTACCCACACATATGAAACTCAGATAGGTAGTTATCAGTATAAAACGTATCATTCAAAGAGCAAGTTGACAGCAGCATTTTAGGTCCTCAAAACGTGGTATTATATTATTTAAATTTATAAAACTAAGTATTAAATTAAAAAAGTATCAAATATAAACTATTATATTGAAATATAAACAAATAAATAAATATGCTCACGCCATCCCAGAAGCTTAACCCTTCGGGGACGCAAAGGTGTAAGAACAACACCCACATTTTACCGAATATGATTAAGTGCTATCGTGACAGAAGGTAAGTCCATCGCCGTCTCAGGCACTATACATAGGTCTTTGAATTATTTCTCAGACGTATGCAGGTTTCTCCGCGATGTTTTACTTCACCGTAAAGCACGTGGTGTGAAATCACAGTACATAAGCTTTTAAAAAAACTGATTGGTACAGGCTCCACTGGGATTCGAACTTGTGTAGCTTGCATAGCAGGCGACTGATCACAGCCCCAGTCCACTACGGCTCCTGAAATTTTATAGCTCTTAAAAAATACTTGAAGTATGTGTTATAATCTATATATATAAAAATGAATTGCTGTTTGTTAGTATCGCTAAAACTTGAGAATGGCTGGACTGATTCGGGTGATTTTGGTATTGATAAATTTGTTGAAGTTCAGGGAAGGTTTAAACGGTGGAGAATATGATGTGACTGACTGACTGACTGACATATTGATCTCTCAACGCACAGCCCAAACCACTGGACGGATTGGGCTGACATTTGGAATGCAGGTACATGTTATGACGTAGGCATCCGCTAAGAAAGGATTTTGATTAATTTTATCCCTAAGGCGATAAAATAGGGGATGAAAGTTTGTATGAAACTTTGTCAATTTTAAACGGAAATATTATATAAAACTAAATTTACGCGGGTGAAACCGCGGGGCACAGCTAGTAGAATATATATAGACGGCCAACAGTCGACAGGATACGTACAGCGCCATCTAGTCTCTTGATAGCGGGTGAAACCGCGGAGCACAGCTAGTATCAATTAAATAATTTTTTTTCCGTAAAAAAACACATAATCGTTGATGAACATATAATAGAGAATGTCCTTATTGTTTGTCGGTTGAAAACATACTAAAATATAAGTCATGGAAAATTGTTTAATCTCATGTTAAATTTTTTACGAAATTTCGTCACAGAGTCGTATTGGGGGTGTAACTCAGTGGTAGAGTGTCTGCTTCGCATGCTGAAAGTCCTGGGTTCAAATCCCAGCACCTCCAAACCGCATTCTACATGTTTTTTTTTATCTTGAACATTAGATCTTAGTGACGACTTGCTCATTGAGTAACTTAGTTATGAAAATTTATCGTAATTAACGTTAAAATTTTTGTTCTAAGAAGGGCTAGCAAAAAAATCTACCACGTTTATTATCCACTTACTATATCGTTTTTTATTTTGCTACCTTGTGACATTTAAGTTAATAATAGTATAAAAGAATGACATGATTGTACAAATTTAATTAATAACAATGTAGCCTAATCAAAGACATTAAAAAAATCAAGATAAATGATATGCCATATTATGTTATAAACTTTTATTCCCATCAAAGCATTCAAGCTGTTTTTAATAAGCTTCTCTACTGTTTTATGCAAATTTCAATATTGATTTAACAAAAATTGTTGCTTCCAGTAATCAGTTAAATTGTTCTTTAAAATAATCCCGGAAAGTTGCGCTATTAAGAGATTAGATGGCGCTGTACGTATCCTGTCGACTGTTGGCCGTCTATATATATTCTATGGATATTTTATACCAAACTAGCTTCCATCCTAAGATTTGATTGTGAGGCATTTTATTGGGGATCCCTAATTAACTCGATTAAAAATATAGTCTATGTTAATCTGTGATATTTTAGCATTATTTCTATAAGTGAATTAATTTTCAAATATGGTTCAGTAGTTTTGGAGCCTATTCGTAACAAAGAAGTCTTCCTTCATTATAATATTATTTTAATTGAATCTCATTAGTATGTAAGGATAGATATTAGCTATATTTTGTGGGTGGGCCACACTTATAATTTACCTGAGATTATAAAATCTTTGTTATGTATTATTCTCAGACCTACCGAATATACTCAAAAATTAAGAAAAAATTCAGCATACATCTCGAACTTTTCATTGAAGGAAAACATCGTGAGTAAACCTGTATATGTGCCTAAACTAAAAGCGGTATTTTGGTAGGCTGATAAAGATATTCTAGGCCGGATCAAATACCTGTATTCCTAAGCCCTATTGTTTTCAGAACTATATCTACAAATCCTATTGTCTTGAGCTACACTGACCACTTATACCATTTTAATATACGAGCAGTCAACGTTTTTAATGCACAGGAAATTAAGGACGATAGGCGTGTATAAAATGCGCCTACATAAAATTACTATAGGTATCTTTATCGCCGTCTAAAATCCATAGTGAACTCGGGGTTTGAACAGTCGCCTGCTACACAAGCGACGCAAGTTCACAGCGGGGCCTGTACCAATGAGTTTTTCTAAAAACTTATGTGCTGAGATTTCACACCACGTACTTCACGTTGAAGAAAAACATCCTGAGGAAACCTGTATATGTCTGAGAAGTAATTCAAAGACGTATGTATAGTGCCTGAGATATGTTTCAGGCCTACTGATATTCGGCTTACTTCCAAGACTTGTGCCATACAACACTGTTGCTATAAGTGCCGACGCCCAACTAACCGAGATTGCATGCGGCCAATCCGACTCTACAATCCTATCAATTCCATCTACACTTCACGCAGACAGATTTACGATCCGAAACTCTTGGTTCATTGTTTATTCACCCGATATAAACTATTAAGGTAGAGGAGCTCGTGGCACAGTTGCTATTGCGCATATCATTCGATCAGCGAAGTTAAGCAACCCTAAGCCTAGCCAATAATTGGATGGGTGACAGCCGTGCCTCGGAGAGCACGTTAAGCTGTCGGTCCCGGTTGCCAATTTATCATCTTTGGCAATCGTTACAGGTCAGTCGGAGGCCTAAAATAGTCTGACAACTGGTTTAACCCAGATCACAGATTTACCTCGTTAAAGGGGTGGCAAAGGTCAGATGGCAGTCGCTTCGTATAAAAATCAGGTGATCAGCTACATCGGGTTGAATCAAGTGCCGACCCGAACAATGTATGGGATAAGGCCAGGGAGATGCTGATGATTAACTATTAAGGTTGAATAGTCGATGATGAAAAGGAAATTTGCTTGTATAATATTTTCTGTATATTGCGCTAACTCCTCTATCTTTATCAATAACTTTCGCATGTTTTTATGTAATATTATTTGCCTTTTCAGAATGGTGCTACTGCTTTTCACAGACGATACGGTGCAAACATGACCGATGGTGAGTCATAAAATAAGCATACGTCTTTTTTTTCCGCATACACTATAAAACTCTAGATGCAACTACAGATCATTTAATTAAGTTTAAAAATAACTCATTGATAATAGAGAGGATTCAAGTGACTGGGACCTCTAAGAATTGCGACCGCAGTCCCAATTACCGGTCAAATGGGACCATCCATATACCTAATTAGCTTCAATTAATAGAAAAACTGAGTTGATAAGAATTTATAGACCAGTGAGTTAATAACTTGGCAGTGCCAAACTATTTGCCAGATTCGCTTTAAAAAATATGAAACGTATTAACTCAACGTTTAAAAATATTAACGTATATCGCGTTATAATGATAGTGCATAACTCTTTAACGGTCTAATAACAGCGGAGGGACAAACTGTGCGTTAATAAAAGCGTTAATGAGGATATAAGCGAGTCGAGGCGGTCACGTCCCTCATAAAAGATAATGAAATCCGTTATTAGCGTCTTGTGTCTGTTACTATGTTGTGATATATTGCACCCTCAGATGATCTTATGAGGAGCTCGTGGCACAGTTGCTATTGCGCATATCATTTGATCAGCGAAGTTAAGCAACCCTAGCCCTAGCCAGTAATTGGATGGGTGACCGCCCGAGTTTCCTCCGTGCTTCGGAGAGCACGTTAAGCCGTCGGTCCCAGTTTGCCAATTTATCATCTTTGGCAATCGTTATAGGTCAGTTGGAGGCCTAAAATAGTCTGACAACTGGTTTAACCCAGATAACAGATTTTCCTCGTAAAAGGGGTTTCGAAGGTCAGATGGCAGTCGCTTCGTATAAAAATCAGGTGATCAGCCACATCGGGTTGAATCAAGTGCCGACCCCAACAATGTATTAGGGGGTAACTAGGATTAGGGTTAGGGGTTGCTTAACTTTGCTGATCGAATGATATGCGCAATAGTAATCGCCGCATTTTTCCATTCAGAATTGTGCGAATACTAAAATATTGAATGGTATTTTAATTTGTATTTTATCCAGATGGGTAAAATAACAAGCAATTTTTCATTTTTCTAGTTACTCTTTCATCAGCATACGCACTGGGCTAATGAAACGCTCAAATTAACACAAACAGTAAAAAATGCCACTTTTAAAAAACACTTACTAGCATCTGTCTAAGTAGAGCATATTCAGAACTCCTGAGCTGACATTTCAGTTTGGTACCGTAAACTCAAACGTCAAAATTAAGAAGGACTTCTGCCCTTCTAGTTGGAGGGCATCCTACGCTTTCCAATGGATGATTAACTCAAGAACTTTCTAGTCATATCGGCCATCAGCTATTTTACGTTACAAAAAAATCCACACTATCAGTACAAGGGGGTAACTATGATCGTATAAGCAACACGTATTAAGAACCGCCAGCTTAGAAGTTTGTATTTACCGTGCAAAAATGGTACGTCAAAGCTCAGAAGTTGTTAATACATTCTGTTTAAGCCGATAGTGGTAGGCCTCCTGGTCCCGTCTCGAATAATGAACGTGTGAAAAAATAAGTGAAAAAAATGTGCGGAAACTGCGCGTTTTTATACGCCTCGCACCATTCATATAGACAGAGACATAATTATTTACATACATTACATTACATTACATATGCTCACGCCTGTATTCCCCGAAGGGGCAGGCAGAGGTGTTGTAATCACAACACCCACTTTTCACTGAATTTGATTAAGTGCCAACGTGACAGATGGTGAGTCTATCGCCGTCTCAGGCACTATACATACGTCTTTTTAATTACTTCTCAGACATATGCAGGTTTCCTCACGATGTTTTCCTTCACCGTAAAGCACGTGGTGTGAAATCACTGTACGTAAGTTTTTTAGAAAAACTCATAGGTACAGGCCCCGCTGGGATTCGAACTTGCGTCGCTTGCGTAGCAGGCGACTGCTATAACCCCGAGGCCACCACGGCTCTATTTAATGACTACTGCACATTCAAACTTACTCATTCTTAACTCGTGACCTGTCACGACAATGTCTCGTAGACATTAAACATTGCCATGCACAATCTAGCTTGTATTGTTCAAAACAAAATCGAACGCCGCGTTCAAAAGCACAGTGCGTATGCAAAGTTAAATAAAGAATTAAAGGTATTTTTCAATTAGCATTTTTGTTCGCGTTGGAAAAGCGTGTATTCGCTTCGGTGGACACAAAGCTTTGTTTTTTTATTTTTAATGTTTGTCGATTGACTTCTTTATAAATAAACAGTTTTTATTCATATTAAAGCGGAAATACTTCATTTATCAATGCTGTTATTGCAAAGTCTATTAGATAAAAGGGAATTAAAAGTAGTCACTTTGACATAAATCAAGACCATATTTGTTACTGCTGCTCTGCCTCTTCGGTGACCATGGAAGGCGAGGGTCTGTGCCTGAGACCAAAGTATGTTGTTATTTAAGGTCCCAAATTAACCTTAAATTGAGGTTACCTCTTAAAATACAGCGTATTATACATTTAGTCACATTAAGCCAACACATGCTTAGCATAAACATGTCCCTGGATAATTTGGCAAACAGCCCTCGTGATCACAAGACGTTGTTTACACATATTACAGGCCAGATGACCTGACCCTTACGATGTCACCATTATCTTGGCTATTCATTAAGCTTGCGCTTTATGAAAATAGTCTCTGGTAATAGGCAAGTAAGGTTACTTTTCCTTAATCGCATTGTTTGTTATTTAAAAGGTTATCTGGGAATTAGGTGTTAGGGATGTATCCTTCTGTTTAGATAAGTCTGCAAGGATTAGGGTTTTCAATAAAATGCTGGTGGGCAGAGGAAATGTGTCTTCTCACAAAAGATTTGGTTAATCCAAATTTACTCGTTGATCGACTAGATCCTAGGATTTTATACGTTTCCTCATTACAATATATAATTTCACACGGCCGCGACTTCGGCCGTGTGAAATTGTTACTATGAGCTAACGCTTACTTTAATCCGCGGTCTTAGCGTGATGATATTATAGTCTTCCTCGATAAATGGGCTATCAAAGACTGAAATAATTTTTCAAATCAGACCATTTCCTGACATTAGCGCGTTTAAGCAATCTAACAAAAAATAATGCATTAATTGCAATAAAATTTATACAGAATTATAAATGCTACCACCGAGTTCGGAAGATATAGATAAAGATCATAGGATCAGGTACTAGCTACTAGTATTCGCACGCAGCTTCGCCTGCGTGGCAGAAAGAGTTGACATTAAAACTATCAAACACTATTTCAACCCCTTAGGGGTGGAATTTTTAAAGGCCTTTTCTTGGTGTATACTCACACGTCATCGAGAACACACTTTATGTGTCTATGATCAGCGGTTTAGGCTGCGTATTTATATATAATTGTTCACATGGGCTTTCGTTCATGGCTTTTTTATGCCGATTTCCTTATTATGCAAAGTTTTTTTCAGATATTATGTACTTACATTTTTAAAGAACCTTATTTGTGCTAGCCGTTGAAATTTGAACTTTTTTTGCGTAACTGGCTGACTCGAACCGACCACCACGTCGTAAAAACGAAAAAAAAAAACAAAAACATTAGCTGTATCGTGATACATTATTGATTGATTTTACCGGCAATAAATCACTGTCGCACTCCGTGAGGTGAGACGAGGGCTTCCACGGGTCCTTGCTCTTATGATATTACACTTGCCATTTATGTCATCTGGGAATACTGACAAGGAAAATGGATAGACGCAGATTTCGTCCCAGCAAATAATAAATTGTACCCTCCCAAAATGAAAGGTTGCGACCTCCAAATTATTTATTCAAACGCCTGAAACGTTCAAGCATTTCAAAGCTGTTAGTCAAGTTGGAAGCACTTTGTAATTTTATTTGGCCCGGCCATGATTGTCGGCTTATTACGAGTTAAGACTTATTGGAATTTGTCTGTAGTGCAAACAAATATTGTTTGCGAATAGACCGTCATTTATTAAACATGTTTTCTTTCATATCAGAGAGGAGCTCATGGCACAGTTGCTATTGTGAATATCATTCGATCAGCGAAGTTAAGTAACCCTAAGCCTAGCCAGTAATTGGATGGGTGACCGCCCGAGTTCCCTCCGTGCGTTGGAGAGCACGTTAAGCCGTCGGTCCCGGTTGCCAATTTATCATCTTTGGCATTCGTTACAAGTCAGCCGGAGGCCTAAAATAGTCTGGCAACTGGTTTAACCCAGATCACAAATTTTCCTCGTTAAAGGGGTGCGAAGGTCAGATGGCAGTCGCTTCGTATAAAAATCAGGTGATCAGCTACATCGGGTATCAAGTGCCGACCCCAACAATGTATGGGGATGATGTTTTCTTTCTTATCAGAACTGTGATTGACCTACCTCGCAAGCAATCACATGTATATCCCGATTTCACTGGCCTGGGGGCCTACCATCATCATCACGTGAGTTCAATGAAAAGTTTTTATAATGGGTGAACTAAATGTCCACTAGTCCCTTACCAACAAAGTGGGTGTTGTGATAACAATACCTCTGCCTACCCCTTCGGGGAATACAGGCGTGAGCATATGTATGTATGTACGTACTTTATAACAGTAATGTGCCTCTCTTTCACTCTCTCTGAAAACGAGATCGTTGAAGTCCAAAGTATAACTTGGGAGGAAGAGTAGACTCACATTAAAACGTAGACAAAGAAACCACTAAAAGAAGCAAATCCAAACGGCGTATAAACTAAAAGGATTTCTCCTGGAAATGTTTTTCCTATTCCCAACGTGAAAATGCTTAAGTTCAGGAACTATTTTGCATAAAAGACGGGAATATGCAATGCATTTTTATGTAGAAAGGTGGCGTCTTTACAAAATCAACTTCGGAAACTGAACCGATGCTTACAAAAACCTTTCCACGGGAATCGAATCTGATATTGTAACCTAAGTTTGGCCAACAAAAGGTTTAGTCTAAAACGAAAATCTTAAGACTTTTTCATTGTTATTAAGTTTCGTCTGGCACCTTCTTTAATTCAATTCATTTCAAAATATCTTTATTCGATTAGACTTTTTACAAAGTACTTTCAAATCGTCAGAAAGACACGATTACATAGGATTATACATGCTACCGATTACAGGTTCGGAAGGTTGCTTTTACTCTATTAAAAAAATAATTTTACAGCTTTGAGTAATACAATACAAATCATAATATATATATATATATATATATATATAAGCCCATGGACACAGTTCCAGTGCACAATAGTCGATATAAAAAAAAATTAAAAACTAAAAATATGTACTACGAATAATTGTGTAGCTTGAGATGACCAGTCCCCACTAGCAGCACCTGTTCACAAGTATGACGTATATGTGAATTTTTTATAACATTTTTTTGGAACTTCATTCTTTGGACACAGGTCAAAGGGCTTTGTTATCACAGCTGACTTAACATTTGTATTTTGAATAAAGAAAGCGGACATTCTAGGATACGATGGAAACATAAGTAATAACCCACGTGTTAATTATAGTTTATACCTATCTGTGCCCTGCGGTTTCACCCGCGTAGATTTAATTTAGATTCCCGCGGAACCTTAAATGTTTTTTAAATAAAAGTAGCCTAAGCTCCTTGTAACATTAACTTTCTGCCAGTGAAAGTCCCGTTAAAATCGGTCCAGCCGTTTCAGAGATTACGGAACAAACAGACAGACGGAGAAAATATTTAAAAATTGTTTTTTTTTATGTCAGTACCGTATATACTTTCATATGCATTTAGTTAAAAGCTGTTGTTTTGGAATTACAAACACACACCTCAATTTTATTTATCTGTATAGATATAGATATGGCAACGACATCTTCTCATATGATACTACTTGTAACATGACGTAATTTTTAATGTATTCGTGACTGCATCCAATTAACTTCGACAGTTTCAAACAATAAATAGAAATTGAAGACACAACACATACGCTATTATACTACTCGTAGATATTGCATCCATTAGTATGAAAGCATATTGCGTGATGCAGGTTAGTGGTAGGTTATAATAATAAGTAAAAATCATACAAAATTATATTTTTTCCGGTTTGTAGGTGTTCCTTTCTGTTTTTCTGTATTAGAACAAAAAATATATACAGATAAATTAAATTGAAGTGTCTGTTTGTAATTCCAAAATAACAGCTTATAACTTAATCCATATGAAAGCATATACGGTACTGACTTAAAAACAAATTTTCAAAACATTTCTCCGTCCGTCTGTTTGTTCCGGGTGATCTCTGAAGCGGCTGGACCGATTTTTAATCCAAGCCTGCTAGCTAACTTCATAATATAAACCTATATGAATTCTTCAGTAAGGTAACAATATTTAAACACCGGACAGGCTTACTCATACCAATTCTCGTTAAAATACGGGGTTTTATCGTAAAAACCCATTAGGGAGTCTGCAAAAACCGCGCGACTTCAATTATGTACCGGTCTCGCTTGCCTAGTTGAAACCACGGTGCGCTGTTACACTGTTACCATAGTTTGTTTGGGTTGCAGTTTGCTAATTAGGCCAGATATTTAGAGAAGGTAAAACGTACATTTGTGATAAAGTAAATGAAAGTTCTAATTTGTCTGCTGGAATTGAAAACTGTGCACGGAACAGTAGAAATTATACGAGATATTTACATGCGGGGAATGTTCGTATAGTACCTCTATTTGGAGGATTTCAAAGTTGGAAAAATACTTTAGTCATCCTAATAATGCAAGGGTATTTCAAAGTCAAAGTCAAAGTCAAAAGTATCTTTATTCGATTAGACTTTTACAAAGCACTTTCAAATCGTCAGAATGACACAATTATACAGGATTATACATGCTACCGCCAGGTTCGGAAGGTTGCTTTTACTGAGAAGAACCTGGCAAGAAACTCAGTAATTACTCTTTTCAAAAATATTATACAATTTAAAGAATACAAAATAAATAATTTAAAAAACGTAAGCTCATGTACAATGTTCCAATGCACAAATGTCGATAAAAATTAACATAACTAAAAATCTAGTACATCTACTTATAACTAAATGCGTAGCTTGAGATGACCAGCCCCCACAAGCAGCACCTGTTCACAAGTATGACGTGAATGCCAGCCATTGACCTCCTCAACCATCATAGAGGGAAGTGGACAACCCGTCATCCAGACGCCGCCGCAAGCAAAGGCATTTTAGTGAGCCTGACAACTCAAGCCAGTCAAACAAAGATCAAAACTAATAAATATTAAGAATTGTAACATAAGTACAGTGTCCATGAGACTACTTACAATATTTATCTGGTAATACATTATTCCAAGTTTCTTTATCACATATATAATCACTAACTGTATAATAACCCTTTTTAAGTAATACAGATTTTACAGTCTCTTTAAATTTATCAAAGGGTAAATTTACAATACATGTAGGTAACTTATTATAAAAGCGTATACATTGCCCTAAAAATGATCCCTGGACTTTCTGTAAGCGGTGTGTAGGTACTACTATTTTATTTTTGTGCCTTGTGTTGACATTATGTACATCACACTTCTTTTGAAAAGAATTAATATTTTTATGTACAAGTAATAAATTTGCTAAAATATACTGCGAAACCACTGTTAAAATTCCTATTTCTTTAAATTTTTCCTTCAAAGATGCTCTAGATCCTAAGTTATAGATTGATCTTACAGCCCTTTTCTGTAATATAAATATGGCTTCTATATCGGCAGCTTTGCCCCAAAGCAGGATGGCATACGACATAACGCTATGAAAGTAACTAAAATAAACTAAGCGTGCCGTGTCTACATCAGTGAATTGCTTTACTTTCCTAACTGCATATGCTGCTGAGCTGAGTTTCCCAGCTAGACTAGATATATGTGGGCCCCATTGAAGTTTATTATCGAGTGTTCATAATGAAGTCCACCAAAGTGGTACAATTCTCTGCATACTGGGTACAATCAAACAGCATATATTTATCTATACATACATACATATAAATAAAATTGAAGTGTCTAGTGTTTGAAATTATAGCTTTTCACTCAATGCATATGAAATCATCATACGGTACTGACGTAAAAAAACAAATTTTCAATTTTTTTTATCTGTCTGTCTGTTTAGTCCGGGTAATCTTTGAAACGTCTGGACCGATTTTAACGGAACTTTCAATGGCAGATAGCTAATGTAACAAAGAGTAATTTAGGCTACTTTTTTTGGACTAACTTGAGATTTGTCACGCGTTGGATTAACAATAAAAACTATGATATTTAGTGTTTTTTTTTTCTAAAATGAAATTAGATTACTTAAGTTGCTCCTTATAACATCACCTATCGGTTATTAAAAGTCACACACACACTGCCTAAACTACCTCGTTGGTCTAGTTATCAAGTTTGCCTGCCGATCGCGAGGTCAAAATAGATATTGGGTTTTTCTGTCAAGAATTTCGCAATAAATGCCCGGAGTTTGGAAGTTGGCGGTGCTTACACCCCTGTGCCTCGAAAAGCACGTTAAGCCGTTGGCTACGCCTGAGGCCTGATCTCTCTCCGGTCGTGTCGGATTTCCTCCCATCGGACTATGAGAGTGAGGGAATAAAGAGTGCACCTGTGTTTGCGTACACACTCAGATGGCTGATCCTCGTTGAGATTAGCCGCCGTAACCAAAATTCTGTAGGAGACCATTATTATTATTGAAAGTCCCATTAAAATGCCGGGTAAAGGCCACCTTGCGTATATCATTTATAATTCTGAATAATCATGTTATTCTGACGATTTGAAAGTACTTTGTTAAAATTCAGTAATTAAAGGTATTTTCAATGTAAGTAAGTATTAGGTAGGTCTTTCGTCATCTACAACTTTAGGAACACAAACGATCTACCTTGTTAAGGGTAAATAGAGTACGAATTTCAAAACGTCACAGTTTCCCTTTAACTTTACAAATATGTACGCAACATTCCCAGAAGGCTTTTGTTCAGGTACTCATACAGTACAGTTAAACCACAGGATAAAATAAAAGTACCTTCCGCTAAAGCACAGTATACATATGAGCTTACTATAAGCAGTATGGCAACTAAGACCAAATTGTTGAAATTATACCTAGCATAGACACGCGTGTCTTCGAGATTCTCACCACTTTTGGTAGTGCTGTCTTTAAGAAGTGTCACGTCGAGGCCTACTTAAATAAAATGTATTAAGTTCATTTGGAAGGGGCCTTAGAAAGAACTCTGAAATGGTCACGGGTTTGGAACATCTTCTTTACCTAATTTAAAATGTAGTCACTTCCGCCGTCTGTTCGCGTAGGGAGAATGATTCAAGAGGAACATTTAATAACAGTTAAAATATAAGTGTTCTATAAGCAGTATAGTAAGGAAAAATCGTTCGAAATGACATACTCACATAAACATGCGCGTTTATAACCACCATGGGTGTCACGTCGTGGCCGATCGCATTTACGTCATTTTAAAATTTTTTCAAAACCATAACTTACATTACGTTGATAGGAAATTAACTCGTTCACTGCTAATGACGCATCTGTGTATTTAGCAGTAAGCAGGTTAATGTAGAAGATGCGCAATGTGGAGTAGCAATGGAGTTTTATGTAGAGTAGCAATTGAGTTCAGTTTAAAAACTGGAGTCACAACCCTCACGCTCCAATGAAGCAGACTTTCTCATTTCAAAAATTAGGCCTAGTTTCCATACTGTTTGGTAAATTTTATTATGTATATGATAAAGGCAGGTAATGTAAACAATGGGAATAAACAGGAGTTTGACTTTTCGCTTTGTTCTGACGGCTTCCGCTTTACAGCAGATTCTTGCTTGTTACATTTTGCTTATTTAAAAGACTTTAATTTCCTTTCTATCAATCCTAACTTTGACATTGATAATTGAATGACAAAATGTAAATTTTGTTTTTAAATCATTTCTTAAAATAAATAAATATGCCCAAGCTTAGAACGAAATAATATGTGCAAATCTCAGAACAGTTCCCGAAGGGGTAGGCAGAGGTGTCCACCCCAACTCATCACGACTCAGCCATAAAAAAGAAACTTTATCCTCAGACAAACCTAAGCAGGTTTAATCATGATGTTTTTCTTCATTCATAAGTTTATAATCGAATTATATATACAGATAAGTTTGTGATTCAAATTAAGCTGCTTTTGCACTAAATTTATAATATGAAAGCACAGATAAATTTTTAGAAAGCAGTCTGGTGTCTGTTTGTTCCAGTTAATCATTAAAATGGCTTGACTAATTTTAACAGGACTGTCACTGGAGTTACTTAGGCTACTTTTATTTTAAAATTCCGCGAAATAAATCCACTCATATTAACTTTATGCGGGTGAAATCGCAGAGCACAGCTAGAAATTAACGGCATATCTAAATTTTACGAGCCATATCCATACCTACATGCATAGGCCTGTGTTCCTAAGGAGTAGGCAGAGGTGTTGTTAACTTTTCACCGAAGATGATTAAGTGCCAACGTGACAGATGGTGAGTCTTTCGCCGTCTCAGGCACAATACATACGTCTTTGACTTACTTCTCAGACATATACAGGTTGCTTCGCGATGTTTTCCCCATTAAGTGTGAAATCAACCTGTCAACATTTTAAGATAAACTCACTGGTACAGGCCCTGCTGGGATTCCCCGTAGTACTTAATTTTTTTTATATCGACTTTTATGCACTGGAACTGTGTACATGGGCTTATATATATTTTTTATGATTTATATTGTATTACTCAAAACTGTATTTTTTTTAGAGTGTAATTACTGAGTTTCTTGCCAGGTTCTTCTCAGTAAAAGCAACCTTCCGAACCTGGCGGTAGCATGTATAATCCTATGTAATCGTGTCATTCTGACGATTTGCAAGTACTTTGTAAAAAGTCTAATCGAATAAAGATATTTTTGAATTTGAATTTGCGTAGCAGGCTGCTCTAACCCCACGGCCACCATGGCTGACTACGATTATATCTGTGAGTACGAGCATTGAAATCAGTGTGAATGACCTTAACCTTACCGTTTATTTACTACGATCTGTTTTTCTCGCAATCTGTCGCCACATCATGAGTGACCGAAGACTGATCAATTCTCTTTCACAGGCTAAGGATTAGTTGATTTGTTACAAAAACCCCGTTTAATTTACGCCCTTTCAGTACATTTATATAAGTAGTATGAGAAAAAGGTAAGGTTAATGACTTTCTTTATCGCCGCTCCCGATTTGTTTCCCACAAAGACTTTGGATGAAAGGCGCTTTTTATTAGATCTCAAGTTTATTGCTTTCTATCTTACAATCTGTGACTGCGGTTTTTATTACCGCTTAATAACACAGCTGCCAGTTTGTGAACAATTAAGTACATATCTCCGAAGGGGAGTGATTTTTTATTAACAGAAATTCTGGCTGAATAACTTACCATGTAAGGGGTGAAACTTATTATGCGAACATAGCATTGGTAGAAGGTAAAAAAAATTTCGTCGTTAAACGTACTATTAATTACTAGGAGCTCGTGGCACAGTTGCTATTGCGCATATCATTCGATCAGCGAAGTTAAGCAACCCTAACCCTAGACAGTAATTGGATGGGTGACCGGTCGAGTTCCCTCCGTGCCTCGGAGAGCACGTTAAGCCATCGGTCCCGCTTGCCAATTTATCATCTTTGGCAATCTTTACAGGTCAGTCGGAGGCCTAAAAATAGTCTGACAACTGGTTTAACCCAGATCACAGATTTTCCTCATCAAAGGAGTTCATCAGACGCTTCGTATAAAAATCAGGTGATCAGCCATATCGGGTTGAATCAAGTGCAGACCCCAACAATATATGGGATAAGGCCAGGGAGATGATGATCACGTACTATTAATTTTTGAGTAAGCACACTACGTAGTTATTAGAATTATATTTAAAATGTTCTGTTGCTTTTTCTTCCTCTGTGTCAAAAATGTTAGCCTAAGCCTATATAGTAGGTCTGACGTAAAAATTACCATGTCAGGTTCGACCCAGAAAAATTACCGAGCCGAGCTTTAGCCAAAGCTGCCATTGTCCGCTGCTCAGCCATCACTCATTCATATTTTTTAAATTATTAGTATCTTAAGTTACTCCTTGTAACATTAGCTATCCGCCATTGACAGTCCCGTTAAAAGTGATTTGGAGAGTGATTTGAAGAGAGATTGATCGGAAGAAACAGACACATAGACAGACGGACAGAACTGACTATGTATGTGTAATTCTGGAGTTACAAAAAGACACTTTTATTTATCTTTATAGATTTTGTTGACCGACGGTCAATTACGGACGACTATGTCCGACGCTTGGCTCGGACCAGACTCGGTGTATTGTGAATGAGACCTTAACCACAATATATACGTTCTAAATACGTACTACATAATATCTTCTGAAAGTATTCATTATACTCCAAGAACTTTCAAATGAGTGTTTTACGAGGTAGTTTCCAGTAAAGTTCTAATTAAAAGTTGGTCCTGGATGCTTACGTCCCAAAACCCTGGTGAGGCTCATATTCATGGTGTAGTTTTGTCACGTCGTTAACTTTGCCTCGCCTCGGTATACACTTTTACGAACTGTAATTTGCATTTTTAAGGAGTTTTCTCTTCAATCTATATACATATCGTCATGCCTGTATTCCCCGAAGGGGTAAGCAGAGGTGTTGTAATCACAACACCCACTTTTCACCGAAGATCATTAAGTGCCAACGTGACAGATGGTGAGTCCATCACCGTCTCAGACACTTTACACACGTCATTGAATTACTTCTCAGAAATATGCAGGTTTCCTCACGATGTTTTCCTTCACCGTAAAGCACGTAGTGTGAAATCACTGTACATAAGTTTTTTAGAAAAACTCATTGGTACAGGTCCCGCTGGGCAAGGCCACCACGGATCTTATTGCGATTTCAATAGCGATGCTATTGCCACTGAAAAGGAAAATGATAGTGATCTATTTAGTTTGGGCCCTGGTAAGGCACTTTACGAACGCTCAAAATTTAACAAAGGTTCGGACACTATCCTTTTGAGAAGGATCGGCAAGATACTTCGGGCATTAGGGATTAACCAGGCACTAGACTACAGGTTACTAGGATATTGATATCCAGGATATTGATATACAGATGGTAAAATTAATATTTGTCGGGATAGGACCCAGGAGCTTATGTTCCGCAGTAGCACTTATGCGACGATTAAATAAACGAAGTAGGCAGTTTGTGAAATGTGACTGCGTGATTCAATTTAGTTGAATTGAATCAGCCTGTGCACTTGTTTTTCAACCTTTTTGTATACAAAAAAGAGTTGAAACTTGGTGCAATTAATGAAATGCCTTATCCCATGTATTCTTTGGGGTCGGCACTTGATTCAACCCCATTCGGCTGATCGCCTGAATATTATACGAAGTGACTGCCATCTGACCTTCGCAGCCTCTTTACTGATTAAATTCTGCAATCTGGGTTAAATCAATTGTCAGATTTTCAAAGACCTCTAAACGTGAGCGAACTCGGGCAGTCACCCATCCAACTACTGGCTAGGGTTACGGTTGCTTGACTGAGCCACGAGCTCCTCAATGTGCAAATAATGAAAGAAATATTAACATAAAGTCAAAAGTTACTATTAAATATACCCCCCAAGGGTCATCCCTTCGGGTTCATTCATATGAAACCACGTGGGCGAAGACACTGGTAGAAGCTAGTTTTCTAATATAGAAGCCTTCTAAAGTAAATTGCGAGTCGATCTTGAAATTATGTTATGAAAAATACAAAGTTCTTGCCGGGGCATCGCAGCTTTCCTGCGGAAAGTACCTATCTCATTTTGTAAAGTGGCTTATACGAAATAAGTCGGGAGATTGTGTTCATGTTCACAATCGCTTACTTATCTATACTTTCTTAATATTATAACGGAAATATATTATACTTGCTAGCAGTATATATATTAAAGATAGGTGATTGTTACCTTATCTCTGTAGAAGAGATCACATATAACACCTTTAAACTCAAACTCCAAAATATCTTTATTGAAAGTACTTTTTACAAAGTACTTTCAAATCGTCAGAATGACATAATTATACAGGATTATACATGCTACCGGCAGGTTCGGAAGGTTGCTTTTACTGAGAAGAACCTGGCTAGAAACTCAGTAATTACTCTTTTCAAAAATATTATACAATTTAAAGAATACAAAATTAATAATTTAAGAAACGTAAATTTATAATGTCGCCTATAACTGGCGAAGCGTGGGTGTACTAGTAGTACACCTCTGCCTAGCTTATACTAGCTGTACCCCGCGGTTTCTCCCGCGTAGATTTAGTTTCATGCTTTAACTCGCGGAACCCTAATTTTTACATAAAAGTACTCAGCCTAAGTTACTCCTTGGAACATCAGCTATCTGGCAGTGAAAGTCCCGTTTAGCCGTAACAAACCGACAGACAGGCAAACAGAGAAAATGTTTAAAAAAAAAAAAATATGTGAGTACTGTATACACTTTCATTTGCATTTAGTAAAAAGCTGCTAGTTTGGAATTATCAACAAACTCTTCAATCTTATTTATCTGCATAGATAACGCGAGCTTAGCGAATAAATACGATCTTTACAACAACGTAGCTTTATACTATATTTATTTTAATTGTATATTTATATAGGAGGAGCTCATGGCTCAGTTGCTATTGCGCATATCATTCGATCAGCGAAGTTAGGCAACCTTAAGCCTAGCCAGTAATTGGATGGGTGAACGCCCGAGTTCCCTCCGTGCCTTGGAGAGCACGTAAAGCCGTCGGTCCCGGTTGCCAATTTATCATCTTTGGCAGTCGTTACAGGTCGGTCGGAGGCCTAAAATTGTCTGGTTTAACCCAGATCACAGATTTTCGTTAAAGGGGTTGCGAAGGTCAGATGGCAGTCGCTTCGTATAAAAATCAGGTGATCGGCCACATTGGGTTGAATCAAGTGCCGACCCCAACAATGTATGGGATAAGGCTAGGGATATGATGATCTTTTGCGAAAAATATGCCTCTGTCTTTATTTGAAGAAAGCTATTGTATGGTTCAATATCCCTAATTCCAGTCATTTTGGGGAGGCACAGTGTAACGCTCACTTAGATAAAGTGCGCAGAATAAATTTACAAATTTTCTGTATAAAATTCAAAGTCCTAACTGTCTGAAATCAATATTGCACAGCTTATATTTGTTGTGAATAACATGACAGAAAAACCCAATATCTTTATAAGGCCAGGGCGTTGATGTATATTTCTAAGTAGATTCTAAGTTAGTCAACTGATTCAGTAACCATACATTCAAACCTACTCACATTCGATAATAGACTAAGATTCCCACAAACAAAATCCAAGCCGGAAAGCTTAGACATTCTCACGACAGTTTCGGATTGTAGCGCATCTATTCCTGAATTCTGTGCACTATAGTGGCACTGAAAATAGTTATTTCACTCGAGAAACTAGATTCAATCGGCTGGTAAATCGATGTTCCCAACTCATGCTATTACCACGTTTATTTCCTGATACACTGCTCTCAAAGTTTGTAGAACTTGATAGAAAAATACCTTTTACGTAATTGTAATAGCAGCAATCTATATGTTATATCGCGCGAGATCTCACCCTTTTTCCGTCCGAGATCAATCTCGTAAAAAAAAGGCCGAGATCTGCGGATTGCATTCCCTAGCAGTGCCTGTAAACATCGGCTGTCTGTCAGTGAAGGACCCGTTTAAATTGGTCTTACCGTTTCAGAGTTTAGCCGGAACACAGCCAGATTGGCCAAGAAATTAAAAAACAATATTTTTTTACGTAAGTAATATATATAACTACTTTCACAAGCTTTCAGTGAAAAGCAGTTTGGAAATATAATAAAATAATATATTAAAATAATAATGCTCGCCCAACATGTCGTCAGTGTGTACATTTATAGTCAAAGGCTAGCAAATTAACGCTTGCTGAGCAATTTAACCCACATTTTAGATTAAACCACTTAATACGCGAGGGAAGACGGAAGGCTTATTATTATTTGAGGACAATTTATACAATTAGTTTTGAGCAAGTGTGACTGCTTTGTTATCTTAGCTTTAGGGTCGAATGAAGGTAATCTACATACTTAATATTAGTTTCTGAAATACCTATAATATATAAAGGTGCTTAGTAATATGTTTAGAGATAAGGGTTCGCACCTTAAAAACAAAGATTAAAAAAAAAGATCTTAAGAGAATTTATTTCGGAAGGAAAAGAAGAGAATCCGACTGTTTGTTTTCCCTTTTCTTTCCTTTCTTTATTATTCAGAAATAAGATTAAATTATTATTCTTGTTGTACTTTCATTACATATCGTTTGTTATATTGTAGATATAGATAAGTAGGTAGCTTCTTTTGCCTACTAGGAATGGGGTTCCTATACACTGTAGTAAACTTGATAGTTTATTTTATTTATTAAAACTTAATTTTCATCAACACAAGCGAACATTTTGACAATATAATAAAAGCATAATGTTTCAGTTACTTTCTAAGAAAATTGGAAGCGTACCTTATTTACACGAGCTAATATGGAAGCATGAATTATATGTTGACAGAAGAACGGCTCTCATGCTTTAATGAAAACATGAGACAGTGCCTAATGCGATTTTCTCAAAATAATGCCATCTGTGGGCCGACTGATGGCGCTGTTTCGATCCTATACAAATCTGCGTTTATATCGACGCGGTGACTTGTGACGGCGGCTGTGAAAAACTCGTGCTCGCACCCTTGTCCCACGCATTCTTCCCGCGCTCATCAGCCTCTTACCCCCTTATACACATAGTTTAAACTTAGACTAGACCAAACTCGAACTCAAATTATGTCCATCCCTTTGAAATCGATATCACAGAAAGAGATGGAACTACTTTTAAACCAAGGATTATCCAGACTTTGTTTTGTAATAAGGGAGTTGGGAGTTTCTTCTTGATTCGGACGTGTTCGCGGATGAATGACAGATGATTGTCATACCTGGAGTACGTATTGAGAGTGGAGAGGAGGAATATCTTATTGTTATATTTAATTAAGAGCCGTGGTGGCCTTGAGGTTTGAGCAGTCGCCTGCTACGCAAGCGATGCAAGTTCGAATTCCGGGGACTGTACCAATGAGTTTTTCTAAATAACTTATGTGCGAGTGATTTCACACCACGTGCTTTACCGTGAAGGGAAACATCGTAAGGAAACCAGAATATTTCTGAGAAGTAATTCAATGACGTATGTAAAGTGTCTGACACGGCGATGGACTCACCATCTGTCACGTTCGCACTTAATCATCTTCGGTGAAAAGTGGGTGTAGTCATTACAACACCTCTGCTTACCCCTTACCCAATTATTGCAATCGATTTTGGGTAAGGCGTACTAATTATACATATGCTCACGCCTGTATTCCCCGAAGGGGTAGGCAGAGGTGTTATAATCACAACACCCGCTTTTCACCGAATTTGATTAAGTGCTAACGTGACAGATGGTGAGTCTATCGCCGCCTCAGGCACTATACATACGTCTTTGAATTACTTCTCAGACATATGCAGGTTTCCTCACAATGTTTTCCTTCACCGTAAAGCACGTGGTGTGAAATCACTGTACGTAAGTTTTTTTTTTTTTAGAAAAACTCATTGGTACAGGCCTCGCTGGGATTCGAACTTGCGTCGCTTGCGTAGCAGGCGACTGCTCAGACCCCGAGGCCACCACGGCTTTTTTATAAATTATTAAAATTGTAAATAATATAGAAACATACTAACTAGCTCCTCGCTCTAATGATACTGGAATTACGGCGAGACCATCCAAGACCATCCAATCTGACTTGCGTGTATACGTCGTTTCTTTACCAATTTGGGAAACCAACCATCTGCTACCATTTCATTTTTTGACAGAAGTAACCCTGCCCACACTAAGGAAGTGAAGGGTTTTTATTTGATTACAGAAAAGGTTTTGAACTACCAAAGAAATGGGAGACATTCGCGTGGGCTTTCTCACCGGAATAAATATCTAGAAGGGTATTTCAAATATGTGTACTTCTGTAGGATAATATTAGTGTCACAAAATATCTGTGAAGAAAAAGTATACGCCATGCACTTCATGTAGTCTTATGTGACCAACCAAGCTTGTATATAGGATGAGATTGTTATTGTTATATATGTTATACTAGCTGTGCCCTGCGGTTTCACCCGCGTAGATTAATTTTGATTTTCGCGAATTGTTTTTTTTTTAAATAAAAGTAGCATAAGTTACGCCTTGTATCATTAGCTACTGAAAATGAAAATCTCGTTAAATCGGTCCAGCCGTTCCAGAGATTACCCGGAACAAACGGAGAGACAGACACAAAAATTTAGAAAATTTGAGAATGAAAATGAAAATGAAAAATATTTTTCAGTTTGGGCCCTGGTAAGGCACTTATAAACGTCGAGAACTTACCATCGGTTCGGAAACTAGCCTTCTGAGAAGAACCGGCAAGAAACTCAGTTGATTGCAGTTGGAAATGTTGGTATAATAGTGATATGCCTTCATGACTTGTCATGACTGGTCATAAACAGCACGCAGTCAGGTCATTAACCTCCGATATGTCCCAAAACAATGACAGTAGGATAGATATGTAGTAAATAAATACAGTGTAGTAAATGAGCCCTATTTTATATACAACCAGAAAACATAAATCTTGTTCCCGTCGTTCTGACATCTCGTGTCAAAACCCCCTTTAACAATATTTATAAATAAAAAACATTATAGTAAAAGAGGCTCACTACCGCTACAGTAGACAGAATCGTAAGAATACTTATTAAACATGCCCTGACATAAAGACCCAATTCCCAAATCATAGACGTAAAAGTAAATATGACGATTAAACGCAAGGTCCCACCTGGCTGCATACTAACGGTAACGGTCAAATACTAACCGTACCGTCCGGTGTCCGCACGACGTCCGGACACGTCGTCCTGTAACGGCCATGTCCGTACGTGACGATGTCCGCGATTCGTGTCCGGAACGTGGACGGGGTTTTACGCGTGCTGCGTTTGTTATGATGCCTTTGTTGAAGATTAAATTTTCGGGTATGTGATTCACTTCCCAATGATTTTTATATTACTTTCATATTTTTTTAGCTTGCCTTTAAGGAGGAAAACAAAATTGGAAAAATTCGAAAACAATGTCTGATGAATGAGTATAAATACTGGTGAAATTGCAAACTCTACTAGCGATTCAAATCAAAACGAGTTCTTGAGTGGAGACCGCGATACGTAGTGTAGGACGCCCTCCAGCCAGGTGGGACGATGATCTGGAAAAGACTGCAGGCAGATGCTGGATGCGGCAAGCTGAAGACAGGACGCTAAGGCATTCATTGGGGGAAGCCTATGTCCAGCAGTGGACTAATGTAGTTTGATGATGATTCAAATTACTACTACACTACTACACTATACACTACTACTACTACTACAAAACACAATATATTATGTAGATAATATATTGAATTGAAGTTTTGGTCATACTATCACTTCACTTTAATTATATGATAACAACCAATAATAATTTGTCTCACATCTTTACTTATAAATGTTCGTAGTAAACAAGATTACAAATGACGTTGGGGCCTACCTTGCCGTCATACAGTTTAATACTAGTACGGAGGGTAGATTTCAATCTCATTGCTGTTAGAAATCGAACTAAGCAGATATTCAAATCAAAACACAATAATGCGTTTACCATCATACATTGCAGAAAGAAATACTCGACTTGATAACAGATAAGAGTTATGCTACTCGCAATATAATATCTATAATTACTCACTAAGGAAATCGATGTATATAACCTATGTTATTTTTAATTAGCCTTGTTTAGAAGGAATGTAATATTTGGTGGTAAACATACTGTTAAGTCTTTATTGTACAGTTGCCTGAAATAAAGATTTATTATTATTAAATTAATTCAATACAAAGGACACTTAGAGCACTCATTGAACGTGATCTTACATAAGACTAACTAAGTGAATGTACTACCGTTTCCAAATCAACACCTTACAAGAGAAGAAAATAACAATTCAAAACCTTACGAAGCTATTAAAGCAATCGTGTTTTAAAACTTTGGGCACTGTCCCACTCACGGACACCATTCGCCACCAATTTTATTTCCACACTGACACAGCGAAGTGCTCATGCCCCTTGCGGTAAAAGTTAGCTCAGTACACAACTTTTGCTACTCTTTCTAGTAATACGACCTCAATTGTACCTGTATCCTAAGCTACTGGAATTTTGATTGTTTTCATTTTGGTAAACTTTTCTCTGTTTCATGGTTTCAGTGTCGGCATTTTTAGAGATTTCTTTTCTATGTACTGTAAATACTTTCGTATGCATTTTGTGAAGAGCTGTTTATTTGTAATAACAAAGAGAAACTTAAATTTTATTTATGTATAAATATGCATAATGGTAACATTATTTGTATACGTAATAGATGTATGAGAACCCTAATCTCTTCTCAAATGTAATTCCGTAAACATAGCATTATAATAGTGTGTGTTTAGGACATTGTTAGTCGTGTAAAGTTCATTAACTAATAGTATGATAATAGCGGTTACTTTAATTTGATTGGAAATTATGCAAAATTTTCATAATATTTGGATAGTTCGTAGTATAGTTTTATTTTGCATACTAAACATAATTACACCCACACTTAGAAAAAATAAATACTTACTGTTGCGATCGATTCGATCAGCGAATTTGAGCACCCAAGCCAGTACTTGGATGAGTGACCACGAGTACCCTCCGCGTAGACGGCCTAAGAGAGTCTGACATCTGGCTTAACCCAGAATAGCAATTTTCAGGTGATCAGCCGCATCGGATTTAATCCAATGCCGACCCCAACCATGTATGAGATAAGGCCAGGGAGATGAAGTGCTTCGTTGGTCCAGTGGTTGCAACCGATACTTCGGAACACAGGTTAGATACCCTTCGGATTTTTCCATTTATTTCCTAGTAGCTACCCGAAGTCTGAATTACTGCCTGGTAAGTAACGATGACAATAGATGGACAATTAACATCACCAAAAGGAAAGGTCCGCATGGCGTGAGAAGCAGAGGTCGTCCAGGCGCCCGGTGGCAGGACGAGATTGTATCCGTTGCAGGAAGAGACTGGATGAGCACTGCCAAAGTTAGGGATCTATGGAATTCTTTGGGGGAGGCTTTTACCCTGAGCCCCCTGAGCCTCTACATGTGGAGATGAAATTGAGTAGTAATAGAACTAGTAAATAAATGTATCCAACTGTTATTGTGGAATCAAATAAAGCTTTATTATTATTATATATAAGGGACAATAAGAGATGGCACTGTACAGAGACAAATGGAAAGAAATGCATCGGTTATACCGACAAGAGTTATCTCACTCTTAAATTCATGATGATGAAGTGACAATAGGCACAAAACATTAGTTGTGTATTCTCTAACAAAACAATACATTCGAATAGTATGACCACGTAATTTGATGTATCGTAGTAATATGATCATGCCTATTCTCTGAACATTACTGCTTACATACTTTTGGGACCGTGTTTTTCAGTAGTCGGGTTTTAGTTTTTAATGTTCCTTTTTTGGACAGATGAATCGTTTATACTTACTTTCATAGATAAGCAATTTAATAAAGAGCCGCGGTGGACTCGGGGTTTGAGCAGTCGACTGCTACGCAAGCGACACAAGTTGGAACCCAACGGGGCCTGTACCAATGAGTTTTTCTAATAAACTTATGTACAGTGTTTTCGGCGTGCTTTATAGTGAAGTGAGACGGCGATGGACTCACCATCTGTCACGTTGGCACTTAATCAAATTCGGTGGAAAGTGGGTGTTGTGATAACAACACCTATGCCTACCCCTTCGGGGAAAACAGGCGTGAGCATATGTATGTATGTAATTTAGCTTACGGGAAATTACTCCCAATTTTTTAATACCCCTTAATATAAGCGATACTTTTATTCACATTTCTGATAGAGTCGCGTATCCATGAATACCCGGTTGGGTTTTAATTAAGTCGGGTGCTTAACCGCAAATTTTGTGTGCCTTGTTTGGACGTCGCTGTTGACGCCATTGACGCGAGCTGCCTGCGCTAACGAGTTCGTTGCCTGACCGGCTTTGAGCACAAAATATAAAAGTAGCAGAAAGCAGGCTTGCTTCGTTATACGCACATACGCATCTATACACTCTTTTAGACATTACTCGTGTAATTTTTTTTTCTTATTTTTATCGTGGCTACCAGAATTAATCATGAGGAAATAGAATCGTGACGTAGTGGTCGTTTTTAGCATACCGCTATCCTACATTTTGAATAATAATAACGCGCAAATATATTTTCATACACAATATCATTTCGATGCCTGTTACCACCATAATATGCGAGCTGACCTTCTGTATATATTTATTTTGTATTCGCACCTACGTTGCCTGTCAGGCTTTGAGGTAGATTTCAGACCAAAACTGCACACACCACGTGTGCAGTTTTGGAGTTGTTGCATTACCAATTTATAGTGCAATTAATTATGTAGTTGTCGATAGTTTGGTTAATTAATATTATGTAAGGTTTGAACCTTGCTGACCGAAGATTTTTTCAGCACAAAACTGAGGCAGCAAAGCTTTTCTGATGTTAAGGGGTATCCGCAGTTTATGGCCTGGCGTCCATAGATTGCACGTTCATGTAGATCTCTTTAGGTACGTCATTCTCGAAGAACCCTATACTGTATTTTGTTCAGGAAAACAATGCTGGGGCTGTCACTTTAAAGTATTTATATTTGATATATTTTACGTGCAGATTCGCCCGCGTTTCAGTAACTTTTCACTTAGAATCTTTTATTCCCCCTTTCACCCCCTTGGGGATCAAATTTTGGTACCTACACCTCACAAAGAATACACTCTCCGAATGCCATGTATCTAGGACTATCTGTTTAGGCTGTGCCTTGGCTAAGGCTAGGTTATCTCAAGCTACGCAATTAGCTATAAGTAGAACTATTAGACTTCTCTTTATGTGAGTTTTATCGACATTTGTGTATTGGAACTGTGTCCATGGCCTTATATGTCTTAAGTGATTTATATTGTATTTTAAAATTTTATAATATTTTAGAAGAGAGTAATTACTGAGTTTCTTGCCAGGTTCTTCTCAGTAAGAGCAAACTTCCGAACCTGGCGGTAGCATGTATATTCTTGTATAATTATGTCATTTGGTATGGATAGATGTTTGAGAGTAATTTATGTAATAGTCTGAAATTGATGGTGATCAAACCTTTACCTACATAATTTATACTAAAGATAGTTTAAACCCACACTAAGCCACATTAAAACTATATTTCCATCACATTCTTACTCCATATACCAGAAAAGGACCAATGTTTTTGTCTGACATTTTTGTAATAACATTAAATAAATCACCGACAGAATATGAGATGAAAACACGATTAATCAGCTCATTAAAATGTCCTTTTTGGAATGAAAAAAGTGTCTATCAAGAATTCGTTCTAAGTTTATTTTTTCAGTAATTTATTATAGCAATTAATTTGTCCCTGGCGTTAAGACTTACAAGTCACATTTTTGTGGTAAGATTTTCTTGAATATTTCTCGTCAAAAACTAAAACTAACTACTAGCTCTCAATATTAGTCTGATCCAAGTTTCATCTAAAAACTTAGACATTTTCTACGTTTTCTTCAATATAACGATAAAGAAAATTAATTACCTATGAAACGAATTAACTTATAAGATATTTATAATAAGTAAAGTAGGTGGGTGGGGTGAATGGAGTCAGGTTTCTCAAGCGATCTTAGCATAAGTGTTTCTTAATGACCTAGATAATTAGTATAATTTTAGTTCTTCTAAGAAAAAACAACCTTCTGAACCGGTAACATTTTATAACTCTTGAGTTTCTTACCAGTTCTTCTCAGAAGACCATATAGTTTCCGAACCGGTGGTAATTTTTGGAAGTTCAAGAATCTCATCAGCGTCCAAGCTGAATCCATTTTCATGCTCATAATCATGTCATTCTAAAAATTTAAGAGTACTATGTTAAAAATCTATTCAAATAGAGATGTTTAGAATAATAGCACACTTGGGAGTGTGCTATTATTCTAAACATCTCTATTTATTAGATCTATATATTAGACTGTGGTGACCACTTACCATCAGATGAGCCATATGCTTGTATTCTCCCTCTATATTGGGTCCTGATAATCGTATCCATGTTTTTAGTAAAATTTATTGACTCAAAAACTGCTATAACGGAAGATTAGAAAAACATACGAAAATAATTAAAAAATATACAAAAAAGTATTTATTTCCACCGTATCACACTATACAAGCATTTTGAATTTCAATTCGGCCATCGACCTCAGTAAATATAGGTGATTGATGCTGGATATAGTCGACCAACACATTATAATCGATACCGATCACTTCAACGTTGATGCGATTGTCAGCTATCATCTGAAATGTAAGCAATGTTGTTAAAAAACTCAGCTATTTGAACAAAAAAATTGCATTTTCATCAATCATTTATAAATGAATGCAAAATGTATGAATAAACCCACTAGAATTGAGAATATCTGCATTATTTCAAGGTAATTTTTCCAATTTCGTAAAACCTACTTTAGCAGACGAAAAGTCATTTTTGTCGGTAAAATGATACACCGCTTCGTGAGAGAAGGCAAGTAAGGTAAAGTCACCAGTCATGGACAGTATAGGCGATTTTTTTTTCATATTTGCTCTGTAATTTATTTATTTTTCAACACATATTATTAAAGATTTGGAGGTAAATTAAAAGCTCTTTTCTTAATGAGAATTGAATGTTTAATTTCAGTTTAGTACTTAGTACAATAATATAATATAAATAAACATCACTCTTACTTAGACACCATTAATGGACAGAAGAATCCAGTGTTGTGTTTTAGGGCAAAAATTTATAATTATCATAAAATAGATGCATTTCTATTGATAAACCATTAAATAATATTACTTTCAACAACGACGACATGCCAGACACAACATAAGATGATAAGTGTACCTTGCATCGCGATTCTAGTAAGAAATTTCGATTCCCGAGACTAAATGACACCGCGAAACTAACAACCGTTATGGCCGCAATTAAAATGAGTGTCTGTTGTCAAAAACAGTTGTTATGACAGCTATAATACTGGCATAACTGATCGGTATTGACATTTGAAAAAAATACTGCGCGTTTCCTTAATATTGGAAGAAAAAACAAAAAATGTCCATGATTGGTCCGCGTCCAACAAAGGTGCCTTTACAACATACATATGCTAACGCCTGTATTCCACGAAGGGGTAGGCAGAGGTGTTGTTATCACAACACCCACTTTTCACCGAAGATGATTAAGTGCCAACGTCCATCGCCGTCTCAGACACTTTACATACGTTATTGAATTACTTCTCAGAAATATGCAGGTTTCCTCACGATGTTTTCCTTCACCGTAAAGCACGTGGTGTGAAATCACTGTACATAAGTTTTTTAGAAAAACTCATTGGTACAGGGCCCCGCTGGGATTCGAACTTGCGTCGCGTGCGTAGCAGGCGCTGCTCAAACCCCAAGGCCACCACGGCTCTTCAACGGTCCTAAGCATTCATACATATGTTAATGCCTGTATTCCTCAGAGGGGGAGGCAAAGATGTATGGATAGTGCGTCCACATTTCGCCAATTGCGTTCAAGTCTTATATCATTAACCGGGCACTAATCTAGATTCCAGGTTGCTACTGGGCAATTATGAATGGAAAAACCCAATAAAACTTCACCCGACTCAGAGACCACTCAGGGCCTCGTGTTCCGCAGAAGTTTTCGTATAATCGCTTTTATAGGTATTATTCTGAACATGTCATCATCATCATCTCCCTGACCTTATATCCCATACATTGCTGGGGTCGGCACTTGATTCAACCCGATGTGACTGATCACCTGATTGTTTGTACGAAGCGACTGCCATCTGACCTTCGCAAACCCTTTTACGAGGAAAATCTGTGATCTGGGTTAAACCAGTTGTCAGACTATTTTAGGCCTCCGACTGACCTGTAACGATTGCCAAAGATGATAAATTGGCGACCGAAATCGACGGCTTAACGTGCACTCCGAGGCACGGAGGGCTAGGGTTGCTTAACTTCGCTGATCGAATGATATGCAACTGTGCTACGAGCTCCTCTCTTTGAACACATGTATGGATAAAAAACTCACATTGTACTCTCCCCCACCGTTTCCTATGAAATCTGGAGTAACCATCCTATAGTACTTGTTCAGATCGAGCGGTTCATATCTGGGCACTTCGCATTCAATACAACGCACGGTTACATTAACCACCCGGCTGCCAACTGGCTTTGAGCCATCGAACACCGGACGGATACCTGGAATAGGCCAGATTTTAATAGCCACAAAGAGATTCAGGTTGCATTTAAATTGTAACTTTTTGGCTCGACTTTGGCAAAGGCTAGGTTCACTTCGTTAAATGTAACTGATAACTTAATTGCCTATGCTGAGACCGATGCCATCAAAGCTGGTCGTAGTAATGGTCGTAATAATATTTTAAAGAGGAGAGGTTTGTATGTTTGTTTATAGCGAATTGGTTCAAAAATAAGTAGACGGATTTAAAAAAATCTTTCACCATTTGAATGCCACATAATCACTGATTAATATAGGCTATATTTTCTCCCCGTACTCCCATGGGATCGGGAACTACGAGGGTGAAGCCGCGTGACGTCTGCTAGTATGAGATGAATATGAAAAGTAAACAAACTTGTTCCATAATTATCTATCTACTAGCTGAGCCTGGCAAACATTGTATTGCCATATTATTTTTTTGGGTGGTCACCCTTATCATTTAGGAAAAATAGATGTTGGCCGATTCTCAGACCTACCCGATCTGCACACAAAATTTCATACAAATCAGTCCAGCCGTTTCGGTAACTAACATTGTGTTGTAAAAATAATTCACACGTGTAACAATTTTTCAAAGCACACGAGGTACTAGGCTCGATCCCCGTGTCAGGTAAAGTGTGATTGGGTTTTGCTTTTATTTCCCAGTAGTAGGCCGGAGTCTGGATTAGTGCCCGCTTAATAGCAATAGACTTATCACATGGCCCCTTCTTACTTGGGACATAACTGGCGAAATGTGGGTATTATAAGTACGTTGCGTACCCCTTTGGGTAATATAGGCGTGAGCATATGTATGTAGGTATATAGTTTTTGTTGCTGCCAATGAGTTAGATGTATTTTGAAGTCTAGAAGGCATTACGTTCAGTACCAGGCATTTATTTGTACGAAAATCTCTGATTTCTTTAAACGTAAAGTGCTCAAGATATGTAATTATTTCTTTTGATTTTGTTTTACGTGAAAAACAAGATTACGAAAACCATTACATTCATTCCTTCCCCGAATCCATTAAAACACTGTTTTATTTCCCATTTAATCGAAAGCAATTTAGGAAACGGCCGCAAACAATCTTTTGGAAGAGTTATTTTGCACAAAGAATTGGATTCGAAAATGAATCCTTTATATAAAAGCAAAAACGATTTCATTTTATAGACAGTTAATTTATAATGGGATGTCGCTTTCGGGAATTTAAATATTTTTGTGACAACAATATTTAAGATAAACGATATATTAAGCCATTTTTATAATAATAATAGCTGAGCCCTGCGGTTTCACCTGCGTAGATTTAATTTCATTCCCGCAGGTCCCTTTTTTTTAAATAAATGAAGCCTAAGTTACTTTTTGTAACATCAACTACCTGTCCGTGAAAGTCCCGTAAAATTCGGTCCAGACGTTTCAGAGATTACCCGGATCCGACAGACAGACAGACAGACCGGCAGAGAAAAATTCAAAAATTGTTTTTTTAGTTCAATACCGAATATACTTTTAAGAATAACAAACAGACACTTAAAATTATTTTTTGTATGTATAGACGTATAGATAAAGTTTGGTTGTATAATAATAGTTATCGGAACCAAATAAGACGGTGATAATAGCTATGGTTTTAGCTTTCACGGTTAATTGCGTTGCACCAAATTACGCTGTCAATTGGCAAATGTTGCTGTCAGTGTCATTTTTTGTATGAAATAGCTATTACATTGGTAAAATCTTTAATCAAAAAAAAGTATGGGCGGTTATATCGCATCATCTCCCTGGCCTTATCCCATACATTGTTGGGGTCGGCACTTGATTCAACCCGATGTGGCTGATCACCTGATTTTTATACGAAGCGACTGCCATCTGACCGTCGCAACCCCTTTAACGAGGAAAATATGTGATCTGGGTTAAACCAGTTGTCAGACTATTTTCTCTCCGGCACTTACCATGAGCTCTTAATTCCATTTTAGTTTGACTCATACTATGAGACAGATGTTAAGTAAGTATGCTCACGCCAACCCAGAAGGGTCCCCAAAGGGGTATTTTATTCGGCATGCAGGTAGATGTTATGACGTAGGCATCGCTAAGAAGGATTTTGATTTATTCTACCCCCAAGGGGATTAATTAGGGGCTGAAAGTTTGTATGAAACTTTGTCAATTTTAACCCGATATATAAAACTAAATCTACGCGGGTGAAACCGCGGGGCACAGCTAGTGAAAGTATGACGATAAAATATACTGTAGATAATATGCTGCTGAGCCTGAATGATGAATTCACTATAATTATCCGGTAACTTCAGTGCTATTAATACATTGAACTAAGCATTGTTTGCTGACTGAAGCCTAGTTTACGATTCACAAATATGGACTGCAGTCAAAATTAACATTTTGAATTATTAACTGGTGTGTGAAGAGATAATATAACAAATCAAACAAATATTATTGGAGTTATGTTGATACAATCGAAACAACGGGAAATCTGGAACACAGCATTTGAGCAAATGTGATGGAAATTACATGCTAATTCGAAACACATTTTGGAACACAACGCTGTATGCGACAGAATTAGGATGGTAATTAGGATATTTGTAATTGTTGCAAAGTACTGGCAAATGGATTAGATTATTTTTAATTGGCGTGTAATTAAATTAAAAACAGCTCTGAAATTAAGCTTTCATTTACTTTAATAATTTAATTTAACTATGGATATGAGCTGTGTCAATGACTTTAGCTACATAATATTGCTAAAGCAGTGGGGGCTGAGCTCTTATTGCAATGATAGTTTAGCTGTGCGACAATGATAGATGTATACACGTCATATACATCTGTCTCATGTGAGCCGTGGTACCCTTGAAAAGACTGAATAGTGCCTGAGACGGCGATAGACTTACCCTCTGTCACGTTGGAACTTAGTATATTCGGTGAAATGTGGGTGTTGTTGTTACAACACCTCTGCTTACCCCTTCGGGGACCCTTCTGGGATGGCGTGAGCATATTAAAATTTATAATATTATAGTAGCAAGTGCCCCCGCAGTTACGTTTCAGATTAATCGACGTAGGTCACTACATTATGGATACAATATTATGCTAACGAGGCTGTAGGTGAGCCATATTATAACAGAGCAAGCTGAACGACATCGTTTATTGAGATCACATTTTTTATGAATGCAGATATTCTCAACACCTATTGCTATGGTTCACGAAATTTTTAGTTAAATTATTAGCAAGTAATTTTATTCACAGAAGTGTTAAGCTGTTAAACTAAAGAAAGAAAGAAAATAACCTTCGATACTGAAATAATTGAATTATTCATGGTCATGTATTCTCTTTCCTTTTTCGATGTAGATTAAAAAATATATGTTATATATTAAGAACTCTTTTATATTAAAACTCACAGAAAACCCATCGCCGCCTTCGCCAATAAAATTCTGAGAGACTATCTTGTAATACTTGTCGAGCTGTAGAGGCTCGTACCTAGGGACGTCACACTCTATACATCTGACCGTCACGTTGGTCACCCTCTCTCCTCGGGGACGGGAGCCATCGAAGACTGGTCTCAACCCTATTACATAATATAATGTCAATCATACAAAATATTTGTATGAAATATTTTGTTCTGTGATTCGTGTGTTCAAGCCAACGCTAATTTCATACCTGGAATTCAATTTTACCTGTCGAGTTAATGTCAAATACACGTAGAGATCGAATATTGAAAGATTTGATAATGTAGAGTAGTCAAATACCCTAAAAAGTCTTTTTTATTATTGAGGTCAAAGTTACCAGATCGCCCTAGGATCGACAGTTGGTTTATGTGTAACTTTTTTGCGATTTTGTTTATGATATCGGAATATTATAAACGAATATTGTATAATAAAAAAAATTAAGAGCGATGTAATGTAATACAAAAGGCATAAAAGAAAAAAAAACGACCCAAAAAGGCTGTGTGATAAATTTTGTTCCAAAACAGTATACCTACTTATACGATATATTTTGGATATTATTAAAAATGCTTCAACCATACCAGGACAGAGAAAGTTGGAAAAGTGGAACGGAGGCCTTTGACACGACAGGCTAATAATAATACCTGATACTTGCAACATCCTAGCACCGGCATAAGGATCATTGGCGACGGAGAACTCCAGCATTTCCATTATATGGTCACCTCTCAGCTCAAAAACCTCCACATTATTCTCAAACGGCGTCGAGAGTAGTACCGCTTCGAATGTTATTACTAGAACATCAATTTAGATACTTAGTGGCAGCAGTTGTTACGTTAACAGCTACTAAATAATTCACTTGAGATCTCAATATTACGCGTACCTCCGGACCCAATGTCCACTCTAATCCCGCCTTGGTTGATCACACAGAAGTGTGCGTAGTGCCAGTTATCTCCTTGAGCTCGGTCCATAACCTACGGACAATATACAGCAGGTATCTTCGAGGGTTACAAGATGCCATTATGATTTTTTTTTCCAAATTTAATATGAAAAGTAACGAATTCCTGACAACCAAGTTTGTGTGAAAAAAATATACTCACAGAGTGCATAAAGGCATCACACAAAAAGTTACCAAGATTGCATTCAGAACAAGCACAACTAGACGACATGTGCACCATGGAGGTTCCAACTTCCACCAATGCTTCAGCTTCCACTATCGGTAGGTAAATATTTATCTTTTCGAGGACATCAGGAGCTGGAATAAAAAAATATTAAAAATTTTAAATCACCACCTCTACGTTTGCCTTAATATGCTCTACACTTTGTCTAGAAATTATTTGCATCACCGGTCCATTGACTGACGGTTTTTTTTTCATTACTAAAATTTACAAATCATCATCATCTCCTGGGGTTGTCTCAAAAATTGTTTGATTTGGCACTCGTTCCGTCTCAATGTGACTGACGCCTGATTTTTACACAAATCGAATGGCATCTAATCATCGCAACCCCTTTTTACAGAGAAAATAATGTATACACAACAAAATATTATCTTTTAAAGAACCTTGTATAGAACGAACATCACTAATCCGTGATTTTCGGCGAACAGTGTCATTTCAGAAATTAAATAAATTCTCACTCGATGCAAATCCTTTTATTCCCGGGAAAAGTATTGCAGTAATTAATCTATGGACCCTAGGCTTGATAAATTTAATTAATCTGTTTCTTACAGTACTGAAATAAACTAAAATCATTTATTTCAATTCGGTGAGCCCAGTTCTCTGCTCTAAATTGGATGTTTTAATGGAATCTCTTCAATTTGAAGATAATTATTTTCACAGTATCATTAAGTTTAGGAATTGTTAAAGATTTATAAGTACCTTCTAAGAATATATTTTTTATTACCTACTGTTGCTGTAAATTGTTTGAACAAATTACTCTGTCAGCAATAATTAGCAATTAATGTTACTTTACAAACAACAACGCAACATTGGTAACGATCAATACAAATGTATGGGAATGACATATGTCACGTGCCTGATTTATATCAGCACGGCGATTAGGTCAATGAGGCATGACCTAATCGCCGAAAACACTGCTGCAAAACACGACTCATGGAACTGTAATATTACTGGCATAAAAATGGGTGTAATATCACCTTTGCCTACCTACTATGTATGTAAGTACCAATATTTACCTTGTTCCACTTCATTCGCAAGGAAATGTGGATTCCCTTCCCAATCTAGTAAGTTGCCAGCGTCGTCGAAGAATAGTTTGATTTCACCCAAGTATTGTGTATAGGCAGCTGCTTGAACGATCAGAACCTTTCTATTCTCTTGTTCTATCACAGTGGGGTAGGGTGATGCTGGCTGGAAGCCACTTTGCTCTGGTGGTTCACCATTAAAGAGTAGAGTGTGGCTGTGGCCACCGACAATAATGTCTATGTACGGACCACCGTGAAGAGCAATTTCTCTAAAAAATACCTCTTTTATAGCTGATAGTCAACAACGAGAAATATAATAGAAAATCGTTTAACACACAAAACCACATAAAAGTATGGAGACCACGATGTAATCAAAGTCATGAATTTTGATCTAAGGGAAGCGGGCCACAATGATACGGTAAGCAAAGAACCGACAAAAATGGAGAATGGATTTAGGAAGAAGGTAGTAATTAGGAAGCCGTGGTGGGCTTGGGGTTAGAGCAGTCGCCTGCTACGTAAGCGACACAAGTTTGAATCCCAGCGGGGCCTGTACCAATGAGTTTTTCTAAAAAAACTTATGTGCAGTTATTTCACACCACGTGATTTACGGTGAAGGGAAACATCGTGAGGAAACCTGCATATATCTGAGAAGTAATTCAAAGACGTATGTATAGTGCCTGAGACGGCGATGGACCCACCCTCTGTCACGTTGGCACTTGATCATAATCGGTGAAATGTGGGTGTTGTTACAACACCTCCGCTTACCCCTTCGGGGACCCTTCTGGGATAGCGTAAGCACATTTTTTTTTTTAATTATGATGCGTTCGATGATTATGATGATAAAGATAATATTGGTGCTCAAGTGCAAGGGAAGGTTAAATTAAATGTTAAATGTCTATGTAGTTAAGTACTGCAGTTATACATCTGTGGATACATGGAGATTAGATTAGATTTAACAATTTTATTTAAAAATACTATATGGTACTTACTGGTCAATATCGAATCCTGCATGGGATAAAACTATGATAATGTCGACGCCTTGTTCATGTAACTTTTCAGCTTCAGCTCTCGCTGTTTCTATTTCATCAGTGAATCTCAGTTGTCCTGTAGACGCTAAAGTCTGCAAAAAGGACACATTGAGTCAGAATGATAATATATAGATGCTTGTTGTTGTAAATCACCAAACAATTTCTTTATTCCAAGTGTCCAAGAAATATAAATTCTTCTCAATAAAGTTATTTTTGATTCTTTATATTCCCAAAACAGGTTCAACTCACAAAAAAAAAATTCAAGCTAATTCAATTCAAATTCAAATTCAATTCAATTCTTATTCAAAAATATCTTAATTTGATTAGACTTTTTACAAAGTACTTGCAAATCGTCAGAAAGACACGATTACACAGGATTATACGATGATGCATGCTACCGGCATGAGCTTGAGATAACCAGCCCCCACTAGCAGCACCTGTTCACAAGTATGACGAGAATGCCAGCCATCGCCCTCCTGAACCATTATAGAGGGAAATGAGCGACCCGTCATCCTGACGCCGCCGCAAGCAAAGATATTCTAGTGAGCATAGCAACTCAATTAGTAACGTCTAACATTTTATGTGTTGCTTATTGCGTAAAAAATAAAAATGTCTCCATTTGAGAGTTTTCCAAATTACTTATTATCCTTAACATAGAGAATACAGGTACTCACATTTGTTGAAGCAATAATGATTCCAATGATGCCTATCCTCCGGCCTTCTCTCTCCACAATGATGCTAGGTTCATAAAGACCTTGGATTGTGGGCTCCAAGTCATCTTCCATGTTGGCTGTCACCACGGTAGAGTTTAGATGCTGCAGATATGGAACTACTCCCTCAACACCATTATCGAACTCATGGTTACCTAGGACCTATAGCATTAGAACGATTAATCAACAATCCTCTTTCAACTGAAGATAATTAGGTCGTGACAGATGTTAACGCCTTCGCAGTCTTACGCATTTTTTAATACGTGATGTGACAGCACTGTACAAAAGGTTTTTAGATAAACTCATTGGTGCAGACCGGGGGAATAAGAACTTGCCTCACTTGAGTAGTAAGTATCAACTTATATCACTCATTCAATTTTAAGAGTGCATACAAAATCAGAAGGAGTTCCATCTAGAGATGGAAGATCAATATTACTATTAAAAACTTACATGAGCATCATGGGGTAACATATTCATAAATTCCTGAGTAACGTTCCATCTAAGGAGGTTGTACCAGATGGTGCCTTGGAAACTGTCTCCTGCATTCAAGAGGAGTGACTGAGGCTCCCTCTGGAAACCCTCCCGCACTAACGTAGCTAGCCGTGCGAAGCCTCCGATGCAAGGGGCATCGGTCGGATTGCATACTCCACCCCAAGGACTTGTTTCAACGAATCTGGAATTTTTTGCTACATTATTGTTTGGCACAAGCTAAGTAGTTTAGGATATCGAAGAGTCTCGTGTTGCGACACTTAGCCGGGTCTTCATCTACCTGCTGCAGGGGGAATACCATCTTCTGAACTTTAGCGTTCCATTTGGGACTATTAACATAAACGTCAAAGCTAAGAAGTCTTTAATACGCGCTGCTTAAATGATAGTTGACCCTTTGCTCTACTCTTGCACTTCCTGGTAGTAATTGCGTTGAAATTCTACTCATGATTAATTCCTCAAGCATTTATCTTCATTGTAACTATACTTCTTTAGAACTTCGTAATATGACGTATTTTGTACTATGTTCAATAATAAAATCAGATAATATAAGTAAGTAATAAGGCCTAATCAGTCAGTCATTTATTTGATTCATGTGTTGTGCGTGATTGACATGATACATACATGTTATAGGCATACTAATATTTAGCGTTGTAAATTTGTTATGTCGTAGGTATTACAACAATCCATAACAGAAAAAAAATTTATGTATAAAAATAAATAATGATAATATTTATTTATTTATAGTCCGTAATAATACAGACATACCAATAACATTAATTAATATTGACACATTTATACGAACAATCTGTGCCGGCTGCTGGGTCGATTCCTTGGGCACGAATAGCCGACAGAAAAGTTCATGGAGCTCGGGACTGTCAATAAGCCCTCGAAGGATCTTACAAGCGACAATTAGCTGATCCAGACCTCGGCGTATCTCCAGAGAGTAGAATCCCAGCATACCCAACAGAAAATTGGTAGGATACAAGTATTTTCCAAATGACTTGTATAATGGTTAGTTAATCATATCAATATAAACAAAAAAACAATGCATAAGAAAATTGCATACCTCGCATGAAAATCATTGTAATGCAAAATATTCAGCGCAAATCTGTTGTCCTGTGCACTCACTATAACTAACACACTAAAACACAACACTATATTTAACAATTCCATTATTAGAAACTAGCCCACCCAACGCATTGCCTAGAAATGAGAATAAATTTAAATGTAAAACGATATCTCTTGATAAGATAAATTGTTGAATCTTATGAAATTACATTGAGCAAGTATAATTTTTTGATTAGATTAAATTTTATGCTACTTGCAGATCTATGATAACTATGTCACACATACACAGTTGCATGTGTGAGGTAGAAAATCCAAATTATTATTTACTAGATAAAGGTAGTTAAAATTATTCAAACCAACCTTCCATTCTAAGGGTTCCGTTACCTTAAAACGAAAGAAAGACAAAAACGTCAAGATCTTAATTCCTGTAATCGTAATCTCTTAAGCCTTCATGTTACTTAAAAATAAGTGTAGATTATTAAGTAAGACAAAGAAGTGCCCCAATGCCCGTCATCAACAAACAAGGGATGGTTAATTTAACTTCCAATAATAATCCAGCTTAGCCACTTAAAGAGTGGCAGATATCTTCGTTGTGCGGTGGATGTTGGCTCAAAGCCAAACGTACCGACCTCAGCCAATTGGGAGATATGACGACAGGGTTGCCACCTCTGTTCAAGCGCTGAGAGCTAAATTGCTCGAAATTAATCTTAATTTTAAATTCAATAGCTGTGTCCTACGGTTGTACTCGCGTAGATTGTATATTTCGGACCTCTATTTTATTTTGAAATAAACTTGTAACATCAGCAACTTGCCAGTGAAAGTCCTGTTGAAATTGGTCAGACAGGCTATCATATAGACATACAGATTTTTTTTATGTTAGTACCGTATTTATCTTCATATGCATTTAGTGAGACAATGGAAGCTTAAAGGCGCACAGAGCCATGAGACGGCATTGAATTTCATACTTTACTTTTTCATACACCATTTCATTGTAAAATTTCCAAGTATTATGTTTGCAACTGCAAAATTACGAATCATAATAATTGGCCGAAGCATAATGCGTTGACTTTCCTCACTAGATCATTGTAGTTATTCAGCAGGTTTCAATAAAAAGAAAACAAACACGAACTCATCTACATAACGTGCCAGATTCACGAAAGAATGTGTTAAAAATAGACCAGATTTAGCTCCTCGGGCGCTAAAATGGCAGCATTGCATAAAGGCAACAGTGTGCAGAGGTTAGTTAGACGAAACTGGCAATTACGAAGGATTTTTAAAGTCTTGGTATTTCCGCTCCGTTGGCTTGGGGATTTTGTATGCAGTATAGTTGTTCCCGTTCCTGCATGCTGGGTTTATATTGTTAATGATAGACGCTGGGATTGTATAATGCATTCTATTATTGCACTTTGAAATTCGAGCAACATATTAAGTACCCAATAGACTCTTCAGAAGTAGTAGATCATGAAGAAATAAGACGGCTAAAATATCCGAAGGGTCGACGTGATTTCGTTTTTTAAGCTAATAAGGCGACAAACAAGCATTCAGAGTGCCTAATCATCGCATCCTATATTAATCTGCGTTTACGTCAACGCGGTGACTTGTGACGGCGGCAGTGAAAAACCCGTACTAGGCACTCTGTCCGCCTAATGGTAAGCAGCTGCAGTAAGCTGAAGCATGTAACGTTTGTCATTCACGCGTTGCATGCCTTGCTAAAGGATGCTAAAGGATGAAATACCCCGTGCTTACATAATGACAACTAATTAGCACAGTGAGAACACTCCCACCCTCTACTTCATAGAGCACTGGCGACCTTACTCACCGCAGGAAGACAACACTACTCAAAGGCATTATTTGGCTGTGATCTTCTGTAGCAGTCGGTCAGTTCTAAATATTGAACGCGAGATATCGTTATGTAGGGCATAACGGAATCTCGCGTTCAATATTTAGAGTTTCTTCGTCCTCTCTTTCGTTTTACCGGAGACACCAGTGGATAAGATTGAGATCTTATAGTAAGTAGGCACTATCGGTTCAATTCCTATCATACTACGTATTTAAAATGGCGGGTCCATATATTCTAGTTGGGAGTTTTCAAAGGCTAGCGCAGCGCAATTTCACGGGACATTGCATTCTGTAACTATTGCTAACTGGTTCGTTCCTGTTAGTTCCTAGTTTAATTGTTTTTAAATGGGTTCATCCACATGCGTTGCCCCCCGATCATTTCCTAGTGATCCTTTTACTAGTAGGAATTTTGTCAGTAGTTATTCCTGTGAAAAATATATTATTGATTTCGATGTGAATTTAAGTTAATAAAATGGCACATATACTTCAACCCACAGGCTAAACTGATAGTCATAACATTCAGAGTATGCATTCTTCGTAATTCCTCGTAAGTGTATGATGTGACTATATGATTTGTTATGTGTATACGTATGCACAAAGAGTAGAGTTTTTCAAAATTTTACCCCTCATGGAACGAAATGGGGTGTTGAATTTGTCTGGTATTTTTTATTATAAGGTTGGCGTTTTGTAACGGAGTAGCCTAAAGTCCATTTTAAACATAATATATTTATTTAATTTAAGTATGTATTGCTATTTAGGTATCTAATAGGTAGTAAGAAGATTACGGTTTTCAAAAAACAAATGCATGAGTAAATACCTAGCTGTATGAATTGTAAATTGAAATTCCTAACCAAAGAGCAGATATTAAAGATTAAAGTGACTAAAACGCCAATTTCATTTGTAAGGACCATAATATTTTCCCCGTGGGCAGTTAGTAGGTACTTTTATTATGTATTAAGTTGAATATAAACATAATTTACTAAAATGAGTCTCAATTAAAATATCAAACTGATGCCGTTCACTGAAACAACGGAAAAATGGAAGGGAGTTTTATCATCTTAGGTTTGAAATAGTTGGAACTAGAAGGAACACGCCAGTATGGTTATCGAAATAAGATTTTAATGATACTTAAGTTGGTTTAAGTTACTAAGGAGTTATTTTAAGTCAGAATCGATGTTAACTTGACTCCTTGACAAGTTTCAAGAAAGTTGACTACTTTCTTGAAATTATGATCCTTGTTCTATTGTTATTGAATGCTAGCTGGTGCCTGTGATTAATCGTTATATTTTATTTAATTCATACAATATCGCATTCAATTATAGCCTATGTGTTATTCTGATGTGTAAGCTATATGTAGTTTTTGTGTTAAAGAGAAACAAACATTCATCCATACATACATTATAAACTTTCACGTTTTTAATATAAGTAGGATTGGTGGATAGGAAGAATATGCTTTGATCGAAAGGTTTGTCTAGATTTGAAATCAAATATCCTTTAAAATAAAGCTGTGCAACAAAGCAACATCTTGTTGTTAAGTAACAAAGTTTTATATTCAAGTAATATGAAGTCAGTTACATATCTAGTATATTGAATAAAAAAAAATATTGTATGTACAGGGTGTCGGGGAAAATAGAACAGCTGTTAACGTATGTTATAGGGTATAATTTTAGGAAGCAAATAAAATTATTATGACACAAATATTTTCTTACGCTTTCGAGTAATTGACGTTCAAAATTGACCACATCAAGACCTAATTCCGCATTAAAATCAGCGGTAACATAAAGTTATTCACGTGAAATCTAACTGCGTTGTTATTTTTTTTCTCCCACTAATAGGTCCTGAAATAATCCCAAAAAAACATTTTTCGAAACCAAGTTTCAGTTTCAAGTGAATGTCGTGGGAGGTGTGAATAGACTGTATAGAACGTATAGTGGTGGATGATACAATGGTTGAAAGATGCGTGCAACTATTAAAAATTTGAATTATATTATAACAAAAATTGTTTGCAACTTTATTTTATTGTCCTTCTTGGAAATATCTAAACTTTAAATTGTTTTATATTTAGTTTATTTTTTATTTATATACTATATTTATTATTTTTATTTTTTTATGTAAAATGAATATTCTTTTTATTTTTGCTCTCTTCAAATTAACACCTGCCATGTCTGTCTCTGCATCACCCACAGATTGACTGGTGGAGAATGCCTATGGGATTAAGTCCGCCTTTGCATTTATTGTAATGCAGGAAGTTTTTTAAATAAATAAATAAAACTTAAAAATGCATGTAAGAAAAGTAAGGAAAATCATTTCCAATTCCAATTAAAACCAAACCGTAGGCAAAATTTTTAAATAAACCATTCTACCCTTCACCATAATAAGCATACAGGAACAATAAGAAAGCGTAACTAAATAAGGCAAAGTTCTCACAACGAGAGGGGTACTGAGAGGTCGATAACAGGAAAAGTTTGTTCTATATTGAGTGTGTGAACACGGCCCGAGAATTCTACGGCTTTAACTTTCGAAGTGAGATTAGAAGAAAAGTTCGAGAGATATCTCCAGCTGGAAGTGGCTCGGAAGATTTAAGACGCGATATTTTCTCTTAATGTGTGATGTAGCAGCTATATTCGGTAATGTATCTGCTATAGAGATACTACATTACGAAGGTTAATGTAGTCTGTGGCTCCAAGTATAGGTAACTGACTTCTGATGTGTTTCATCGTTGTTCAGTTTCGACGCGTATTGATGTGACATACAAACTTGAAGCATAATGATATTTACAACACATTTGCAGCCACAATAACGACTAAATTCTTCGGCGTCGAGTTTGAGAAGAACTACGCAATGATTTTTTTCAAACTTTTGTTGTGCAGTTATTTTTTTTTGATATGGTCTCTAGCAGTTGGTATTGCTTAACCGGACTAAAAGGGCGAGACCCAAGGGCCTCCAGCTGAGCTTAAACTTAAAAACTAAGCAACACAGCTAAGGGCGCCTCGGTGCGGGGCTCGGACCTCGGCTTATTGCGTTGCTGGGGGATGAGCTAGGGAGCTGGATCTGAGTGGTATTATTTATTTTTAAATACATATTATACTACATATTATACATACTACATTAATGGAGAAGTAAAATCTTTGAGTTTTAACGCTTTACAGTTCGGCGCACAATAATAATATACTTTTAAGAGAGTAAATTGTATTTTTTAACTTTATAAAAAAAATATTGCTTTAAAAGACTCTAAGAAATTGGGATACTCATAGAATAACTAAAAACTAACACTTAACTTTATTTGGTGCCTTGTTTAACATCAAATGGGCGATATATAATTCGAATCAAACAACTTATTTGTTCACGTGTTATATTAAAAAAGCACAAATTGAGTTAATTGTGTTGTATGTAATGGTGGCAAGAAGAGAAGACGGAGAGCGTGTTCATAGAGACAATGGTAGTAATAAAAATGTACATAGACAAAACAAGGAAACTGTTGAAAACTACTTACATTGGAGTATTTCATGTAATTATTTATGGTTTTTATTAGTTTTTTATATACGTCAAAAGAGACAGTTGTTTTTAGTATATCAATAGCTATCGTCTATAGAAACAGTGAGGCGATTATATTCTAAACAATGCACAGTTGTGAAATATATATTGAACAATTATCAATTCGGCAAGTGACAAGAAACATAATAAAAAAATCGTTTTCGGTGTGTTATTGTGTACGAGTTAAGGTAAAAGTTCGAGTACTATTAGGTGCTAATAAGGTGTACTGGTGTTCTTCGGACCGTATTAAGATTTATTAGTACTTTTTTAAACCCTTGAACCCTTAATAGAACGTGTTTCTGTGAACGTTCACGTCTGAGAGGAAATACAAAGGAAAATGTAGTGTTTGAATTAGTTCAGCAATATGAGTTTCTTGCCAGGTTCTTCTCAGTAAAAGCAATCTAAAGCTAAAAAGCAACCTTCCGAACCTGGCGGTAGCATGTATAATGCTATGTAATCATGTCTTTCTGAAGATTTGAAAGTACTTTGTAAAAAGTGTAATCGAATAAAGATATTTTTGAATTTGAATTTGAATATTGTTGTAGTATTGTAGCACTGCGACCCCAACTGGGGCCGCTGGCTACCCGGAATCTATTCAATTAATAAACTTAATTCAATGTTTTTCACTCTTATTCCATTCTACCTACCTTCAGTGTTCTATCTTCAATCAATCTCTAACAACTAATCGTTTTGTTCGGCTTTCCTTTTTGAAATATCTCAAATTTGTTTTATAAAAAGGTATAAAAAAGGTTTTATGCCGCTTGTAATGCTGAAGCTTCGGGTCTCCTGGAAAGGCTTTTCCAGAAAACTTATCTCCTCTATAAAGTTTAGCGTGGACAACAATGACACAATAGAATCGTATTAAAATAGGTTACAAAGTATGTTTCCTTCCAATCGAATGATAAGGATGTGGGTTTATTATATCTATACAAAGGGAACCGGATATTACCAACCGGAAGTCCAGAGTTTCACATCCTTTGACTTTTAGAAGCTAATACGCCGTAATGAGTCAATGTTGGGTAAGGTTCAATCATCTTGAACTTACTTACATACATACATACATACATATGCTCACGCCTGTATTCCCTGAAGGGGTAGGCAGAGGTGTTGTTAACACAACACCCAGTTTTCACCGAATTTGATTAAGTGCCAACGTGACAGATGGTGAGTCTATCGCCGTCTCAGGCCTTGAGGTTTGAGCAGTCGCCTGCTACGTAAGCGACGCAATCGATCCCCAGCGGGGCCTGTACCAATGAGTTTTTCTAAAAAAAACTTATTCACAGTGATTTCACACCACGTGCTTTACGGTGAAGGAAAACATCGTGAGGAAATATTCTGAGAAGTAATTCGGAACGTATGTAATGTGTCTGAGACGCCGATGGACTCACCATCTGTCACGATGGAACTTAATCATCTTCGGTGAAAAGTGGGTGTTGTGATTACAACACCTCTGCCTATCCCTTCGGTGAATACAGGCGTGAGCATATGTAAGTACAAAAATAAAAGTAAAATAAACATTGGGTTAATTTCACTTCATCTTTTGAAAATGATAAAATTAAAAAAATATATATATTATGAGTCAAATCCTTAACGCTTTCATTTACATTAGCTCATTACAAAATAATGAGCTCCGATAAAGAATCGTCAATAAAATATTGAACGAAATTCTGGTTCACGTAATTGCTACAAGAAATCCTATGATCTGAATGACTTTGTGATTGTGTTACAAAGAAAATCTTCCATGTCACCTTTGATCCGCAGGGCTCAATTATAAAGAAACGCATTTTTACACAAGCAATTTGGACTGTGAAATTAGGTGCTTACGAGTATCAAGTCTTCAGGGAGCTTTCATTCTCGGAAAGAGGTTTTTATAATAAGCGAGCTTTCTAATTCAATGTTATGTAATCGTTTTTTTTGCTACGTAAGAATTAAAAAATTTCCCGACAGAGGCACAAAGCCGGCTGAACTGGAAAATAGGGAAAGAGGGCTTTTCCCAGCAGTGGGACAATGCGGGCCGTATCAGATTAGATTAGATTAGATTAAAAATATAATAGAAGCCCGGAGTCTGGATTAGTGTTTATTCCATGAGACTTAGACCTGACTGGTGAAATGTGGGTATACTATCACACTACCATCCCTTCGGGGAATACAGGCGTGGCACATGTGTAAAAATATTAAAACCAAACAACTATAAAAAAAACTATATAAAATAAGTACTCAAAATATATTTATTTGATTAGACTTTTAACATAGTAATTATCGTCTGAACGACATGATTATACAGGATTATACATTACTACCGCTTCGATATGTTGTGGTCGTTTACTTTGTGCTTTGCATAAAAAATGCCTTGGTGGTTAATGCATAAATTCTAATATCGCCTTTATTATATTATATTTTTTTATCAATTGGCAGCGACCGCCCTCGCTTTATATTGGGTTACAATTTTTAAGACCTACAAAACGTTGAGATTTTTGTATTATCTACAGGATATAATATGATTTTTAACTATAAGCTCATCGGAGTCAAACTCCTTCCTAAATAGATATGGTTAAATAGAAGGTTTCGTTCAAACACATAAAATCATTTTGGACTTTAATTTACACAATTTGAAGAAGATAACAATAAATCGATCGAAATTGAAAAAAGTGTATAGGGTTCTGAACGTATTAAGAGATTAATAAATGATAAATCGAGAGTTGTCCGGGGTTCTATTGTCTTTGCCTACTCTGCGACGACCCCGATAATACGTTATGAATGTAACTAACGATGCGCGAATGCGAGATGTTTCAACAATCGCAGTCGGTCAAATTTTACATCGAATCAACCATCGACTCGTCTTGGCGATGAAACAATCGAGACGTTTTTCGATTATTTTGATGCTAGCGATCGGTTCGAGTAGCGCCGAATAGAATCGTAGTCAACGGAACCGATAGTCGGCCGCGATGAATCGACTTTGCGCGAGTCAGACTCCTACCATCGACTTACTCGTATCACATAGCGCCATCTAGTCAAAGCTTGTACTATGGGTATTGGACGACGGATATTATACTTATAAACTTTTGTTTTGTAAATAAATACTTAGAATTTATACCAAACACCCAGACACAAGGCAAACGTTGTTTTCCTGATGATGGCAAATATTGTTCAACTGACACGGGAATCCGTGACAACTAGAATAGCAATCAGGTGTACTAACCACTAGACCAATGGTGTCCTTCAACCAGCGATGCATCGAGAAGTTTGAATACTCGAAACGATCGCGAATAACCACTCGCCAACGCGCATCGCTTAATGTAACATTGACCCGTGGTATAAAGCAGCCCCAACCAATTATAATCGTGCTAATAGATAATGTGCCTAATCTCATGTAGGCTGTACAGGACTCGTGACGTTTGCGGTCAGCCCGGCTGACGATGTGGGCGCCTGTGTGGTGCGGATGACTTCATTCATACACTTTCCTGTTTCTAATTATTCCAGTTTCAATTGTTCATGCGTTTGGTGAAACGTCAATAGGGATTTTACTCTTCGGTGGTAATTTTTTTGTTTAGTTTTTATTCGTGGCGTCCATACGAGGCTACTTACATTCTACAATGAGTGATTACGGGTAAAAAAGATTAGAAAAAAAAATTCCTCACGCCATCCCAGAAGGGACCCCGTAGGGTTAGGCAGAGGTTGTAACAACAACACTTTTACCGAATATAATTAAGTGTCAACGTGACGGTATAGTTTCATACGTTTATTTAGAAAAACTCATTGGACCCGCTGGGATTCGAACTTGCGTCGCTTGCGTAGTATGCGACTGGTCAAACCCCAAGGACACCACGGCTCTAAAGAAAAAAAAGGGTTTTTAAAACCTAAATAGGCCTTCACAACATTGACATGGAACGGAATCCACGACTCTGAAAATAAAAATAAATACCTATACTATAATTGGTTAAAATACCTTAAGATCCAAAAATTACTAAAATTGTACCAAAATTCCCAAATATAAGCTACCCTACAGCGAGTGAATCAAATCCTTTGGATGTGACCTCAACTTGTAACAAGCTTAAAGAAAGGCTCTGTGCGTACCAATGGAATCCTCACGGAACTAGCGTTGGTCGCCGATTGTGTCGATTGTTCAAACATCGAACACTCAGAATCGAATATTTGCCGATGTAAATAAATCGCATTCAGGTCCTCCGTTTGATGTTTTAACTAAAAAACTATAGTGAGAGAAAAAAACAACAAATGCACAAAAGTTTAAATATTTTATTATTTAATATTTTTTGTTTAATTCTAAATAAAAATTCAAATCAAAAACAAGTAATTTTTATAATGTTTCTCTGTCTGTCTGTCAGTTTGCTTCGGCTAATATGTGAAACCTTTCTCACAGATAGCTGATGTTACAAGGTCCTTAAGGTCCTTTTTTTGAATTGGGTTCTGTGAAACCTATGACATTAAGTCTACGTGGGTGATACCGCGGGGCACAGTTATACATAAACGCATATCGCACAAGCACTCTCCGAAATGCACGATCAAATTGTGATCTAAGAAATGCATCATCAAAAATCTGGAGGATATCCAAACCGTTGTCACTTCAAAACAATTCGATACTAATCGAATGCTTCATATGCTCTGCCCATCACTAAAAAGAATTTACAAAATAAATAACTAACGCTACTAGAGTAATAAGAATTTATATTTCATCCCATGTTCCAGAGAAGGTCCCGCAGACTGATGGGTACGTGAGCGTAATACTTAACTTTATCGTGTTGTATGGACGGCCTAACAAATTTAGGCTTACTTAGCTGTTTTTATTACAAGGTCAAGGCCAAATTACGGGCATTTCTTTCTCAAAATATGTACAGATGGCAAGTGAAGGCTGGAGATTTTTATGTGAGCTAAAACTGACGCATTTGCTGCTTTTAATATTGGTTGAAACATTAAAAAATAATCCACAATTTATATACATCATTTGCATATTCAGTTTACTTTTTATGGTACTGTACCCAATAGGTATAATAGACCTATTACTACGACTGCTGTCCGTCTGTCACCAAACTGTTTCTCATGAACCGTTAGACGGTTGAATATTCACATTTATTTATTGTTTCCAATAACTAATAAAAATACGTGTTTTTCTTGCGTTCATAATGCTACAGATGATCAACCACATCGGGTGGAATCAAGTGCCGACCCCAACAGCTTACATGAGACAAGGCCACGGAGATGATGATGGTCATTGGATTCTTTAGGTTATTGAAGAGGTGAATCAGAGACATGACGTAAGCTTGTCTAAACGAGAGAATGGAATTGGGCAAGGTAACATTCTCCAGCGCTTAGTGGAAACGATAAACATATAATGGAAATGAAATCAGTCACATGATATATGCCATTCCTGTACATTTTGTTACGTTTCTACTCGCGAAGCGTGAGTATAATGTAACTTTGCCTACAGAAGGCTTAGACGTTTCACTTTGGTACCGTAAAATTAAACGTCAAAGCTAATAAGTTCTTAATAGGTGCTGCTTATATGTTCATAGCCTCCTGGCAGTGTGTATAGAATTGTATCGTTATAAAGAGAGTATTTTGCATCGGACGAGATGGTATCTAAAGGCGTAATGTAACAATTTACACTTGCCGACTTGAACCTGATAATGTTACTTGTTGCCAACATTAACTTCCCACTTGGGAAATCTACGTTGTGAAGGTCTTTTCAGTGCTTCCAAAGCGAAACATTCAACTAAAATAAACAAAATTTATTAAGTTCTTTTGGAAGGAGCTTTAGGGGTACTCTGAAAATTGTCATGGGTCTAGTATCTTCCTTACCTAGTTTTAAATGAATCGCTGCCGCTGTTTGTTCGTTAAGATCTTTTAACTATTACCCCTTATTACAAAACATGATAACGTTACGAAGACTAGACTAAACTCGGACTAAAACTATGTCCATTTTAAGCCTGTATCGCAGAAAGACATAGAGCTACTTTTAAAGCAAAGACTATATTAGTCTGTGTTTCGTTATAAGGGGGTTATAGTTTGACATTATAATAGGATGTAACTTTAAATAATCCAGATGACATTATAATATGCATCTTTAAATGATCAATACAACATAAAAATAAATAAATTCATATAAAAATACATACGTTACTTAAAAAAACCCCCCTTTATTTTTCAATGTCGATACCTCAGTCTGCCTGTCTGTTCCGGCTAGCAAATCTTTGAAACGGCCGGACCGATTTAATGTGACTTTTACTGTCAGATAGCTGATGATAGATGGAGGGGGCTTAAGCTTTTATCTAATTCCGGTAGGGTCCCGATTAATTAAGCCAGTTATGAAATTAAGTCCACGCGGGTGCAACCGGTACAGCTAGTTTCAGGATAAAGTATATTTGGAAACTTTCGAACTACTTCAACAATTGGAAAGCATACAACTGCGCTGGACATAAACTTATCAAGTTAAATAAGTTGAGTAAACAAGGCCCGGAAACGTGTGGATGAAACCCTGCACAGGATTATAGGCTTTATCGATTTATTTCAATCAGTGCAACATTTGCTCTGGAAATTGAATTGCAATCTGACGATGACAGAGCTCATTTTCGCAGCCGCTCATCGCTCATCTCTAGACTTAAATTTTATTTCTTTATAATGACATCGTGGATGACGCTGTTGTTTTTAAAGATAAAGAAAAACATGATTATTTTGCTTCAGAATTCTTAACCAATATTACTCTTCAAAATACCTTCCGATACAGTTCACTACCAGTAGGTAAAACCAATAATGATGAAATATTTTACTTTTTCTGATGTACCAGTTTATGCGACCATAATATGCGACATTACTTTGGTATATGTGTCGCATGCATTTGTACATATCGTAACGCATTATAAGTTACATGCTTTCCTGGTGCCCCAAGTATATATTAAAAAATATAAAGTATATATTAAAATGTATACTTAGGACACTGGCTATATTTACACCCACGCGCTGCGGCCTCTTGCCTGAGCTGCTCATTTATTAATTTAACCCGTTACTGTGCTGCTATTTGAAAAGGCATTATTGTGGGGCCTTATCAAATTCTGTCAGGTTTCCTGGACCCTGCATTATTCATGGAGCCGCAGTAGTTTTCAATAATTCAAGCGGACTGCCGAACTGGGCACTTTGAGGGCTTTAGACGTTTTATTCTTCGCATCGTTTATTCAGTACGGGCGATTACTGAAGCCCAAGGGAGCAATCAGGCTGCCGAAAAATGTAACCTCATTTTGTTTGTGCATGGATGAGACCGGGAGTTTTTATTGTGCGTTATACTTTTCAGTCTGGAAATTGATCGTAGTTGGGAACACAAATGGCAAACGAGCCCGAGGCCGGTCTTCTACCAGATGGACCGACCAAATAAAAGACTCCAGGTCCCCGAGGTTTAGCTCCGTCATCAGGGCCGCGATGGACAGAAGCCGATGGAAACAAATAGTTCACTCCTAGTGTGGACCACTCGATCGATGACCAAGATCCTCAGTCATGAGGGAACGCCTAGAGAGATATACTTTTCAAGGCCTGTAAACAAAGTAACATTATCATCGCTAGTGAAAACGATGCAAAATGAAGGCACGTGACGTATTGACATATGACATATGTCAATACGTCACGTGCCTTTATGTCATTTCCATAATTTTTTTATCGTTTCTGTTAGCGTTAGCGCGAAAGAATGTCACTTTGCCTAAAGGCCTTTTACTAGCGATCTGCGATTTAAGAATACATAATCCCGAATATTATGTCATTCCGGGTTAAAGCTAGGGTGTAATGTACGTAATGATCATCATCATTATCATCATCATATCAGCCATAGGACGTCCACTGCTGAACATAGGCCTCTCCCAATGATTTCCACCTCACCCGGTTGGAAGCGGCCTGCATCCAGCGGGTCCCCGCGGCCTTGACCAGATCGTCCGTCCATCTCGCGGGGGGGCGCCCTACGCTGCGCTTGCCGGTACGTGGTCTCCACTCGAGAACTCTACTGCCCAAGCGGCCATCAGTCCTTCGAGCAATGTGGCCTGCCCATTGCCACTTAAGCCTGCTAACCCGATTGGCTATGTCAGTCACCTTAGTACGTCTACGGATCTCCTCATTTCTGATTCGATCTCGTAGCGAGACACCAAGCATAGCTCGTTCCATGGCACGCTGAGTGACTTTGAGCCTATTCAAGAGGCCTACAGTTAGAGACCACGTCTCGGCACCGTAGGTCATCACTGGTAACGTAATGATACTTGGGGTAAAAGCCTATAGCTTACTCTACTATATAAATCTTGGATGTCGTGAGAATTCATGTGTATACCAGCCTTGGAGGTGGTGGTAAAATGGGAAAGTGTCTGTATGTATTGATACGTATGGAAACTAATAAGCCAATTTTTTATGCAAAGCTTTTAAGCAAAGAGTTGACTACAGACTCCGAAATACAGGAATAAGGAAGGGTTAAATTAAATTTGAGGAATATTTAAGTAATAGGCCATCAGTTGGTCACTTCTGGATCATTTTACACTTCAATTCTTCATCCCTTATTCATACAAATTGATCGGGAATTTAAAAGGAAAAAAATAAACTTGCAGATTTCGATAACGATTATCATGCAATTTAATACGCAGGAGGTTTCGGGGGCCATAAACCGACCTAGCTAGGTTTCATTAAAAAATACCTAGCTAAGCTAGCGAGTGACGCCTTTGTCGAGTATATTATGTTGGGTATATATTTGGGATTTTACATTGAGGGAAAGCTTGTACTTTTTCGGTTGTGTTTAATACGAATGACATAATGATATTTCTTTAAACACACATTTTTACATTAGTTTTGACGCTGGCCATTCATGTGGCCGTTTAAGTTAAGTTAAATCTTAAACAAGTGCATAACATATAAATAATAATAATGGTAATTCTACACAAACATGGAAAATAGGTTTTTATATGTATTTAAGATTCCGTATTAATTGACGCAAGCGTTCATATGCTGCAGTAGCCTCTTGCCATCAGACAGACTGTGCTTGTTACCCACTTGTGTTATAAAAATAATAATGACGCAATCATAACCATAAAGTTTACCGAGCTTTGATATCTGTTGGAAGTCGCAGAACATAAAACAATGCATCAAACCATTTTACTCTGCCTCACGCAAAATTAATGCTTTTTCATATGAGGTTGCAATAAACAAGACAATTCTGATTTATATAACACCCTTTATTTATGACTCTAGTGTCATTTGTGGAACCGTAAAGTATTGAGGTATATTTTTGGCTGTAAACTTTGTTTCAAAGAGGGTGTAAAAGTGACATTAATTTAAGGGGCTATAATATTTGAGTGGGGAGTTTAGGAGAATTGAGTCACATAATATTTGAAGGTGTGTTAATGTTTTGTGTGAGTTCGCTGTGATTTATAGTATAGATATACTAATGTAATGCCAATATATAACGTAAACTTATATGAAAGAAAATATTTCCTACATTTTCGGAAATAACATGGAATGCTAGAATTTATGAGATCTTGTCTTCAGATTATTTACTTCCAGTTAACAAGCATGTCAAAAAAATTGTAAATTACATTAATAATTAATTTGTACAATAATTATTCAAATACATACGTAAAACATACGCTGCCTGTATTCTCCTAAGGGATAATTATATTACTTACATTTCGCCAGTAAATTTAAATCCCATGTAACAGGGGTTGAGCCTATTACCATTCGCCGGGAGCAATTCCAGACTCCTGGCTGATACTGGAAACTACAGATGGAAAAACTTTGCCCGACCCGGGGTTCAAATTCGACCAAAGCAAGAACATATCCAGTTTCTAGACGATAGGAAAGACCAACTATTGTTAAGAAGAAATGCTTGAATTCTTAATAACAATTCAAAAGTATTCCTCTTGAAATACCACTTTTCAAGCGATTTTTTCGACCATTCAACAAAGTTTCGACGGGAAAGTTTATCTTTAGTTAACCACGCGAAGCTTAGTTGTCGATTTTCTTCAACAGTCTGCTAATAACGACTTCATTCGCTGTAAATCTGCAGTCTCGTGCAGTGTTTCATTGTTTGATGTTATTATCACGATTGCTTGCTGCAGCAATTACTAATGCGTCTACATCTTGTAGAGAATTCCAAGTTATACGAAATATTTGAGAAAATAACTCTGTCTTGGCAGATGTAATGAAGAATTTTACGTCACGGAAACAGTATTTTTCATGGGACGTGTCGCGGAATAAAATGTTTTCGTAATATACGAGTTATTTTGTGATTCTGAGAGAGTACTTACTATTTTTCACCAAAGCTAATTATAGTCTTTACTGTAATGTTTTGAGCCTTACGTTGCTTTTCTCAAGATACGTATAGTGGGTCATTTTTGTACTTAAGTTTTAATAAACAACTTAGAGTTACAGACCAGGGAACTTGGTTTGTGTCGCTTTCAATTTAATATTTCACAATTGTTTCCAGTGAAAGTTGAAAAAAATGAAAGGGCCTTTGCCCACACTGTGGCACTCAACAAGCTCATAATAATATTAGTCATAATTATTTTCTCCTGCACCTATATTTATATATAGCCGATTATATTTTATTACATAAAAATTCAATTAAAAGCACAAGGAACATTATTTTAAGCTAATTACAAAGTCGGTGTCCCACGAGATTCTGCCAAGATGGCTGTCAGCATAGTCACGTTGAATTGCAATACTCAATCTCTAAGCGAGAAAGTCCCAGCCGGCTTGACACGAGAGTCGGTAAATTTATTTGCAGTCACACTTCAAGTTTTAGTAGAGATATTCACATCACTGAATCCCATCTAAGTTCAATGCACATATATTTTATCAGAACAACACAATTCAGTGCGACATAATTTCAAATCTTCCCGTGTGCTCCGACGCCGACGTTCCGCTGTTTGCATGTAACCGCCATATTTCTCGCCTCATGTGATACAAAATATATCAGTGTCGAGGCGAGCTGGTGCAACCGAAAATGTAATTTGAATATACTTTGTTCTCGCAGAGTACTGTTTCATATATCAAGGCCCGCTTAAGCCCCATATTCTGGGATACGATGCGGCGACAAAAAATATACATTTTAAACATTAAAAAAGTTGCAATTCCATAATTCAAATGGAATAATAAAGATGTCATGTATATTTCGATACCTATAAATTATACTAATACGTAGGAAATAATCTATATCCATACAGATAAATAAAATTCAAGTGTCTGTTTGTAATTCTAAATTAACCGCTTTTCACTATGAAAGTAAATAGACCTACGATACCGACATTAAAAAAAAAATTACTTAATTTTTCTCTGTCTATCTGTCTCTTTGTTCCGGCTAACCTCTGAAACGGTTGGAGTTTTCTCATAAAACAGTAAGTGAAAAAAAAAAGATTAAAAAAATGAAAAAATTTAACCGATGAACGTCAGTCTCGAACCGGGGTACTCTAGTTTCGTTACCGCCCGTAGGCTGAAAGTCTCACGTCTGGGCTACCATAATTTGACAGATGTCGGCGACATTTACTGTCGTATAGTAATGATCACCTTACTAGATCAATTTATAGTCCTCGAAACCCCCTACATACAAAATTTCATGAAAATCATTGTAGCCGTTCCCGAGATTCGGATATATATATATATATATATAAGAATTGCTCGTTTAAAGATATAAGATAGTTAGAAAGCCAAGAAAAAGGTAAATACAACAGCTGAAGGAAAAAGTCAACGTCATGTCTTACAAGGAAGTTGAACCGTTAGCCGAGAACAGACAGGGCTGGCGATTGCTTCAATGACAAGAGCGTTCTCTCTACTTCTTTCTGCCTTACTATTTATTGCTACCGTTAAATAGTTATAGTACGAAAAGGCAACTGCTTTGTTTTAGGTTTAATATTATGTAAATGACAATATGCGTGTTCCAAGTTTTCCACTTTGGGCAACCGATTCAAAGTACTGGCGGGTTTCCAAGGGGCTCGCGAGCCCGACAGTTTTGTCCAGATTAATTGCTACTACTTTTGCCAAATGCATTTTAAAGCTTAGATTTACGATGTGAATTTTGAATGTTTTTGTAAATATTGGCCATACCTACTTTAGAGTTTTCATTCTTCCTAAGGTAATAACGCACAAATAACCATTGCTATCGTCGCTATTACCAGCTAGCTTTGACCTTATTAATGAAAAAAAATCTCGTATCGCTCATTAGCTTCCATTGACTTTACTTGAACTAAACAATAAATTCAAGTCGTGTTTTGAGACATAAGAAGCTGTAAATCTGAGTAGAACTATGGGTATTAGTAGTAGCGTTTCTCCACTAGCTATATAGATGGCACTACTCGCTAACAAATTGAGTACAAATACACGAGAACCTAAATCGCGCAATAAGTGTTCAAGCGCTTTGCAGTACGTATATAAGTTTCCAACTAGGACAGTTGGAGACGTGGCTCCCCAGACATGACACCCGTCCGTAAGATATTTCCTTTACTGGGGATAGGGATGATCACTCTCTCTCCCTACACAATGAACTCAAATCTTGACGTCATCCAGCTTAAAATTCACTCTCAATTACAAAAACTCACAAGTCAACTAAAAAGTAATTTTAAAAACGCCAGGATAGAATTTTGAATACAGGTACTTCCATTGTCGTACGGGGCCTGTACCAATGAGTGTTTCGAAAAACTTATGTAGGCAGTGATTTCACACCACGTATTTACGTTGAAGAAAAACATCGTGAGGAAACCAGCGTATGTCTGAGAAGTAATTCAAAGACGTATGTATAGTGCCTGAGATGGCGATTGAATCATCTGTCACGTTGGTACTAAATCATATTCGTGGGTGTCGCTATTACAACACCTCTACCTACCTCCTCGGGTAAACAAGCGTGAGCATATGTATGTATTTCCATTGTGATTTTCGTTTTACTGAGCAATACACCTGGTCAAATCAATATTACTTTGAACTCATTTAAAATTTGGACGTAATTAAAAGTACTAGTAACTTTATTTTAAAGTGTGAGTATGCAGTGAACTGCAGTATTCAATTGCTCTTCTATATGCATATCTTGTTTGTGGCATTATTGGGTCTGGTTGCCCGAAAGCACGTCGACCCTTGGGATCTTTTGTGCAGCCCTTGCTCTTTTGCTCTACGTACCTGACTCCTCAAATACTCCCTGAACAAGCCGGCAGATCTTGCCCATGGGGTAAGAGCTTGTAGTCCTCTGGTTTCGGACGCCTTACCCAGTAGGTCCATTCGCCATCTGGCCAGTGCGTCGCAAGTGCATATTAGGTGATGGTTTCGGGTTCTGATTGACAATACCTACACACCACATCGTTAAATAAGACATTGCTCGTCTATAGTTTTCCGTGGTTTGTAGGTAATCATCATCATCATCTCCCTGGCCTTATCCCATACATTGTTGGGGTCAGCACTTAAACCAGTTGTCAGACCATTTTAGGCCTCCGACTGACCTGTAACGATTGCCAAAGATGATAAATTGGCAACCGGTTTGTAGATAATATCGGGCTAAAATACACAAATAACGATTAAAAACATCATCACGTATCCCACCCAATTAGCCCTTTAGCTTCCATAAAATAAATGTCAGTTTCGTTCATGTTTTTCCTTTATAAAAGGTAATTCATTTTCCCAGGGTAGTATTATTAAAGAGAAGGTAAATATTTTAAAACAAATATTCCTTTGAACATTTTTTCGCTATCAAATTTGTTCTGTGCTTACATTTTCAGTTGCCATTTCCGAGAATATTCAGAGGGATAATGTTAAATTTAATAATGTCTTAACTTGCAAAATCTTTTTTCACCAGTCATTTGGTTTCCGGAAGAGATCTCCTCAATAAAATTATATTTAAACGGAACCCCACTTTTTGCTTTTTACTTATTACGAAAACCTCCATGTGCAGTCATAGAGAAAATTTCAACAACAACAAGACGAACATTTATATATACAGAAAGAAGTCTATAGGGAAATAACGAAATTTCCCCATAGACTTCTTCTATATATATGACAAATAGCATAGAGCTGATAGTAAGCGGATGGACTCACCATCTGTGATGTTGTCACTTAATCTTCAGTGAAACGTTTTATTTTACACCTTCGGGGACCTTTCTGTGATGACGTGAGCATATACATAATTTTTTCTTCTTCTTCTTAAGAATGCTTGGTAAATTTCGCCAGTAATCTTAAACACAATGTTCACATCCAACGCTATCTAATGTATATCAGTTTCGCTTGAAATATCAGTTTGCTCGAGCCATTTTATACAGCGATTTGTTTAAACTTTCCCCTCCAAATATTTAGTATCGCTTGTTCGCCCTTGTTGGACAAGCTCGCTACGGATCGTTTGACTTTCTAAATGAGCTAAGTTGTATAGCGGTTTTCTTTCACGGGCTAATAAACGTAAATACACCCTATATTTACCTGTTTCATTTCTGCCCACGTTTTCGTAACTTTTCTGTGCCTTGGCGCCTATTAAGGCCAAGTGATGAATAAATTGAGTTTACGTTTGGCATTCTCATTTTGTTCACCAGTAAGTAGTAAGTATACTTATTTACTCGGTATCGAACTCTACTGATTGTACTATTTATTAGCAGTTAGTATATATATATTTTAAGCATCATAATGTTTAAATTAAATGCTGTAAGGAAGGTAGGGTATGAAGAAATGCATAAATGTAGATGAAGCGAAAGAAAGTATGTGGCGAACAGTGGCCTCTGCCAATCCATGGGATTCAGGCATTCAGGTATGTATGTAAGTAGGTAAAGTGTAATTTGGTAATGTATCATCTCATTCATCATCATCATCAATCATTAAAAGTCTTTTAATTTGAACCATATGTAACGTAAAAACTTAGTGTTTGTTGCATTTAAATAAATCTCAATTCTTTTAAATTTCAACAACAACAAGACCAACATTTATTCATTAAACTATACCTCAAAGCAAAATCAGTGCGCAGCTTGCTCCAATATTTTATTAAAACTTGTAAAATGCAGAGCTAAGTTTTAAGTAAAGTGTCACGAACAATGAAATATTAACTGAAAGTTAACACAATGCAAAGTAACTGAATTTATTAAGTAGATAAGTATAAAAATTATTGGGCGAATTTACCCGCCTGGTATATTTGGCAGTGCTTGTTTTATGTTATTTTTGTGGTAAGTAGTTTACTAAGCATTCGAATGCAATTACCCTAAGTTTTTTATTAAAAGTAGCCTAGACTTTCATCCCCTATTTTATCTCCTCGGGGGTGGAATTAATCAAAATCCTTTCTTAACGGATGCCTACGTCATAACATCTACCTGCATGCCGAATTTCAGCCCTATCCGACCAGTGGTTTGGGCTGTGCGTTGATAGATCACTATGCCAGTTACCTTTGAGTTATATATATTTAGATTCAAATTGTTGTGTTAAATTCGATATTGAGCATTTTTGCTGATATTTTTAAATTAAGGCAAGTTACAGACCGATACAGAGCAACCGAGGTCTATAATTCCACCGTAAAGGGATCGTAACTAAACAATTTTCTTGTAGTTACTTATTAGGTACTCAATCTTTACTAGAGACCTAGACAAAGTAACATTCTCTCGCGCTTGCACTATTAGAAATGCGATACAATGTGTATGGATATGACATAAATTAGGCACGTGACATATGTCATTCCCGTACATTTGTATTGTTTGTACTAGCGAAGCATGAGGATTATGTTACTTGGCCAACAGGCCCTGGTTAGTTGGAAGTCTAAGAATTTGTGACAACTAGTTTTACGGAGATAACTGATTTAGATTTTAAAAAGGTTGTGTTGACTGTCACTTTGTTTAAAAATCTGGTCATCAGTAATATTAGACTGGAACACATACCTATGAAGCTTTATTGTACGGTAAACAAAAAAATCTTAAAGTTATCAACATAGGATTTTACTTAATGTAGTACTGTGTTGTAGGGCAAAAATAGGCAAAATATACCTAAAAAAATATTATGACAATGCAATTAGAGTGAGCGCCCATTAATCTTATCTAAAATTACATACTTCAATCGTTGATAAAAACACAAGTATGTATTTGAATATATATTTGAATATACATAATATTAAACAGGGCCGCATACAAGCCCATCTCACTTTCAATACCTTCTGAAATACTTTAGTATCGCTACTAATATTAGCAAGTTTCATATATAAGTTCGGTCGGGTAATATTACCCACCGGGTTCGAACTTGCGACCTCATTTACATAGCTTAATGTTTACGATCTAACCTGCAAAGTTATCTAAAGTCTTATATTGTATTGTTAAAAGTTTATTTCGAATAGAACCTTTATACTGCCTCTCTTAAATTCACTTTCAATATTGCCTTTATTTTGTTACGCATTTTATTCAACTATGGGCTTAATTAATGCGCAATATAACTTCATTGCTTGTTGCACAGGCGAAGACTGTCTCGTGCCATAAACCTAATTCAACCGTAAATGAACTTAAAGGGCAATATAACAGAGTTCCTTCTTAATTACAACCTATGATCGAGTCACCAGGCTCTCAGTGAATCAGTTGCGATTGCTCATATCTTCTTCCTTGGGTTCTTCTCAGCAAAAGCAACCTTCCGAACCCGGTGGTAACATTTATCTTCTCTCTTCTTCTCTATTATAATCCTGTAATTTTTATTCTTTCTGTGTCCTTCTAACGATTAGAAAGTACTTTGTTAAAGTGTAATCGAATAAAAATATTTTAAATTTTGGATTTCATATCACTCGATAGGCGGAGTTAGTAACCCTAGCCTAAATCCGTATTTGGTTGGGTGATCGCCTGTGTTCATTTCCCTTTGGTGAACACGTAAAGCTGTCGGTTTTACGTTTCCCATCTGCCAGTTTTACATCTTTGTCAATCTTTACTGGTCAGTTGGAAGTCTGAGAATGAGTGATAATTGATTTTACCCAGATAGCTGTTTTTTTTTTATTTTCGATCATATGAGGGTCCTGAAGATCAGATGACTGCCGCTTTGTTTAATAATCTAGTGATCAGTCATATTGTATTGAATCGATTGCGGATCCTAAAAAATGACATTTTTTTTAATCTCTTGTTAATTATATCATCATCATCCTCCTGCCCTTATTCCATGTTATTTGGGCTAGCTACAATATGTTGTTCTCTTCCATTTCTCTCTATCAGCCGTTATTTCTCACATTTCATACAATCCATCCATAATTTCTCAGGTCTTCCTTTCTCCTTGTAACCATCCACATTCATAAACAAAACTTTTTTGGCAACATTATCCTCATCCCTCCGCATAACATGTCCATACCACGAAAAATGTTTATTCTTGAACTTCTCAGTCACTGGTGCTACTTTCAGACTCTTGTTAATTATATGAGAATAAAAATTCCTATATAATCTATATAACGGCAGTGTAAAACTAACAGATACAGAAAATCCTTTGGTGAGATAGCAAAAAGGCCGATACATTAGCACGCAGTTGGTTAAAGTTGCAAAAGCCATAAATCGCGACTTCGCCTAACAAAGCCGAGAAAATCCTGCATATTTCGCGGTGCTTAACCGGAATAATCCGGTCTAAACCGGCGAATAAAAGTCGCTGTAGCTGAAGAAATTTTACAGTTAGCGGATTAAGTTCTGCTGCTTTTTAGATGAAATATTATTCACGCCATACTAACGACCTTGCGAAAGTAAACTTATAACACATTTTGCTTTGGATTTTAATCTTCTCGTTATTGATTTATTATTAAAATGTTGAGCCATTGTAGTTTAGGTACCTATATAGCCAGTTACGCACATTGGATGTCTCAAACATCTTCATGAATAAGACAAGGTAATCATCGAGATAAAACATGCATTATATCTGAGAAGAAATCTAAAGGGCGTATTAGTATCTGCGAAAGCGAACAACTTACCATCTGACGTTAGCATTTAATTATCTTTGTTGAAAAGTGGGTGTTGTACACCTCTGCATACTCTTTCGGTCCCTTCAACGAAAACTTGAGAGCTGATAAAGATAATTCGTAGAGAAATTCGCTGATATAGGAGCAGGTTAGAAAGATAATGATGATTGTGATGAAATACTAGATAGAAACCAGACAATACTCTGACGCAAGAGAAACATATTCTATTTGACATTTAAAACGAATGCTTGATGTTAGAATTGAGCCCGTGACGTGCGGCGTAGCAGTTAGTGATAGGGCAGTAAAAACTATCTAAACGAATCTAAGACTACCTCTTAAAGCAGGTTAAAAACACCTACTTACTTACCAATCCCATTAAATAAACGTAGCAGATAATTTGGAACTACATTCAGCGGAATTAAACCACTTATCATAGCTCGGAAACGTTATGAACGTATGAACCCATTTGTCTGGCAAAAGAGCATAATTTCTAGCGGCAAGGGCTTAACGCGCCGACTACTGTCGGACTGGGTCATTACTTTTCATTTCACAGAAGAGACATCTTTTTACTTCCGTCTGACTACCGCTCATACGGATTTATTTACTTAGAATCTTATATAATTACTAGATGTGTCCCACGTATTCACTTGCGTACATTTAATTGTATGGGTTATTCGTTACTCCCAACATTAGCAATATGCAAATGAAAGTCACGTTAGAATCAGTCCAGCCGTTTCAGAGATTACCAGAACAAACAGGGTCCCGCGAAATATATCTTTCATGGGTGGATATTTAAGTCAACGCGGGTGAAGTCACAGGGCACACTAATGCCAAAAATTTGCCTAAACTCCTAGCAATTTAATCATAAATTTGTGAGAACCCAATGAAATAACTGGAGTGGCTGTGCGCTGTGCTAGCTGTAGTGATGCTCATGTCGGCACTGCGATTCCATTCATTATAAGATTACCAACATGAGTTACTAACTAACATAAGAACTTTTTCCACCTGGCAAAATTAGTGCGGTTTCCTCCCTATTTTCCTTTTCGGGTAGTAAAATATCCCATTACGTGTAACCAAAGTACATACACCCATTACTCTCATACACTTAATTCCCCTTGATGTGAAGTTTTACCTTCCGTAACTAGCGTGGGATAGATATTTCTAACATCTATAAATCTCTCAGAAGGGCAAACCTGCCTGAAGCCTCGTCGATAAATTTACTACGAAAAGTGCATCTTATCTTAAACGTAGCGGAAAGTAAGTTAAATATTACGAAGTTAAACGCTGGCTTTTGATTTATTTTCCAACTCAGTTTATAGAGAACAGGGGCCGTTCTATCAATTCTTATTGTAACACAAGTTCGGCTCATGATAAAGATGGTTATATAATATCTGTCACTGTCTCTTAGTCGAATTACCGTAGAAAAGTGTTGATTTTAAGGCCTGCAGTTGTGTTGATGTTTTGTTAATTAAACAAGAGAGCTTCCTCCAGAATGAATTTATGCTCAAAATTTTTCCGTTGAAGAGTTTGTCTGGTTTCCGAATTTTTTTAATTATGACGTCACACAAACAGTCCTCAACCTTGAAAAGGCCAAGCTTTCTAGGATGCTCAAGAACTACGGAACCAACTTATTCATCCTTTTACCAGACAGAGTTAGAATAGATGCAGATTTTTTTGACAATCTGTAGAAAATACTCTGGTAGGTTTACATATCTACAATTTATTTTTATTTTATCTCAGACATTTATACTCTCGACTTCCTTCATACACAGTGGCGCCCATATTGTATGTGTGCGGCTAGCCTTGGTCAATAGAGTATTGTCAATATTCAGAATATAATGGAACAATGACGCAATACTGGTCGCACACACATAATATAATTGATAATATGAAATTAATTTACAATACTAATTTGTGTGTGAAGTTAGCCTAAAGTACGTCGTTAGATATCATTGCACTTTAGTATTTTATTTAAAAGGTCTCATTGATACGGACTGATGGGATTTGAACTTGCATATTGTAAGTAGTCTGCTATCACCTGCTCTCTAACTGGCAAGTTCTAAGCCACTCATCCATCGTAATGGATGATTGTAATGAAAAAATACTTTCTTCGAACTAAATAAAATTGTCAAAAGTTATCGAAACTCTGATGACTTGAAATTTGATTAAAATGCCTCAATTTGTCCTTGGTTCGAAATTACAACCATTAACTTAATAACTTTAAGGTCAATTAGTACTGTAGATGTTTGATGGCAGCCCATTTAATCACTTTAACCGATCAACTTCATAGTTTGTACCCGTTAGGGGCCACAAAGTTTATAAAGTACAAGGGCAATTGGAGGTATGTCGACCCCTTCTGTGTACCGCCTGTCAGAAACATTGCTTAGAGTTTAGAGTTAATTGTGAACCTTTTCTTTATTGATATGTGAATTAGGTAATTTATTAACAGCAATTGAAGCTGTAAACATAATAAAAAAGAAATCATAAACAAACGCACTATTCACCACTACGATTTTCGAAGTTTTCGCTCGATTTATCTGAAATGCCATCATCAGATCCTGGTTTCCTTACCATGGTGGAATATCTGATTTTCTACAAAATAGGCTCATAATTGACGATGTTACCAGCGAACACACCTCCTACCTTCTTCGATTTCGAAGTTTGTTTAAAATAATATGATAAGAACATAAAAAATTGATTTATGACGAAAACGGTTTGCACCAGTACATCGGGTGTTGCCGTACATTATCGTCGAAAGTGCAATAGCTCAACTATAACCGCAGACCAAACCAGCATCAGTTCGGTCTAACGCTAAGCTGGTTTTTATTGAGACCCGGATAACTTTTGGGATTTGTGACGGTACTTCAAGTGTGTAAGTTTTGTCTCAAACGCAAGGGACACAGAATTTGAAAGACCATATTCGGAAGTTCTAATGATACATCCCTTTATTACCGTTATCTTAATATGTAATTTTTGGGTTCGGCTTGAAAGAACAAGTAAGGAAATGGCCTAGATTACAATCATAGTATGCTATAGTAGAATCAGAATAATACAATTTCCAAAAGAGGTTTTTTAAAGCGAATGTGAAGAGATGTCCGACCATATGCTGCAGTAATCACTTACCATCAGGTGACCTACATGCTTGTTTGCCACTTTCAAATAACTAGGGCATAACAGGATGTTTTGCTCGAATTAAGGAGCTGCTCGGCTGGGAACTGTAAATCTATCTTTGACAAGATCACAGCCAAATAACGCTACCCTTAGTAGGTTAGATCGTGTGTTTCGTGGAGAGAGGACTTATTGTGCTATCAGTAGTTGTAACTATGGCATCAATTAGACAAATCCCGCTTGGTCTAGCATTTAAAGTCTGCACTAGCCGTTTACCAAGAGATATACGTGTTGTTGTAGGAACCTTTACTAAAAAGAACTTTTATCCCCTTATTACAAGATTCGCTTAAAAGTTCCATCCCTATTTCAAAACGGATTTCAAAAGGGAGTTTAGTCTAGTTTTCGTTTAACTATAGTTTGTATTAATCGAGTTAGTATTATGTGCCAAAAATGTTCGTCTAAAATTCTAACCCAATGGTGCTATAAGGTTAGATTTTTTAGCACAAAGCACCGACTTTATTTATTTTTAAAATGATATAGAAATGCAAAAAAGTCACGACTCGGCATAGAGATTCAATAAAACTCTTTTCAAATAAACAATCTCACAATTTGGATGCCTACAAATTTTAATGACGTTACAAGTTTGACCAATTCAAAAATAAAATAGTTTACAGATTTTCTATCAACCGATCAAGTTTTAATGAGCGCGGTCCATTCATTATGCAACCAATTAGTTCATGGTTCGCCACTTTTAGCATTTAAACATGTCGCTATTTCAGATTACATACATGCCAGGCACGATGTTATTTAATATACAAAACAGGCTACATACTAGGTTACGTATAATTTATTAATTACGACGGACACTGTGGGTATAAGCGGTGAAATTGCTGGTCTGACGCGTCGCCAAGTTTGATAATAATCTGAGCTCGCCCGAGAAGCTTTGGGGCTCGAGTTTAGGTCACATAATATTGTCCTCGAGTCAAAATTGAAGGGTATAAACAATGTTCGTTCATTGAGCAATACATAGTCTTACAAAGCGTATCTATTTCCATGGTTTATCAAAGAGGATCTCGTGGCACAGTTGACTTTGTGCATATCATTCTATATTTTCTATATCAATCTTTTTATATTGACGAGGGGGAAATCTTCAAAAGGCCGCCCTGGGAGAGGCCGGTCGGAGTATGTGGGATTTTTACCGTACTAAAACCCTCCCGGTGTCCATCTCCAGTGCTCAGGGGGGACTCCGGGTACTCTGGTAGATCACACCGGTGTCCCCCCACACTTTGCCGGGGCACATCCCCGGGGCAGCTGTATCGCAGCCCCTGGAGACCTCGCTTTGCAAGGCTCGGAGCCACACCCCAACCACTGCCAGCAGGCCCTCCGACCACCTTTTATTCGCCTTTTACGACAGGCAGGGGATACCATAGCCAAATTCTTAGACCCTGGCTATTGGGTGGACAGTCCGTGGCATGCGTTGCCTCCACGCCTCTCTGTCTGCCAGCACAGCCGTCACTACGCGTGGCAGAGAGAGGTCCAGTCCGATCCTGGTTACCAGGATTCGCCGTTCCGAGCTCCACGCTGGGCACTGCTCGAGCGTGTGCTATGCGGAGTCCCGGCCACTGCCGCAATTGCATGTTGCATGGATGATTAAGTTAAACCGTCGGTCCCCTCAGTCAGATGGCAGTCTCTTCCTATTAAAATCATCTTAACAATATATGGGATAAGGACAGGAAGATGATGATGGTTTATGAAAGTTTACGAGTTGAGAAAACGTATTTGGAAGTGGAGTAAGCAAAGATAGATAAGATAAATTAAAAAAATATTAGCAAGGTTAAGATTAGAAACACGTTTAAGGCTTCTTGTTAGGTATCAGGGTGAAAAGCTTTACGTTCAAAGTGCAAACTAAACTAGCCCTTGTAATAGATACGATGACGTGTAAATGTTAGTCGATGTTGAGTAAGCGACTTCCATGGCCGACTTTAACTACTAGCACGGGCGTATCTATGCAATAATAAGCGGCTTCGGCGTATTATTATTTACAAGCTACAAGGCAGGTAGTAAAGTGAAGCCTTGGCTTGAAGTGTTTCTTTCCCAATTTGAACTTTATTTTAAGGGAAATCATTTCGTTTAAGATAGCTAGATTCGCTAGACTTAATTTTCATGACTTAAAGTTGATAATAATTTACATACTTTCATAATATAATAACGAAGATAGGCTTGTTTTAACTAACACTGTTTATTTTATTCAAGTACCAATGATTCTCGAGAAACTAATTAAGAAAAACATTGGCTTTGAAATTCAATAGGCGGAGTGCCTGACAATTTGGTGAGTTTGTTTTTTAATCATACCACTAAGGTGGCAAACTAGCGTATAGCGTATACCTTGTGGTAAGCGGTTACTATAGTCTACGAATAATTGCAACATTCTTAGTCTCACAACTTAAATATTTGTTCCTGCATAATGATAAATATTTCATGCACAGGCAATAACAAATCCAAAATTCTTACTCCTCCCTCCATGGGGCACTGGCGACCTATCGTACACTTATATGACTGATCTTCCGTAAAATACCGACGTCAGTCGGAAAGCTCCTGTACCGTCCCCAAAATGGGAGATATTTTAAGATAATGAGACATCTCTTTGCTAGTTATTCGAAGTTTTAGCATTAGAAGAGCTGCTAGGTACTAATATACAATCAAGTTGACTGTCCCTATAAGAACATAATTTGAGGAAGCCAACATGCATGGAGAGCCAAAGCAGAAAGCTATTACAATTGAATAGATGTCAGCTTAGGCAACTCACAGGAGCACTAACACTCGTATCCGAAACCAGAGGAGCAAAAGGGCAAGGCCGGCACAAAAGATCCCAAGGGTTGACGAGCTTCCGGGCAACCGGACCCAATAATGCCACAAAAAAAGATAAGATAAGCCAACATGAGTAAGTAAGTCTTTTAGTCTATAGCTTCAAATTACAAGTAATCGTCGGTCTGATAGGGGTTAAAAGACGGCAAAGGCCACTGGCGTGCATCGAAACCCTCCTTAGCATATAAATCAAGGCCCAAAGGAGACTATGGTCCAGAAGATCCCGTATATTAAACGCACTTCACTCGTAATAAGATTTAGTGTTCATTAGTAATGTACTCTCTGCTTTTGAGATACCTATTAAGAGAATTTAGTGTTTGCTCGCTCCTAATTTTTTACAGTATTATAAAAACATACGTGTATTTCTAAGTAAATATGCTCACACAATACCAGAAGCGTTTTTCAACTATGACGATTACTGAGATCATCGCCGTATGTCTTTGAATTACTTCTCAGACTGTTATTATATACTATTATTATTATTTTTATTTTTAATCTCTCATTCTCGGCTTTTAACCGGTTTTCTGATAGCACGGGCCTTTTTTTTTTTCGTTTTTTTTTTTTTTGTTGACGAGGGGGAAATCTTCAAAAGGTCCCCGACCGCCCTGGGAGAGGCAGATCGGGGTATGTGGGATTCTTACCGCACTAAAACCCCCCCGGTGGCCATCCTCAGTGCTCAGGGGGGACTCCGGGTACTCTGATAGAACGCACCGGTGTCCCCCCACACTTTGCCGGGGCACATCCCCGGGGCAGCTGTAAGGCCGCCCCTAGAGACCTCGCTGTGCAAGGCAAAGCGAGCCACATCGCTTGGCCACCTTCCCGGGCCCGCGTCGGTGGTCAAAGCTCCCACCCCGACCACCGCCAGCAGGCCCTCCGGCCCCTTTTTAGTCGCCTCTTACGACAGGCAGGAGATACCATAGCCATATTCTTAGACCCTGACTATTGGGTGGATGGCACGGGCCTAGGCCAAGTGTTCATCAGGAGGTATGTCTAAATAAGTTGTGTGTATGGTAGTGAGGCTTATTACGTGGTTGGGTGTACATGTTGGTTCTGGTCAGTCTGTAAATTTTTCTCACTAGTCTGCAAGTATTTAGGATGGGTGCTTTTTATAGAAGGTGGTAGGTGTTTTGGTGCAGGTTCAGAGTGGCGAAGGACTGATGTAGTTGTTTGGGTAGTATTATTATATACTATTATTATAGTATACTCTAGTATTATAAAAACACGTGTATTTCTAAGTAAATATGCTCACACAATACCAGAAGCGTTTTTCAACTAAGACGATTACTGAAATCATCGCCGTATGTCTTTGAATTATTTCTCAGACATCACGATGTTTTCCTTCACTATAAAGCTCGTAGTCATTGCACTCAAGTTCTTTGCAAAACTCATTGCTGCACTCACCGCTGAGATTCGATAATAAGCGGCTTGGTCGTAATGTCGTAAGGGGTTTTCAGGTCGTGGCCGATCGCAAATACGTAACTTACGTGTTATACAGATATTTATCTGAACTACATACATATGCTCACGCCTGTATTCCCCGAAGGGGTGGGCAGAGGGGTTGTAATAACAACACCTACATTTCACCGAAGATGATTAATTTCCAATGTGATGGTGAGTCTATCGCCGTCGCGGGGCCTGTACCAATGAGTTTTTCTAAAGACTTATTTACAGTAAAGAAAATAATAAATTTTAAATTGTTTACTATTGACAACCCTCCCAAATATTTCAAAATGAAGCAAACGTTCTTATTTAAAAAAAGGCCTAGATTCATAATATGAATTGCACCTAAGTGACCATTTTGTCATTTCGATGATGAATGATATTCGGATCACATTATGATTCTCCCAAAGTGGCATTTTTAGACTTACAGATGTCAACGCGAGTGATAACGAATCCAATGTCTAGTGTAGTAATTGTCAGTAGTAACTAGATATTCACCTGAACGACATTATATAACCTGTAACCGAATAGGTTGTGTTACCAACAGTGCCTGTGGCAATTAGGTCAAAACCGCAGGAACACTAAACTCTAGTCTAGTTCGAACTCAAAGCTATTTGCCAAATAGCAATAATGAACCACCTACCCATAAACAAAGCTGTAAAATGCTAGAGCTGTGGTTTGTGATTGGTTAAAATAGCTACTTGTAATAGATCTAATACATACAGATAAATGAAATTCAAGTGTCTGTTTTTAATTTCAAAATGGTTGTTCACTAATTGCATATAAAGGTACTGACATAAAAACACATTTTTTTTGTCTGTCTGTCTGAACGTTTGTTCAGGCTTATCTCCGAAACGGATACGATGATTTTAACGATTATTACGAACGAATAGATAATTTTACAAGGCGTAACTTAGGCTACTTTTATTTTTAAGCATACATTATCGTTCCGTGGGTCACTCATGAGATTTATTCAACGTGGGTTAAACCGCGGGGCGCAGCTAGCAAATAAAAATGTGTACTGATTCAGAGATGTATTGTTTGTGTGATTGTATTAGAAATGTATGAGTAGACAAAGCAAAAAAAGTCTGCAAGGATCGTAGCATGTGGCGATCAGTCTCTGCCTACGCCGAAGTTTTGCGCGAGCATATGTATGTATATATGCTCACACAAACCTTATTCTTCATGTGTATGTTTATATATATATGTGTATTTGATCTTGTTTATTAATCTACACTAATATTATAAAGTTTATAATAAATTTACTGTTTTTTTGTTTGTTTGTTTGCATTGAATTGCAAGTAATTAAATACCTTGGAGTTCTTATTGACGAAAAACTAACATTTGAGGGTCACATAGCAGCGCTCTCAACTAGGGTGCGCAGAGTGGCGGGAATCATGAAAAAGCTCCGCGGTGTGGCATCTCGAGACACACTGTTATCCGTCTATTACGCCCTATGTCAATCTATTTTAGCATATTGCATCACTTGCTGGGGGAGCGCTGCAAAAACCCACCTCTTTCAAGCTGAGCGTGCACAGCGTTCCGTGTTAAAGGTTATGCTAAAAAAGCCACTCAGACATCCCACTTTGGATCTTTACAAAGAAAGTGGAATTCTTACGGTGAGGCAGTTACATATCCTAAAATTATCCCTCTCTGTACATAAGAGTGTATTAGCCGCCACAGACTATCATGTATTAATTAATCGCAGAATATTCCGACTGCCAACCCCCCCTGTGAACACTGCGTTTGGACAGCGCTTCGGACAATTTATAAGGACACACACATATAATATTGTAACCAAATACTGTAACATTAAAGAACTACCAGTTAAACAAGCAAAAATTGTGATTCAGAAATGGCTGGCAACCTTAAGCTACGACAAGACTGAGGAAATGTATAAACCTAAATCATAACATAATATGCTCCTTACCCCCCTACTTTTGCTTTATTATTATTTTATTTTTATTTTTTTTATTATATAATACTGTGTGTGTATAACATGTATTGCTGAAAATGCCAAAACTGAATGCATTGATAATAGTAAACGACGACCTATGTGTCAATAAATGAATTAGGAAAATCAAACAGGTTTTCGCGATACAGGCTTGCCTAGTGTGAAAACCACAGGAAAACTCAAACTATGTAAATGCGCGAGTAGATTTAGTAGCCATATAATCTGTAAAGACTGCATGTATTGTCTATTGTCTACTTACTACTGTAAATAAATAAATTTTTCATTTTTTTTTTCATTTTTTGAATAGACTCCGAAACAACTTGACCGATTTGAAAAATTCTTTCAGTAATGGATAGCTACATCCGCAGCGAGTAACATAGGCTATACTTTATCCCCGTACTCTTACGAGAACGGAAACTACTCGGGTAAAACCGCGTGTCGTCCGCTAGTAATGTGATACAAACATCAAACCGAAATCGACATAAGTATAATTAATATGTAGCAATAGAAAAAAACACAAATTTGCATTTAAATTTAACACCACGTTCCAGCATTTCATCCCTTTGAAGGCCGTTGAAATAAACGATCTAATTTGTTTGCCAAATTTTTCATAGCGAATACTGAGTTTGTAGAGCTTCCTTGTTTACGATGTCGATATTGTATTACGTGTTAGATTTTCCCGGCAACGTCGTCTACTTTATTATGTACACGGTGTCTGTCTATAGTTATATAATTCATATAAATTCATGGAAAAACAGCTGACATCTTTATTTGACATCAGAACCGTAACTTTGTAAAGATATAAAAATACTAAATAATTATAAAACATGAATCATAAATATTATACAAAATAGTTACCAACAAAGCTATCTACTACAAATTTCAATCAAATTGATTCTAAACCGATGACAGACAGATAGATATGGTTTCACATTTATAATATTAAGTAATTATACATTTTTGTTGATTCAACGCTCATTAACCGAAATTAAAAAAGGAGGTGGTTCATCAATTCGAATGTAAGCTTTCTTGGAACGTCATGCATGATGAACTCTAGCTTCTCAAAATAAATATAATTAAATAAAAATAATAGGTAAATAATCTATCGATATCGAAATGTTCCCCTCTCTACTAAACAATTCACTTTAAAGCTGTGCCCTTGACCTATTTATTAATATTGTGTATGGAGTGCAAAAGTTCTAGAATATTGTTATTTAATAAGAAAAGTTTCCTTGTACATTTGAACAAAACTTCCGGTGAAAATGGTCGGTTGTTCAGAATTTAATTATGAAATTTCACGAAGTGGTAATTCCTTTTGCCTTACTTGCCAGAATTGTTTATTTAATCATTGTCTGCATTAAACAATGTTGTAACAAAGTTGATATCTAAAAGCTTTTAAAAGCATTATAAAATATGCAACTTGATGAAAATCAAAACACGGCATAACTGAGAGGGCTCTTCAATCAACTAGAATTTACAGCACAAAAAAAATACACCCTGCAGGCTCCAAAGCTTAAAATAATGTCTATAACTCAGGTAATTCACAGAAAATATAACAATATTCAACATAAAACTGAGATTTTTCGTTTTACTAAACGCACTTTTCCTTCATATTCATTGTTCAAACATAGTTTATTAACGAGCTGTGCTCTGCGGTTTCACCTGCGTAGATTATAATGTTTACAAACAGACAGACAGACGGAAAAAACATTTATAAATTGGTTTCTCTATGTCAGTACTTTGTATACTTTCATTTGCACTAAGCAAAAAACTCACTATTAGATACAAATTCTTTGCGTTTTTATACTCGTGATAATTTGATAAAATAATGCTTGATATGGATAAGAATTAACATTTAACGTAGTTTCTTTATTCAGACGATTTAATACTTTTTACATATGCTCACGCCTGTATTCCCCGAAGGGTTAGGCAGAGGTGTTGTTATCACAACATCCACTTTTCACCGAATTTGATTAAGTGCCAACGTGACAGATGGTGAGTCTATCGCCGTCTCAGGCACTATACATACGTCTTTGAATTACTTCTCAGAAATATGCAGGTTTCCTCACGATGTTTTCCTTCGCCGTAAAGCACGTGGTGTGAAATCACTGTACATAGTTTTTTTAGAAAAACTCATTGGTACAGGCCCCGATGGGATTCGAACTTGCGTCGTTTGCGTAGCAGGCGACTGCTCAAGGCCACCACGGCTTCTTAGTCATACATACTTCTCTCAAATCTGTAAGTCTAGAAAAGCGGTGCTATATACGTCCTAATACGTTGATAAATAAAAACACTCTTAATTCAAAACATTCTTTGACAGTAACGGAACAGCGTTCTACCATTCCTCACATAACGGTGGAAAGTTTCCACGTCTCAAATAACACAAGTCCCTACAAAAACGCTGTGAACACCGACAATCTCCAAAGTACCCTAATACAGGGAAGTATAGCGTATATTTTTTATTTACTGGCACGCTCGGAAAAGTTTTTGAATCGTCGTAATCGCCGGTCTATCTAAAGTGACCCTTAACGAGCTTTGGCTAAGGACTTAGGCTTAGTATACAACCATCGCTGTATTCAAAATGGTTCTTTCAATAACTTTGTTATAAATGGTAGAAGTTTCAATTTTGCAGGTACTTTTTCTGACTTCAAGGTGTTCTAGATTTGAAATTGATCCTGGCAGTATCGCCGTGCAAGTATTTATTAAATATTTATATTGAAAAAAATATGCTCACTCCGTCCCCAAAGGGGTAGGCAGAAGTGTTGAAACAAGAACTCCCACATAACACCGAATATGTTTATATAGAATAGGTTTCCTCTCGATGTTTTCCTTCACCGTAAAGCATGTGGTGCTAAATCACTGCAAGTTCTAAGAAAAACTTATTGGTACAGGCCCCGGGATTTGAACGTCACTTGCATAGCAGGCTACTGTTCAAACCCCGAGGCCACGGCTAATTTAAATAAGAAACAGTACTAAACCTAATAAATAAAACAGAACATAGTATTAGTACCTAATATTTTTTCTTTTCATAGAATTAACTAGTTAGTAGCCTGCCGGTTCCTCTCAGAAGTCAAGATTTTGAATGAAAGAAAATCATTTATTTTCGTATCATTGGTATTTTTTACTTTACAGGGAGGGGCCTTACGAAACACTTTATGAGACAGATGTGTATGACGTGCATACATCTGTCACTGTCACACAACTGAACTATAATTGCAATAAGAGCTCATGGTCAGGCCCCAGGTCCTTAACCAATTCATTAGTTCTTTAAATTTTTGTGCAATTTGAAGCTAAAATATCTTCTATCAATTGAATGTGTACGCATCTTTAGCGTTGTAAGTTTGTTTTTGTCGGAATACGCTTCGAAGGAAAATAAACTTTATTTGGCTTCCCTTAGGAAGGTATATAAAAACCGGGTTCAACTCAATCCATACTAATATTTTTATATGCCTTTAACACTAATGTTCACATAGCCGTGGTGGGGTTTGAGCAGTCGCATGCTACACAAGCGACGCAATTTCGAATCCCAGCGGTGCCTGTACCAATGAGTTTTTCTAAAAACTTTTGTGCAGTGATTTCACACCACGTGCTTTACGGTGAAGGAAAATATCGTGAGGAAACTTACAAATGTCTAAGAAGTAATTCAAAGACGTATGTATAGTGCCTGAGACGGTGATGGACTCACCCTCTGTGACGTTGGCACTTAATCATATTCGGTGAAATGTGGGTGTTGTAACAACAACACCTTTGCTTACCCCTTCTTGGAGGGCGTGAGAATATTTATTTATTTTCAATACACAAATAGTTTTTATTATAATATATCATTTTATCTATAATCTTGTCCTGACAATCATAAACAAACGAAACATTACATGGTGACAGAAGTGAATTGAACTTTCTAAGAAGTCGCATTTAATTTGAGCTGCTTTTATACTTTTGATTAAACATTATTCACCGATGCTTAGGCTAACTTTTGTACCTTGGAGGAAACAATGATTTCATTCATATTGCCAACTAGTTTCTCCCCGCGGTTTCACCAGCATAGACATCGTTTGGGTGACGTTCTGTCACGAAACCCAGATTATTTTTAGTAGTAAGAATAATTTACTCTTTGTAGTAACTGAAAGTGAAAGTAGATTAACCTGAGCAAACAGACAGATTTGTTTATTTTTATATAAGCCTAAACTTTCATCCCCTATTTTATCCCCTTGGGGGTAGAATTAATCAAAATCCCAAAATTCTTAGCGGATGCCTACGTCATAACATCTGCCTGCATGCCAAATTTCAGCCCGATCCGTCTAATGGTTTGGGCTGTGCGTTGATAGATCACTATGTCAGTCAGTCAGTCACCTTAGTAAAAAGCTATAGTTAAATTGGAATAACAAACAGACACTTCAATTTTATTCAACAGTATAGGCCTGTCTTGCGATAGCTCACGTTTTAAGAGAAGTAAATTTTCTTTACCCAAGTAATCCCTTTTTGCCTCAAGCCTACAGAGTTTTTGTTCATATGGTATTTGAGTTGGAAACTCACGCTTGAGTTTGTTTAAGTACCCTGCCGCAGGTAGTACGTATTGTGTTTTAACTTGCGGTCTGTATTTGACATCTCAATATTCATTTTCTTTTGAGCGCTGTTTGGATTTTTTGTAAAAATATAGTGACTTTTGAAATCCATGCTAATATTATAAAAATAAAATATTTGTGTTTGTAACAAATTTGCTCAAAAAGTACTGGAACGATTTTAAAAATTCTGCCACCATTACAATGCTACATTATCACTGATTAATATAATGTTTAGTTTATCACCGTACTCTCACGGAGACGGGAACTACGCGTGACGTCCGCTAGTATTTACTAAAATTATTAAATAGGTAAAGTTTTGGATGAATCTCTCTTCTGGGATGAATCTTCGAAACTAAATTCACAATTTTTAGACTAGATAAGATAGATTAGCATGACTTGCGTGATAATAGCAAAAAAGCTACATAAATTACAAAAACATTATAAAGCATAGTACACTTAACTGTATGGTTATTTTAATACTTTGGCGTTTCTAGTTTTACCATTAAATTAAGATATTACAGAAAAATACAAAGTCATATTTATATTTTCAAGCTCATTACTTCTAAATTCCCTATAAGCTTTAATTTTCCGGTGAGATTTAGAATAAGTAAGGAAAGTAGTCCTATTTTTTAAATAAGAATCTTTACTTCATAAAGCGTGAGGGTTGTCAATCTTAATATAATTAAAATTTATTGTTTTCTTCTTCTTCTTAGTCGTAACCTCATGACTGAGGGACGTGACCATGGTGCGACGTCTGCATCAACATTGCTTTCCAAGCCTCTCTATTTTGTGCCATCTGGATGGTAGCCTGAAGAGTAGTCCTCGTTGCAGCCTGGGTCGCATCCGTCCATCGTGTTGGCGAACGACCCCTGCCCCTTTTGCCCTCGACCCGTCCCGTAATCATCAGCCTTTCCAGGCTGTTTGGATCGCGTCGTACTGTGTGCCGATGTGAGATTTGTCGTTTTGATGTTTTGAAAAATGTGTAAACACGTGAACGTGTACGCGATCGGCTACGAGGTGCCTTTGTTTTTCTAACTGCGTATTAAGTTTATATTTAAACTTCGCCCAAAGAATTTTCAACCTTATCAAACAGTGTAAATAAAACCTATTTCTTTTAACAAGCTCTCTGTATAAAATGTCTGTTAATCGAACGGCGTTCTTGGTACAATTCTTAGGTCGAAGATGTGCAGAAAATTCCTGACCTACATTCTTAACTACTCTAGGTTAGCGCGTAAGAGCCGTGCCACAGAGCAAATTACATGAGATTTCTTGAAGGTAAGACTAGATTTTATATTTGTATGTTAAGTGGGGAATTTCTTGCTAATCAATATTTATGTATTGTGATTATATATATATTATGCTTAGCGGTGGGACAGAGCAGGCTATATTTGATTAGATGTTTATTATTAGCCGTGTTGGCCTTGAGGTTTGAGCAGTCGCCTGCTACGCAAGCGACGCAAGCTCGAATCCCAGCCGGGCCTGTACCAATGACTTTTTCTAAAAAGAACTTATGTACAGTGATTTCACACCACGTGCTTTACGGTGAAGGAAAACATCGTGAGGAAACCTGCATATGTCTGAGAAGTAATTCAATGACGTATGTAAAGTGTCTAAGACGGCGATGGACTCACCATCTGTCACGTTGGTACATAATCATCTTCGGTGAAAAGTGGGTGTTATGATTACAACAACTCTGCCTACCCCTTCGGGGAATACAGGCGTGAGTATATGTATGTATATATGTTTATTAGTGAGTTAATACAATAAGATTTGCAGTATAGTGACGTCAAGCAAATCTAACTTGCATGCACATGAAAAGTTATGACATAGTTGAGTAATATATATCATATCTCCGCATTTTCCCTTCTCTGCTTCTTACACCAATTACAAAATCAAATATAAAATTTAATTTAATATCGAATACAAAACTAAAACACAAAAAAGATATCTGCGTAAATGGGTCACTCTACTATTGCCGGTAGTCATACTAACAGCTTCCAAATTGACAACATTCCTAATATAAAAATGACTGGCCTGAATTAACTTTTATTATATAAGTGGGATATTTTCTAATTGAAACTTTTCTAAATTCTGAAGTAAGTTTTCTGAAGAAACATTTTAGAAATATTAAAGTTATTTAGAAATATAAAAGCCGTGGTGGCCTTGGGGTTAGAGCAGTCGCCTGCTACGCAAGCGACGCAAGTTCGAATCCCAGCGGGGTCTATACAAATGAGTTTTTCTAAAAAAGCTTATGTGCAGTTATTTCACACCACGTGCTTTACGGTGAAGGAAAACATCGTGAGGAAACCTGCACATGTCTGAGAATTAATTCAAAGACTTATGTATAGTGCCTGAGACGGCGATGGACTCACCCTCTATCACGTTGGGACTTGATCATATTCGGTGAAATGTGGGTGTTGTTACAACACCTCTGCTCACCCCTTCGGGGACCCTTCTGGGACGGCGTGAGCATATTTTTTTTTGTTAATGTTATGTTTCTGTACATATATTTTTCGTCCCCTTTAAAGGAGGTTATACTGGAGGTCTGCAACGTATACGTGTGGAGCATACTTCCGTTCATTATAACTAGAATTACATGCCATATTTCTACACGATTACGACTTTATTGTGAGAAGAAAATTGCTCCATAATTCACTTAATTGGATTTTATAATACTTAAGAGAATACTGTACTTTCACGAAATACTGCAGCAAATGCAACGTTGTAAGAAAGAAGGTAGTTCATAAATATTACTTACTTTTGGGAAAAATATATCATCATCATCATCGTCCCTGGTCTTATCCCATACAATGCTGGAGTCGGCACTTGATTTAACTCGATGTGGCTGATAATCTGATTCTTATACGAAGCGACTGCCAGCTAGCCTGTAATAATTTCACGAGGAAAATCGGTAATCTGGGTTAAACCAGTTGTCAGGCTCTCTAAAGCCCTCGCCTAACCTGCAACGATTGCCAGAGATGTTTAAGTGGCAACTGGGACCGACGGCTTAAAGGGCTGTAGCTGATAATCTGATTTTTATACGAAGCGACTGCCATCTGACCTTCGCAACCTCTTTAACGAGGAAAATCTGTGATCTGGGTTAAACCAGTTGTCAGACTCTCTAAAGCCTTCGCCTGACCGGCAACGATTGCCAGAGATGTTTAAGTGGCAACTGGGACCGACGGCTTAACGTGCTCTCCGAGGCACGGAGGGAACGGCGGTCACCCATCCAATTACTGGCTAGGATTAGGGTTGCTTAACTTCGCTGATTGAATGATATGTGCAATAGCAACTGTGCCAAGAGCTCCTCTTTGGGAAAAACTAATACTATCTCCCTGGCCTTATCCCATACATTGTTGGGGTCGGCACTTCATTCAACCCAATGTAGCTGATCACCTGATTTTTATACGAAGCGACTGCCATCTGACCTTCGCTAATAAATGCTAATAAAAATAACAAAAACTAATAAATGCTTCACAAAACAAAGCTTTAATACGTAAGTTCACACGCGTGGTGGAAAAGATTCTCCTATTTAAACTCAAATCGAAATGTTGGTGAAATTTTTTATCGACTGCCTCGTTTGTTTAGTGGTCGCAAATGTTACTATGGAACATGAGGTCCTGGGTTCGATCGGGCAAAATATTATTGGGTTTTTCTATCTGTAATTTACTAGTTGCAGTCTGGAGTCTTGAAGTCATATTCATACATACATATGCTCACGCCTGTATTCCTCGAAGGGGTAGGCAGAGGTGTTGTTATCACAACAACACCCACTTTTCACCGAAGATGATTAAGTGCCAACGTGACAGATGGTGAGTCCATCACCGTCTCAGACACTTTACATACGTCTTTGAATTACTTCTCAGAAATATGCAGGTTTCGTCACGATGTTTTCCTTCACCGTAAAGCACGTGGTGTGAAATCACTGTACATAAGTTTTTAGAAAAACTCATTGGTACAAGCCCCCCTGGGATTCGAACTTGCGTCGCTTGCATAGCAGGCGACTGCTCAAACCCCGAGGCCACCACGGCTATCAAGTTTCTATGTTGATATACAAACTTATACCCCATATTGCAAAACATGGCTTAAATCAACACTAGACCAAACTCAGACTAAAGGTATGCCCATCCCTTTTAAATCCGCATCACAAAAAGAGATGGAGCTACTGTTAAAACAAGGTCTATCTATCTATCAAGGTCATGATTTGTAATATGGTTAGAATTTACCTCTATGTGATATCAATAGATTTACGAATAGTAAAATCAAATATCAATAGAGTAAGAAGGTTTATCACTTGTTACGATCCTTACATACTTTAACACACATCACATATTTTTATTACCAACGCACAAGTCCTAATAATATTTTACTGTGTATGTTATTGATAATAACGTGGCAGATATAATCCCAATCCCGAACAATACATCGTAATCCCCAATTCGGTCCAATGGATACCATCACACGTAATAGGCAATACGTTGTAATGTCCTCAGTTGAGTGCCAAGTAAGCATACAGAAGGGCGGCTTCTTACATTTGTCGAGAAATTTCGAATGAAAACGACGACCATACGAGTTATTCGATACCTCAAGTAAGTGTTTTGACGTCCTAATTTCAAAATATAATTATTTGATTAGTCTTTTAACAAAGTGCTTTCAACGTCAGAACGACATACTTATATATGTTACCGCCAGGTTCGGAAGGTAGCTTTTACTGAAAAGAACTTATTAACGTGAACGTTAACACGATTTTTTTTCAATTTAGGCCCCGTTAAGGCTCTTACGAACGCCGATAAATTATCACCCATTCGGAAACTGCCGTGAATGAAAATGTTGATCTGTCATCTGTGGAATACAACTCGAAACGTGGAGCATGCATCAAACCAGTCCAGCCAATGAATGTTGCTTAAGCAGGAGAACTTGTATTTGGTCCGATATTTGGAGCTGTCTCTATGCACCTTACAAAGGTGGGGAGAAGTGTAATGTGGTTATTCCTGTAGCGAGTAAGGTCGGCAGTACTAACGTTAGTTTCATTATAACGACTGGTCGGCTACACGGTTTGGTATTTCAAGCTTTCATAAGCCACTTAATACCAGACAAGCAGTAGGTAGGTGCTGTCATCTGCAAAATTTACGAATTCGTATATGTGTGTGCGCCTGTTACCGACCATGAAGGGGAGCAGGCGTTGTGTATATTTTTATTTTGTTGTGTGGCTTATCGCTATGATACGTCTTTCAATTTCTTAAACGCGATCGACAAAGCAAAAGGCTGTTTCATTCTCATAGTGCAGTTAATACCGTAGCTATCGTCTGCGTTTAGCTGCCTCGTTGGTCTAGTGGTTAGTACGTTCGCCTGCCGATCAAGAGGTCCCGGGTTCGATTCGATATTAGATTTTTCCGTAAAGAAATTCACAATAAAATGCCCGGAGTTTGGAAGTTGGCGGTGTTTCCATCCCCGTGCCTTGGTAAGCACGTTAAGCCGTTGGTCCTCCGCCTGATCTATCTCCGGTCGTGTCGGATTGTGATTGAAGGTTAGTGTTTATTTAATGGATTTAAAGCTACATCTCAACTGAAAATAGAACTCAAAAATATCTTTATCAGATTGGACTTTTAACAAAGTACTTCCAAACCAGGTTCGGAAGGTTATTTTACTGAAAAGAACCTGGCAAGAAAATTTGTTATTACTCTTTTCAAAAATGTTAATGCCGAAACAATCAATAACGGGCGGTGAATGAAAAAACTAGTTTTTGTACTTTTCAGGAGGTAATTATGTAAATTGTAAGCAGCTACTGTATTCCCCGAAGGGGTAGGCAGAGGTGTTGTAATCACAACACCCACTTTTCACCGAAAATGATTAAGTGCCAACGTGACAGATGGTGAGTCCATCGCCGTCTCAGACACTTTACATACGTCATTGAATTACTCAGAAATATGCGGTTTCCTCTCGATGTTTTCCTTCACCGTAAAGCACGTGGTGTGAAATCACTGTACATAAGTTTGTTAGAAAAACTCACTGGTACAGGCCCCGCTGGGTTCGAACTTGCTCCGCTTGCGTAGCAGGCGACTGCTCAAACCTCAAGTTTTTTTTTAATTTCCTTTCAGGTATATATGTAATTTATCCGTTAAATCTCCTACAATATAACAATTCCCAACAATTGCAATCACACAAATGACGCAACTTAAAATCAACAATTTAACAACCAATCAATGGATCCAGCGAGCAAAATAAACGCATTTCGGTAGCAGAAATCAGTTTACCGAGTGGCAAGACTATCGAAACTCAATTTACATAACAATCCTGTGTAACGATCGAGATCGGCCCGAAATAGGGAGTTGACGGCTTCGCTAGATTTTAGGTACCGGCCGATTCAAATAGCGTGCATTATGAGGGCTTCAACCCTCAAATATTCTGCAGATAATATCGCCTTTACCCAAGAAAATGGTTCAATGAGAACTTTGATAGATTATGCAACTTCTTCTCTGTAAAAGAAAGAGTTCTTTCCGGGTGACCACGTACCCGAGTCCTATCAAATGTAAATCCAATTGAATTATTTACACATATATACATATGCTCACGCCTGTATTCTCCGAAGGGCTAGGCAGAGGTGTTATGCCATCACCCACTTGATTGATTAAGTGGCAATGGCTGGCATTCACGTCATACTTGTGAACAGATGCTGCTTGTGGGGGCTGGTCATGTCAAGCTACGCATTTAGTTATAAGTAGAACTACTAGATTTTCAGTTATGTACGTTGTTATCGACATTTGTGCATTGGAACTGTGTCCATGAGCTTATGTTTCTTAAGTGATTTATTTTGTATTCTTAAAATTGTATAATGTTTTTGGAAAAAGTAATTACTGAGTTTCTTGCCAGGTTCTTCTCAGTAAAAGCAACCTTCCGAACCTGGCGGTAGCATGTATAATTCTTTATAATTATGTCATTCTGACGATTTGAGAGTACTTTGTAAAAAGTCTAATCGAATAAAGATATTTTTGACTTTGACTTTGAAAGTGCCAACGTGCAACACTATACATTTGTCTTTGAATCACTTCTCAGACATATGCAGGTTTCCTCACGATGTTTTCCTTCACCGTAAAGCACGTGGTGTGAAACCACTGTACATAAGTTTTTAGGAAAAACTTATTGATACAGGCTCCGCTGGGATTCGAGCTTGCGGCGCTTTCCTAGCAGGCGACTGTTCAAACCCCAAATGCCTGAGGCGGCGATAGAATCACGTTGGCACTTAATAGTCTTTTGTGAAAAGTGGGTGTTGTTTTTACAACACCTCTGCCTAACCTTTCGGGGAATACGTGAGCATTTGTATGTATGTATGTAGTTTAGATAAATATCGGTAAAAGGCGTATACGTGATCGGCCACGACCCCTTCGCTGACGCACGACATTACGCTGAGGTCGTTGTATGCGACCTCAGCGTAATGTCAATAAGGGGTCTCGTAGATGCACGAGTTGTTGTGCATTCACATACATGTCGTCTCACGTGCACGCACATACGATTACAAGGAAAATCACCATCTGATTAGTGAACTGAGAATCTTAACTACTAATTTGGAAAGTGATCACTATTTTATTTCATCCATTGATATAACTTTGGTGTGCCATTAGTCTATAGTCTCGGATTCATAAATATTACGATTCAGGATGTTCTTAATTGGTTTAAAAGGCCGGCAAACTTTCTTTAAGAAAATATTCGAAAGTATTTCACTACTTAAATAGCTCTCAAAAGTAAGTAAAGTCAAATATCAAGAACGAAAATAATATTTTCCAAGTAAGAAGTAGGAAAGTTTTGTTTACATTATTGGAGGATTTCCATCTTGCCGAAAGGCGAAACTTTTGTAGCGAAAATTACCAGTTCCGTTTTGCTTTTGCGGTTAAAACTAGGTACAATCAAGGAGAATCAATCCAGCCTCTTTGCTGTACGATTCACTTAAAATTTTGTCTATACCTTTTTAGGTTCCTTACGAGGAAGTAAGTATCACTACGTTAACTAAATTTCACAAAGTTAGTTATATCAAAATATATATTAAGGCTTTCATATCGCGTGATTTGAAAGTCGTAATGGAATCAAAACTTAAGCGTCCCGTTGTTTTAAGACATACTTTTCCCAATAGGAAAGATCAGTGAGTGACAGTTAAAAAAATCACGGATCCTTCAGTGCGCGAAAGCGACTCGCACTAGATCTTTACCTGAAACATAATTAAATTGAGACAGACAAATTTTGAAAGTGTATGAAGAGATGCATGAATGTGGATGAAGCGAAAGAAGTATGTAAGGATCGTAGCATGTGGCAAACAGTGGTCTCTGCCTACCCCCATGGGATACAGTAGTGAGCATATGTATGTATGTATGTATGTACAGACAAATTTTTTCATTCATTTCATTTCTCGAATCTCTAGGGCCTCGGGTGCGGATGAGAGAGAAGAGGTTGGACGTCGTCTGGTAGAAGCTTTTCGTGACTTCTCGCGGGCTGGGGCTTTTCTCGCTCAGAGAATCAGCATTGCTATTCAACGTGGCAATGCTGCCAGCCTTCTTGGCACGATCCCGAGAGACACCGATTTGGGCCAAGTTTTTGTATATTAATCTATATTTTATTAGATCATCATAATATAGCTGTAGGAAAAAAAATGTTTTTAAAAACAAGCTGTAAATTGTTTATGAAGGAACGTAGTTCGTAGCAGTGTCTTTCAACCTTCCAACATTCTTTCTTTGCTTTTTATCCGCCCACCCTCATTCGTTGCCGTAATTTTTATTATAAAAATCATTATTATTCATTATGTAGGTGTTGGCATCATTGTGTTTAAATCCGGGGATCAAATCACCCCATTGTGACCAGACGGCCTCCTCAAACTTTTGTCATGCCTTATAACGAAAGCAATTTCTTTCCAATTGTTATTCTATGCCTTTGTTCAAAATTTAATGCAAAATTACCAGTAAACTTGTTTATTGTATACTATCAAAGTGAAATCTTTGAAGAATACGTCTTATAGGACTTCGTTCCTTTGAATTCTAATTGTATTAAAATAAATGGCTTCAAAGGCACTTGTTTATTATTCATTTGGTATTACAACACCTATTTTTCACCGAAGATAATTAGGTGTAAATGTGAAAGCAACCAGTATCCCATTTCGGAGTTTGTTGCGAGTAACGACAGCTTTGGGATATGTATAACTTCAACGTTACTAGCGAATTTTATGATGTACACATAAACACATTATATATGTATATATATATATATATATATATATATATACATATATATATATATATACATATATATATATATATATATATACATATATATATATATATATATGTATATATATATATATATGTATATATATATATATATATATATACATATATATGAGAGGAGCTCGTGGAACAGTCCTAACCAGTAATTGAATGGGTGACCGCCCGAGTTTACTCCGTGCTTCGGAGAGCACGTTAAGTCGTCGGTCCCGGTTGCCAAATACCTTTGGCAATCGTTACAGGTCAGTCGGAGGCCTAAAATAGTCTGACAACTGGTTTAACCCAGATCACACATATTCCTCGTTTAAGGGGTTGCGAAGGTCAGATGGCAGTCGCTTCGTATAAAAGTTAGGTGATCAGCCACATCGGGTTGAATCAAGTGCCGACCCCAACAATGTATTTGATAAGGCCAGGGCGATGATGATACCTTATCTCAGACATGAATCAGGATGAGATTACTAAATAAAGCATTATTTGTCTAAACTCTCTCAATCTCAATTCTTTTATACTGTTTTCATCAAACATACGCAAGTTACTTCATATAGCGTAGCAATTCAATTTCCCCGAGACGAAGCAGACAAACTAAAAGCTAATATGTTGTTTGGCCCACGCATCAGCATTAGGTGAAAGTAGAAACACAGTGTAAATATAAGCGTACTACAAACAGTACGGGATCTACTTGAATCATTTGATATGAATCTGAGAGAGCCGTGGTGGCCTCGGGGTTTGAGCAGTCGCCTGCTACGCAAACGACGCAAGTTCGAATCCCAGCGGGGCCTGAACGAATGAGTTTTTCTAAAAAACTTATGTACAGTGATTTCACACCACGTGCTTTACGGTGAAGGAAAACATCGTGAGGAAACCTGCATATTTCTGAGAAGTAATTCAAAGACGTATGTATAGTGCCTGAGACGGCGATAGACTCACCATCTGTCACGTTGGCACTTAATCATCTTCGGTGGAAAGTGGGTGTTGTGATTACAACACCTCTGCCTACCGCTTCGGGGAATACAGGCGTGAGCATATGTATGTATGTATGAATCTGAATCTATTAGCGGACCCTACATAAGTTGTCCGGCAGATAGCTCTACAGTCAATGTCCAGACATTGACAGCTATCTGCCGACTGATTTGTGAATCTAAACTAACCGGAGTACCACACAAACGCATAAAAAATATTTCAAATCGGTCCAGCCGTTCATATGGATTTAGTGAAAAGCTGTTATTAATCTGTATGTATAAATCATATTACTTAGACAGTAAGGAAGGAGAGAATTTTAAAATCTTTGAGTGTGTGATCTCAAGCACCTGTTCTTATGTACAAAAAATGGTGTTGATACTATACTGTTGCGATAGCTTAAATGTATACTGTGGTCGAAACGTAATGTACTGTGGAGATAATGTAATCTGAGTTTGACTGCTATAGCCTTCGTCCGCAATAAATACATAGCCTTGCTGAGTCTACTGGACGAGCTTCTAAACAATATTGAAGCAGTCGCCTGCTACGCAAACGACGCAAGTTCGAATCCCAGCGGGGCCTGAACGAATGAGTTTTTCTAAAAAACTTATGTACAGTGATTTCACACCACGTGCTTTACGGTGAAGGAAAACATCGTGAGGAAACCTGCATATTTCTGAGAAGTAATTCAAAGACGTATGTATAGTGCCTGAGACGGCGATAGACTCACCATCTGTCACGTTGGCACTTAATCATCTTCGGTGGAAAGTGGGTGTTGTGATTACAACACCTCTGCCTACCGCTTCGGGGAATACAGGCGTGAGCATATGTATGTATGTATGAATCTGAATCTATTAGCGGACCCTACATAAGTTGTCCGGCAGATAGCTCTACAGTCAATGTCCAGACATTGACAGCTATCTGCCGACTGATTTGTGAATCTAAACTAACCGGAGTACCACACAAACGCATAAAAAATATTTCAAATCGGTCCAGCCGTTCATATGGATTTAGTGAAAAGCTGTTATTAATCTGTATGTATAAATCATATTACTTAGACAGTAAGGAAGGAGAGAATTTTAAAATCTTTGAGTGTGTGATCTCAAGCACCTGTTCTTATGTACAAAAAATGGTGTTGATACTATACTGTTGCGATAGCTTAAATGTATACTGTGGTCGAAACGTAATGTACTGTGGAGATAATGTAATCTGAGTTTGACTGCTATAGCCTTCGTCCGCAATAAATACATAGCCTTGCTGAGTCTACTGGACGAGCTTCTAAACAATATTCTAGATTTACATCCATTATCTATGTAAATATAAGAATGAATCTCTTTTTCTCTTGAACACGGCATCGGCAACTGGCGTGAACGGCTGGAAAAACTCCGCAATTTTTTAATGAAAGAGCCGTTGTGGCCTTGGGGCTTGAGCAGTCGCCAGATAAGTGACACAAGTTCGAATCCCAGCAGGGCCTGTACCAATGTGTTTTTCTAACAAAACTTATGTGCAGTGATTTCACACGTGCTTTACGGTGAAAAAAAAACATCGTGAGGAAACCTGCATTTGTCTGAAAAGTAGTTTAAAAACATATGTATAGTGCTTGAGACGGCGATGGACTCACTCACTGTAGCACGTTATTACGACGGTCGCATCCGGAGGAATAAAAAAAAATACAAAATTTTATTAATAAATTTAATTATTAAGGTTACAAATTAATTCATCTAATGAAGCGACTGTAATGTTCCAAGAATGAACAAGAAGTGGTTGCATTCCCATAGGGCCGCGGGGCACGTTGCACTGGCGATTGACGTCAATGCTGCATCAGCATCGGTCGTTTCCACGGGCGCGGAAAGTAGGTTCCACGAGGCGCGGCATCAGAAATCTTGTACTTTGTCCACATTTATAATAACTCGTATACGGCATATTACACTACCTTAGAGACATATTACAAAACTAATTTAAACCATTATTATTAATTCCAATGCCATTTGCCGTCCTCAAACTTTTAAGTACATGGAGACATAACCCCTCCGCGCATAACTTACATAGGCAAAACACGAGTCACTTTCCGCCTGCAACAACTCAAAATGACATTTTATTACATCTTGTGTTTGAAATGTGTTCTGAAAGGAATTAATTCATTCCCGACCGTGCCTTGTGCGTCGTTAGTAACTTCGTTGTTATATTTTAATTATATATACTCTTAACAGTGATTTCATACCACGTGCTTTACGGTGAAGGAAAACATCGTGAGGAGACCTGCATATTTCTGAGAAGTAATTCAATGACGTATGTAAAGTGTCTGAGACGGCAATGGACTCATCATCTGTCACGTTGGCACATAGTCATCTTCGGTGAAAATTGGGTGTTGTGATTACAATAATTCTGCCTACCCCTTCGGGGAATACAGGCGTGAGCATATGTATGTATGTATAGTCTTAACAATGACTCGCTCTGCCCCGCGGTTTCACTCGCGTCGACTTACCGCGGAACCCTAATTATTTTTTGAAATTAAAGGTCGCCTAGGTTACTCCTTGTCACCCAATAGCCAGGGTCTAAGAATATGGCTATGGTATCCCCTGCCTGTCGTAAGAGGCGACTAAAAGGGGGCCGGAGGCCCGCTGGCGGTGGTTGGGGTGGGAGCTTTGACCACCGACGCGGGCCCGGGAAGGTGGCAGAGCGACGTGGCTCGCGCTGCCTTGCACAGCGAGGGCTTCAGGGGCGGCGCCACAGCTGCCCCGGGGATGTGCCCCGGCAAAGTGTGGGGGGACACCGGTGCGTTCTATCAGAGTACTCGGAGTCCCTAAAAAGGTTACTCCTTGTAACATTAGCTACCCGCTAGTGAAAGTCCCATTAAAATTCGTCCAGCCGTTTCAATCATCAAAATTCAGATTATCCGGAACAAACAGACACAAAGATGTTTTTTCTATTTCTCTACCGTGTATACTTCATCATATGCAATTATTGAAAAGCTGTTATTTTGGAATTACAAATAGACAGTTACTCTGGGGCCCTGGGGTCCAGATGCTCATCAACTTTTCAAAGAGTTGCACGTCGTCTGGTAGAAGCTTCTCGTGAGAAGCGCGCTGGGGCTTTCCTCGCTCAGAGAATCAGCATTGCTATTCAACGTGGCAATGCTGCCAGCCTTCTTGGCGCGATCCCGAGAGACACCGATTTGGGCCAAGTTTTCTACTTGTAATTAGTTTTTAGTTACTTATTAGTTATTCTTATGTATAGGACTTCTATAATAAAAAGTACTTAACAGACAGTTACATTTTATTTATCTTTATAGAGTGTAGATATATGAAGGCGAATATTTAATGAAAATTTACATTTTGATGTTACATAAATACATTTTATTCTCCGAAGGGTAGGCAGAAGTGTACACATTTCACCAGTTATGCAACCCATGCAATAAGGGGCGAGCCTAATGCCTAATGCCTAATGCGAGCCTACTGACCGGGCAGTAATCCAGGCTCTAAGCCATTACTAGGAAATTGCAGATGGAAAAACCCAATGAAAAAGGGTCGATCCCTTCTGCAAAATATAAGCAAGTAGCCGCGAGTATATCAGTTTCAAACAACGTAAATCGTTCCTGAAGGTCAAAACTATCTCTATACAAAATTTCAGCAAAATGTATTAAGCCGTGAAAAGCATATTGAGACAGATTTTTTCTCGTGTATAATTTTAGTCTAGGTCTAGAAATACAGGATATTTAAAGTTTTCCATTTTGTAAAGAAGAAATCAAAGATGGAAAAAACATATGGATTACGGTTTTCTAGAAACAAATGCATGAGTTAATAGCTGTATAAATTTTAAATCGGAATTCTAAACCAAAGAGGAGATATTTGAGACCAAAGTGGTAAGGACCTAATATAACAGCTACAGAGAAATAAATTGTGCTTTACCCATCACCCTCGATTATCATACATACATACATATGCTCACGCCTGTATTCCCCGAAGGGGTAGGCAGAGGTGTTGTTATCACAACACCCACTTTTCACCGAAGATGATTAAGTGCTAACGTCACAGATGGTGAGTCTATCGCTGTCTCGGGCACTATACATACGTCTTTGAATTACTTCTCAGAAATATGCAGGTTTCCTCACGATGTTTTCCTTCACCGTAAAGCACGTGGTGTGAAATCACTGTACATACGTTTTGTAGAAAAACTCATTGGTACAGGCCCCGCTGGGATTCGAACTTGCGTCGCTTGCGTAGCAGGCGACTGCTCAAACCTCAAGGCCACCACGGCTCATGTAAAAAGTGCAATAAAAAATTATGTCGCAAAAAATACAACCTCCAGAAATACTGACATTATCGGGGTAATATTTAACTGAAGTATAGGCCTAATCCCTCGATAACGGAAGACTGCTAACATGAGTTATGGCTCTTAGGGGAAATAGATAAGGAATATATACTCACACTTGCCTCTACGTGTACGAATCAGGTGAGCGATACAGATACAAAATGTTCTTTAATATGGGTGTATTTGTTGCCTATAAAGATTTACGGGAGGAGCTCGTGGCATAGTTGCGCATATCATTCGATCAGCGAAGCTAAGCAACCTTACCTCTAGCCAGTAATTGGATGGGTGACCGCCCGAGTTCCCTCCGTGCCTCGGAGAACACGTGAAGCCGTCGGTCCCGGTTGCCAATTTATCATCTTTGGCAATCGTTACATGTCGGTGAGAGACCTTAAATAGTCTGGGAAGTGGTTTAACCCAGATCACAGATTTTCCTCGTTAAAGGGGTTGCTAAGGTCAGATGGCAGTCGCTTCTTATAAAAATCAGGTGATCAGCCACATCGGGTTGAATCAAATGCCGACCCCAATAATGCCAGGGTGATGATGAAAGATTTACGTTGAAAGTTGAAAAAGATGTTCAAGGTTCTATCTACACAGATAACTAAAATTGTTTGTCCAAATTTACTACACTTCTTTACTAACTTCATGTGAAAGCGGGAACACCCGCGTTTTCACCCGCGTAAGCCTTATTGGGTGACTTGTGGAACCCTCATGTTATTTTAAATATAAGTAAATTACTCCTTGTAGCATTAGCTATCTACCAGTGAAAGTCCCGTTTAAATCGCCCAGCCATTTCGGAGAATAGCCGGAACAAACATACAGATAGACAGACAGACAGACAGAGTTTTTCATCTCAGTACCTTGTATATGTATGGAATTACAAACGGACATTTCGATTTTAAGTATCTGCATAAATATGCGTTATATACCTTAAAAAAATCCGCTGAAATATTTTTCGCTGTTCGTCTGTTTTAGCTAATCTTTAAAACGGCTGGACAGATTTTAACGGGAATAAAATAATAGGAAGATATTTAATTACAACGCCGGCCATGTGATACTCAAAAAAAACTTTACATAGACGAAGATGTGGGTAACAGTTAACTAAAGAACATCGTGACAGCAATGTCTGCTATTCCGCATTTCGTTTGGACAAATCGCTTACGATCTTTCTTCCCTTCGCAATTACTGTCGAATTTTTATCGAGGCCAAATTGTCTGTAACATGTAACAAATGAACCTTCCATCTCATGCTATAGAGATAAGTTATGGGAACATATTTGGTGGCATGTGCGTATATCCGCAGCCTACTTCCTGAAGCTTACGGCTCATGATTATTATAAATACACAGAAGAACAGCTCGCAAGCATTTCACACCACGTGCTTTACAGTGTAGGAAAACATATCCGCGACACAGTTTCTAACTTCTGCGGATGACATCGATAATTAAAATGTACCATAATGTATGCCAAATAAACAAATTTATTATTATTATTATACATCGTTAGGAAACCTGCTATGTCTGAGAAGTAATTCAAATACGTGTAGTGCATGAGACGGCGATGGACTCACCATCTGTCACGTTGGCACTTAATCATCATCGGTGAAAAGGGTGTGTTATTATTACAACACCTATGTCTACCCCTTCAGGGGATGCAAGCGTGAGATAAGCAGCATTAAAAACTTTTTTACACACATACCTACATATGTTCACGCCTGTATTACCCGAAGGCGTAGCCAGAGGTGTTGTAATAACAACACCCACTTTTCACCGAAGATGATTAAGTGCCAACGTGACAGATGGTGGGTCCATCGCCGTCTCAGACATTTTACATACTTCATTGAATTACTTCTCAGAAATATGCAGGTTTCCTCACGATGTTTTTCTTCACCGTAAAGCACGTGGTGTGAAATCACTGTACATAAGTTTTTTAGAAAAACTAATTGGTACTGGCCCCGCTGGGTTTGGAACTTGCGTCGCTTGCGTAGCAGGCGACTGCTCAAACCACAAGGCCACCACGGCTCAAAAGAAGAAAAATATCCTTTTTTTTGTGGTATTACCATATTTTACAGCCTGCAGGAAAAAAAGCAATACAGTGTCTCCAGGCGATATTTATAATGTAAAACGAGAAAGACTGTTAAGTGAGCTGACCTCTTGTGCGTATACATTTTGTGTTTAAGGGTTGGTAATCGATAGAGCTATGAATCATTGATATGCTATTGGACAAAATGTACCATGAATTTGCTCTTTTCAAGATGAGGTTGCTCAAACTAAATAAGTGATGTGACGTTATAGAATTTGGCGTGAGATATGACGTTACTGTTACATTATGTACTAAGTATACGATGAGTTCCATTGGTACGCGAGAATTTTTTTTTTCTGAATATATTTTTTAACCGTGTTATCTGCCTTCTTCCATGGGTTACAGGCGTAATATTAGAGTAATTTATATAATATGCGAAATTATTGTAAAGAGGTTAAGTTTGTAAGTAGGAGGTAATTTTTTATTGAATTAAAACTTAATTATATATACAAGGATTTTTAAGACTCCAACATATTTGCAAGTAGACAACTTGGCCCAAATCGTTGTCTCGTTGTCTCTCGGGATCGTGCCAAGAAGGTAAAATTCAAAACTGCTTTCCTTGTTTTAAAAAATAGTTCCTATATTTTTAGACCGGACTTTTAAGATCTTGACGTCTTTTTAATGCTTGTGCCGAATTATTATCAATGTATGGTGCATAGAAAACGTTGTAAAAGTTATTTTGTGACGAATGCACAACCCCAATTTGTCAGTCACTGACGTTCCTTTAAATGTGGAACTAAATTATATATCATCCGTACTTTGTTTCGTTTCTGTTGCCACTATTTGCTAGAAACACGCCTTTGTAGAACACGTATTGGGCAGTCGTCAGACGCCAAACTGGTGATTTTTGAAACTTATTTTTATGGAGCTGCATTGATTTTTTTCCCAAATGTTTGTTGAAATAAAACAGAAAAGTCAACCAGAACGGCTGTGATTTACAGAGCTTTGATTGTCGTCGAAAATTCGAATAAATATTTATGTACGCTGTTACTCATGTCACCGCGTGTAATTTTACACTTGATATGAACTTGGATTTTACGTATTTGCTGTCGATTTACAGGTTTCAATGTTGGTAATAATTATTTAAGGTTTCGCTAAGTATGATATTTAAATAAACTCTGATAAAAAAAATATTGTTCACAAAAACAATCTGGATTATAACCTAGAGTTTAAAAAACTCTTCTTAAAACAAGTAAATTCATAAGTATACATGATTTGTGTCATAAATTACATTGACCGTTTTTTGTATATTTTTAATATAATTACTAACTTACATTATTCAATAATTTCTGTTAAGTACTCTTTAATGAACTGTAATTAAAAATTCAGCAGAACCTCAGACTTCTTAAGTAACTTGAGCAAAAGTTACTCACGCATTTGATATTTATTTTAGCTCCGTTGCAGAATATAACTAAAAAATAGGTTTAATTATAGCAAAACATTAAAGACAATTTATATATATAAACCCATGAGCTAAACAAACTCCACCTTTTTTTAATTAAACGGAGAACCGTGGTGTAACATGTAGTTTTAAAATAAAACCAATTTAAATACACTATCGCTGCAACTCGGTTGCCAAACTTTCCAATAAACGTGGAGCCCCGTCAGTGGCAGGATATTCACGGTTCACTGTCCACCAATTATCCACCGAAGCCAGACAGGAAAAAAGTTTGCGAAACACTGGTTTGTAGTTTTTTGAGTAGACTAGCCATAATTGGTTTTATAAAATCATGTAAGTTTTCGTAAGGTGACGATGAAATTTTTACTCATGAAAATCATTCTTCTTAACCTTATCCCATACACTTTCGGGGTCGTTATTTGATTCAACCCAATAGACTGATCACCGGATTTTTACCCATGAAAAGAATTAAGATTTTAAGACCAACTATTCAGTCTCAAAATATCATGGGCTATGGTATATACCTAATGCCTTAGTATTTTTTTCCCTGATTAGTTTTAAGTACTGTTCCTTGTGTATAACAATTAAGTTTTTAATAAATAATAATAAAACAGGACACGACAAGACAGGACTAGCTAATATCGGCTACAATCTATCTATACATCTAAACAGATAAATAAAATTGAAGTGTCTGTTTGTTATTCCCAAATCACAGCTTTTGACCAAATGCATATGAAAGTATACACAGTACTTACATAAAAAATCAAAGGGTATCAAATTAAATTTACGCGGATGAATCCGCAGAGCAGAGCTAGTTGAAAATAATCACAATGAATCGAGATATTTGAACAATCGATACAATCGCGATTAGCCTCTTGTTCAATTTATATTTTACATCTGTGCATTGTTTGGCTCACTAGAATGTAATCGCCTCACTGTTTCCTTGTTTTGACTATGTACATTTTTAACTACTTCTTTTCCTACTTGTTTACTACTTGTTGTCTATGATCACGTTGTCTCTCTTCTCTTCTTTCCTTCCTTTTTAATATACAACGTTATAACAGAGTTGCATATTAATTATATATCGCCCATTTGGTCCTTCGAGCCAATCGTCATCGCGCATCGCTACCAAGAAATGTGCCGACATATTTCAGCATAATTTAACGCATCCATCCGTCTGATTGTAGCGTATGAGGCCAAAATGCTTTAATCATAATAAAAGCTGAGGCATACCACGAAATGTTTACCTTAACTGTGCATGGGTATGTTATCGCCCATCTGATTAAAAACATCTACAACTTCTTATGGAAACAGAGCAGATGTTTTTTAGAACAAGTACAATATATTGCGTTGAATATAATTGAGATAACTAACGAGACCCCACGGCAGAAGGCTTACACATGGTGACCTACAACTGGATTATATGTGTTTCAATGCTTTTCCCAATGAACGGAATAGGGTCTGTTATGTATAACGGCTGAGCGGGCTTATTCCCAAACATCCACAGCCCATAGATTTGGAAAACAAACTTTCATACATTAATTCCCGCGACCTCCACAACAATTCAATTTCTTGCCATAACAAAAGCCATGGAATTGATGGTAATAAAATCATGGATATCTGGGAATATGCCAATCGATTTTCCTGACATCAATGTCAGATAATAAAAAATGTAAGTGCCTGCTTGCGTTTACAAATTAACGGTGTTTCACTAAATGCATATGAAAGTACGTTACTCTGAAACGGCTGGACCGATTTTAGCGGGACTTTAGCAGACAGCTGATGTTACAAAGTGTAACTTGGAGTACTTATATTCAGAAGGAATAAATTGGGATCCACGAAATATAGTCATCCATGTCTACGTGGGTGAAACCGGGGGGCACAGATATCTCGGAATAACGATACTTTTAACTCAAGTAAGTGGTTAAAAAACGCATAGCGCGGGTAAATATTGATTTAAACACATCAAAAGCTGGAAAAATACGCCTTTGTGGCAAGTGCGGTTACACATATTATTCGCAGACTTCAAATTTATTCGCAACGAACGCCAAATTTATTCATGGTCCGAACTGAGTTCCCTTCGTAATCGCAAACAGTTCAACTATCACTTGCCGTCAAACTTGCAACTACACTTGAGGGAGAAAGAGCCAATTTGGCACAAGTGCTAATGGCCAATTATGACATCCGGCAACAGCCACAGTCCTGTTATAATTCACACAAATCGCCACTTTGTAATGGCACTGTTATATTAGTTTAACTACAGTTTGATTTGAACTGTCCAAAAAACAAGCACGTGACAATTTTGGTGCAGTAAGCGTATATGGCTATAACATAGCCATGGTGGCAACGGGGTTTGAGCGGTCGTCTGCTACGCTAGCGACGTAAGTCCGAATCCCAGTAGCCTGTACCAATGATTTTTGAAATAAAAAAACAGTCCAGTAATTTTGATCGATTTACGATGAAGGAAAAAAACATGAAGAAACCTGTTTATCTCTGAGAAGTAATTCAATGTAGTGCCTGAGACGACGATTGACTCACCATCTGTCACGTTGGCACTTAATCATCTTCGGTAAAATATGGGTGTTGTTTTTATAACACTCCTGTTTACCCCTTCGGAGAGCAATCTGGGATGGCGTGAGCATATTTATTTAATTTTAAGCATTTATGGGCCAGAGTAACCGCATACCATAGGATTGCTCACCACCATTGTAGACGAATGAACTTTGAATCAGTATTTTTGTCTAAAATTTTACGGTTCAGAAGGTTTTATTAAAAGTCTGGATGAGTGAACACTTTTATTTGTGTAAAATTTTGAGGCAGTGGTTCGGGGAACTCTTTTGTTGTCAGGAGTTTTTGTTGATAACAACAGAAGATTTTTTTTTCATGGGACGTTTGCGTTCTTGCTTTTTTAAACAACGACAACACAAGTACGTCTGCGTTTAAATAAATAATATTCAAAAAGTTTGGGAAACGAAGCCAACGTAAAAATTACTAGAAGAGTCTCAAATTCAGAGGAATTTGAGAAAATAATACTGGTTTTGAGCTTACTGACCTGCGAATGGCAGAGAATATTTCACAATTCAATTCAGTTATATCCAATATTGTACCAATAGTAGCTTAGTATGTATAATATATTCTAACCACATGCCTAGACTAAATAATAACATTATTGAACCCACATTAACGAGCCAAAGTTATATAGACTATTGAATATGATTGAGTTAAGGGTAGAAGCTTATTATGTAACTGGATTTTTATAACATATACGGCAGTAAATTATTTACAATTTTTGTGGAACTCGTATGCCTTTTCATACCAACAATAAACGGCGGTAGACGTACGTAAAATTCAATATTTGACGCTACAATATTTTTTAAGGCTTTAATAGCTTCGATATACATATTGATATTTTGTTCCGTATCTAGTTGGTCGCGCTGTATCCAATTGGTCGTGCTAGATAGTATATGACCAACGAATAGAACCTGATATAAAACCAAAAAGTAATACCCTTTTCCGTACCGATTTGATAATACAAGGAGTATCGATTTAACTCGAATTATGTAACCCATCAATTGATTTCGATTTCGGTTCGATTACTGTAAAAATTTTGAGATGCTTCATCATTATCCTCCTGCCCTTTTCCCATGTTATTTGGAGTCGGCGCAATGTGTTCTTCTCTTCCATTTCTCTCTATCAGACGTCTTATCTGTATTCACTCCTATTTTAGCCATATCACCTTTCACACAATCCATCTATCGTTTCTTAGGTCTTCCTTTCCCCTTGTAACCATCCACATTCATAAATAAAACTTCATTTGTATTTAAATGTAAAAAATTACAAAACCTCCATTTCTATTTTCCCGTTAGACAAGGTATACTTGAATTCGCTACGTACTTCTATGGACTGTTTTTTTTTCAAAAGCTTCATTTGATTTGGTCAGTTATTGAACTGTGAAAAAGTTTTAAGCCTCTTACTTTATAGTAGAAATCCCTTGTTTTTTGCTTTAAGAGTAAAATTAATTTATACCTATCTATGTAAACTAAAAAAGTTATATAAACAATGAATTCGAAATTTCTCAGTAACCATAAATTTCAACAGCGCTTCATCAAAATATACAGTCGGCGTACGGAATTTACGAGCGTATCAAGAGCTGTTTACGAAGAAGGGAATTTCATGAAAAAACAAATAGTTTTTGATGAATAATACTTCGCAGAAGGCATTGTAACTGAAAACTATTCCAGCCAAGTTTTTTTTTGAAAGCAATTTTAATTTTCACTCAGCGTAAGTCTGGCTTTTTGATTGATTGCAACTTAATGTTTTCTTTTGTAATTTTCCTTCAGATAGTGAATTCTGTCTCAAACTTATTAGATTATGTGACAATGCAAAACAATATTTTAGTTAAAGCAATATATCTACAGAAGAGCCGAGGTGGCCTCGGGGCTTGAGCAGTCGCCTGCTACGCAAGCGACGCAAGTTCGAATCCCAGCGGGGCCTGTACCAATGGGTTTTTCTAAAAAACTTATGTACAGTGATTTCACACCACGTGCTTTACGGTGAAGGAAAACATCGTGAGGAAACCTGCATATTTCTGAGAAGTAATTCAATGACCTGGATGATGAAATAATGATCTTTGGTGAAAAGTGTGTGTTGTGATCACAACACCTCTGTCTACCCCTTCGGGGAATACAGGCGTGAGCATATGTATGTATGTATGTATGATGATTGTTCCGACCGATTTCGGCCATGGCGACCACTTTGACCCCTAGTCGGATAAATAGCGCTGATGCTAACGCTCGAAGATGGCTTATGTAGCCTATCTTCGCAGTGAAGCTCCGTGCACACTGAGGGCACGTAAGTATGCCGTTCTCATATCTACAGATAAATAATATACATATATACATCCATATAACGATATTTAAATATCCGAAACGGCTGGACTGATTTGAACGGGACTTTCACTGGCGGATAGCTAATGTTACAAGGAGTAACTTGGGTGGGCTTACTTCCGCAAGACCCCCATGAAATTAAGCCTGATGAAACCGCCAAGCACAGCTAGTATTTGATACTCCTGAGAGAGATCTGCCTTCGGAGTTTGGTTTAGTTAAATATTTCTTTAACTGTGAAAAAAAAATTGAGTTAGCGAGATAGCTGAGACTATATATATATAAATATAATGTAGGTTATGTTAGTCACCTCAAGAATAGTCTGAAACATGAGCATATCTCGCCATCGAACGTTTGGCGAAGAACTGAACTGAGAATAAGAATAATTTCAGTTTATGCCCTGGTAAGGCATTTATCAATGTCAAAAAAATTGACCACTTGAATAAATTTACCAGCGTTAGTACTGTCTAAATACTTTACATTTCAGCGCATCGTATTTGATAAATTGTTCAATTAATCATGAGACGGAACACGAGCGCTGTTGATTCGAAGCAGCTAGAATATGCGCGGATGTATGGCAAGGCATACGCTCGACCGTTCCCAATTTATATTGCAAATGAGGCACCCAATGTCTTGAATTTCAAATTATAATGAATGCAATACGACGGTGAAAATTGCTTGATGCATTTATACTAGACTAGCTGTGGTATTTCTTAATAAAGTTAATGTCATGGGTGATTATATGTATATTTAATTAAGTCTAAATTACTCCCTGTAACATCAGCTATCTGCCAGTGAAAATCCTGTCGAAATTCGTTTAGCTGTTTGAGAGATTAGCCGCAACAAAACAACCGAAAGACATAATATTTAAAGAAATTATTTTTTATTGATTAACGAAATATTCCCGCATATGCATTTATTGAAAAGCTACTTATTTTGAATTACAAACAGACACTTTAATTTAATAACTTGTCTGTATATATTGCCTTTAATTAGCCTAAGGCTTAGGTCATGATTTAACGGGCATTGATTATTTTGTCAATAGAAAAAAAAATTTTAAAGTTTTAAAATAATATATTACACAGCTCCAAGCCTTATACCACTTAGCTCAGACTTTTGGCGAAAATTGCGTAGAGTTAATATCCAGTTGAAATTTATTGGCATTTGCAAAGATAGTACTCCGATCAGGGACACTAAATTACAATATGTCGAGACTCACTAAGCTTATTATCCAGTGGATGCTCAGCGATGCAGCAAATTTCATCGACAAAATAATACGCTTATTGGCTAACTAATAGAGATTAGTTTAGGCATCCAGCTAGGTAACGGAGTCAACTTGATATCCAATATACTCGGTAAAAATCTAACGAAATTCTGCATTCCATTTGTAAGATTCTTTTCATAGAATATAAACTCATTGAAAATGTAACTAAGTTTTTCCCAGTTTGCAGGCGATGCACTATAAGATGATTCCAAACTTTCTAGTTTGGTATCTATGATCCTAGATACTATTCTATGATACTAGAACCTATACTGATATTATAAAGAGGAAAGATTTGTATGTAAGTATGTTTGTATCGAATTGGCTTAAAAGGTACGTAGAAGTCCGCCAGTCTTATATAAATATAAAAGCCTGGTTGTTCTAGTGATCGTAAGCGCGACTCCAGATCACGAGAGACTGGGTTCGATACCCGGGTCGAACTAAGTGTTATTGGGTTTTACCAGTCAGCTCGGAGTCTGGATTAGGGTCCGGTTAGTGGCAGTAGGCTCTGCCCATATTACATGGGATTAAAACATAACTGGTCTACCCCTTCGGGAAATATAGGCGTATTTTGTATCATCATCTCCCTGGCCTTACACTGTTTTTGACTGATTCAACGATATGTGGCTGATCACTTGATTTTTATACGAAGCGACAGCCATCTGACCTTCGCAACCCCTTTGACGAGGAAAATCTGTGATCTGGGCTAAACCAGTTGTCAGAATATTTTAGGCCTCCGACTGACCTGTAACGACTGCCAAAGATGATAAATTGGCAACCGGGACCGACGGCTTAACGTGCTCTCTGAGGCAAGGAGGGAACTCGGGCGGTCACCCATTCAACTACTGGCTAGGGGTAGGGTTCCTTAACTTCGCTGATCGAATGATGTGCGCAATAGATGTGATTGCTATTTTGTATTGCATTTTGTATGTATGTAACAAAAGAAAAAGAAAATTTCTATTCAAATATCGATTATTAACCGAGCCAATGGAATCGGATTTCTGTAAAATCGGGGACGTCAGATACATGAACCGGCCTATTCGGCTGTGAATTTTTTATACCAAAAGTTTCAACGAGAATCGTAACGGAATTCGCAGTTTGAATTGGTAGAGAGTTTTTAAATTTTGAAATGATATCCGGGCTGTTATCCCCGCTAACGAAGCCTACAACATTTTTAGATAAATTTTTGTCTTATAATGAACCGGCTTAGACAGGTCAAAGGTCATTGGCTGATAGAATGACTTGAATGATTCGAATGATTCTGAATATATGTCTTTAACATATTTAGCTTAAGTTGATAACCTTTCCATTGGAAGGGCAAGTAAGTTAAAATAATAATAATAATAAGCTTATATTATTTTTATTTTATATAAACTTTCAACATACATAATTTCAAACTTAAAATAAGGTATACAAAATAGAACTCAATAATGATGTTTCCTCAAATGAAGGAAATCACAGCATGCATTTGTGATATTATTTTAAAATAACGATAGTGTCTGCCACATCTAAGATTTTTACTTATATACAAAGATAGGTTGTTCATTTAATTAATTAGTTAATAATAATTCGAATGTTAATTATATTGTTCATGACTCCAATGATCAAGGCGCCTACCATCATCGTTTTATGTACTTCTGAGCTTTATCGTTTCATTTTCGTACCGTAACATTAAACGTTAAAGCTAAGTTCTTAATACTGCTTATTCGATCATAATTGACCTCGAGGAAGACGAAACAATAATTAAATAACTACAAAATTCGGTAAGTACACCCCTAGCTGCAATATAGCGATTAGCGTTAGCTGTGTGCAGCAACCCTTACCCACAGCTGGTTAAGGTAATGGCTCTACTGACAGCTCATGACTAAGTGCCCTTAACGGCTCTTATCGGAAGCTTTCTCGTATGCTCCATCCCAATAGCATGTAGGTACTCTATGGCCATCATTTGTCATAAGCACCTTCTTTCTGCTCAATAAAGTAACATTCATCCCACAGTCATGAGTTTAAATCCACCTGTTACGAGAAGGAATTCATTCTTTATAAGTTACTTGAATTACAAGATCAGATCAAGACAAGATAATGACAACTATGGAGCTTTGTCCACCTTACTCACCGCGCCACTACACAATTTATTGAACAGCAATTTATAGCATTATTTGACTGCGGTCTTCTGTAAGGTGGAGTCCTCAGCTGGGCAGCCTCGCAGATGCCACTATGCCCGATCGCTCTTTTATCTAAATTGAATAATTTAAGCGAACAATATTTTTTTTAAAATTCGGAAATGTGTGTGTTAGTTTTTATGGGTTCTTTACGTTGTGTCCCGAAAGTTCCATTTACACTGTTGCACTAATCCATTATTTTTAATTTTTCTTGCCCGATGCTCGTGCGTTCGGGCCACAGAGTAAATTATACCAATCGAATCCAAATTAAATATCAACAAAAACGTATTAAGAAGAACAGACAGAACACCTTCCGCTGAACAGCTGATCAAAAACTGTACTGATGAAGAAAGCTTATTATACAATTTCGGATTAAATAAATGATAAAGAAATATGGAATTAAAACTCTGCACAAGTAGCTCCTGGCAATGACATGGTATGCAAATATGTTATTTAAATCATTTAGTATTATTTTTACATATGCATGCTGATACAATTTTCTCTATTGTGAATAATTTTTGATGATTTTTTTTTGTTATTATCATTGTTCAATAAGTAATGAAATGTACATGATGCCAGCTGAGTTTCTTGCCGGTTCTTCTCAGAAGGCTAGTTTCCGAGCCGGTGATAAATTCCTCGACATTCATAAGTGCCTTAACAGGGCTAAACTGAATAAATCATTTTCATTTTCAAAAACATTCAAGTTTCAGACACAATTGCGTAAACTTAGCAACAATGTATTGATTCAAAACCGATTCGTTACGTAAGCAAAAATTCAGCCTGAATAATATTAATTATATCGTAAAAAGCCTATTATTAATTGAACCGAACTCTCCCTGTAAAATAATAGCAATAAAATTACTTCGAAGAATTACTTAAAAAAGCATTTCCATAAAATTAGCATTATTTATGACTTCCATTATGAGTTTGTTAGGTTTGGAAAAGACTCTTTAAAGAAAAACTGAACAAAGGCGGGTCCAGACGTGCGAACTAAAGAATATAATTATTTTAATACTACCTACACCCCGCGGTTTCACTTAAACCTAAATGTTTTATTAAATAAACGTAACCTAACTCTTTGTAACATTAACTAATGTACAGTGATTTCACACCACGTGCTTTACGGTGAAGGAAAACATCGTAAGGAAACCTGCATATGTGATTACAACACCTCTGCCTACCCCTTCGGGGAATACAGGCGTGAGCATATGTAACATTATCTATCCGTCAGCGTAAGTCCCATTGAAATCAGTCCAGCTGCTTCGGAGATTAGCCGGAGCAATGAGACAGACAGATATTTATAAAAAAAATTGGTTATTCAATGTCAGTAACGTGTATAATTTCATATACATTTCGTGAAAAGTTGTTATTTTGTAATCACATAACAGACACTTTTTTATTTATCTGTATAGATAGATTTACCTCACGATGAAAGTGAATGGTTGAATAATGAAATGCGAAAGGAGGAATTATTGACCGACATTGTACTATTTTAGATTTATATACCAGCCTATATATACATACATACAGAACATACATACATAAATACAGATAAATAAAATTGAAGCGTCTGTTTGTAATTCTAAAATAACAACTTTTCACTAAATGATAGTATATACGATACTGACTAAAAAAAACTAATATCAAAATAAATTTGTCTCTGGTTGTTTGTCTTCCGAGTAATCTCTAAAACGGCTGTACCGATTTCAAAAGGACTTTCACTGGCAGATGCCAGGCTAATGTTACAAAAGAACTTTAGCTATTTATAATATCATAGTGTCCTTTTTAATTCTAAAACAGCTATCAACTAAATACCTACTATGAAAGTATATATGGTACGACTACTTTTATTTACTAACTAGTTGTGCCGCGCAGTTTTACCCGCGTAGATTTAGTTTAATGGGGAAATGAACTCCCGCGCAACACTTATGTTTTTTTTAAATAAAAGTAGCCTAAGTTACTCCTTTTAATATTAACTATCAATCAGTGAAAACCCCGTAAAACTGGTCCAGCTGTTTCGGAGATTGGCTAGAACAAACTGATAGACAAACAGATAGATTTTTTTTTAATTGTTTCTTCCGTATGTACTTTCATATGCATTTAGGCAAAAGGTTTATTTTTGCAATTACAAATAGACCCTTCAATTTTACTTATCTGTAGTAGTAGTATGTATGTATATGTATGTATATAAATAGGGACCCACGATACACAAGTTGCCCATAAAATTTAATATACGCGAGTAAAACTTCGGGTCAGAGCTAGTATTATACAAAACAACATAACGGCAACGACGAGAGCCGTGGTGGGCTTGAGGTTTAAGCAGTCGCCTGCTACGCAAGCGGCGCAAGCTCGAAATCCAATGGGGCCTGTACCAATGAGATTTTCTAAAAAAACTTATGTGCAGTGATTTCACACCACGTACTTGAGGGTGATGGAAAAAATCATGAGGAAACTTGCATATTTCTGAGAAGTAATTCAATGACGTATGTAAAAGTGTCTGAGACGGCGATGGACTCACCATCTGTCACGTTGGCACTTAATCATCTTTGGTGAAAAGTGGGTGTTGTGATTACAACGCCTCTGCCTACCCCTTTGAGGAATACGGGCGTGAGCATATACTACAAGGATTTACTCCTTCACTGCCAGAAAGTATAATAACATTATCATTTCGAGGCAGTGAAAACTTTCAACAGTTTTTATATCAAGTTCACTCGAGTCTGAGCTGCTCTTTAGAAAATGTCGCATTCAGTAAGGAACCCTCATGAATTTAAAAGAGGAAATTTGTCGAGCATTTGTGTATTAATATCTTACTCGACGCGGGACTGTGCACCGAAATTAATTTACAAACGCAATCAAAACGTCTTCATAAAATGGCCAGGATTCGCCATGTTTCCTCATTTATATTTTTTTTAACGGAGGTGAAATTTGTGTGTTGTGATGTAAAATGTGTGTGAGCATTTTTGGTGCCAGGAATTAATTTTATTCCTAGCTTGTCAAAGTCAAAAATATCTTCATTCGATTAGACTTTTTACAAAGCACTTTCAAATCGTCAGAATGACATAATTTACAGGATTATACATGCTACCGCCAGGTTCGGAAGGTTGCTTTTACTGAGAAGAACTTGTGTCAATGATAGCTCGTAATTTGCTCATTAATACTTTATTGTTCTAGTTTTCCACAATTGAAACTCATGTTTTTCAAATTCGAAGTTAGTCAAATAATAAACATATTTTTGAAAATAACACTAGCCGAGTTTCTTTTCGGGTTCTTCAACAGTAAAAGTAAACGAATCCGGCAGTAGAATTTATAATACTGCATTGTGTAAAATCCTTCTGACGATTTTGAATAACTTTGTAAGAAACCTAATCAAATATACATACATATGCTCACGCCTGTATTCCCCGAATGGGTAGGTTTAATGTAGGGTAGTAATTTTACACCACGAGCTTTAAGGTGAAGGAAAACATCGTGAGGAAACCTGCATATGTCTGAGAAGTATTTCAAAGACATATGTATAGCGCCTGAGACGGCAATACTCACCATCTGTCAAGGTGACACTTAATCATATTCGCTGATATCGGGGTGTTGTAGTTACAACACCTCTGCTTACCACTTCAGAGACCCTTCTGGGATGGCGTGACTATATTTTTTTTTATCAAACGTCCAATCTGTGTTACTACGACAGTAAATTAAGGAGTAGAATCACACACACATATACTATGAATACCTCTTCATAAACTAAAGTTGGTTAGAATAACGTTCAGTAAATGTAATATTACGCCCCGCAGTTAAGTAATCTTGTCTGTGGAGAGCAAAATTCGACAGAAAACAGAGATCAAGATTCCAGCCAGACGAATCAAGCAATAAGCCAACCAAATCAGACCTTTTTGCTAATGAACTGATCTCAAATGAACAAATAAAGAATGCCCTTGCTTTATTACGTTCTTGTATTCCCTAAATTTAATTAAATACTGGCTCACGTCGCAAATATAAATTCTAAATGATATCCAGACTTTAAATACATTTAAAAGTCTGGATATCATTGCAATATTTAATAGTATTTTATTGTATTACAACATATTTTGTTCTCTCATATTCAACATTTTGCTTTTATCGTAATGTACTCAACATTGAAAAAAATATTCTTATGAAACATTTGTCTTATCAAGAATTGTTCCTATAATGATAAATAAAATTGATGTGTCTGTTTGTAATTCCAAAATAACAGATTTTCACTAGAAGCATATGAAAGTATAAACGGTTCTAAATTCTTAAAAAGGGGGTAAATACGAACTCGAGGCGGGACTTGAATCTACGTCCTCTGCAAACCGTGCCATTGCTCCTCTAACTGAGCTAATCGTGAAGCTACCTCATGCATCGAATTTGTCTTTCCCTTGGTTCAGGGGCCGCATTTGGATACACCGACCAACAGATGGCGCAAGGCGGCCCCTAAACCGCAAAAACAAATGAAAAATAAAAAAAAATGTGAATTCACTGGCAGATAGATACAATTACAAGGAGTAACTTCGACTACATTTATTAAAAAAAAACAGGGTTATGCGGGCCACAGCTTGTAATAACGAGAAAAATTGCTTTACAAATTACTTATCTTAATCCCGTAGGTACAACACTATTAAAAACGACGTTAGAGTAACAATAAGAAGAGAAAAGTTTCACTAAAAGCGTTCATGAATGTTTTACTCTGATTCCTTTCAGTTATTGATCTTTTCAATATAGCTCGGGCTCTCAACCTATCTATTTGCTTAGCGTCACTGTAAAATGGCTTTGAAAATACTTTTTCGTACCGTTCGCCTATTATGTGTTCATGCTTTGTTGGATTCCGCCCTTTTACGGGGAATTTCATAAGGAATATTTTTTAAGCACGAAAATTTACGCAGCTTTTATTTGACTTTGTAAGGTTATAGCTTTGTTATGACTTTTTTAATTTAATAAAATATTTTATTAATGCGAAGCTTGTGGCTCAGTTGCTATTGCGCATATCATTCGATCAGCGAAGTTAAGCAACCCTAACCCTAGCCAGTAATTGGAAGGGTGACCGCCCGAATTCCCTCCGTGGCTCACTCGTGTACTGAACACCTTATAAAGAACTAGCTTGTGGCCGCAGCTTGGTCTGCGTGGCAGTAAGGTTTTACATACAAACTTTCAACTCCTATTTAACCTTTCAACATTTTTGGACTTTCAAAAAAACTTTCTTACTGTATAGTATAACTACATCTCGTCAAGAATACACAAAAGAAAACTAGTGGTAGGCAGTGCGTGTATAATTATATCACTAAGTCGGGACTTGAAATTGTATATGTGATGATCTCAACGGGCCATGTGCGCAGGAGATATTATAGTGCAGAAGTGTGTGCGCAAGCACAGGTGCACTCTTTATTCCCTCACTCTCATAGTCCGATGGGACGGCAATCCGACTTATCCGCAGATAGATCAGGCATAGGACCAACGATTTAACGTGCTTTCCGAGGCACGCGGGTGTTAAATGATATATCTTTTTTCCGTTTTTGCCCACTCGTGGCACACTAAGCGGAAGCTGCTTGATTGACGCGCACAGACGTCATCGTCGATCGTCCAGACTCTCAGGTCTGCGTGCGGCACCGAAGTACCTTCGTGTGCAGGTTTCGTCCAGCACCAGAAGGGGGAGAATGGAAAAGAAAAGGGACTAAAAATATTTGTCGTGTCATCTGGGAGGACCGGTGTAGCGTGATTACGCTCCGCAACACCGGTTCTGCGAGTTGATACAACGTTTCGCTCTTGACGCCGAAAGGCATAAAAGAGCATGGGAGGAGGCGGGTTCATATCTTTTTTCCGTAACTATCATTGTTTACTATGTAATGAAATGTACATGATGCCAGCTGAGTTTCTTGCCGGTTCTTCTCAGAAGGCTAGTTTCCGAACAGGTGGTAAATTCTTCGACATTCATAAGTGCCTTACCAGAGCCTAAACTGAATAAATCATTTTCATTTTCAAACACCGCCAACTTCCAAACCCCGGGGTTTTATTGCCAGAAAAACCCAATCTATTTTTGTCCCGACCCGGGAATTTTATATGTATAGATGAATCGTGCTAACACTGTAAAAAGCGAAGATCATAGCTTCAAAAACGCCCCCAGAGAGAAAACAGAATGCGTCATCGTCATTCGTCTTTACAAATAACTACGGCGATGTTTTTTTTATCATCATGGGAGCAATCCTTAGCAAAACATATTTTGGATACAATATGTAATATTTTAGCGTTGTGTGTATCTTTTGGAAAATGGATCCCAGTAGTATAAGAAAATAGAGTTGGAATACAAAAATGTATTCATCTATAATAAAACTGTTTTGGAGTTGTGTTTGTGCATTGAATATTTTTTTAATACGTGCATAATATGCTGACGCTTGTATTCCCCGAAAGTGAAGGCAGAGGTGTACTTATTTATAGTACCCACATTTCACCAGTTATGTTTAGGTTCTATGTAATAGGAAGCGAGCCTGTTGCCATAATTAGTGCACTCCATCCAGAGTCCGGGCTGCTACTTCGAATTGACAGATGAAAAAACACAGTAACATTTTGCTCTAAAGCAAGGATCGAATCCAGGACCTCGCATTTGCGACCACTAGACCAACGAGACAGTCTTGAATACCAACTAAAGTCTAAATAGTTATCGATTCACCTTTTTTGTTATTTTGTCTGTTAATGCACGCGTCACGCAAAAGCTGGATTAATTTTAATGAAATAATATGCTCACGTCATCCCAGCAGGGTCCCCGAAGGGGTAAGCAAAGGTGTTGTAACAACACCCACATTTCACCGAATATGATCAAGTGCCAACGTGACAGAGGGTGAGTCCATCGCCGTCTCAGGCACTATACATACGTCTTTGAATTACTTCTCAGACATATGCAGGTTTCCTCACGATGTTTTCCTGCGCCGTAAAGCACGTGGTGGATAACTGCACATAAGTTTTTTTACAAAAATTCGTTGGTACAGGCCCTCGGATTCGAACTCGCGTTGCTTGCGTAGCAGGCGACTGCTCTAACCCCAAGGCCACCACGGCTTTAATGAAATTTAGTATGATAATAGTTTAGTAATTAATATTCTCATCATCGTGAATATAACAGTAAACACTTGTCGAGTGTCATCTCTTTGACCTGCTTACACGTCAAGACAGACACCTTTTCTTCAACTTGACTTATGTATTTACCGTGGTCTTCATCATCCTCTGAAACTGAAAATTAAATAATTTATTCAGTTTAGGCTGGAAAGGCACTTATGAATAGCAAAGAATTGGCCTCCGGTTCGGAAACTAGCCTTCTGAGAAGAACCGGCAAGAAACTCAGCTGGCATCATGTACTTTTGATTACATCATAATTTCTTCCAATTTCTTCCATTCGTCTCTATCCAGTGCTATCTCCTTGACCTCCCTATACGTCATGACAGACACCTTTTCCTTAACTTGTCTCATGTATGTTATCCTGGGTCTTCCTCTTCTTCTCTTTCCTTCTACTTTTCCTTCTAATGTGTTTTTAAAGAACCCGTCATGTCGTACAAGGTGGCCTATCATCTTTCCTCTTCGATTCTGGATAATAATTAATTATAATATTATTCACAATATTAATACTCTCTTTCCTTCTATATTTCTTGAAGACGCAGTACCTGTCATGCAAGCATAGTTCTTCATACAGCGTGATAGCACAATTAAAAAAAAATGTACTCAGACAGAGTTACGGGCAATAGCTTGTGTTATCAAAGAGTAATATATGGTAGGTATTTCATACGTAAGCCCTCCTTACATTTTCCGTTTCCACGCAGATGGGAATCTATTCACTCCGATATATCGAGTTGAATGAGACCGTATGAAAAGACAACACTACTCGCAGCTTCATTCATCGAACTATTGAATTAATAATAAAAGCCACGTCTTTGTAACTTTGTATGGTATAGTGTCGTGTATGAGTAGTTAGGCAAGAATATTTGCCAGATTTTTCTCAGTAAAAGCAACCTTCCGAACCCGGTGGTAGAAAGTATAATCCCGTATAATCATGTCGTTCTTGAAAATACTTTGTTAAAAATCTTATCAAATAAAGATATTTTTGAATTTGAATTTGATTTGTAACCAAGAACTTGGTGTGTTTCAATGTCGACGAATTTCGTTACATATTATAAGTCAAAGACAAAATAATTTTATTTAAAAAAACTTTTTATAAAGTACTTTCAAATCTTCAGAAGGACAAAGAAAGCATATTACATTTTGTATGTTTCTTTTACTGAGAAGATACTCCTTTTATAAGTATGCATTGATATTTCACATGAATATGTCAAAAATATAGAAATATCAGCATCTATTGGTGTGGTATCTACGTTTTGACAGTTTTCTGTGCCATGATTACTAGTACGCCACACTTTGGTTCGTCTGCTACGCAAGCGAAGCAAGCTCAAATCACATGAGTTTTTCTAAAAACTTAAGTGCAATGATTTATTACCACTATCTTCACTTGTGTTCTTGTATATCCTGTTTTCCTTCACCGTAAAGCTCGTGGTGTGACACCACTTCAGAAAATTAGAAAAAATCCCTAATGTAAGCGACTTCCTTAATAACTGCAGACTCTAAAAGGAGACATATCATCATCTCCCTGGCCTTATGCCATACATTGTTGGGCACTTGATTCAACCCGATACGGCTGATCACCTTTTTTATAGCGACTGCCACCTGACCTTCGCATTCCCTTTTACGAGAAAAATCTGTGATCTGGGTTAAACCAATTGTCAGACTATATTAGGCCCCCAACTGACCTGTAACGATTGTCAAAGATGATAAATTGGCAACCGAGACCGACGGCTTAACGTGCTCTCCGAGGCACGGAGGGAACTCGTGCGGTCACACATCCAATTACTGGCTAGGGTTAAGGTTGCTTAACTTCGTTGATCGAAAGATATGCGCAATAGCAACTGTGCCACGAGCTCCTCTATCAGACTCTAAGAAGAGACCTAACTAGCTAATATTTAATGATAAAATATTAAATAGTTTCGTATGATTCCGTTTCAGTTCCAAAAACTTTGCAACCCCAACGTCTCCTAACATTTCCTTCCCTAGAGCTCTAAAACCTTTCATGACATGAGGTAATGAATTGTATTTGTAGGATCCAAACGCGACACTATCTTAGAAACAACAGTATCTGGGGACAAAATTTCATTCAAATACGTTTATTGCATAAAATTGTGAAGGGTTGTGACATGACACTCATGAACGAGGTGTATATTTTATTACCATTTAAAGTGTACAGAATTATTTACAAACATTCTCCTCCTAAATCTACACTAATATAATAACTGCGAAATCATCTCTGTGCGTATGACCCAAACTGAAAAATTTCTTTATTCGATTAGACGTTTAACAAAGTATTTTCCAATCGTCAAAATGATACAACTATACAGGACTATACATGCTACCGCAAGCTTCAGAAGGTTGCTTTTACTGAGAATAACTCAATCAAGTTTGTTGTTTGGAAGCTACACTTTAACCTTAAGGGTATGATATTTATATTTGATACTAGCTGTGACCTATGGCTTCACCCGCGTCGATTAATTTGTGCGGAACCCTAAACGTTTCTTTCTAAATAAAAGTTGTCTTAGTAACTTCTTGGAACATTAGCAATCGGCCAGTGAAAGACCCGTCAAAATTGATCCTTCCGTTTCAAAGATTACCCTGAACACACAGAGAAAAAAAAATTAGTTTTTTTATGTCAGTATTGTATTTACTTTCATATGCATTTAGTGAAAAGCTGCTTGTTTATCGTTCATCTGTATAGATGTATAGACAAATGCCTCCTGCTCTTACACTACAGACATAACGGTATCTACTTTAAAAATGTAGACTCACCCAGACACAATGCTAAGAAGCTATCTGACTACACAAAGTGATCCGAAGCTAATGAACTTCAAAATATTAAGGTTTCACAAATACTGTAAATATAAATTCTTTTAATGAAAACCAGCTTTGAAAAATATAATTTATAAAAAGTTCGTCAACGACTAGATTTAATTTGGAAATGTGGCATGCACGTGCAAGGCCGCAGTGGAATCGTAAATGAGACCCGTGGATTTGTGAAACAATAGGAGCTTGTTGAAATAGCTGTATATCGTTTAAGTTCGTCAAATAAATTAAAAAATATACAGAAAAGCAGCTGCGAATGTCTAATATACTTATTAAAATCCCGTAGTGTTGACTTTGACTTTGACAATGTTTATCAATATGGTCAAAATATCTTTATTCGATTAGACTTTTTACAAAGTACTTTCAAATCGTCAGAATGACATAATAATACAGGATTATATACCGCCAGGTTCGAAAGGTTGCTTTTACTGACAAGAGCCTGCCACGAAACCTGGTGTTTACCCTTTTCAATAAAATTATACTATTTTAAAAATACAAAATCATCAATAAGGAAATGTAAGCCCTTATAACCCTATTTTGACCCTCGACCTAAAGACCTTAACCTTCAGTTCGGGGGTCATAATAGGATTATTTTAACCTAATTTGGTTTTCTCAGCCAGCGTTTCAACATTAGCCGCGTTTCATTCTGGTACTTCTCGAAGGTATTTTCCAAACTGGTGGTAATTTTGAAGTAACCAGTAACTATATTTTTTTTAAATTTTCGTAATAGGTAGTTGCATACAAAAAGCTGTTTATACTCAAGTACAAATAAATATTTCTTAATATTCGTCTTACCACGTGCTTTTTGGCCACTGGTACATTGTAAGGATATCTCCACCATGTTATATCTTTATTAAGTTAGACGACGTATCTGAAGTGTAAAATCATTCTTGAAGAGAGACCATAAACTGTCGCGTTAGTTTTAACACTTTTGCTTCCCAATCTGGACGACTTTCGAAGTATTAAAACAAAATGATCCTAAGTGCTAACGAGATACACGTACAAAGTAGCAGGCAAAAGGTAGTGTAAGATATTCTTTAAAGCCCCTCGGTATAAAAGCCTGAGATAAAAGCGTATTGATTACGTGACTGAAATTTCTACACTATTATTAAGTTGTCTTAAAATATTTCGTAAATTACATAAATCGTTTCTTGCGCTTTTCAATTTTGGATTACATAGCTTTTTCTACACTTCAAAGCTTTATTTACAAGATTTTCACCACCTGATGGTAAGGGACATAAGTCCTCCTCACATGGAGCTGTGCCTAGTGCGAGGTTTTCACTGCCGCCGTCACAAATAATTGTGTCGACGTAAACGCAGATTCGTATAGGATCTAAACAGCGCCATCTGTCGGCCCTCAGATGGCGCTATTGTAAGCCCATATTAATATGTGTTTACTTAAGAAAACTCGCACAAGGTCAATACGTACTCGTGTTCGTATGTGTATGTGTATTCCTACTCTCTCTATACATTACATTACATTTATTTATTTTTATTTTTATTTAGAGCCCGACATGTCCCAGTGCCTAGCAAAGGCCTCCCTTCCCTCTTTCCCACACTTCCGATCCAGGGCTATCTCCGGCCAGTTTTTGAGATAAGCGGCGAGTTCGTCCTGCCATCTTTTTCTCGGCCTGCCACATCTGCGCGTCGCATTCGGAGGGGTCCATCGGTTGGTTTGTTTAGCCCATTACATTACATACAGATAAATAAAGTTGAAGTGTCTGTTTGTATTTTAAAAATAACAGCTTTTCACTAAATGCATAATATGGAAGTATATATACAGTACTTAAATAAAAAACACAATTTATATAAAAATATGCCTGTTGGTCCTGCTGGCCGATGTTAACGGGATTTTCACTAAGAGATAGCTAATAATACAATGAGTTACTAAGGATACTTTTATTTGACAAAACAAATTATGGTTCTGAATTTTTCCTCTTTATAATATTAGCGTAAATTTATCTAATTAATATAGCCTATAAACTATTTACAAGTAGAAAACTTCACCCAAATCGGTGTCTCTCGGGATCGTGCCAAGAAGGCTGGCAGCATTGCCACGTTGAATAGCAATGCTGATTCTTTGAGCGAGAAAAGCCCAAGGTCGCTTGTCGCAAGAAACTTCTACCAGACGACGTGCAGCCTTTTTGAAAAGTTGATGAGTATCCGAAACCCAAGTCCCTCGAGTTAAAAGCGGAAACGCAGAAAATATTTATCCTTGACCAATGCAAGCATATTTCCGGCGCTTGAGGCACTCCTGCTGAGCAATAGCAGCACCGGCCGCCACAGCAGTGCCGGGGAGATGGGACCGAGCCAACGTATCGACACACGTGGCATCCCACATCAGCGGCCGGCCCAATCTCCACGGCACGAGCGACCCCGGCATTGACCAGAGCCCGACGTATTAGGTAATTGATGGAAGAATTACGACATACCATGGTCTCCGAAGATGGTTCCGAATAATAAAGCCATTAATGAAATGAAATCTACGCGAGTGAAACCGCAGCCCACAGCTAGTTCAACAATATATGTCAGCGTTTAATGTGATTAACTTATAAACTAACAACAAGAATTCAATCAAATCATATAAACCGTGGCTTTCAACAAAGTTTTCGTCCCATAAAGTTACGACAAAAGGTCAGAAGGACCGCGAACAACTTGGAAGACGCATTATCTACTCAGCGGATAATTAAGCTTCTCGTCATCCTCGCCCCGGGCTGTTCATTAACTGAAGGATCCATTGTATTTGCTACAGATATTCCCGGCATTGTTGGGTTATTTGCGGTAATATTGTTCCTGGCTATTAAGTAAGTCGCTTCAATTTGTCTCAAAAGGTGACGCTATTTATTTGATAAACTCAATTTAGTTACTTACAGGTGGTGCACGGCCGTGGTGGCCGTGGGGTTTGAGTAGTCACCTGCTACGCAAGGTACGCGAAGTTCGAATCCCAGCGGGGTCTATACCAAAGAGTTTTTGTAAAAACTTTTGTGCAGTGATTTCACACCATGTGCTTTACGGGGAAGGAAGACATCAACTGCACATGTCTGAGAAGTGATTCAAAGACGAATTTATAGTGCCTGAGACGGCTTTAGACTCACCATCTGTCAAATCAAATCAAATCAAATCAAAAAGTTTTATTCAATATAAGGGACACTTGGAACACTTATTGAACGTCATTTTTCTTACGTTAACTTAAGTAAATTTACTACCGTTTCCAAAAGTAAGCCTGTCAGGAGAAGAAACGGCGAAACAAACTCCCCGGTTTTTTTTTTTTTTTACATGTGTCCCTTCTATATACATAGGGTTGCTTAAGTACATTTCAATGGAAGAGTGAGCAACTCATTGCCCTGTTTGGCTATCATCAATATACTCAGTTACACTATAATATGCTTTTTCACAAAGTTTCTGTTTGATGCTTGCCTTAAAACTTAAAAATGGTAGTTCACACATTTTTAATGGTAGTTTATTGAAAAGGCGTATACTTTGCCCCACAAAAGAGTTACTAGTTTTGTGCAGTCTAGTCACAGGGACACGGAGTTTATCCCTCTTGCGTGTATTTATATTGTGCATATCACTATTTTTCTTAAAACTATCTATATTCTTTCTTACATATATCAAATTTTCAAATATGTATTGACATGCCACAGTCATTATCCCTATTTCTTTAAACTTCTCTCTGAGAGAATCTCTAGATTTGAGTTTATAGATTGCACGAACAGCCCGTTTCTGCAGCACAAAGATAGAACTGATGTCTGTAGCATTTCCCCATAAAAGGATGCTATAAGACATAACACTATGGAAATAACTAAAATAGACCAACCGAGCTGTGTTTATATCAGTTAGGTGTCTAATTTTCCTTACTGCGAATGCTGCAGAACTGAGTCTTTTCGACAATCCAGCTATATGGGGCCCCCATTGCAATTTATGATCCAATGTAACTCCAAGGAAAACTGTTGTTTCAACAAGGTCCAACACTTCGTCGTTGATAAGTACATTGGTTTGCACTTGTTTCACATTTGGCATAGTGAACTTGACACATTTAGTTTTTTTACTATTGAGTACTAAGTTATTAGCGCTGAACCAATGTACTACGTCAGAGAGAGCATTATTCACATCGTCAAGGTTAGCTTTTTGCCGGTCTATCTTAAAAATCAGAGAAGTATCATCAGCAAATAATACAATATCGTGTTTATTGCTTACCATGTAAGGTAAATCATTAATATAAGTTAAAAAGAGAAACGGACCAAGAATTGAACCCTGTGGAACACCCATCTCTATTGGACACCCCGGAGATGTTACGCCATGTATATCGACTTTTTGTATTCTATTACTTAGATATGAAGATATAAGTTTTAGAGCCAGGTCTTTTACACCGTAGTGATCTAACTTCCTGATCAACGTTTCATGGTGCACACAATCAAAAAAAAAAAATTCTGTGATCTATCTAAAGCAGATAGATCACAGAATACACCTAGAGCATCCTGTGAAGCTTCCCAAGCTTCAAGAATTTTTCTAATGAGCTCGACACCTGCATCGGTAGTCGAGCGACCCTTTGTGAAACCGTATTGTTTAGTGTGCATCAAATTATGTTCATTAAAAAAGGCTAAAAGTTGATTAAGTATTAGTTTTTCAAAAATTTTACTGAAAATTGGCAGTATTGATATAGGTCTAAAGTTCGTAGGGTCGTTAATACTACCAGCTTTTAATAAAGGAATTATTTTACTATACTTCATTTGATCAGGAAATTCACCACTTTCAATACAAACATTAAATAATAAAGCTAGATCAGTAGCAACAATATCAATAATACTATTGAGTACTTTAACAGAAAGTCCCCATAAATCAGCTGAATTCTTTTGACAATGTCTCTGGGGGTAACAGTTTTAAACTTAAATGCAACGTTACATTTATCCACATGCATTTTTAAAATGGCTTCTGCTGCTGCGGGAGACGAATTTAAGACTTTGGTTAATGAAACTGGTATATCAGCAAAGAATGTCTCAAAAGTAGTTGCCACATCAATATCAGTCTTAATTATATGATCATTAATTTTTAGAGTTATTGAGTCATTCTTAAGAGAAGTTTTTCCAGTTTCAGAATTAATAATGTCCCAAGTTGTTTTAGTTACATTGGAGGACTTCAAAATTTTATTTCTTACAGCAATAGACTTGGCGTCTGAACAAACCTTTTTAAATAATTTTGAGTAATTTTTAACATAATTTGTAAATTCCAAATTAAAATTAATAGATTTTTCTTGATAAAGTTCATACAGCCTTCGTCTACTTATGTGAATGCCTGGGGTAGCCCACTCACTAAACGACAAACGTTTTCCCAATAGAACCGTCTTCGGGGTAAATATGCGCTTATGTTCTGCGTGTACAATTTGAAAAAAAGAATTGTACATTGCATTACACGATGGCCCTTAATCGCCTTGCGTGTTGTTATAAGCATGTGCCTACCCGAAGGGGTAGATAGGTAGGTTTTTCATTAGTTCTTATCTTTTAAGAAAAACTCCTTGGTACAACACTGATCTTTCACTAGGACCAAGTCGTGACGTCACAGCACGGTCACACTAGCAATCTATTTCAGACGGTGATTAAAATTATAATGTAAATTAATGGGACAGAATAGCACTATTACCATCTCATCTCATCATAACTGCCTCGTTGGTCTAGTGGTTAGTACGTTCGTCTGCCGATCACGAGGTCCCGGTTCGGGTCAAAAAAATTATGTTGGGTTTTTCTGTCAAGAAATTCACAATTAAATGCCCGGAGTTTGGAAGTTGGCGGTGTTTTCACCCCCGTGCCTCGGAAAGCACGTTAAGCCGTTGGTCCTACGCCTGATCTCTCTCCGGTCGTGTCGGATTGCCTCCCATCCCACTATGAGAGTGAGTGAATAAAGAGTGCACCTGTGTTTGCGCACACACTTGTGCACTATAATATCTCCTGCGCACATGGCAAATCCTCGTTGAGATTAGCCGCCGTAACCGAAATTCGGTAGGAGATCATTATTATTACTACCATCTCACGCTAATTTTGCGACAGCTACAAACAAATCTGTTAAATAAAAGTATTATAAATAAGAGTATTTATAAAATAAAGCCACCTTTCCATCTTTGCCCCAGTGGCAAACCTCATTTTTCTTCGCATTATATTATTTTTCTCTCAACAAATATGTCTATGCCCAAACGTCCCGGGAGATCTCGGTTCTTACTGCTCAGTCTTAAAAAATACAACATGCCAACATCGTTTTAAGAAAAACACGATCTTTCTTTTTATTCAAAGTCGCCTACGAATTTTACTTTGATAATAATCTGTACATAAATAAAATAAAATGTAGATAAATAAAATTGAAGTGTCTGTTTGTAATTTCATCTTAACACCTTTTCCCTTAATCCATGGGCAATAAGTTTTTTTATTATTTCTCTCTCTGTATATCTAGCTTAGTTTGTACCGTCAACGTGGTTCAGTAAGTAATCCAACATCGCTTTCACACGGACATATTATAAATAACCTGACTGAAATCAACGCATAGCCTAATCCGCTGGTCCTAGAGGCATTCAATTTGAAGGATGTGATCTTGGTGAGGTGTAGGAATATACACTTTGAAAGGGTTAGAAAGGGAAAGAGGATAAAATGGGAGTTGAAAGTTTGTATATGAAATCTCACTACCACACATGTGAGCCTGAGGGCGGAAGTTAGTATGTCTACACTAATATTATAAAGAGGAAAACTTTGTTTGTTTGGTTGTAATGAATAGGCTCAAAAACTAACAACCGATTTGAAAAATTCTTTCAGCAATGGATAGTTACATCATCAGCGAGTAACATACGCTATATTTTATCCCCGTACTCTTACGGGAACGGGAACTATGCGGATGAAACCGCGTGAGGTCCACTAGTAATTTATAAAGAGTGCCTTAATCTCCAGTCCGTGCCAAAAAGGGTGCGAACATGGGATAGCGGAGTTTTATTTACAAATTTAAATCTCATGCTACCTCCAACTATAATTTAAGTCATATCAAAATTCAATTAAATATTCAACATAAGGGACACTTGAAACACTAATTGAACGTTAATTATCTTTTGTTAACGTAGGTTAATTTACTAACGTTTCCAAATGTAAGCCTGTCACGAGAAGAAACAGCGAAAACTGACTCCCCGATTTTTTCAATGTTTACTTGATAGGAAATAATAGATGCGTTTCTTCCTTACTTTACTGTTATCTTGAAAATATTGGTACATTTATAAATACAATATTAATTACAGTAATTAAGCACATCATTTACCATTTGATTACTAGAAATTATCTTTTTTATAGCATTGTGTCACGCTATCTATAAAAATAAAGAAAGTTGTAGTGTGTTTTAATGTCCCACCTTTATCATATAAAAATATGTCTGAAGATGTCGGTGTGTTTGTTGAGACTTATCTCCGAAATGGCTGGAGTAATTTGAATAGAAATTTCTATGTAAGTGGCTGGAGTAATTAAAAGTAAGCAATAAAGCAATAATCAAAGTCAAAGTAAAAAGTATCTTTATTCGATTACACTTTTTACAAAGTACTTTCAAATCGTCAGTATGACATAATTATATAGGATTATACATGCTACCGCCAGGTTCGGAAGGTTGCTTTTACTGAGAAAAACAAATAAACGGTGTGTAGCCCGCAACGCAAAAAAAAACACCAAAATATTTAGTACGCGTCGATAGAACTACGGGCACCGTGAGTTATACAATTTATTGATCTCAAAATAGCATAAATAAACAGACACAATTATAATTCACGATAACGAGTCAGCCGTGGTGGCCTCGGGGTTTGAGCAGTCGCCAGCTACGCAAGCGACGCAAGTTAGAATCCCAGCGGGGCTTGTACCAATGAGTTTTTCTAAAAAAACTTATGTACAGTGATTTCACACCACGTGCTTTTCTGTGAAGGAAAACATCGTGAGGAAACCTGCAAATTTCTGAGAAGTAATTCAATGACGTATGCCATGTATGTAATGTCTGAGACGGCGATAGACTCACCATCTGTCACGTTGGCACTTAATCAAATTCGGTGAAAAGTGGGTGATGTGATAACAACACCTCTGCCTACCCCTTCGGGGAATACAGGCGTGAGAATATGTATGTATGTAATTAGAATAATAAGCAAATAATATAGGAATTATCTTACAGAAGAATATAAGTAAATAAGAACATAATACAAGTTTAATTAAGTCCATTTCGCAATTGCCTGCCCTCGAGAGACAAGGTTGGCACTCTTAGAAATTGAACTTTCTCATTCATCGACATACACGAACACACATTTGTAATACAATGACTTTAATGTTAGTGTGAGTTTAAGACGAATTGTATTAAGTTTGAAAAGCGATGGTCTTCGCTTTCTTTCATTCTTCTCGGAATATATACTGGGGTCTTACCATCTTCGGTTGTAAGAAGAGCGTATTAAGGACTTCTGACGTTTCATATTAACCGTAAAATAAAATGCACTGCTTGAAAAATCACAGTAGCCTCATCACCGCAGCCTTATGGCTACTGACAGATAGACGTAATACGTATCTCTGACTTTGCCGACCAAAAAATTTATAATACCCTTTTAGAACGTTGCCTTTATAGCCTATAGTTAAAAAGCTTATCACGGGAGATGATTATGTGCATACGTAAAAAGTTTTTTTTTTTGAGCTTTCCATGTTTATATTATTTGCTATAACGAATTTTCAAACATATTCTGCGGTCCACATAACGTGCCGTCGTACTAGGCAAAGGTACATTATAACTCGATCGCCGACTCAGGCATTATACATAGGTTTTCTTACGATGTTTTCCTTCATAATTACTTAGACGACTATTCAAGCAACTCGACCAACACAGCAAAATCTTTATATATACAACTTAAAGGTGAATGACTGATTGAAATAGTGATCTATCAACGCACAGCCCAAACCACTGGACGGATCGGGCTGAAATTTGGCATGCAGGTAGATGTTATGACGTAAGCATCCGCTAAGAAAGGATATTGATTAATTCTACCACAAAAGGGATAAAATAGGGGATATAACTTTGTATGAAACATTGTCAATTTTAAACCGATCAGGCTGAGACTTTGCATGCATAAAGCTATTTTATAACCTCACTCCCTCGGGAACGGGAACTACGCGGGTGAAACCGCGTGACGTCCGCTAGTGTATAAATACAATCCAATACATACATCGAAATCGGTCGGAACAATCATCATACATACATACATACATATGCTCACGCCGGTATTCCCCGAAGGGGTAGGCAGAGGTGTTGTTATCACAACAACCACTTTTCACCAAATTTGATTAAGTGCCAACGTGACAGATGGTGAGTCTATCGCCGCCTCAGGCACTATATACATACGTCTTTGAACTACTTCTCAGAAATATGCAGGTTTCCTCACGATGTTTTCCTTCACCGTAAAGCACGTGGTGTAAAATTACTGTACATAAGTTTTTTAGAAAAACTCATTAGTACAGGCCCCGCTGGGATTCAAACTTGCATCGCTTGCGTAGCAGGCGACTGCTCAAGCCCCGAGGCCACCACGGCTCTCATACAATCCAATATCGCCTTAAAGTCCTTTGTAAAAAAATTATTTCAATACTTACAGCTCACAATACTGTACAAACGCTGCAAAGTTGCATTATTTAGTAAGCAAGGATTCAGCTTTGCATTTTGTCTAAAATTGGTTTTGTGGTAAGCTGATATTTCTTATTTCGTTCAACGTTATACTTGCAAATACATTTATCATTGCACTAAGGTGGAAAATTGTATTTGTTTGAACGTTTTACTTTGTTTACATACATACATACATATGCTCACGCCTGTATTCCCCGAAGGGGTAGGCAGAGGTGTTGTTATCACAACACCCACTTTTCACCGAATTTGATTAAGTGCCAACGTGACAGATGGTGAGTCTATCGCCGTCTCAGCCACTATACATACGTCTTTGAATTACTTCTCAGACATATGCAGGTTTCCTCACGATGTTTTCCTTCACCGTGTTTGTTTACGTGCATTTTTTTAATAATGCCACCTTTTGTTACTGATTAATATACCTGACTGGTGACAGTCTGAATGATGAATGAAACCAGTGACTATGAAGTCAGTCACTCAGAAGTCACCTTCTCAGAAGGTTCCAGAGGGTAGGCAGATGTGTTACAACATACACTTTTACTGTATATGATGACATCACAGATAGTGAGTCCAACGCCGTTTCAATACACTATACAAACACATATCATATATGCTCATGCTATCCCAGAAGGGTCGCCGAAGGGATAAGGAGAGGTGTCGTAGCAACAACACTCACATTTCACCGAATATGATCAAGTGCCAACGTTACAGAGGGTGAGTCTTTGAATTATTTCTCAGACATATGCAGGTTTCCTTCACCGTAAAGCACGTGGTGTGAAATAACTGCAAATTCATTTTTTTTAGAAAAACTTATTGTTACAGGCCTCGCTGGGATTGGAACATACATCGCTTGCATAGCAGGCGACTGCTCTAACCCAAGGCCACCACGGCTCGTATCGCACGTATACAAACGCCTTTTTAAACATGACTTTAATTTCGACCATCGAATCAACTTTTCAAAGAAGTTGCACGTCGTGTGGACTGGGGCATTTATTGCTCAGAGAATCAGCATTACTATACAGCGTGGCACGCTGCCAGCCTTCTTGGCACAATTCCGTGAGACAACAATTTGCTCCGAGTTTTCAATTTGTTATTAGTTTTAACTTCAAGTATTCCGTAATTAAGTTCAATAAATGCATGTTTCATATTTTCTATTCAAAGTTATGCTCTTTTTATGTTGTACAATTAATCATTTCTATGAGAAATTCAGTTTTAATTAAAGCAAAGTATTATCATATTTCCTCTACACGCTACTCCGTCACAATCTAATTGTAATTGAACTCGTCAGAACTAATTGTTCTAATGTTAATAATCAATGTATGTTAATATATATTAATATGCTAACTGGGATCCGTGACATGTATATTAGAATATCCTCATTATTCATCACTAATTGTGAAAATACGTTTGTGTGTCTGTTATCAAGGATCTAATCAAATGATACGAGTAAATATTAGTTCTTTAATGCATAGATAATTTTAAACTGTAATATATTTTTTTCTTGAAAATGGTGGAAAAATACGAGCTCTCGAATCCACGATCTCTGCAAACGTGCATTTGCTCTGCCAACTGAGCTACTCGTGCGCATGTATAATAACGTAACTGTAAAAAAGGGTTGCGTTATCGACTTTACATATGTAGCTGGTGTCGTCACGTGCTATGACCGCTCGATGAAAATTTAGGTGATATCTGCGATTGTAGTTTATTCGTGTCACACTATACACACAGACAAAGACACTCTTAAAATGATTACTGCTTATTCAAGGTCAGCGCTCGTAACTCGCGACGGCATATATGAAATGCAACATTCAACGTATCAGTTGTGTTTTTGCCTAAACGAAGGTCCTCCCAAAATTAAACGAAAAGCGTCCGAAATTGTGTATTCTTCTGTAATTAAATTGAAATTTTCTCTAACTTAAATATACATAAAATAAGCGCAATGCTACCTTATTGTAAGAGATAGCACAACGCCATCTTGTGGTGAGCATTTGAATCGAACAAGTCGTGTTTGGATTCTCCAGCCAATTCCAGTCGCTAAGACTCATCATCAAAGTCGGAACTCCAAATGTGCTCACGCAATCCCAACAGCGTGTACGAAAAGGTAGGCAGAGTTTTACACCCACTTTTCACCGAAGACGATTAGGTGACAACGTGATAGATGGTAAGTCTAGTGTCGTCTCAGGTACAAACACATTAGATGTGCAGATTTTCTCACGGTGTTGTCCTACACCTTAAAGCCACTGATGTGAAATACTAGAAAACACTTTGGTACAGATCTGTACTTGTGTAGCAGGCGACTACTGAAACCACTAAGCCACCACGGCATGCCCGATAAAATTACTATTAACAAAATATCAAATCTTTATTCAGTAAGTCTTGACCAAGCGGTGAAAATATTATAATAATGATGACATATATTTTATTCTTACGAGCCACGTAAGACGTACCACACAATAATGTTAATATTTGATCATCAATGACGTTTAACTGTGTATTTTTATATCAGTAAACATGCGCTCTGAAATATATTTCTGACTTTATGAAACAAACAGTTTCGTTATAAAATTTTGTTACCAAGAAATATTTCCATCTTTCATGGCTTAAACTTAAAAGTTACATATGGAGTTGGATTGCCTGTGTTATGCAATGCAAATTGTATATTATGTCCACGGAGAAGTCCACGAATATAGATTTACAACACTTTGGAACGCAAGTTATCGTGAGGAGCCACGATGCTTGGTGGCCATATTATGAAGATCGAGCAGCGGTCGAAGCACACGTCGAATCAACTCTCGCGTTCCTATTATAAGAGAGCCATTTTGATTTTGTTATTGTATAACCAGTTGTAAGAGCCTTGGTGGCCTTGAGGTTTGAGCAGTCGCCTGCTACGCAAGCGACGCAAGTTCGAATCCCAGCGGGGTCTGTACCAATGAGTTTTTCTAAAAAACTTATGTACTGGGATTTCACACCACGTGCTTTACGGTGAAGGAAAACATCGTGAGGAATCCTGCATATTTCTGAGAAGTAATTCAATGACGTATGTAAAGTGTCTTAGACGGCGATGGACTCACCATCTGTCACGTTGGCGCTTAATCATCTTCGGTGAAAAGTGGGTGTTGTTATTACAACACCTCTGCCTAACCATTCGGGGAATATAGGCGTGAGCATATGTTATTGTATAAGGCAGAAGTAAACTTCTTCGCATATTAGCAAGGTCCCTCTTAGATTCCTGTTTCGTCATATTTATGTAAATCAATGTTTAACTGTTTCGGATTAATTGCCTGTTCGTTATCAATAAAGTTGGCTCATTATTGAGATTATATTGCTTGCTTTAAAGCTCGTCTTTGTGTTCCGTCTAGATGTTACGCGACTTGTTCTTTCGACCTTTACATTCTAATAATGACTTGATTGTATCTGACATTCAAGTTCATGGCTTTTGTATCATCATTACAGCTGAATTGTCGAACTAAGCGAATAGTAATTTATTTAGGATTCGAATCATTGTTCCTACTATACAGTCAGATTTTTCATAAACAAAGTGTGCCTCGCGGTTTCAACTACGGAGAACTCTATTCATTTAAATAAAATTAGTCCACTAGTTTCAGAGTTTGTAATAAGACCTTCACCAGCACATAGCTAAATTCAAAGTGTGATTTACGCAAATTTTTATCATTATTTTTTTTAATATGCTTCCCGCGTGTAATTCATGCTTTATTTTGTGAATACAGCATGAAACTACGTCGGTGAAACCGGGGGGCACAGCTAGATGCAAATAAAATGGAACATATTACCCAATATTCAACTTGCCAGTAGCAGAAAGAGCGTTCAATTTTTAATTCGGCCGCTTTCCGCATTAGGCACCAGATTCACTGGCACGGGAGTTCAAAGATACTAAATTAAAATTTAAGTTTTAATGAATGGCCGGACTCTTTTGAATGGTGAACTTTGGGTTTTAATTACACATTCAACTTAGTCTGAGCTCGACATTAAGCCGTTTCGTATGTAATCTAAGTGCTCTTTTGTACTTAAATCATTTAAGCAGTTTCCTTAATTTGGGAGGGTAGTTACGAATGTTACGTCCATTCAGGGGAGTTTTCTAGTGTTAAAGTTAGGTAAATAAATATGCTCACGCCATCCCAGAAGGGTCCCGAAGGGGTAAACAGAGGTATTGTAACAACAACACCCGCATTTCACCGAATATGATCAAGTGCCAACGTGACAGAGGGTGAGTCCATCGCCGTCTCAGGCACTATATATACGTCTTCGAATTATTTCTCAGAATAGGCAGGTTTCCTCACGATGTTTTCCTTCACCGTAAAGCACGTGATATGAAATAACTGCACATAAGTTTTTAGAAAAACTCATTGGTACAGGCCCCGCTGGGATTCGAACTTGCGTGGCATAGCAGGCGACTGCTCTAACCCCAAGGCCACCACGAGGTAAATTGAGTTACTATAATATATTTGGGTAATACATTTTGGTTTAACATCACAAAATAGTACAAGAGAATTGAGTACTTTGTGAAATAAGGGGCCTTACCATGAGCTCTTATTGCCATGATAGTTTTACTCTTATTATGAGACAGATGTATATAACGTGTATAAGTCAGTCACTGTCACACAGCTGAACTATCAATGCAATAAGAGCTCATGGTTGGGCCCCAGTACCCAATGTACAAACGTGAGGTACACAATTCATACGACTGTAAATGTTCATCAAAAGATACAGGCTCAGAAAAGCCTGCTATGAAAGTGTGTGAAGAAGAACCCAAAAAGATTCACATCATCTCCTAGTGTACAAACGCATGTATTGAAAAACTAGCCATACCCAGATAGTTGTCATGTTGCAAGTCATACTAGGTGTTAATCAATATATTAATTCAGTTTTCAATTCACTAATTATTAAGCGAAGGGAAAACTTCAATAAGTTTGTAACATATTTCGTATTTACCAGTGTAAGTAATGTAAGTATTGATGATTTAGCAACGCTACATAGATGGCGGCACTCACAAACAATAGTATGTTTGTGTACAAACACACGGGAACCTAAATCGCGCAATATGAGTTTTCGAACGCAACGCAATATTAATACAAAACTGTTCTAGTTAGAACAAACATATAAAATACTAAGTTGCATAACACTAAAAAACATCTAAAGTTTATACAACTAATAATAGTCGTCACATTTCAATAAACTAATGCTCTGATTTAGCTAAGTATTATGTAACAATTTGCATGTGTACTTAATTAATAAAAGTAATACATTGGTGGATGGTGTAGAGCCGGGTGATTAACTACATCATAATCTACTGGTAAGATATGCCACCAACGAATTCTTTCGTATTTTGGCCACGTAATACGAGGGGGTAATGAGAGACTGGAGAAATTGATCGTAGTTGGGAACACAAATGGCAAGCGAGCCCGAGGCCGGTCTCCTACCAGATGGACCGACCAAATAAAATACTCCAGGTCCCTGAGGTTTAGCTCCATCGTCAGGGCCGCGATGGATAGAAGTCGATGGAAACAAATAGTTCACTCCAAGCGTGGACCTCTTGTTGATGACCACGATCCTCAGTTATGAGGGAACGACTAGAGAGAGAATCTACTGGTATTTGTCTAAATTTATTAGAAAGTAATATTTGACTTTATATGATATTTCGTAAGTAATGCTGTCACGTAAATAAGTAGGTAGATTATTAATTAGGCATGGAATTCAAATTCAAATTCAAAATATCTTTATTTGATTAGACTTCTTACAAAGTACTTTCAAATCGTCAGAAGGACACAAAATACATTATGCATAATTATAAATGTTACGGAAGGCAGGTTGCTTTTGTTGCAAGAAACTCAGCAATTACTCTTTAAAAAAAATATATACAATGTTATACTGAATGAGATAGCATGTCGATCTTCCTCCGTACGCGTTGTTGGAGAGTTGGAGCCGGGGTTTCCCAGGCATGACACCCACCCGTATGCAGGATCTTCCCTTTGCTCGATGAGCATGATCATTCACTCTCCCCACAAAATACCCAATTACATTTTAAGTATAACGTAACTGTATTTAATTAAGATCAAAACCTTAGCCACTATTGCTCATTTTATTTACCTTAGGACCTGGTTGACCGAGCTGTGCGTGGTTTCTCATGCTCACAAACAAAAAATAAACTTTTTCCCACAAAAAACGTCTAAAAAATTACGTTTACTCAAAAAAATGCTAGTTGAAAAAAAAGGAATAAAAGAAAAAATCGATCCGGTGAACGTCAGTCTCGAGCCCGTGTACTCTAGTTTCGTAAGCTGGCAGCCTCACGTCTGAGCTAAGAGATGTCGGCGAAATTTACTGTCGTATTGTAATGATGTTTTAGGAGATTTTCATTGCCTGAAAACATGGTCAAAATGACGTTTTCTGAAGATTAAACCTAGCTAGATATATTTTTTTTATATATATAAGGCAATAGATAGAATTGCTCGTTTAAAGGTTTAACATATAATAATGTTATCACAATAAAGATAAATGCCAAGATGTCATTTCCCTGTGCCGCTATCATTTCGTAAAAAATATTATAACACAGATTTATAATAATTATATAAGCAAACTCGCAAAATGCAAATAAGATACGCAATGTACACAGTGTTCAAGAAAAATAAACAATTTTGTTTCACTTGTGAAACAGCTGTGCGATGAATAAGTAACGTTAAAGTATTAAAGTTGTGAGTAAATTATTGGAAAAAATAATACATAAAATATAATTATCAAAATAAATATTAATAAATATTAATAACGTTTAATGATAGTGTTTAAAAATTATAATGCAAGTGGAGACAGAGAATGGGAAAGAAAAAACAGGTATATTTAAAATTATTAATAAAGTAACATTATCAATAGTGATTGATTTAATTACAATATGGAGTTATTATATTCATAATTTATAATTATATTATACGTGGAGATGGAATTAGTTTTCTATCAGTTGTCAGATGAGGAGATCATTTCTATAGATTTAAACAAATGTGATCATTGTGCGATCTGGCAGACGTGTGGTGCGATGTTGTAAATATTATTTTCGTATGATTGCACAAAAAATATCAGAACATGTAAATATATATAAACATACATAAATAAATATAAACTTGTAAATTTCCCCTCATTTTAAAGCATGGTTATTACCAAAACTAGACCACTTTTGGACTAAAATGATGTCCATCGCTTTTAAATCCGTATCCCAAAAAGGCAGAGTTTTTCACAGCCGCTACAAGTCATCGTGTTGACGTAAACGCAGATTTATATAGAATCGGAACAGCGCCATCTGTCGGCACTATTTTAATCCCATACAAATTTGCATTTAGGACAAAGCGATGACTTATGACGACGATTTTTAGAAATCTACCACTAGGCACTCTGTTCAGTAACAATAACTTGTTAACGAAGTAAGTTATCTTATGATATCTTTACTAATATCATAAAGTGGAAAGATTTGTATATATCTTTGCAACGAATTGGCTGAAAAAGTACTGGACCGATCTTGAAATGGATAGCTACATCATCAGCGAGTAACATAGGCTATATTTTATCCTCGGAAACGGGAACTACGCGGGTGAAACCGCGTGACTTCAGCTAATGTTTCATAATAGGGATTCATACTTCGATTAGGCCTCAGTAATAATTACAAATAATAAGGATAAGTCTCAAAAAATCACAAAAAATACGCTATATTAATTTTCTCAAATTATTTAGAAATTACATAATTTTTTTATGATGATAACTCGAGATTTTTTTTTAATCCAAATAAAGGATTATAGGTATTCACCAAATTCATTCTTTTCTTGTGAGATATCCACTTTTACCCAATCAAGTATTCTTACTCTAAAACTTTCTTCAATATGCAGTAACACCATAAATTGCAAGTTTCCCGGAATGCATAATGAATTTTATTCCAATATTAAAACTGAGAATATCTCGGGTACAATTGCAGAAAGCGTTCAAGATGGCATGCAAAAATTGGAGGAAGCGTTACTTATATGTAAATTTGGTTATTTCCACGTAAAACTACTGTTTACCACATTCTGTGCGGTTCTTGCGTCGGTTATGGTGACCACTACGTCATCCTACATATTACCAAGTGCTGAGTGCGATCTTGAGATGGATATTATGCAGAAAGGCCTGTTGAATGCTATGCCGTTTTTTGGTAAGAATTTATAATAAATTTTTTTGTTTTGCATTTTTGGGAATATTTTGATTTAATTTTCTTTATCTGCTAATTAAACAGATATACGTATCTTACATAGTTATAAAGCGGTTTTTAAAGTTCATCCAGAACTCACTATGATCATAATATGTACATTATTATTCATAAGACTTTTAAAGAGATTTTGGGAAAACACGCAAAGAAATAAAATGCTATACACTTTGCAACTAATTTAATTCAACATGCCTGAAATTGTAATATCATGATGATAAATTAAAATATGTGCTTGTTAAACGAAAAGATTATTCTGAGCATACGTAAAAATTATTCCGTGCTATGCGAAAAACAAACACAACAAAATTATACAACTGAATCATCAACTTATCTTACTAACAAGATAATACTGTGAATGTTATTGTATTATAGAACATTAATTGATATTTTTAATCACAATGCATAGGGTCGATGACCGATCACTACTCCCAGCCACATCGTGAAATGCTGATACCGAGACCTCATTCGTTTCGAATTCTAAATCAGTGTCTTTATTTTTTGAGACTTTTATCAACGTACTTTAAGTTCGTCGTAATGACATAATTATAAAATGTTACTGGCAGATACAATTACCATGCTAAAAAGAGCCGTGGTGGCCTCGGGATTTGAGCAGTCGCCTGCTACTTAAACGACGCAAGTTCAAATACCAGCGGGGCCAGTACCAATGAGATTTTCTAAGAAAAAAACTTATGTGCAGTGATTTTACACCACGTGCTTTACGGTGAAGGAAAACATCGTGAGGAAACCTGCATATTTCTGAGAAGTAATTCAAAGACGTATGTATAGTGCCTGAGACGGCGATAGACTCACCCTCTGTCACGTTGGCACTTAATCATAAGCTTACCCTTTCGGTGACCCTACTGGGATGGCGTAAGCATATTTATTATTTTTATGTATTTTTTAGTGTTAAAACAATAAGACAATGCTTATTGAATCAAAGCTTCAGTAATATCTAATAATTACACTTTTACGCAAACATAAATATATAGAAAAAGTGGGATTTTTTATTTTAGTTTTAAAATAGATAATATACTCCCAGCCAACTGCGCGAAAAATATGCGCCTAAAAAGTCTCAACTCCGCATTATAATCATTATATTTTTATATATTTCTAAAGCGATGGTCAAGGTCCAGCGAATCAAAAAAGAATCTCCGTTCATAAATAATAAATCCATACATTTACAGGGCAAGTGGGGGCCGCATTATTTACTGGTTTCATAACAGACGCGTTTGGCCGCAAGATATTTCTGATCGGTGGTCATTTGGGAATATTTGTATGCGCCATACTCGAGGGGCTCAGCCAGACGTATTGGATGCTCGTGCTTGGGAAAGCTGTGGAAGGTGTTTTGTGAGTCAGCCATTTTTTATTTATACAACCTTAGACTTAGGTCGATAGTGCTTCTGGGGTACGAGGTCCTAAGTTCGATCGCTGGGTCAGCTAAAGTGGGTTTTTCCTAGTAATGGCCCGCAGATTGGACCCCCTTTTACATGTGACTTAAATATAACTGAAATATGGGTATACTATTAGTATAACTCCACCTACTCGATTGGGGAATACAGCCTTGAGAATATGCGTGTATAATTATGTATCTTATTCTTCACTATTCACATATATGTATGAAAATTAAGTTTTAAATCTCTATACCAAGTTTTACCTTAGTTTGTTAGTTTACATAATTATATAATAGATTATATTTGAATAAGATGCATCCCGCGACATCATATACTTTTTAATTGGTATAATAATTATCGCTTTGTTTATTTTATGATACTTTAATTTATTTAGCTATATGTCAGCATTTAGTATTAAAACGTAAATAGGTCCTTAAAAAGATTTGAAACAATATTTGTCAAACATATCTTTGATAGAAATATAAAATGCCTCTATTTTTTTTTGTATATTAAAATAAGATTGGTTATGATATTTTCTTTATACAAAACTAGGCGATTTCTCAGCAATTCCTAATAATAGCGACAGTGATGGAACGTTGTCGCTCAAAGCGTTTAATATTTTCGGGAAAATCATATTTTAAAAAAATATACTTTCGATATTCTTCTTAAGAAGAAATCACATTAAGACAATGATGACGACATGGTAAATGATTATAACCTTTGTTTAAAAAACACTCTGCTAAAAAGCGTATGATATGTATATTGTTAAGTTGAAATAAAAATTAATTACCTCCAATCAATTTACCTTTTAGTAAAATCAAGTGTGAATAAAAACAATCCCATTCCCATATAAAAATACAAAAACCCATCAAAACAAACACAAAAGAATTGCAATTTGCATCAAAAGAAGTTCCTCCAACGAATTTAAAATGGATTTAAATTCTAAAATGACTTTAAACATGTTTGCTTTTCTACGTGCTTGAGAATAAACATTCCGGGTAAGATTTTGTGTCTTAAGGTATATACAGAATGTCGGAGAAAAAGAACAGTTGTCTTCTAGAATTTGTAGCGTTTTATGAATATATCACTATGTTGAAGTCGTAAAATTCTAGTTCCAACGCTTAAATATCAAAAATGAAAACGTACTTAATAAATAATCTAATCTACGTTACCTGATTTTTAAGCAAAAATAAGGTAATAAGATCTTGATATGGTCAACTTTGAACGTCAATTATTCTAAAATAGAAGAAGATATTTTTTCATAATAATTTTATTTGCTCCCTAAAATTATACCCTATCACATATTTTAAGAGCTGTTCTATTTTCCCAGACATCCTGTAGATATAAAATATGATATAGAAATTAATCTTCATTATAACATTTTAAAATGCATCGACACATGTACTCGAAGCAAAAAGGCTATTACTGGGACTTATTCGCAGAGTAAAACTTCACATATTTTTTTACAAACCCTACGTTATTTTTCCTGAGAGAATTGTATCATATGAATGTAATATTAAATATTTTGACAATAACATACATACATATGCTTACGCTTGTATTCGCCGAAGTGGTAGGCAGGGGTGCTGTAATAACAACAATCATGTTTAATTTATTGTAGAAGATGCAAGAAGGCCGGGACCTATTTTGCTGCTGGCTTTCTACAATTAATTAAAAAAAATGTTTTAAATTTGAAATAGTTCCGATTATCTTTTGTCTTTTTTTTTTGTTGCTATTGAAGATTGATATTGATATTGAAACCTATCTTATTATTGTTTAATATTGGTTTGTTGTATTTCATTTGGTAAATATAATATTGCATATGCATCACTTTTATTGTTTGGAAGAACGGGGCTGCACTAGCTACAACAAGATATTGATTAAATTATTCATGTACTAACTTTGGATTTGTACAACTCACATTCCACTGAAGATGATTATGTCTATCGCCAATATATTTGACATTAACTCAAGTAAATATTTTATCATTTAAATTTTGATATGGAAATTCACTGACTCTCTATAACATCTTGAAAAATAAATATAAATGAAAAAAATTGAAAAAATAATTAATTTGTGTGAGAAGAATGAGAGGAGAATTTGAAATTGCGCACTGCTTGCGTTGCAATCAAAATATATTGAAATAATAATATGCAATGTTGTTAGAAAACATCAGCTATGCATTGCCAGTTATATATAATTTTAATTCCAGTTTAAGTCTGTGCTTCGGTGCTACAGCGGCAATGGTAACAGAATTCACCCATAAAGACGTGAGAAACAGAGTAATGTTGTTGTACTCGTCTTTCATGTCGCTCTCTCTCATTGTGGCCGCTCTGATGTCGTGGGCAGTCTTGCCACAACCATGGGACTTTGTTATTGTGAAGGATTATTTTGGTGAGTACTTATTTGAAGGGATGACATGGTTTTTTTCCCGCAGAACCTTTATTTTTCAAAAGATAGCCAAAGTTAGCTCCTCTAACATCAGCTTCCTGTCAGTGAACGTTCTGTTAAAATCCATACAGCTTTCAGAGATTATCCGGAATAGACAGACAGACAAACGGTGAAAAAAATTGTTTTTTTATTGTATTCATCTTATTTATTTTCATATGCATCTAGCGAAAATCTGTTTATATTTTTATGTGTACGGATATAGATGTATATGATGGCTACGTTGAGTTGCCGCTTATAATCAGGCGGACGGGACGGTTGTGTGCCTACCATGGAGCCAACTATCATCGTTTAAGCAGCACGTATTAAGAGCTACTCAGCTTCTAAATTTGAATTTACAATACAAAAATGGAACGTCAAATCTCGGAAGTTCTTAATAGTATCTGCTTAAACCTATAATGGTAGACCCCCTTACCTTCCTTATAGTAATGAAAAAACTGGCCAAGTGCGAGTCAGACTCGCTCACCACAAAATTGAATTGAGAGTCGTATCTAACATTGCCGTTGGAATTACAGGTCTCATAGCATAATCTGACTCTCACAATAGTATCAAAATGTAATGGTAATTTTCGCAAACCTACAAATATGACTAGAAAAATCCGAATACCGTAAATAACTAGTCCCAGAAACTCTCTTTCTAGTCAGAATAACTAAATAAATATTTTTTTTCAGTGTTACATTCCTGGAATATTTACTTACTGATAAATTCAATATGGAGTTTACTGGCCGCGTTGCTCTACTATAGCTTGCCTGAGAGTCCAAAGTTCCTGTTATCTCACGACCAAGAAAACGAAGCATTGGAGGTCCTGAAAGAAATGTACAGTGTCAATACTGGAAATGACAGGAACACTTTCCCTGTAAGTAAAAAAAAACACAAACAAGTACCTAGAAATAATAATAATAAAATTTAAAATATAATAATGGCTTTCATATTTAAAAAACATTCGATCATTAAGCGCTCGATAAGCATAATTAAAATGTAATGACCGAAATCGAACAATATAAATAATTGTAAATGTTCAATTAATTTCAACGGGAATTGGAAATACCGGCGTTGTTCGTAATTTATTTAATGCACTTTATTTTACGTAGTAGAGGAGCTCGTTGCTATTGCGCATATCATTCGGTCACCGAAGCCAAGCAAACCTAACCCTAGTCAGTAACTAGATGGGTGACCGCCCGAGTTCCCTCCGTGCCTCGGAGAACACGTTAAGCCGTCGTATAAAAATCAGGTGATCAGCCACATCGGGTTGAATCAAGTACCGACCCCAACAATGTATGGGATATCTTATCTTATCTTATCTTTTTGTGGCATTATTGGGTCCGGTTGCCCGGAAGCACGTGGACCCTTGGGATCTTTTGTGCAGCCCTTGCTCTTTTGCTCTACGTACCTGACTCCTCAAATACTCCCTGAACAAGCCGGCAGATCTTGCCCATGGGGAAGAGCTTGTAGTCCTCTGGTTTCGGATACGCCTTACCCAGTAGGTCCATTCGCCAGGCCAGTGCGTCGCAATTGCATATGTATTGGATAAGGCCAGGGAGATGATGATGACTGAGTCTTTCTTTTCAGATAGCGTCACTAAGGGCTGGAACCTTAACTCCATCAAAAAAAAGCAACTTCAAAACCCAGCTCGCGGAAGGATTGTTCGAAGTAAAGAACCTGTTTCGAAAACCATTATTTTTAAGATTACTTTTATTTTCGTTCATCAGTTTTGTATGTCTTTTAGCGTAAGTATCAAAGAGTATATTTTTCCTCCAAAAAATTATTTATTTATTTATTTATTATTAGGTTTGCCAACAGTTCTTACATAAAAAGTATACAGAAACTAAATTCTAGGGGTGCTAAGCTATATGTAGAACCTATTACAGGCAAACACCACATGCAAAATGTATGAATGTATTGAATAGGCGAATAGAATAATTATTTCAGCAACGGATAGCTATATTATCAGCGAGTAACATAGGCTATATTTTGTCCCCGTACTCCCACGGGAACGGCAACTACGCGGGTGAATCCGCGTGACTTTCGCTACTTTATAATGAATTCGTGAATGTGTATATCTGGTGGGAAAACCCCTCCCTTTCCTTTTATATAATTAAAGGTTAAAAAATTTATTCCGACAACGATGTCACAATGTTATAATTTTGTGTGTCATATCGTAGCATTACGTAGCAGACGACACTACGAGATTCGTAGCACGCTACGCTTTAGCAACATTGTAGGCAAAATAATACATTCTACTGAATTCTAGGACACACTAGATTTGTCAATGAATGAACTTATGTACAGCGATTTCACACCACGTGCTTTACGGTGAAGTAAAACATCGTGAGGAAACCTGCATATTTCTGAGAAGTAATTCAATGACGTATGTAAAGTGTCTGGAGACGGCGATGGACCCACCATCTGTTACGATGGCACTTAATGATCTTCGGTAAAAAGTGGGTGTTGTTATTACAACACCTCTGCCTACCCCTTCGGGGAATACAGGCGTGAGCATATGTTTATATTATTAAGGATAAAATTATTATTTAAAGTTTGTTCAAATGCCAACATATTAGTAGACAAAACGACCCTACTATAAGTAGTACAGCGCCTGCATTCCTCCCCTACCCCGTCCCCAAAGGGTGTGAACAGAACCCAATTACAAGTCGCCGTTAGCCGTCCGTCCGTCTGTCAGCGGGGTTTATCTCACGAACCATAATAGATAAAGAGCAACAATTATCACTGAACGCGTATTTCTGTTGCCGTTATGACAATCATCATGTTCCTGGGCTTATCCCATACATTGTTGCTACCCCGTGTTTTGTATGAAATCCTAAAAAAATACAAAATGATAAGGAGTATCCGAGAAACAGACACGAAAATATTTACGTCATCATTTATTTAAGAGCTAGGCTCTTGTCGGTGAAGCAATCGCCAACCCTCTCTATTGTCCGCTAGCACTTTAACTTCCTTGTACGACATGACGCTGACTTTTTCCTTCAGCTGTTGTATATAACTAATCCTTGGTCCCCCTCTTCTACGCTTTCCTTCTATCTTCCCTTCTATAATTTTTTTGATGAAACCGTCATGTCGTAATAGGTGTCCGGGCGGACAAGAGAAACTCTGTATTGTTTGTAAACTGTATAATGTAAATATAAATCCAATTAATATAAGATGTGAATTATGTAAGGAATTCTATTTTCTATGAGACCGTTGATGATGATGATGACGTTGTATGTTGTATATTGCTATCTCTGTCTCGCCCGCCCCTTTACGCTCATCTACGCCGCGCTGTGTGGGCAGGCTGAGGAAGCGTCTCTTGCAAGGCCAATTTTGTTCGTCGCGGTTGCGCGAACAATAAATAGGTGTCCAATCATCTTGCCCCTCCTGTTTTCTATAGTCCGGATTATCATTCTTTCTTCTTCTACTCTTTCCAATACTTCGTCGTTTGTGACTATCTCTGTCCAACTTATACCCTCCATCCTTCTCCAGCACCACATTTCAAATGCCTGCAGCCTTTCCGTAATTTACGTAAAGACAATTTAAAAAAAATCTTTTGATCACAGTTACAGCGCTTTACGACTATGGTATCCCCAAATATCAACCATTATCGAGACATACCAGAAGGAGAACGGACAGACGGCGAGATTTTGCGTTATGATTGATGACTACAGACATAAACTACCTCAAAACTCGAATATCAACAGTACAGCTGGTAATGCAGAAATTGAAATATGCGTACCGGTAAGTGGGTTTGCGTGTTTTTGCTTTTGTGCGATTCTCGTATGTAACTGTTTAATGTGAGTTTTGTACGCTCTCATTCGTATAGTTTTTTTTTATTATTTGCGTGAGTCTCTTGATGGAGAAGGATTCCGCTTTTAAAAGCTTTACACATTTTGTTTATAAAAAAATATTAATTTAAAAGTATGGTAAAATACATTTAGACACAGTATTTTTTTTTTATTATATGGTTTATGTGCTCACTTCGGATTACTTTTTCTGCTGATTATCCTTTAAATTTTAAATGCCGGATACGGGCGTACTATAAGCACCTTGTAGTTCTTATACCCAACATAATTATATATTTTTGTAATTTTCTGAACGAATTTTTTGAATGAAAATAACCCGGAAAGTATAAAACATTTTGCATATTACAAAATAGAGTCCATCGCCGTCCCAGGCACCATACATACATCTTTGAATTACTTCTCAGATATATGCAAGTTTCCTCACGATGGTCTCCGTCACCGTAAAGCATGTGATGTAAAATATTTTAAGCATTTATGTTTTTACAAGAACTCATTGGTACGGGCCGCTGGGATTCGAACTCACGGCGCCTGCCTAATAAGTGACTAGACTGCTTTTTTCGTTCTATTCAATATAATTATGTATATTTAGATAACCAGTCAGATTCCGCATTTCTTCTAGAAACTAAGTGGCTCAGAGACCTATATAAACGGGATCATTTTGGGCTTGATATCCCTATCGGGGATTGGAATCAGCGCCTTCTTCGTAGACTACTTGGGGCAAAAACCCTTGATGTTCATGCTGTTAATTTTCTGCGGGACATGCTCCGGAGTACTATACTGGACCAACTCGTCGATACAAATAGGGATTCTGGTGTCAGCAACGTGTGGGTTCATGCAAACTGCAATGAGCTTACAGCATAGTCTACTGGTCAGGGTGTTTCCTACGACATTGAGGTAAGTCACTTATAAATATAGAATCCGTTTCTTTAGAGATTTTTGTCGCATTTTTCCGTACAATTTTCTTTCATAACAACCTTGTCGTTACATTTATAAACAGAACAAAAATAATTAAATAGGAATGGCTACACATTCCTTCCCCCAAGTAAAGGTTTTCATATGACGTGTGAATTTTTTAATACTTTTAATACGTGTCACGCTAATATGCAGCAAAATTTGCTGACACGTCAAAATATACATAGATCACTTAAGCGGTTAATTGTCAGTCAGATGTCAATTAATATAAGGCGAACTGGGACCCCACAATCATTGGTTTAAGCAGAACTTATTAAGTACATATTTGTACCGTAAAAATAAACGTCAAAGCCAAGAAGTTCTTTATACGTACTGGCCCCCTGCAAAATAATTTCCCACCTTTGTAACAAAAAAAATATGATTATCATATCATTTCACTATCATTTTTTTTTTCAGAACAATAGCATTGTCACTAATACTAATGTTTGGAAGAATTGGATCGCTTCTGGGAAGCATTACGTTTCCCGTGATGCTGGCGTCTGGGTGCATGACTCCTTTTATAACATTGTCAGTTATCACTTTAAGTAAGTATATACCTATATTGCCTCGTTACTCTAATGGTCGCAAGCGCTACTTTAGAACACGAGGACCTGGGTTCGATCCTCGGGTCAGGCAAAGTATTATTGGATTTTCTCATCTGTTATTTTCCAGTAGTAGTCAGGCTTTTAAAATTGAGAGAGACTAGCAAAATTATAAGTACACTTCTACTAAAATATAGACATATGTACTATATTTTTTGGAATGGGATTGCCCAGGTGCTTGCCTACCCATGATCATCAGAATCCACCAAGTATTTTCAACCAAAACAGTAGCACTGATTTTATCATGTCATTCATTGGCAGCTGTTGTTAGTTTTTACAATTACTGAATTATTAAAAAAAAGCGAAAATGGTTCTGCCAAAAAATACCTTTAGGTTCCAGTGGGCCGATTCAAAAATGCTATCAGGCGACTGGGGCCGCGCTTCCAGTTACCTGTATCCTAAAAATTTAATCTATGTTGAACAAATATCAGGGTATAGCAATTTGTAAAATATATTTTCAACTGTCTCAATGTAAGTCTAAGCATAATGTTGCTCGTACGAATGCAATTTAGCCTCAAATTGCATACGAACTTAATATCTGGAGCAAGATTGGCATTATAAACTGAGAGTTGGGTTGAATTACTGTCAGTTAGGAAACGTTCCAAGATTGTTGGCATTGCCAAGTCGTATGGTAATTTTAATTTATTTATGCTAATTCTAAAAATACTTCCCCTCCCTTGATATTTTCTACAAGTAAAAGCTTGGTTTTTAAATGCTTTAAAATTTACGGCAATTTTAAAGTGTAACTTATACACAACTAGCTGTACCCTGCGGTTTCACCCGCGTTGATTTTAATCCAACACATTTTATTCCGGCAGTCGTAACATGACAAAGTTTCATCCCCTATTTTATCCCCTTGGGGGTAGTTAATCAAAATCCTTTCTTGGCGGATAGCCCGATTCGACCAGTGATTTGGGCTGTGCGTTGATAGATCACTATTTCAGTCAGTCAGTCATTGAGATATATTTAGATTTATTTAATAAACTCTTAACATTCTTAACATTTCTCCTTCCCTTTTTTCTTCTCTTGTGTATGCCTTAAGGTACTCTGGGGAAGTCGTTTTAGCAATAATATCGCCTTTTGCATACACTCTTATTTTTTCTATGGTATATTGATTTTCTTTTGTAATTTAGTGGTGTAAACAAAGAGGTTTATTATTATTTATACGTATTTGTTGTTAATTAAATTATTTTGAAGTTAATTAAATGTTTTTTTCATAGGTGTTGCTGGTTTAGTATTTCTATTACCAAGTCCGTCGAGAGAAAACAATGGCGCTGGAGATAGATAGTTATAGTAAATAAATTCAAGTATTACATATTCAAAGTTTTATTTATTTAATTGGCTAGATTAGATAGCAACTCGATTTAAGCCAACCCAATTGCGAATAACATTCTATCGATTTTCCCTGTAAAAGAGTTCCAAAGCTCAAATAGTAATTAATCACATTGTGTGAAATCAAGTGACCAGCCATTTCGGGCTGAATCGAGTACTGATCCCATGATAAATTCTAAGTTTTATTTCACTATGTATTATCAATCTAAAAACTAGTCTCAGTAGTTTAATGTATGTAATTGTGTCAGCGGAATAAATACATTTAGAACATGTTTTATGTATATTAATTACTTTATCACACAACAAAATTATTTATTCTACATTGCTTAATATAAACAATAGTGATGATGTAGCAGCTATTTCTCCACTTGCTACATAGATGGCGCTAATCGCAAACTATTGCAAAGTTTGAGTACAAATACACGAGAACCTAAATCGCGCAATGAGAATTATCAAACGCATTGCAGTATTACATATAAGTTTCAAATCAGAACATTTGAAGCCGGTGTTCCCCAGGCTATGTGACCCGCCTGGCTGAAAGATCTGCCTTTGCTGGGGATGATCAACATCACTCGCTCTCCCCACAATGTTATAATAAAATTTCATTTTAAAAGTGTGTTTGTATATATGCCTTTCACGCTGCGGTGTGTAATTGACAAAAGGTAGTTTATGTATAGAGACATACAGACAGAGATAAACGGGCTATTTTGTATACAATTGCCCGGTCGTATAAACCATAGGCCGGGCTATAAAAAACTTAAGCTTGCTTGCACGATGATAGTTGTTAAAGATAAGACTAAAGGCAAATTTGACTATGAAGATATATAAGCTATTATATAAGCTATACGTTGCACTAAAGAATAATTTGTATTTTTTTTAAAAGGTATAAATTGTTAATGTCATCATCATCTGATATATCTGAATAAGGTTTTTTTTTGCCTAACCACTACTATTAAAAGGAACTTAACTACCTTTGTTTGAATGATAACAGCTAACATCCAGATAATGAATATTGTTCATCATAATTACAAATATTCACACCGACGCAGGGTACGAACCCACGACAAATGAGGTATACTAATCACTATAGGTTTGTACACCTGTGGGGGGCTCGTAAAATAAACCACGGAGCAATCACTATGGGTAAAACCACAGGGAGAGGCCACGATTCAATTACCGACATTTCGATAGCAGTTTAATAGAAACATGTAACTATGAAAGAGCCGTGGTGGCCTTGAGGTTTGAGCCGTCGCCTGCTACGCAAGCGACGCAAGTTCGAATCCCAGCGGAGCCTATACCAATGAGTTTTTCTAAAAAACTTATGTACAGTGATTTCACACCACGTGTTTTAGGTGAAGGAAAACATCGTGAGGAAACCTGCATATTTCTGAGAAGTAATTCAATGGCGTATGTAAAGTTTCTGAGACGGCGATGGACTCACCATCTATCACCTTGGCACTTAATCATCTTCGGTGAAAAGTGGGTGTTGTGATTACAACACCTCTGCCTACCCCTTCGGGGAATACAGGCGTGAGCATATGTATGTATGTATGTAACTATGTTGTAACAAGATAATCGTGTTTACTGTATTAGCTCCGAGACTCCCTAAACAATTACTATTGTGATGGATGTCAAATCGAATCTTGTGAACTGCGACTAATCAGCTGAGTTACGATCAAAGTATCGATAAGATGAATTATCTATTGTATCGAGTAACTTTATGCTTCATTGGCTAATGGTTGCTTTGCTATCGAGCACTAATACTGCCAAATTCATATCTATACTTATATTCATGTAAGTGCAATACCATCGATATATTCTCTGGCGTACTGAAGTACTAGCTGTGGCCCGCGGTTTTACCCGCGTAGATTTACTTTTATACAATACTTTTTTTCGCAATAAAGGTAGCCTATGTGCTTTCTCAGGGTCTAAAGATTGTCTGTGCAAAATTTCATCAAAATCGGTTGAGAGATTTAAGCGGGAAAGCGTAACAGACAGACAGAGTTACTTTTGTATTTATAATATTATAGTAGGGATAACTCTTATACGTACTTCATTGTTTCACTTTTTTAGTTATCATCTTCTTTCATGCACGCAGTTTTCGCCCATAATTAAGATGGCAAAATGATTATAATGTTTTTATTTTTATTTGTTATGATGTATCAATAAATGTATCAATGTTTCATCATATTATGATACCGTTTCACAGCAAAAAATATACACGCGGACTGGTAAAAGGTAGTCTGTACTAACATTATAAAGAGGAGATATTTGAATGAAAGTATATTTGTAATGAATTGGCTCAAAAAGAACTGGACCGATCTTGAAAATTCTTTCAGCAATGGGAGCATCATCATCGACGATTAACATATTTTATCCCCGTACTTACATGAGCGTGAACCGTGAAACTGCGTGACGTTCGCTAGTATATTATAAAGAAGGTAGCTGAAAGTAAATCTTGTGATGTCCATTATCTGCCAGTGAAAGTCCTGTTAAAATCGGTCCACCTGTTTCAAAGATCAAATCAAACAGACAGACAGACGGACAGAGGAGCTCGTGGCACAGTTGCTAATGCGCATATCATTCGATCAGCGAAGTTAAGCAACCCCTCCGAGTTCCCTCCGTGCCCCGGAGAGCACGTTAAGCCGTCGGTCCCGGTTGCCACTTTATCATCTTTGGCAATCGTTACAATCGTTACAACAGTTACGTTAATCGTTAGTCGGAGGCCTAAAATAGTCTGACAACAGGTTTAACCCAGATCACAGATTTTCCTCGTTAAAGGGGTTGCGAAGGTCAGATGGCAGTCGCTTCGTATAAAAATCAGGTAATCAGTCACATCGGGTTGAATCAAGTGCCGACCCCAACAATGTATGGGATAAGGCCAGGGTGATGATGAGACAGACGGACAGACAGAAAAGTATTGAAATTTGCATAGATTTTGAAATTTGAATTCTGTACAGATATAGACGAGCTTACAAAACCGCCATCCATATATTTTACAGTTCACTGTTAAGGGCATTGTTACTTCACACGCATCTGTATGATGTCAAAATGATTTCATATAACAAAAGAAAACACGTGCAATATTGTTCTAGCCTCTCAGGCTAGAACAATATTTAATTATGAGCCAGCTTTTGCGTTTAAAAGCGTTTCTGTGTGAAGTCCTGGCTGCCGCAATAACATCTAAATGATTTCTTCTCTGTGCATTATTCATGAGTATTCTTTAAGGATGGTCTCGATGGGAGAATTCGTTTCCCGAACGTTTGTGACACAGATCTCGTGAACCAGGCATTAACCGTTTATTGCAAAACATGGTTTAAACAATTCATATTAATATTCAATATTTACATACATACATATGCTCACGCCTGTATTCCCCGAAGGGGTAGGCAGAGGTGTTGTAATCACAACACCCACTTTACACCAAAGATGATTAAGTGCCAACGTGACAGATGGTGAGTCCATCGCCGTCTCAAACACTTTACATCATCATCATCATAATTTTTCATCAAGTTTCCTCACGATGTTTTCCTTCACCGTAAAGCACGTGGTGTGAAATCACTGTACAAAAGTTTTTTTTAGATAAACTCATTGGTACAGGTCCCGCTGGGATCCGGATTATATGGATTTTTTAAGGATACCGCGGGAATTAAATTAAATCTACGCGGGTGACACTGCAGTGCAAAGCTATTACATACATAATTTTATTGTGACGATTTGAAAGTACTTTATTTAAAGTCTAATCGAATAAAGATATTATAGAGTTTGAGTTTAAAAAGAGTACTTGGTTCGCAGAATATAATATGCTAGATTCGCTCAACGAATGTAATTTAAAACACGCAATTGTAGAGCGAATGCTTGTCGTGAATGTCCCTTAACAGCAAACTCATTGGAATCAGGCCCATCATTTTTATTAGCATCGAGTCCCTTCAATATCCTATTTAAAAAACCGTTGAAAATAATGAGCAGTTTTATTATAACGATTAGAATTGAAATTAATTTTAATAGTCTTTGTTGAAGATGATTCTGGGCATTTCAAATAATTTATATTACTTACCTACAGGTTTTTGTGGCTTTGAAATGAAATCGTTGACTTGGGTATTAATGAAAATGTATAGTCTCTAAGACTTCTTTTTAATAAATGCTGAATTTAAGAATTCACATTTATTGAATACTAATATTAAGTATATTACAAGGAACAGTACTAAAAACTACTTACAAGTAGAAAACTTGACCCAAATCGGTGTCTCTCGGGATCGTGCCAAGAAGGCTGGCAGCATTGAGGCACTTGAATACTAAATTATTTGTAGTTGAAAAACATGTCTGTCTTTCTGCTAGCCGGAACACGGTTTATTTCCGATACGGCTGGGCCGATTTTAACGGGAGTTTCACTGGCACATAGCTAATGTTACAAGGAGTAAATAAGACTGCTTAAAAACAATTGGGGTTCACGGGCCACGTAAAAATACTATTTTATTTTTATTCATTCTAGTAAAAAAAGCCGTGGTGGCCTCGGGGTTAGAGCAGTCGCCTGCTACGCAAGCGGCGCAAGTTCAAATCCCAGCGGGGCCTGTACCAATAAGTTTTTTTAAAAAACTTATGTACAGTGATTTCACACCACGTGCTTTACGGTGAAGAAAAACATCGTGAGGAAACCTGCATATGTCTGAGAAGTAATTCAAAGACGTATGTATAGTGCCTGAAACGGCGATGGACTCACCATCTGTCACGTTGTCACTTAATCATCTTCGGAGAAAAGTGCCATCTCTTTGACCTCCCTATACGTCATGACAGACACCTTTTCCTTAACTTGTCTCATATATGTTATCCTTGGTCTTCCCCTTCCTCTCTTCCCTTCTACCTTTCCTTCTATTATATTTTTAAAGAAGGTATCATGTCGCACAAGGTGCCCAATCATCTTTCCCCTTCGATTTTGGATTGTTCTCCATAGTATTCTGTTTTCCTTCACAATTCAACACATACTAAGCATAAACTTTATATTCAACATTACCGTGAGTACAACTTAGTAATAATGCAATACGAGCCCAACAGCTCATGAATGTTAAATCAGTGCATTATTGTGCGGATGTATTGTATTCGGATAATAAAGTACAATAGATACGGGTGGGATATCGTAACTGATATCCGTTTTGTTGGAATATTTTCGGTTATTGGCTATGAAAATGAGACATAGTGAGGGGTAGCTGTGGGTAATGAAGCCTTTATGTGTCGGTTATTATGATGATTTTTATTTGGATTTCGGGCCGTTCGTGTTTTCAGCATTCAAATAACTTTTATGATACTGCTCGATAAAACCTATTTACACAGGTAAATAAAATTGAATGTCGTTTTGAAATTCCATATTAACAGCTGTTCACTATGCATAGGAAATTATATACGGTACTCACATAAAAAAAATCATGTTTTAATATTTTCTCCGTCTATTATCTGTCTGTCTGTCTGTTTATACTGGCTAATCAAAAAATTTGGACTAATTCTAACGAAACTTCCACTGGCAAATAGCTGAAGCTACAAGGAGTAACTTAGGTGTAATTTTATTGGATAAGGAAGAATAGGGTTCCGGAATAATAACCATCCATGAAATTTAGTCTACGAGGGTGAAACCGCGGGGCGCAGTTAGTTAATAAATAAATAATCTATAACCATCCCAGAGAAGCTCAGCATAGGCGTATCAATATTTTTTTAAATTGTTAATATTATTTTGGAAAGAGTAATTACTGAGTTTCTTGCCAGATTCTTCACAGAAAAAGCAACCTTCCTAGCGATAGCATGTATAATCCTGTAAATTATGTCATTCTGACAATTTGAAAGTTTTTTGAAAAAAGGCTAATCGAATAAAGATATTTTTGTCTTTGACAACACCCACTTTTCACGGAAGATGAATAGGCATCCGTGACAGACGGTGAGTTCACTGTCGATTTTTTTAATTTCAGTTCAGACATTACCTCACTTTTTTGTCCACCGTTTAGCTCGTGGTGCGACATACTCGCACAGATCTCGTCACAAGTTATAAGCGCGCAGTAGTCATTTTATGAGTCTGTCTATATGTAAAGAACATGCGTAGTATCACCACTATTGTCGCTCATAACTTGTGATGGTATCTGCCCAGGACCTGTAGAAAAGTAACATTATCCTCAAGCTTCGCTAATAGAAACGATACGAAGCGTACGGGACTGTCACTGATTTATGACATCTCCATACAATTTTTAGCGATTCTATTAACGCAAGCGCTAGAGAATGTAACTTTGTCTACTGATGGAATTAGTATTAGCATCCCTTGCGTAGCAGGCTCCACTCGGTCATCACGGCTTTATTCACGAACCATGAAATGAATTTTGTTTCCAACATCATTGTAACAGAAAATATGGAGCCATTTGAATTTTTTACGAGTTCCATTCCAGAGAACATCCATCAATAATGCAGTAAATATGTAAATATTGTTACATTATGTCGAAAATTATAAATTCCCATGGGAAATATATATTCTTTGAAGTACGCAAATACTTTTTTGATAGGAACGGTCCATTGTTGGAGGTTAAGCCAACATAAAAATATTCGAACATTTTTGAAGGGGAATATTTTGTTACAGAGTTTGTTAACATTTGCATTCGTTCATTTAGACGGTAAGTAACTCGTATCAGTTTTCTTACCTTAAAAGTAGGTAAAACCTTCATAGTGCTTCGAATATAATTAGCTCTTTGATTTGAAAAAACTGGTAAAATAAAACATTATTTAAAATTTCCAAAATCATCACTTCAACCATACAGGGCTCGAAAATATGATGATGATAAAATGGAATATCTTATCTATATATAAATATTATTGTTATTCCAAATAAAGATCATTTCACTAAATACATATGAAAGTATGCACGATACTGACATATAAAAACCAAATTTTATTATTTTCTCTGTCTCTGTCTGTTTGTCTGTTTGTCCCCGCTAATCTCCGAAATAGCTTGCCCGATTTTAACGGGAATTTCACTGTTATATAGCAAATGTTATAACGCGTAATTTTGGTTGCTATTTATAAAAAACATAAGGGGTTAAAATTATGTAAAAAATGAAGTCTACGCGGGCGAAACCAAAGGGTACTAGTCATTTTCATAAATCCATACTCACGCCTGTAATCCCCGAAGGGGCAGGCAGAGGAGTTGTAATCACAACTCCCACTTTTCACGGAAAGTGATTAAGTGCCAACGTGACAGATGGTGAGTCTATCGCCGTTCATAAATCCCTTTAGAAGTTAATTAAACGTTTCACAAAAAGTATGTTTCATCGCATGAAATGGTAACCGTTATTTCTACTCCAAGTATATTCATGTTCCTACAAAAAAAGTTCCTTATTAAAAAGCTGTCAGAATATATAAAATAAATAATCATTTCAAATAATCTTTTTCTTCAGACTAAAAATAAAAAAAAATAGATTATTCACTTAATAAATATTCATTCAACCCTAAATTCTACCTCAATCTGAACCTGCAATCCCTTATCACTTTCTAATAAAGGTCAAGTTATCGAATAGGTACAATTTAGTGCCTACGTTTTATCTCCTCTATAAATTATTATGATATATTCTTTGGCCGTGGGTAGGTTGAAAGCGAATTTCTGAAATGGTACCTTCGGGGCCTGTTCAAACGTAGCCCATGCTATGAGGGAGATTAAAACAATAATATAACGATCTATATTTGAAAATAGAAATTGACTACACTTTGAAATCGTAACAAACATTTTATGAAATATTTCGTAGTTTACTATGCTCGCTGTAGCTACATAATGCTAAATTTCTTTATTTCAGGTTCAAGTCCCGTACATATGCTCACGCAGGTATTCCCCGAAGGGGTAGGCAGAGGTGTTGTAATCACAACACCCACTTTTCACCGAAGAAGATTAAGTGCCAACGTGACAGATGGTGAGTCCATCGCCGTCTCAGACACTTTACATACGTCATTGAATTAGTGCTCAGAAATATGCAGATTTCCTCACGATGTTTTCCTTCACCGTAAAGCACGTGGTGTGAAATCACTGTACATAAGTATAAATATGAATATGAATACAAATCTTTATTTTTTTATCTTTATATATATAATATTTTTATATGTCTATCTATAAATACAACTTCGGGTAGATTTGAATTATTTTTCAATGTAATAATCGAGAACCAATTTTTTTTAACAACATAATTAGTGCAACAAAATTAAAGGGAGCGCTCAATTAAATGCATCAATTCACATTCGCGTTCCAGCCACAGTACAAGCCAATAAATCAGTATGTAAAAAGTGAACAATCCTAGTGCATAGGAAAACAGTATGTCAGGTGGCGCAATGCAGCTGTGCCATTGGGAATACGAGCGGTGTTAAATCAAAGCGGACTAACGCGGTCGCACCTACGACACGGTGGGGTCAAATAGCATCTGTGTTACTGTTGAAGTTTTCATTGTGTTATTAATGCTTGTTTGCCACGCCTCATAAAATGTATCGAAGTTTTCGTGTTGATATAATTTTTCCGTCTCAGGCACTATAGCCGTGGTGGCCTTGAGGTTTGAGCTGTCGCCTGCTACGCAAGCGACGCAAGATCGAATTCCAGCGGGGCCTGTACCAATGAGTTTTTCTAAAAAAGCTTATGTATAGTGATTTCACACCACGTGCTTTACGGTGAAGGAAAACATCGTGAGGAAATGGCTGAGCAGTACTTCAATGACGTATGTAAATTGTCTGAGACGGCGATGGACTCACCATCTGTCACGTTGAGTGTTGTTATTACAACACCTCTGCCTACCCCCTCGGGGAGTACAGGCGTGAGGCGTGTACGTATGTATGTATAAGTTTTTAGAAAAACTTTTTGGTACAGGCCCCGCTGGGATTCGAACTTGCTTCGCTTGCTTAGCAGGCGACTGCCCTAACCACTACCACTACCTCAATATCAAAGCTCAGAAGTACTTAACACGGCATCTATTAAGATATATCTGTGAGGAACTTACGCCCAATTATCATACTCTTCACGAAGTAGGTAAAGATAATAACGGTGCTTTTCCACCGACAGGGGAAGCTCAACTTGATAATAGGTATCCATGATAGTTATTAGGAGCAACGCAATTACCATACGTATTTGAACTCGGTAACTGAATACTGTAACACTAAGCTAACACAATACCCTCAGTAACAAAAATATAACGGGAAGAAACAAACACGGCGAGATACGAAAACGAATTTGTTCAAACATCAATCCCTTTTCAAACATTACTATTTTCTTTATCCTAAATAAACGGTGGAGAACAACGAATGCTCGGAAAAACGACAAAAATCAACAAAATATGGAAGGTCACAGTCAAAAATGTTTCAAGGGATAATCCATGGCTAAAAGCTCCATCTCTTTCTGTGGTAGATGAAAACTGAGGAGACTTGTATTTGCTACGCATTATTTAATATTAATTTTCATTGCTTGGAACTAAGCGCTTACAAATACAACCGAGAACGCTATAAAACATATGTGCCCCAGTTAATTGTAGCCAGATATGATTTTATCTGACTACAATTATCCAGACATTTTTACTTAAGAGCCGTGGCCTTGAGGTTTGAATAGTCGCCTTCTACGCCTTTAAATACTTATGTACAGTGATTTCACACCATGTGCTTTACGGCGAAGGAAAATTTTGTGAGGAAACCTGCATATTTCTGAGAAGTAATTCAATGAAGTATGTAATGTCTGAGATGGCGATGGACTCACCATCTGTCACGTTGGCACTTAATCATCTTCGTTGAAATATGGGTGTTGAGATTACAACACCTCTGCCTACCCCTTCGTGGAATACAGGCGTGAGTATATGTATGTATGTAGATATGATTTTATTAAAATTCAGACAGAACTCTTAATAATATCAACGAATCAAAAGAGGGAGTTGGCGCGAATATCTTTGGGAAAACTCATATTTATGCAAACGGGGCCCACTGCACCAAAGGTGTCGCAATATCGCCAATATTAAAAACTTTATACCACGTATGCATTCATTTTTATTAATATATTTATGTGAGTTCCTGGTTTGTTGGGTTCCTGGTTTACTTCTATGCTCGAATATAAATTGCGAAATTCTTAAAATTAACATATACTTCAACAAAATCGAGAAAAAAGCGTCGATAAAAAATTATTTCCCTTTTAAAGTTTCAAATGGGGAACAATGTGAGCCGCAAAGACTTTTGACGTAGAGATATAAAAAGATCCAAACATAGGCTAGTTCTATCCCGGGACAACACAACTCCCGTCACACAGCTTCACCTCTAGTTAACTATAAAGGAAAGCCTATAATTATATCGTTATGAAACAAGTTATTACATAGATAACATCTCAAGAGCAACGTAAGAGGAAAATAATATTAACTATGTGATAATGATGGAAGAAATACATCAATTAGTAGTACTATTACATGCAAGGACGTTTTTACTTTGAAGGTAAGCAAAGAGCCGATATTTGTCTTTATTGGACGCAGATCCAAAAACTAATACTTACCTGGATGTTAAGCGTTAGTCTAAGTGACCGATTGGAACCTTTAGCGTCATTTGGGTCATTTTGTAAGATTAAATAAGCGACGTAAGTGTATGTATATAAATATGTTTATGTATAATATAAAGTTATTTTTTGTCTAGTACCCACAATACAAGCTATGCTTAGTTTGGCACTGTGTGATAATGTCTGAATATTATTATAATTGTTAATAATATAAACGTGAAAGTATGTGTGTAAGGATGTTTGTAACTCTTTCAAGCTAAAGCTACAGAATAGATTTTAATGAAACGTAATAACAATATAGGATATACATAAGAGTTCCTAGTGTGTTTTTTTAAAAATCGTCTCATCGTATCTCATCGCGTAGATTTTGGGACCAAAATAGTCGATATCGGGCCGATAGATGGCGCTGTTTCGATCCTATACAAATTTGCGATTACATCAACGCGGTGACTTGTGACGGCGGCAGTGAGAAACTCGCAATAGGCACACATAATAAGGAATTATCCATATAATGATGAGTCAAATTCATCGCTTACGGAGTTATGGGGGCCAGCTAGTAGTTTGATAAATACGTGTAGTAAAATGCTGTTATTTAAACATCATCATCTCCCTGGCCTTATCCCATACATTGTTGCGGTCAGCACTTGATTCAACCCGATGTGGCTGATCACCTGATTTTTATACGAAGCGACTGCCATTTGACCTTCGCAACCCCTTAAACGAGGAAAATCTGTGATCTGGATTAAACCAGTTGTCAGACTATTTTATACCTCCGACCGACCTGTAACTATTACCAAAGATGATAAATTGGCAACCGGGACCGACGGCTTAACGTGCTCTCCGAGGCACGGAGGCTTAGGGTTGCTTAACTTCGCTGATCGAATGATACGCGCAATAGCAACTGTGCCACGAGCTCCTCAAATGCTGTATTTATTTAAACATTAGAAGCAAATACTTCAATTAATTCATTTAAATAACACGTGTGCATTACGACATCATAATATAGTGTTTCAACTATAAACATCAAGTACGCCGTAAACTGCAGTGTTTGCGGTCAAAAGCCGTCGTTTCGTGAAACCGTTGACCGGTTTAACCGGTTTTTATGCCGATATATCCGGGTCGAAAGCCTTGATGCTTTTTATAGTGTAACAAGGGTCGATGCAGAGTTATGATGGTGGTTGGGTATTGTTTGAAAGTGTTATAATTAGTACGTTTCAAAATGTTTGAGGAATATTTTGTGCATGTAATATTTAGGGATCCGTACAAAAAAGGGTGTAACGGGACCTTATTACTAAGACTCCTCCGCTGTCCGTCCGTCTGTCCGTCTAGCATCAGGCTGTATTTGATAGTTAGACAGCTTAATGTTTCACAGAGTTTTTGTATAACCGCTATAATAAAAAAATCACGAGAAGCACAAAAATTTTTTTTGTACTTCTTATAGGTAATGTTACGGAATCCTTCGCGCCTGAGTCCGACTCTTGCACTTGGCCATTTTTTTTTTAAACATTACAACCACAATGTGGGATTTGAACCTGCTGCAATCCATGCAGCTGTTCTGTAAGCTACTGAGCAACTTGTTTGTCAATACATGTGCGATTTAAATTTATTAATCACATTTCATATTATACGTAAAGCTATCACTTATACTTTGAAAAACTTAACTTTGGTGACTTTGTCTCGGTCCAGTCCCTAGGGAACAGAGAAAACTTGGGGAATTTTATTTTCCTGCTTTCCCTCCTGAACAATTTTTCACTGAAACAAATCTTGCAACAGTCTACAGAAGCCACGTAAAATTATATTTTAGTTGACTAAGAGCAATTACGTTTTTCTTCCTAAGTAAAAATATAAATATTACTCATACGGTTACCACGGTATTTTTATTGCGCAAATTCATTTAAAAATGTAATGACTCTTCCATGACTATACTATCGTATATGAAGCTGAAGAGGTTGTATGTTTGTTTGCTTGCTCTTATACTATCAGAAACTACTGGTGAGATTAAAATAATTATTAAATTGAACCCATCGGGGAAGATTATAGGCAATATATCATCAGGTGCTGCTTGTGGGGGCTGGTCATCTCAAGCTACGCATTTAGATATAAGTAGAACTACTGGACTTTTCTTTATGTTAATTTTTATCGACATTTGTGCATTGCAACTGTGTCCATGGGCTTACATTTCTCAAGTGATTTATTTTTGAAAAGAGTAATTACTGAGTTTCCGAGCCTGGCGGTAGCATGTATAATCCTGTTATGTCATTCTGACGATTTGAAAGTGCTTTATAAAAAGTCTAATCGAATAAAGACATTTTTTATTTTGACTTTGACTTTGACACGCAAAGTAATTATTTCACGCCGATGAATTCACGGGCAGAAGCTAGTCAATCATATTTCCATATCATATGCTACATATCCCGGTCTACGCCCATGGAATACAGGCACAAGCAAATGAATGTTTCAACAAATATTATATTAATTACGAAGGAATAACATCCCTCCTTCGTTTGACTACGTTTACATAAATTTGGAATGGCGCGCATAAGATACCCGTGGGTTATTCCCAGTTACAAAAACATAAGCTTGCCAACGCAATGGCTGAATTATGGAAACTCAATCTCCCTTGGTTCTCTCTTAGTCTCCCTTAGTGAAATGGCTGGCATTCGGGTCATACTTGTGAACAGTGAGCCGACTAGGATCGTTTAATCAGCACCTATTAAGAACTTCTTAGCTTCCATATTTGAATTTACAATACAAAAATGGAACGTCAAATCTCGAAAGTTCTTAATTCTGCTTAAACCGATGATGGTAGGCCCTCAGGTACTGCTTCTAGGGGCTGGTCATCTCAACCTACACATTTATATATAAGTAAAACTACTAGACTTTATTTCATACATATGCTCACGCCTGTACTCCCGAAGAGGTAGGCAGAGGTGTTGTTATCACAACACCCACTTTTCACCGAAGAAGATTAAGTGCCAACGTGACAGATGGTGAGTCTATCGCCATCTCAGGCACTATACATACATACGTCTTTGAATTACTTCTCAGAAATATGCAGGTTTCCTCACGATGTTTTCCTACACTGTAAAGCACGTGGTGTGAAATCACTTTATTTCATGTTTATTGAAATTTGAGAACATATGGATGCTGATAAGCAATAATGTGTCAACCCACAAAAAGTCAAATTCAAAGGTTTTGATATATTTCGATAATGCATCACGTATTTAACATTCTAAAAAAGTGTTTCAAGTCATCTGAAACATAAAAGTACGTAGAAAATGGATTTATGTCATAAAACAAATCTTAAATCACGTATACAATCATCTTAAGACGCCATTTTCTCAAAACCAAGTTTATGCGGGTTGACACATTATTGCTTATCTGCATCCATATATCCATGGGCTTACATTTCTTCAGTGATTTATTTGTATGTAAATGCATTATTTTCGCTAAGCACTCAAAACACGTGAGGGCACTAGTAGTATTATATAGATGCAATTTTTGTAACGATGAGGTGTATTCCCCAATCAGTCAGCTCCGAATAACGATCGAATCATTTCGATTTACTCTCTTGAAAGTATCCAAAATACATCCCATAAAAAATATCATTTTCCGAAGTCCATTGTTTCACGCAAAACGATCCTACTTTACAATCCAGTAAAATTTTACGCTATGCTGATAATGACAACATAAAAGCGGCAGTATTTAGTTATATACCTTTATCATTTGTACATTCCATTCGAGTGGACTTAATTGAATCAAAAAGTTCCTATTAGAAATTACAATGTCTTACCTTTCGAAGGAAATCAATGGCGAACTTTGTATAGGCAAACCGCCAAACCGCAAACTCTCAAGGAAAAATCGTGCCACGAATCTGTTATAGCCGGGAGAAACGGAAAACTATTTTGTACACTAATTGCTTCCATGCTGACTCAAATAACGCCAATGTGACGTTGGGAATACCAATAAGCTTGTTTGTGAATAATGTATCGATTTTGCTTTGCCGAATAGATATGTCTGGATATTTTGCGATTTATGTAATGGATGTTTCTAATGGGGATTATTAAAAAGGTTATCAAAAACAAAAACCTACTCTAAATCTCTTTGCTAATGTTAAAGCACAGTATACATTTGAGCTTACTACAAGCAGTATGAAATCTAGGAATGAATCTTTTAAAATTATATACGCACACATACGCGCGCATCTACAAGATTATAAATAACCCAGACGTAATGTCATATCTGGCTCGTGGTCAATCTAGACTAGACGAAAACTAGACAACGAGTCAGTCTAGGTGTTGTTCTATCTCTGCATATCCCTTTGTAGACTAGGGAGGAATAATTATCGTCAGGCATTGATAACAGCACATCATCACCCCTAAAGCTATCATTTGTAGTTTGCCTTACTTCGGACGCTGCGGGCGAAAGCTGGAATATAAATGATAATTACAACCATTAGACTTACAAAGGATCTCTATAGAGGGTCCAATCTACGCTCTATGGTACAAAGAAACGTACAACGTATCCTAATTAATGTAATTAAAATCCTGATTTTTTTATAAAGGGCGGCGTTCCTTATCTTTTTAGAGCTTCCAAAATTGTCCTATCTCTGGAGATTTTGCTACCAAATTTTAATGATCATTATTTTATCTTAAATTTAAGAGAAGCACAACGTTTCTGCCGATAGAAAATAGTAATTATATTCACGTAACAACAACGCGGCCGGCCTCGGAGGAGATGGCATGCTTTCAACAGCGATTGGCAGCAGACTGCTGAGGACAAGAACGGTTGGAAAAATAGAGGGGAGGTCTTTGTCCAGCAGTGGGACACGACAGGCTCATAATATTAATAATTAACGTGGATTGTTTTTCCTATTTAGTTTGGCATAGTGGACCAAACGAGACCCAAACACAGATCAATATTTTATAAGCTCAAACAATAGAGCTGACAGACTACACGCAGGGAGGAACCTTTAATGACCTGGTCGAAGCATTTATACTGCAAATCTGGTGTCACATTAATGTTTAGACCAAAGTGAGGTAGTGGGTGAGTTCTTCACCATCTGACTCGTTGGCACTTAATCGTCTTCGGTGAAAAGTGGTTGTTGTTATTGCAACACCTCTGTCTACCCCTTCGGGGAATACAGGCGTGAGCATATGTATGTATGTATGTATGAAGAGAAGATACTCAGCAAACATGACGTAATTACGCCTGATTAACTTTATTCATGAACATTTCAGAACAGATTAATATTTCATACACCGAAATGGCATTCGCTTGAACAAACAACGAGCTTAATTTGATCAAAAGAACTCCCTATCAGGAAATGAATTACAGATTAATACGTATATTTATAAACTTTGGGATCATGTGGGCCAATTAATTCATTAATGGGCGGACTGAACAAATATCGGCAATGCACATACAAATTATATGCTTATGTCTGTACTGCCGCGTGTATTCCCTTGATGGGTAGGCAGATGTGTGCTAATAGTACACTCACGTTATGCCTGTTATGTTTAACTCCATATGCCTGTTGCCACTAGCCGGACATTAATCCAGACTCCGGGCTGTAATTGAAAAATTACAAATTAAAAAACTCAGTATCACTGCTCGGGGATCAAACCCTTCCTGAATTTGATCCCCGTTCTGGGTCGTGTTCAGTAGTATCGCTTACGAGCAATGAGTCATTTCAGTCATCATCCAGGTGTTAGCATTATACGTAACAAGGGTGATAGTATTGAATGAAGAAAAGAGCCGTGGTGGCCTCGGGGTTTGAGCAGTCGCCTGCTACGCAAGCGACGCAAGTTCGAATCCCAGCGGGGCCTGTACCAATGAGTTTTTCTAAAAAATCTTATGTACAGTAATTTCACACCACGTGCTTTTCGGTGAAGGAAAACATCGTGAGGAAACCTGCATATTTCTGAGAAGTAATTCAAAGACGTATGTATAGTGCCTGAGACGGCGATAGACTCACCATCTGTCACGTTGGCACTTAATCAAATTCGGTGAAAAGTGCCTCTGCCTACCCCTTCGGGGAATACAGGCGTGAGCATGTGTGTAGTATTGAATGAAGAAAAAGTATGGTATTATAAGAGCTGTGTGACCGTGAGGTTTGAGCAATCGCCTTCTACGCAAGCGACACAAGATTGATTCCCTGCGGTCTGTATCTATTGAGTTTTTCTTAAAACTTAAGTGCAGTATTTCACACCACGTGTTACGCTGAACGAAAACATCGTGAGGTAACCAGCATATGTCTGAAAAACAATTCCAGGTCTTATGTATAGTAGCTGAAACGCTGACAACTGTCACGTTGGCACTTAATCAGGTGTCTCTTCAATCTTAGGTGAAAAGTGAATATTACAACACCTCTGTTGACGCCTTTGGGGATGGTGTGAGCATTATTTATGTTATGAAAATTTAAGAATTCAAACCCACAGCCTTCAGAGAATAAGGGACAAGAAAACTCGGCGACTTTTTCCATATAATTTCTATCCATAATTCATATTATTGTAATGTTGACAGGCAAATGGACTTTATTCGGCCATTTTATCATAACAATCATGTAAATGTGTTGGTAAATAGGACAGGAAGGACGCATTTGTCTTGAAGACTTAGTAAACTTAGTATTCAGTCTGGATGTAAACATGGCAACTATTATTTGAGTCTAGAGGTTGCCAGAATTTTGGACGAGTAAATCTCAATGTTGTTATTTAGATTAGCGGTCGTGACCGCGTAGTTAGAGTGGTCGCATGCAAAGTTAGGGTCTACTAGTTAAATTTCCTTGGTTTAAATTTGATCATCATCATATCAGCCATAGGACGTCCACTGCTGAACATAGGCCTCTCCCAATGATTTCCACCTCACCCGGTTGGAAGCGGCCTGCATCCAGCGGGTCCCCGCGGCCTTGAATTTGATACGGGTTTTAAAAAAACTGAGACCAAAATTTTTTCATGGTTGGCTTTTGCGGAACCCTATTTTTTTATAGCAGTGGTCTAAGTGAATACTTTAACATACATCTGCCAGTAAAAGTTCCGTTAATTATGATTATTGAAAATGTATTAACAGTTTAAATTTATCTAGTTCAATAATCGTTCCAACTGTTTCAGACACAAGCTGGCACAAACAGGCAGACGTACAGATAATTATATAAAATGATTTTTTGGAAGTTCCATACTATACTTTCATATGCATTTAATAAAAAAGTGTTAGCATTATAACAGCTTTAATTGTATTCATCTGTGTAGATGTATAAATAATAGATTGTTTCATATCTGAAATCAAAACATTTCCCCCTTATTATAAAAAATTGTCTAAGCAAAGATTAGACTATACTCGGACTAAAACTATGTCCATCCTTTTTTACATCCGTGACACAAAGGAGATGGAACTATTTTTAAACCAAGGACTATAATATTAGTCGTATGTTTTGTAATAAGGGTTAATATTAAGCAACCACTAGCAGACGTCACGCGGTTTCACCTACGTAGTACCCGTTCCCGAGGGAGTATGGGGATAAAATAAAGCCTATGTTACTCACTGATAATGTAGCTTACCAATGGCGAAAGAATTTTTAAAAACGGTCTAGTACTTTTGAGGCAATTCGTTACCAATATATATATACAAACCATTCCTCTTTAAAATATTAGTATAGACTAGCAGACATCACTCGGCTTCACCCGCGTAGTTCCCGTTCCCGTGGGAGTACGGAGATAAAATAAAGCCTATGTTACTCGCTGATGATGTAGCATTCTAGTGGTGAAAGAATTTTTGAAATCGGCATATTAGTTTTTGAGTTTATTCAATACAAAAATACACATAAAAATACAAATCTTTCCTCGTTATAATTGTAGTCTAGGTGATCGATCGTGAAGATTTGGTATATTTGCGGCAAATGCTTCTAAGTTCCAACATACCTGGAACGACCTTAATGCATACCTATTAAACCAATTGGAACCAACCTATATTGAGTTACGCCTATGTCCATGTAACCGTACACAAATTGTCTGAGATCCAATCAGTATTGGATCTAACTATGGCCCTGCGTTTGTGGAATAATATTCTGTGAATTCACGAACTTTCATACCATCTATATATATACTCTATACAGATAAATAATAAAATATACAGGTAAACTGCCTCGTTGGTCTAGTGGTTAGTACGTTCGCCGGACGATCACGAGGTCCCGGGTTCGATTCCCGGGTTAAAATTTTATATTGGGATTTTCCGTAAAAGAAATTCACAATAAAATGTCCGGTGATTGGATGTTGGCGGTGTTTTCTCCCCGTGCCTCGGAAAGCACGTTGCACCGTTGGTCCTACGCCTGATCTCTCTCCGGTCGTGTCGGATTGCCTCCCATCGGACTATTAGAGTCAGGAAATAAAGAGTGCACCTGTGTTTGAGCACACACTTGTGCAATATAATATCTCCTGCGCACATGGCTGATCCTCGTTGATATTATCCGCAGTAACCGAAATTCGGTAGGAGATCATTACAGACCTATAAAATTGACCTGTCTGTTTGTAATTCCAAAATAGAAAACAGCTTTTCACTAAATGCATAATTATGAAAGTATACACGGTACTACTATTGAAAAACAATTTTTTTAAATTTTTGTCTGTTCGTCTATCTGTTTGTTCCGGCAATTTTTTCGGGCCGATTTTAACTGGACTTTAACTGCCAGATAGCTAATGTTACAAGGAGTAACTAAGGCAATTTTTATTTAAAAAACATTATGCGTCCGTGGGTCCATGAAATTAACTTTACGGGGTTAAATCGCGGGGCACAGTTGTAGCACACTACAACAGCAGCACTATAAAACAATCGATAGACTCGGTCGAAATAATTCGATTGTACATTATTAATAAGACTGATCCGTTGGTGGTACGAGGGAACTTGAGGTCATAGATTCGATACTTAAGTCGGGCAGAGTTATTGGGTTTTTCCATCTGTAATTTTCTAGTAACAGCTCGTAGTCGAATTAGTGCTCGGTTGATGGCAATAATTTGACTAAAAATATATATTTGTTTCTTCGTTGCAGATACCGCTTATACCATTGCGACAAATTTTCGCATAGCTTTGTCGCTGTCTCAAACACATAGGGTACTGGACAGGAACGGGGGCTTCGGTACCCAATGATTCGTTTATTTCCCTTTTTAATCGATTTATTGATGGATTACAATATAATATAAATTCAATTCGTATGGCGTGTATTAACGTGAGTCGGTCGCTTGTGGAATGGCTCGTTGTGTCGAGTCATTCGGGGGTTTTCATATCGGCTCACATGATGGCGCTAGTAGTAGTGCGCAGAGGCGCCGACAGGTACATTAAAAACGCTTACGCATAAACTGGTTGGAATCAGTCATCCATACTCTTTGCAGATAATTAAAATTGTAGTGTCTGTTTCTTCTTCTTCTTCTTGAAGTGCCTCTCCAATTACTGAAGGTTGGCAATCAGCTCCAAACATTTGTCTCTGTCGTTAGCGCGGCGAAACAGGTCGGCGGCACTCGCAATCCCGGTCCACTCTCTGATGTTTCGTAGCCACGACTTCTTCCTACGACCAGACTTCCTTTTGCCAGCTACTTTTCCCATCATAATAAGTTATATCGGTCATGTCGTAACACATGACCTAAATATGCCATTTTTCTCTTTTTGACGGTCTTCAAAAGCGCCCGTTTTTGTCCAATAAGTCGCAGGACTTCTTCGTTGGTCACCTTTTGAGTCCATGATATAGCCATCATGCGCCTGTAGGCCCACATCTCGAATGCTTCTATACGTTTCCTGAGGTTGTCTTGAATAGTCCAGGTCTCACATCCATACAGAAGAATCGGCCAAACATAACAATGTAGAAGGCGGGTGCGCAAGGTGATCTTAAGTTTGCGATTACAAAGTACGTGTTTCATATTAGCGAAAGTACTACGAGCGACTTCTATTCTGGTTTTAATTTCCATTTCGCTATCCCAGTCTTCGGTTAACCACGTGCCTAGATATTTGTAGTTGTGCAGCCTTTTAAGCATTTGGCCTGCTACATTTATTGTATAGTGTCTGTTTGTAATTCCAAAACAGCTTTTCACTAAATGGGTACTGACTTAAAAAAACAAAGTATAAAAATTTTCTCTGTATGTCTCTGTCCGTCCGTCTGTCTTATTGTTCCGGGTAATCTCTGAAACGGCTAACTTTGGAAAAGCATTCAAAGTTCCGCGGGAATGAAATTAAATGCAGGTGAAACCGCAGGGTATAGCTAGTTGGAACTTTATTTAGTAGTCAACAACACACTACAGGAATAAAACACTCCAATTTGGCTTTGATAATCCTAAACGTGGGCATTAAAGTGGGCTAAAGCCACTTTGAGGCTATTTGTTCCATCAGCCTGCACATAATTGAGGCTATTTTCCTGCACATAAGGACATAGAAGTCATCAGTACACTCGTATCCGAGAACTAGGATCCAGTCTCAATAATGCCTGAGTTAATTTGGGAACGGTGAAAAAAAATATGTAAGCATTTTTAAAACAATACGAGGGTTATGGTTACACCAGTTTTCCTTCTTTGGGTAAAATTATTTAAATTTGGAATCTTGGATTTCTCGCATTTGGTTGTAGTTTCTCGGGACCCTTTCGGAATCTGGATTATTACCTCTTCGGATAAGATTTGCTATCTGCTGCGTTATTCTGTAAAGTTACTTGTGTCAGTGTCGAACTCGTCGTCGAGCGTTGGTTTAATTTTTATCGGAAATTTATACATATTACTTAGACGATAAAGTTCAATTTCGTATCCTTGAAACCGATACTCGACGTTGAGTGTGACGCTGAGAAAATGTTACAAAATAACGCGGTTAAAAGGGCTTAAGCTCATTATTATGTCGTATACATATTAAAATACAAGTCACACCACGTGCTTTACGGTGACAGAAAACATCGCGAGGAAACCTGCATATGCCTGAGATGTAATTCAAAGACATAATACGTATAGTGCCTGAGACGGCGATGGACTCACTCTCTATCACGGTGGCACTTAATGATATTCGGTGAAATGTGGGTGTTGTTGTTACACTCTGCTTACCCCTTACGCGACCCTTCTGGTATGACGTGAGTATTTTTTAAATTCAATTTATGATAATATAAGCCTGCCTCGTGGGAACAGCCTGCAGTCTGGATGAGTGCCTAATTAATGGCAATAGGCTCGCCCCTTATCACTTAAACTTACCTGGCAATATGTGCGTGTATTATATAAGTGTTCCCCTGCCTACCCCTTCGGTGAATACAGACGTGTGTTCTAATACGTTCAAAGGTTTACATATCTAACAACTCCCCCCTAATTCAATCTCGCATCATTGTGTATAGTGAATCGTAACAGACATTTAGTTTGAAAATAAAAAGCTGGGTATACGTCGGGACGGATTGCACATAACCCACTAGTCCTTTGGGATTTCCTTTCCCTCCGTTTTCACTTGACGGCAGCTTACACCGACGCGTAACAATTGTATGGCGAATAAAAATACATTGTACGTACATATAAATTCTATCGACAACTCCGCATACAGAGCACAGTTTTATTTTCTTTATATAACGACATGAGGAGCTCGTGGCACAGTTGCTATTGCGCATATCATTCGATCAGCGAAGTTAAACAACCCTAACCCTAGCCAGTAATTGGATGGGTGACCGCCCGAGTTCCCTCCGTGTCTCGGAGAGCACGTTAAGCCGTCGGTCCCGGTTGCCAATTTATCATCTTTGGCAATCGTTCAGGTCAGTCGGAGGCCTAAAATAGTCTGACAACTGGTTTAACCCAGTTCACAGATTTTCCTCGTAAAAGGGGTTGCGAAGGTCAGATGGCAGTCGCTTCGTATAAAAATCAGGTGATCAGCCACATCGGGATGAATCAAGTGCTGACCCCAAAAATGTATGGGATAAGGCCAGAGTGATGATGAACCACATGAATGACTTGATGAGTACCTAGTTTAATTGTTGCTTGGCAAAATAAAAAATAAGCATTTTCAGCTGCAAACAGCGAATTTAGCAGTTTTTAAACGAAGGCAACAAAAAATCTCGATAAAGATTTGACACTTTTGAGTTTTGGCAATACCAACGAACACCAATTGAGATTCATACAGATATGGTACCAATATTCATATGATGCTCAAAACTGTGTTCTCCGAAGAGGTGTACTTATAGTACACCGACATTGCCATTAACCTGCCTAATCCCAATATCGATCTCTTTGTTTGATCCAGGTATCGAACCCAGGCCCTTATGTTCACTAGTAGAACTTTGTAATCATTAGGCCAACGTGATTATACAGCAGTAGAATGATAGGTTTAAGTGCAAACAGCAATCAGGGTTTCTTTCTAATGAAACACAAGATTTACTTGTGAAAATGAATGTTTCCTCGTAGTTGCACTATTTCGCCAAACTGATTTGACTACAACGAATATCATGACAATTGACCATTTGAACTGTGTCCATGGGCTTATATTCATGAGATATAAATACTGTAACCAAAAACATTGTATAATATATATATATATATACTTTTTTTTAAAAGAGTAATTGTTGAGTTTCTTGCCGGTTTCTTCTCAACAAAAGCTACCTTCCGAACCCGGTGGTAACATTTATAATAATGTATAATGTATTTTGTGTCCTGACGATTTGAAAGTACTTTGTAAGAAGTCTAATCAAATAATATTTTAATTGAATTGAACATGTCCCTATGGCCAAACGCACATAAATATAGAGGACCTGGTAGACTGAGGTGTGCTCAAAATATAGAACTTGTTATTTAGCATGTGGCTAACGGTGATTCCCATGGAATACAGATATGAGCATATGTATGTATGATCAAAAAAAAAAAGAAAATAATCGCACCGGTAACATCTGGACTCCAACCGGGTTACTCTAGTTTCGTTATCGCTTCCTAGGTTGGAATCTCATGTCTGAGCTATTGTGATTTGACAGATGTCGCCGAAATTTACTTTCATATTGTAATGATGTTGTATGAGTTTTTCAGTGCCTGAAAACGAGGACAAAACAAAATTTTCTAATACTGAAACCTAGCTAAATCAAAACCCTACATACAAAATTGGAGCTGTTTCCGAGATTGAGATTTTATATATATATCTATAAAAGAATTGCTCGTTTAAAGGTATAAGATAAAGCAATTTTAATCATGAATTCATGTTGGTAGATAAACATTTTGGATATTTTGTTCCCAAAACTTCCAGAGCCTTATGTAAGAAAAGCAGTATTTCTAAGCTACAGTCTATCCCTTCACCATTACGCAACGTTGCGAACGGCGGTCAGTGGTATTCGCATGTAAATAGAGGAGTCATATTGAAATTCTAAGGATACCAGGGATGTAGGTAATTCCTTTTTGTAAGCTTCTTCTTTGTGGTACCGATGTTGATCCGGACTCATGCAAGTAGATTTACTGTTCATTTAGGAGGAATGACAAATTGTTAAATATAACGTGGCATGAGGCAAGTAGGAATGATTCATGAAGGTTTCAGTAAAGATATTTAGATCTGCGGAGAATGTAGTGTTTCGCTTTCCCTGTATGCGTGGGTGCAATACAGATGAGTTATGTGTGGGTGCTTGTGCTGACTTTTATAGAAACGAATCGCGTTCTTCCGCGTAATCTGTCGTAATATGTATTTTGTTATTATGTCCTATTTGTAAAGGAATAGTTAATATCCTGCTTATCGATATGTAGGACAACAAGAGAACATCTGAATTGTGGCTCAACCAAGAATTTCTATTGCCATGATAGTTTGACTGTGTGACAGTGATTACTTATACTTTCCCAGTAACAGGATTAGTACCCGGTTAATGGCAATAGCCTCCCCTCCTATTACATGGGACATAAGCATAGTGGCGAAATTTGGATGCTTTATAACTATAGAGCCGTGGTGGCCTTGGGGTTTGAGCAGTCGCCTGCTACGCAAGCGACGCAAGATCGAATCACAGCGGGACTGGTACAAATGATTTTTTCTTAAAAAAAACCTTATGGGCAGTGATTTCACACCACTTGCATTACGGTGAAGGAAAACATCGTGAGGAAACCTGCATAAGTCTTTGAATGGACGATGGACTCACCCTTGAGTGAAAGCGCCGATAAATCTATCCAGCCGTTTCGAAGATTAGCTGGAACAGACAGACAGACAGACAGAGAAAAATTAAATAAATGTTTTTCCTATGTCAGTACCGTGTATACTTTTATACGCATTTAGTCAAAAGGTGTAGTTTTGGAATTACAAACAGACGCTTGAATTTAATTTCTCTGTATAGATTTATACCTATTATTTCGTAAGTATCCTGTGAATTCAAACTAAAACAACCAAAAGGGCAAGTGTTACTTTGGAATTTCGCCGAGATCCAGTTTGAAACCACACGGAGAGCACGTCTATTCCTTCTATACGTATAAAGAATGTTATGTAAATAAGCCACTTTCAGCTCATGCTTTGCGGAAAGCAATAAAACAGAATAGAATAAGATTTTTCCGCAAGAGATTTTATATTTTTATTGAAATCTTAGAAGGTGACACGGAATTGTTCCATTCCAATTCCTCTCTCTCAAACCTACTTCATAGGGTACGATAATCATTTCTTATCTATTTATGCGATCTGTACCCCTATCACGAGTTTGTCACCGTTTTCGTAAAGTACACTCGCTAGCGTCACTTACAATATTTGTATGAGATATTTTAGTTCTTCACATCACCGCTGAGAGTCGCTGCACAATATACATACTTAATATTCGGCGGAGACGCTAGCGAGTATAGATTACGAAAACGGTGGCAAACCCGTGATAGGGGTACAGTTACAGAACTGTTATAAAATAGTTTTCCCTAAATTATCTTTTTTGAACCAGCAGCTTTCTATTATTGCAATAAAATATGTTCATTCTTTTGGTTACTGTAAAATTTACCCAATGTTATTGTAACACTAGATACGATATGTCCGTTTGAAACCTGTAGGCTAAGACAAAGTAACATACTCTCGCGTTTGCGCTATTAGAAACGAAACAAAATGTATAAAAATTACATAAATCAGTCACGTCAAGGGTCAATTTCAAGCATAGGATATTGATACCCAACATGTACGTATTAAAGATCAATTTCTGAGAACTGCCTCGTTGGTCTAGTGGTTAGTACGTTCGCCTGCCGATCACAAGGTCCCGGGTTCGATTCCCGGGTCGGGTCAAAAATTTGTATTGGGCTTTTCTGTCAAGAAATTCACAATAAAATGACCGGAGTTTGGAAGTTGGCGGTGTTTCCACCCCCGTGCCTCGGAAAGCACGTTAAGCCGTTAGTCCTACGCCTGATCTCTCTCCGGTCGTGTCGCATTCCCGTTCCATCGGACTATGAGAGTGAGGGAATAAAGAGTGCACCTATGCGCACACACTTGTGCAATATAATACCTCCTGCGCACATGGCTAATCCTCGTTGAGATTAGCCGCCGTAACCGAAATTCGGTAGGAGGTCATTATTAAAGTTCAATTTCGTACCTTTGAAATCGATATACTGCGTCGTATGCGTCGCTGATCTCACCGATACCTTACAGAATAACGCAGCTGTTCCAAATGATGCAATGTCGTTGTGAAATAAACAGTGCAGAAGATAGGATAAGAACATAAGTAATAGAGATAGCGCCATACGACAAAAACGTGTGAATTGACAAATTTTCTGTCTTCGTGACTTCACTTACGCTAATGATACATCTGCCTCTTTATTTGAATGTTTGTGTAAAACAATGTATTTACCAAGTCCGTAGGTACCGTTTTAAGTTTAGCTTTGCGTTTTTAATTCAACTGTCTGTCAACATATTTTCAAAATAATATATTTTAAGTGAATTATTTTGTTGTGAACTCAATTTAGTCTCGCATATAAAGTAGTTTGGACGTCTATGACCTGTCAAATATTATACCTTATTGCGTTCAAGTCAAATAAACGTTTATGTTAATAAAAATGCGCTGTGGTGGCCTTGAGGTTTGAGCGGTCGCCTGCTACGCAAGCGACGCAAGTTCGAATCCCAGCGGGGCCTGTACCAATGAGTTTTTCTAAAAAACTTATGTACAGTGATTTCACACCACGTGCTTTACGGTGAAGGAAAACATCGTGAGGAAACATGCATATGTCTGAGAAGTATTTCAAAGACGTATGTATAGTGCCTGAGACGGCGATGGACTCACCCTCTGTCACGTTGGCACTTGATCATATTCGGTGAAATGTGGGTGTTGTTATTACAACACCTCTGCCTAACCCTTCGGGGAATACAGACGTGGGCATATGTATGAATTTAAAACAATACTGATACCTATTTAAATAAAGGGAGTTTAAAGTTAGGAACTGGCTGCGTTACAGCACTGGATCACTAATCTGATCCTTTGACCGAAGTAGGAACCAGCTTGACGGTCACCAGAGACGTGAACTAGAAGTTTTGAGAACTCCTTAAACAATGCTTTCGTATTTGGCCCCCATGGCCCCAAAGCTTCAATCTCAAGTAACTCAAACTATAAACTATTTTTATTCGATTAGACTTTTTACCAAAGTGAAGGTAGTTTCAGTATTATTATTACTAGCTTCTGTCCGTAATTTTGTCCTCGCGATTGATTTTAGCGCGATGATATTATCTATAGCCTAACTCCATACATGACCTCTAACACTGAAATATATTTTCAAATTGGACCAGTAGTTACTATGATAAGCGGGTTCAAGCAAACGAATGAACTCTTCAGCATAATACACATACAAGATAAATGAAAGATTAATTATTTATTTATGGAAGTGTTATAACTAAAAACCTTAAAAAATATAATCTTATAACTACAATATATTATTAAAAGGAGTCCCTGTAGGCAAGGTTCCGAAGATACTGGCAGCATTCTCCCTTTGGATGGCAAGACTAATTCTTTGATCGAGGTAGCTGCCAGCTCTTCGGTCGCCTGTGATGTCGATACATAGATAAATTATATGTATGAACAACAAAAACAACATAATATTAATAAAATAGCGGAATCATCGAAAAGCTTTTGATATAAAGACAACTCGACACAAGAAGTGTCAAGTGTCATCTCCAAATGTACCCGGCCCTTGTCTCATTTGTGTTGAGTTTGCACGACTTGTTTGTATTTCGGGTTCCATTGGAACAATGAACAATCGTTTGATTCAACACAATACTTTAGCTATCTCGAGTTACGTATTGAGGAGTCCATCCAATGTATTGACATGTTATGTATTGAGTTCGTGGAACTATTTGAAAATGTGCATGATTTGGACTTTGTGTGGATTTGACTGACTGAAATTTGGAAACGGTAGTAAATTAACCTAAGCCATTGTGGGATGGGAATAAACTAGTTAATGAGTGTTCCAAGTGTCCCATGTTATATGCTTACGCTATCCCAGAAGGGTCCCCGAAGGGGTATACCGAATATGATTCGGTACCAACGTGACAGAGGGTGAGTCCATCGCCGTCTCAGACACTGTACTTCTTTGATTTTGAATATTGAAAGTTTTTCGTGTGTGCTTTTTGTATCACAATATAGAAAGATACTATAAAGTTACCTACTTGATAGAGTATCTTCGCACAAAGTCGTGACATATGAAAAATTCATATTATCTCGGAATAATTAAATAATACATTTAAAGCAAAACGTATGTAAATAAACCTCCCCATTTATGTCAGTAAAGAAGCCGAATTTCTATTAGTTTTGTGCTTATTGCGTTACCAGGTGCTTCATTGCACAAATAAAACACAAGGCGTTGTTACACAACACGGTTAAGTACAAATTGGTTATGTGCCAAGAACAAACGCGCCGCAGTTCTTTTTCTAAGCAAAGGTTTGTGATCTTTCTCTGCAGTTGGCCTGACGCCAATGCGCTCCCTTTGTTTTGTTTTAAACGTATAAATTTTATACTTGGTTTAATGAGAAAAACGATTTATTAAATACTAATGGTCTGGCTGCGACTAGCTGAACACACACGGAACATATTACTTCTTACCAAAATAACACAAAATAAGAAAATTTTGCGTACTGGGGGCCAACTATGACCGTTTAAGACCGTATAAAGTTTAAGCAACGCGTATTAAGAACTACAAAAGTGAAACGTCAAACGCAGAAGTTCTTAATAGGTACACTCTGCTTAAATCGATGATGGTAGGCCCTGTGTAATGTTATTAAATAATTGTAACAAAAACATGTATTACTTTTCTTAAAAAAAAAGTGAAATAAAAAATATACATACATATGTGCTCAAGCCTGTATTCCCCGAAGGAATAAGCAGGGGAGGGGTGAACTTATGTTTTACCTAAAGTTCACCATTTAGCTTTAAGTATACGTCTCCTAGATGAGAATATTGCAATTCACCAGGCAAATCCAGACCCTGGACTGCTAATGGGACACAATCCTATAATATACGAAATTGAACTTCATGGTCTATGTATCATGTTTCAATTTCCTATGAATTAAACCTACACTCGACGTCAAGTTCGACGCAGAGAATCCTTACAGAATATAACGGCAAGTGCGCAGTAGCTTTGAGTTCAAAGGACAGCATGATAAAGAAATATGATTGACTTAAGGTACGACATATGGTGACGTGACAGATGGTGAGTCCATCGCCGTCTCAGACACTTTACATACGTCATTGAATTACTTCTCAGAAATATGCAGGTTTCCTCACGATGTTTTCCTTCACCGTAAAGCACGTGGTGTGAAATCACTGTACATAAGTTTTTTAGAAAAACTCATTGGTACAGGTCCCGCTGGGATTTAAACTTGCGTCGCTTGCGTAGCAGGCGACTGCTCAAACCTCAAGGCCACCACGGCTTAATGTACGACGAAGGCAGACTACCCATTATTCTCAACAGAGAAAGACGAAAATTTTCTTTCTCCTAATGCTCAGGATTGTGTCACCTCAATTTAACTAAATGCGATCTAAGAAAACTATTCCGTATAAAAATAATTGTATGACAAAAAGTCGGCAAAATCCGACGTGAAAACGACTGAGATCACATCGTGCGTGTTCCTGACGAGGGTGGTCCACGCGGCATAATATTTTAGTGTCACACTCATGATTTTTATTATAACCGCACTTCCTTATACTAAATCTGTACTCTCCTATTTTATTTCGTTGCGGAATATTTTTTTGCGTAATATAATAATTTGCCTTTTTACCTTTTTTATGGTGTGGAATTTCATTACATGTTTAATAATATTTATGTATCGAATTTGAACCTCCCTGCACCTTAGAGAAGTGCCTACATACGTATACACACACAGGCGTATTAAAATGCGGCCTCATTTCGCCAGTAATTTAAGTCCTAGTCCGTCCTAAGTCCAGTCTATTCGTTACAAACAAACGAATCGTTCCTCTTTATAATATTAGTATAGATATTGGATTTACTGAACTTGGCGAGTAACCTTTAACGGTGAATAACCACCTATTTTTACTCTACCAGCAAAATTAAGCTACACTATAATTGAGTCTTTATACTTTAGAACTGCCGCCAATTCGAATCCCAGCGGGGTACCAATGAGTTTTTCTAAAAACTTATGTGCTGTGATTTCTCACCACGTGCTTTACGTTGAAGGAAAACATCGTGAAGAAAACTGTATATGCCTGAGAAGTAATTCAAAGACGTATGCATAGTACCTGAGACGGCGATGGACTCACCCTCTGTCACGTTGGCACTTAATCATATTCGGTGAAATGTGGGTGTTGTTGTTACTACTCCGTTGCTTACCCCTTTGGGGACGATTCTGGGATGGCGCGAGCGTGTTTTTATTTAATTTATAATTGACTCCGAGAACTGCGAGTATATCCGACCAACAGAACTGTTAATAAATTTAAGAGTACATAACTCGTAGCAAACAAGCTTGCTAGTTTACCGCTAGAACCACGGGCTTAAAGTTAATACAATTTAACCAAAATATCGCGCAGGTAAACATAATATAGGGAAGAGTTGCCGGAACTTATCTACATTTTAAAGTTATTCATAACAGGGTGTCCATGCGCCTATTATATTGTGTACTGTGTTCTATCCGAAAATATTCCATAATATTTAATTATAAAATTAAAAATAAATTGCATAGAAATGTTATTCAGTCATTTGCAGAAGAAAATAAAGGTATAAACTTGGTTGGCTCAAGATCCGGGAGAAGAGGAATGTCAGGATTCTCAATATGCTTTTTTCAATCCTTAATGATCCTAAAATTCCTGTCTACCTTAGAGACTCTTTCTGTTTTATCTCCGATTCCCACGAATTACATCTCAGGTCCACTGATTCACTTCTTCTTCGCACTCCTACACACTCTACCTCTCGCGAGCACCAGTCCTTCGGAGTCACTGCGGTGCGTCTATGGAATCAACTTCCTTCATAAATAAAGAAAAGTGCTTCCAAGTCTATTTTTAAGAGTCTTGTGAAAGAGCACTACCAAAGAATTTCCAACAAAATTTTGCTCTTTATTAGTGTATTTATACTGTGTCACTGTTATCTATAAATTTATTTATATTGTATAGTTTTTATTTTTTACATATTTATTTGTATCTTCTCATTATTATATTTATTCATATTCTCTGTCATATGTGTGTTTGTTAGACTAGTAAGACTTGTAAGAAGTCTAATCAAATAAAGATATTTTGAATTAGAATTTATTGTAGTTTTTAAGTATGTAATCAGTTTTCCTAATTATATAGCACACCCGCTTCTATATTTGTCCTGTATTGTAAGGTTGACTGGTAGAAAATGCTTTAGTATGAAGTCCACCTGGGTACTTTGTGCATAAAGTTTTTGAATAAAAATAAATAAATAATGATTTCCGTTTTTTATATCAAATAGGTAACAAAGAAGAACACATCAGGATAAACAATTGCTTTATTTTAATTTATAGCTGTTAACATAACTAAACTATAATTATTTTTTTTTTAAATCCTGTACACCACTTCGCTGTAGAACACAGGAAATTTTAAAAATTGGTCAGAGTGGTTTGGCTCTTCCCATCCGTTACGATCTATAGGCCAGATTTCAGGTAGACGTTGAGTTTGTCCTGCTATATTTTTCTTTGCCTGCCACGTCTACGCGTCGCATTGTTACTTTTAAATAAGTCTATACTTAAATGTTAAATAAAGCATGGTATCCCCTCGCCACAACATATAGTGTGTAGGAGGAAACAAGTGGTGCGGTCGCATTCATTACGGGGCGCGCAAACAAAGTTTAGCCGGGAAGGGGAACTTATGCCCGCCGTACCGGGGGTGCGTTGAATTCATTGGCAAAGGATTTATTTTTAACTAGCTGTGCATAGACTTCATTTAATAGGTAGCTTTATTTCGCGGAAATATTTTTTTTGTATCATCAGTTAGATGTTACATACATACGCTCACGCCTATATTCCCCGAAGGTGTAGGCAGAGGTGTTGTAATCACAACACCCACTTATCACCGAAGATGATTAAGTGAAAACGTGACAGATGGTGAGTCCATCGCTGTCTCACACACTTTTCATACGACATTGAATTACTTCTCAGAAAATATACAGTTTTCCTTCACCGTAAAGCATGTGGTGTGAAATCACTGTACATAAGTTTTTTAGAAAAACTCATTGGTACAGGCCCCGCTGGGATTAGAACTTGCGTCGCTTGCGTAACAGGCGACTGTTCAAACCTCAAGGCCACCACGGCTCCTTAGATGTTACTGCTTGTATAATCAGCTAGCCAGTGAAAGTCCCTTTGATGAGAGTTCCATTGAGGATGGAGATAGATAAATTTTATTTTTATTTAAATACCGTAGATGTATACTTTCCTATCATACATTTTAGCCTTGATGGATTAAGTTTGTCCTGGTATGAATATCAACACTATAATTGAATCAAGTTTGATTGGTATCACATACATATAAGTCAAGGAGTACCTACTTCTCAATACAGAAATCCATATAATGCCTCAGTGGGCGTTGGTCTGCAAAGTGATAAAATAGCCAAAATAGGCACTGTACTCCAGTCGGCGAATTCTAGAATAAACATAAAATTTGAACGCGCATTCAGAGCTATATTTTGAACAAGCAGAAATTTCCGTGATTTTCTCATGCGCTATTATACATGAGCGGTCAAGTGTGGTAACTAGTCTTTCAAATTCAGTCAGTTGCATGAAACATGAAGAGAATGTTCATATGTTAAATTCAAAACCGACGAATTCTGTCACGAAAATAATGGTTTATAAGTCAAAAGAGATAATTTTATATTCCGACTTCAGATACGTACAATACAAAAAACTATTTTATTATGGACAGTATATATACGTCTTATCTACAAAAATACATAACCTTAGCAGAATGCAGAATTGTCTGGTAGATGTGTTACAAAAACCATAAGAAAAGCCATTGTTATTAATATAAAAAAAAATTTTTACAGAGCACTTGTATGTATACTTGTATGTTTTAAAAATATTGAACTTAAGAAACACTATGTCATAAAAACTATATAAAACTATACAGATAAATAAAATTGTGTCTGTTTGTAATACCAAATTAACAGCTTTTCACTTCGTGCATATGGAAGTTATATAGGGAACTGAGATTAATATACCAATTAAAAAAAAACACTCTATCTGTCTGTCTGCTTGTTTTTTACGGTTTATCTCAGAAACGGCTGGACTGATTTAAACTTGACTTTCACTGGCAGGTAGCTAATGTTTCAAAGTTTTTAGTTACAAACGAAAAACTTCACTCAATTTGGTAGTCCTCATTAATTATTATAAAAAAATCTTATTAATCAATTTAAGTAAAACTAAAGCTCACAGCTTCAAGTTACGTTGCCATTACTTATAACTTTTAAATGCGAAGTTGTACGCCTTTGAATTAATAATATTTTGTATTCTAACCGTAGCGTACCAACTTTTCCATCTACTAAGAGTTCTCTGGAAAAAGTAACTTGATTTCCATCCTTTGAGAGAGGTATAGGTATGTTCAATAAATATTTTCCACGTATAAAAGAACCGTTGTTTTGATATTCGGAAAAATAAACGGGAATTGGTTAAGATTATTGCCGGTATTCCGGCTTTCCTGATTTAATGAAAACGATATAACGATCTTAAATTTAACCAAAAGTGAGCCAGAATATCCTAAAATATGTATATTATAATATCATTATTTTTGTAAATTATCTTAAAAAATATCTTATAATACTGTTTACCTCAAAAAATTGTAATTGGAATACCGTCTTCAATATCAAAGGCCAGCTTTCACAACCACTTCCTGCTACCATCAATTAGACTTGCGTTTCAGAAAAGTTTTTCTGCGTTTACACAAAAGAAATCGTATTTATTAAGGGGTGAAAATATTGTAAAGGCACTATGGGAGATCGACTCGGCACGGCGCGAGGCGTGAAATCGAACCGATCATTAAAGCCTTTTGTCGCTGACTTTCAGTACAACGATCCCAATTTTTTTTCCTCTAACGATGTCAGTAAAATTCAATAAATCGTTAGATAAATCGGGCACGTGTTTCAAAATAACCAGAGATGTGACACCATACTAATAATAAAATTACACTCGAGACGTATGTATAGAGTCTGAGACGGCGATAGAATCTCCATCTGTCACGTTGCTACTTAATCATATTCGGTGAAAAGTGGGTGTTGTTATTACAACACCTCTGTCTATCGGATGAGCCGGCAATACCCTCGTTGCAGGCGTCTATTAGCTAAGGTGAGCTCGCAATTTGTCGCTATTTTAGTGCTTGGTGATTTTAAAGAATAATATTGAAATTTTGATAAATAAGACGTTGCTTCTCCTGATCAAGCATTTATTACTAATAGCAGAATGCTAACTGACTTGACATTTGATTGATGGAATATTGACCTTCGTAATCGTTATGCTAATAAAATAATCATTTCCGTTTCACGTCATAATTATGTCACTCTACATTCTGTCATCTATATCTATGCCAATCGGCAGCAGCGCAAGAGACAAACAGACACTTTAAAATCTATCTAAACAAATAATTAATTATACAGAGGGTAAGCGGTGTACATATTTAGTACCCATATTTCGCCAGTTATGTTTGAGCCTATTAACCGGGCACTAATGCAGACTCCGAGTTGCTACTGGAAAACTACAGATAGAAAAACCTAATAAAATGTTGTCCGACCCGGGCATCGAATACAGGACCTCGTGTTCCGAACTAGCCCTTGCAACCACTATACAAACGCGGCAGTCTTTTTAATTATTTCTCACTTTAACTAAGTCTGATATTTGGCATAGACATAGCCATGACGCAATCATGACTCCCGAAGACGGGATTGAGGAACTTAAATAGACTTATGTTGTATAGTATGTAATTCGATATCATGTAACTGTAATATAGTAGCTACACTATCACCTTTAGGTTAACCTGTAATGATAGTGTATGTATGTAAAAAAAAAAAAAAACAAAAAAAAAAACGCCAGGTAAAGTCGCGGTTAAAAGTTAATTAGTAAAATTGTGTATAATAAGTGGTCTTACGATCCGTCTTTACCAACTACAACTTATCGAGATGTAAAATAGTCTCATATATACTTTGCTCAAATAAACACACATTCATGTAATGTCATAATAATCTTATCAAGAATACGGAACAGTCACGATGAAAATCTTAATATTATTAGCTGTGATTTTACTGAATGTGTGTTGTGCCTTTAAAATATTGGTAGTATTCCCTTATCCCGGGAAAAGTCACACAATCCTTGGAGAGGGCTACGTGAGGTTATTGCTGAAAGCTGGTCACGAGGTAACTTACATTGCTTAATATCTCTTATATATTTTTTATCTCCTGCCCCTGTTTTTGTGGTCGGTGCTATTTCTTTTCTCTTCCATTCCTCTATATCAGCCCTCATATCTATATCCACTCACATTCTAGCCATGTCATCATTCAGACAATCCATCCATCAGAATTCTTAAAATGGTAAAGAAAAATACGAACACGAGGCGGGACGCGAACCCACGACCTCTGCAAAACATGCAGTTGCTCTTCCAATTGAGCTACTCGTGATCCTACCTCGTGGGTCGATTTTTTCCATCCCTTCTCTTTGCGGTATAAGGGCCGCCTTGCGCCATCTGTTGGTCAGTGTAACCAAATCGTTTCCTACGTCTTCCCCGGTTACTGCTTAAAACGGTTATTGCTTCATCAAAATTAAATTATCTTCATACATATGCTCACGCTTGTATTCCCCGAAGGGGTAGGCAGAGGTGTTGTAATCACAATACCCACTTTTCACCGAAGATGATTAAGTGCCAACGTGACCGATGGTGGGTCCATCGCCGTCTCAGACACTTTACATACGTCATTGAAATACTCCTCAGAAATATGCAGGTTTCCTCACGATGTTTTCCTTCACCGTAAAACACGTGGTGTGAAATCACTGTACATAAGTTTTTTTAATAAAACTCATTGGTACAAGCCCCGCTGGGATTCGAACTTGCGTCGCTTGGGTAGCAGGCGACTGCTCAAACCTCAAGGCCACCACGGCTCTCTCAATTATCTACCTACCTAGTAAATTTTAAACGTCTTTTCCAAGGCATTTTTTTGTATGCTTCCATATCTACGTTAGCGACCATCAGGTAAAGGTATACGGTGCTAAATCATCGCCCTGGCCTTATCCCATACATTGTTGGGGTCGGCACTTGATTCAACCCGATGTGGCTGATCACCTGATTTTTATACGAAGCGACTGCCATCTGACCTTCGCAACCCTTTTAACGAGGAAAATCTGTGATCTGTGTTAAACCAGTTGTCAGACTATTTTAGGCCTCTGACTGACCCGTAACGATTGCCAAAGATGATAAATTGGCAAACGGGACCGACGGCTTAACGTGCTCTCCGAGGCACGGAGGGAACTCGGGCGGTCACCTATCCAATTACTGGCTAGGCTTAGGGTTGCTTAACTACGCTGATCGAATGATATGTGCAATAGCAACTGTAAGTAACAATAAAAATCAGATTCCTCTACTATACGTATTTACTGCGTTTGTGATTGAAACTCTCCAAACTAGCTGGGTTTTTTCTCGTTCAAAGAATCTGCATTGCTATTCAGCGTAGTAAGATATCGATCGTGGGAGAACTAAAAGACTTAGCAGTACCAAGCCTCGTCTACTTAAGTGTTAAGTAAATACATTTTGTTTACAGGTGACGTACATAACACCAGTGCTACTCAAAAATGCACCCTCAAACCTCCGGCAGGTCGATGTATCTTCAAATATTGGGAAATTTTCCTTATGTTGGTATTCCTAATTAAACTTTTTTTTAAGCTGTTTCTCGAAAAATTAACAGAATTTATGTTTTTTCTTGCAGCATCCTTCTTAAATGTAACAAAACTACTGACTCACGAAGTAGATTTTACTGACGTGAGTGTATTGTACGATGCTCTTTACGACATTGCCAGTATTTCCATCAAACATGAAAATGTACAAAATTTTATAATGGATACAAAGGAAGAATTCGACGTCGTTATAGGAGAGTGGCTGTACACTGAACTTTATTCTGGGTAAGTAAGGTTCATTTTAAACGCAAATTTATTTCGTCATATTGCAAGAAATTTGCAACGAAGTCAATTTATAAAAGAAGAAACAATTTGCATAGAACAGCATAATTTTAATATAAAAATAAACATTCGGTTATGTAATCAATGTCACATGTTCATTACATGTCTTATCTTACAGCGCTTAGAGTTAAATTATTGCGTCAAAAGATGACTATGCAATAGGTATTGGGAGCGGAATATGTACATAGTAGATAATGTAAATGAGAGCTATGTTTATACAGATATATAATTATAAGAAATTATTATTTATAAGAGCCGTGGTGGCCTCGGGGTTTTAGCAGTCGCCTGCTACGCAAGCGACGCAAGTTCGAATCCCAGCGGGGCCTATACCAATGAGTTTTTCTAAAAAACTATCATTTTCTAATAAACTAACTTGTGTACAGTGATTTCACACCACGTGGTTTACGGTGAAGGAAAACATCGTGAGGAAACCTGCATATTTCTAAGAATTAATTCAAAGAAGTATGTATAGTGCCTGAGACGGCGATAGACTCACCATCTGTCACGTTGGCACTTAATCAAATGCGGTGAAAAGTGGGTGTTGTGATAACAACTCCTCTGCCTACCCCTTCGGGGAATACAGGCGTGAGCATATGTATGTATGTAAGAAATTACTATACTTTTACAGAGTTATAATATTCAATTCCATAAACCAAATTCCTATACCACTCTAGTATAAAGTTATCAGGTGAGCAAATAATTTGCTTAATGATAATCGATACTATGACCAACAATCTTGTGCTACAAATCGTATACCATCACGATTTTGTTTCAGTTTCGCTTCAGTATACAACTGCCCGTTTATTTATTCATCATCAATGGAACCTCACTTCATGGTGCTTAGACTCATGGACGGTGTGCCCAACCCTGCCTACATCCCTGATCACATGTCCCTTAGCGACCCACCTTTCACTTTCAAGCAAAGGGTTGAGGAGCTTCTCAATATTCCCTACGTGTATTATATTAGATGGTAAGATAATCGATTATTTGATTTGTTCTTAGTCTCTGTGCGAGTGGGTGATCGTGCTAGGAACCCAGGAACTTTTTCCGGGACTGAACTGGTGCTGATACCAGCTCCTCTTATTATTTGACGGCTATGGACCGATATATATCACAATAATTTTTTCATACTTCTGGAAAATTGTGTGAGCTAATACACCTTTTAAGCATAATAACATATATCTTCTTCAATTTATAGGCAACTTGAAGATAAAGAAGAGCAATCGTTCAAAGAAGCTTTTGGTCCAGCTGTGGCAAAGAGAGGTCGAACTCTACCTACATTCAACGAAGTCAAATTCAACGCTTCATTGATGCTTGGAAACGCACATGTGTCTACAGGTCTAGCTATACCATTGCCTGTAAACCATATATCAATTGCAGGTTATCACATTGAAGATAATGCCGCACCGTTACCAGAGGTAAATCTAATTAAACATTATCTTCAACGTTACCGAAATCATCATGTCATTAATCATACGTCATCATCATCATGGGCAGGAGGGCCCTTTTTCCATGTTATTTAGGGTCGGCGCATTGTGTTCATCACCGGTCAGCCGTCATATCTGTATTCACTCCTATTTTAGCCATATCATCTTTCACACAATCCATCCATCGTTTCTTAGGTCTTCCTTTCCCCTTGTGACCATCCACATTCAAAAACTAAACTTTTTTGGTAACATTATCCTCATCCCTCCGCATAACATGTCCATACCATGACAAGTGTTTATTCTTCAACTTGTCAGTCAGTGGTGCTACTTTCAGACTTCCCCTTATATACTCATTCCTTACCTTGTCCAAATCTCGTTACGCCACACATCCATCTCAACATCCGCATCTCAGTTGCATGCAGCTTTCTTTCATCATTAATCATACGTATGAGATACAAATCGACAGAGCAGTAGCAAGAACCGATAGCATTATTTGGAAATAGTGTGAAAAGTTTTTCATATCAGCTTATGCTGCAAGTCTTCATAGGCTACGTTGCCTACTTACTATCAGGTATATTATGGTTGGTAAACTATAGGATTCTAAAGTACTAACCCTAGGTCACATAGAAGAAGGTAGAGAGAGTGCCTACAAGTTGCTCCGATACAATCAAGGCAGCTGTTAGAAGAAAAATGTAACTAGGTGCACTGCATTTCTAAAAATCGCAATCCCTCGCCACCATAAACCGAAAGGTGAAAATATTTTCTCGTGATCGCATACTCAGCTCGGGCGGAATGATGATGGAAATATGGCCATACGCTTGCATGCTTTATTAGTAGTATTTACAATATAATCCGGCTCAAATTACGTATATAATGTTACAGAATCTACAAAAGATAATGGACAATAATCCAAATGGCGTAATTTACTTCAGCATGGGAACAATGATGAAAAGCAATACGATGCCTGATGTCTTGAAACGAGGTTTACTAAAAGCCTTTAGTACATTGAAACAGACAGTTATTTGGAAATACGAAGAACAATTGCCAAATTTACCAAATAATGTCCATATTGTGAATTGGGCTCCACAGCAAAGTATATTGGGTATGTTAATTTAGATCTCAGCTTTTAAGAATCTTCTTTATGAAAAAATAATTCATCTAAGACGAGATGTGTCGGTGTGAGGGGTCTGTCTGTTTCATTGCTCTGCTTAATCTTTGGAATTCCGAAGCAGTCAAGGCAAGATTCGGCACTGTTATGAAGAGAATATTAGTGAAACGACTTATAAGGGTAAGCACAGTGGCGGCCATTTATTTAACCTAACACCAATTATAGTATACACAACTGTCAACTGACCAAGTGACACATAGATACGTCAACAGACTAAATACTACATTTCTGAGATAGGAAGCGGTATCTCATGGTAAGACCGTCACATGGCGTTAGTGTACACACATATATATCAGGCATATAAAATAAAACGATTATTTTTTTTTGTCTACGATTGTGAAACCGCGTCACGAGGTAAACCTATTCATTTCTTTGTTACAATACCAATAACATTAAAAAAGAGACTGATGGACATATGCATTCTCCCAATCCTACGGTGCTCAGACTTGGTCTTTGACAGACTATCAAAAATCCAGACTAGGAGTCTGCCAGCGAGCCATGGAACGTACTATAATGGGAGTCAGATTAACAGACCGCATTCGAAATAGTACACTACGTTCCAAAACACAAATCTCCGATGTTAGCCATCAGGTGGTAAACTGAAATGGGACTGGGCTGGGCAAGTGTGTCGCATGTCAGACGAGCTGTGGGCTAAACAAACCACACGATGGACCCCTCCGAATGCGACGTGCAGACGTAGCAGGCCGAGAAAAAGATGGCAGGACGAACTCGCCGCTTACCTCAAAAACTGGCCGGAGATAGCCCTGGATCGGAAGTGTTGGAAAGAGGGAAGGGAGGCCTTTGCTCAGCAGTGGGACACATCGGGCTCTAAATAATAATATAATACCAATTGCTTTATGTCTTCCAGCTCACCCCAACTGCAAACTCTTCGTTACTCACGGCGGTCTCCTCTCAACCACTGAAGCTATCCATTTTGGTGTTCCCATCATCGGCATCCCTTTATTTGCTGATCAGTACATCAACACACAGAGAGCTGTCAATAAAGGATTTGCGCTCCAGGTCAAGCTAGCTTACGATGTTCCTGAGAAGTTGACTGTCGCTATTGGTGAAATTCTAGGAAACCCTAAGTGAGTCCATTATACAGATAAGCCGTTCAAAGTATCTGAACAATGAATTCACATGATTAGTTATAACTCTGTCATTAAGGTAAAGAAATGTAATTATGTTTTCTACAATATCAGTCGAGTTTCTGACTGTTTTGTCCAGGTTCATTTAGTTGACCAAACTTACAATATCATGCTTGGGTTGTAATTTGTTTTCTATAATGTACTCCACGGTACATCACTGTACTACATGGTAATGACGATAATGCGAAGATTTAACTTTTTCAATTAACGGAATAACAACGCCAAAGTTGTTACCTATATAATGACCATTTTAATCTTGTTTTAGATACCGCGAACGAGTAAAGGAACTGTCCTTTATATACCACCACCGTCCAGTACCCCCCGGCGCGGAGTTGGTCCACTGGGTGGAGCACGTGGCACGCACACGCGGCGCGCCGCACATGCGCTCCCCCGCACTACTGGTGCCCTGGTATCAGAAGATGTATCTCGACCTCTTAGCTCTAGTGGTAGTAGGACTATTGGTGATTCAGAAGGTTGTGAAGTATCTCGTACGATCGATGTTAAAAAATAATACAAAAGAATTAAAAAAGAAAACTAAGTGATGTTAGTAAAATTTTCTAAAATATTGTTGTTTTTGTTTTTAAGAATACAAGGTCGTTACGCTGATAAATACATCCTCATCGCTTTGCTTAGCATGACTGCAGCAATTCAATTTAACGTTTGACTTTTCAAGATATTTTTTACAATCGACTAACGTCCTGTAGTTTGGGTTAAAGTCATTTCCAGCGCTTTATAACCTCTGTTATTGCGAGACAGAAAATACTTTCCATGTTAACAGACATTTTTGCATGTTTGACATTTAACTAAGTAAGTACGATTTAATCACAAACATATTTTCAAATGTAAGCTCCCGTCGTAGTTGAATGTTTTATGATTTAACTGATGTTAGTGGAAAAGTGCTCGAACACGAGAAGGACTCCTTACCAGTAAACATAATAAAGGAACCGTGAATATTTCAGCGGTTTTCAACGTACTTGAAGTACTCGGTGGTACAGATGCGCGCAAACACTAAGACGACCCGCCTCTTAAAATTCCTTTTAACTTCCACGGATAAGTTCTACGGTGTAGGCAAGTTAACTTTGCATCGATATAAAAGTACTAGATGGTGTTTGCAAGCCTATCACACCTTAGAAACACACATATTCTCACGCAGACTTCACTTGATATGTAACACAGGACTAGTAAATTAAATAAAATAGATATTAATGGATGCACAAGAGATGCTTTTTTAAATTTATGGGAGATTTATGAAAGGATTGAAGAATGAAAATGGAACGAAACTGGTATGTAACTAGGTAGTAATGGTATTCGGATTTGGCGCAAAAATAGAATTTGGTAGAACCCAAAACAATGGAAGACATTTTGAGAGGTATAACAGTATAGTGACTCCACAGCTGCCTAAGAATAATTTTACTGCTACTACAAAGATTAAATCCCTAAGAAGCACGCACCGTTAGTATGTGTGGATTTAAATATTCACACAATTCACATAAAGCAGCTTAGAACAGCGCTCCTGAACAGACTCTTCTAGTCCATCTAAGTCCCAAACACACTTCTTCAAGTCGTTCCGTGACTCTTGATTAAAACAAGTTTTGTTAATGAATAGACCGTCGACACTCGGTACATGAGTAAAATATTTAATTAAATCTATACTCGTATTATAACCAAGTAACGTTTGTATGCAACTCGCGTCGTTGCGTAACAGGCAACTACTCAAAAGTCCGCCAGGGGTCTTTATGTTAGACTTATAACAATTTCCAATCAGTGAAATGCAATTTTACCTCCTGCCCTCATCCTAATTTATTTGGGAGTGCCAATGTGTATTTCTCTTCCATTTTGTTGCTAGAAACCGTCACATAATGTTTGAATAGTATTCATCCATATCATGTTTGATATAATCCATTCATCGTTTATAAATTGAGTCTTTCTCAACTCCACATTCATAAGTATAAGGATTCATCGAAATGTTTCGCTTAAGAATTGGAATGGTTGACAAGAGGAGAGGAATACCTAAGAAACAATCAATGAAAGAAAGATGATATGGTTAGAAAGGGAGTGAATAAATATATGGAGGCTGATAGAGCAATGGAAAAGAAAACAAATTGCGACGACCGCAAATAACATTGGATAAGGACAGGAGGGTGTTTATTCTTATCCCTTAATATAACATTTTCATATCAAGCACGATAAATGCTTATGCACCAATTTTTCAGGGGTTCGCTCGATATGATAATTATGCTAAAAAAATATTTTGAAATGCAAATTGTTATAGGGTTGTACACATTAAGAATATTTAAACATCAGGTAAATACTTTTCAACAGCCAAGAGAACGTATTTATCGTTTATTAAATAAAACTTGAATTTCATGTCGAACCTCAGAATCCACTTTCATCCCTGCAAATTCTTCGTTAGAAATTCTTTATCGGTAAATTAAGTTCGAAATTAAAACTTAATCCTTTGGAATTTTTGAAGTCTTTCCCAACGCAAAGAATTTATTCGAATTTGTTGTGGAATGAACGAAGATAGGTTAACGGGGATTTAGAATTTATTCGATTTGTTTAAGAATATATTTATTTTTAAGGATTTCCTTGATTGTTGTTTAACCAATTCACGGCCAACATATTTATATGTTTGTCGTTAATTTCCTCGTTGATCTAGTGGTCGCAAATGCTACTGCAGAACACGAGGTCTTTGGTTCGATCCCCGGGTCGGGATTAGTGCCCGGTTAATCGCAAAAAAAGCTTCGCCCCCCCTTACGTGCAAGTCGTGAAATTCAAACGTAACTGGCGTGTGTGTATTATAAGTACACCTCTGCCGTCGGCATCAGGGAATACAGGCGCAGCATTATATAACGTGTGAATCTTTATACGTGAATAGTTTCAAGAAACGCTGTCAAGTTTCACCGTCAGCTTATCTATACTAATTTTATAATGTGGTAAAGTTTGTAAAGAGCAAGGGCTTGCATTGGATTTTCAATGTGCTAAGCATAAACAATAAGTAGGTAAGTAGGTAGGTTAATTATATAACAATTAACGCACCATACATACGACACGACACGAGTGTATTAATTCATCAAAAATGGTAAGCACTGAGTAGAAAGTAAAGAGGTACTTCTCGAAAGTACTCACCCAAAATCTAATTTATTGGACTACATACAAGAACCGCATAGCTTGTCTTTGTCAAAGGTTTTTCGAAATTCCATCCCTAAGGGGCTTTCATGTTAGTTGAAAGCCTAATGTGAAATCTTACTGCGGTAATGCATCATATGTATGAGAATGTGTGTACGATATACATTGTTCATTCGTCAGTCAAGACTTGTAACATTGTGAAAACCGTCACGTGCGTGGGCGAAGCTTTGCAATCTATCAAGTTGATCCATCTGTCCTGAATGGGCTGATAATCTCGTGGGCTATGAATGAACGGAGTATGCTTATCCCTGGCAATATCATTTATAGTATGAACATTGCATGTTGTTTCCAAGATTACTAAATCTACTAAGTAGATTTTAGTTGGTCGCAAGCGGAACGCGATATCATGGGTTAAGGAAAGGGCGATACACACGGGTATATTAAAAAAAGGAACGTTGTACACAAACGTACTTTTTACCTACCAATCATAAAAAAATAATTTGATGACAAATTTATGTTCTATTCAATGAATATATATATTTTTTTGTAAATATGGGACGTATGAAAAAACACACCTTGTAATACCCAATGCAAGTTGAAAACATTAAGTAAAACGTTTCTAATAATAACCTTGCCCTAATGCATGTACTTGCAATATAATAACAAAAGCATGCAGGCGTGACAAACTATGCTATAACAACTGGGCGTTGAAGGTTTTTCGCGCAAAAATGCTTTTCTATGAACATTTATGAAAATAAATTCAAATTTACCGACTTGCCGCTTTCTCTTTGTTATTTACAATTCAAAAAATATTTAAAGCAGTGATGGCCTTGGGGTTTAACTCACCACCACGATTACGGTGAAGGAAAACATCGTGAGGGAACCTGCATATGTCTGAGCGGGTCATTCAAAGACGTGTGTATAGTGCCTGAGACGACGATGGACTCGACCTCTGTCACTTTGGCGCTTAATCATAATCGGTGCTGGTGGGTGTTGTTGTTACAACACCTCCGCTTACCCCTTCGGGGACCCTTCTGAGATAGCGTGAGCATATTAAAAAAATATGTGCACCGAAAGAAAACTGTTTGACGTTATAAATGTATATAATTATAAGTGGCAAGTCGTGGCCAATCGGCGCTCCGAGAAATAATTTTAAAATTAATTAATAAATACACCGTTGGTCTAGTGGTCACAAACGCTACTGAGGAACACGAGATCCTGGGTCCTGTCGAAATGTTTGTACTATAATAATTACACCTCTATAATTAATTTTCACAGCAAAGAGTAAAACAATCCGAGAACGTATTACGAAACGCAGAAGCAATTATGTTGCGATCGAACCTTCCATCAAACAAATTGGAACGAATACGGAGAGGGTTGGAAGTCTTTGCCCAATTAATTATTCGGCTTCGTTCGTTTTATATTCATTTGGAAACAATTTACCAGACGATGAAATAACAAATGGTGGGAAGGGATAATTACAGACGTTTATATGGTTTCCCACTTATTCAGTTAAATTTGGTTACGTTAAAGAAAACACAATAACATTCGGGGTGTTACCACAGTATATAAGCTTACTGCAAGCAGTATGGCAACTAGGGATACATCGTTCGAAATGACAAGTTAACAGAGACGTGCGCATCTACTGAGTACCCCTAGCAGTGTTGTATTGTGGTGGCGTAGCTCTGGATGGGTATCAATTTATTAGAATTATACTATATATTCAACCATGTTATATTTTATTTTATTAATTACATATTTTTAATACTCAATGACAAACAAGACGTCTCTCTAATTCCTTTTCTGAATTTTTTCTTTGTTTCAAACCATTGATCACGAAGGTTTAATTCTAACTCCTTACAGTATTTAAGCGGTGCGGTGTCACGTCGTGGCCGATCGCGTTTACGTTTGCCAATTTATCATCTTTGGCAATCGTTACAGGTCAATCGGAGGCCTAAAATAGTCTGACAACTGGTTTAACCAGAATCACAGATTTTCCTCGTAAAAGGGGTTGCGAAGGTCAGATGGCAGTCGCTTCGTATAAAAATCAGGTGATCAGCCACATCGGGTTGAATCAAGTGCCGACCCCAACAATGTATGGAGTAAAGGCCAGGGTAATGATAACTACTAAACGACAAATGTAAATTACTTTGTCAGTAAAATTAAGAAGTAAAATTAAAAAGAAATAAGAGAGATCAATTAAAAAAATTAAGCCTGGTATTGATATTGCTTACTTATATAATTCTGTGGTTTTAGCTTGAAGAAAATATAAGAACAATGTGTCTAATTTAATTTGAAATATAATATTATTGTGTAAGTATAGTATACTATTATTGAAAGTAAACCCTATTTTATTGAATTGGTTACAACTACTGAAGAAAACATTTGTGAATAAACATAGGATTTATTCACAATGAAACCAGCTTTATAACAAACTAAGCTTTAATAGGCTTTGCACGGGTTGTTTTGTGGCCTGCATTGTATTTTAAGGCGGCTTTTCAAAACTTGTGAAATTTTGCCAGATTCGTATCTTTACTTAATGTAGTTTGGTACTTAAGACTTTATAGTAAGACTATATTGTACCATTGTTTATTAAGTAGGACAACAAACGACACAAATTTATTGTATGTATATAGGAGACAATTTGAATATTACGAGCGATTGATTCAAAAATAATATATTTTTAAGAATAAGAATACATTTTGAGAGCATTATGATACTCCATCAACCAACCGGTTTGTTCAAAATTGCCTCGTTAAAATTTGTAGCACATGGAAATTTCAACTAGTTCGACTTTGCTGCATATTACTGAAATGAATTCTATGCGAAATAGACTTTATACCAGCCCCATTTCATTTTTAGTTTGAAAACAAAAAGGGAGGTGATCTCACTAGTCCGAAAAATATTATGTCCTTCTTACTTCATTTCATGAGTGGTCTACGGAATTAAAATGTTTTTTTTTTAAATAAGAGTAGCCCAAATTACCTTGTAACGTTAGAAAGCTGCCAGTGCTAAGGAAAAAGTCCCAAAAGTATATAAATAAAAGGGAAGGTGATATATATATATTTATTGCTCACGCCATCCCAGAAGGGTCCCCGAAGGGATAAGCAGAGTATTGCAACACCCACATTTCACCGAATATTATCAAGTGTCAACGTGACAGAGGTAGAGTCCATTGCCTTCTCAGGCACTATACAGACGTCTTTGAATTACTTCTCAGACATATGCACGTTTCCTCACGATGTTTTCCTTCATTGTAAAGCACGTGGTGTGGAATCACTGCATATACGTTTTTAGAAAAACTCATTGGTATAGGCCCCGCTGGGATTCGAACTTGCGTCGCTTGCCTAGCAGGCGACTGCTCTAGCCCCAAGGCCACCACAGCTCTAGAGAAGGTGATGTTTTTCACTAGTCATAAAAATATTCAATTACGTTAACATAAGTCAGGTTTTTCTAAAGTTGTCTAAATGTTGATGTTGTTGAAGGTATAGATACCGATGTTCTTGTGTTTTTTATCTGCCCCTGCAAAACCAAATGTTTATCTCATACACATAGAATGTATTGGTTGTTTAGCTTACAACGTAATGTTTGGTAACCAAATCCAAAATTAGTTGCCTTCCAATTACTTGTCAATAGATTTGTCAAACTTAATTACACTCTTGTCCCTGTGGAAGTCGGATTCCCGTAACGGCTATCGTCAAATTAACCTGTCATGAGTTGGAGTTTTTCCGAGAAATGTCCCTTATTCGAAGGCGGTTAATATTGCCAATCGATAGTATATAGCTACCATTAATGGAAGAACTTCGTAGTAAGAGTCGTCGGTGTGAGAAGTATCTACACATAATTGAAGATATTTTGTTAGAAGTAGGTCTTCGAAGAAGAAAGCAATATAGAAAAAAATACTTATAGGACTGAATCGTTGGTCTTGTGGTCCTGTCCTGGTTCGGACAGTGATGTTGGATTTTTCCAACTGTCATTTTCAATTGCAATAGGAACGTCCCATGGGACTTAACATTACTGGCAAAATGTATACTATAATTACATCTCTGGCTACTCCTTCGTGATATACAGGTGTGAGCATAAATTAATATATAATAAATGCAAATTCTTCCAACATTCTTCCAGGTTTTGGTGGTAGAGATTGGAAACTACAAAAATAATTCCCCGGTGTTTTGTTTTAGATTTTGATATTTCAAGCTTTACTTTGTTTATATTATTACCAGAAGTCGTAGACTTATCAAGCTACCCTATGAGGTATTTTGAATGGAGTCACGACTTTCGCAACATGAGCTTCACCAAATAGTCTTAATTGATCATTGGGAATATCTACTAGTTAAATATAGTGAGACTGTGGAAAAAAAACATCGCCTATATCGATAGTAAAATTAATCGTCTAAATGTAGTTCCGCGTATGGTTTTGGGATTTAAAAAAGGGATGGACATAGTTTTAGGTCGAGTTTGATCTAGTCTTGGTTTGAACCATGTTTTGTAATTAGGGGGATATGGTCTAAAATTCATTGACAATTATTATTTATTATCCATAAAAGCTGTTTTCATCTCACATGAATATAATATGCCGTAGCGTAACATAAATTGAGTACTTCAAATGTGTACCTTCGGTATTGGATGCCGGCCAAAATGGAGCGAAAATCCCATTTACGTTCAGGTTCTCCGTTTTGAGGTAATTTTTAACGATCTCTGTCGTTCAACGCAAACGTTTATGTTTGTACAAACACGAGTTTACTACCAGTTAATTTACATATAAAGAAGACATTACCGTTTCAGGGCGGAGGCACGAAATAGGTTTTTAATTGGTTTATTGGTCTGACACATTAACCCCATCCAAATCTATACAAACAAAAAAATATAGGTGTCTGTGTGTAAAATCAAACTAACAGGGTTTACTGAATGTATTTGAACCTACATATACTAATATGGTCCTTAACTATACAATATATTTTAAACGTTGGAAATGAAAACGTTTTATTCAGTTTAGGCCTTGGTCAGGCACTTATAAATGTCTAAGAATGTATCACCGGTTCGGAAACTAACCTTCTGAGAAAGCGAGAAACTCTGGCATCATGTACATTTCATTAGACAGTAAACATTGATATATACAAAAAAAAACATCATTTGTTTTTGTAGAACTTGCTAATCACAGGAACTACTACTCTACTGGTGTGAATTGAAAAAATATTTCTGCGTTGGATAGTTCATTCATGAGGTTCTCATTGGTTATTTAACCCTTTTTTCATCAAGCCTGCTTAGTCAATAATGTCTTGTTTGATCTCATAGATGCATTCAACCAATCGCTGCTCTGTAAGTCATGGCTACTATTTGCATTTCGGAATGATGTACAAAACAGTAGCCATGAATCACACGGAGCAGGGAACTGTAAATTTTGAGATATAAAATGCGAATGAAAATTCGCAAAAGTGGTTAAAGGATTGCGTATTTTCTAGTCTGTGTGATAATATTAATGATTTTTCTGTCTTCTTCATACTTGCCTTTTTTCTTCTTTCGCAATCTACCGAATGTCTTCAAATCTCTCCAAGTACGAGGAACCAATAATATCCATCTAATCAAATATACGCAGAATATGATGAAACGAATGAATCCCTTATATCTGGGACATTATAACTCCGAAAAAGAGCCGTGGAGGCCTCGGGGCTTACGCAAGTTCCAATCCCAGCGGGGCCTGTACCAATGAGTTTTTCTAAAAATCTTATGTACAGTGATTTCACACCACGTGCTTTACGGTGAAGGAAAACATCGTGAGGAAACCTGCATATTTCTGAGAAGTAATTCAATGACGTATGTATAGTGTCTGAGACGGCGATGGACTCACCATCTGTCACGTTGGCACTTAATCATCTTCGGTGAAAAGTGGGTGTTGTGATTTCAGCACCTCTGCCTACCCCTTCGGGGAATACAGGCGTGAGCTTATGTATGTATGTGTGTATCATAAATCCATGAGAACAAGATACCCACACATTTCTACTAATCACAACGTAAATAGCAGTTAATGTAAGTTTCTGGTCTCCTGGTAGAGATCCGCAGTTTTTCCCCAATAATTCATAGTTAATTGAATTTTATTGCACTTCTGGTCGTAAAAGCCGGTTGGTCTTGGACTGGTTATAAGTACCACTGAAAATACGGACATAAAAATACTTGTATATAATAAGCATTCAGATGATTCATTAGTCATACCATTCAGCGTGGCCTGCTTCCTTAATACCGTCGCTTGTTGATTAGATAAATCTATACACTACAATATTCTTTAATGTTACTTACATGGGTGTAGGTTACCACGTTTGTCACTCTCTCCCCAACTATCATAAGGCACTGCAGTGGTAGTTGTTGCTGCTCAGCAGGGAGCTTACCATCATCGGTTTAAGCAGAGCGTATTAAGAACTTCTGAGTATTGACGTTTCATTTTGTTACGATAAAATTAAACGTAAAAAAAATGTTGCCAAAAAAGTTTTGTTTATGAATGTGGATGGTTACAAGGGGAAAGGAAGACCTAAGAAACGATGGATGGATTGTGTGAAAGATGACATGGCTAAAATAGGAGTTAATACAGATATGTCGGCTGTTAGAGAGAAATGGAAGAGAAGAACACATGGCACCGACCACAAATAACATGGGATAAGGGCAGGAGGATGATGATGACGATAAAATTAAAGGTCAAACTTAGAAGTTCTTAGTACACGCTACTTCAATGATCATAATTGGGGGGAGTGCCCTAAGCGCCGATAATATACTTGCATTGGTTAATGAAATATATTTGTTTCGTTTGCAGTTTAAACTCTGAAGCCTTCGGGTCAGGTTGAACTTCAACTTTTCAAAGAGCTAGTACAACATCTTATCATCATCTGGTTTTATACCATACATTGTTGGGGTCGGCACTTGATTCAACCCGATACTGCTGATGACCTAATTTTTATACGAAGCGACTGCCATCTGACCTTCGCAACCCCTTCTAGGTTAAACCAGTTGTCAGACTTTTTTTGCACAACGTCTTATATTAGAAAAAAATTACAAATGGGAAAGCCTAATATCACTTTCCAGGGATCCAAGGATCGAACCCTCGTGTTCCGCAGTATCGTTTGCAACGAGGTAGTCATCAATTGTATAAATATAAGAACATTGTTGGTTTATTCAAATCGTCTTGAATAACAATTCTAAATGATAATATTATAAAATATTGTGTTCTTATACAAAGAGCAGGCAGATTTCTTCGAAGAACTAGAACTTTTGCATAATTCACGAGAATTCTACGTAGCTCGCTGTTGTGATAAAGCTATGTGTGCGTTCAGAGGAACGGTATTGCATTCGCAACCCAATGTATTAAAGTTGTGAATGAAAACACTATCATGTTTTCTGTTGAAAACACTATTTATATTTCTACCACTGACAATCTTTTATATCTCATGAAAAATTTCTTATAAAAATGTACCCATAAATTTTTTCAGTTGCGTATAATTAAAATTTTGTTACCTACGAGAAAACCTGGCCACCAAAAATAATATCGTTTAAGCGACTGTTTCATAATAAAACTAGAGCTTTCATATTTTTTTTTTTTTCATTTTCCAGTTCCAAACTTAATTTAATTAAAATATAATCAAATCTTTTTTCATATTTTGGAGTTTGTTAAAAGTATAAAATTATAATTCCTACATTATAGCGTAATACTCTGCCTCACTGGCCTCGTGATCGCTAACGCAACTGTGGAACACGAGGTTCTCCACGAGGAATTCGATTTCCAGGTCGGGCAAAGTGACATTCGGTTTTTTCCACCCATAATTTTCTAGTAGCAGCCTGCATTAGTGCTTCGTTAGCAAAGGGACAACTCCATGGGACTTAAAAATAACTGGCGATATGTGCGTGTACTATAAGTACACTTCTGTTTAACCCTGTGAATACAGGCGTAAGCATAATGTATGTGACGTAACGTAAAACAAAGTAACTAATCATAGTACGGTCTAGTGAGCTGAAAAACGCAATTTTCTGTCAGACTAAGCTCCTTATATATTATTTATTTCATCACATATTTCTTTATTCCGTTAGGAAAATAACAGTTCCGTATAATCCAAATTGGTTTTGTCAATGTGGTAAGCGTGCTGGGGTAGGATTTTAATTTCCATACTCAATTGAAAGGCAGTGTCTGCCTAGAAATGTATTGACGTTAAAAATCTAGGCCGTGGTATTAATCCACTTTGCCCGTATGAATATCGTATTTTGAGGGACGAAGTATAGAACACTTTTTATGCTTTGAAGCTGGCAAAAATTTTTAAACGGCTTTGAGGTAAGAATTGATTAGTGTTAGATTTAATGGTAAGTGTTTGCCATTGTGTGATAAGTGGAAGCTTTGAATGTTACCAAAAAACGAAGCTACTTCATTCCACCAATTCATGACAGCAACATGAAACAAGCTTGCAATCCCCTAATGGTAAGCGGTTACTGTAGCCTATAAACGTGACCAAAACCAAATTACCACTCGTGTATCACCTACCTTATAATTAATAGAGTCCCTATGCCCACATAGTAAGACCCGAATGGGTACCATAACTAGCTCAGCGTCTTCAGTCATGCCCAACAGAATACTGGTGACGGGGAACCACCACAGGAAATTTGGCACTGATCATCTGCAAGACGAAGGTACAGCCCCTAGCTGAGCAGGTCTGAATTCCAACCTCTGTTATTAGTTCTGCACCCAAGGAAACTAGAATTTGAATTTTGGTCGGTCATTGACTAAACTACCTTCGGGTGAAATCATGATGATTATAAGAGCTGAATCAGATAGAAAACGGTTCACAGTGAACATGTTGTCAGTTTACCAGCTAGAAAACAGTCATCAGTCGACTCTGTTATCTTTTGGAAACAATATGTCAAGGGATTTGCGTACAGAATACAGCTAGCAGCGTCATCGGCTTAGCCGACTTTTAGCGATCCCTTCGGGGATGAAATATATTTTTGAATAATAATAGTTCAATTGAGATATATAATGCGTATTAATTTGTTCTACATTTTAATCTAAACAAATAAATACGCATTCTATATCTCAATTAAAATCTGCATTGTCACCTTGAGGTAACAATGCAGATTTCACTCCTAACATTTTGGAATCAATACTGCAATAAGACCCCTGAAGACCTCGCTGCGGAAGGCAGCGCGAGCCACATCGCGCTGCCACCTTCCCGGGCCCGCGTCGGTGGTCAAAGCTCCCACCCGACCACCGCCAGCAGGCCCCCGGCCCCCTTTTAGTCGCCTCTTACGACAGGCAGGGGATACCATAGCCATATTCTTAGACCCTGGCTATTGGGTGGATGTCACGAGCTAATTACTTTTTACACAAATTCCATTGCGTGCACAACACTGCGCGACTATCGTTAGCGCTGTGGTACGCGTGCAATCGAATTTGTACATTAATTACTAACTATTATTATGTTCATGCTTCTAGTCTATGTGAATTTCTAAAAAAACCATGCACGATATTTATACCGAACCAAACAAAATGAATACGTAATTATTGCCTGATCTGATGGAAGAAGCCCATGTGTTTTTTTACTGTTCATAAAACTTTTTATACGGAATCCTCTTTTAGTTTGTATCTAAACATCGTAACTTCGTATCCTCTATCACTCCAAGAGGCTTTGCATTCGTTTTGTTTTATGTCCCTTCGTATACAAGGCAAGGTGTTATTTTACTTACAAAATATTTTACGTACACATCCTCGGAATAAAACGGTTTAGGGTGTAATTTCATTATTTTTTCCGCGAAATTTAATTCAATCTCCATATGTATGAAGTTCTTGAGGCTTAATACAATTTTTGTCATGTCTCAGTTTTTTGTTACAATGAAAGAGGTTGACACCAACTGCTGTTATGAGCCTGGTGCTAGTACACATTTCTTGGTAGAAAATTAAATTCTTGATTCAAGGGGATTTGGCTGGTGGCTAGGTAGTTCGAGGTAGGGGCCGAAATGAATTACCTCGGCCTCGTACTTGACGGCAGGTGGAATTTCCACGCACACTTCAAGTGCCTAGCCCCCAAACTCGTTGCTGCGGCTGGTGCGCTTAGCCGACTCCTGCCCAATACGGGAGGACCCAGTGCGTGCTGCCGTCGCCTGTACACCGGGGTGGTGAGGTCGATGGCCTTGTACGGCGCGCCGGTGTGGGCGGAATCCCTCGGCGCCCGTAATAAGGCCCTGCTGCGGAGACCGCAGCGGGTCATGGCGAACAGGGTGATCCGCGGATACCGCACCATATCACACGGTGCAGCCTGCGAATTGGCCCCACCCTGGGACCTCGAGGCTGAGGTGTTTGCGTTAAAATGTGTTTTATTTATTGATGTTCGAATACTGAAATTGTGGCAAATAAACAAGATGTACTAGTTTAGCTAGCGTCCGTCTGGTGGTAAGGGCTCTTGCACTCTAAAGGCTACTGAAAGCTTGCACCACCAAGAGTGTCACTAGCACGTTACCTACCTCATAAAGAACTAACTACCTTCCGCAACTTAGCCTGCTTAGCAGTATGATTTCCCATTTTCATCTCAAAAATTATGGGAAAACTTAATTTCGAACTTCATGTCCCTTAGATGAGCGGTTCATTCTGAGCACTGATATATAAATCAACCAAAAATACACAGGCCTTTGTATTTTATACGAATGGATGCTCTATCCATAGTGGCAGCAAAAATAAACACTCCAGCTCTCTTCCAAAAATCCCTCACAATCTTTCTCGAAATTCAATACATAATTATTTGATTAAACTTCTTACAAAGAAATGTTCTGCAGGATAGCTAATATACCACTATATGAAGGCAGCTTTATGTCACTGCGTCTTTTGAAATGAAGGTTTAGTTCCCAGTCGGGCAGCATGGATATTAGAACGGGAGATCCTGTTATGCCCTGCTCTCCTCGGAGACCCAACGCAAATCGTTAATGATTTCAACACAATATTATGTAAAATGAACTCAGCTACTGCACGGGAATTTGCATCCATTTATCTCGCTTTATGCAGCGCTAATACATTTTTAATTAATTCATAAAACATTGTTAAGCAACGCTCTCTTATTAATGTTTCCTAAGAGCATTTTGCTGGTTTTAATTTAGCTTGATATTTTAAGAGATACCTTACTTTTAAGATTATCATAAAAAAGAAAACTTGCTTGTATTATACTTTGCTGTTAGTTTATTTCAATCTCTTCTCCGCTTAGCGATTAGCGATTACGAGAGGATAGTCGCGATTGTTCAAATAACTGGATGCATCGCAAGCGATGTTAGCGAGTCCGACTCGCGTCCACTCGCCACTCGAAGACGGCACGATGTATCGAGTCGGCTGACGATTGGTTCCATTCTGCTATTCGGCACGACTCGGATCAATTGCTTGCATCAACAATCGAAAAACCTCTCGATTGTTTCATCGCTAGAGCAAGTAGATGGTTGAATCGATCTGCTGTGACTTTTGATAATGTGAAAAAAAAATTATCGATCTGTGTTTCCGAATTTTCAATACCTTGAACAGTTTTGGCAATAATCCAAGTACTTACCTCCAAGTCTCAAACAGGTGATTTCATTGTCAAAAGTCACATCGGTTTTTCGTATGTTATTCAATACAACATTTTAGGTAAATGACGGCATTATAGATATATCACGGCAGCAATGATAAATTTGACCGACTGCGATTGTATCGATTGGTGAAACATCTCGCAATCGCGCTTCTCAGCTTGGGTTAGTTGAACATTGGAAACAATAAAGTAAGTGCAATAAATTTACTGCTTTATTGTCTATATCATAAGGTTATTTCTTAAATTGTAGGTAACTTAAACTAGTAGTTAATCAAGCAATTCACACAAGTGCCTGACAATTGCACATATTTGTTCTAATTAAGCAATGCACCGAGGATTGTTTGAGAAATTACGTGCTCCTCAACAATAGCTAATGTAGTTGAGGAGAACAAAGGCTGGTAATCATGTCATACATGTGAACAGGGCTTATATAAACTGCTATTAGTTTCTTCTGTAACCTAAAGTATTTTTTTTTTGTTTTTTATTTAGTATTAACCAAAATATTAAAAATATTTTTAAGAAGAGTAATCACTGAGTTTATTGTCGAGTTCTTCTCAGTATAACCGCCCTTCCAAACCTGGCGGTAACATTTTATAATCCTGTATAAATAACCATGTCTTTCTACTGATTTGATAGCAGGTACTTTCTTTAAAAATATATTTTGAATTTTACGTATTTGGAAAGCTACAAGGTTTAATAATGAGCTTAGTGCCCGTTGCGTCCCCAAGAGACGACCCAATCTCAAGAACTGCCCCATTGGACCTTTTTTAAGTTGTACCTCTCTGTAATATGTTTTCTATGTGGAATCGTGTGTTTTTAACTATATGGATAGACAGACAGTATTATCTAAACAGCATACATATCACGAAATGCATAAATAGTAATATAAATAAAAAAAACTAAAAAATTTTTTTTTTTAATTCTCTGTTTTAGATTTTTTATTTAGACAATAAAGTACTTAAAACTATTTACAAGTAGAAAACTTGACCCAAATCGGTGTCTCTCGGGATCGTGCCTATATCTGTTTGTTCCAGATAATATCTGAAACGGTTGGAACCATTTTAACGGGACGTTAAGGAGTAACTTAGGAACATCTAGTCCTAAAATATAGAAGGAGACCTATGGATTTTGATAATTATTTACTGAAGAATTCATACGGCTGATCTTAATAGTCATAATGTGGACTAGAAGCTTTATTATGTAGACCTGTAATATGTAGTACTGCTAATGTATGGCCGTTGTTCCCATGTCGCATAAGACATTGTCATATACTTTGTTTGATGTTTTTTCCTTTTCTATCTCAGTGGAAGTGAAAGTGAAAAAGGAGAAGAAACAGAGACCTATAAACAATGTTCGCAGTAAACTTATAATGTAAGTGCAGTACAGCGATTTTACATCACAAGTTTTATTGTAAAAAGAAATATTGAACGAGAACTTGCATACAATATCTAAGAAGAAAGAAAAATCTTAAGTGCAGTAATTTCACCCCACATGCTTTACGGTGAAGGAAAACATCATGAGGAAACCTGCATATGTCTGAGAAGTAGTTCAAAAACGTATGTATAGTGCCTGAGATGGCGATGGGACCTCTGCCACGTCGGCACTTACTAATATTAGATGAAATGTGAGTATTGTTGTTTTGCAAGCTTATGCAGCTGGACTAACCCCTTCGGGGAGCCACCTGTGATCGCGTGAGCATACATTTATATATATATAATAATGCTATGTTGGTTTGTGTACGCTTCAAAAACTCAAAAAGTACTGCACCGATCGAGCTGAAATTTTAGCATCATATATAATCCGCATCAAGGATTATTTTTTTCTATTTTTCATCATTGCGATTTTGGGCACATTGTGATTGAAAATTAATTAAAAAATAAAAATATTTTTTTTTAATTTCAATTACAATGTGCCACAGCTAAGCGAGGCAGGGTACAGTTAGTTATATATAAATGTAAAAACGATTGCATAGTGCCTGCGACAGGGATAACTATATTGATGAAATCTGTTGTAACACCTCTGTCTTCTACCCTTCAGAGAGGGTTCTGAAGACCATTCTGAGAAAGCTGGATGATCTGTCATCCTGGCCTACGTAGCTCTTTTTCATAGAAAATTAGTAATCGTGGCTAAAATCACACTTTCTTAGACTTTTTAACTAACCTATAATGATTCCTAAAGATGTTAAGGCATAAAAGCGACTCGGACGGTCATCCGTCCACCACACGGCTTGAACTGAGGCTGCTTCACTTCACTGATTGTATTACAAGCATTACAGCATTTGCGCTACGAGCCCTTTTTGAAACACATTAGATTGAATTCAGTCTATACGTCTATACAAAAAAAATTGTAGTGTCTGGTTGTAATTTCAGATTAACAGGTTTTCACTCAATGCATAATGTAGGTATATACGGTAAAGAAACAAAAAAACAATTTTTTTTCTCTGTCTGTCTCTCTGTTTGTTCTGGCTAATCTCAGAAACTGCTGGACCGATTTTAGCGGGACTTTCACTGGCAGGTAGCTGATGTTTCAAAGAGTAACATAGGGTACTCATAATTAGAAAACATATTAGGGTCCCGCGAAATAAAGCATGAATCTAAATACACGGGGGGGGCGCAGCTAGTAATTAAATATAATTATACTCTTCTACCGGGATATAGACTCGTTCCTCTAAAGCCCATTCTAATAAACCGATAATTTGAATTTCAAATGCGTCAATGAAACGCTTCAGCTGTTAAAGCAATTGAAAATGAAAAGTGTGCCAGTATACGATACACCTTAATTGCGTTTAACTTTCATCCCGTAACAATTAGAATTATACTATCTAGAATAATATCTGGAATAGTGGTAATTTGTTTTTTATCTGGTTAAGTAACATTTATGTTGTATAATAATTTTTTTTGGCCTTTTGAAGTCTAATCTACATACATACATATGCTCACGCCTGTTTTCCCCGAAGGGGTAGGCAGAGGTGTTGTTATCACAACACCCTCTTTTGACCGAAGATGATTAAGTACCAACGTGACAGATGGTGAGTCCATTGCCGTCTCAGACACTTTACATACGTCATTGAATTACTTCTCAGAAATATGCAGATTTCCTCGCGATGTTTTCCTTCAAAGTAAAGCACGTGGTGTGAAATCACTGTACATAAGTTTTTTAGAAAAAACTCATTGGTACAGGTCCGCTGTGATTCGAACTTGCGTCGCTTGCGTAGCAGGCGACTGCTCAAACCTCAAGTCCGCCACGGCTCCTTACACTAATCTAATAAAGATATTTGGAATTTCTTATTCTAATTTCACTATTCAGGCATGCTGCGTCATCGATTAACGTATGATGTAACGTTACGCCTAGTACGTGCCGTTACATTTTACTAAATAATTAATAATTTATCTATTTCTATTAAAATACTCATATTACTCCTAATTAGCTATAACTATACCCCTATTATCATAATATCAACTTAATTACCTATAAAACTAACTTAAAAGCTTATCTTATCAAATACCTAAACTAATTATAAATTGAATGAAATATAAAATAGCTAGAATCGTGCACAATGACTCAATCCGAGCGTAGCATCGGGGATCGTCGGAAGCTGTCGGCAATGTTGTGCGCAGTAGCATGCGCACCGCGCTCTTTTGTTTTGCCGCGCATTCGCATCTCCCGCCGCCACTGCGACGCGGGGCTTGGCGGCGTGTGGTCACTCCACTCGTCGTCGGGAAAGCCCGCCAAAACCTAACTGCTATGTACTAAACATACTAACATACTATATATTGTTGCCGATCCCGCTGGGGTGAGTTCCTAGTGTATTTTTATTAAGTGTAGCTATTAATAACTGTGTAGTGCTGTGCCCATCTTTGTAAATTGTTCTCTCTAACATCTGCTGGCTGAGGCTGCTCAGCAATGACTAGGTGCTACGGATATAGGGTAGGATGCTGAGCTGCGACTAGGGCATGTCCGTGCATGGTCGAGTGAGCTAATGCCTGCTGTTCCATTCCAGGATCCTGGTGACATAATTACTCAACACTAACTACTGGCCCGGACCCTACATCTGGTGCAGTACCTGCCTCCGTCCAGACCCTACTCCAGGACCAGGCGCTATCTACCTCTGGCCCAGACCCTACCTCTGGACCAGTCCGCCTCCAGTCCAGGCACTACCCTGGACCAGGCGCTATCTACCTTCCTGAGGAAGACCAGGCTGCTCCCAGCCGGAACCTTGACCCTACGTCAGGCCAGTGTTTCCCTTCCTACCACCTACCTCTACTCACCACCACTAGTGAAGGAAACAGACGTTTAATAAACGAACCCACTTTATAAATATTAACCACTCTTCTTATTTCCACACTCTACCTATCCTGTTCCCGGGTACCGAAGGCTCCCCTACCTCCCCACCCGGGACAATGAATACACTAGCTTAAAAAGTGTGTGAATGAAAAGTGTAGAGGTTTTGTCTATTTGTTTCTGACTAGTACGTAGGATTTTTTGGAATATATCGTATGAAGTAAGGTCCCATACCTACCTCGGCTGCTATAGTTTTAGATCGTATTAATTTATATTAAACAATTACTATCCTTGAACATTATAGTTATATCTAAATAAAAAAAAGATTAAATTAGATTTAACTTTTATTATAAAACTCTTATTTTATCACAATATAGTACACGATTATCAGTATTACTAGGTATAATTTAAATATAATATATTCATAATTAAATTCTAAATCAACAGTCAACAAAAGCACCGATATGTTTAAATATTTCAGTGAATATCATTTACTACGATAATGTTTATTCATAATAATAATGATAATTACCGGCCTCGACTGAGAAAAAATAAACTTTTTTTTTAAATAATATATTACAAGGAACAGTACTAAAAACTAATTACATGTAGAAAACTTGGCCCAAATCGGTGTCTCTCGGGATCGTGCCAAGAAGGCTGGCAACATTGCCACGTTGAATAGCAATGCTGATTCTCTGAGCGAGAAAAGCCCCCGCCCGCTTAAACTAAAACACAAATGATAATTATAAATAATAACATATAGAGATGAGGCCTAATCTTTTGTTATTTCCATTCTCTTTAAAAAAATCACAAATTTTATCAAAAAAATGTTTATGGAGCAAAATTCATCCGAACATTTTTTTTTCGAGCACAAACAAATGCTCATGATGTTCAGTTGACTTTTGAGTACGAAAAAGTAAGAATATGCCCCCGGCTTAATTTTCATATTCAATTAAATCTTTTCACTTTTAAAAAGTACCCTTAACAGTTCGAACGACTTAGTTAACACCATTCTTATCCCTTGCAAGACGCGTAGTAAATGATATTTTTATAAATTAAGTCATGTTCATTCTACCAACAACTTAGTCATTAGTATATGCTTATTTTTATATCTAAATAGTTTTAATATCTACAATTTTATTGCGTTCCCCACATAATTATTAATAAGTGATATGATAGAAGAGTATTGAAACATTTATTATTTTCTATAGTTCATTAGATACTAAACACACTGAAGTTTTATAAAGACATAAATTACAACTTTTAAAAAAAAAATTTTTTTATAGATGCATACATTTTTGAAAAGTTTTTGCGTAGCGCCCTTAGTTCTTATTTCTGTACAATATAGTAACAAAGTTACTGAATCTCAAAAGAAATAATTTTAAAAGTAATGGTATATATATATATATATAAAAAATGTTTTACCTTTATAATTTTTCCTACTATATATATATATATATATATATATATAGTAGGAAAAAATATAAAGGTAAAACATTTTTTTTAATACCATTTGTACGTTTTACGCACATATCTTTTTTTATTTCATGTTGATATATTTTGTTTTAATTTTTTCGGCGACGACCCCACTCTACCCTTTTTAAATTCCGCCCTTGTAAATAAACCCTTAAATGCCATACATCAAAGAAAATTCTTCTTTTATAATATAACAAATCTGATACATATGCTTCAATGGGCATTGGGACTGATAGGGTGCAAAATTCTTTGAAGTATTGAATTTCTGTATTCGTTCGAGTAAGTAGGTTGATTACCCTGCTTAAATAATCAAGGTATTGCTCCTACTGTGATTACCCACATGAATGGTTTACATAAAACCCCAATATTTTCAGATTTTTGAAAATTAAATTTTTACTCGAGTTTTTATTCATGACATATATGTTTAAATTCAAAATTCTTAAAACTGGTAAAGGCAGCCTATAGCGCAAAGACAAGGGAAGGAAAATTCGACGCATGAGGAAGGATCACGAGTAGATCAGTTGGAAGAGCAACTGCACGGCTTGCAGAGGTCGTGGGTTCGAAGCCCGCCTCGCGTTCGTATTTTTCTTTACCATTTTTTAGAGTTTCGAATCTAATCTATTTTAAAATTTAAATGAAATAATACAGTTTCTTTTGTGGACTCTCGAAAAATTTCACATATTTTATAAAATTAATTATAATGTAAAGAATTTTAAATAATTATGTATTCGTAATTGTAGACAAACACTAGTTAATAATATTGGATATGGATACCTATTTTATTTACTTACTCATTTATTTAACTAAGATAATATAAATAGTTTTACATCGATATTATTATTTATGAAATAATACACAAATTATATTATAGAAAATTTATAGTGCATTATTAAGTGATATGAAGATTAAGTTTTTTGTGATATGTTAGGTATATGAAGTCGTGTCACTAAAATATATTCCTTATATTACTATAATTACTTTATATATATATTTACAAATGTATGTACACTCTCACTAATGGTCCTTGCTGTCAAAAAGATCCTAGGACGGGCTTAAAAATGTAAAGGATCTTCAAGATGGATGAATACACTGGATTAGCAAGAATTAATAAATAAATGACTCAAAGACCGAATATAACAGTACATTGTGATATGTAACTGAGTATCTGACAGGGGTGCGGCCCGAGAGCGATATGTCTGCGGTCAAACTACTAGTAGATAATAGCCTCAATTCCCAACAAAAACACGCTTAAGCTAATCTTAAGCCGTCTGTCACTTCCATTTATACCAGCAAGAAAAAATATTTAAAGTAAACTTGATTGTGTGAAAGATGATATGGCTACAATGGGAGTAAATACAGATATGACGGCTGATATAGAGAAATGGAAGAGAAGAACACATTGCGCCGACCACAAATAACATGGGATAAGGGCAGGAGGATGATGATGAAAGCTTAAATCATAATAAATTATATGTCAGCTAGTGAGTAGTCAGCAGAGTAGACTAGTGGTCGACAAAATAATGGCTGTGATACCTCATACATTGTCCTATGTGTATCTTGACCAGAAAAGTGTGACGACAACTGATCTACGGGATTTAAAAAATCCCTAAAGAAAATAGTTTAATTTTTTTTTATAATTTGCTTCCAAAATTCTTGCTAAATCCAGATTACTTTTCTAGTTTTTTAGGGATATGTCTAGAGAGGTCACCTCACATCTCCGTATAGGGTCCCGAATGCTGCTAGGAGTGAAGTCAGAAGAAGGCTCATATAACTTGTAGTAGTCTTAACACCACTCTGCAATTCAGCTAAACTCGATCCTGTGGGAAGGGAAAATCATTTTTAGAAATTATATTTTTTGTTAACTTTTGCATAGTTTGTTCCTCGTGAATATTTATCACTGGAAATAAATATTTTTTTATTGTTATCAGGACTCATCTCATCTCATCTTTGACAATTTTCAAACGAGTAAAAGTAACAAAGGCCAGTGAATAAAAACTTTAGAAAATAATTTAAAAAAAAATTTTTTTCATTGCTTCGCTCTTGTGGTGACCCAACTTTACGGGTGTGTACCTGCTGTACTTTCAAAAATCGATATTTCCTAGTGGCGTTATTTTTTTGCCATTTGCATAATTTTCCACTATGTATTATTATTTAATAGCTTATTTTTTTGACGAATTTTCTACTCACTCGCATAATTTACGACCCGCAAAAGTAGTTAATAAAAGAATTTATACAAAATATTACAATACACATAAACATGCATTAGAATGCTTTGTCCCCGAGACGCAGTACTAAGATACAAAACACGTTAGAAACCCAGGCACAACTTAAGTGGAAGTTACCTGGAATAAGAGCACCTTACGTTACCAACCCGTATGATAAGTTGAATAAGTTGGAGATCCCGTGTTCCTTTGTTTAGTAGAGCTGTAGCGAACCGTATGTATTCAGTACTGAGTAACAGGTGCGCCATCTAGTACCGAGAAATGAAACGTCACACGCGAATGCATCGCGTTACTCGTTTGTTCACATTGGACGATAACGGCAGCGACACGATATCGTCGGAGTGATGTTTGATACAATCACTACTGAATCACTAATGAATTTTACACTATGTCTTTGTAGTCAATGATATCGTCGCCGACAGATTATCAGGATAATATCGAGCGACAACACAGTGCATGGTTAATAAAAGAAACGCTCTAATACCTACGACGGACGATATCGTTTTCGTCTGTCGTGTTTTGTGGAAAGCGCCCATTCTGTACGCGTACGCAATACGATACGCCTCGATTCGTTTTTCTAACATTAAATAGTACGTTATGAGGTATCTAACGGAGAACGATACAAAAGTAACGAAAACGAATACATACGGTACGCTTATTTTCGTTACTTTTGCAGCCTTATTGCTTAGTAAGATAGACATGTACTTTGCAGGAGTTACTTTGTGCTAACGGATGGCGTTTAGTAACTTAGCGGGGGGCGTGCTTAAGGAGCGTTTTCATCTCCTCAAGTAGGTCTGGAATTGTAAATTGTAAATGTTACTAGGTTTTTCCATTTGTAATTGCCCACTAACCTAGCTAGGCTAGTTTAGTGTTCGGTTGCAATAGACTCGCCCGTATTACATGAGGCTTCAGCATAATTGGCGAAATGTGGGTATACTATAAGTACACCTCTGGCAACCCTAAATACAATAAAGGTGGCAAACAAGGTTCCGCCTGTATCATAATTAATTTCTTAAGGTATTCGCTGTTTTCTCATTACTCTAATTATTATAAAAAAATTGTATCATCCTAGACTTATCGATCTATGTTTGTGATATATCTAACTATTTTAGTCCACTATTTACGAATGAAATTTCAGAATTTCAAACAAACTGTATTCAATTTTAATTGGGTTCATTTTAATTATGATAACGATATTAAGTACCTATTAATTTAATTAATTAATAACGATATTAATTTAGTGAAATATCTGAGCGAAGAGTACTTACATTTCTGCTTTAGTTATTTTAAAGTTACTCAAATGTTTGTTCTTGTAAGATTCTTAGGTAAAATGATTCTTTGTAATCACAAAAATCCATCTGGAGGGTTGATTTTCCTGTACTCCAACCCCTTTTGGTAAAGAACACACTTACCTTCGTTTCCAATGTTAATAGTAGATCGTTAATGATTTAAAAAAAAAAATTGCTTTATATCATTTTTAACATGTTAATATAACATTTATGTGAGCATTTGTTGGTAAGATTTATTTGCAAGGGACCATTAAATATGGCAAATTACCATACATCGCGCTTGATAAATCTTTATGGTACCAATTACGTGTCTACTTTCCTGATGAGCTCGAGGCACAGTTGCAATTGCGCATATTATTTGATGAGCGAAGTTAAACAACCCTAACCCAAGCTAGTAGTTGGATGTGTGATCGCCCGAGCTCCGCCTCGGAGAGCACGTAAAGCCGTTGGACCCTATGCCAATTGAACATCATTGACACTCGTTACAGGTCAGTCGGAGCCCTTAGAGAGTATGGTATAAACTAGATTACCGATAATCGTCACAGTTGTATAAAAACCCCAGCAATGGTGAAAGTGAAAGATGATTAACTAGTTTACCTTGTAAAACGTGAACTCTTGCTACGGCTCTCATTGACAGAGGCGCTACCAGAGCGCAGGTATAGTTGCCCGCATCTTCCACTTTTAGTCGAGTTACCTGTTAACAGAAATACCCAAATCAGATAAAATGGCTTTGATAATGTAATTTATAGCTTTAAAGTTAAATCGTCTAATTATATGGTATTAATGTACGATATCTCAAAAATTGACATTTGCAACAAATTCAGGGTATTTAAGAGACTTCGCAAAATCTCGTTGCAAATTTGTAAACCCTTTTTTCATAACGCAATGATATAATAACAAAATAATATTGTAGCTCTACCACTGTAATGTGTTGAGTGTAGAAGAATATTTAAGTCGCCACCTCCACTTACCCGCAAATATATTACGGCAATTTACTCTGAAGGGAGGTGAAATTACCAAGGCCGGCTGTAAGGGTGCGGTCACTTTGACAGCGGAAACATTCTCTCATAAAAAATGTAATCGTAGAATTTTGATACAATTTCAAAGAATTATAAATAATCTTGACGAAAAAAATAATATGCTCGCGCCATCCCAGAAGGGTCCCCGAAGGGTTACGCAGAGGTATTGAAACAACAACACTCACATTTCACCGAATATGATTAAGTGACAGAGGGTGAGTCCATCGCCGTCTCAGGCACTATACATACGTCTTTGAATTACTTCTCAGACATATGCAGTTTTCCTCACGATGTTCCTTCACCGTAAAACACATGGTGTGAAATCACTACACTTAAGTTTTTTAGAAATACTCATTGGTACAGGCCCCGCTGGGATTCGATCTTGCGTCGCTTGCGTAGCAGGCGGTTACCATGTACGTTAACCACGGCTCGAAATAATTGCATGGAAAAGGTTTTTTTTTTTAAACCGTGTGGAGGCATTGTGCGGATGTGTCAGAAGATTTGTTATCATTATTATTTTGTGTTATTATTAATCCCAAAGATATATAATAACTGATTCTTAAAATATTTTATTAAGTGCGGAGAGAAAGTTATCATGCTCATCCCCAGCAAAGAGAAGATCTTCCTGCTAGGCGGGTATCCTGTCCGGGGAACCACGGCACTCACTATTCTAGTGTTCTTGTAGTTCTTGGAAACTTAAATGTATACTACAATGAGCTCGAAAACTCTTACTGCGCGATTTAGGTTCTCATGTATTTGTACTCAAACTTTGCAATTGGTAGCGAGTAGCGCCATCTATGTAGCGAGTGAAGGAACGATGCTATAAATACTTAGCTTGGTTTTAATATCACGGCCTTGTCTTAAATTTACTATGGCATTTAATTTCAGAAATCGATATCAATTTTTTTTAATTAATAATTAAATTTATCAAAGCTATAGTTGAGTTTACGTTGTTAGAGAAATTGGGTACAAGATGTAGAAATTTTGGCTAGACGCTGAATTATAGTAAAATGGTTTTGGCTTGGGTGATATCTAATTAGTTAAAGTGAACCCAATTATTCTAGATTCAGACGTGATTTAACTGTAGTTCAGAACGTGTTCCGCAGCACTCACCCAAGAGTCTACTTTCATAGAATACGTAATATTTGGCCGGTTCATTTATTTTTATAACCTTCTCTGTTATTATATATATATATATATATATATATTAAGTCACAAATAGTGATAGAAGTGAAAATAATCAAAATTTTGTTCTTGCGTAAACTTATGCAAAAAATAAGTTTACATGTTTTTTGACGAGAATATTTTTTGTATTCAAGATAATGATTTCTCAAAAAAAAATATTTTATATTTTCGACACGCTCATATAGAGACCGCTGCATCAGCACTTTAACCCATGGCTATCACACTGCAAACATCATACGCTTTGTAATCTTTGCTGTCTATTAACGTTTACAGACATAATTACGCCGCCTCCAGTATGGGACTCGTCCTGTAAATGGTCTAATCAAGCCCCTGTCCGCATACGTACGTATATTTTTATCCATATTGTTGGCCCTTTCGTGAGATCACGATTGTGTTTTTGATCTTTTATTATTATCGTTAAATTAAACTGCTTGGAGAATAGCCACTTCTGCTTAAATTGCTTTATTATTTGATTTTCCTTATGAATTTTAGAGGGTTGGCGGTACTTGGAATTAATTTGTAGTTTGGAATTTGACAATGTATAATTTTGAACAATTACGGGAATTTTTACAGCAAAAATATTATAATGGTGATTTTTATTATTTTTAATAAATGTTTGCATAACTAAAATTGTTGAACGGAAACATGCCTACGTATTCAAAAGTTTTCCTAAAATATTGATAAGTTATTGAAATTTTTATTATAAAAATATTGTTTTAACAACTGTACCAATGAGTTTTTCTAAAAAAACTTATGTACAGTGATTTCACACCACGTGCACGGTAAAGGAAAAGATTGTGAGGAATCCTGCATATTTCTGAAAAGTAATTCAATGTCGTATGTAAAGTGTCTGAGACGGCGATGGACTCACCATCACTTTATCATCTTCTGTGAAAAGTGGATGTTGTGATTACAACACCTCTGCCTACCCCTTCGGGGAATACAGGCGTGAGCATATAAATGTTTTAACTAAATATATTGGCGCAAAAAAAAAAATTTTAAGTAAATTTTTGAATATAAAGATTAAAGAGGCTTAAGTCTACTTTAAATATAAAAAAAAATGTTAAAACATTATTTCTCAACTCAAAAGAATTAAAAATTACAATATTATTAAACTTATCAAACCTGCAAATGACTCGTCAACGTTAAGTGATCCGTTTCGATGAGCACTCCGCCCCTCAGTTCGTCTAGCGTAGTGGTACCGTTGTTTATGTACCAATGCATCTCTGGTACCACTTCGCCCGGGTACAAGTGTAACACGGCGCATTTGAGAGAAAGTGTCTCTCCACTCTCGAGAAAAGCCTCTTTACTCATTCTTATTGCTGGAGCTGCAGACAAAATTATACTGTAAAATTATTAGGCGCAAAGTTTAACATTCTTTGGAGTAAAAACTATTCTCCGCTAGCGGTCTTTCTGGTAGAGTTTTTAAATTCTTATACCTAGTTTTAAAGTTCCTCAAGTCTTATCAAATAATAATTATGTAAAGATATATGTAGGTATAACAGAAATAAAAAAAAATGTGTTCCGGTTTAATTACAATTGCAATTATAATTATACTTATGACATGAAGATGTTTTTTTAATGATCAATCTAAATAATTATATGTCATGTCATGACATCATCATTTAGACATAGACACAAAACAAGAATACTTTGATTTACCTTAACTTAGGGTTGTCATTTTACACAGCAATAACACAAATATTTTTATTCTATCAGGCTTCATTTTGTAAACTTTATTCCGGGCGACATAATCAAATTAAATTAATAATTCTAAATGCGAGGAACAAATAATAATTCATAAAATAAATAGCATAATTCGGTCACAAGCAAAATTCTGCTCATTAATTTCTAACAACAAGATCCGTGATCCGTCCTTTGATGACATAAATAGGCCGGCGGAATAAATTCCAAACAACTATTATAAATAGGTTCAGTGAAAGATGACGCAGGAACATTAATCTTGACAGGAAGAAAAAAAAGCATTAATCTATTCCAAATGGCCTGGATTCCAGTCTAAGCCGTTGAAGGCCGGAAAAGGCAGGTCCATCCACTTGTCTAAATGTTTGTTCAGACAATACATTGAGGCTAAGCCCGAGACATTGCTTTAGAATCCTTATCTGTCAGTATTTTGTATCTAGAAATGTAGAATTATTTTGTGGTGACCCATTTCTACACTACACTAAAAGTAGTTTATATCACAAGAAAGTACAGTTCTTAAATTCTTATTTTGTGGATAATCTTTCAACATTTAGAACGCACTTTCAGAACAGCTCAAGTTTAAAGACTTAATAAGTATGTCTTTCTAAGTGTGCCCGTCACTTCGATCACATATTATTATTTTTAAAACTTATTCTAAAGGACTTTCAATGCATCCCAATAAATGTATTTTTTTAAATATTTTTTTATCATTATCATCATCATATCAGCCATAGGACGTCCACTGCTGAACATAGGCCTCTCCCAATGATTTCCACCTCACCCGGTTGAAAGCGGCCTGCATCCAGCGGGTCGCCGCCGCCTTGACCAGATCGTCCGTCCATCTCGCGGGGGGGCGCCCTACGCTGCGCTTGCCGGTACGTGTTCTCCCCTCGAGAACTCTACTGCCCCAGCGGCCATCAGTCCTTCGAGCAATGTGGCCTGCCCATTGCCACTTGAGCCTGCTAGCCCGATTGGCTATGTCGGTTACCTTAGTACGTCTACGGATCTCCTCATTTCTGATTCGATCTCGTAGCGATACACCAACTTTGAGCCTATTCAAGAGGCCTACAGTTAGAGACCACGTCTCGGCACCGTAGGTCATCACTGGTAACACGCACTGTTCGAAGACTTTGGTCTTCAGACACTGAGGTATTTCGGATGAGAAGACGATTTTTTTATACCTATATATTATTAGTATTGATTCAAACCTATACATCTATACAGATAAATAAAATTTACATGTCTGTTTGTAATTCCAAATTAACAGCATTTAAGTAAATGCATGAGAAAGTATATACGGTACTAATATAAAAATATAAAGATTTAACTATTTTTCTCTGTCTGTTTGTTCCGGGTAATCTCGGAAAAAGCTGAACCAATTTTAAAACTCACACACTGGAAGATAGCTGGTGCTACCAGGAGTAACTAGAGCTACTTTCATTTAGAAAATTTATTAGGGTTCCTCTAGTGAAAGCATGAAACTAGACTTAGGCCGGTAAAACAGCAAGGATAAATAAGAACGAAAATATATATTCTACTAAGCATTACTTTACTTACCATGTACGGTTAACCTGAATCGTCGCAGCATGGGTGGGTGCGTAGACACGTGGCAGCAATAGACACCAGAATCCTGGATTTTTGCGTCAGCTAACGCCAATTTCCAATTCTCGCCAGCTAAATCAACTCTGTACCTGTTTACAAATCCAACGTTGTATTGTTCAATCCAAGTTGTATAATTATTTTTTTAAAAGAGTAATTACTGAGTTTCTTGCCAGGTTCTTCTCAGTAAAAGCAACCTTCCGAACCTGGAGGTAGCATGTATAATCCTATGTAATCGTGCCTTTCTTACGATTTGAAAGTACACTGTAAAAAGTCTAATCGAATAAAGATATTTTTGAATTTGAATTTGAAGGTGCAGAAATATTTAATTACAACCGTTATGTTAATTAATATTCAATATACTCGTTATAATTAATTTCGTGATATAAGCAATTTAGTGACTCATTGTAACATTATTCCCGTTGGTTTATTAAAGAAATTTAATAATATTATATAAAGCTTCCTTCAAAATTTCTGACCCTGCCCGTTGATTGCCTAACAGAACGTTGCCTTTGGTTAGATGCCAGGTCGGGTATTATTGAGTTTTTTCTGTTTGTGATTTGGCAGCCAGTGGCAGCCCAGAGTGCAGATGAATGACTTGTTAGTGGTAATAGGCTCGCCTCCTATAACGCCTTAAACTAACTGGAGAATTGTGGGTGGTGCTATAAGTTACCTTTGCCAACTTCTTGGGATACAGGAGGGAATCTAATGGGATCATAATGAATATAATAAAAGTAAAATAACTATGCTCACGCCATCCCAGAAGGGTCTCTGAAGGAGTAAGCAGAGGTGTTGTAACAACAACACCCACATTTCACCGAATATGATTAAGTGCGAAAACGACAGAGGGTAAGTCCATTGCCGGCTCAGGCACTATAAGTAGATACGTCTTTGAATTACTTCTCAGACATATGCAGATTTCCTCACGATGTTTTCCTTCACCGTAAAGCAAGTATAGCGAAATGACTGGACATAGGTTTTTTAAAAAAAATATATCTACAGGTCTTCTGGGATTCGAACTTGCGCTTGCATAGCAGGCGACTGCTCAAACTCCGAGGCCACCACGGCTCTCCAAATGAATGTTTGAAGAGAAATGGTTCTTCAAATATTTTACCTTGAATCTGCAGTATGTGTTTCCAAGTCTACGGTAAGGAGCTCCAAGTTTTCATCGTCAGATACTCGCAGCCAAGACACCTGGCAGAAAAAGGCAATATAGAAACAAAGAAATTCAGTTGCATTTTATAGCGAACTTTTCAATTTGGTACACCTGTGTTTTAAGCAAAACTGTTCTTGTAAAACCTAATGTAGAAAAAATATACTAAACATAGAAAGCTCGTGACACAGTTGCTATTACTATCCGTGTTGGTATTACCCCGAGTTCCCTCCGTGCCTCGGAGAGCACGTTAAGCCGTCGGTTCCGGTTGCCAATTTATCATCTTTGGCAATTGTTACAGGTCATTCGGAGGCCTAAAATAGTCTGACAACTGGTTTAACCCAGATCACAGATTTTCCTCGTTAAAGGGGTTACGAAGGTCAGATGGCAGTCGCATCGTATAAAAATCAGGTGATCAGCCACATCGGGTTGAATCAAGTGCTGACCCCAACAATGTATGGGATAAGGCCAGGGAGATGATGATGAGAATGCGTTGAAAGGAAATTAATTTAACTGAAAACTAACTTTAGTTCGATCGTGATGATTTTTTACCGAACCTTATTCAAAACATAGACGAAGATAGTCTTAAGTTTAACAATAGTTCCTTCTCATACTGTGATACGGATTTAAGCAGAGTTGGACATAACTTTAGCCTGAGTTTAGCCTATCGTCACTTAAGCTATGTTTTGTAATGGGGGCTTAATTAGGAGTTAGCAAAGGTCTATTCTTTAGTTCTGAAATACATAATTCTACTGTACGTGTTATGTCACTGAACTCCTTATTAACGGCTGGACGGATATTTGAATGATATGCAGAACAACATCTGTCGGGTCTGCTAGTATATCAATCAAAAAATATAATTACCTATATTAAGAAGAAATAGGAGCTCTTTCCCTATTTCATCGCCCGTGAATGTATATAATTGATTTTCAGTATATTTACCGTTTTATCTCTCAAAGCTGTTACTCGGCAATCAAATATCACCGTGGCCCCAGTATCGGCGTTGATGATCGTTTCTTCCGACACTGTGTCTCCTTCAAACGCGGGCGGACGAAATCTGAAATAAGATATTTGTTTAGAAATAGTCTATACTACTTTGGTATGAGGCACATTTTTGCATAACAGTTACCCAGTTCGAAGGAGTATGTAATAAATCTTCTTTATTCGTTTAAATAGGGAATAGAACCAATGATATCGTAATAAATAGGTATATATTGTAGCACACAGTACATACATACATATTGTATATACAAAAGTTGCTAAATCCAGTATCGAACCACATAAATAAGTTTTTTTATAGGTACAAATCAGATGAAAGTACTATATACATGTCGACACTCCTTTAATTAGCGATATACATCAATATAATGTCAATCTCTCTGTAGTCTGCTTGCGAAGGGCACTTTCTTTCTTTGGACACGTGGCGAGAATAGAAACACACAGCCTAGAGAAAAGCAAAATGGTTGGCCGTGTCGAGGGAACGAGAAGTAGAGGCAGAGCTCCAACTCGCTGGACGGATCCTCTCCTAGAGGCAATCAATAGTATCACACAGTCCGCACTTCATCAGGCTCAGAACAGAGCAGCCTGGAGAGCTGTTACAGATAGAGCTACTTATGGTGGTCACGACCCTCAGCTGTGAGGAAAACGATGAAGATGATGAAAGTCAATAAACGTTAATTATTACGTACAATTCTGCTGGATGGGGTACTTATTTTTCAGAAAATTATTTTATTACAATTTTTTTTTCTAAAAAAAATATTTTTATTTATGAAATTACTTGTTTATTAATTTTTGTTTAGAAATAAATAATAACGGTCAAACGAAAGTGAGCGTGTTCTGAACTGTTCCGTACGTTGGAACTAATTACCGACGCGTGACGTCTACGATCACACACACGCACGTGCTAATTCAGCTAACTAATTAAGTTTCCATCCCTCATATATTAGGCTAAGTGTCCAAGCACCAGGCCTAATAATTGGGTTAACAACATTTAATTCCCAAGGCCTTATATAATCGGCTTAATTAAAATTTGTCCTTCCAAGGAGCTATGCGACTGAAGATAATCTTTATGAATAAGCTTGCTAATTGTCTAGTGAAGGGAAATAATGTTAGCGAATGCCATTATTTTTAGCACAATATTATGCAGAATGAGCGCTTAAGAAACACGTTGATTACGACTATTCAGTTTATGAATATATTTCGTGTTAAGACGTGATAAAGCTCATCACCCATAAGCTCGCAGTCATTTCAGTCATATCCCCACAAACTAGATGTCATTTCATCACAACTTAAATTTTAGTTCCGAATGTCGAGATTTCCCACTACTCTTTGAGAAGCTCGTAGCACAGTTGCGCAGATTAGTCGATTACGGCAGTAGTTGGATGGGTGACCGCCCGAGCTCCCTCAGTACCTCGGAGAGCTCGTTAAGCCGTGGGTCGGTCAATTGAATAGCTTTGATAATCGTTACAGGTCAGTCTGAGGCCTAAGCGAGACTGAGAACTGGCTTAACCCAGATTACCGATTTTCCTCGTATAAATTCAGGGTCAGATGGCAGTTGTATAAGAATCGGGTGACCAGCCAGATCTTTAGATAAAGTGACATGTTTTGGACAACATATAAAAAGGCGATATAAAACACAGATCACAGTACAGCAGGAAAAGAATAAGGATATTACTATAAAAGAAAAGTTATGATATTATTCCGAGGCTAATTTACAAAAGGAGCATTTCAAACATATGTTGGGCAAAAAAAGAGCTTCTTCCCTTTTTGTGTGACCCGGCGGCTCGTTTTGTTCAAACTGGGAACTCTTGTGTATACGTGCCTTGCGTACAAATTATGCGGCTTTGTGTTACACTGTCGCGTAACGTTGACAATATATTAATAATGATTTATATAATAACGATATTATATCAATTTTCCTCGTGACGGTTACGAAGGTCAGATGGCTGTCCTTTCGTATAAAAATCAGGTGATCAGCCGCATCGGGTTGAATCATGTGCCAAACCCAACCATGTCTGGGATAAGGCCAGGAAAATTATGATATATTTTAATAATATTGATTGCCTCGTTGGTCTAGTGATCGCGCAAGCTACTGCGGAACATGAGGTCCTGGATTTAATCTCTAGGTCGGACAAAGTGCTATTGGGTAGCAGCCCGGGCTCTTACCCGGTCCATAACATAAGTTCGCCTCCTATTATATGGGGCCTAAACATAACTGGCGAAATGTGGTATGTCTATAAGCTCACTCTGCTAACAATTTTTACATACATACATATGCTCACGCCTGTATTCCCCGAAGTTTTCACTGAAGATGATTAAGTGCCAACGTGACAGATGGTGAGTCCATCGCCGTCTCAGCCACTTAACTTACGTATTGATTACTTCTCAGAAATATGCCGGTTTCATCACGATGTTTTCCTGCACTGTAAAGCACGTGGTGTAAAATCACTGTACTTAAGTTTGTTAGAAAAACTCATTGGTACAGGCGATAGCAAGTGACTGCTCAAGGCCACCACGGCTAACAATTTTTTTTATTTTATTTATCAGTTCTTATAAAAAAACTCATAGCGATAATATGAACTGTTCGTTCGTCAAGGATCTTCGTGAACGGTGTGAGGAAAACCTCTCAATGTTGCGTCGAAAAGATCTTCATTAGCTTAGTAAATGAGATAGCATAAGCCTGTGTTATTTCAAATTACATCCAAGTTTACGCTAACGTGCTTGTTACTTCGCGTTCTGAGAGTTTGTGCTCAGATTTTATTACATAAATTTTATGACAATATATGAATATAATATATGTAGACTAGTAGGTTAAGAATTTATTTTATACCAGATGTAATTTCATGGGCTATATTCCGAACTCCTATTTTTTTTTTTCAATAAAATGTAGCCCAAATTACTCCTTTAGAGCCGTTTTAGAGATTACCCGGAACTAACAAACAGACAGATAGATAGAGATTTTTTTTAAATTTTTTTTCTTTGTGCCCGTACCGCATTTAATGTAAAGATGTTAATTTGGAATTACAAACAGATGCTTCAATTTCATTTATCTGTATAGATTCCGTAATTTATTCACTTCTATAGGATATTTTTTTGGCTTCCCAGCTAATCTATATTGTGGTTTGCACATGAGGAGCTAACGACTGCAAAAAGCCAACATTATTCTAAACTGCTTAAGACAAGACCGAGACAGCTAAAAAAGTTGATTAATTAAGACAAACTTTCAGATGCAAAACTTTACCGAGACGGCAACTAAATCCATTAAGGTCGGATTTATACATTCCTTTACTGTGTTCTAAAAATACTCCTATCACCGTCATTTTAATTGATAAAATATTTTAACCACAGCAATTTTTTATTACTTCTTAAAAATTTTTAGGAAAAATACGAAGAGGCGGGACTCAAACCCAACAACTATACAAACTGTGCAGTTGATCTGCCAACTGAGCTATTCGCAAAGCAATTCTGTATTTATAGGAAAATAAAAAAACAAAAAAATAATGCTAATTCAATTTTCATTGATGAGTAAATCCCATTCCGCAAAGTATTGGATACCTGAAATGTACAGAGTAAAATTTGGAATTTTAAATATATTCTTGCATGAAATACAAATTTAAAAAATCAAATCTCGTGGGAATATTAAAACGCAGGCTTCTCTCAATAGTGAAATGTTCACAACTCAATTCAAAAGTAAGCAAACTCGTTGAAAAGCTTTTAAAAAATTCACAATGAGAGCTTTTAAGTCTCAAAACCACTAAAAGCGACGGCTGCATCAGTATTAAAGCTTATCATGCTAATTTTGTTTATTTTTATTACTTCACATTATTCGATGTCATTTTGCTGACGCTTAGAAATATCTATAAAGTGTTTGTCGTTAAACCAAATGTGGTACTTGGTTAGGAAATCATGCCAATTAATCGAGGTTATGTTCTTAAGTTTATGTGATAATAAACGTAGACCAAATCTGATATAATGGAGGAAAAAGTTAATGTTTTTTCGCCTAATTTTTTGTCTGTCCCTTTAACACATCTTTAAAGGAGGTTGGCAGTTTCAGTTTTTTCAAAAGTATCCTCACACACCTACCTTTAATGTGGCAACAGTTTTATATGAATGGGTTATTTTTTATTGAAGAAGTCTGGAAGTAGCACCAGTGACAGAGAAATTAAAGAATACATATTTGGCGTGGTGTGCACATGTTATGCGAGGATATTGTTGCCAAAACAGTGGTACTTATGAATGCGAATGGTCAAAGAGCCGTGGTGGCCTTTGGGTTTGAGCAGTCACCTGCTACGCAAGCGACGCAAGTTCGAATCCCAGCGGGGCCAGCACCAATGGTTTTTTTCTTAGAACTTATGTGCAGTGATTACGCACGTGCTTTAAGGTGAAGGAAAACATCTTGAGGAATACTGCATGTGTCTGAGAAGTAATTCAAAGACGCATCTATAGTGCCAGAGACGGCACCCTCTGTCACGTTGGAGCTTAATCATCTTTTACAAAAAGTGGGTGTTATTTAACATCCCTGCCTACCCTACTGTGTTATTGTAAATCTGTCAATTAGTTGAAAATCTTTCAAATCCAGAAGCCAAAAGGAGCCACGTTCACACTTGTTTTCAGATGTTGACACAGAATTTGAACCGAAGCATAAGCTGAAAGGCTACAACGATTTCAAATTAGCTTATTCTGTTGGATCTTATTTAATGTGACAGCATTTCCAAGACAAGTAAAAAGAAAATGACGCAAACTGTATTACTGTCGGCAGCGATACGGGCTGGTTTATTACCTTCTTTCGTGTATTTTACAGCGACTAAGGGAAAGTGATGTGTGCTTATATGCCTTAGTATTTATGTATTCCTATTCATGATATCCCCTGGGATTTAGTGAGGACGAAATATTATATTTTTGGCCTCTTTTTTGGGAATATTAATCGGGAAGCCAAGCTTTTAATTAACGTGTACATTTATATTTAAAGTTACTCGGGACTTATCACGATAGTATTTTGATGATAGCGTGACTCTGACAAGTCTGCGAGAGACCATGATTGCAACCTATCTTATTTTCTAAATATGATTGTGATAAGCCCCGAAGAACTTTACAAATGATTTTATATCGCGAAACATTAAGAAATATTAAGGTTTCCATTATTGTATTGCTTAAAGCGTTTATCAAATGGGTGCATATCATCCATTTTCATCCTAATGTAGATAGTTTAAATTAAATTAACAAAAATGTATATATTATATATTTGTACCTGCATTAGGTAATGTATTCTTCTTAATCAATTTTGCTTGAAAATGATTGAAACCAATCATAGCATTTTACATTCTGTACAGAACCAATTCGCAACTTGCTTTTAATCGAACAAATAGGCAAGTTTCAAATTTCACTTTACTTTTTAAATGTTTCGTTTTTTTTCTTCAAATACCCGCACCTAATTTGAAAACGCCTGGCGTATTTTTGTGATCCTTCAAGGTAAATAAAGACATTTTCCTGGGAAGCCTTCTAGAATTAGTTTCCAATCCGCGGTCACTCCAACGAACCTGAACTTTCCGCCTCGTCTCTAATTTCCTCTTGATTAAGTTTGTTGTAGAACTCCCCAGTACCTTATGTAAGATTATTTCGAGTTGTCGACTCTTAAGTACTCTTAAGTTAATCTGTGACCTTTGGCAATGAAAGTGGGTGTATATTTACAGTATCATCATCATCATCATCCACTGCTGCCACACTATCATCATCATCATCATCCAAAGGACGTCCACTGCTGAACATAGGCCTCTCCCAATGATTCCACCTCACCCGGTTGGAAGCGGCCTGCATCCAGCGGGTCCCCGCGGACTTGACCAGATCGTCCGTCCATCTCGCGGGGGGGCGCCCTATGCTGCGGTTGCCCGCACGTGGTCTCCACTCGAGAACTCTACTGCCCCAGCGGCCATCAGTCCTTCGAGCAATGTGGCCTGCCCATTGCCACTTAAGCCTGCTAACCCGATTGGCTATGTCGTAGCGAGACACCAAGCATAGTTCTTTCCATGGCACGGTGAGTGACTTTGAGCCTATTCAACCTATTGACTTTGAGCCTATATAACCTATATATTCAGCCTATTTACAGTAACTATGTCTTGAATATAAATTAGTATTCGTTTTTCAATGAATCTATATCTAACTCAACTGTAAAATGAAGTTGAAGCACATGCCCTAGCAAGCGCGTACTTTCTAGGATGTGGTTGATTCCAATCTTTATGACAGTGGTAATGTATTTTTTTATTTATACCACATTTACCCCTTGTAAATAATTAATACACCCCGACTGATGGAGAATACAAATCCTCACCCATTTGTACCCCACACATTGTATGAAGTCGTTAGTCCCTCATCATCATCTCCCTTACCTAATACATTGTTAGTCAATTGGTTCAACCCGATATTGCTTATCATCTGACTTTTATTCGAAGCGAATGCCATCTGACTTTCGAAACCCGTTTTATGAACAATATTGGTAAGCTGACTTGGTTTAACTCAGAGTTTCTCTCAGTTTGTCAGACTCTCTAAGGCCTCCGGCAGACCTGTATCGATTGCCAAAGATGTTAAATTGGCAACCGGGATCGACGGCTTAGTGTGCTGTCCGAGGCACCGTTGGAACTCAGGCGGTTACCCATCCAACACCCATATGGCTTGGCTGATCGAATGATATGCGGGATAGCATAACTGCCCTGAAGTTCTTAGTCCCTATATCACCCGAATAAAATACAACTACTTACTTGTCATGAAAATGTTTGCTACTCGTAGCATATGAGTCGAATATGTAGTTGAGCATCGGTGAATCGGATTTCCCTGGCTTCATTTGAAGGCGCCTTGGCTTTGGAGTCCCTCGGGCTCGGAAGACGGTGGGCGGTGGTGTCATCATGGTGGAGACAGGAGTCGTAGGTTCAAAGTCTTGTGGTACTGAGGAAATAAATATTATTTGAACGAAACAATCCATTACTCATTCGCAAGGTAAAACTCGTTGTCGTGAAAAAATATTTTTAATGGAATATAAATAAGGATGAAGTTCCAGGAAGTATTGAAACTTCTTCACACATAACTCATTGGTATGTACAGTCGAGGTTAGATTACTCAACGTTTGAATATTTGTTTAATGTTGAACTGCGATATTTCTCTAATTCAAAATTGGTTCGTTAGCCTAATGATTTTGCTCCCACGCCTACGGGGCGTATAATCTAGATATTGTTTGTAAGATAAACGTAGTTGGACACGTTACGGCGAATCCTTGAAGGAGTTGCTAGCTTCAACTGAATTTTAATGATGTTTTGCCTGAGGCGCGCTCTTTGAACGTAGCTATTAGCATTACATTGTTTAGTAACAAATATGTTTGAATGTAATTAAATAATAATGTTTAATTACATTCAAATGATTTCCTTACAATTCCAGTTTTAAAGTAGGTTTAAGAGATGGGATGTTGGGAATATAAAATACCAGCCCTGAAACGTTGTATTGTATTGCCATATAATTAATGATTTAGGGTGGATCACCTTTTTCATTAAGGGGTATGGAAAATAAATAAAGATATATACATTCTTCTCAGTAAAAGCAACCTTTCACACACAATTTCATACGAATCCGTACAGCCGTTGCGGAGGAGTTTGGAAACTAACATCGGGCTACGAGAACTGTATATATGACATTTAAAATTATACAAAGATTATTATAAACCATTTCATTAAGATTTTAAAATTAATTCCGTTTGTAGTGTTTTGTAATTGTTTGTAACCAGGTCATTGGAAAAGGTACATAGACGATTTTGGTGCACGTTCGAATGACTCACGGGTTGTCTCACTTGGGTCATTCAGCCATTAAGGAAAAATAATTATATTTAACAAGTACATACTTCTTAATAACATATTCCTGGCCTTATCCCATACATTGTTGGGGTCGGCACTTGATTCAAGCCGATGTGGCTGATCACCTGATTTTTATACGAAGCGACTGCAATCTAACCTTCGCAAGCCCCGAGGAAAATCTGTGATCTGGGTTAAACCAGTTGTCAGACTAGTTTAGGCCTCCGACTGACCTGAAACGATTGCCAAAGATGATAAATTGGCAACCGGGACCGATGGCTTAACGTGCTCTCCGAGGCACTGAGGGAACTCGGGCGGTCACCCTTAACTTCGCTGATCGAATGATATGCGCAATAGGGACTGTGCCACGAGCTCATCAGTGAGTCGCTTACAAAGTGTACCTAATATATAACTAAGCTTACACCAATTAGGTGACTTAACTAACCATATTTGCGTTCACTACACTGCAGTTAAATTATTTTGGAAATGAATAATGCATGATTTATTTAGTTTAGGCAATTATGCACGTCAGTAAAATAATTTTAGAATCTAGTTATCTGAGAATAGCCTCCAAAAAATTCAGCTAACTGTCTAGAACATTTTAAATAAATTCACACACTTGTGATGCTGCGCGTACTGTGTACACTTGAATAGATGTGACACCTATGTGTAATATAAGTGTGTGTGTTACCTGTGACGTCGGCACCAATGTATGACATCATGTGTGTTACCATTGTGTGACATACGTGTGTTACCACTGTGTGATCTTCGTGTGTTACCACTGTGTGTGTATGATATTTAATGTTTGTTACGTATTGTTTGACTCATGAGTCTATATGTGCCACCGATGTGTTAAAAGTGTGTGTATTACCTGTGACGTCGGCATGGGGGACGATAGCCCTGGAGAGCACCGTCAGCAGCAGCAGGACGCGCTGCATGCCGCCGCATCCTACCCCCCGAGCAGCCTCTCTGGTGAACAACAACATTAATATACATAACAAAACATTAATTATTTTTTTCAATAATTTGAGTTAGACAGGATTTTTTTTTAATTGTAAAAAAATCTATTCGAATAAAAATTTGAAGAGTTTGTTTAACCAAAGTTTAATCTCAAAACTTCTGCTTTGAATTAAAAAAAAGTTTTTTTGTTGATTCGTGCATTCATCGAGAGACAAGATCACATTACGATCAATAGGAGCGAAGCATCAGTGAATAATGTTACAAAATCATAGTTTTTATTGTTAATCTGACGCGAGTAAAATGCGAAACAGCAATAATACCTTGTTTCATTTGTCATCAAACACATCCGCAGTAGAGACTCCAGAGCATACGAAGTGAGGTTTATATATTAACATACATACATGCTCTCGCATATAATCCCCGAGGGGTAGGCAGATGTGTACCTAGTACCAACACTCACATTTCGCCAGTTATATGTAAAATCCCATCTAATAGGGGGTGAGCCTGACAATAGTCCAGGATCCAGGCCGCAAATTAAATTGCTATCGTAAGTTAATACAATTTGTTCACAGACAAGTAATGTTGTTAATAGCCTTCAGTATTCACGCTTCGTGCGAGAAAATCAAATGTTCTCGCACCCTGTACAAGCAATCCAAGTAAGTTATCGTAAGCGTAAGGTGTTCCTAATCCGAACTTGTGTGTAATTTACACAGCCAACATGAACTTTAATTAATTAAGCACCGCTTTTGCTGTTTATCGACCGGTGTTTGTTCGAAATTCGAAGCAATCACGTAAGTTAGCCGTTTAGGAAAAGTATTGGTTATTTAACAAGAATTATTTGGCCATTATTGTTAATAAACAACCCAAATATGCTGTGGCAAAAGTTTTTTCATTAGGAGCCAGATTTTACATGAGGCCATACGTAACTTCCGAATTGAATGTAACTTCAAAACTTTGTACACATTTCTTGCAAAATACTGGATTTGTAGTCACACCATCTTTGTGGAGTATCTACGAACTGCTGATAGTTCAAGCAGAACTTGAGGAAGCAGATTACGCGGTAGAACATCAATGTGATTTACAGCTAGTGGAATATATGTTATGATACTCCAGAAGAAAAAACTCAGGAGTATCGACGCATTCTAAAACTGACCACTCAATCTATACAGATAAATAAAATTAAAAGTGTCTGTTTGTAATTTCAAAATAACAGCTTTTCACTAAATGCATATGAAAGTATATACGGTATATACGGCCGATTTTAACGGGACTTTCACTGGCAGATAGCTAATGTTACAAGGAGTAACTAAGGCTACTTTTATTAATGAAAACATTTAGGTTTCCATGGGAGTCAAATTAAATCTACATGGGCAAAACCGCAGGGCACAGATAGTCCATATCATAAAAGAGACAGAGCTACTTCCAAACCAAGAATTTTCTTAGTTTATGTTTTGTAATAAAGAGGATAATTTGTAATAAAGAGCCGTGGTGGCCTCATGGTTTGAGCAGTCGTCTGCTACGCAAGCGACGCAAGTTCGAATCCCAGCGGGGCCTGTACCAATGAGTTTTTCTAAAAAACTTATGTACAGTGATTTCACACCACGTGCTTTACGGTGAAGGAAAACATCGTGAGGAAACCTGCATATTTCTGAGAAGTAATTCAATGACGTATGTAAAGTGTCTGAGACGGCGATGGACTCACCATCTGTCACGTTGGCACTTAATCAAATTCGGTGAAAAGTGGGTGTTGTGATTACAACACCTCTGCCTACCCCTTCGGAGAATACAGGCGTGAGCATATGTATGTATGTATGTAATAAAGAGGAAATAGTTGTCTATGTGATTGCAATAACTTTACACTTTATATTGATATTGATGATACCAGAAGTCTGCGTTCAAAGTTACCCGCGCTGTAAACACGTTATCGGCAAAGGAAAGTTTAAGTTAGGTGTTCCTCGTTCGATCGTTGTTAAGAAACTTATTGGCCTGAATAAGTTGCATAAGTTACATTATTTACCGCTTTGGTAAGTTTTTATAGACGTGTTAGCAGTTGAAACGTTTATATCATTATATCAGTTGTAAATTAGCAAAGTTTTAGACAATGCGCCGTGATGGCCGTGGGGTTTGTGCAGTCACCTACTACGCAAGCGACGCAAGTTCGAATCCCAGCTGTGCCTGTACCAATGAGTTTTTGTATACGGTATATGTAAGAGACGGCGATACATTCACCATATTATATCATGTTGGCTTTACGGTGAAGGGAAACGTCGTGGAGAAAACTGTATATTGCTGAGAATTCATAGACGTGTGTGTATATTAGTGCTTGAGACGGTGATGGACTCACCATCTGTCACGTTGGCACTTAATCATCTTCGGTGAAAAGTGGGTGTTGTGATTACAACACCTCTGCCTACCCCTTCGAGGAATACAGGCGTGAGCATATGTATGTTTTACACAATCTGACACAAAATCTGCCAATATTTTCTCGGTGTAGGGAAACTGCTAACGCAGTTACCGCCATTATCTTCAGCTGACCCTACTAAACCTTCAAGAACTACCGCTGACGCCCATAGGCATACTTTCGTAATAGGCAGTAAGTTTGTCACTTTATCACACATATACAGGATGTATGACTCTTTTTATTATTTAAGCATTTTATTTGCCAGAGATAAGTACCACAATATCTTGTTCTTAATATTAATTTATGTTAACTGGGCGTTAGGCTTAGAATCTACCCCATAAAGGGTGGACAGGTGTTCCAGCACTCACTTTACACCGAAATGACTTGCCTTCATACATGCTGATAATCCTGCTAATGTTATAAACGTGAAAGTTGGTGTGTATATGGATTTTTGCTATGCTGTTGTGAATGGATTTGTATGAAATCTTGCAATGATATAGCTTATCTCATAGAAAAGTTAATCTAAGTCTAATCCTGCGCAGACAGAGTCGTGGACACGAGCTAAGTATACATTCTTACCATTGAATTTCTTCTTACGAATAAAACACAAGATTAATATAATCTTCGGTTTGGTACCGGAGGATATGCCAGTGAAATCCAAACAAGCACGACGGTCACCAGAAATTTTTCCCGGTTGGTTGGAAAGCACCTTAAAAGGACTTTAGAATGTAGCATTATTTTTATTATTATTATAAATAGCGACCTCCTTTATTCACGTTTAATTTTTTTAATTACATGTCAAGAGTAACCTTCTTTAAGATCGAAATACCCAGAAGAATTGAAAAGTATTAAACACGTCACGGCAGAGGAATGTAATCGTCCAAAGACGATTTATATTCTACAGCTGTCCCAGTAGTGGATGCCGCAATAGCCACTACAAAACTAGAATAGTTCCGCGTTATATCCGAACTCCGCTACCGAGTTCGTATATTCCCTGTCTGTAGTAATTTAAACTCTACCTTCTGCTCACGATTTTAGTGAATATACTCGCAAAATAGGTAATTCATCAAACTTTTCCTCACGTGTCGCTTATTTAACACAACAGGGACTCAAATTACATCTGCTCTGCGCTGCCTGTATTCCCCGAAGGGATAGGCAGAGGTGTTGTAATCACAACACCCACTTTTCTAGAAGATGATTAAGTGCCAACGTGACAGATGGTGAGTCCATCGCCGTCTCGGACACTTTACATACGTCATTGAATTACTTCTCAGAAATATGCAGGTTTCCTCACGATGTTTTCCTCCACCGTAAAGCACGTGGTGTGAAATCACTGTACATAAGTTTTTTTTGAAAAAATCATCGGTACCGGCCCTGCTGGGATTCGAACTTGCGTCGCTTGCGTAGCAGACGACTGCTCAAACCATGAGGCCACCACGGCTCTTCAAATTGTTATAACTATCAACTACCGTTCGTGTCGCCGACCGAAATTTAATCGTAATCGGTTTACAAACACATAATCAGATTCAGACAAACAGTCAGACAACAGACAGAATGTCAAAACATAAAATTATAAACGATAGTGAACATTGTATCAGCATATGCATATAGCATTTGGTGTAAAGCTATTATAATATGGAATTACAAACAGACTCTTCGGCCGAGGCTCTCGTATAATTATGATAGAACTTCACTTACAGGTATGTTCGTTAAATCTTTAATTTTATTTATATATGCTACCCTTGTGAATAACATCATCAGATAGAACACTCCATATTTAATTCAGAACGCATTTAAACTAGGGAAACAGGATGAATCTAGTGCGGAGACGAGAATAACGAACATAATGGAACTTCTCACTCAGTGTAGGTGAGAGGAAAGTTTGGCGGTTTTAATGGGTACCCTTATTACTATTCATTTCAAACATGCAGTTGCAAGTTGAACGTCAGGCGTTTTGTCTGCTAATGAGTTTCAATTTAGAATTTGCTGCGTTGGTACTGTGTTTCTATACATATATATCTATCTATACCAATTAAATGTAATTTTATAAATGTAAGTACATATGAAAGTATATAAGGAACTAATTTAAAAAAGCAAATTTAAAATTTTTCCCCTTTCATATGTGTATTTTATCAGTTTAGAGTACAATAAATTTTATATTTCTAAACTAGCTGTGTCCCGCGGTTTCACCCGCGTAGACTTGTCTCAGCCCTATCGGTTTAAAATTGACAAAGTTTCATACAAACTTTCATCCCCTATTTGATCCCCTTGGGGGTAGAATTAATCAAAATCCTTTCTTAGCGGATGCCTACGTCATAACATCTACCTGCATGCTAAATTTCAGCCCGATCCGTCTAGCGGTTTGGGCTGTGCGTTGATAGATCACTATGTCAGTCAGTCACCTTTTCGTTATATATATTTAGATTGCCGATAAGTATGAAACAATTCGAGGTGTGTCTTATGATCTTACCATAATTATTTTCCCAAATTTTTGAGTTAGGTCCCTATTGTTCTGAGGGTTCGATATGCTCAATAGTGTAATTTATTCGGTTACCTAAATTGTGTACTCGAAACACAAAACGGTAACGTGAATTATCCAAGTTTGTGAAGTTTACTTTAAGGTTATTGTATGAAAGATCGCGTGTAATGTTTTGTGGGCGACAGAATTAAATGCGAAAAGTTTCAGTTGCTTACGGTACTCTAGTTAGACGTAAACGACCTCAATACTGAGTATACACGTGCATTGCTGAATTTCTGAACAGCAGTGCTTATTTTATAAGACTATTCACACTTGCTCTTCATACATGCTCACACCTGTATTCCTAGAGGTAGGTGTTGTAATAACAACACCCACTTTTCATCGTAGATGATTAAGTGCCAACGAGACAGATAGTGAGTCCATCGCCGTCTCTGGCACTATACATACGTCTGTGAATTACTTCTCAGATGTATGCCGTTCCTCACGATGTTTTCTTTCACCGAAAAGGGAGTGGTGTAAAATGCTTGATTCTAAAATGCACATATTTTTCTCGAAATGCTCTTTGATACAAGACCCGCTCGAATTCGAACTTGCATAGCTAGAATAGCAGGTAACTGCTCGTACCCGACGGCCACCATGACTCTCTTGCTCTTCATACAATACATTTTGTGATTCATTTTAAGACATAGTATGTTGACTTCATAGGTATTTAAAATAAATTAATTATAAAAAAAACTCTGAAACAAATTCTTTTGTTTTTGTAATTTTTTGCAAAAGGTATTTTTCTTAACCACAGGTGTAAGTAGAGGTGTTTTAATAACAACACCCACTTTTCACAAAATATGATTAAGTGCCAACGTGAGCCTATCGCCGTCTCAGACACTATACATATGTTTTTATTCAATTACTTCTCAGCAAACGCAGGTTTCCTTACGATGTTTTCCTTCACTGTAAAACAAGTTTTTTAGAAAAAATATTGGTATAGGCCTCGCAGGTATTCAAACTTGCATCGCTTGCGCAGCAGGCAACTGCTCAAACCCAAAGGCCACCACGGCTCTTTTTATAACCATGTTATATTCACTTATTAGATATTAATAATCAATATTTTTTAAATAAAATTCTGTATAAGCTCATTACCGTTTCACCACTGGTTCGTTGTCCAAACAATCCTAATTAAGCCGCCAGCTTAAGACCCGTGGAAAGTCCATGTTAATTACCATTCGGTCACCGTAACACGAATTAATGTGTTTTATTCGTTTTGTCGGCACGTCACGGGCGCGCCCGCGGTCATTACACTAATGTGTTTTCTGTAATTTAAAGGCCTATTATGGAACCCGTAGTGAATACGCTTTGTTACTTAGTAGATTCAATCTTCCCAAGTTTCATTAAGACTCTATTAATTTCAGTATAATACAAGTCATCGGTGAAATTCGTGAATGGCGCGATAAGGAAATTGTTACTTACCGAGCAGTTGGGGTAATCGTTACTTCTCCTGCATTATGTAAGACTATGATTTTGTCCCATTCGGTGTGGAGACCCTTGGTCCGCGGGGTCCTAGCGCTATTAGGCTTTTAAAGAAATAACAAAAAGGTTAGTCGACATTACAGGAGACCGAAGAGCTGGCAGCTACCTCGGACTAAGAATTCATTCAAAGGGGGAATGCTGCTAGTATCTTCCGAACCTTGCCTACAGGGACTCCTTTTAATAATATATTTTAGTTATTAGATTATATTTTTTAAGATTTTGGTTTATTAGATTTTATTTTTCAAAGTCAAAGTCAAAGTGAAAATTATCTTTATTCGATTAGACTTTTTTACAATGTACTTTCAAATCGTCAGAATGACATAATTATAAAGAATTACACATGCTACCGCCAGGTTCAGAAGGTTGCTTTTACTGAGAAGAACCTGGCAAGAAACTCAGTAATTACTCTTTTCAAAAATGTTATACAATTTAAAGAATACAAAATATATAATTTAAGAAACGTAAGCTCATGGACAAAGTTCCAATGCACAAATGTCGATAAAAATTAACGTAAATAAAAATCTAGTACATCTACTTATAACTAAATGCGTAGCTTGAGATGACCAGCCCCCACAAGCAGCACCTGTTGTTTAATATTGGTCCTACCAACTTCATAGCATAGAATGTTCATAGTGTCAATGTCAATAAGTATTACACATTCTGTACTTTCACTAGCATTAAATATACTTTAATTCAGACTGAGTGTATAAAACAAAGTATATAATAGTTCTTATTCGATGTTTTAATGTCGGCCATATAGTATTGACAATAAACGAGACTGCTAACCTAGGTGCGCGACACCTAGGTTAGGGTCCCAGGCCACAGTACATTTACGAGTATATTGTAGGCATATATTTACTGGCGTGAACATATTTTAATTATAGACACAAACACTTTCTGGTATTAAATAGTACAAAGAAGTAGGTGACTTAAATATGGTGCTACGTGTTAATATATTTCCCCGTGGTCGCCTTGAGGTTTGAGCAGTCGCCTGCTACGCAAGCGACGCAAGTTAGAATCCCAGCGGTGTCCTGTACCAACTAGTTTTTCTAAAAAAACTTATGTACAGTGATTTCACACCACATGCTTTACGGCGAAGGAAAACATCGTGAGGAAACCTGCATATTTCTGAGAAGTAATTCAATGACGTATGTAAAGTGTCTGAGACGGCGATGGATTCACCATCTGTCACGTTGGCACTTAATCATCTTCGATGAAAAGTGGGTGTTGTGATTATAACACCTCTACCCCTTCGGGGAATACAGGCGTGAGCATATGTATGTATGTATGTTTTAAATTATGGTTTCGAAAATGGAATTAGTTATTTGACCTTTCTCATTTCTATCGTCTTCAAACCGTCCACGCCAATATCAATTTGTAAACAAATTGGAGGCAATATAAATACTTGTCAGCAAAATTATATTCGCGTTTTGCTAGTGTAATGTTATCAATTTCAAACATAACCGAACTCAAATTAAGATATAATCCCTTGCTAAGCTTATTTTAGTCTCGTTCGCGGTCTGGATTATGGTTGACAAGTTTAAATTGTATTATTTTATTTAATTGCCATGACCGGCCGCGCCCGTTATTATACTAATGGGTTCCCTGATATTTGGGTAGGTCTTTTATTAGGCAGTTACATGACTAGTTTATTTTTAGTTTTTATATTATATTTTATGTGTATGTGTAATTGGCATTGTATGCCGTTCTAATTATTGAATAAATAAATAAATGACAATGTTTAAATTTTGGTAAGTAAATACATAATTAATATTTAGATATTATCACACAGCGATATCTAGTCCAAAATTAAGTCAAGCTCGCACTATAAGTACCAAACAACAAATATTATATTTCAATAATTATTTTTATAAGCCAATCACTCAGTCTTGAGGAAAGTGCTCATCACATGTAATGTTTGTGCTGATGTTGGAATCGTACCCTCGACAATTATTGTATCCGTCAGGTATACTGACCAACGGAGTCATACATATTATATGTTTATTATTAATTATTGCTATCATATAGTAACTGATTTTCATTATGTACAGATAATTTGACATGTATTTAGACACCATAGGCCATATACCAGCATGAGTATTAGTTTGATCCGACATCTTCGCATATTCTCTCGCTACGCTGCGTAATGCGGTGCATTGTGCGAATTGCCTTGGTGTATACAACTAACCTACACAATACCTACATACTAATACATGTATCAGCGTTTTAGGCTGTGCATTGGTACAAGTCAGTCACAACTTAAAAAAATCGTGAGTGCATTTTATATGCATCTAAAGTTGTGTTGCACGAAAAAACCGTTCGACGCAATTCCTTTCTTGCGTAGTTAAGATACAATTGCTATATATATATACGCTCACGCCATCACAGAAGGGTCCCCGAAGGGGTAAGCATAGGTGTTGTGACAACACCCACATTTCACCGAATATGATCGAGTGCCAACGTGACAGAGGGTGAGTCAATCGCCGTCTCAGGCACTATACATACGTCTTGAATTACTTCTCAGACATATGCAGGTTTCCTCACGATGTTTTCCTTCACCGTAAAGCACGTGGTGTGAAATCCAATTCCTGAAGAAATAAAAGACAGCGGTTTCAAGATGGTACGAGTTTTCAATTTAATGGAGTTATACTTATTGTGGTTTTAGTGAAGGACAATTATCTTCCAGATTAACAAAGCCCCAATTACTGTAACCTTGAAAATAAAATGAGATAATATCTAGGTTCGTTTAGTACAGAACGTTTGTTTAAGGACGATGCTGTAAGTATAAAAATATAATCCGCAAAAATGCTTCATCTTTTTATAGTTAGGTATCCAGACTCATTATTTAAAAGTCTCCCTCTATTACTTTTTACGGCTAAGCCTTTAATACCCTCCGATTATTCAAAAATTTTATAACAGCGATAAATATTAAAAATTGGTAAAGTTCTAAGAAAGGACAAGTTTTGTGTAGAATGCACAAACCATAGCTTAATCTTGCACACTTGAACAAATGCGTTTTGATCTATCACTATCATCATCATCACAAATTTAAAAGTCTGGCCCTTGTCGGTGTAACCAATGCAATTTCTTCAATTGTAAGAAACTTAGATCAATATCATCATCTCCCTGGACTTATCCCATACACAGTCGGGGTCGGCACTTGATTCAACCCGATATGCACTTCCCTCTATGATGGTTGAGGAGGTCAATGGCTGGCATTCACGTCATACTTGTGAACAGGTGCTGCTTGTGGGGGCTGGTCATCTCAAGCTACGCATTTAGTTATAAGTAGATGTACTAGATTTTTAGTTATGTAAATTTTTATCGACATTTGTGCATTGGAACTTTGTCCATGAGCTTACGTTTTTTAAATTATTTATTTTGTATTCTTTAAATTGTATAATATTTTTGAAAAGAGTAATTACTGAGTTTCTTGCCAGGTTCTTCTCAGTAAAAGCAACCTTCCGAACCTGGCGGTAGCATGTATAATCCTGTATAATTATGTCATTCTGACGATTTGAAAGTACTTTATAAAAAGTCTAATCGAATAAAGATACTTTTGACTTTGACTTTGACTATGGCCGATCACTTGACTTTTAAACGAAGCGACTGCCATCTGACCTACGCAACCCTTTAACGAGGGAAATCTGTGATCTGGGTTAAACCAGTTGTCAGACTATTTTAGGCCTCAGACTGACCAAAGTGAGATCAATATAAGATCCTTAAATCCGTTCTGGAGTTTTAAGTGACGTAAGTAAATACCTAAACTAATATAAAACACATATTTCCTGAGTAAAGAGCCGTGGTGGCCTCGGGGTTTGAGCAGTCGCCTGCTACGCAAGCGACGCAAGTTCGAATCCCAGCGGGCCCTGTACCAATGAGTTTTTCTAAAAAACTTATGTACAGTGATTTCACACCACGTGCTTTACGGTGAAGGAAAACACCGTGAGGAAACCTGCATATTTTTGAGAAGTAATTCAAAGACGTATGTATAATGCCTGAGACGGCGATAGACTCACCATCTGTCACGTTGGTACTTAATCAAATTCGGTGAAAAGTGGGTGTTGTGATAACAACACCTCTGCCTACCCCTTCGGGGAATACAGTCGTGAGCATATGCATGTATGTATTCCTGAGTAACTACACCCGTAACCCGCCTATTGGGGGTACTAAGTAGCCTATAACAATATGATAAACCAGGTATTAAGTTATCTCAATGCCTTAATACATGAAACTTATTCTGTGGTTTCTTAAATTAGCACATCGACATTCAAATTTATAATACTGTTCTTTCTATAAAGGTATTATGTGCTGATCTAACCCAGCCTGAAATACATCCTATTTCAGGTAAATCCTTGAATGTTCCTAGTTCCCTGTTCTATAAGTATTTCCCTGTAATAAGGCCCACGTTTCGCCAGTTATGTTTAGTGGGGGGCTATTGCCATCGGACATTAAAAAACTCAAAAAATAAAACTTTATCTGATCCGGGGATCAAATCCACAACGACCACAAGACCAACGAGGCCTAGTAATGTTTTAATTATTTTAAACAAGAAAAAACTATTCACATTATTGAATATTTATTTTTATTCAACCTTCGAATAAAATTACTTTTACAGATTGCGGCAGGTTTGTAAATTGTGAAATATTTCCTGTAACCATTTGCGCGTGTAACGTATGGCTTCATCATACGAGTGAGTAATGTGAAGGTAATACACGGGTCGACCTTCCAACTTGAAAGTAAATGACTTAGGGCATGAAATTATGAATATTTCTGTCTTTATTGTTTGTAAATGTTTGCTAATACTACATGAAGATAATGTTATTGCCTTTTCAAAAAAGCGTCGGTAAATTAAGACACTATATAGGCTTTTTAGGATTTCTACTTCAAGGATTAAGAAAGAACTCTCAAGTATGACGCGTGCTGGAATCCAAAAATATAGCGTAGGTACTTGGCGTTGACTAGCAATTATAAAATTACTAATTCAAATAAGAGCCGTGGTGGCCTCGGGGTTAGAGCAGTCGCCTGCTACGGAAGCGACGCAAGTTCGAATCCCAGCGGGGCCTGTACCAATGAGTTTTTCTAAAAAACTTATGTACAGTGATTTCACACCACGTGCTTTACGGTGAAGGAAAACATCGTGAAGAAACCTGCATATTTCTGAGAAGTAATTCAATGAAGTATATAAAGTGTCTGAGACGGCGATGGACTTACCATCTGTCACGTTGGCACTTAATCATCTTGGGTGAAAAGTGGGTGTTGTGATAACAACACCTCTGCCTACCCCTTCGGGGAAAACAGGCGTGAGCATATGTATGTATGTACTAATTCAAAAGCTACTGACAGAACTTATTCATTAACACATAACATAAGAAATAAATATAAAAACGTAACATTCCAGTCTCAAAACAAATTTCAATGGAATTGGGTAATTTTACAGTTTGTTGAACTGACAGAAAAACTGATAAATATTCAAATTAATCCTCTCCGAATTTCAGTTCGCACAATAGTTGACAAGAATGTTGAATGTCAAAACTTACGCCATGTGACGTAAACTGAGACACGTTTAGATCTCGAACAGTGTTTATTTTACGAGTATTTGAATTAACGTATAGATTAATTTACATCACAAAACAGTGGTTGCTAATGACGGAATTTCCTTACACCAATGAATAATGGAAATGCTTGGAAGTTCACTTCTTCTCGAGAATAAATAATAGACATGAATTATGTCGGATATAATAACGCTGAATATAATTTCGCTTAAACAATTGTGCTTGTTAAAATTATCGAGTCAATGGGCGGAATAATTTAGTGCTTCGAAAACCGTACTTGTATAATGTAGATAGGAATTTCAACCGTGTTATTTTTTAATAAGAACTTGGGAAAAACGATTAAGTAAATTTCAAGTTAACAAATAAATCATGTACTATAAAATTATATGTCCTGGCTGATGGACTGACCCACTGACTTATATATCAACACGCAGGCTTTACCGCTGATCCAGGAGATACTATTTGAAGGATATGCTATTGAGGTGTTGGTATAAACAAATAATAATCTGTAATATTTTTCCGATATTCCACCTCTGCGGGGTTAATGAAAATTAGGCCCTTATGAAAAACTTATGAATGTCGAAGAATTGACCACCGGTTCGGAAACTAGCCTTCTGAAAAGAACCGGCATGAATTAAACTCAGTTGGCATCATGTACATTTCTTTACATAGTAAACAATGATAAGTACAGAAAAAATATTATAACGGGTTGAATACGAGTTGAAAGTTTGTATGTGAAATCTAATTTCCACAAAGGTGAAATTACAAGCTAGTAGAAAATTAAAATAACGAGACAGTAAAAAATATACGCAATTCATATACACATTTTTCGCCCTAGCATTTTTCCATGTTTGCCAGTGTGTTGCTCATTATCTTCCACTTTGCCTGTTCTAGATGAAATACCGTGTATTTCGTCTAGAACGAGAGACTAGAGACGAAAAAAGTTGATTTTAAAGGATGAAGGCGTATATGAAATAAATTGGCTATCTATCTAACGCAAAAATATATATAAATATAAAATCTCAAACGCTATTCTCTAAGATTTTTTTAATCTAGAGTTTTTCTTTCCAATTTTTTGTCATCGAATTGACTATTTTTTAGATCTTATTACCGTAGGTTTTAAAAGGGCATTATGGCTGCCAATTTATCATCTTTGGCAGTAGCTTCGTATAAAAATCAGGTGAACAACCACATCGCGTTGAATCAAGTGCCGACCCCAACAATGTATGGGATGAATGAAAATTAAAATGATTTATTCTGTTTAGGCCCTGGTAAGGCTCTTATGAATGTCGAGGAATTTACCACTATAAGGATAAGGCTAGATGATGATGATCATGATGATACCACTGCTTCTTAAGTATATCCAAGTAATCTGGCGGTAGCATGTATAAACCTGTAAATTATGTCATTCTGCCAATTTGCAAGTGCTTTGTAAAAAGTCTAATCGAACAAAGATATTTTTGACTTTAACTTTGACTTTGACATGTCCCTAGAATCATGAATACACAATTCTGAGGACGCGTACTACTAAAACGGCTGCACTTCATCAAATACTGAAGGTTATCTTCAAAAACTGTACGGAAAAGTGAATCATTATTTGGTTTGAAAAACTCCATACAAAAAGTAAGACTGAGACAAAAAAAACCCCATTTACGAGTCTACAGCAAAACTCGTACATACTTTTTATTCCGATCAGGCGTCGAAAGTAGGGTTGCAAAGTCAAAATTTTAATTTAGATAGCATAGCGAATTGTTAAGGAGTTTTGTGACCAAGTCTTGCGCCCTTGGGAGAACCCTACCCCTTTTAACTTTATTTATCACAAATGGAACGCACGATCCAGTGGGAAAACTTCGTTTGCATGACACTCCCTTTTCCTTTCACATTTCGGGAAATGACTGGGACTTTGCGAATGTGGCCACCCATTTACACTTTGATAGAAATAGTTCGATATCCGCTCGGAGACTCCTTAGGCAGTCTTTGAGTTAAAGCCAATATTATAATGTCACCTACATTTATAAAGAAACTAGCGTTCAATCCTTACTCTGCTTCGGGTTACCATTTTTAAGTTTATTATAAAGTATTGACTTTTAATTACCAACTTTATAAATTTGGAGGTGTTATTTTTTTAGCCTCGCACGCAAAAACTACTGTTTCATATCACTTTACAATATAATATGTCTTATACATCAGAATAACGCGAAGGCTATAAATAATGTATGAATCATCAAAAATATAAAAAAAATCTTAAATTTCTTTGAATTATTTTTTCTACTCATTTTGGTGGTTTAAAAGTAATGAAAGTATCCATATTAATACGATACTATAATGTGCCTAATTATCAAATATCTCATCCAATTTCAGAATTTTCTTCATCATATTGATTTAGTATGTACTTCCATATTGGACAAAGGTGGGTGGGCGGAAGCAAGTGTTGCAATAAACACAATGGATGACCCGTGATGCCATTGTTAAATTGTCCATATTTTTTTTGACGGTATGTAGTGAATATACCGTCATTCAGTGTTTTTGTGGAAAAATATGCGAGTTTAATTACAATCCTTTCAGTTAATTTAGTATTAAACTTAAAACAAGGCCTGTACCAACGTGCTTTACGGTGAAGGGAAAATTCGTGAGGAAATCTGCATATGTCTGAGAAGTAATTCAACGACGTATGTGTGCCTGAGACGGCGATGGACTCACCCTCTGTCACGTTGGCATTTAATAATATTTGGTGAAATATGAGTGTTGCTGCTATAGCGCCTCAGCTTACCCCTTCGAGGACCCTTCTGAGATAGCGGGAGCATATTTATTTTTACTTAAAAGCGTTATATTCAATCAAACAAACAAACTTTTTTAAAACCCCCATTTGGTTAAATGTGGATGTTAGGGGTGGCATTTTGCAAAACACTCACCAAGAACACATCTTCTAGTAATGTAACTTGGTTATATACGAAGAACGAGGGTAAAATTCACAGTCGTTGTGTTTTTTAAATTATCATTCATTATTTTTATTTATCATTTAGGTAAAATCATTGAGGATATGCTCGCAATTTTAATTAAAACCTATAAGTATCTTTATTTGATTTCACTTTTTACTTGATAGTCTATATGTTACCCATGGGAGGAAGGCGTGTTAATAAGTTATAACAATATCTGTGTATAATATATGCGTAAAATAAAACATGTAAACAAAAGTGCGTTTAAGAAATAATTTAAAATGAACGAACAATTTCCACAAGTTTCAACGTAATGATTAGTTTATGCTGATTCCGACAGTGATAAAGACACGCAGAGGGTGAGTCGACACATTCGCCGAAAATGTGTTAAACTTTTAAATAAGATTGCTATGAAACGTAGTTATTTTCTAATCAACCGAATGACGTTATCACAATACATAAAGGCATAGACGACCGGCCTCCAAAAAATAACGGTTGAAAAAAGACAATCTACCCATGTGCACTTAAAGTCCAGATTGAGTGACTGACTTATATATAAATATATACAACGCACAGCCTAAGCCGTTGTTCCTAGGAACATATAACGAGACGGTGGTACGACGAGGAGGGAGTCATCATATGTGACGGTTACATTGTTGATTAAATTAGGAGACCGTCCTTTCGTACTTTTCTTATCTCTGTCGTCACTCCCCATGGGTAATCATTTAATATAACTATAAAATATGGTCAAATTATAGTTGCTTACTCACTTAATTGTTTTTAGAAAGCGAATACGCGGAATCCTTTTGTATGAAATGAATATGCAATTTTAATATTCAAGTAATGCCATTGGGGACTTGTACGCCATGATATTATTTATTTAACACTTTAAAATGCATAATTAATGTAACAAAATGAGGATTTTGACGCATATTACACCACAAATGCCAAAGGCCAATGAACGTTAAAGAGCAAAAACGCGTAATTCCATATTATACGCAAATTTTGATTACGCCTTATACCAAAAACGTATTTCTGAGAGATTACTAATTTTATGAAAATTATTTTAGCTACTTACTACAATATTTGCTCGCTATAATTGAGTAATAATATCTCGTTATAAGGGATTTGTAATACGCAACATATTATAAATAGCAATTCTATCTAAGCCCCTGTCGCCAGATGTCGCAAAAATATATTCTTTTAAATGCAGAAGAAAACAGCGTGCTTTCTTACAATGATAAGACCAATTCATTCCTAACAGATTAGCTAAATTTAAAAAGTTACTGTTAATAATTTGTCTACTGTAACTGACTTTAAAATATAACCTTGTTTAAAAAGCTATTTTATTCTCACTCACCCTAAAGTTCAAATCGCTTAAAAATGCCAATCACTTCTGAAGTGATTGAAATGCAAGTAAAAGGGACTGAAAGAAAAATTGCGTCCGTCTATTACTTTCGTTAACCACAAAATGTTGAGTAAAACGTTTTCCATCAGAAGCAATCAATTTTGAAACCTCCATTGCTTTTTGGATGTTCAGTTTAAAGCGACCATTTGGTGTCTATCACTGGACTGAGCCAGGCAAAAATTTCACAAATTGTTGGATACCATTGGTTTAAATGTTTTAACTTTTTAGCCAAGCTTAACTTCAGATTAGTTGCCCAATAACAAAAAAAAAATCACTCCGAAACGTCAAGGAATCCAGAGAATTCATTATAATCATTAAAAGAATAAAAGCAGCATATCTCGTGTATGTTTTAAGACATTAAGTCCAGATCGATGGGAAAATTGAGGGGTAAAGGCGCGTCGAAAGGAGGAAGTATTTATTAATAAGGCTTATTCCCAGACATCCATGATTTTATTACCACCACCTCAACGGCATTTGTTTTGGTATACACATGTACTTCAGAATATCCAAGATTGAATTGTCGTTGAGGTCACGGGTAATAATGTATTAGTTTATTTTTCAAAATCTATAGGCTACGGATGTCTGAAAAGCCATTAATTAGTAGCGAAGTAAGAAAAGGAACTATAATTTTTTTTTAATAATGGTATGACTGGAAACTGGAAACGATACTTTTTTGTTGTGGCTTAGTTCTAAAGTTGTAGGAAGTTGTAAATCAGATTAAAATAATAATACGTGTATAAAATACTGCAAAAAAATGTGTCATTGTCTGTCTCTACCGGCTTAGCTCCATGCTTTAGCTGATGTTGTAAGAAGTAAATTAGTATATTTTTACTTTTTTGTTAAATCCATGAAATGGAGTAAAATGAAGATGAAACAGCGGGGCACAGCTAGTCTTTTGTAAAGTGTGTATAATTTAAGTAATCATCAGTCTGAGTCCCTCACGGGTAGTCAAAGAGAATTACGAGCTGTTCTATAATTGAGTATGAATACATTATTCTGTGTTTCGGATATTACATTATGCTTCTGTTTTTATTTTATTATTCCTAAAAAATACTTTCTATATCTATATATCGTTGAAAGAACTCTTATCAATATTAAAAAAAAAATACAATGCCCTCGAAACTTGCATTGGATTTTCACTGCAGCAATTCCTGTCTTAGAAATTGCTAAAATATAATTAAAGCGTAAACAGTTTCCACAATGCAACATAAACATGGCGTTCTGCGATTTTCGTTCATTTTATTATTATTTTTAAATGGCCTCGTTACTGCATTCTTGGCACATTGCTGAAAATGATTTTAGCCTCGTAGGACTTTTCTAAAGCGTTGTACTCATGTCAGAATGGAACAAAGACTTTGTGAAATAAATCGACGTGTTATTGCACTGGCGGATCTGAGGAAAAGTTTCAAACAATTTCGCTTTGTTCGTTTATGTAATATACTGATGTCATTTCAAGGCACTAATGAAAGTATTGTTGTAAAACTTACAGCTCTCGCTGAAGATAATTAAGTGCCAATGTTATGAATGATCATCCTATTTCAAATACCTGCAAAATAATCTTTGTTTGTTCAAACTCTATGTATACCTTATATACACCTGTTTTATAAAAGACTACCTGTGTCCCGTGGTTTTACACGGGTAGAGATAGTTTCATGGGTGACCCGCGTAATTCTAATGTATTTTTTTAATAAATATAGCTAATAAAAGTAGCTAAATTACTCCTCGTTACATTAGCTCTGTGCCACTGTTACGGAGATTATGTGGAACAAACAGACGGACAGGCAAATCGGTAAATTTTTAGAGAGTGTTTTTTGAGCCAGTACCGAATATAGTATACTTTCATGTGCATTTATTGAAAAGCTGTTATTTTGGATTGGGCTTTGTGACAAAAATGTGTGTCAAAAAGTATCGAATCTGTATATATGTATATATATTCATACATACACAACCTATCCGATAGGGAGCGCAATACAATTCAATTCCCGCTTTCGCCGTGTCCAATCAAGACCAAATCTCAACACCTAGACATACATACCATACATTTTACATTGATTACTGACTCCCACAAATTTGCACATTTGACTATTCAATACAGAATCTACCGACACTGATGGATTGATTGAGTGTAAATCCCGCGAACTTGGATTACCCGCGCTCTTCACTATGGCTTACCTTTGTTGAGTACCTATTCATCAATCAAGATGATATCTTCTCAGCATAACGAAAAACCTAAGGTAAGATTTTTTAGGTTAAGTGAAGTGTCCGTTGATCTATGTTTGACACAGAAAAGAGTATCCTCTATACTATTTTTTGTGATGTTGAATTTACTCTCTTCTAGCATCCGATTCCTCATTGGCGAGGATTTTAACCCTAGATCACTTTCCCTTTTATGAAAATATCGCCTTCGGGTCGGATCCCGGGGCCTACTCGCTTTTTCCAAAAACGAAGTTTCGGCTAAAAGTTCGTAATGTCCTGCCACTGTTCTTATTCGTACGTGGTCTTCTAGAAAATTCTTGGACGTTTATATATGAAAACCTAGTTTAATTGTGTTATTAAGCGAACGAAAACTTGAGTTTGATAAAAACAAAGCGATATTAAAACTATGCTCATTTGCTTAGATTCGTTTTCTGGGAAGGAGTAAGCCGCCAGATATCTTTCATCGACATTTAGTGCATTTGATCAGGTGGCCTACCATCATCGGTTTATGCAGAGCGTATTAAGAACTTCAGAGCTTTGACGTTCCATTTTTGTACCGTAAATTCATACTTAGAAACTAAGAAGTTATTTATACGTGCTGCTTAAACTATCATAGTTGACCCTCTGAACAGCGCATCGAATATTTTTTAGTGTAAAGGTAGCAATGCTTGAGTGTGTTAAATGGATTTTGAAGACTCGTTTTAAACTGCCGACTTATATGTTTTAAAAGATTATTTTAATCTTAAGTTATTATCAACCAAACATGCAGCAAGTAATCTCGTCATGTATCTAAACGATGAGCCGTGGTGGCCTCGGGGTTAGTGCAGTCGCCTGCTTCGCAAGCGACGCAATTTCGAATCCCAGCGGGGCCTGTACCAATGAGTTTTTCTAAAAATCTTATGTACAGTGATTTCACACCACGTGCTTTACGGTGAAGGAAAACATCGTCAGGAAACCTGCATATTTCTGAGAAGTAATTCAAAGACGTATGTATAGTGCCTGAGATGGCGATAGACTCACCATCTGTCACGTTGGCACTTAATCGAATTCGGTGAAAAGTGGTTGCTGTGATAACAGCACCTCTGCCTACCCCTTCGGGGAACACAGGCGTGAGCATATGTAAAATGTATCTAAACGAATGTCTAAGGTAGATTTCAATTGAAGCGTCCATCATACCAATAATATAAATCGTAGTAAGAATATTTCGAAATCCTTTAAAGATATTTCATCCAAACCATCCCAATAAAAATGTAGACACATTTCCCGACAGAAGTTTTCAGACCATGTGATAGTGTTCTGGAGTTTTCTCACGGAGTGTCGCAATGTCTGACAGTTGCAGTCTAGTTCTGTGTGTTTAGTCTAGTGTCAGGAGATATCTTGACAGTAGAAAACATTTATTCACTTGGATTAAGTTTTTCAAACGAGCGATTCAAGTTTTCCTTCCATCTATTTATACAGATTGAAACGTTGTTGGTTAGGCGGCATTGTCAACGAAACAGCCTTGATACAATAAAGCAGGGTTGATTGTGCAATCGTTTAAATTTGAGAAGTAAATGTTTGCTCGCGTCGCAAGCTCTAGCATTCGTTTATGACGAAAGCAAACATTTGTGAAACAAATGCTCGTACGTGAAACGAAAGCTGCCGGTGAGTATCATCATTAGGACATTGTCAATAATATTCATCATCATCATAAATTTAAGAGTCTGACTCTTGTCGGTGTAACCGATGCAATTTCTTCCATTCGTCTCTGTCCAGTGCCATCTCCTTGACTTCCCTATAAGTCATAACAGACGCCTTTTCCTAAACTTGTCTCATGTACGTAGTAAGGTCCAAAAGTTTTCGGCCTATAGTATAAAATGAAGGATTAAACTCAAACAACTTTTACTATTTTTCAATATAGTCTCCCTTTATTTAAATACACTGTTTGCACCGCTTTATTAACAATTCAATTCCTTTAAAAAAATAATCTGAAGTTTTGTCTTCAAAATGTGCCAAAACCGCGGACTTCACCTCTTCATCCTTGCTGAACTTTTTCCTCGCAAGCCGCATTTCAATTTGGAAAATAAAAAATAGTCACTTGGGGCTATGTCTGGACTATAGGGTGGATGGTCGAGCTCAGTGCACACACATTCTTGAATAGCAGCCTTGGAAACATCCAATGTGTGGACTGGCGCATTGTCATGCAGCAGCAACACTCGTCGCGACAGTTTCCCTCGACGTTTTTCTTTAATAGCGTCTCGTAATTGATGCAATAAGGACGCGTAGTATTCACCCGTTACAATTGTGTTGCGTTCTTTAAAATCCACCAGTAAAATTCCTTTGGTATCCCAAAATATTGTGGCCATAATTTTTTTTCCTGACTGAGACACCTTGGCTTTTTTGGGCCTCGGTGAACTGGGTTGACGCCACTCCATCGATTCCTTTTTAGACAAAGGATCATGATAAAGGACCATAGTTTCATTTCCAGTTACAATTGAGTCCAAAATTTCTTTTTGTCGGCTTTCACATAGGGATAAAAATTGAGCACAGCACTTCACACGCTCTTGCTTCTGAACAGCGGAAAGAAGTTTCGGGACCCAACTTGCACTGACCTTATTCATATCCAAATGATCATGTAAGATTCTAAGCACTGTTGTTTTCGAGAGCCCCGTCATTGCTGCTAATTCTTTTGTCTTCAATCGCCTATCCTTCAGTACTGTCTCTTCAACAAATTTAATGTTTTCTTCAGTTATGGCCTCAGAGGGACGTCCTGGACGGGGTTCATCTTCTATTGACTTCCTTCCTAAACGAAATTGTTTCGCACATTCTTTTACGGTGGAATATGATGGGGAGGAATGCCCGTATACAGCATCCAAACATTGTTTGATTTCAGCCAGCATCTTTCCCTCTTTTGTCAAAAATGTTCTTACGGCTCGGTACTCAAACTTATCCATTTCAATTTTCTGTTGACTTGCTGACTTTAAAAGGTTATAACTTTGTTTATAAATGGAATACACAAATATATCAAATTATAGGTAGATCAGTAAAAGTCTAATTATACAGTGATAAGCTAATTTAATATCTCTGATTCATCGAATGTGTGTAGGCCGGAAACTTTTGGACCTTACTACGTATGTTAGCCTGAGTCTTCCCCTTCCTCTCTTTCCTTCTAAAATGTTTGTAATGAAACTGTCATGTCGTACAAGGTAGCCAATTATTTTTCCTCTTTGATTCTGGATTGTATTCCACAGAACTCTTTTTCCTTGACTGTTTTATGTACATCCTCATTTGTTGCTATTTCCATCCATTTGATTTTTTCCATCTTTCTATAACACTACATTAATACTATACACACAATATTGCAAGTAGAAAAGAGGTGATATTGCATATTGTACGTGCAAATATGACTATCTCGCAACCTCCAATTACTTATGCACGATTCTAGAAATAGGTCAAATTGCAAGCTGAAAAGAAATCATCATAAAATCGCGTATAAACAAAGAATATTCGTTGAATGTGCATTTTCCTCGCTGCACAGTCAATACAGTCTATAAACTACGGAAACAAACGGGCAACAAATCCAATCTTGTGTCGGAATGACTGCATCGCCTGGCGGATACATTTATATCGCGAAAACTTACAGCGTCTTTTCTATGTTGATGCACTTTTTAGAAATTTCAATAAGATTTTGTCAGTCAAATTGTCTTTTGGAATTGTTTAAAACAGGTTACCAATAATGCTTAGAATATCTGCTAAATTGTCAAAAAAAATTCTCCGAAGAGGTTGGTACCAACGTAACAGATTCAGATGATGAGTCAATTGCCGTCCCAAACATCTTAATTTTTTTCCTTCGCCTTAAGCCTAGTAGGCTAGACATCTCAGGACAGTTTAAAAAAAACTATTTGGTTCAGACTCCTGGGATTTGAAGTTCGCCGCTTGCGTAGCGAGCTATTACTCAAGTTATAATACAGTTTGCCTCAGAAGGTTATCTCATGTGTAAAATTGCACGTGTGTGTGTCTGAAGTCCCTTGTGTTATCATATTCTATGACGGCATTTTTTTGGGTATCATTGAAATGACCTCGTTGGTCAAGTGGCTGCAAATGCTACTGAGTAACACGAGATCCTAGTTTCAATTCCGTCATAGGGTTTGACCATCTATAATTTCTCAGTATCAGCACAGAGTCTGGATAGTAGTAGATAGTATAGTTAATTCTAAAATTCCGATTAGACAATAAGCTCGCCGAATAGGGGACGAGCCTTTTGCCACTAACTATTTAACTTGGGCCAAATGCGGGTGTACTATAAGTAACCCATATTGTATACCCGTGCATGTTCACGATTTTTATGTTGAAGTCATATACGGGTATATAATCATATTAAAATACCAGTATGGCATAGAATAGAGAGCCGTGGTGGCTTGAACAGTCGCCTGCTACGCAAGCGACGCAAGTTCGAATCCCAGCGGGGCCTGTACTAATGAGTATTTCTAAAAAAACTTATGTAGAGTGATTACACACCACGTGCTTTACGTTGAAGGAAAACATCGTGAGGAAACCTGCATTTCTGAGAAGTAATTCAATGGAGTATGTAGTGTCTGAGACGGCGATGGACTCACCATCTGTCACTTTGGCACTTAATCATCTTCGGTGAAAAGTGGGTGTTGTGATTACAATACCTCTGCCTACCCCTTTGGGGAATACAGGCGTGAGCATATGTATGTATGTGGTATGAATATGTGGTGTGGTAGGAATAAAAACGAGATGATGATTGAGGAATTTTATTAACCGAATCATAAATGTGTCACAACTCAATGTAGCCTTGTTTCTGCGATATTTTAGTCCATTGCCCACTTTATGGCATTCTAAAAAAATGCAATTTAACATCCCCAAACGTTAGTGTCCTTGCAATTCCAATTAGTGGTAAAGAATGGAGCCGTGGTGCGAATAGCCACCGATAAGGTTTTTACGTTTTTTCCAGACTTTTGCGCTTGGTGACGCTTTGTAACTGTGTCAACCGGAATAAAGGCTTTTCGCTAGTTACAATTGGTTAGAGAAAGTGTGATGAGATTTTCGACAGTTCGATTATTAAAGTCTTATTGATGTTATTTTTCCACACTAATATCATCATCATCATCATCATCATATCAGCCATAGGACGTCCACTGCTGAACATAGGCCTCTCCCAATGATTTCCACCTCACCTGGTTGGAAGCGGCCTGCATCCAGCGGGTCCCCGCGGACTTGACCAGACCGTTCGTCCATCTCGCGGGGGGGCGCCCTACGCCCTTGCCACACTAATATATGGAAGACGAAAGATTTTTTTTTCATGTACCTAACGAATAAGCTTAAAAAACACTCGACAGATTGCAACAATTCTTTCAAGAATAGAATGTTACATTGCTGAGTAACATTATATGTTAGTCAGCAATTTATCTTGATTAACAATATAAGGCTATAGCCTTATATTGTTAATCAAGATAAATTCGGAATGCCTAATAAAACACAGGAGAAGCCGCGGATGGAAACTTGTTTATATGGTCGCTTGTCTACGTTATCATTCATATAAAATCACATGCTTGTATCATTATATTCATCTGAAAAAAACTTAAAGTACTAAAACGTGGTAGAATACATTTCCTCATTTTCCTTAACATTCTGAAGATTCCATAAAAAGTTCAGCTGTCACCATTCCGGTTTCCAAACTGGAAATTTTCAGCAAAGTATAAAGAAACATTGACTGTATTGTATATTTATGAGACAGCGAAATCCGAACGGGCTCAATATCATCATATTGAGGCATAACGTTTCAACAAAAGTTACGTAAGTCCATCAATTACATATTCACCATACGTGATACCAAACGTCGAGGGAAGTTTCCTTATAAAAGTTGCTCCCTTCATGGAAAACACGGAAGTGTTCTGAATGTCAAACACTTATTATTAGGGGTATGAAAGGAGGCGTGAAATTTAAAGTATCTACTTTCAAAAGCAATTTTATGACCCAAACGTGATGGTCTGTTTATGGGAGCCCACGATGCCATAGTATAGATTCATCTTTATGCTTTTAGGTGTTGTCTGTTGGCGATCGTTTGGACTACGGTTTTGTATAGGGTGTTTGAATAACGCTTCTATGACATAATAGTCAACTGTCTTTAAACGACATCCGTGCTAAAAATATTTTATGGTTTGGAAAGTATCCTGCGGTAGATTATTATATTGTCTGTAATTTGTACTTGTAAAATGTACTTTACCCCAGAGAACATGAGTTTGACTACGAATATATGTAAGGAGTATTTACTCCTTGATTTACTGCCAGGGTAAAACAGATTTGACATGATATAGATGTCAGTGATATTTGTCAAGAAGATAAAATAAGATGGTGGTTTCGTTTAATTATTATAATAGCTAGACATTAAAACTAACATAAATGTCGTTTCTCTTATTTCAGGTAAGTCTGGTTTGGAATTAATTGTAATTGTAAAATAGTATTTTATTTCAATAAGAATTAAATAAAACTCTTATTTCAGAGCAACACATTGTGCTAGTTATTTAATTCGTCAAAATATAGATCTTATAAAACGACATTTATGTTAGTTTTAATGTCTAGCTATTACAATAATTAAACGAAACCACCACCTTATTTTATCTTCTTGACAAATATCACTGACATCTATGTCATGTCAAATCTGTTTACCGTGGCAGTAAATCAAGGTGTAAACACTCCTTACATATATTTAATTCCTCGTAGCCAAATCAGTTTGGCTAAGTAGTTCGGCCACGAAGAAACACCCAACATAACGTATTTTTAAATATACAATATTAGCACAAATTGTCGTATCGGATAAATTATAAATACATGCATATATTTTTTTTCTGCACAGCGCTCTTAATAACCAAAAGCTTATATTATACAAAAAAACGTTATACTATTCTCATCGTACGATAAACCACATTAGGTGTTGCCATCAACAAGTCAAACGGAACGCAATAAGGGCCCACGGAGGCCCTTCGCACCTTGTTAAAAGGTGTTTTCACAAGGCCCATCCATCAGCCCCAAACAAATTGCTTTATCTAATACTTGTTCACTGAAACCCTTAGGCTTTTGTTTTGAATTTCCCAAATGTGATTTTCAAAGGGATTTCAAGAGGAGTATTTTAAGGGTCAGGTAATATTACTTCATTAATTGATTTGGGCCTTTATAGGCAAACCAGCGATACAAAATTATTATCTTTAGAGAAAAACTACCTGTGCCCGGCATACGTTGTATTGCCTTTTTTTTTTGGGGTAGACTACCCCTAATATTTAGGGGGATGAAAAATAGATATTGGCAATTGAAATAGATAGATGTTGGCCGATTCTCAGACCTACCCGATCTGCACACAAAATTTCATACAAATCGGTCCAGCCGTTTCGGAGGAGTATGGCAACGAAAACTGTGACACGAGAATTTTATATATTAGATAAAGTTGAAGTGTCTATTTGAAATTCCGGATCGTATAGTATATATGTACTTTCATAACAATATAAATTTTTTTTTACCTGTCTGTTTGTTCCGGCAATGTCTAAAACGACAGTACTAATTTGAACGGAAGTTCCACTGTCAGATAGCAGATGTAACAAAGATTAAACAAGTCAACTCTATAAAAAAAAATTGGGTTCCACACAATAAAACCACCTGTGTAATTTCAAGTCAACGCGGTAGAAACCGCGGGGCACAGCTAGTGTATAAATATGTCTTAGTTGTTTTATCAGATTGCCTCGTTGGTCTAATGGTCGCAAGGGCTAGTACCCAAAGTCCCCTATAAGCATAAGGGGTTTTAGTGAGGTAAAAATCCCACATATCCCGACCTGCCTCTGCCTCATACCCCAATCTGCCCAGGGCGGTTTGGGCCTTTTGAAAGTACCTCCTGGTCAATAAGAAAAAAGTAGTCGCAAATAAGGCATAGATTTTTTGTGGACAAATTTAAACCTGTCGACAATTTTTTTTGTGAATTAACGTAAGTAACCGTAAAAAATGACTTTCATTGAGTGTTGCAAGTGGCCATTTTGTTAAATATATATTTAAAAAAAAATAATTCGAATATCTCGTCAAGCTAATTTTTCTATCTTGATAAGTTATGCTATCATAAGTATTCTGTGAGCTGTCAGATGAGGAGAGCATTAGCATATTTAAGAAAACTTAATAATTGTGAGATCTTAATGACTTGTGCCGTCATCTTGTTAATGAAATAAGTGTTTCGCCTCTTACCCCTTCACGGTTGACAGGCAACTGACATTGGTATAACGATAGCTCTTCCCTCAATATACTATATATAGGGTTATAACACAAGAAGGCATGGATTGGAAACTTGAAATAGGAAGCAATTATGTATATTCTAAGGGATAGGACCGTTGTTGTGACATTGAGGAACTTGTCCCCTTAATGTTCAGGGAATTGTAACATGGAAGTCACGACTCAAAGTCCCCGATCAATTAGACAATTGTGTCCCTTAGAACATATAAATGGTTTACATGTAATGACTCAGGAGACGTGATCAGAAGTCACTTCACATTCAGATAAAAATAAAATAATCATCTTTTCACAAAATGCATATGAAAGGATATACGGTACTATTCAAAAAACAAATATAGGAGAAATATCTGTCCGTATGTTTGATCCGCCTAATCTCTGAAGCGGCTGTGACGTTGATGACGAAATTATAACTGAGACCAATGTACATTAACCCGTTGATAGAATAGAATAATTTATTTACAGGAAATATGTCCCATATAAGCAAATTTTTGGGTATGTAAATATTAATAAAATGTTAAAAATTTAGTCTGCAAACAACATAGCTCTAACCAGGCATGTTATTTTATTTATATAATACTATATTTTAATAATTTGTAGGTATTTAAGTAGATATTGCTCATTGTCTATATTATGTATATTGTCTAAAGTATGAAACCTATATAAAAATACCTTCGCGATTTATCATCACAATCATAATAACCTTGTTCATGCAGATTTACTCTACTTACAGACAGAATTTTTTTAAATTTATTTATGTCCTATGTATACCATGGGGGCCAAATGCGAAAGTCCTTTTTAAGGATCTATCAAAACGCCTGGTTGACGTCTCTAGTGACCGTCGAGCTGGTTCTTACCTCGGTCAGAGGATTAGTGTAGTGATCCAGCGAGGTAACGCAGCCAGCTTACTGGGCACCATTCCCGCAGACACTAATTTAAATTCCGTGTTTTATTTATAATTTTTATTTTTATTATATTTTTCTTTTTCATTGTATCAACATGCATGTGTAAAAATGATAGTTGAATATACCAACTTGCATAATTTGCATTTAGTAAACTGCTACTAATGTAGAATTACAAACAGACACTTAAAGTTTATTTATATGTATAGATTTAGAAAAATCAGCTCTGCCAATTAATATTACATCTCAAATGTTCTATTCAATAGCCATTCTCCATTTCTTATATTATGTAGGTATGGATTACAACGATTACAAAATATATTTTCAACACGATCTAAAAGGAGTTGGTTAGTTATGCAGTAACTACATCGTGAATAGTCAAACGAGATAGGGAATAACTTTCTACGAGTGTCGGCAAAAGCCAAATAGATCATTCTGTAGAGCCTTCAATACCTTTAGCCCTAAACCTGATGTGAATACTGAATAACGCGGAAAGGAACCCGCGTAGGTATTATTGGTATTCGCCTGATTAAATTCTGCTCGGTTGAGAATATAATTGAAAATTCTGTATGTTAATAATGATGGATATATACTTTTATCCTATGACGATTAAGTGCCAAGGTGCCAGATGGTGAGTCCATCGCCGTCTCAGACACCTTACATACGTCATTGAATTACTTCTCAGAAATATGCTAGTTTCCTCACGATGTTTTCCTTCACCGTAAAGCACGTGGTGTGAAATCACTGTACATAAGTTTTTTTAGAAAAACTCATTGGTACAGGCCCCATTGGTACAGGCCCCACTGGGATTCTAACTTGCGTCGCTTACGTAGCAGGCGACTGCTCAAACCTCAAGGCCACCACGGCACTAACTATTAAAGTATTTTAGAAACATAACACTTGGAACACTCACTGTAAAGTCAGTAAGCCATTTGTGATTTCGCTAAATAGTGTATAATGATTGGTTGATAATTAATTTGGTAACGTAAATGTTTTAGCGGGGCCTAAACTGAATAATTCATTTTCATTTTCACTATCCAAAGGGAACAATTAGTAGAATTAATTATTCCACACGTCACTCTTTAATTCAGTGATGTATAATTTTAATTGTATGATTATAAAAAGTGTTAGGTATATTTAGCAAAAATCGATTTGCGCATGTTAGCTGTAGCGTCCATGTTTTAGAAACCTACAAATTTTGCGAATTTTAGAACTTAATTTTAATGAAGGCTCCCCCAAATATAAAGGAATTTAGGCTGCCCTTCCTTTATTCTTATTTTATTTCAGTTTATTTGTGGAATGGAATGTCATTCTCGTCATTCTTGTGAACAGGTGCAGCTTGTGGGGGCTGGTCATCACAAGCTACACAATTATACGAAGTTTTTATATTTTTTTATCGACTTTCGTGCACTGGGACTGTGTTTTTTATGATTTATATTGTATTACTTAAAATTTTAAAAAATATTTATTTGAAAAGAATTATTACTGAGGTTCTTGCCATGTTCTTCTCAATAAAAGCAATCATCAGAAACTGCCGGTAGCATGTATAATCCTGTGTAATCGTGTCATTCTTACGATTTGCAAGTACTTTGTAAAAAGTCTAATCAGATAAAGAAATTTTGAATTGAATAGATTTTATAAACTTTTTACAGAATGCAGGGAACATCCCTGCACATCCAGTGTCCTAGAGCATAAAGGTAGTAATGTACAAATACATAATTTTCAAAGATCTTATATTACCCTAAGTAAGGTCAATAGTTACCTAAACAATAAGAACCTTCATTGGTCCCAGGCTTGAAATATAATTGCTCTGCGTTCATCACTTCATAATTAATAGTAATTAATCATTAAATAACTTATCACCAATTTTGCACATTTAAACACCGAAAAATATGTCAAATTATTAAATGATATGTCCACCAGTTTAATTTTATCAAAACCTTAGCTAGAATTCATTTAGACGTGAAGCGAAAGTTTACGAGAAAAAAAAACGCGTCGATTATACACGCCCGCTCAACCCGACGGCTGAAGCCACACTGATGTCTGAAAGCTGCCCCTCCTTCAGGAAAATCACACGTGCTACAAGACGTGTTCGCTAAATGTTTTATAGATTGACGAGTGCCTATTGCCACGGCAACACATAAAGCCTACATTAACAGCATTTTATTCACAAATCAAGTTCATAGTCTCATAAATGCTTGCCAGGCGATGCAGTGCTTGTGGATGCTGTGTTCAGCATTGCAACTGTTAGTCTGTAAGAAATTTCCAACCTGTCTGAGGAACAGATTTATTTTTAATTAGCTTCCTCCTATACTTACTCTCTGGTGTCTGTCACTGTGACTGTTCGTTCGTATAAACCATATAAGGTAAAGACACCTATGTTAGACGCGGAACAATCATGGACATATTTTATTTTTTCTTCCAAAATTAAGGAAACGCGCAGTATTTTTTTCAAAGGTCAATACCGATCAGTTTGCCAGTATTATAGCTGTCATAACAACTGTTTTTGACAACTGACACCCATTTTAACTGTGGCCATAACGATTGTTAGTTTCGCGGTGTCATTTGGTGTCTGGAATCGTAATTTCTTACAAGAATCGCGATGCAAGTTACACTTATCATCTTATTTTGTATCTGGTGTATCGTCGTTGTTGAAATTAATATTATTTAATGATTTATCAATAGAAATGCATATTTTTTTTAATATAACTCGTACTACAAATTATCAATTTAGAAACGGCTGGACCAATTTTGGCAGGATGGCTCATGTTACAAGGAGTAACTTAGGATGCTTTTATTTAATAAAAAATATAAGTTCCTCGGGCATCAATTAATTAAGTCTACGCGGGTGAAGCAGCGAGGGTCAGCTAATTCCAAATATGACGGCTCAATACATTTACAGTTACGTTCAAACGCAACGAAATTCGTCAGCGTTAAAACATCAAAACCTAAGCGCACAGTACTACAGAGAAAATAATAGTTAGTACGTTAGTGTTTTCAGTCTCGTGTCGTCAAACAAAATGTGTACCCACAATTGAATTCAATAAAGCAATTCCCCAAAACCTTTTCAGTAAACCAATTTACGATAATTTACTGGATGGGAGTCAGCACATTCTGTAACACACAAAGGTGCTAGCGAAATGCGTAGATCTTCACTAATGTGTCTAATCCAGACGTGTAAATCACTGGAGGTAATAACGTGGGCTTTCACGGGAAGTTAGGGCAAGGGTGACCTCTGACTAAATTTGAATAATCAGTTCATTTTGCCTCATCTATACACAAAATAAAATTGAAGTGTCTGTTTTTCAATTCCAAAATAACAGCTTTTCACTAAATACATAAGTAAGTATATACCGGTACTGACGTAAAAAACTAATTTTCGAAATTTTTCGCTGTCTGTTTGTTCCGGCTCCGAAACGACTGGACCGATTTTAACGGAACTTTCACTGGCAGGTAATGTTACAAGGGGTAACTTCAGTTACTTTTTTATTTAATAAACTTAAATTAATTCTACGCAGCTGAAACCGCAGGACATAGCTAGTAAGTCATAAGACACCAGCTTCTTAGTGATGTCGGTAACTTTGTAGTTATTTATAAATTTAGCTTCCAGAAGCTAGTTTTATGAGTGTCAACTAAACGGTAGTGAAATGATACACAAACAGACAGACACACATTAATATTTATATTATTTGTAGGTGCCGTGGTGGCCTTGAGGTTTGAGCAGTCGCCTGCTACGCAAGCGACGCAAGTTCGAATCCCAGCGGGGCCTGTACCAATGAGTTTTTCTAAGAAACTTATGTACAGTGATTTCACACCACGTGCTTTACGGTGAAGGAAAACATCGTGAGGAAACCTACATATTTCTGAGAAGTAATTCAATGACGTATGTAAAGTGTCTGAGACGGCGATGGACTCACCATCTGTCACGTTGGCACTTAACCATCTTCGGTGAATAGTGGGTGTTGTTACAACACCTCTGCCTACCCCTTCGGGGAATACAGGCGTGAGCATATGTATGTATTATTTGTAGGTATAAGTTTATGCAACAATAAAGAAGTGGAAAATATTACAATCTTATGCTTATTACATTTAAAACTAATAATCTAGACTAATATACTTAATAAAGGGAAAGATTTGTATGTAAGTATGTTTATTAGGAATTGACCCAAAAGTACTATACAGAACTTAAAGATTATTTTAGCAATGGATAGCTACGTTATCATCGAGTAACAAAGGCTACATTTTATCCCCATACTCCCACGGGAACTGGAACTATCCAGCTACGGGAACTAGCCACCGGGGGGTTTTAGTGCGGTGAAAAAAAAAAACATATCTGCCTCTCCCAGGGTTTTAAGGTTCCTCCTCGTCAAGAAAGGGTGTTAGATAGGGGTCGAAAGTCGGTATGAGAAATCTTAATCCGAAGCTAGATATTATGCAAAGAATCCCTATCTATATTCTACCTACGTATATTGGGACTTAAGGGTTTAACAAAACTTATATCGCGCAGACAAATCCGCGGGCTAAAACACTAGCTTAATAATACACTAGTGTTTGTAAACATAAATAAATGTTACGTTTTCTAGTAAAATTTGCGTAAAAAAACAAATAGTTCGATTTAAACATTCAACCTGTTCGCTTTATAAAATGATGCTGGCCATAAAAAATATTTTTAAAAATAACGTTCTGACAGCTGTCGATAATTTTTCATTTGGCTTGTGAGGCGTCAATCTCGTCAATGGCAAAAATAATTGGGTCCTTATATTTTTATCGTCCCTTAATTATTTAAAACTTCCTTTCCAGTGGAAAATTTGAGTTATGAGACACCTGGTAATTGGTAACTTGGTATGTAAACATTTAGTACTTTCTGAAGTTAAATATCTGTAAACATTTTTTTCTAGACTTTGTTAGTCATTCGTTGATAATATTACATCTTCGTGCCGCGCTATCTTCTTATACAAATTTGTGTGGTGAATGTGTTTTTTACTAATTATATCATCTGAGTTCTTTGCCGGTTCGTTTCAAAAGGCTAGTTTCCGAAATTATAACTATTTTGTTCATAAGTGGTTTATATGTCTGAAAAGTAATTCAAAGACGTACGTATAGTGCCTGAGGCGGCGATAGACTCGCCATCTGTCACGTTGGCACTTAATCATCTTTGGTGAAAAGTAGGTGCATTAGAACACCTGTGCCTACCCCTTCGGGGAATATAGGCGTGAGCATAGTTGTAAGTGAATGTGGTTTGATCGTCTCGAAGTTTCTTCGTTTGTTCATAAGAACAAGCATTTTATGACAATGATTCTGATCGTAAGTGTAACTGACACTTTTTTATGGGCTTAAATTTGCTCCAGACATTCCGTATTAACCAATTTTCATCCATTAATGTATTCTTAAAATACCATTACGAAAAGAATAAGTTTTGATTTTAAGTAAATCAAGTGGTTAATATCACAAAATGGAATGACTCGTATATTGTGATGTTCTTTGATTTAACTTCCACTGATCTTGTTCTTAATAAATAAATCCTTTTTTATAGTTTTTTCGTATTGGAACATCTGGTTTTGCTTCCTTTAATTTGTCGTTTTTTGAATTAGCTTTTTGGGGGTTTTGTTGGGTGCGTTTCGTTTCCAATGTTTTCGTTCTAAATAAATAAATAAACTTGATTTCCGAAATATTATATATATAGAATGAAAATCTATATATGTAATAATAGATTTTCATTCTTAAGGTCTCGTTTTGTGGTCTTTGCAATCGTCAATCGTAGATAATTTTGTTGTAAACAAGGGCTTTAAAAACTTTTTATTGACGTGATAGTTCAACTCATGAGACAGATGTATATGACGTAGAAGTCTGTCACTGTCACACAGTGGAACTATGATGGCAATAAGAACTTATGGTAAGGCCACAGGGCTTACATTTATTGTATTATCATTGTTTTGTATTTTAGGAGAGTTTAGAGAATTGAAAGGAAGATAAAGCAAATTTTCGTTAGAGAAAATATTCAGTATATTGTTACTATTTCATGGTATCAAAAACAAAAACGTTTGGACACTTGTTTTTGTCAACAATAAAAAACGTATTCCAAACAAACTACCTTTCAAATTTAAATTTACTCATACACACAACAGAAATAAGATTGTATATTCTACATAAAATATCAGAAATAAGATTATTTAACACTAGTGCCTATATAAATACTGGTTGTATCGTGTAATCTGCAATGGGGATATAAAAGGGGCAAATTGAACGTCAGCTTTAGAAAATAATTTCTTTACATTAAGCGAATCAAAAATGGACAAGGTTTCGTAGGTATAATTTCCTCGCATTGTCGACAAACGCCTACGCTTATATAACGAGGATACAGGCGACTGGGACCACTAGCTAACTGGAACCGCGTTCCCAGATGCCTGATTTGTTTTTATTAATTTATAATATCTTGCAAGTGGGACCACTCGAATTTTAACCATAAATCTGTAAAATAAAGACGAATGTATAGTGCCTGAGACGGCGGTGGACTCACCCTCTGTCACGTTAGCACTCTATTACAAAAATCTTCGCTGAAATGTACTTGGTGTTAAATTGCAGCGTCACATACTTTTTTTTCTTCACCATGGTTTTGAACCATCTTTATTTCGTCGTTCTCTTTGATGTGTATTCATATCCAGCTCTACACAATAGCTCTTTACCTCTTTGAGTAAGATTCATACTTAGAGATGGTAGGTCATGTGAACTAGAAGGACCTTTATTTTCCATTTTGGCGACACCTGTTAAAATAACGTTAATTACCTTGAATTTATAAAATAATACCCTTAATACTACTATCTAGAGTCATACTGTTCAATATATATTTTACATCTGTCCATTGTTGAACGGTTGCTCACTAGAATGTAATCGCCTCACTATTTCCTTGTTTTGTCTATGTGTATTTTACTACTTCCTATTGTCTATGAGCACGCTCTCTCTCTTCTCTTCTTGCCGCCATTAAATACAACACAATTAACTTAATTTTGTGTAAAATATATTTTTAATATAAAACGTTTAGTCAAGTTGTTCAAGCTGTGTCATTGTAATTATATATCACCTATATACCAATTGATATATTCTTAATATGTTGTTTGAATTCGGATTATTACATAATTTTTTCTCTCCAATTATAAAAATGAAACAGTAATGACACCACTTTCAGTATGACAATGACATTTATTAGGCCTACTAGCTGTGCCCGGCAAACGTTGTATTGCCATATTTTTTTTTGGGGTGGACTACCCCTAACATTTTGGGGGATGAAAAATAGATGTTGGCCGATTCTCATAGATACCGGATAAGCATAAACAATTTCATCAAAATCGGTCAAGCCGTTTCGGAGGAGTATGGCAACGAAAACTGTGACACGAGAATTTTATATATTAGATACAGATAAATGAAAACAAAAATACAATCTGAAGAAAGGCGATCGTTTTTGTGTTTACATACACAAATAATATCCTTCTTTCTTACAAAATTATAAATTGTTTATTAGTAATAATATGTACTCACGCAATATTTTAAATGCAGCAGCTTTGCTGATAATATCTTCATCTTCTCTGATATTACAAAGCGCTGATACACGACAACTCCCGGACGAAAATGAGGGGTTTGATTTGAATTTATTATAAGTTTGACGTGTGTATCTTGTCCGCAGCTCCCAAACCAATGAACCATTTTGGTCAACCGTTTGAAGATCATCAGCTCTTTTCTAGATGATGAACTGTTTTGAATAACTTCCGCAGGTCGATGATTGGAAATTCGGTATTTGATTATTGTTGCACTGACCAGGTCATACAGCATTATTTGGAAGCTTATACCAAACTCCTTACCAGTTTTATACCTGAATTAACACGGGAAAAATGCTCATGAGTCTAGATTTATCTTCATAACAGTTACATTGTCATACATTTTTTTAGGTATTTTTGCCTCTAATTAGCCTATTTTTGCTCGTATTCTTTCTCGTGGCTACAACACAGTATATAAAATAAAATCTCTGTTTTCTGTACATTAAAACTAATTAGTTATGTGGTTCCAGTCGAACGATTCAAAAATGCTATCAGGTGACTGGGACCGCGGTTCCAGTTCTGAATGGTGCCAGTTGCCTGTATCCTCATAACCCGCTTGCTTCCAGTAAAAGGTTATTTGTTAAATATTATCAACATGGTCTTATTTATAATATAGTCTTAGCGGGCTTGTAAATAGCTGTAGGTAATTGAATTGGTGGTTTTATTTGTTTTCTATTATACCTTTCGTATTGGGAGTCGGGAAATATGTTTCTTGACCTTTTATATTTGTTTTCGAGTTAATCTTATTCAAAGAATATTGTTGTTTCCTTTTTTCGTTAGATTGTAAAAGGATTTTTTAAAAGTATATAAGACTAGCTGTGGTCCGCAGTTTTATTCGCGTAGATTTAATTTCATGGGTGGTACGCTAAAGCCTAATGTTTTTTAGCCCAAGTTACTTTTTGTAACATAAGCTAACTGTCAGTCAAAGGTCCGTTCATATCGGTCCAGGAAATTAGTCGGAACATACAAACAGATAGACGTGCCGAGATTCTTTAAATTTTTTTTATTTCATTAACGTATTATAACGCAACGTATATTAGTGAAAAGCAATATTATTTATCTGTTTAGATTGCTAATTTGTATAAGTGTACTCTTATGCCATTTTCTTAAATATTGAGTTAATAATAGCTGTGTTTATTAAATGCTTTTTCATAAAAAAAAGAAAAAATTGGCCCATTGTGGGTCAATAGCAAGTGGTACCACGGTTAAATCGTAAATTTTGTTTGTATCATACATTGTGTACATCGGCTGCTTGGAAAAACAATGTGACAGATTCGTTATAAAACTCAAAAACAACAGAGTCATTTCAGCTTGTGCACCGATTAAACAGACTGCTACATCGTCAATCAGTGCCGACTCATATCGGTTTAGTTTGCACCGGATAAACCCGGATCTCATTACAGTTTGCAACACAGTGTCGACTAGCATTATCCATCCGTGTTGTTTGGTAATTCTAGTTAGGGTATTTGCGAAATAAGCTAATCGGCGATTCAGAAATCTCACTGTTAGTTTTACCGACGTATTGAGTAAGGCTTTCCTAAACTCGCAACAAGTATTTTTAGTATGCCTATTATTTAATTAAATTAACATACATATGCTCACGCCTGTATCCCCCGAAGGGGTAGGCAGAGGTGTTGTAATCACAACACCCACAATTCACCGAAGATGATTAAGTGCCAACGTGACAGATGGTGAGTCCATCGCCGTCTCAGACACTTTACATACGTCATTGAATTACTTCTCAGAAATATGCAGGTTTCCAGGTAATTAAATTAACTTACGTTACTAACGTTTTAACAGCACGTATAACTTATTAGCTTTGACGTTTAATTTCACGGTACCAAGATGAAACGTCAAAGTTCTTAATATGCGCTTAAGCGATCACAGTTGGCCCCCAGATAACTGGTTAAGGTGAAAATACAAGTTATTCTCAAATTTTTTTACTATTTTTTCTCAAATTTAAATTTTAAATCGAAAAGGAAATTTATATTATTACAAGTAATGCACGGACTGATTACCAGCTTGCAAAAAATCCCGTAAAATGTTTTAATCCCACAATTTGATTCTGCATACAAATACATTAATTACATCAAATAAGGGCCGTGAACATACAGGATTACCAAGTTATCAAACGTGCTGAGATAATAAATCTGTGGATCTTCAGTTAAACCTCAATGTTTAATGGTGCTGTGTAATAAGACTGAAATATTACATATTTGCGTTTAGAATGTGTTTGATTCAACACTGTTTTGTTAAAATTACTGGTACAGGTATTGGACCTAATAGTCCGTAAGGAATTCATGAATACACTCCCGTAAGTTTGTTGTAAAAATAAAATATATTCTCTTTGTTTAGTACTAATGAATGAAATGAACACCCTGATTCCCAGTTGGCCTTTGATAAAGATACTGTTTACATTATGTTATGTTATACAACATACATACATACATATGCTCACGCCTGAATTCCCCGAAGGGGTAGGCAGAGGTGTTGTTATCACAACACCCACTTTTCACCGAATTTGATTAAGTGCCAACGTGACAGATGGTGAGTCCATCCCCGTCTCAGACACTTTACATACGTCATTGAATTACTTTCTCAGAAATATGCGGGTTTTCTCACGATGTTTTCCTTCACCATAAAGCATGTTATAATTTTTTTTTTTAATTATATTTGCTAAGTAATAGGCATCTTCTCGTAGCTTATCTGGAACATCTTCATATCGCATATTTTATTTATATTATGTCATAATTTTTAACATGCATGTCTTTACAAAGCTTTTTTTGTTATACATCACGTAAGAAACAGTTTCTGATTTAACTTTTGCCCTTGAAAAGGTTAAACTAAGGAGAGCTTAAATTTAGTTTTGCTATAAACTTAACATCTTTAAGCTATTAACTATTTACGTCAATCAAGATGATCTAATTACTAGTAAACTTGGAGCTTGCTAGGCAGGATGCAAACTCGCCTAGTCAGGTGTTAAGCAGCCTTTAATCAAGCTAAGTTGCTACTGCAATCAGGCTCATTATACGATTCTGGTATAGTTTGTGTGTGGTCCATGGGGGAAACTCGAAGAGGCTGACGATGATATAAGGACCGTCGAATGGTGTCGAATTTTCAAAGACTTTGAAATAATACTTTGCGTTATTGAGGTTTGATTTGATTCAACAATGAAATCGCGTTGTTACAAGCTCTATTTGCAAGTCCTGTGCGAATTTGTTAACGTACAATCCCCATTTGATCAACTTTGCGCAACTACTCAACACAAATTGCATCCAGATTAATTATGTATTCAATTTATTGACTGTGGATACTATTCATCCATTGAGCTTCTGTGCTGATGTTTAATTCTCTGGATGTAATTAGAGAGACTCAGAACGGTATGATTTTCAAAGGTAATGAATGTGAATAGCATGTTTTTCCAAACATACGTGGGTTGGAGTGTACCAGAATCTGACGTGACACATAAAGAAGGCCATCCAGGAGGAACACCGTGAAGTTTAGTCGGTGCGACTATAGACGATAGCGAGTAACTAAAATAAATTAGTACGAGAGCAGAGAAAAAAGTAGCTGACAAGACGAATATTTTATTGACAACATGCTGTAATTTTGACATAACTATAGAAAAAAAATATTTACATAATAGTTTCCAACAGCGACATAGCCCTTCCCCTGCCCCCGCAGTGGTGTATCCATAACCAATTGTCTATAACAAAAAAAAGAAAGTGAAAAATTTTGATTTTGTTTGAAATGACAAGTTTTGCTCAAAAAATATTTATAGTTGTCCAAACACTTTAAAACATACCACGGGATCTACTCTATCATACGACCTCTATCGCTGGAGGTCATAGTATTATTAAATAATATGTTTTTTATTTCTATTTCTTTTACTGCCTTACCTTCTCTCCAATCCTAATTGGATTGATTGAAGTATTCAGTAGAGGTATTTCATAAGGGCCAACATTTTCAAATTTCTTTCTATACTTATATTGTTACCATACGACCCAATTTATATTTATAACAATTTCAACTTCTGTAATCAAGTCTTAGATTAACTAGTAGCTTAACCGTTTCCATTTGCATATTATTCTTCCCCGTAACGAGCTACACACTCAGTTCAGTTGAACACTCGGTTCAGTTGAATTCTAATTAAGCTTTTGACTACGAATTTTTCGTCGCGTTTAGGCTTTCTATAGGGCGTTGCTGATGCTAAATGGAATTTTTGGTCGCAAATTAAATTGGAGTGGAAATTGGAATTGAAATGACTGCTTTGGGGACCTAAATGTGAACACTTGACTTTGATATGATCCTGGTAACTCAACGGATTTTGAATAGAATTTTTAATTAGTAAATAAAATCCATGTTTTTGTTATTAATCCCAACCACCCCGGGGGCAGCGGAAGGGCTATGTCGGACTCGCACCGACTAAGCTCCACGGTGTTTCTCCTGGTCGCTGAGTGGGATTCATATCTTCACATGCTTCACCCTGATCCCCCAGCGACTGGTCTTGAGTTTGTAAATTTAAAAAAAAGTCCTTGTATTGTCTCGATATTTCTTCCAAAAAAAGACTAAATTTAATTAATTTATTAGATACAGTATACAGTGCATAATATAACTAATGACAATAAAACCCAAACTGAGCCACTTGGGATTATGCCAAAGAAGACTGGCAGAATTGTCACGCTAAATAGCAATACCTATGTTAGCAATACATAGACCAGATAACTTGGAATCTATTTAAACATGTGATAAAGCACATTCGGGTCCTAGAAGCTTCTTTCGAGAATTTCAAGAAGTGTTTTATCGTTCAATCTCTTCTCTTGGTCTCGGCGTCATTCATTGTCGGGAGGCTGTAACTCAATATTTGTGGGCTCAATCGGAGTTGAAATATTATATATACTATTACTAGCTGTGCCCCGCGGTTTCACCCGCGTAGACTTAATTTTATGGGTGGATTTTTTCACGGAACCCTAATTTAAAAGTATCCTAAGTTACTCCGTGTCACATCTACTTGTCAGTAAGTCCCGTAGAATTCGGTCCAGACGTTTCAGAGTTTACCTGGAACAAACAGACAGGCAGACATAGAAATCATATGCATTAAGCGGAAATTTTAATTTGAAATTAGAAACAGTTACTTCATATATAGATAAATAGGCACTGGGTGATGGTATTAACATATTGCTAATGAGATCTCGCACAGTGTGAACTGAAGTCCGAAAAGCCGGAAAGGCCACAAAGATTTTTCGTATTTCCACACGGGATCAAACCTAAAAGGTTAGGGTACGTTTGGCAATCCAAATCAATATTTGTATTGGATGTAAAAGTTGAAACGTTTTCCTTCATTTGGCTAGTAGCTATTATAATGATTATTATATTTTTGTTCTGGGATATAGCTAAGATTTGGGCAATCTCTTTTTAATTAAGTTTCTTTTTTATTTTATTGAAACTTAATTTTTATTGATCATTTTCGAAATTTGCAGGATTTTCCTAATTATTTTTCTAACGTGACTACGTGGGTCTCGACATGTTTCTTATTTTCCCAATATCACTGTCTTATATCTGCGTAGGAAATAACAGGGTAAATTGCCCTGCATTTATTATGATACATCAAAATATACATTAGAAATATTTGGTTCCGTAATGTATTTGTCTGTTAAATTGAAACCGTATTCATTTATTGAATTAATTATTATCATTATAACTTTCATAGAGTTATACCAACTCTATATATTATATTTGTGAAGGGGACCCCCAGATATTTTATTTCATTATTTATTTTATATAATATTTATTTTATTTTATTTTGAACCTAGTCTGGTAAAATGTATGATTCGGTTGTACTGAGTATAATATATACCTTTGAGATAATCAAAAAGTAATCATAGTAGCAATAGCGAAGTAAAGAGTTATAGGTGTTATCGTAATAGCAAAAGCCAATTAAACTTCAGAAAAAGAAATATAAAAGAGCCGTGGTGGCCTTCGAGTTTGAGCAGTCAGCTGCTACGCAAGCGACGCAGGTTCGAATACCAGCGGGGCCAGTGTTTCTAAAAAACTTATGTACAGTGATTTCACACCACGTGCAGTGAATAAACCTACATATGTGTGAGAAGTAATTCAAAGACGTATGTATAGTGCCTGAGACGTCGATGGACTCACCCTCTGTCACGTTGGCACTTAATCATATTCGGTGAAATGTGGGTGTTACAACACCACTGCTTACCTATTCGGAGACCCTTGTGGGATGGCGTGAGTATATATATAAAAAGAAATATATTTTGGCATAATACCCACCAACTTAATATTATACGTACTTAAATGATTCAATGCAATCGCCGTTATACGATTTAATAACCTAGGTAATTGTATTTTTTCACCGCTTGCTGCAGAAAAATGGTTAATTAATGGTCGAATTAATTACTTTTTAATAGGCCATTAAGCAGCAGAATTCACCATAAATTCATAATAAGAGGCATTCATGTGTGCATTACTTTTCATAACGAACTCCTGTAGTACGTTTTAGCCACGTCAGCTCTGACTTTGCACTTCTCTTGCTGGACCCACATTATTGCAAGCGTTCATTTATTTTTGGGTACATACATAACACCATGGTTCGTATGTGTGTAACAAGCTCAGAATGTCCAAGGAACATGGTGGCTTTAGTTTCCAAGAAAGTATTTTTATAATTGTCTTTTCTTATGTTAGTGTAACAGACACTAGTTCTTTTCCCTTATTATTTATTATGTTTCTGTAATTATATTGTTTTCTGCTTGAGAGAATGATGATTATTCCATTATCAAATTCCGAAGTGGTTATTCTTACAAGAAATGATCAAGTCTTCTTTGTCACATACTTACACTCTTTCTTACTGTACAATTTTGATCATGTCATTCCGGTATTAGGATCTTTTGCTACTAGATCATTTAGAACTGGTGTCGTTGTAATATGTAGGATATTTGGCATTTAGGTCCTTCTTATGGGACTTTACCTTCACATCAGTACATGATCATTCCACATCAGTACATTGATACTGACTGTCTTGGGCTTGGAATGGACCATCTAATTTTACATGAAACTTTTACGAAAAAAAGCATTGTTTTTTCAGAGCTTTCAAGTAAACAAAGTAAAAACATCTCTTTGAATAGCTTGCCCATTTCATTTGTTGAACTTTCGTTGCCACATAATATTAGTGTATAGAATGAGTATCTGTAGTAATTAAGTCCTATTTTATTTACAGCCAAATAAACATAAAAATCCTTTTCCCAAGTCGTTCTGAAATCTCGTATCAGAACAAATTTAACAATATTTATAAATAAAAAATATTATAGGAAAAGAGGTTCACTACCGCTACATATCTATTATGCCTGACTTTGCTCTGGTGATCTCTCTGAACATCCAATAAAATATAAAAAGCAGACTCCTTAAAATTATGTGAACACAACAATACTGAATGCAAATCAGTTTACATCAACGCTGCGATAAATTTCCAGACAAATGCAACACAATACCATTACTAATAGCTCACAATTACACTTGTCAAGTTAAATCATGACAAATATACCATATTTTCATCAAGTGACGACAACGGTGTAAACATTGCGAGAGCAAAGTAATTTGCATACTTAAATATGGCGTCCCGACATCGCGTGAATAGTAATTCGATGGTAATTTCCTTATTGATCAATTTGCTGGTAAATCATCGTTTCAAGAAGCCTATTTCTACTAGTTCAAAATCTATTCTACTAGTTGTAGAGCTACAGTCAATAATAATTTTCCAGAAGAAAGCTGACAAACTATACTACGGATCTAAGAATTCTTCTATGCACTATATGTGAACTACCAGTAGTTATTGATGTGACGTATTCTTGAACTTACTGAGCGAGAGTAGTGGAATGGAAGTGAGAATTATACCGATGGAATTTAGTGTCTTATGAAATGGTAGATTATTTACAGAAAAGACTTTTGCGTATGTTTACGACATTACACATTTTACAGTTTTTTCACGAGTTTAAAAGTACTTTCGTATTTGACCCCCAGCGTGCAAGTGTGTCCACGCATGTCGTTTCCCACGAAAAGGGCTTCCCGACACTCCAGGGAACTAGCGTCATCCCATCTGGTCTTTTGCCACCGTTCGGCTCTAGGATTGCCGGCACTTTGACACTGGCAAAAGCATTACGAATGGCGTCATTTGGAATTTTGGGATAAGCGACCCGCACTGCGGTAACAAGAGAGACCATGGTGACCGAATTGGTCGAGCTGCAGACGCACACCGATAGGACTCATTAGTTTTACAACCCAGTCGTAAGCTGATAGCTAACGAAATTGATAAGTTGTCGAGCATAGTACTGTAGCGAGCGGCCTCACTTGAGTCAATTAAATGTTTGTCCACTTTTGTTATATTACTCTTCCATCATTGTTCTATTTAAAATCACTCTCTGACAACTAATATTCTTTTTTCTTCCTTTTTCGAATTCTATTCGGCTAATGAAATATCTTTCATAAAACTTAAATTTGCAAAGAACAAGGTTTTAAGCCGGTTGTAAGGCTCAGGCCTTACAGCACCGATGTTGGCAGATGATAATGCTTGGAGAAAGTACCCCGACTCATGTTCAAAGACAGCAAGGAGACGTACCTTTTCTGCGCTAGCTTCACTTGTTTGAAGTAGATCAAAGTGGGCAGAGCGGCTTGTCCCATTGCCATTGAGATTTGCGATTTTGAGGAATGTTTTCACTATTATAATATTTAGAGGTTCCTAATAATATTTTTTATAGTATAGTATTTATTATAAATAATATTGTCGATTAAAACAAGTTGCTATTAAAACAAAATATACGATACTTAGACACTGAAGTAGAAGGGTTTTGAAGAGTATAATATTACAAGCAATTAGTGTGAAATGGCTCGACACCGCTGCTCGCAGTTGAAATTAAAGTTTTTATGAAAGAAGCGGAAATGTGAGATAAAAAGTATTAATTAATTTTTCTCTTGCCAGTCGCCACCGGTGGTCGTTCATTAGTTCTTGACTTATGAAAAACTACCCTCATGTTTTTGTCTTTTAAGACTTGCCAGGAATTGACACCCTTGTTTTTATTTTCTCTTTTGAGTTTAGGTACTTGTGACATAAGTACTACAACATTGCATGCGACCCCAATTCGGATCGTATATTACTTGGATTTTGTACTTAAATCTATTTGAATTAGACTATCTAATTATTATTTCACTTTTCAAATTAGTTACCTACTTTGAAGTAGGTCTAGATTTCATCTGTATTATATCTGTGTTTTTCTTCGGTGTTTTTATATGACATCAAATTTGAATAACTTAAACTTGACCCAAGTGCCCATAGATCTTGAACCCGATTTTAAGACTGAGGCGTCTTACGGTACTGTGGCGATCGACCCCCGACTCGGGTCACTCGCTCTCCGGGATCACTATTTTTTACTAAAAAATAAAATTAATATACTGTTTTTCACTTTTTATTCCTTTTCCTTCCATACCCGTTCTATATCTGGCAAATTCTACTATTTTCTTTTTTCGAATTAGCTTTAAAAGCCATGAGACAACTTTATGAGGCTTACCTGTAAAATTACCTTTTTGACATACATAAATATGCTCACGCCTGTATTCCTCGTAATGGAAGTACAAAAAGATAATAGTGAGCCGTGGTGGCCTTGAGGTTTGAGCAGACAACTGCTACGTAAGCGACGCAGGTTCGAATCCCAGCGGGGCCTGTACCAATGAGTTTTTCTATAAAACGTATGTACAGTGATTTCACACCACGTGCTTTACGGTGAAGGAAAACATCGTGAGGAAACCTGCATATTTCTGAGAAGTAATTCAATGACGTGTGTAAAGTGTCTGAGACGGCGATGGACTCACCATCTGTCACGTTCGCACTAAATCTTCTTCGGTGAAAAGTGGGTGTTGTGATTACAACACCTCTGCCTACCCCTTCGGGTAATACAGGCGTGAGCATATGTAATAAGATAATACTGATGTACAATCCGACAATTATTTTTAAGTCTCAGGAGGCGAGCTTGTTGACACTAAACCTTGCATTAGACTCGTCCCTTCCAGTCACACTTCCAGTCATGATATGAAACTATTAAAGCTTTTTTTATATCTAAAATCTACGTGATGTTACTTTAAGGAAGAGCAACCAAACAAAGAATCTCTATATAAAGTTTTATTATAAACTACACGAGAAGTTCTACCCTGGTTAAAGTATACGTTACTGAGTTAAAAAGCAATAAATATCAGTAAGTGAGTAAACTAACTATAGTTAAATTAGAAGGAAAACTGAGACGAAAGTTAAAATTAGTCGTACTTCTTTGAATAAATTATGCGCGCGCCGCTGAGTATCAAACTTTGCTGCTCGGTAAATCGTTAGGGCTCTTAAGACTAGGAAGAGACAATATAACGTTATAATGCGTGCTATTCCTTTGTAGTCAACATCGAAACCGTCTAAATCACAATTGGTTGATTAACATCAAATCGGATATACAATATTTTTTTAATCACTGCAGCGCATATTTTAATTTGTTAAACAATACATTGTGTATGATACTGATAAAAGGATATTGCCTCGCCTAAAAACCTTAATGATGGGATCTGCTGGGATCTCAGCGGGTTTCTTAAATATTGAAATAGTCAACACAACGGAAATAATGCAACAAACATATTAAGTAAAAGAAACAAATGATCGTCAAAAATAAAATTGGCACAGAAAATTTATTTTACCAAATTGTAAAATTCTAGGTGAATATGTTTTTAGTAAAAAAGCACACCAGTAATAAAATAGAAAAGTTTTATTACAACTTTACTTCTGAAATAAATATCATGCGAATTTGCTCTTCATCATTTCTCTGTATTTTTGCAAACCTGGCTCATTTCCTTTTATATAGAAATCTTGCTGGGAACATTCTTTCATCCAAGCTGTGAGATTGGGATACCTGTAAATTACAAAATTTTGGTTTTGACTAGCCGAAGAACTTTCGAAAATTTAATTAAAACGACATTTTTAACTAAATACAGAACTAATTAAATAAAACAAAATAAAATTGTGTATTCTCGCAAAACTTAATTATAATGCTTTTTTTTACGATATGGTTTCTCGCAGTTGCTAGAGGGGAGTTACCTCCACTGCTTAACCGGATTAAATTAATGTTAATGCTGTTTAATTAAATATAAACAAAATTAGCGCAATGCTACCGCGTTTTATGAATTGAGCATAACGCCATCTTGTGGAGTGAAATATTAAATAGTGAAACAGCAAATATTCATAAACTTCTAAACCAAGCTTGTGGTGATCTTTTTGACATCTAGACCTTATGATGATTTGATGGTTTTCACAGTGTAGTTGCAAGGATACTAACCCATTCCGTTGTGACGTCAAAAAAAGGGTACAGTCGACATATATCAGATCCTATAAATAGTAGAATAATACTTACAATTCTTTATCAATGGGTACGATTTCATTCATCGAACTTATGCTGGAGACACAGCTTATATCAGCCAGGGTAGGCTGGTTCCCGGCCAACCATTTTGAATTCAAAAATTTCTCCATAAATTGATATCCTGCAGTGATCTTACTCAAATTTTCGGGCCGGTATGTTTTTTCTCCGTTGTACAATATGGGCTCCTGAATTTTTTAAACAATTTTTTATTTTTTGTGTCTTTGAAATATCACAAATTCAAAATCATTTTTTTTTATATGATTAGACTTTTACTAAGTACCTACTTTATAAATTGTCAGGACACAAAGAAATTGTACAGGATTATAAACGTATATGAACCACCGTTCGGATGGTTGCTTTTGCTCTGTTGGGTGTATATTCGGGAATTGTATGTTGATAGAAAAAGCTTATACTTGCGGTTGTATTTGATATGACTGACGTTTAAACTAACATGTTCCTTTTTAGATTTACTTTTAAACATTATTAGTTTGACGCTGGCCATTAATAATATGGCCAGCACTAGTTATTGAGTCACAGCATGCTGATAAGAACCCGGGAAGAAACTCAGCAATTACTCTTTTCAAATTTGTGAAACAAAGCTTAATTGAAGAAAAAAATTATACAATTATCATTTTCATCACTCACATAGCTAAATCACGTACTACATATTAAGTTGTTATCACGCAAAACGAAGAAAAAGACATCGTAGCCACTCAGAAAGTTGTTGAAAAGGTTAACAACATTGCTAATGCATCTGTTACATTTGTCGTATTTTCGAAGATTTTATTTTACGAGTATAATTATGATGGCATACTAATTATGATAACACACGACATAGTCACAACGTTCTTTGGCACTATAGAGAATAGCTAACAAGTGAACTTTAAATTTGTCGATAAGGAAAAAATTAAGCACGCTTATTTATTTTGCACTTATTAATTTAATAGCAATATAAAAAATCATAAGTAGTAAATACTAAATTTTACTTAACCTAACAGGTACCTCATTGAAACCTTAGCTGGATAGAGGAAGTTAAGTAGTCCGGAGTAGATAGGTTTACAAGATTTTATGGAGTCTTCTGAAGAATATTGGGTTGATTATTATCATGACTTACCACAGTTGCACGCAAAGCTGGAAACAGGATGCTGCCATTGAAATGCAGTCTCTGATTGATGATAGCTCTCGTCTTAATATCGCTTGGGTAAAGAGAATCATTCTTTGCGAACTTGCTCACTAGGTATATGCAAATTGCATGACTGTGAATGAAAAGGGTCCAATATTAATCACGGTTCTGGATTGAGCAATCTTGAATACTGAATAATTCATAAGATTATGTCCGTTTTCCTCTTAGTCAAATTGGTTTGGTCAGGAACAATTTAATCGTGTCATCCCTACTTGTATGGTAGAATCGGTTTTAGTGGATTTATGATAATCCGTCTATTTTCAGTGATTTGATAGATACAGACAGATGCTGACAGTATCATATAGCGCCATTTAAAGCTAAACTTAGCAAAGCTTAAACTTATATAGATAATCAATGGAAATATTCAATTTAATTGTTAAGTAATTTTACCTCTGAGAATAGAGGATTATATTTCAGATAATTATATATACCTACGTGAACATGTTGGTAATTATTTTCATGTAATTTTATGGTAAAAAAATTTTGGTAAGATTTATTGAAAAACGCAGAATCCGTTGACACAGAAAAGAAAAAATAGGAAAGCTTTTTTTCTGACGCTAATAATTCCTTACCTGTCCCAAATAATGAAATCGTCGTCAACTAACGTCGGTACTGTGTGTTGAGGGTTTATCTGAAGCATAAAACGTAAAATTTAAAATACTCTGTCGATTTTAAACGAAGTACGTGTATCAAACTTTTGTACTTGACGTTAGACTTCTCCTATAAATGTGAAAATAGGGAATTTGTTTTACTACGTTCTTGTTATATCTTGTTGTTCCTTGTTACGGGTTAAGGCAAATCCCAAACAATAGTATATCATCTAGAAGTAAATTACTAGAAGGGAAATGGAATAAGGGACTCTGGAGTTACTTATTAGACCAAATAAATTAACTTCTTTACTCGTTACTTCATTCTTGGATGAAATTATCGTATTTTGTACCTACCAGTAAATTATAGCTGTGATTTGTGGTTTTTCAAGATCATTGCCAAAAAGTAATTTCATTTTATGTTGAAATTTAATATTGATTATACTTGGGGCCAACTATGATCATTTAAACACCACGTGTTAAGAACTTCTTAGCTTCGATATTTAAATTTACGGTACAAAAATGTAACGTCAAAGCTCAGAATTTCCTAATACGCTCTGCTTAAGCTGATGATGGTAGACCCCCTGCAATCTACATTATTATCTTCGATTGTTTCTTAAAAATAAATAACACTTACTTTCAAATATTCTTCTGTCAGGTGTTCCTTTGCTGGCAGATTGACATCAATGTAGTTTACATCTGGGATGTTTAGTGCGTTTATCACCATAATAACCGATCGCACTGGAGGACTGGTGTCTTTTTTATACAATGTTAGGACCATGGTGCCGCACAAAAATATTTAGTTAGTCCCCAAGAAGGTGTGATACGACCGACCGTCGGCAAACTAGAAGCTTGTTAGGTTAGTTGCTTAACATTCTTGATCAGCAAACTGGTTTTGATTATACAGTAATATGTTATGAAATAGGTTTGGATATGGATAAATATTTGTTACATTCGAATCTGTATTTTTTAAAAATAATTTTTAAAATTAATGGCTGGTGCATGATGATTTCGGCCATGGTGACTGACCACTTTGACAATCAACCCTACTAGTATCAAAGTCGGCTTTGCGCTGAACTCGAACCTGGGTTCTTGGCTGTTCAGCCATAGCCAGTTTGCCATTTTGATCTGTAGGCATATACAAAGTAACATTCTCTCGCGCTTGTATTAACGCTAATTGTTGGGTATATATTCGGGTTTGTAGTGATAGAAAGCTTGTGGTTGTATATTGTACTTTATCTAAATGACATAATGACACTTTTTTCCTTCTTACATTTTCTTTGTTTGACACTGGCCATTAATGTGGCCAGCACTCGTTATTGACACAACACTAATGATAAAACATATCCATGTTTTATAAGCAATTTCATCCGGAATTGACATAAATCAGCCACGTGACATTATGTGATTCCTGTACATTTTGTATGGTTTCTACTAGCGAAGCATGAGGATAATGTTACTTTGTCCCAGGCCCTGGTGATAAACGATCCCAACTATACCGAAAGCTTTTCATGTTGCATCTCTTGATATGTCGCTTTTGAACATCCTTGTACCGAAGGAGATCCATCCATGATTCCACTCAGACTCTTCCTGTTCAGAGTGGAAGATGCACCTCGCTACTACGCTCTTTCCTCCGCCATACGAGATAACAATCACAGTTACGAAACAAGTATAACATGTGCCTTTGCAGAAGCATTCGTGAAGGCGTTGTTCACTAAAGGGGTAAGTCCCCTCACTTTTCTCCTATATATCAAATAATTATGTGTCTGTTAATCGCTGTTTTTCTGTGTGTGAGGTGATCCAAATGTGCTGTGCCAATTCAAATTCAAAAATATCTTCTTTCATAAGACTGTTAATAAAATAATTCAAATCGTCAGAATGAATTTATGATATTAAATATAGTTAACTTTCAATTTTCATTGAACCAAGTGAGAGCAATAATGACTTGTGAGGTTGAGATCGATTTAAAGGCTTGAGTGCTAGAACAATCATATACCGTTTTCCATCGATGATTCGCTCCTATTGGTCGCAGCGTATAAAATCCGTAAGCCTTCCTCGATGGATAAACTTACCAGCACATATATTTTTACAATTTAAACAAAAATAGTTCCTGAGATAAGCCCGTTCAGTCAAACAATATTTTTTTTAGTTTTATAAGGTTAGTATAGGTGAGTCCTTCTGAGTATTGCGCACATAAGGTATAGGCGGATTTAGCAAATACACTATGGAAATCCGCGATCGAAGTACGTGATGAGTAGGAAAGGATGATATCACAGAAACTGGAAAGCGTTCCTCTTTTCATACATTCAACTCTATACGCTAAAAATATTTACTGCTAATATTATGTACTTAGTTTATATAGCCCTAGAACAGATAGTTCTGGATTAAAATCCGAGGGAATACAAAGCAAAATTCAACCAACAGAAAATGACATGAAAAAACTATTGTTCTTTCTTTTAAAATGCATATGTCTGTGATCTTATATTATTTCAAAAGATTTTTTTTATTCATAACATAAAATGACAATGTTAAGTCACTTATTTTCTATTCCAAACTTTTTTTGTTGTGCTTTGTAGGTTTTGTCACGGTGTTGTAATTCTCGAGGTGGGACATCACTGTAGCGACAAAGATATAAACGCTTTCCTCTTTATTGATTTATTGACACAGCAAAATATAAATAAAGCCACACTTTAAAACTAATGTTAAACATCACTAAAGTAGCTAGAACCATCTGAAGTATTTTTTTAAAGAAACCGTCTGTCAATTTATCTGTATGTGTTTCAACTACATTTTAAAAGGATTGCTTCCACTTAAGGAACCTATTGCTTTTTTTAGTCTTACGTCTTGGTGCAAATACTACTGTTATGTGTTGTTATATATTGTACTTTAAGCAAGTTTACTAGTGACTATATCACGCAACTGCAGCAACCCTTTTTCGTTTTTTTTCTTGTAGAATTCTTGCTCAGAACAACGAGCGTACCAATCCTGTAGTTTAGGAAATCTGAAATATGTAAAGAAATGTATTTAAAAGCAGGAATCTGATTATTTCTAAGTTGGTTTTTGTTTTCTATCTTTGATTATTTTACTTTTATTTTTTTAATTGGACATGTTAATTTTGGAATTATTTGACATTTTGGTAGGATTGTCTGTCTTGTCATAGCAAATAGAAAACCTGATATTTTTCCGAAAACTATTATGACCCAAAAAAAATTGACAAAAGGGTTCGACGAACTAGTTAGGTCAATCCATTATGATACTCTGTAGAATACAAACTCACTCATTTCCATCAATAGGCAGTATGAAGTTTAGAGTGCTGATGGTAGCGACGCAGCAAATATCAGCCAGAGTTATTTCATCACCAGCCAGCCACGCTTCAGACAAGAACTTCTCTGCGAATCCATAAGCAGCTTTGATCTTTTCCAACCCTTCGGGTCTATAGGCTGACTCTCCCCAGAAAAGTATAGGCTCCTGTGAAAAAGTTTATATATACGAAATTACTATCAAAAGCTTTATATCAACTTAACATTTTTTTAACTATATTTTGGTTTTAGTTTTGGAAATTGGCATTTGATGATCAACCAACGCGTTTCACGCAACGAGCAGTTCACTAATGTTAAACGATTTTAACTAAATATTTTTTATCATGGTAAGACCTTTGACGGCCATAACACCAGCGCTAACATATGAACTACTAGCGACTAGCGAGCGTCGCGCTGCAATGCTGCATTGCACACTGGCTCGCAGTGACGGGTTTACCTACGCACGCTCCAACTAAGTCCAAACTATGGCACGTGAGTACACGACGAGGCAATGTGCATGTGTGCGAGTGTGTAATTATTATAATGCATAAAATCATCCTTGATTATTTACTCACGTACCGCGGATTCACTTATTGAACAAATATGCAGAAAATATCATAATGTATTTCCTTGAATGTGATAAGTATGAAAACAAGGTTGTTAAGTTTTCAAACAGTACTTATTAGCAAATTGACAGTGGCCATGAAAATGATGCATGGTTGCGATATTTGCATTAATAACTCTAGCCAAGTATTAATAATTTACTTACAAGTACCCCACGACCAGCTGGAAACAAGATTCCGGAATCAAAGTGCAGTCTTTGATCGACTATAGCCCTTTTCTTGAGATCAGTGGGGTAGAGAGCATCAGTTTCCCCGTATTTACCCACCAAGTAGGTAGAAATTGCGTGGCTGGAAAACATTATAATGAAAAATAATTATTTTTGGTATATTTTCAGATAATTATTTTCACCGTATTCCAGATGCCTGTGGTTTATTTACAACCCATTGTTAATGAAAAATAAAGTTTCATACATTAGCATGACTCTCTACCAATGTATGTTGATAACACACCTTCATTTTCTTTTTTAAACTTAATATAGTAAAACAAGTATATATATATATATATATATATGTACTGTTAGAAAGTTACCTGTCCCAAATCACAAAATCTCCATCCTTCAACGTCGGTATCGTGTGTTGTGGGTTTAGCTGCAAATATAAATATTGGAATAAAATTCGCTCGCGAGGGAAATAAATAGCAAGATTCAGTTGAAATATTTGACCTGAATTTTCATTAAAGAAATAAAAAAATGGTATTGTAGTATTGTGGGATTGAACTAATTAAATATAAAGGTTTGACTGAAATATTGTTTACTTAAATAAAATAATAAATACGTCTTTCGTCGTCCGTCTTTCACGTCGTCCACCATCGTTCTGTCATCTGTCACATCTTATTTCTTCTTCTATTCTTTCACGCTGCCTATCATGCTAACATAAAACCTCTTTCCACACTGCCCTTCTGAAAATAATGTCTGTCCTCAGACATTATTTACAAACAGTACTTATTAGCAAATTGACAGTGGCCATGAAAATGATGCATGGTTGCGATATTTGCATTAATAACTCTAGCCAAGTATTAATAATTTACTTACAAGTACCCCACGACCAGCTGGAAACAAGATTCCGGAATCAAAGTGCAGTCTTTGATCGACTATAGCCCTTTTCTTGAGATCAGTGGGGTAGAGAGCATCAGTTTCCCCGTATTTACCCACCAAGTAGGTAGAAATTGCGTGGCTGGAAAACATTATAATGAAAAATAATTATTTTTGGTATATTTTCAGATAATTATTTTCACCGTATTCCAGATGCCTGTGGTTTATTTACAACCCATTGTTAATGAAAAATAAAGTTTCATACATTAGCATGACTCTCTACCAATGTATGTTGATAACACACCTTCATTTTCTTTTTTAAACTTAATATAGTAAAACAAGTATATATATATATATATATATATGTACTGTTAGAAAGTTACCTGTCCCAAATCACAAAATCTCCATCCTTCAACGTCGGTATCGTGTGTTGTGGGTTTAGCTGCAAATATAAATATTGGAATAAAATTCGCTCGCGAGGGAAATAAATAGCAAGATTCAGTTGAAATATTTGACCTGAATTTTCATTAAAGAAATAAAAAAATGGTATTGTAGTATTGTGGGATTGAACTAATTAAATATAAAGGTTTGACTGAAATATTGTTTACTTAAATAAAATAATAAATACGTCTTTCGTCGTCCGTCTTTCACGTCGTCCACCATCGTTCTGTCATCTGTCACATCTTATTTCTTCTTCTATTCTTTCACGCTGCCTATCATGCTAACATAAAACCTCTTTCCACACTGCCCTTCTGAAAATAATGTCTGTCCTCAGACATTCTAACAATTTAAAACAAAGAATAATAACTTAAATAACATAATTCTTCATATTAACAACATGTTCTTCTTTCTCTTCTTAAAATCATAGGTTACTCTTAAATTCACCATTCTCTTCTTCACCTTACCCATCAAACTATCATTCTCCGAACAAACTACATCATCACTTTCATTCAACTTAACACGCTCACAATTCAACACCCGAAACACTCCTTCTGTACGCTCCTGAATAATGTTTTCAACGTCAGACCAATACAACTTATTTACAAAATAACACAACACATTATTATAAACATCACTATTCTTCATCAAGTTCCCAGCTTCAATAATTCCGCCATTCATGTTTTCTTCTAATGTAATATTTATTGGTTCCTTTTGTTTGTTTACATCGCCATCTGTGACGTTTATGTCGTTTCCATCGCAACCATCCGTCACCGTAATCACGTCAGTCACGACATTGCTCTGATCCGCCATATTAGAATCTGCCATACTGTCGGACTTCCTGTCAATGATGTCAACTGTGGAATCTAATTCTGCTATCACCTCTGACGTCGGCATTGTATCCTCCTTAGCAGTCTCGTCACTATTATTCATTCTTGGAATTCGCTTATTATAGTACTGCTGCATTATGCTCTCAATCTGATTATAATCAAAATATTCCTCCTTACTCATTCGTTTCTCAGCCATCTTCGTTCTTCCTCTCACTTTCTCGTAAATTTTGAACCTCTCCTTGAGCTCAACATATGTAAATGCACCATGTAATACATTTTTATAAGCTTCGTCCTCGACTATGCCATCGATGATATACTTAATAACGACATTCTCCGATATCTCCCCTCGTCTTCCTATTGCCTTCATAACGTACAGGTATTGCAAACAAGTTTCATCGGGGTGCTTCCTCCTCAACATCATTATTTTTATTACAATGTTTGAGTCTATAAATTCTGGAAATTCTTCAACTAGAGCATCCTTAAGCGCACTCCACGTCTGAAATGACTGTTGGGTTTTGAGCCATAAGGCTGCACTTCCGACCAGCGCTCTCTCTCCAATTACCAATTGATGTCGCGGCGTCCATCCATAAATTAAAGCGTTTTCGTCTAACTCCTCAATCCATTGCGCTGCCGTCTGCGTGATGTCGGTTCCGCTGAATACAGGTACCAGCTGCTCCGTGTACTGCATCATGTTCGTTACTCTTCCTATCGTAAATCCTAAATCGTCTTCTTGTTCACGACGCAATCTTTTTTCATTGCGCTCGTCATTTTTTTTCCAGTCAACCTCGAAATATTTTTCATATCCCGGACGAGCCCCCAAAAGTTGTGGGATTTAAATAGAAATAAATATAAAGGTTTGACTGAATCTACTTTACTTCGTCTTCTAATTATAACAACTTAAATTAACATCTTAAATAATAAAATAATAAATACGTCTTTCGTCGTCCGTCTTTCACGTCGTCCACCATCGTTCTGTCATCTGTCATATCTTACTTCTTCGTCTATTCTTACCGATCACACGCTGCCTATCATGCTAACATAAAACCTCTTTCCACAGTATTATACCTTGATTATTTTGAATGTGAAACAAAAGTTCAATTCTACTCCTTGTATCGGCATCTTAGCCCTTTGGCTCTATAGCTCTTCGGCTATACTGTCCTTGAATCTATGGCACATCAGCAGCTATGTGAACTTAGCACCCGACTTGAATAAACCAAATTTTTTTTTGCCATCTGGCAGGCTTTTGTATGTAGTTGTTTGTTACATTATTACGTGTGCAGTTGAAAAAAAAAAGTTATGCCTCGTGAAAAAATGGTTAGCTCTATTTGACTCTATACATTTAGTTGTGTTTCTTTGTTACTGAATAATAATTTGTTTATTCACAAATGTTTTCTTCATTAGCTGTATCCAATTCAATGAAATTATTCCTACTTTCAATAATAATATTATACTCACACAAAACAAGAGCACTAGAAAATGTACAAGACCAATAGCAATAATAATGCAGAAAAAAAAGGACAATCTGGAATAATTCAATATTTGAATTATTTCTTTTTCTTAATTAAGATGGCCAGGAATGAGTACCCAGACTTCTTGCTTTTCAAATTAAATTAGACAGTAATTTTTAGTATTTACCTGTAAAAATTCGTCCTTGAGATGTTCTCCTTCAAGCAAATTCACGTCAACGTACTCCACATCCTTCAAATTCAAAGCCTCGATGGTCATGAGCACTGCTCGTGCTGGGGGACTAGGGTCCAATTTATACAGCCTTAGCGTCATTTCTGGAATCACAACGTTAATTAATTTAGATTAATTATTACTTAGGTATGGTTGCACGATAATTGTTAAACTAAAGCTAGAGGCAAAATTGACGACGACTGTAGCTTTGAGCGCGAAATACGTCGCATTAAATTACGCTGTCCAATATTTCTACTAGTCTCATTTTTTGTGTATAGAATTTGTAAGTCATAACGTCATCCGATAAATCTTAAAATGTTGCAAAATATTTTTTGCGTAACTTAACTCGCCTATTGTATACGTATTTCTCTTGTCAAGGACTTTCGATAAATTTGTGAGTGAACTGTATATATTTTAAGCTCATTTATTAAAACATAGAAGCCAATTTACGCAAGTTATTTAAATAATGGATGGATTGGAAAACCCGACTTTCCATCTTATTTTGCAAATGGAATTTCTTTACCTGTGTCTAGGTATGCTGTAAGGTTTAGTAGGACCATTTATGATGAACAATGTTCAAACCCAAAGTGAGACTTCCTTTATTGAAGTAAATTCCTGAACATGTGTGCTTATCAAACATAACTGTAACAATATGCAGAGCTCCAGATAAACAGAAACTATGCTGCTCCCAATCAAATGGGCTTAGCAGTATTGGCTTAAGTTAATAGTTGGGGTTTGTTGTGCATACATTCCCGTACCTTTAGCGTCACCTGTATCTTATCTCATTAATATGACGTTATACTACATCATAATCTATCCTTGGATGTATGAATATTTCTCAGAATCTTTGTAAACTTTGTTAGTTAACAGGAAAAATTATCTTGGTATTTGTTGACGAAATCCTACAGCAATTCTAAGGTCCACGACAAAAAACTTGGAATTTTATTTAATACTTGACCCCTGCATATTCAAGCCAATCTATCATATAAGTAAATTAGAATTTCGAATCAATAATCTATGATCTTCATTTCTAAAGTACTTGATTTCTGCAATCAGTGTCCAATGTCCTTGATGGCACGAGATAAATAATGGTGACGTACATAACACTAATGCAACACTTGATCCTTATCAGTAAAACACTAATGTTCTAAGATAAGCAGATAAATCACCAGCAATTACACCAATTTGCCAAGCTAGCGAATATAATATATTGGAGTTCACGGTTGGAAGTAGTCTTAGTACTTAAATAGAGCCATATTTGAAATAAAATCCGGAAATGTAGAACATTGTTTTTGGTACATTCCTTTGGCGTCTAGCTAGCCTGAACATCCTAGATCTTAAGAATGGAGTGACCTGGGATGATGATTTTACTGCCAAAAAGTAGTGCCACCAGCGAATTTCAGAATTGATTCCTCTATGGTGTAGAGATCAAGTTGGCTGGATAAATATGTCACGTTTGTTCTTGTGGTACGACCCAGCTATGAATAGATCCAACGCACAAAATATAATTCTCATACTTATACTTGCAAGCGGAAGTCTCGTCAATTGTAATATTGTTAAGCAAACAATCGACCGTGTGACCTTTGCACAAACTATTGTAGAATGTTTTTGTGCTTCATTATTTTGATTCATGTTCACATTTACCTTAAGTTCCATAGTACATGAATTTAAAACGTTTGATTCCTTGCAGGTAAAGTCGAATGAACTTGATTACAATATGGGGTTATGATTAAACTAAATTTGGGTTATCGTGGAGGAGATGACAGTATTTTTGCCGTGTAGCATCTAAAAGAAGCCCAGCTCTAACTGTTAGCTAATTAACAACATAAAAAGACTGATAGATCAGTCAAGTTAAACCGTTTGAAATTGCTATTGATAAAGTGCTCCTGACCGCTTGAAGCAGTCGCAACTCGCGCCGTGTGTATAAGAGACTGTTTCGCTCGAAGCTGCTTTGCAGTCGATTTTGACCAATCTTAACTGCTTCAAACAGTCCTTATACGTGCCCGATGCTACTAAAAGTTCTTTATTGAGTTGAAAATTAAACTACTAAGGACACTAGCTGCTTTACTACAGAGAGAAGTGTGTATATGCAATGTTTATAACTTACCGTTAAATTCTTTTGATCACAAGTAGTGGCGTGCGATTGAGTCCAAGCTCCCAATTCGTATGAACACTCGCAATGCAACCGGTTCAGCCCACAACTAGTCATTAACCAACGATAACATAGAGTTTGTAAGATTGGATGCGGTAAATAACAGTGACTAACATTTAAAAGCGTGGGGTTTTGTTTTTGTGGCTGCGATTTCTGCGTTACTTATGTTATCATTGTGATAATAATTTATGTATGTATATTTTGATAATGCTAAAATAATGCACATCCATTTGATGTTTCCATGATTGTTTGAAATAAGCACACGCATTTTTTCAGTAATAATCATAATATAGTAGCTCCACCCTACGATATCATCTTCCTTTACTTACTTTAGAAACATCCCTGGAGAAGGAGCTGGTTATCATTAAAAATATCGAGTCAGGTCTTCCCAAAGATCAGTGCGCAAAGAGAGCCGTGGTGGCCTTGGGATTTGAGCAATCGCCTGCTGCGCAAGTTCGAATCCCACCCCAGCCTGTACCAATGAGGTTTTCTAAAAACTTATGTGCAGCGATTTCACACCGTATTTCTATACATACGGAGTGAAATCACAGGCACTATTGCCTGAGACGGCGATGGACTCACATTCTGCCACGTTGGCACTTAATTATATTCGGTGAAATGTGGGTGTTTTTGTTATAACGCCTCTCTTTACCCCTTCGGGGACCCTCCTGAGATAGCGTGAGCTTATTTTAGTGCGCTTAAACAAACAAGTCTCTTCTGCGTGTCCTATATCAGCATAGAGAGAGCTTTGAACAATAGTAAGCAAATCGACCCAGACACTAAAATAAAAGTTTTAATTGCGGGATTTGCAATAATAACTGGTCTAATCAGGCATATGATTTCCTTCATCCTAGTTCTTAATGTTAGTTCAAACACTGTAGTTAGAGTGCATACAATATCATCATTTGCATACGATATCAGCAAATGGTTTGACGAAAAAATTACTGGTCTCACAAGGCTAACTCTGTTTGATTGATTACTCTTTAAAATGTACATGTAACTTTTTAACCGACGGAAAATATCAGGCGGTTGTTTTAAAATCATTACCATCTCCCTAGCCTTATCCCACATACATTGTTGGGGTCGGCACTTGATTCAACCCGATGTGGCTGATCACCTGATTTTTATACGAAGCGCCTGCCATCTGACCTTCGCAACCCCCTTTACGAGGATAATCTGTGATCTGGGTTAAACCAGTTGTCAGACCATTTTAGGCCTCCGACTGACTCCGATTGCCAAAGATGATAAATTGGCAACCGGGACCGACGGGTTAACGTGCTCTCCGATGCACGGAGGGAACTCGGGCGGTCACCCATCCAATTACTGGCTAGGGCTAGGGTTGCTTAACTTCGCTGATAAAATGATATGCGCAATAGCAACTGTGCCACAAACTCCTCCGGTTATTTTAAAATATACATTTATATAAAAATATACAGTTTTGTGGCCATCTCGATTAATTTATCAAAGCGGAAAAAAATCTTTAAAAAATAAAATTTTAATTTGTACGTCAATTCAATGAATATCGATATTATATAGCAAATATCCCAATGTCTCTTAATGTGTATTTTTAATAATTTGTGTAAATGTTTGACAGAACTATGATAATACAAAACCAGTGCTTTGTAGAACAATTTTTATCTTTTTGTAGTAAGCTAGCAGTAGATTGATTGCAGTTACATTTTCAAGTCAAACATTAGTACCAAAAATCAAAAAAGAGATTCTTAATTCATCACTTTAATATTATGATAGACAACATTTTTTTTAATCATAGCATTTTTCATAATATATACATACTTATTGAATAGGCTTGTTCAGTATAACTTATGGTTAACACCGATCACACCGATAAATCAAATATCTATTATTATAAATAAAGTTTCAAATATGTTCATGTCTTCTTCGGTTGGTTAACATTGAAACGCTGTTGAATTAAAGTGACAATCGGAATTGAGAAATAGTTCAGCGGGCCAAATAAGTTTGAAGAAGTTCCTTGAATTCTAGTTCTCCTTTCAAGTTGCCTCTCTTGTAGAATTCTTCCTGAGACATGCGGTCCATCCAAGCCGTTAGGTTGGGATAACTGAAAACAAATACAATATATACAATAAGAATTTTAATATTACAGTTGGTTATCTCAAGCTACGCATTTAGTTATAAGTAAGAACTACTAGATTTTTATTCATTTTAATTTTTATCGACATTTGTGCATTGGAACTGTGTCCATGAGCTTATGTTTCTTAAGTAATTTATTTTGTATTCTAAAAATTTTATAATATTTTTGAAAAGTGTAATTACTGAGTTTCTTGCCAGGTTCTTTTCAGTAAAAGCAATTTTCAGAACCTGGCGGTAGCATGTATGATCCTGTATGAGTCTAATCGAATAAAGATATTTTTGACTTTGACAGTGTTATAATGAAATCTCCCGTTACAATTCTATAGCTACCCGTCTAGCTGTGGACTGTGTTTTAGTACCTAGCAGAAAATCGCAGTAAGCGCTTAAAACTCATGACGGTATCTGCACCTTAGAACACGTGTATGTTTGTAGTCCAGCGCTGAGGTCGCCAGTCCATGGAGGCAAAAAAGAGGAGGAATGAGGTACTGCACTCTAGCTTTAGAGGTACGGGACTAATTTCTTCGTTAATTTTGTTGGAGATCCGTGCGGGTTGTAAATTTAATAGCATTCTTTATAGAATTAAAAAATATTCTGAACATTGTTCTCTTCAGAGTTATGGGACTATTGGCTTCTATGACAGACGAGGAATATACCTCCAGAAGAAATTTATATTAAATTCTGGGATGAAATAGAAGTCTAGCTAAATTAAATACTTACATTCTTTTATCGATGGGCATCAAGTATTTCAAAGAGCTAATAGTAGCGACGCAGGATATATCGGCCACTGTGATCTGGTCACCAGCCAAATATGGCGTTTTGAGGAATTTTTCCGCAAAATCATACGCTGACTTGATTTTTGCAAGCCCTGACTGTGTACAGGATGTCGCATCTCCGAAGAATATGCGCTCCTGGTATAGACATAAAGAACAAGTTAGCTTAATATCCACGACTTCGAACTAAGGCTTACGTTATGTAAAAAGTATTCGGAAGGTAAAATTTTTTATACCATTAGTGATATATAATAATTATCATGTCTGAACATCAATGTTAGAAATATCACACGAACTTTATTCACAAATTATACTATGCAATAATATTATTCGTATTTTACGCTTCTGCCGTTCCCACAATGGACACCCGTCATGATCACTGCAATTTATTGACATTTTGAATACAAAAAGCCGTGGTGGCCTTGGGGTTAGAGCAGTCACCTGCTACGCGAGCGACGCAAGTTCGAATCCCAGCGGTGCCTGTACCAAAGAGTTCCTCTAAAAAAACTTATGTGCAATGACTCCACACCACGTGCTTTACGGTGAAGGAAAACATCGTGAGGAAACCTGCATATGTCTGAGAAGTAATTCAAAGACTTAAATATACTGCCTGAGAACGAAGGACTCATCCTCTGTCATGTTGGCTCTTAATCATATTCGGTGAAATTTGGGTGTTGTTTTTACTACATCTCTGCTTACCCCTTCGGGGACCCTTCTGGGATGGCGAGAGAATATTTATTTTTTATTTTGAATACAATTAAAAATGACATTCGGGCATGTCATCTGACATTTTTGTACCTACTATTTGGTAAATATCCGACTCAAAGGACTTTTATAGATAACAAATTACAGAAACAGACTTTGTTTGCAATAAAACAGATTGTTATTATGTAGCTACTTACATCATTTTCCCTCAAAGCAGGATATAAAATGCCGCTATCAAAATGAAGTCTCATATCAATAATGGCTCTCTTCTCAGCGTTTTCAGGATATAGAGCATTGCCTTTTCCGTATTTGTTCATTAAGTACGTGATTATTGCATGACTGTTGAAATAAAAACAACAATATATTTAAAAAAATACATAGGGACGCAAGCTAGGGATTTAGTGAACAGAAATGTTTGGATAAATAACTCCATCAAATGTGTTAATCAATACAAAGTTAACATATAAAGAATATACTTAAAGGTATACGGATTACATATTCATAATTTTTTAACTCAACAAATTATATATTTTTTTTAAATATCAATCTGTTTCAATTTAACCTGCATAGTTTACGATGAACTAAAATAGAATCTATTTCGAGGAGATTATCCTATTCAAGCAGAATTCTATGCCAATCATTTTTTTGCCATGAATGGGATTGTGTTTTTACGACGCTGTTAAAACCTGCGTTGTGGCAAAAAAAAGCTGAATATATTCGTTTGTACATTTATCATACATTATCTAAATAAGCTTACCTAAGTAGTACATTTACTGGCATTCAGTTAACGGACGTAAAGGTTTTAAGCAAAGTAATTAATCAATCGGATGTAGGACTCAATGCACATCAGAGAATCAGAAACATTTAATTCAAGAACATACATTTAATTCGCAGAGTTCAAAGTACTTATCTCCAGGGTAAAATCTAGTTGCATGAGTTTTGGGCAATATCTTTGCAAATCACTATTGCAGTGATATTATGTGAAAATTGCATGCTTAAATGTCACAATATTTATAATTATTCTCTTCTACTTATTACTACTACTACTAACTGCATATTGTTTTTTTACTCTGTTATCCCTAAGTTAAATTAATTAATTACCTGTCCCAAACAACAAAATCGCCGTCAGTTAGAAGAGGTATCGTATGCTGCGGGTTTAGCTAAAATGAAACAAAACGTGGGTAAATATTGGTACTAGCATCATTTCAGTTCTTGCTTCGTTCAGTCAATAAAGCACCCTATTTAGAGGTGTATAAGATCTTACGCTAAGAAATTCTTCCTTCAAATGGTGATCTGCAAGAAGATCGACATCAATGTAGTTGACATTAGGTATGTTTAGAGCTTCGATGACCATGTACACGGCGCGCACTGGCGGACTAGCGTCCATCTTGTATAGTGTTAGCACCATTGTATTGTTCTAAAATATAAAAATGCATTAATGTTTAAGCATCCGTTTCTCCGCTCGCTACAGAGATGGCGCTACTCGCTAACAAATGCGAAGTTTGAATACAAGAACACGAAAATCTATATCGCGCAATAAGAGTTTTCAAGTCGAACAGTTAGAACCGCGGTTCCCCAGGCCAAGACACCCGCCAGGCTGCAAGATCTCCCTTTGCTAGGGTTATGTAAGATTACTCGCACTTCCCACAATATGTTCACGTCATTTGGGGGACCGAGAAGGGGTAAGCAGACAGGTTCGAGACTTACTTTTTACTGAAAACAATTTAATAATGGGGGGACAGTGTTTTAAAAACCTTCACTTACTTGCAAAATACACTTTAATATCACAGCGATATGAAAACTACTGCAAATCTATAAGAAAGAGACTGTGTACTTGTAATCTCGGATTTAAACGAGATAAGCTGCCCAATCTAGCTTTATCTTCATTAGATATTATTTTAATACAGAATTAATACAATCATTATTAATAGCATGCGGTAGCGTGTAAAATCCTGCATAATCATGTTGTTCTGACGATTTGAATTTTACACATTCATAGCTGTTTTAACGTATTGTAGGTATTACTAAATACAATAACGCATACAATCTACAGAAAAATAAAAAAAACCGAGAAAGCAGATAATATAAAAAAAATTATCACCATTTTACAATCGTAAAAAATGTTTTACCTGTCTATTGATATTTTTTAACTCAAATGATTTCAAGTGCCATCTTTGAATCAAGGCCCGTACCTATATCATATTGGTTCTGGTTTTATGTTAGAACTGAAAACGTTCAGCGCCTACTTTTAATTAGTGATAAATGCTGCCATCTGCGAGCGAGTAGATGAACTAACAATTGAACATTTTTCTTCTTCATACAAATAGTTACACCACTCGCCCAAAGATGGCAGATGCTGTTTCTTTTTTAAGATAATAATTATAGTATTATTAATTAACTTATAGTATAATTCCAAAATATTCCATTAGATAAATAATCTATATTCTACACCGACGAACAAAACTTTTCAGTAAATGCATATGAAATTATGCACTGTACTGACATAAAAAAACCAAACGGTTGGACTGATAATAACGGGACTTTAACTGTCAGATAGCTAACATTACAAGGAGTAACTTAGGCTACTTTAATTTAAAAAATTGTAAAGACGATAGCTAATAACTAGTGCGAGAGTATTAGAGATCGTATCAGGATCGGTTAATAATAATGTAAGAGTTCTCGAGTAATATATATTTAATTACGTAAAACTGGTAAAATCAACAACAGAAAACGTAAAGTAAAAGGAACACAACGACGGGAACATTCAAAAGTGAACCATAAACACAAATATATAGACAAACCTGGCTTATTACTTTAAAATATAAAATAACATACAAACTTTAACAGAGAGCAGTGAAAAAAGACATGAAATAATTTTATTTGACAGCATTCTGTAACTTTTGACATATCTATAAAAAAGAGCCGTGGTGGCCTCGGGGTTAGATCAGTCGCCTGCTACGCAAGCGACGCAAGTCCGAATCCCAGCGGGGCCTGTACCAATGAGTTTTTCTAAAAAACTTATGTATATTGATTTCACACCACGGGCTTTACGGTGAAGGAAAACATCTTGAGGAAACCTGCATATTTCTGAGAAGTAATTCAATGACGTATGTAAAGTGTCTGAAACGGCGATGGACTCACCATCTGCCACGTTGGCACTTAATCATCTTCGGTGAAAAGTGGGTGTTGTGATTGCAACTCCTCTGCCTACCCCTTCGGGGAATACAGGCGTGAGCATATGTATGTATAAAAAACTAAAATAATTAAAATAGTTTCCAACTATTAGGGTTCCGCGGGAATGAAATTAAATCTATGCGGGGGTGAAACCGCAGGGCACATCAGGGCCACCCATGAGATTAGGTCTACGCGGGGCACAGCTACTTCGTAATAAACTTGTAACTTATAAAAAGGCGAACATAATTTATGTTAATAATATACTAAATATGTGTTAGGTGTTTAAGGAAAGCGTGTGTGATATCTTAAGACACTAATTTCTTTACGAGTGTTACCTTAGATCTTGCGTCAGAGAAATGAACATATATGTCTACTGTATCTTATTTGTGGTAGGCACAGCTTACTTTAATGTATTCAGCAATTAAACGCTCGGCGCTTGGAAATGTACCTGAAAAAGGTGCTCAAGGGACGGCGACACCATCTGTCACGCGGGCGGTTAAATTAATGTCTTGCGTGAACAGGGCCAAAAATATAGACGATAGCTAGTAATTGAATTAAATTAGTGTGAGAGTAGTGAAAAAGCAGTTGACCAGACGAATATTTTAATTAACAACAACGGTAATTTGTTATAAGGAGTAACTTAGGCGTATAAAAATTTTGAATTGAATTTTCGTTTATATCGAATATCAATGTGGAAATGCTATCTTTGGAATTACTTATGTCTAGTACAATAAACTACAAAAAAAAAAAAGAAAATAAAAAAAAAATTATAAATGGAACACAGAATTTAAATTAGTGTCTGCGGGAATGGTGCCCAGTAAGCTAAACTAATCCTCTTACCGAGGTAAGAACCAGCTAGACCCTCACCAGAGACGTCAACCAAGCGTTTTGAAAGATCCTTAAAAAGGACTTTCGCATTTGGCCCCCATGGCCCCAAAGTATCAACCCCAAACGGCAGAAATATACAATTATGACTGATATCTGCATATTTCCGCCGCTTGAGGTTTTCTGCACACTCTGCCGCCGCCCCTGCTTGCTTCGAAGTAGAGTTTAAGTGGCAGCGAGCAAGTATGTCCACACAGGTCGCGTTCCACACAACTGTAATTTTGACATTACTATAGAAAAAATAATAATTAAAAAACAAATCATTTACGAAATAGTTTCCAACATCGTCCCCACCGTGTAGGGAAGCTACACCATTGTGTCATTGAGTAGAGCCAGTTTACGAGCGGACCTCTTCAAAATTCCACCTTTGGTGGCCACATCCGCTACCTCTTCAAAATTCCACCTTTGGTGGCCACATCCGCTACTCGCGCGACTCCACCTGGGTACACCTTAGTTATTCGACCCATAGGCCACACTCCTCTGGGCAGAGCTGGATCTATAATGAGGACGACGTCGCTTACTTTGAGGTTTTTATATTTCTTTGCTTGGTCTTGTTGGGATTTTGATCAGGTGTTGTTACACCTTTGCTTGTCCTATCGCGGACTTGGAGATGAAATAATATTATGAATACACATTATTTTTGTACGAAGCAATTTCCGTTATAATATTTAGGTATGAAATATTTTCTTAACATGATTTTCATGTAGTAAAGAAGACAATTTATCCTTGCCACATTTTCCACTTCTCACAGCGAAGTAAATATTTATTTCCTCATTTTCCCATTTCCTCTCGACGACAGAATATTGTAACAAATATGTTTTTTTGACAAGTTGCGTTCAATTTCAGACTAATTTACCGTGACGTGTGTCAATAAATCAGGCGTATGACATATTTAGGGTTCCATACCCAATGGGTAAAACACGGAACCCTACCTACCGTACATCCGCCTGTCCGTCTGTCACCAAGCTGTACCTCATTAACTATGATAGTTAGAAATATATACGAAAATGAATGATTGAGGGAGACCCATACATCAAACGTGATTTTTTTGCTCTCCTTTTTTAAATATAATGGTACAGAACCCTTCGTGGGTGGGTCAGCCTCGCACTTGACCGCTTTTTACGCCATTTTATCAGACCGAGAAAATGTTCAACGTCATGTTTATTAAGTAGCATTAAGTAGCACGTTCTTTAGATTTTACATTTTTGGCAATATTTGTTCAATACTACGAGTATTATTACCAATAAAAATTCACCATTTTGCATTTTTTGCAATTGTTGTAAGAATAATTTGTAACCCTTCTTTAAGTATATTGTATTGGTACAACATATAATAAAACACTACTGTGCCCTGTGTTTTCACCCACGTAGGGATTGTAGAGAGGCATCCCATTTTTGAAAATAAAATTAATTCCTAGTATCTTGAACTATCTGCCAGTGAAAGTGCCTTTAAATTCGCTCGAGCACCTCCAATGAGTAGTCGGAAAAAACAGATACAGACAGTGAAATTCAAAAAGCTATTTCATTGAAATTACAACTAATAGACACCGAAATGTTATTAATCTGTATGTATGTCTATATGTATGTATAGTGGACCAGGAACTGAGAGACACGCCAATGTCAGAACCCAATGTCGCTGTAAAGTATCTGGGAAGCATCTAAGATCTCAAAGAATGACGAAGCCTGACTCGACAGCATTAAGCAGAAAACCAGCACTGATCCTCGGTTCACTTGCGACACATGCGGCAAGAGATGCCGAGTTGCCATTGGACTGCTAAGTCATACGAAGATGCATGAGATAGATCACAGCATTGCAACATTCATCTGACAAGTTGAAGTGGCCTATGATGATGATTGATAGAGTATTGATAGAGTATTGATTAAAAGAAGACATTGTTATTAACGTGTTTCTTTACATGACCGCGCGAAGGTCACCAGAGTCCTGGCCAACAAAAGTCTCGTTTATTAACACTTAAAATGTATACATTAGTCGTGTGTGTATATGTTCCTAAAGGCAATAAGGCTGGAATTTCTAAAATTCCACGGCTTCGTTTACAATTCCAGGAATAAATAAAGCAACCACCGAATGAATGAAATGTTTGATATTTTCTGGAATGCCTTGAATTCTATGACTTCATTTGCAATTACAGGAACAAATATAACAAGCACCGAATGAATTAAATGTTTGATATTTTCTGGTCTGGGTATTAACTGATTTAATTGCCTCCAAGTGCGGCCTCTCCCTTTCAAATTGCGTAAGTTTATTATACGGACCCGAAAAAGATTTATTGGCTCGTAGAAAACATTTTAAATCTAATGCGATGTAAAATATGGCTACGATTGTTTTTTGCTGTTTTCAATTCTCTGTTCAGTCATGTTTGGGACTGATTTAAAATTCACCTTTTTCGCATGTTTTGGAATGAAAGAGTGTTTAAATGTAGTTTTACTATTTGTAACTGTACTCTGACATACATCGTAATACTGCTAGTATTACGATGCTGACACAAGCGTAATACTGCTAGTATTACGCTTGTGTCAGCATCGTAAAACACTACGTTTAACCAAACAAAAAAACCGTAAACACAAATCCACTTATTACAAAACAGTGAGCCGTGGTGGCCTTGAGGTTTGAGCAGTCGCCTGCTACGCAAGCGACGCAAGTTCAAATCCCAGCGAGGCCTGTACCAATGAGTTTTTCTAAAATAACTTATGTACAGTGATTTCACACCACGTGCTTTACGGTGAAGGAAAACATCGTGAGGAAACCTGCATATGTCTGAGAAGTAGTTCAATGACGTATGTATAGTGTCTGAGACGGCGATGGATTCACCATCTGTCACGTTGGCACTTAATCATCTTCGGTGAAAAGTGGGTGTTTTTATTACAACACCTCTGCTCCTTAGTTTCATAGTAGTTCTAGATTTAGTCTGAGTATGGGCTAGTCTTGGTTTAAACCAATGAGGGGAAATGAGACCATGGCTAAGTATATCTGTTTTACGCATGAGATACCTGGGGAAATATGGATGAAGTTTGGCGTATTTTTCCAAACAATAATAAAAGTAATTAAATAAAAGTATAATAAGCGTTTCAATATCTTTACTTCGTCTTTTCGTCTTCTTTACAACACAATAAAATAAAAATAAAATACTACTCCTGTTTTTCGTTGTTCACGTCTTCCCTCGTCTTTCTTATCTGTCATTCTTATTTCTTTTTAATTTTCAACTTTTTATACATTGCCTTTAATTATCGCATACAAACTCATTTCATCAATTTCACACTCGGGCCCTCCTGAAACAATATCTGTCCTCAGACAATCCCTTTCATTCACACTCATACCACATGGATGTACATACATTGATGCACATTTGGCACCTAGACAAATATAAACATATAAGCCTTATAAAATCTTCTCGCAAAAATTAAGCTCCCACACCAAATTAATGCGTCGCTAATGAAATTTAATTAATCCGCCAAGCAGAGAGCTACCCAGGAAATTGCTCGTTAAAAGTTTACCTAGCTAAATACACGAGAGCAATGGAAATCAAGAACCGCAGTGACTGAGGCAGCCACGTTATCGGCAGCTACAGAAATGAAAGGAGTAATTCGACACATATTATTAAAGTAATAGTTAAATAAATTCCAGAAAAGTCTCAAAAAGAGCCGTGGTGGCCTCGGGGTTTGAGCAGTGGCCTGCTACGCAAGCGACGCAAGATCGAATTCCAGCGGGGCCTGTACCAATGAGTTTTTCTAAAAAACTTATGTACAGTGATTTCACACCACGTGCTTTACGGTGAAGGAAAACATCGTGAGGAAGCCTGCTTATGTCAGAGAAGTAATTCAAAGACGGCGATAGACTCACCATCTGTCACGTTGGCACTTAATCACATTCGGTGAAAAGTGGGTGTTGTGATAACAAAACCTCTGCCTACCCCTTCGGGGAATACAGGCGTGAGCATATGTATGTATGTAAAAGTATCAAAAAACTGTCCTCGCTAAGCTTCCCTGGCCATCCTTTAACTGACAGATTTCTACGAATTTCTACGATTCAGATTTTTACGAAGAATGTCGCCATAAAAGAGGCAAACTTGGTATAGTGGAATCTTTCCAAAGGCTATGGTTTCGTGAGCAACGTACGTTCTCATGCGTACCAATTTTGCGCTATCCAGGATTTTTGCCAACCTGTCCTATGTTGGTGAACGGGTTTCGTCCAGAAATAGCTTGTAACACTTAGTTCCGACTTCGGAAAATGTAATAGTTCCGGGCAGCTTTGAAAGTAAGATAGTGACTAATGATAAGGCAAATAGATAGATGGCAACAATTGGAAGTCAATGTGCTTCACATATTTGACACGGCTGTAGTTTCCCACAGTAGCGTTATTACATATACGTCGATATTTCCAAATGATCATTGTAACAAAAATATTTCCAAGATAATTTAACTCTCAAAGGGAACGCTTCTCATTACGTTTGATATAAAGGGAACAGATGTTGTTTCACAAATTGCAATTTGTATCGACTCGAACTGAAATTCTTTATGAAGTGTTTGAACATCACAGAAATTATTCTCTGGGTACAATTCTTATACCAGAATCATGCATATAAAATGTTGTGTCAAGAAAAACAATTCCCCTTGTGAACGAAATGGCAACAGTTCTATAAAACGTACAGAGTAGAACTAACGAGCTATTTATCCTTAGACATTATCGTAACTAACATAATCTATATACTTATTTGTCCCTCGTATATTATATATAGCTATTCTTAAGTGTTTGTTTTATTTTTTTGCTGAAAAACATTTTCGTAAAAGGTATGCAATCTCTCTAAATCTCATTAATCGAGATATTGCAACTAACAACTGGAGGAATCAAAAGTCAAAACAATGAATGCTTGTTATATTACTATTTAGCCCGTTAGAAGCCTCAAATGATCATATTGCCTGTATATTTTCCCACTTTCGGGATTGGAGTGTCCTCTCCTTAATTACATATGTCGGTGAGATAAGGTGACCTACGCAGAGATATAAACTACACTGTATTAAATTATATTGAGAACTGTATTGGGGATTTGAACCCCCTTGCAATAAATTAAGTTCTCACAGCCTTTTCACGGTTTCTTTTATTAGACACGTGAGCGCAACACACGACATTACATGACATACTTTCAGAAGGAAACAAAAGAAAGAGCTATCAAAATACAATTGAATTGACGTCTAAACATAGATGGCGCCAGACGGCGTTACAGAACCCAAAAATGGAATTTATCCACTAAACGATTGAGATGTATTTACGGTGCCCCAACGAAACGTAAAACGGCGATGGATTTTCCATCTGTTATGTTAGCATCTAATAACCTTCGATGTAAAAGGTACAACACCATTGCTGGGAAGTAGTGAAGATACACGAGTCATATTTACATTCAAAAGGTAAATATTCCTTAAAATCTCACTGATTTAAAAGTCCAGTCGTTAAAAATAATAATATACCGGTATCTAACGTTATTATAAAAATACTTTGTAATAGTTTATGTATGGACAAAACTCAAGAAAAGCCTTGAAGATCAGTATTCTCCTCGACTCTTCCATTCAATTTATATTTAGGGATAAGGTCGCTCGCTTCGCTTAATTTAAGGAAGTGACAAGTGGACACGTTTTTGTTTATTTTGGTAATTACATTATGTATGACGTTGAGATAGGCCTGAAGGAATTACATTTGATTGTTTTATAGGGGATAATGTTCCTGCCTTCCAAAAAGTATTGCTTATGAATGTGGATGGTTACAAGGGGAAAGGAAGACCTAATAAACGATGGAAGGATTGTGTGAAATATGATATGGCTAAAATAGGAGTGAATACAGATATGACGGCTGATAAAGAGAAATGGAAGAGAAGAACACATTGCGCCGACTAACAACATGGGAAAAGGGCAGGAGGATGATGACTGTTCCTGCCACGTTTGCAACGAATCTTCAATGAAAGTTAGGGTGACTTGATATTTGTCTTGTAAAATAGCTCTATTTACCCCTTAAGATGTACTACTGTAGACTCGTGAAGGAACAAAACAGGAAAACGTTCCAAAAAGTAGCCGTGAAGACACAGTAGTTTTAACTAGTGGGCCTGTCAAGTACAAATCCTGAAGACCATGCATATATTAATACGATACAATTCAAGGAACATGAGGCGGGGTAGGCCAACTATCTTATTCAAGATTGAGTCGACTGACTCTTTGGTCTACTGGATGCAGAAACTACCGCGGAAAAAGAAGTCCCAGTGTCAATCCCCGGATCGGGCGGATTAGTGCTTAGGTCATGATAATAGGCTCGTTCATAGAGAGGATTTATTTATTCAGGTCATGGCAATAGGCGAGACTAGAATAAACAAATCGAAAATATCTTGATTAGTACTTACAAATCATCCGAAGGACGTTAAAATACACTGTACAGGCTCATAAATGTTACCAACGGGTTTGGAAGGTTGATTTTGCTGAGAAGATCAAGAAGAAACTCAACAATTACTCTTTTCAAAAATAGTTTTTATAATTTGTAATGGTTCCAATATACGTATCTCACGAATGTGTAAGCCTACGGACACAAATCCAATACTCAAGTGTCAAAAATAAAACTAAAAGCTTAAAAACAAAGTTCAAGATTAATAATGTATTAATTGTAGCAAAGAATTTCATTGGGATCACTTACAACTATCACAAATATATTACACGGGTGGCGAAATGGTGGTGTATGTGGGAGGAATACAGGTGTGAGCATTTGTGTGTATGAAAGTAAATCTTGCAAAGGCATCTTAAGTACCCTCCATAATACAATTTTGCCTTCGTATTTGATCCCAACATTCAATTGATTACTAACAGACTCACTAGGCCTCTATTTTCTATTGAATCTTAAACAATCCTATCAATTTCCCAGCCCTCATAGCAATATGATAGTTGATTTGAAGGACGGTGTCTTACAAAACCTTTGTGCGACAGACAATAGCCAGTTTTATTACACTTTTGAGTGCTGTTCAGTTGTTTTTGGTTCATACGAACGCTTTTTATGTGAGTTTTTAAGGGTATGTATTTTATGCTCTGAAGTTGCGATCATAAACTGATTCTTTGACAGTACTTACTGTCATTTCTGTGGAACAGTGCCACAAAATAAAGCGCCTTACATTACCCTTATCATTTTGTTTTTAATCAATTACCTTAAAAGTGTTGGAATATGATATTATATAAATAATCGTGCGTAAAAGTAAATGGGTACCGTAAAACCGTAAGGTTAACCATAGGTCATAATTCGACGTTGCGCGTAAACGTAAATTCCAGCGTACCCAGAAATGATCTCCGAGGGGTACGGTAGGTAGACAGATGTAAGACAGCTGCTACCCCTCAGGCCCACATCTTTATTCAATATTTTAAAGCGGAAGAGTTTGTTTGTAAGGTTGAATGCGCTAATTCCAGGACTACTGGTTTAAATTGAAGAAAATGTTAAGTTACATGTATCATCAAGGAAGGCTTTTGGTTTTTACATCACGTAAGACCAATTACGAAAATGATTAAAAAAAAAATTAAAATTTTAATTCTTCCCAGACAAAATATACTTTTTGAAGAGATACTTCTTCTTCAAAAAGCTCGTCATTATTCTAATAAACCTTATGTGCGTACTTCAGTTATTTAGAAAAGCTACAGACTGGTTCGTTTTCATCACCATAATGCTTGTTCAAGATATTAACTCACTCAATTTTCTTTTAATCTCATTAACGAGAGTGATCAATGAGCTGATAAAGAAGATAAAATGCAGTAACAAGATTACATTTGAATTAGTTTAGTGCCTCGGGTGCTTTTCAATCGCCGTGAAACTATTGAGACCTGAGCGAACCCATGTCAATCTCTATCAACACAATGAATCTCGAAGTGGTCTCAGAGTAAATACAGATTGATCTTGAGAGCATCGGAATTCGGAGGTTTAATCAAATTATACCGTCGTTAGTAGTAATTTAATTATTTCTAACTATTTGCTCCCAGTTGCTGTCGAGTTAAACAAGAGTTGAAAATGTCGACCCGTGTCTGTGGTTTCGCTTAAGATCTTCTATTTGCAATCTGGCAGGCGACAACTATCTGAATTGATTATTTTATAAATGGACCCTTGTCTATTAATTATTTGACTAAGTAGAACTTGTAAACAGACTGTTTTGTATCGCCTACCACTACCACTATCTGGGGCCTACCATGACCTCTTATTGCCATGATAGTTTAACTCTTATTATGAGACAGATGTATATGACGTGTATAAGTCTGTCACTGTCACACAGTAGAGCTGTCATGGCAATAAGAGCTTGTGGTAAAGCCCCTGTTTGTCAATTTCAAAGCAGCCTTCTGTTTCGGCGTAATTTGTTTTTCTCTTCCATTTACTTGTATCAGCCGTAATATCTGTATTCACTCACTTTTAAACCTTTTTATCTTTCACAACAGTTCCTTCATCGTTTCTTTAGGTTTTCCCTCCCCTTTTTATAACCCATTTTATAAACAAACCTCTTTGCGGCATTGTCTTAATTCCTCTCTTCAAACACATTCTTGTAATGTCATTGATAAAGCAAAGTAAATACATTATGAAATATCCCACTATCCTCTACACTTCGGAAGTGAGAATTGAGAGGAAATTTAAACGACCGCACGTAACCCTTCACTTCGCCATGTAACTTAGTTGCGGAAACAGTTACCAAATGGGAAATCTGGGTTACAGTTGGAAATATGTTCACCGTAGGGGAGTGAGGTGCTTGTTTCATTAAGTGGCAACATAGTTTGTGAACTATTCACGAAATGAGAATGATTTGATCCGGTTGGGCGCCACGTTAGAATCATATAAACATACATTATACTCACGCCGGTATTTCCGAAGGCGTAGGCAGCAGGGACGTGCATTCGATATAAGCTGATAAGCAGTGCTTACCATTTGTGATGTCTGAATACACTCGTGTCGTGTGTGTTATACCAACACGTATGAACCAACGCCGCGCCACATTGGTATGTAATTATCCTTCCTTCCTACCTACTTGTTGTTTATACTTTTCCATCTGAATTCAATGCACGCCCCTGGTAGGCAGAGGTATTTATAATGCACTCACATTTCGTCAGTTATGTTTAAGTCAGGGGATAAGCTTATTGCCATTAAATGGGCACTAAACCAAAATCCAGGCTACTGGGACCTGGAAATCGAACCAAGGACCTTGTATTCTGCAGTAGTGCTATCCCATCGGGGAATACAAGCCGTTCTCCTCACGACGAATTTTTTTCTGTGGTATATGTGTTTTTATGTGGATATAGATTTTATGGTATTTGGGTGCGACAAATTATCGTCTTAACACAAGCAAATATATTGTTCCCTTAATATGTCACTCATCAAATAGAAAGATCTAGCCAAAATTAATAGCTGCCATTTTGATGAGGGTACTTCGCTGTTTGTTCAATATGTTTGTGTAGGACTGGCCGAGCTACTGGTCGCGATCCCAGCAATTTGCTACATCAACAACTTTGTTAACAAAAATATTGTTCACATATATTGAAAACTTGCAGCGCTACGCGGTACCAACCGTGACGATTTATTTCACAAACGATTTTGATTAAGATTGTTATTATTAAATTATTGCTTGATAGTTCAACTTAACTTAGTCTACTTCATAATTATTCTCATAAAATAAATTCTAAATTGATGCTTAAATTATGCAAATTGAACAAAAAATCATACAGATTAAAATTCAAAAGGTTCTAATTAATTATTCATAAGCTCTCTGGCCTTTATCACGTGCATTATTGGGATCGGCTAGCTCTTAGCTAGACTCTTAGGTCTGACCTGATATGATAAAATGGCGACCGGGACCGACGGTTTATCGTGCTCTCCGAGGAACGGAGCACGGGCACCCGTCCAAACGGCTTGGGTTAGGTTAAATATGGTCATCTCAAGCTACGCATTTAGTTATAAGTAGATGTACTCGATTTTTAGTTATGTTAATTTTTTATGGACATTTGTGCATTGGAAGTTTGCCCATGAGCTTATGTTTCTTAAATTATTTATTTTATATTTATAAAATTGTATGTTATTTTTGATAAGAGTAATTACTGCGTTTCTTGCCAGGTTCTTCTCAGTGAAGCAACCTTCCGAACCTGGCGGTAGCATGTATAATCCTGCATAATTGTGTCATTCCGACGATTTGAAAGTATTTAGTAAAAAGTCTAATCGAATATTTTTGACTTTGACTTTGACTATGCACATGCAACTATGCCACCTAGCTCCTCCTAGATTGATCATTATTGACAGCTAAAAATCATTTTCTTGCAAATCGCCTCCAAAGAGTACGAGCTTACTCCGCTATGCATGCATGAATGATAAGGATAACAACTGTTGGCTGGTTTTTATGTGGAAGGCTTCTTAATATTTACATGTGAAAAATAAACATTGGTGAACAAAACTGTAATTGACATTCTGTCATAAAATATTCGTATAAAATAATTCGAAACCAAGAATAACGTCAACAACAAGGTCATACAAATTCTAAAGTAATACCATTAGACCGACCATATTGCATTTTCTAGTAATTTTCATGAAATGTTTCACAGTAAGTTAACCTTAGTACGTTGCACTCCAATAATGCAGTTTCTCCCTCGTAAACACATGTACGTAATATATCATGAAGGCGTTTCACATTTTTCACGTTGACTAGAATATTCTAGATATAATTTAAGCCGAAGTAATACATCAACTGCTGCATGATATTGTCTATTTATTTTTATTTCTACATTGAATAAATATTACAGTGAAACATGAGGTTCGAGTCGGCTAAGGTAGCAGCCCATAGGCTGGAATAGGCTCGCTCCCTATTATACCTATACATACATACAGATAGATGAAATTGAAGTATCTGTTTTTTATTCCAAAATTAATAGCTTTTGACTAAATGGATATGAAGATCCGTGGTGGCCTCGGGGTTAGAGCAGTCGCCTGCTACGCAAGCGACGCAAGTTTGAATCCCAGCGGGGCCTGTACCAATTAGTTTTTCTAAAAAACTTACGTACTGTTAATCACACCACGTGCTTTACGGTGAATGAAAATATCGTGAGGAAACCCGCATATGTCTGAGAAGTAATTAAAAGACGTATGTATAGTGCCTGAGACGGCGATAGACTCACCATCTGTCACGTTAGCACTTAATCAAATTCGGTGAAAAGTGGGTGTTGTGATTACAACACCTCTGCCTACCCCTTCGGGGAATACAGGCGTGAGCATATGTATGTATGTATGTTAATGGATATGAAAGATATAGCGTACCGATGTAAACAAAACTATTTTTAAATATCAGTCTGTTTGTCTGGCTGTTCCAGCTAATCTCTGAAACGTTCCAGACGTTTCAGAGATCCCGGCCCCGTATCTGTCAAGATAGCTAATGCAAAATACAAGGAGAGTAACTAAAGCTAGTAGCTAGACAGTGCACTTTGTTAAAGCATGAAGAAAAATGTACTGCAGTTTAGAATTCTTTTGATAACACTAAGTTTTAAATGAAAATAAATTGTAACGAAACAAATAATTAAGGGGTTTTAGGACTAAATAGTTCATAATTATGATGAAAGGGTGCTAATGAAGGGGGTACAAATAAGGGGTGAATAGGTAGTGAGCCCAATTCTCAATTCAATTCAGTTCACATTATTCAATTTCGAGAGATTCGCTCATGGAGTCGGTAATTTTGTTATAGCTTTTGTTTTAAAAACTGTCATTTACTACCAGTCAGTTAATTACAAATAAATATAGTGAAGTGTCCGTACATTATATAAATATATAAAAATAGTTGCCTTTTACTTATTCTTTTTTCATGCATACGGTGATTATGATGAAAAACTTAACAAAAGAGTTGAGACCGCGGGGCAAAACTACTTCCCATTACAAGCCTACACAATGTGATCTCTGACTGTAATAGATGGATACCTTATTCTTATGTGTGTGTGTGTGTGTGATCGTGTGTGTATTTTGAACGAAGATTTGTTAATTTATTATTTTGATTTGTTGATTTTCTAACACCAACAATTTTCTTTTATTTTACAAACGTAGGTTGGACATCAATGTCTTCACATTGATGTCCAAATGAAGAGTGATAAGGTTTGAGATGTCAATAACAAGTGGAGTTAAGGGGCAAACAGTTTTTTTTCGGAGTTCAAAACAATTTTGTTTTTTAAAATGAGTTAGTTTAAAATAAATAATTAATATGGGAAGCCCAGTCCATTCTTTGAAGCACGTTAATTTTATTATTACAATTAACTGTATAGAGTTGTAGCCTTATTGTTCAGATAATTCCTTTTGACAATTAAGCTTTTATTTTATAACAAGAGTATTCAAGACGAATAAGCTAAAATACTCCTATTGTTTCATGAATGACTTGAAAAGGCATTGTAGGATTTACTGAAAATATTAAGCCTATTGACGGAGCCGTGGTGGCCTCGGTGGGAGCGTTGGTGGCCTCGGGGCTTGAGCAGTCACCTGCTATTCAAGTGACGCTAGTTCGAATCCCACCCAAGCCTGTACCAATGAGTTTTTCTAAAAACTTACTAAAGCAGTGTTTTCACGTGCTTTACGGTGAAGGAGAACATCTTGAGGAAACCTGCATATGTCTGAGAAGTAAATCAAAGACGTATATATAGTACCTGAGACGGCCATGGACTTACCTTCTGTCACGTTGGCAATCAAAATAAAAATTCATGTCGGTGAAATGTGGATGTGTTGTTACAACACCTCTACGTCCCCCTTCGGGGACCCTTCTGGGATGGCGTGAGCATATTTATGAAAATATTAAATTTCATATATAAGATAAATTACACCTAAGCCCGGTTTTTTAGGAGCTGCTTAATATTTTTTTTTTATTCAAATGTGGCCTACTACGGCCTGCCTTACGTTAATGCGGTCCACGACGGACCGCATAAAGTAAGTATTTAAATGCTCTGAAAGACGCTGGGTAGCAGCCCGGTCTGGATTATTGCCCGGTTAATGGCAGTAGGTTCGCCATCTGTTACATGGGCCTTAAACACAATTGTCAAAATGGGGGTGTACATTTTATGAGTAAGCACACCTCTGCATACCCCTTTGGGGAAAACAGGCGTGAGCATATTACGCATGAAGCTACCTGCGCAGTGACGGATTTTCTCAGAACAGTCCTATAGATAAACTCAAATTCAAAAATATCATTATTCGATTAGACTTTTTACAAAGTACTTTCAAATCGTCGGTATGACATAATTATATACTAGCTGTGCCCCGCGGTTTCACCCGCGTAGATTTAGTTCTATATAATACTTTTGTTAGCAAAAAAAAAAGGTAAGCTATGATCTTTCTCAGGGTCTAAAGATTGTCTGTGCCAATTTCATCCAAATCGGTGGAGAGGTTTAAGCAGGAAAGCGTAACAGACAGACAGAGTTACTTTCGCATTTATAATATTAGTAGGAATTAGTAGGGATTATACATGCTACGGCCAGGTTCAGAAGGTTGCTTTTACTGAGGAGAAGAATATACATTAGTACTTTATTAAATGCCTTCTACATGGTGATAAATTTAAATATACATGTATTAGCTGAATTTATACGTCCCGGTTCTACTACGAAGCCTAGCATCAGAACCCGTGGTAATTCATAAATGGTTTAACACTTCCGCATAAATTATTTTTATTTTACAAAAAATGTTCTTACTGTAAAGCTTTTTCTAAGCTCCAATTTGGCCGTCCCTAAACATCATCGCGTAATACATCACATCACAAAACCCTCTTCTCGTTTTCAACACGTCGCTAATTAAGGTTGGCCCACTTTAATTCCGATTCCAATGACAGGATAAGCAACCAAGTCACGCTCTCGTCGCTTTGACACAGCTGCGTTAATCTGTAAGGTATTTCGACGGCAAACTCGACGCCGAGTAGTCTGTTGCAAACATAAGAAATTCATTCTTAAAACATAAATGATAAAGTTCAATTTTGTATGTATGAAAACGAATACTCGTTGTCGAAATGTCTTACAGAATAACAAAGCAGCTGACTTCACCTGCCTCATACGGATCATGCAGACTTAGGGTTTGTGTGAAGAGATATATAATAATTTACTTAATTTTTAGTCTTTTTGCTCCATTAATATTGAATAACCTACCCTAATTTTGCTATTAATTATGTTTTTTCAAGAAAAAAGTTATTTGAACCAGCATATTTAACTTGCAATGCTTGCATGTTTTTCCGAATAGTAAAATTTTTGTAAACAAGCTTTCCTTTCTCAAACTTTTTTTCCTCTACTGCCATTAAGCAATACACGATCTTGTTAACAACGAAATAGATTTGGTTTTTCATAAAAGTATCATTGTTATTTGCTCTGAATTATTTTTAAAATTCATCTTAACGTCAGAAAACACAATAAATACATAATTATGTTTGAAAAAAGCATACAATTTGTATTTGTAAACTTTTTTCAAATATAATTACGATTTGTTCAACACATTGAATAAAAATATTAATATATAGAGCGCTGCGGCGTTGTTCCACCTCGCAAGGGATGATAGAAAATATTCAGAGCTGGTTGCCAACCTTCATTAATTGGAGGGGCACTTGAAGAAGAATATATATACAAAGAACAGTACATAAAACTAATTTCAATTAGAAAACTTATAATTTGCTTGAGTAAAGTGTATTGGCGGTTACCACAAAGACGAAAATTTGTTTAGTGATAGTATTCTCGGAAATAATAAATTCAGTTCATATTTAGAATAAACTTTACGCCGCTCTTATTGAGGGCAAAGACGATTATATCTACTTGACAGCGCGTGATTAAGTTCTCTTGGAAATTGTATTAATAGATTCTAACAAAATTTAGAAGTCTCATTCAAACACACGGACACGAAGAGAAAGAGCCTTTAGCTATTTGTCAAACTCTGCCAATGTTATATCAGAAATCTAAAGCGCTCCCAAAACGAAACTGATCTCAGAGTTACTATTGATCCTTGCTCTCCAATAAAATAGAAGTCGTTCCCGAACTTATTCCTAGCCGTTTGAAAAGTATACAAATCAACACTCGTCTGCTTTCATGTTGAAATCAAAGATTGACTTTCGAAGAAATTGTCCTTACAGAACTAATTTGAAGACCCTTTCACACTGCCTCCAATTAGCTGTAGGTTTTGTAGGAAAGACCTTGATCAGCGCCTTTATTTGCATAAGATTATCTTCGTGCTGGCCATGGATATAATTTTAAAACTTATTTGCATTTTGAACGTGCTTCTGAACGTGTCCTCGTATATAATTTGTAATTATTAAAATATTTTTCATATATTTTTCCTTCTCTACTTACATGTACCTACTTATATATATACTCAGGCCTGTATTACCAGAAGGGGTAGGCAGATGTGTTGTAATGACACCCACTTTTCACCGAAGATGATTAAGTGCCAACGTGACAGATGGTTAGTCCACCGCCGTTCCAGGCACTATACATAACGTCTTTTAAATACTTCTCAGACATATCCAGGTTTCCTTGCGATGTTTTAGTTTATAGAAACACTTATTGGTACATGCCTGCTGGGATTCGGGCTTGCGTCGCTTGAGTTGCAGGTGACTGCTCAAACCCCAAGACCACCACGGCTTTTTTAATCTCAAAAGAACTTGCATTTACTTTGTCTTTTTGATTATATGTCTATATGAGAATCTGTCCTTTTGCAAATAAAGGATATATTGATGAGGTCCTGATGATAATGAAATTGGACTGCATATAATGCGTTGGTTTATTGAAGCCAGCAAGAAAGCTAGGGTTGAGCAACGTTTAATGTTATAAACACCCATCATGTGATAAAAAACCAACCTGAACAGTTTGGTTTATCATGTCAATTCGATGTTGTAATTAGGTTGTAAAAATTTTTAATATTCATTATACAAATGTTATTAAAATTTTTGATAAATTTCCAAGAAGATTTCAAAGAAATATCAATTTTATTGGAACTTTTAATACGTGCATATTGCAATCTCAAACTATTCGAAAGATCTCTTTTCTATTGTTTGGGCCGATATTACGTTTCAGAAGCTGGAGCTTTACGCTTGAACTTTATGATTTATTCATAGGCGGTAGAGTTGTAAATTCTCTAGCACAGTCTCAAAAGTTGAACGATGTAGTTGCAAGATGCTCAGCCTTCAAACGAGAGGCACTTTGTCGCGCTGTCAGCTCATCACAAAGGCTATGGACTGAAGGTACTTTGGTATAGCAAATGCGAATCTAGGACTAATTTCTGGGTCCCATGTGTCTGATATAACTTGTCTGAGTAATAGATTACGTTCTTACTGTATTGTCATAGATGTCGGAAGATAATGTAGTGAAAAACAGATGGGCGGTTTACTTGAAAAGGTTTAATGGTGGTATCAGCTACTTTATTATTCTTATGAACATCTTTTCAATATTGGTTAATCGAAGGCTTAAGAGATAACTAGCTTAACCCAGATTACTGATTTTGCTCACAGCTGGATTTGTATACGAACATTTACGATATTTTTATGCGACTGCAATCTGATAGCATTCGCTTCGTATAAAAATCAAGTGTTTTAGTCTACATCGGGTTGAATCAAGTGCCAATCCCAACAATATCCCATACATACATTGTTGGGCCCAGAGAGATGATGATGATGATGATGATGATGGTATCAGTTTCAAATAATTCATATCCTTGCATGATTATTTTGGGTTTTTGAAACGCAGACCGCTTCGCGTGCACCATTGCAGCTTTAGGAGTTTAAGACGTGATGTAATAACATACGGAGATGTTTGGGTCTGCCGCGGTATTGATTCATGACCATCGTCAGCTGTGCTTAACCCACTGCGAAACCTCTTTTTGCTCCATTCGTTTACATATCCACCCATTGGGTAACAGGTATTGATTGAAGGAATTTAATTGATATTGGCCACATTGAATTCACGTTTGTATATAGTCCGTTTTAAAATACAAAATTTTCCATATAAAATAAGCAATTCTCATAAGAAAGTCTCAAAGTATAACAAAAAGTCAATGAAGGTGGTTTTCGTTCAAGAAAATGCGATTGGAAATAAATTCACTTGAGAAAAAATCTCACCCCGAGGTAGTTTCATAGTGTATCTTTCGTAATAAATAAAAGTAACGGAAAAAATATGGTTATTTATTAACTTCAGTTTTCATACGATAGGTAAGACATAAACGTATTTTTATGGCGCTCCCACTACTCAGTTTTCCGATTACTAAAATATTTTTTAACGCTACTCATATTGATTATCTTTGGTCTTATCCATAGTAGTTTGTCAAATCCGAAAAATATAAAGTTTTATGCCATTGTAATCACGGTTTTTGACAGCATGTTTGGTCTAGTGGTTGCAAAACGCTACTGCGGCACACGAGGTCCAGGTTTGATCCCAATGTAGGACAAGTGTTATTAGGTTCTATATGTAATCCCTCTCTGCTCGCCTACACAGCTACGCTCTACTACGCTCGCTTCCATGGGACTTTTTAATGTAACTGGCGAAATTTGGGTGAACAATAATACTTCTTTGCCAACCCTTTTGGGGAAATACAGGCATGTGTTTCAGTATAATAGAATTTATTGTTTGAATATAATTGAGCGCGGAATTCACGTTTCTTTGGTCTGTAAATTTTGTACAAAGGTTATTGGTCTCGCGAAAAAGAATTGATTGCCGAAACTATTTCGTCAAAACCATTGGTCTGTTACCAGCGATTTATTCGGCTTTGTCTGATAGATCTATTTATATTGACCGTCTGTGCACTTTGAAGGTTGTGATATTGACTCCTAATTTAATAGCGTGTAATATATTATTCTGTTTGGATTATCTTTTACATGCCTTCTTGATTTTATATTCACCTATAACAAAGTTAATTATAATAAAATAAGAGCCGTGGTGGTCCTCGGGTATAAACAGTCGCCTGCTACGCTAGGTAGGCAAGTTTAAATTCTTTCATCATTTTCTATCTCCTTTAATGTTGTTTATAAAATGATACGGTTTTTTTCAACCTCTAGCACTCCACGAATTGAAAGTATTACTTTAAGGCTTTCTGTTTCTCAGATACCCACAAAATTATACTAAAGAATATCTTAAAATAATTTTAAGCTTCCATCGATACAAGCAGGCTCTACTCAAGCATATTATTAAATATTCTTGTTGTGCTACGTTACTGACATTAACTGTAAAGTTGCGAGAAATGTGTCAGACGCAGCTTCATTATGATATTAAGTGGGAAGTGTGCATGAAGTACGTTGGTTATAGCTTAGAGATGAAGTGCTCTCCGCAGAACAGAGAATTAGGTTAGGTTACTATGTTCTGTGGTATTTATTCTGTGCATTATAATGCACCTTAGAATAACACCAGTGGGACCACATATCATTAAATTGAATCGGGAGGCTTTTGCGATCGGAGACAATAATTATGATACCATAGGAAACTTTGGAAACCAAGCTCATAGTGCCATTTCTCGCCCAAAAATACTAATTTAATCCAAAGTAGCGTTGGGGACCCCACTCCCGTTCCTAAAAACCCTTGGCAGTAATATAATACAAACATTATGAAATTATAGATATTTTTTTTAAATGTTTGACGTGTGTTCGGCTCGAAGGTCTTTCTAGGAATATGACAGTAACATTAATGTTTCCTCTATAGAAACCTTCATATACAAACAAAGATAATAAACAGGTTATAAATTCAAATTATTGTAGTTTGGCGTATTTTTTTAAATAATAAAAGTATAATAAACCTTTCAATATCTTTACTTCGTCTTTTCGTCTTCTTTACAACACAATAAAATAAAAATAAAATACTATTCCTGTTTTTCGTCGTTCACGTCTTCCTTCGTCTTTCTTATCTGTCATTATCATTTCTTTTTTATTTTCCTCTTCCATTTTTTACTTTTTAAACACTGCCTTTCATTATCGCATACAAACTCCTTTCATCAATTCTACATTATTAAATATAGTTGTGGAGTTAAGTTGATTTAAGGATAACAGCTCAACCGGTAATTTCGGCCTATAGTATTATTAGGTACGCACTACTCTATTTAATATAGTGGGTAATTTTTACTGAGCAACGGGGGATAAGCAGATCTTACAGCAGTATTTCCTGCTCAAATAAGTTGAGCAATAAGAGTTGAGTTGGAGAGCATAAAATGGTCGGTAATACAAATTATGTCCTTCTGCTCAAATGCTCCACTAGTTGAGTAATTCGGTTGAAGCTATTAAAACGATGTCAGACAAGGTTAACATATATTTTCTTCCTTTTCCTTGCCTGCGGTTATAACAGAAATGGCAGATTAAATTACGCAAAGCCCCTTTGAACTTAAACAAAAGAAATGGATTAACTTTTCACGAATTAATTTTAAATGCTACCGGAATCCTTGCTTGTTACGTGATACGTTTGATCTGCGATTTAATCCTACCTTATCTTAATTTGACGTCCTTGGCGTCGCAGAAACTGGATGTACTTCGATCTATGTGCTGCTTTCCTATTCTCCAGAACTCAGATCCCGAATGGTTCAATGCTCTTCAGCTATGTTATTTGAATTCACACATTTTTGCGAATACACTCATACAGTGTGCGAGAAGCTCGTGGTACAGTTGCTATTGCGCATATCGTTCAATCAGCGAAGTTAAGCAAACTTAGGCCTTGCCAGTAATTGGATGGATGACCGTCCGTGTTCCCAGTAAGTCGAGAGCACGTTAAACCGTCGGTCCCGGTTGCCAATTTATCATTTTTGGCAATCGTTACAGGTCAGTCGGAGGCCTAAAATAGTCTGACAACTGGTTTAACCAAGATCACAGTTTTTCCTCGTTAAAGGGGTTGCGAAGGTCAGATGGCAGTCGCTTCGTATAAAAATCAGGTGATCAGCCACATCGGGTTGAATCAAGTGCCGATCCCAACAATGTATGCGATAAGGCCAGGGAGGTGACACTCATACAGTGTGCCTAGTGAGAGTTCTTCACAGCCGCCGTCACAGCTCACCGCGTCGAAGTAAACGCAGATTTGTATAGGATCGAAACAGCGCCACCTGTCGGCCCTCAGATGGCACTCTTTTGATCCCATGCAGATATGCGTTTACGTCAACACGATGACTTGAGACGGCGATTTTAAATATACTCGCACTAGGCACTCAGCTGTTATTACCAGGTGTCTAATGACACAATACAAAACTTTAATCAAAGCTATCGCCGCTGCCTCGTGCACTACTAAGGCTAGCAAGTATTAGGCTATACTCCGAACTCGTAAGAGTTCGCTACAGGAAATCACAGTACCCTTATCCCAAGATGTCTCCGTTTTACTAATCTATACTCGCTAGAGTCTTCACTGAATATTACAAATATTAGGAGTGATGCTAACGAGTACAGATCACAAACATTGTGCAATACTCGTAATAATGGTACAGCATTATTATTACGAGTTTGATCACCGTTTTCGTAATATACTCACTAGTGTTACCTGTAGGTAACACTAAATTGTAAATATACTGTAGTATATTTACAATTTCTCATACACATATTTGGCGGAGAAACTAGCGAGTATAGATAAGGAGAACGTTGGCAAACTCGTGGTACAGTTTCCCTGTACACTTAGATACATAAAGTACGCCTGTATAATAAATAATAATTCGAATTCCCTTTTGCATAGGTTTATTTCCTTTACATTTTTGTTAAACAGTAAAATCGAATAAAATCATGACTTGCAATTTGATGATATCAAACCGACATCGGAAACAACAAATAATATAACTATGATTGAATAAACTATCTGATATCACAATATTCCGATTGTCATACTTACATACATACATACATATGCTCAAGCCTGTATTCCCCGAAGGGGTAGGCAGACGTGTTGTTATCACAACACCAACTTTTCACCGAATTTGATTAAGTGCCAACGTGACAGATGGTGAGTCTATCGCCGTCTCAGCCACTATACATACGTCTTTGAATTACTTCTCAGAAATATGCAGGTTTCCTCACGATGTTTTCCTTCACCGTACAGCACGTGGTGTGAAATCACTGTACATAAGTTATTTAGAAAAACTCATTGGTACAGGCCCCGCTGGGATTCGAACCTGCGGCCCTTGCGTAGCAGGCGACTGCTCAAACCCTGAGGCCACCACGGCTCTTGTAATACTTGTTGAACTTCGAATTGAAAAAATACTTGTTAAGGTTATATATTTTTCATTCCGCTCCGTCGAAAGATAGTAAATATCGACCTTTACATTTTATCGGCTCATTCAGTGGCCGTGTTTCATACATATTTAAAGAGTACTTAATGGTTCTATTGAAGATTTCACCTTTAAGCGAAACGTTATTGATGTTTTACGAGGCAGGTTCCGTACTTGGATGGAATTTTATTAACGTGTTTGAAGATAAACTTGACTTGAAGATACATACAATATTCTTTTGAAGTCGTCATAAAAACAATATTATTACGAGTGGACTTCCCAAATATCCTCATATTCTCTTATAAAAGAAAGACTTCGGGTATATTATAAATTAAAATGTATGAGAGGAACAAAAATAATTCAGATACTGAAATAAAGAAGAGATGATGCTTAGCGTACTTATATACTAACGGCCTAAGCAATGGTAGCAGGGTGCACAATCAGGGTTAATCTTGCAGCAGTAGCATAGAAGTGTTGATTGGACGTTCGCAGTCATGGACATGACTTACGCAAAACTGGACCTATAGGGTAAGTGGTAGCGATATGTCTATCGCGAGCTGCAACCTTATGAGTAGTATATATGTGAGATTGAAATGGTTTGAAAGCAATCTTCTTTACTTCTCTTCTTAATCTTATAACTGAAAAACAACTGAAAATAATAAAATAATCAACATGTCTTTCGTCGTCATGAGCCATGGTGGCATTGAGGTTTGAGCAGTCGCCTGCTACGCAAGCGACGCAAGTTCGAATCCCAGCGCGGCCTGTACCAATGAGTTTTTCTAAAAGAACTTAAGTACAATCATTATGTACACACCACGAGCTTTACGGTGCATTAAATCATCGTGAGGAAACCTGCATATTTCTGAGAAGTAATTCAATGACGTATGTAAAGTGTCTGAGACAGCGATGGACTCACCATCTGTCGTCACATTGGCAGTTGGCAGTTAATCATCATCTTCGGTGAAAAGTTGGTGTTGTGATTACAACACCTCTGCCTACCCCTTCGAGGAATACAGGCGTGAGTCTTTCACGTCGTCCACCATCGTTCTGTCATCCGACACTTCTTACTATTTCCTCTTCTGTTCTTTCTGATCACACGCTGCCTATTATTCTCACATACAACCTCTTTGTATGTTTTCCCTTGTGCATCCATGTTATGCAAAAGAAATGTATTTTAAGACTGATGAAGAAGCACTTTAGAGAGGAACAATTACGATGAATCAGACTAGCATGGATATACGCTCGGGCAGCTTAACGTGCATGGATACTTGCAGCCTAGCTTAACTACTTAGTTTATACACCTTGTTGTTAATGTTGGCTGGGCAATGGACTCGCCATATGGAACTTAACTGGCGAAATGTGGTTGTACTTTATTGGCACCTCAACCTACCTCTCCAGTACAGGCAAGGCATGTATGTATGTTAATATAGCTACCGCAGTCTATCTTGCTAGACGATAAATTTAATTTTATTTCTTCTTCTCAATCGTTACACTCTTGGCAGAGCAGTCGTGGTCGTAATGTCAGAACTGGTGGCTTGCTGAACAAAACGGCGCCATTCAATTCGGCAGCAGTCCGATGGGAGTAGTCTTTATGGGAGCATTCGTTGATAGTAGGAACACCCATCACTTCTTTTTTATACTTTTATTTATCATATTATAAAATATCGTAGCGTAACGATGTTCAGTCTGTAATTACGATGAACAAAACGTGCCCTCTGGTTCCATCAGCAATAATTAGTATGAAGTGTCGAGTACTTGTCACGACGTACTTGGTAATTATCTTCAGGGCGTCATGAGTAAGTAGGTTTCAGAATAATTAATGTAGAATTTGCGTAGGAATATTAAACGCGCTTTATATTTGTTGTTCATATTATTTATCATTTGCAGGGGTTTTAAATTTTAATGATTTAGAGACTTTTTTTCGTGATCATAGAAATGTAGTGTTCAGTTTGTGACTGGAATAGAATTGGCTTAATCAATTTTATACTAATTAAAAACCCTCAATATTACTAAAAAATAATTAATTATCAACAAAAAATATTTACTTCGTCCGAATATCTTGAATGATGTTCAAAAGAGTAGGAACTGTTTGAATTCGCAAGTACAGACCCCTACAAAAGGGTTAATTTGCGTATAATTTAAAACCTTTAATACCTCTTTTCCCCGGGAAAGGAAAATAAAATTGAAATGAAGAGGAAATAGCACCTATTTGCTAATTGGATCGTTCAAAGTAATCAAAGAGGGAGTAAAATATAAGGGCAGCCATACCTGGTATCATTTATACCATTCACCATGGCTGTACAAAAAGTTATTTCGCTTACAAAGAGGCTGGAAGATGCAAATAACCCTTTACTCGGCCCAGTTATAAAAGGCTTATATTTTTTTGGTTTGTGGCGAACTGGTAATAAATATAGGGATGTGCCGTGCTATTTCTTACACGCTTCATCATTTACGTTCTTCGTTAGCCAAGCTATTGATCTATACATGGTCAGAAATGATATCAACAAAGCCTTGAACAATCTATCATTGACGGCACTCAGTGGCATAGTTATTGCTAAATGTTTTTCATACGTTCTAAGGCAACAAGAGTGGAAGGACCTTGTCAAAGAAGTAGCAGAAGAAGAAAAATTACAAATTAAGAAGGAAAGTCCAACAGTTTTGAAATTGATAGCAAGTTACACGAAATACGCCAGGATTGTCACTTACCTTTATTGGGTACTTGTTTTCATGACTAATCTTTTTTTAATCGTTAGTCCGTACTTAAAGTTTATTACGTCGTCGAGTTATCGTAAAGACGTAAGGGACGGTGCAGAGCCTTGGCCACAAATATTTCGTTCTTGGTTCCCATTTGACAATACGAAAATGCCAGGTTATTTAATAGGTACCCTCGTATACATATTTATGGGATGTCAAGGTTCTGGTGTTATAGCGAACTTTGATGCGCATTCCGTTGCAATGATGACGTATTTGAAAGGTCACATGAAGATTTTGAGAGAAGAATGCGAGAATATTTTTAAAGACGCTGATGTTATTTCTACGGATGATGTTTTAAAAAGAATCAGGGAATGTCACCGACATCACACGGTGCTGATCAAGTGAGTAACGCTACTATGTATGACACTACTGTGACAATTCTATACCCAGTTAGGTTGCTGGGATTATTGGCGGAATAGTTATATTCAAGCACTTCAACATTGTTAAAGTAAAAGGAGAATCATTCAATAATCTTTATTCTTTTATGTCACTTGTAGAGACATGATACCTCGGTTTTTCAATTTGTATCAGTTGTGTAGTAGAATATCGCGACCCTAAATTGAATCTGCTGGGTGATAAGGTTACCGGGAGTTTCTTGGTCTTTTTCTAAAAAACTTATGTACATCGATTTCACACCACGTGCTTTACGGTGAAGAAAAACCTCGTGAGGAAACCTGCATATTTCTGAGAAGTAATTCAATGACGTATGTATAGTGTCTGAGACGGCGATGGACTCACCATCTGTCACATCGGCACTTAATCATCTTCGGTGAAAAGTGGGTGTTGTGATTACAACACCTCTGCCTACCCCTTCGGGGAATACAGGCGTGAGCATATGTATGTATGTATGTAAAAAGGGTTCAAAATGCCAGTTACCTCAATATTACAGGTTCTATTTGTCCACCGTGTATAGAGACCAACCGTTACCTATTTTTCAGACATTGTAAGATGTACAAATCCTTGCTATCACCAGTGATGTTCCTATACGTACTCATTTGCTCCGTCACAATTTGTTGCAGTGTGGTGCAGTTCAGTTCTGTAAGTAGTAATAAGTTGACTAACATCGTAAAATACATCATAATTTGCTAAATGTATATGGCAGTTCTTGTAATATTTTAAGAAAATATTGAGCATAGATCGCAGCAGTTTAGGTACACTAAGTATATTTTTGTGAAAAAAATATTAACTATAATTTAAGTCGGTCCTCCCCATCCAAAGAGACATTCTAAGCCTAATTTATCAGTGTAAATACAGTATTCGGGTAATTTAAACTAACATTTCGAGACAAAAACAACATTTATCTTTTTTAACAAAATATCACCGTCTAGACAGCATTTTCTGTCTGCATGGAAATAATAGTTGAAGAATTTTATATGTCCACATCTCCTTTCATTGAAAATATGCTTACTTTCATGCTTTAGGATTTCACATTCTTAGTAGAAGACAAACATACTTTGTCTACTATTCGTTTTATTATTCTGTCTCCTTTCGTATTCACTTTACTTTGTACGCTGACATTCTGCAAAATACATTATTACACTCAAAAATGAGAACAACACATTGTTAGCACAGACTACCCTGGGATGGCTAATATCCGACTCGAAGGACCAAACTCCAACATTATTTACAACCTTTCTGACGCCATCTTTTTCATAGACAAACTAATCTCATGCTATAACCATAAACAGTTTTAGAACCTGTTATTTTTTTGATAATACTAATACAGATTCTGGTGATGAAGAACTAGGTATGTCACAAAGTAGGTTTTGGTTTTGACATGTTTAAACGTCGACGAACTTCTTTGCGTTAGCATTGGAATAAATATTTTGATCGTCAGCAAAGTCGGAGTACCTATCAACAATATCAAAACCTTACATTGGGTATTGAATTGAGGATTGTATCCGTTTTGTAAAGTCATATTATTTCAGAGTGGTGCCACTGCAGCTCAGAAATTGTGGGTGATACAGTATACGGTTGGACTGATTTCCCAACTATTTTTATACTGTTGGCACAGCAATGAAGTGGCTCTAGAGGTGAAATACTGCAGACTTAATTTAGAAAGGTTGAGGTGATTCTAGTTTTTTGGAGAAATCGTGAAGAAACCTGCTTTTGTCGGAAAACTAATTCAGAGACGTATAGTGTAAGCCTGAGGCGGCGATGAACATCCTCTCACGTTATCACTCTATGATTTTCGGTGAAAAGTGGGTGTTAGTATATCCTCTGCTTATATAACTCTTTGAGGACTCTTTTGGGATGGCGAGGCGTTGTCGGTATATAATACCGATAGTCTACGCATTATATCATATTGTTTTTAGAATATTAAAAATGTATTTATTTAAAGCATTTGACCTACTTCGACTCCATTCGGGACATTATTTGGGAGAAATACCTTTATCATTATTTCGCCGATATCTCTTCTTTGATTTTTCCGATTAGTTCTTAGGCTTTCATCGTTCAATTTCTATCACCGCCTCGAATGTATTTATATATTTAATGAATAAATTATCGTTTCTAGAGTTATGAACTTGACAAAGGTGTATATCAGTGCGATTGGTGGAAAAGAGATGCTCGACTAAGACGTCAGATACTGCTCTTATCCGGAAAATTTACCTACTCCTTTATATTAGACGCTGGGCCTTTTACGACGTTGTCAATACCAACATTTATTGAAGTAAGTAGTATTCATGTTTTACTCAATTTGTAAGCCTTGCTTTCATTATGCATAATACATATTTTTGTAATCTTCGTTTATCAGAATTGAATACCAAACATAACATAATCGAGAGAGCCGTGGTGGCCTCGGGGTTAGAGCAGTCGCCTGCTACGCAAGCGACGCAAGTTCGAATCCCAGCGGGGCCTGTACCAATGAGTTTTTCTAAAAAACTTATGTGCAGTGATTTCACACCTCGTGCTTTACGGTGAAGGAAAACATCCTGAGAAAACCTGCATATTTCTGAGAAGTAATTCAAAGACGTATGTATAGTGCCTGAGACGGCGATAGACTCACCATCTGTCACGTTGGCACTTAATCAAATTCGGTGAAAAGTGGGTGTTGTGATAACAATACCTCTGCCTACCCCTTCGGGGAATACAGGCGTGAGCATATGTATGTATGTATGTACATAATCGAAACAAATGTTTTTTTTTCTGGTATGAATAGACAGTTCCTGGTTTGATATTAATACAAGTTTTAATAGAATTTTTAATATATTTTTATAGTCGTGTGCTTTCATCGGCTATTCCCTATATAAGGAAAATCTAGAGTTATTTTAAGAATCAACAAATGTTTTACTGGTATCCCATGTGCGTATAGAATATTTGTGAATACATTTCTGGATTTTACATTAAAAGCTTTTCTCATACTTTCGTTGATCTGGGGAAAGCAAATTTCGTGACAACTTAAAAGAGGCTTTTGACAAATATTACATTAATTAAAACGTTTCTTCATTGGCAATTCCAATTGAAATTAATAATATGGAAAGTTAGGGACGTAATTTCTTCCCAGTTTTTGTTCAAATAGAACTTTATTTGATCAATCTTTTTCCTTGTTACAGATTATGAAAGGATCCTACAGCTTTTACACTTTGTTTTCTCAAATGCAAGATAAATAGAGGTCGCTGTAGACAATTTAACCGTAAGGTCGGTCACGAAAGTCCTTATTTGCACTTCACAAGACAACAAGGTCGTTAATCGTTTGAATATTCAATGTGACAATTTTACTAACACTTTCTGTAATATGTTAGCTGAAGATGATAAAGACACGATAGAGGAATGATAACAAAAGAATAAATAAACCACAAACTTTATTTTTTTGTATAAAATTGTAAGTAATTTATTTCACATTATTTTATTTTTCTCTTTATGAAAGCGGTTTCCTTATCTTTGATGAATAAAAAAAAAATTAAAGAATATAATTTTAAGTATAGTCTGTTGGTCAAGGTATAAAAACTCTAGGTTTAAACATCTAATTTATCTATAGGTAAACTGATTCAGGAATTTGAAATCAATTTTATAACACTTTGTCATTAATCATAAGTTGCTAGAGTCGTTTTTCGCATTCCAATTTGCATAAATTAAATATAATATTTAAATATATCATTACTTCGCATACGCATCTTCCATAATTCGTATTTTGCGCATAATAGTTTTGTTTGATTAACAGATAGTTGTTGTAAAAACATAACGCACAATCCAACCCGACCAATGTTTTCTTATTATATACATTTGAGCATTTTTTGTATGTTAGTTGGAAATAAAAGAAATTCTCCAAGTACTTACTTATTTGTTTATTATGACCCTGTTGTATCCCGCTGCTGGGAAAAGGCCACCCTTCCACTTTGACAGCTTTCCCCTTTTTTTTGTTGACGAGGGGGAAACCTTCAAAAGATCCCCGACCGCCCTGGGAGAGGCAGGTCGGGGTATGTGGGATTCTTACCGCACTGAAACCCCCCCGGTGGCCATCCTCAGTACTCAGGGGGGACTCCGGGTACTCTGATAGAACGCACCGGTGTCCCTTCACACTTTCTATCTCCTGTGACGCCGCCCCCGGAGACCTCGCTGTGCAAGGTAGCGCGACCCATATCGCTCTGCCACCTTCCCGGGCCCGCGGCTCGGTGGTCAAAGCTCCCACCCCGACCACCGCCAGCAGGCCCTCTGGCTCCCGCCTAGTCGCCTCTTACGACAGGCAGAGGATACCATAGCCATATTCTTAGACCCTGGCTATTGGGTGCTGCCAGCTTTCCCTGTCCTTAGAAGTCCTCTGCGAATCTCCAAGTACTTATTCAAATGAAATACTTAGTTGAGATTTAATCAGTAAATGGGTGGAAATAAATTATTTAATCCTTACATTAATGCGCATAAATTTCAAGATAATATAAATGTTTTCTTGAAAACATTACAGTCGTCTTGAGAAATTATTCAATTTGTTTTTCTTTTAGAACTCTAGATAACCTTCAAGCGTATAATTTCACGTTTCAAGTAGTGATAGAATTTAATTATATATATAATATGTACTCAGCTTGAAATAATTCGTATTCCATCTAGTTAAGATTTTTTTAAGATGCTTCTGAGGGATTTTGTCAAACGTTAGAAAATTATTTCACTTACAAAAAGATTGCGCATAATTTTAACTAAAATTTTATGTATGTTCTCTTGAAAACATATTATGTATTCTATTCTCAAAATTTTAGTGGCAATCTTGTTTAAAAAAGATATCAAGCCATATTTACTCTTGTGTAAAATGTATCTTGTGGTAAATGTAAGTAACGGACATCTCAACTTCTCATCATCATTTAGTGGATTGTATTACCATAACAACTAATCTCATTAGACATTCCACGAAGAAATAAAATATTTGTTATAAACTCTCAAGAGTACAATTAAATTATACAGATAAATAAAATTGAAGTGTCTGTTTGTAATTCCAAAATAACAACTTTTCACTAAATGTATATGAAAGTATATAAGGCACTGAATAAAAAGTCTGTCTGTCTGTCTGTTTGTTCCGGGTAATCTCTGAAACGGCTCGACCGATTTTAACGGGTATTTCTCTGGCAGATAGCTAATGTTACAGGGAGTTACTTAATAAGGGTTCCGCGGGAATCAAATTAAATCTACACGGGTGAAACCGCAGGGCACGGCTAGTATTTATATTTATTATCAATTTGTTACACAATAACATTAATTTTGTAATTACACATCCTTTGTTTCTGGGCTTCTGAATAGGTATACCAGATTTATATATGACTGATACTATTCGAATGAGCCGTGGTGGCCTTGAGGTTTGAGCAGTCGCCTGCTATGCAAGCGGCACAAGTTAGAATCCCAGCGGGGCCTGTATCAATGTTTTTTTCTAAAAAACTTATGTACAGTGATTTCACACCACGTGCGTTACGGTGAAGAAAAACATCGTGAGGAAACCTGCATATTTCTGAGAAGTAATTCAATGACGTATGTAAAGTGTCTGAGACGGCGATGGACTCACCATCTGTCACGTTGGCACTTAATCATCTTCGGTGAAAAGTGGGTGTTGTGAATTACAACACCTCTACCTACCCCTTCGGGGAATACAGGCGTGAGCATATGTATGTATGTATGATACTATTCGAGAAATATTGTCAGGTCCCGTATTCTTCTCAGCTATTTTACCTAAGATGCAATTATTATGATGTCCTCTTGTTAGGGAAACAATATTATCAATTTCAGGTTCAGCACAATTAGAGTTCCATTAATAGCTCTCATTAAGATTAACTAGGTATTTTTTATTATTAAATTAAGGCTTTTTATGATGCAATAATACAAATTACAATTTATTGAGAACAATTTGGCATTCCCTGTTATTTTGTATTCTGTGTGAAATCAGGACGTGTCAGCTGGTCAAATATGTGATGCTGACGTATAGAGTCCGAGTGTTTCTATGTTTGTCAGCGTAATCCTTCTACGAGCACCCTTATTTGAAAGCGTGTTGTGATGTAACTATATCTAAAGTTCGGGATGAAAACATATAAGTCTCACTTAATAAAGAACTTTGAACATTATTATATCACAAACAAACAAACAAAACTTTCTTTGTTAGTATTCATATGACACACGATATTTGATTACGTGTCTTGTTTTTATGATCTAACTAACCTATAATTGTAATTTATCGGGTAAACTGTCTTAAGGAAAATATTTTAACGAGCGCTTGTCAAAACAAGGGGAAATTATATATCGCACTGAAATGTCTTGTTTACGTGATATTCAGGGTATGTTATTTGTAGTAGTTAACTGTCAATCTGGTAAAAAACAGTGCCTCCAACTATCCATTAACTTTCAGTATAATAAATCTCAGAATATACGTTTGTCTGTTGCTGGCAGTAATACTGATTTAATATTGGATAATTGCGACTATTTTGACGTTTTTAAGAGTTGGCCTAGTAATAAAATCATATTCTGACGTACTCCATACAGTGACGTAGCGATGTAAATAGAGCTAAGCAAAGTCACAGACCTTAGTAGGGCTTATAAATTTAATGTGTAGCTTGTATTTATAAATTGTCACTCGGTTTTATAAGAGCTCATATTAAAAGTTCGTTTCCTGAGTACCGACGTTTTTGTATTCTCCAAAAATGATCACAAAAATCCTTCAAAATCTAGAGAGTCCAACCAATCCGTTGCTTTCGCCGACACTCTGGGGTCTTAAAACTTGGGGGATGTGGCAACCAGTGAAGGGTCTCGGTAGAAATCTACAGAACCTCATGCATATACTGGCTTGTCTGTTCGTTTTAAGCCAATACGTAGAACTATGGCTCATAAGGAAGAACTTGGAAATGGCTCTCAGAAATCTATCTGTGACGATGTTGAGCACAGTTTGTGTTGTCAAAGCCGGCACATTTGTGTTTTGGCAAAAGCATTGGCGAGAAGTTATCGAATACGTTTCCGATTTGGAACGACGCCAACTTTCTAAGAAGGACGGATTAACAGACGCTATTATAAAAAAGTACATTAAGTATTCCAGGAGGATTACTTACTTTTATTGGTGTTTGGTTACGGCTACAGTGTTCACGGTTATGCTTGCACCGTTGATGAGTTATATGTCAAGTGCCGATAATCGGGAACGTATCAGAAATGGATCGATGCCTTATCCAGAGATTATGAGCTCTTGGGTTCCCTTTGACAAGTCAAGAAGTATCGGCTATTGGGTGATGGTGCTAGAACACTGCTTGATCTGTTTCTACGGTGGTGGCATTGTAGCAAATTACGACTCTAATGCTGTAGTGTTAATGAACTTTTTCGCCGGACAGCTGAGGCTCCTTTCCGCCGACTGTGCGCGATTATTTGATAATAACAGGGACAGCTATTATGAAATTAGTTTGAAAATTAAAGAGTGTCATAATCATCACGTTTCGTTAATCAAGTAAGTTGCGGTTATACTTTTTTAATTAGTATATTGTTATAATAAATTGTGTTGATTATTTTCAGATATTCGAATATTTTAAATTCGCTCCTGTCACCAGTGATGTTTTTGTATGTGATAATCTGTTCGTTAATGATATTTTCGAGTGCCGTACAATTGACAACGGTGAGTGCTTTTTCAGTTTGATAAAATATAAGATAACAAACTACTTATCTCTTAATTCTCTCACTAAAAATTATAAGATGCCGTCTCGTTAACCGAAATTTGAAATTTATATCAAGGATGTAACACTTGTATACATGTGACGAATATATAGCTTGTATCATATTTATGTAAATCTTCTTTCTCCCATCCGATTCTCAAATACATATAACAAAGTCTGTCTGACGACAGTCGGTGTGATTATTGAATAAAGACTATGGTTGTGTTTTTCTGAAACAATATTTTTTTTTTTATAAATATGTACGAATTAACAACTTACAACATCTTTCACCTAATTAACTCAATCTATACTTATCACTTACTTGAAACGAAAAAAAAACTACATTTAAAGTCTTTAATTACTGATAATTATTTCTAAAGAATATTTATATCATCATCATTAATTTAAGAGCTAGGCTCTTGTCGGTGAAGCAATCGCCAACCTTCTCTATTGTCCGCCAAAACTTTAACTTCCTTCTACGACATGACGTTGACTTTTTCCTTCAGCTGTTGTATATAACTAATCCTTGGTCCCCCTCTTCTACGCTTTCCTTCTATCTTCCCTTCTATGATGTTTTTGATGAAACCGTCATGTCGTAATAAGTGTCCAATCATCTTGCCCCTCCTGTTTTGCTATTGTCCGGATTAAATATTTATATATATAATATTTATTTATATATATATGTCATCACCGACAGTTTGTCATCAGTGACATTTACCTATTATAAAACCTTAAAAATAATTTAAAACATAAAACCATATCAAGACTTTTCTTTACTTACATAAGCATGTATATACAGTACATAAAAATATGTTTGATTGTCTGCTAAACATAGAAAAAATCCAATTTACCCGAACTTGAGAGGCAAAATACTTTTAGGGTTCCAACGCAAATCCTTTTATATCTTCAGCTTTATTTAGTGTCCGATAAATCTCATTTATCGGAAAAGTATGCCTTTTTTAAGCACAATTAAGCCCACCCTTTCCATATTACCTCTTCGATTCACCGTATTTATGTTCATTTTATTCCTATTTTACGGTACCTAATGGAAAAAGTAAAAACAAGATCCTTTTTCATAAAAACATATTTAATTAACCTAAACACAACTTAAACAATTACAATAAGAATTGCACTACCCACATAACCCAGTTGTAAGAAATAAGAGAAAAAATAAAAAAAGTTCCATGAAAGACAAGAAGAGAATTAGTTCTTTCCCAAAAACATTTTGCCTTGTCCCTCAATTCTCAAGTGTACCTCTTGACCAGGCGATCCGAGCTCTAGAGTGCCCATGTCTCTCCAGTTTGTTGTTCCCATCTGCAATTTCCCATTGTCCTTCTTCAGCATATCATGCATCTCCTCCAAAGAAATGTATTATTTCAATCGGATTTTGTGATTAACTCGTCAAAACCTGATCATCATCTCCCTGGCCTTATCCCATACATTGTTGGAGTCGGCACTTGATTCAACCCGATGCGGCTGACCACCTGATTTATATACGAAACGACTGCCATCTGACCTTCGCAACCCCTTTAAGGAGGAAAATCTGTGATTTGGGTTAAACCAGTTGTCAGGCTATTTTAGGCCTCCGACCTGTAAAGATTGCCAAAGATGATAAATTGGCAAAACCTACTGATACTGTGCAAATTATAGTATGTCAATGTATGTATTGAAGTCACAAACTGTTCAAATACATAAGTAATCGGCTATTCAGACTGGTCGCTACATTGTGTGGCATTAACTTAAATATATATTTTTAAGAATTAGTTCAATTATAATGTGAAGGTTTCTGCTTAAATCCTGATATTTGCAAACATATTTTTTATCCCCTTTGATAAAGAAGGAAAATAAGGCTTTGAGATGTTGATATTCTAACTCAAATATTGACTTGAACTTGATTTTCTAGGAAGGCACGGGGAACATGCAACGAATTTGGATTGCGGAATACCTCTTGGCTCTTATCGCCCAGCTATTTCTATATTGCTGGCATAGCAACGAGGTTCTCTACATGGTTGGTATTTTACTTTGCAAACTCACTGAATTTTGTTAATTTCAAAGGGGATTAGAGAATATTTTAAGACTATAGTATAGTATCTTTGGTTGCGGGGCAATTTAATCTTTACCTATCTTGAAAATTAATTGCCAATAGTAACATACATAACATTAAAATTAGATGGAATAAAGCAGCCGTACTTTTAACTCTCAACAAAAATTCGGGGACATAATCTTTCCCAAAATTACTTAACCACGGGTGGAGACTACTACGAGAAAACTTTTTGTGCCGTCCGAATCTTCAATAATTAATAATAATGATCTCCTACCGAATTTCGGCTATGTGCGCAGGAGATATTATAGTGCACAAGTGTGTGCGCAAACACAGGTGCACTCTTTATTCCCTCACTCTCATAGTCCGATGGGAGGCAATCCGACACGACCGGAGAGAGATCAGGCGTAGGACCAACGGCTTAACGTGCTTTCCGAGGCACGGGGGTGGAAACACCGCCAACTTCCAAACTCCGGGCATTCTTATTGTGAATTTCTTAACAGAAAATATAAATTTTTTGACCCGACCCGGGAATCGAACCCGGGACCTCGTGATCGGCAGGCGAACGTACTAACCATTAGACCAACGAGGCAGTTAATTCAATTCTTCAATAATTAGTAGACTGTAAAATTAGGTTGTTGGATTATTGGTATATGTTGTTCTATCTTTCAAGAGCTATAAAGTAGATGACGGCATCTACAAAAGTGCCTGGTGGTCGGCGTGTGTGCGCCTGCGCCGGAGCGTGCTTCTCCTCGGCGGTCAGCTGCGCAAGCCCATTGTATTTGAAGCTGGACCCTTTACTTTACTCACCGTTGCTACGTTTATATCTGTAAGTTCTATACTATAAAATGGTAATGTGGATGAAACTGTAAAGATACGAAGTGGTTATTATCGACATGTCCATTTCTGGTCTCTTTATCTTCTAAGTATTTGTCAGATTTCAAAAGATTATTCATAATGGACTTTCAAGGACGGTGGTAGTATGTTCTCCAGAATGGTCTCTCTCCCGAAAATGTTCGCTTAACAACGTTATTACTTGACCAACGTCCAACGTTATAATATTCCAGGGATGCAATTAAAATATTTCAACGTAAAATGTTATACTATCCACATCTCGCGTTCCTAGAGAACAGGGTTCAAAACTGTTCTATCTTGCTAAGTAAGTAAGTATGTAAGCAGAGCCGTGGTGGCCTCGGGGTTTTGAGCAGTCGCTTGCTACGCAAGCGACGCAAGTTCGAGTCCCAGCGGGGCCTGTACCAATGAGTTTTTCTAAAAAACGTATGTACAGTGATTTCACACCACGTGCTTTACGGTGAAGGAAAACATCGTGAGGAAACCTGCATATTTCTGAGAGGTAATTCAAAGACGTATGTATAGTGCCTGAGACGGCGATAGACTCACCATCTGTCACGTTGGCACTTAATCAAATTCGGTGAAAAGTGGGTGTTGTGATAACAACACCTCTGCCTACACCTTCGGGGAATACAGGCGTGAGCATATGTATGTGTATCTAGCTAAGTCTAGGCCTAAAGCTGAGTAATGTGGGAAGAATATTTAATTATTTGTACATTATTATTATTAATAGTAATGTTAATTGGTTATGTACGAAAAACAAGGTATTTTTTCTATTATCCAGGCTTCTGTGTTCTCTTCTGAAACGATTGCTATCTTATTGCAGATACTTAAAGGGTCCTACAGCTACTACACTCTTCTGGCTAAGAAAGAAGATTAATATGATACTTTCAACTTTGTTCGCAATAAGTACTCAGAATAATCTTAGCACAAGTTGGTAGGTAACCACTAAGTAACGGAGAAATATGTATTTTGGCAACATTCTTGTGCATAAGAATGTTACAAAAATGTTTAACGATATATTATATAACACTATAATATAACCGCTTAGTTTAATTATTATATGTTAGCCCATGCAGTCACTCTTATCAGAGAAAGAAAATATGAAATAGGTGAATGCCCCGCCATCTCATAGTTGGGTGATGAAGAATCAGATAGGAAAATATCCCTCAAAGAGTTGATCATTTTATTTTGAGCAGTCGCCTGCTACGCATGCTACGCAAGTTCGAATCCCAGCGGGGCCTATACCAGATATATAAGTTTTTCTGAAAAACTTATGTATATGATTTCACACCACATGCTTTACGGTGAAGAAAAATGTCGTGAGGAAACCTGCATACTTCTGAGAAGTAATTCAATGACGTATGTAAAGTGTCTGAGACGCCGATGGACTCACCATCTGTCACGTTGGCACTTAATAATCTTTGGATGTGTATGTAACCTCTTTGCATGTTCCTTGTTAATAATTAAAAATGTAACTGTCAAAAATGACAACGCTTATCTGTGAATAAAATGGAGTTGTTGTAAACTGAAAACGTTTATTTAATTAGTTAATTCACATACATATCAACTTTTTGGCGACGAGGATATCAATTGCGTAAAATGTCTTCACATTTTGGAAGTTTATCCACATTTGATTATAAACTGCAAGCTTGGGATATTTTTCTGCAACGATTCAACAATTATGTGAAGGTGAACAAAATAGAAGAAAACAAAAGCAATCTTCTTCTTACATATTTCTCGGACGAATACATTCATCTTAACGAGAAATTTGGTTCACCCACGAAAGGTTGATGATTTATCCGTTGAAGAGATAGCAAAAGTTCTGAGTGAGCATTTTACTCCTAAGAGATCGACTTTTGCGGATCGAGCAAAATTTCATAATGCTATTAAAAGCGAAACTGAATCCATGGAACAATGGCTTGTGCGGCTGAGAGGGCTCGCAGTCTACTGTGACTTCGGGCAGGCGCTGGACATGATGTTAAGAGATCGTTTTATTCTGGGACTGCCTGACGGACCAGAGAGGAACAAATTGTTCGAACAAGACGATAAAAGTCTTACGGTGTCGAAGGCGTTAGAAATTGCACAACAGATGGCCTGTGTTAGATTGGCACGGTCAGCGATCGGCGGCAGTGATGGCCATGGAGCTGGCTCTAGCGGTTTGTTTGTAAAGGAGGAGCAGGTGTACCGTGTCAGCGGCACTGGCGGCGGGCGGGCTCGGTGCTCAAGTGCTGGCCCCTCTCCGTCCGTACGACGAGAGTTTCGCAAAGATAGTGGATCTCGTTGTGATGTATGTGGATTAAGAAACCATTCTACAGAGTTTTGTCGATTTAAAACCTATAAATGCCAATCCTGTGGTAAGAAAGGTCACTTAAAAAAGGTATGCAGTGAGAAGAAATTAAGTTCGCAGTTAAATATAACGGCTCTCGAGGTTGGTGCAGAGGAGGCAGCCAGCGATTGTGACGAGTGCCAGCTCTTTAATATGAGGTACGGAAACTATCATCCCTATGTTGTGACTGTTTCAATTAATAAGTGTCCTCTAGAAATGGAGATAGATTCAGGCTCGGGTATAACGGTTGTTTCAGAACATTTATGGCAACAACATTTTTCTGCTAGTAAATTAGAAAATTGCAATATCAAGTTATGTTTCTACACAGGTCATAAAATTGAACCATTAGGATATTTTTGGGCTATGATTCAATTTAATGACCAAACTAAGCGATTGAAGGTGTTTGTAGTTAAAAATGGCGGTCCCCCTTTGCTTTGAAGGGATTTTATGAAAGAGTTCAATATGTCTTTCACATCGTTATATAATCTGGGGCCTGAATGTAATAATAGGGAAGTTAGTTTGTTGTTGGAGAAGTACGCCGATCTATGGAAAGATGAATTAGGTCTCTTTACTAAATCTAAGATAAGTTTACGGTTGAAACCAGATGCTAAACCAAAGTTTTTTAAGCCACGACAGGTGCCCTTCGCTCTCAAAGATAAGGTGGAAAAAGAATTAGAGCGCCTAGTACAACTTGGTATTTTGACACCTGTGTCATATTCCAGTTACGGAACACCGATCGTCCCCGTTTTGAAACCTGACGGCAGTATAAGAGTGTGTGGTGATTATTCGGTTACTTTGAATAAGGATTTGGAGATAGAACGGTATCCCATGCCTCGTATCGAGGAGGTGTTTGCGACGCTTAGAGGGGGCGAGCACTATTCTAAAATCGATCTAAAAATGGCTTACAATCAACTAGAGTTATCATCTACGGATCATTCGCAGGAAATTACCACAATTAGTACAACTAAGGGGTTGTTTAAATATACACGTCTTGTTTTCGGACTGGCAAGTGCTCCGGCTATTTTTCAGCGAACTATGGAGGCTTTGCTTGCAGGAATAGAGGGCGTGGTTATATGGTTAGACGATATTTGTATAACGGGGCCATCTTCTAAAATTCATATAGAGCGTCTAGAAGAAGTTTTAAAACGGTTACAAGAAGCCGGACTTAGATTACAAAAAAATAAGTGCGAGTTTTTTCAAGAGAGTGTTACTTATTTAGGTTTTGTGATAGATAACAACGGGTTAAAAAACTTGTCCAAAAAAGGTAGAAGCTATAGCGAAAACCCCACGGCCTACTAATGCTAAGGAAGTAAAGCGATTTCTGGGTATGATTAATTATTATCGTAAGTTTTTACCCAACGCATCGTCTAAGCTAGGTCCGTTAAATGAGTTATTACGCGAAAATGTCAGTTGGGTTTGGGGTGCCAGACAAGAGCACAGTTTCGAAAGTATCAAACGCGAGCTATCATTGGACCGGGTGCTTGCACACTTCTCGCCAGGCGCGCGCCTCGTGCTGAGCGTGGACGCCAGCCCCTGCGGGCTCGGCGCAGTGCTGTCGCAGGGACCCGAGGGTGAAGAGCGACCTCTCGCTTTTGCTTCCCGCACGCTAATGCCGAGTGAAAGAAATTATAGTCAGATACACAAGGAAACTACAGCAATCATTTTTGGCGTAAAATACTTCCATCAGTATTTATATGGCCTTAGTGATCCATTTGTGCTTAGAACTGACCATAAACCACTCCTTGCTATTTTCGGAAATAAAAATGGAATTTCTGTGATGGCAGCATCACGTCTGCAACGGTACGCTATATTTTTGTCTGCGTATAATTATATACTGCAATACGTATCAGGAGAACGTAATGTTATAGCTGATTATTTTTCACGCGCGCCGCTACCATTGGAAACGAAATTAGATACAAACAAAGAAGATGTCTCATTCGTTCATTTTCTAGGTGAAGATTCGTTACCTGTATTATTTGAAAACGTTCAATCGGCGACCGCCACAGATCGTACTCTTCAAACAGTCATGAAATACATGAAACGGGGGTGGCCACGGAAAATCAAATGTAAAAAAGTTCAAGCTTATTTTAAATGCAAGACAGATTTAGACATTGATAGCCAATGTTTATTTCGCGGTCATCGCGTGGTTATTCCGACATCGTTAGTAGATAAGGTTCTCATAGAATTAACATAAGGGTCATTTGGGTATAGTTAAAACTAAAGGATTAGCACGAAGTCGCGTTTGGTGGCCGGGAATCGATTTGGATATCGAGCGCACGGTGAGCGCTTGTCCCACGTGCAGCGCGCTCCGGCCCGCGCCGCCGCGCGCGGCACCGTCCCCCTGGCCGCGCCCGCCGCGCGCCTGGTACCGTATCCACATAGATTACTTGTCTTTGGGTGCAAAGGTGTACCTAGTCGTGGTAGACGCATATAGTATATGGCTTGAATGTTTACCCATGCTCGGCGGTACGTCCACTCGAGCTTTAATTAAGGCATTAAAATGTATTTTTTCAAGATTTGGTTTACCAAATATAATAGTGTCGGATAATGATGTTAAGATTAGGACTGCGGAATTTGCACATTTCTGTAAACTTAATGGCATAAATCATTTAACGTCACCTATCTACCATCCAGCTAGTAATGGTCAAGCGGAAAATTCTGTCCGTACATGTAAGAAAATGCTTAAAAGTATCATAAAAGAAGATTCGAACGATTGTATTAACGATCAATTGTTAGATTATCTTTTTCTATTCAGAAATAGTGTTCATTGTGCGACAGGTGTTACTCCGGCAAAATTAATGTATGGCCGAGATCTACGATGTAAATTAGATTTAATGAATCCCCCTGACAAATATAATGAACAACCCAGTAGCGACAAAGTTAATGAAAAAAGATCCTTTCAAGTGGGGAATAAAGTTTGGTTCCGATGGTTTGTTTCCAGGAAACCTACTTGGGTAGTAGGCAGTGTAGTTAAGAAGATAGGGCATAGGTTATATTCAATCAAATTAGGTAATTCCAATCATTGTGTGATTCGACATGTTGACCAAATAGTCCATTATGTTTGCGGACGTAAGGAACAACCTAATTTAAGTGAGAATATACCCACTTCAGTGTCAACTGATTACGACCAGTTGATCCCAATAGTTGATGAACCTAGTAACTGCAGTGAAATAGTGGGAGACGGCCCGATGGCCGGTACCGGAAGTGATGAGATCAATGACGAGGATCGTTCAGCTGATGTTTTTGATGGTATAAGGGAGGAAGAGGCGATGACCGAGAGCGGACAAGCTGATCCACTTGTAAATATTGATGTGGTTCCCTCTCGCCATGATTATTTCTTGCGGCCGCGCCAACTCATTAATTATAAGGAGTAGTTATACATTTATAATAATACGTTTATTTTCTTGGTGAAGATTCGTTACCTGTATTATTTGAAAACAGTTGAAAAAGTTGATATGTATGTGAATTAACTAATTAAATAAACGTTTTCAGTTTACAACAACTCCATTTTATTCACAGATAAGCGTTGTCATCAGAATACTCTAATGTGACTTCTTCTTCCTTCATCTTCTTCATTTTCTTCTCGGGTGACAGATGTTCAGAATCAAACTCCTCACATTCTAACCATCTCTTACCTAATATAACTACTTTCCCTTGTTTCTCTACTCTCCTTATTACCTCTTCAACATGGCGGCTTAAAGTGGCTCGAGTGCTTTACTTAACTGAGGAATCCTTCTTGACAGTGTATAGGGTTCCTCCGATATATGTGTTTCTCATTTCTCCCTCTTCAATCTTGCTCTCAGATGATTCTAAGCTTCTCACGGACACAATTCTGAGTCCTTCGATAGCAGGATAAATTATTTTGTACCCTTCCAACACACCTCTGAGAAGTTCTGCTTTCTCTACTTTCCTTAAATTCCTTGCAACCTTCATGCCATATAACATGTACCTTTTCAAGTTGTCATTATAGACAAAAATTCCTTTCTCAGCTGACATGTCGATGATTGTTCCATCTGGCAAACAATATGCTAGTGGTCCGATGTCCATTGACAAAGGTTGAGTACCACAAAAGCAGTAAAGGAAGCCAATGTAATGTGGGTTGTGGGTTTCTGAACATACGAGTCTTGTGACCAATGTTCTAGCCATCATTGACATTTGCCTTGCACTTCCTCCCAGAAACTTTCTTACATATATGTTCTTCCAAGTGAAATCATTTTCTTTTATTTTATCCAGCAAACTTGACATATTCTTCATGTAAAAGTAATACATCTCCTTAATAGTTTCTTTCACATTGAAAAAGTTCAACATCCTGTGATTCCTACAAGAAACATCACTTGAAAATGGAAGTGCTTTACTCTTGTTTGCATTGACAGTTATTTTCAAGCTTGTACCAGGTAAGAGGATGTTCAAATTCTCATCTAATGTCACATGATAACTACCTGTATTCATATATTCTGAATTTGGTTGATATCTATATTTACCACAATTTTCCCCTTCTTTCAGTGTGGAAATCTTTGAGAACTCTTGTAACTTGCAAGAAATGAATTTGTATGGTGCATTGTCTACAAATTTCTCTATTTGCCTATCATTCATTGCATATTTTATATCTTTTGTATCTTGGTACCGATAGTGTATCATCTTTGCAATTTCCTTCACAAGCGATGTGAAGTCCCTTATACTAGTAAAATTGCTCACAATTTCAATTAGAGTTTGGCCATTGTAGACATATTTCCCTCTCATGTCATTATATTTGAAATTTACCACTTGATTTCCCATCTTCATTACTCTAGAAATGTTCTTTTTGTTGTATATTACAACTTCTCTACCTTCTCTAGGGTCAGGACATATCACCATGTTGCCCACTTTATATTCCAATGTTGCAACCTTGTCAAAAAGTGCTTTGGCCCATAAAAATTCAATTGAGTCACTAACACTCACCATTGAGAGCATGGCTTCAAATCCAATGTCTCCAATGCTTGATGAAAGACAGATCCCTCTGAGCTCATCTACTGGAATTTGGGCAGTTTTCCCTTCAAAAATAATGCAGTTTAAGAGATTCTTAAATGGACCAATCCATTCTCTAGTGTCTTCAGTTGCTGATTTCATGTAGTTGGTGACTGCAAAGTTATTATGCACCAGTGCGTGTTTCATTTGTACTGATGATTCACCACAAGTGGGCAGCACTGGAAGATATCTCTCTCTCGGGTCCAATGCATTCAATATAATTCTCACTTGTTTAGTAAGAGGCATGTTGTCCTCTAGTCTCATTCCAATTTTCTCCTTTAGCTCCTTCACAGTTGCTGTAGGGAGTGCTGAATTAGGTATTGTGTAATCTGAAAAGAACACTTCCTTGATGGCTGCACTTCTTAGATTTGCTGGGATATCGACAATTGGTTGTTGTGTCCTCACTAAGTTTCTTTGCAACATAGGCTGGCCCCATTTCACTCTAGTAGAACTCCAATCCACGTTATAGAAATCAATCAATTGTAGATAATCTTGCCAGTACACGATTAAGGTCAGGCAGGCTCAGGTCACTTAAAATATTAATTTTTAAGCCAGTTTAAGTTCCTGCCGGCTCAGACCTGCATATAAACATTTCTCAAAATATTTTTCATTTGTGCGCATGGGGATTTTATTGCTGTTCCCACCACGGTGCCTGTTCAGCCTTTTCAAACCACTAATCCACCAGCGATAATTGCAAGACGCGGTTGCCAAGGCCGCCATCGGTTGTCCGGGCGACGATATGCGTCGCTAGGTCTCTTCGCCTGCAGCGTCCAATAGCAAGACCATACTGTGACGCACCTACGTGACGACGCATGCGTCTTGTTATCAAAACAAGCAGCCGTCATATTTTGGCTTTGACTTTTTTTATGATTTCAGTGTACGTTTTAAGTTACTTTATTATTATTATGTTTTTAAATTTGTTTTAAGTGTTTTTTGTGATTGTATTTAACTGTGGTGTGGTGAATGCAGTCCGTGACCCAATCTTGTGATGGCACGTCAAACTCGACCTATACATGCTCACAGTGCAACAAGTCATTCAAATCTCAGAAAGGCCTCAACATACACACTACAAAAACTCACAGGAAATGTATTAGCCAAAACAGTTCACCTTTAGACATCCATCCCATTATTCCGACAGCGTCTACTCATGTAGTCAACGATCCAACTCCTTTCCACACATATCTTAGCCATTTGAAAAATAGTATACCAATAGTTAAAAGAATCCCTCGAGGAGCTCGAATAACCGTTGCCACACATTTGTCACAATTAATCCAGAAATGTTACAAAAGCAATTGTACTCAAGACTGGCAGAACTTATTCCTATTTTCATACAGTACACTACATATAATAAAAACCGATGAACCGAATTTATCCTTAACACAAAAGATTAAGAATAACTGTGCTGGAAGTTCATCGCCTTTTGCTGCACCTCTAATCAAACATGATGCCTGTCGTAATCGCAGCAAACTTATCGAAAACAAAATCTGTGAAGGAGACCTCAAAGGTGCCGCTCGCCTTTTGTTCTCCAACGACGTGCTATCACCAGATACCCCTGTCACCCTCCAGGCCTTACGGACAAAACATCCTCCAGCTCCATTAAACCCATATTTTCTCGACCCACCAACAGCAAGGCAAGCATGTCTTCAAATTCAAAACAAAGATGTTACGGATGCCATTTTATCTTTTAAACCAGGTTCGGCTGCAGGTCTGGATGGAATCTCACCCCAACATTTGAAAGACTTAACTTCGCGTTCTGTGGGCGATGCAGGCGAGCAACTTGTAAATTCGATCACAAAATTAATCAACTTTATGTATTCCGGTAACGTCAACCCAGAAATTGTTCCCATTCTTTTCGGCGCGAACCTCATTGCCCTCAGCAAAAAAGACGGAGGGGTGAGACCAATTGCTGTTGGATCAACACTACGACGTCTGGCCTCCAAAATTGCTGTTCGACATATTTTACCAAAATTAAACCCGGAATTTGAACCCGTACAGTTAGGCTTCGGTGTAAAAGGAGGTTGTGAGGCAGCCGTCCATGCCCTTCGCTCTTTCCTAAGTTACGAACAGCCTGACGTGTTGCTCAAAATTGATGTCAAAAATGCATTCAATTCGGTAAATAGGGATACCCTGTTGACGGAAATAAAACAACATATACCGGAAGTATACAATTATCTTCTTCTCAGTTACGCTGACCCAACAAAATTGTTATATCGTTCTAACGAACTGTCCTCGGAAGTAGGTTGCCAACAGGGCGATCCCCTTGGGCCTGCAATTTTTAGTTTGGCTATAAATCCGATAATACAAAATTTAAATTCTAAATTCAACGCTTGGTATTTGGACGACGGAACCCTAGGAGGTGATGTGGATACTGTGCTTTCAGATCTTTTTTTAATCAAAAACAAATTTGAAGCCATTGGTCTGGAGCTTAATTTTAGCAAATGCGAGCTTTTTATAAATAATCGCGGCTTAAATTTAAATGACGTAAAGCAAAGATTTAATATTTTGACTCCAAATATAACCTTTACCTCTTAGGGTCTCCAATTTTTGATGAATCTATTCCTGAATATATTAATAACTCAATTTCTAAATTTCAAAATTCTGCTGACCGTCTCCATGAAATTAGTCCACATTATGCCCTTTGCATCTTAAAATTCTGTCTTTTCGTCCCAAAATTTACGTACGTGCTCCGTTGCTGCTCCTTTTGGAATCACCCAGATCTTTTGACACGAGTGGACGACTTAATCAAAATTAGCTTAGAATCGATTTTTAATATGCAGCTGAACGAGCAATCTTGGACCCAAGCATCCCTACCCATCCGTTATGGTGGTTTAGGGATTCGCAAAATTTCCAGTGTCGCTTTACCAGCCTTCCTATCTTCGGTCCATAGTTCGGCAAAACTCATAAGTAAAATTTTAAAGGCATCCCCTTCAAACTTTGAGATTGCCGGCTTGGAAGAAGCTAGACACGCTTTCTTAATTGCATGCCCAGGTCAAAATTTTCCCGTTTCTCCAAATTCTCAGAGGAGCTGGGACGACATAAACTGCAAAATTACCATTGACAATCTTTTGAGCCGTAGTACAGGTTCGGCACGTGCTAGGCTTCTGGCCGTGGGTGCGCGTGAGGCCGGCTACTGGCTCCACGCGTACCCGTCGGCAAACACAGGAACATTTCTTGGGCAAGAGACCGGACGGTATGAGCTTGATTCCATGGAAGATGGGGCGGGTGCTGGTATGGGATGCAACCTGTTCAGACACGCTGGCCCCTTCCCATCTACATGGAACCAACAACAGAGTTGGTGCGGCATGTGAAGCGGCTGAAAAAGCCAAAGCCTGCAAATACAGGGGTCTCGGCTCCGAATATGACTTTGTCCCATTCGGAGTCGAGACCCTTGGTCCGTGGGGTCCTAGCGCTATTAGGCTTTTTAAAGAAATAACCGAAAGGTTAGTCGACATCACAGGAGACCGGAGAGCTGGCAGCTACCTCGGTCAAAGAATTAGTCTTGCCATCCAAAGGGGGAATGCTGCCAGTATCTTCGGTACTTTGCCTACAGGGACTTCTTTTAATAATATATTTTAGTTATATGATTATATATTTTTAAGGTTTTTAGTTATTAGATTATATTTATAAGGTTTTTAGCTCAAATAAAATCATTTTAATATTATAAAAAAAAAAAAAAAAAAAATCTTTGGTGAAAAGTGTTTGGTGAAGAGGTGTTGTGATTACAACATCTCTGCCTACCCCTTCGGGAAATGCAGACGTGAGCATATGTATGTATGTATCATATTTTTGTTACAAAAATAGTGCGAACAAATATTTATTTATAAAAGGAGACACTCAGGTGTGTTCTTATGTATATTTATTGAATTGAACAGTCTTCATTTAACGGTTGAGCTCGGTCACATGTTTGAGCGTAGAGAGTATTGGAAAAATGGCCGACGATGATAAATCTCATTATAATATTGTGCATTTACCTGGATGGCTGTGATCGCATTTCATTATATCTCAAACTCAACGAGCTTTACGAAGGCCATCGGTAAGCCTTATCTTGAGGGAAATCTTTGGGGATTTATTTTTTACAGCTTTCGTATACGAAGCAGGATTGGAGGTAAAATTTTATATTCGGGACGATGGACTTTTTATGCTGATGGTCCGTGGCTTGTGGAACTAGAAAGTATTCCCTAATAATGACACTGTTTCAAAGGCAAGTCTTAGGGTTCCATTGAATAAGTCCCAAGATAATAATTTAAATAAAATTTTACCTAATATTGATATGTATTGATATGTTTGTCTAAGCTTCCAAACTTCCAAAATGTAAACATTACAAATATTAAATATATAGTTCACTAAACGCTACCCCAACGGGTACATGCATAGCCACTCACACACTTTTATTTTATCAGTTTTTGTAGGTTTTTGTATCGGTGGTATTATCGCTAGATCTTGTTTTCCGCCAGCTATTGTTTTCGTTAGATCCGAAGTCAGGATCTTGTTTTCGCAAGGACATAAAAAACATCCAAATCTGAACGTGGATATTACACTAATAACTAACAATAAAACCAGGTAATTGCTAACACGTAGGGAAAAACAACGGCGAAGGGAAGGCCGTAAATTCAATTAGGGGCAACCCCGATTGGGGCTATCGATAACATCCAATAAACGTCAATACCCACGTGATTCCAATGTTTACGTAGTTGGTGTGTGAAATGCACGTGAAAGCTTCTTATTATAATTGAGTTTCGAAAACTACTTTCAATTCAATATCGGAATCGAATATCGAAATTGAAAAATATTTTCCTGTCAAGAGAATATATATCTTTCGTAGTTTTCATCGGTCCAAAAATTTATGTACCTTATAATCTTGGATTTTTAATTAAATAAAAAATAAAAATAAATATGCTCACGTCATCCCAGAAGGGTCCCCCCTTCTGGGATGGCGTGAGCATATTAATGAAGGGGTGAACAGAGGTGTAACGACAACACCCATATTTCACCGAATATGATTTAGTGCCAAAGTGACAGAGGGTGAGTCCATCGCCGTCTGTCACGTTGGCGCTTATTTGGTGTGAAATCACTGCACATAAGTTGTTTTTAGAAACAAATTAGAAAAATATTTAGTTATATTAATTAATAATAAATTATATTATGAAACCAAATCCTGTGGTAATTGATTTAAGTAGAGTTCATATTTAAAGTTAATCGGGACTTATCACGATAATATTTTGAATCTGCTCGCGACCACGATTTATGTAACCCAATCGAAACGTCTAGGTACGTTATTTTTAAAATATTATCGTGATAAGTCCAGGGTAACTTTAAATAAGAATTTAAATAGCGAAAGTTTAAGAAATGTTAAGTAGTGTTGTGATTCCTTTTTGTGATTTTAGTGTCGAAATAATCAGCAAACATTATTATTCATTTGGTTCAACTCACGTTTTTGTATCTAGGTGTATAGAATTACGGAAATTATTGCACAACAATTACATTTTTGCTAATATATCGTTAAAATGCGCGTACCATTGTAATGAAAAAAATATCCACGTACTATGAGTTTAATTCAATTAATAACATGTCCATGTCAATTACTGCCTTCCAAACGACTGTGGTCGTTTTATACTACATTAGAAGTGAACTTGAAGTTCGGAACTAACACACTAAAATAACTGCCAAGAAACTCAGCATCGCATCTTATACATTTAACAATAATATATTACTGTAAGCAAATGTGTATGCTATTCACACGGACGTGAAAAAACAAGCTAATATTCAGTAGTTCATTCAGAATAAAAACATATAAATGTCACAGTAATTACGTCACAAATAACAAGCACGAGTAAAAACAAAGTTTTTCAAACAACCTACTCGTTAATAAAGTTACAGTTTGCAAAGATACTCCCCGACATTTCTTTTTCTTAACAATAACAAGAAAATATTTTTTTAGCTCTTCTTTAAATTTCTTCTCTGTAGCCTGGATTTTTCATACAATGAGCTGCTGGCATTACACGCCTCATTAATTTCAACATTTTAAGCTTGATAATGTTTAGAAAAAAATTATATTTTTGACGTTATAAAAATTTCAGTGTTATTTCATAGCAACAATAAAATAGGCGAATATCAAAGAGAGTTTACTGTTCACGTTTAAAGATAAAAATGTTAGAGAGACCGACATTCGTTCCTGCAATCGACTTGAAACAAGTCCGTATCGGATATCGGTCGGTCATGTTGCAGAAACCCCTATTTTTGCTTGAATAGGTCGTTCTTTATGGATAAAGGTATACCTTATTCTTCAGAAGTTTAAAGAGATGATTTGGGTAATTCTTCGATGTGAACATTGAATGGGAAACACAGAACTAATCGAAATATAAACTAATACATAAAATTTAAAATCTTGACTGACTGCTGAACATGCAATTTGATGAGGACGTTTTTATCATCACTATTCACTATTATAAAGAGGAACGATTTGTATTTTTGTGTGTATGTTTGTAATGAATAAACTCAAAAACTACTGTGACGATTTCAAAAATTATTTTACCATTAGAAAGCTACATCATTAGCAAGTAACATAAGCTTTATTTTATCTCCGTACTACCACGGCAACGGGAACAACGTGGGTGAAACCGCGTGACGTCCGCTAGTGAGGTATAAAGGTTAAAGTAAGAAACGGTTTTCCCAAATTCCATATCTAAGGGGATGACATTTCTGTTGAACTTTTAATTTTTAACCCTCTGGGTCAAATATTACGCAGGGTAGTATATCCTTAACTCCCACTCTAGCTGTAAAATCCGCTGACATAACACAAAAGCCACTCAAAAATTAAGGATTACAACGAATTCCTTCGTATAGGATTTATCTAACCATACAAAATCACACAATAAGCCACACAACTACCTTATCTGCCGCATAACACTCAGAGCGTAAATATTCCCTTGTCATTGAAGGTATTCACAATTTCCGACGCGGAACGTATAGAAAATTCTTCAAAGCCTTAGCTGAAAGAAGTAGGCTTACATCCAAGTCGCTGATCTGGAACGCCCTATGAACATGCATCTACTATTAAAATTTATAACTCGAAGTTATGTATCACTCGACGAGTGTCACGAGTTTATCGCGTAATTTTTTTGTGTATTAATAATTATCGTTATCAATGTTTATTTTCGGCAGTAACAAACCTTTAAAAATTAAATCTACTAACTAAAATATATTATTAAACGGAGTCCCTGAAGGCAAGTTTAGACTGTGTTATGTTGAAATTCTCTTTCAAGTCATGTTTTTACCAGACTGTCTGTACCTATCCACCTTGTCACAAAACCAATTATACGGACTGCATCATACCGACGTTCTCTTTATATTATACCAAGTTTAATATGTTGTAAAACATCATCTCCACAATCAAAAATATCGCCTAATATTATCATTGGTTTAAAAGTAGTTCCATCTCTTTTTGTGATACGAATTTCAAAGGAAACGGAGATAGTAAGTTACTATTAGTTTCAACAATGTTATGTAATAGGTGTATAATTAAAAATATTTATTTCTGGTTGCTCCTTCATCTTCAATACCATTAATCTGATTACTATTCATTCGGTATTATCTTAATATACACAAAGGCGATTAAAGAGGAGCTCGTGACACAGTTGCTATTGCGTATATCATTTGATCAGCGAAGTTAAGCAACCATAGCCAGTAATTGTATAGGTGACCGCCTGAGTTTTCTCCGTACCTCGGAGAGCACGTTAAGCCGGCGGTCCCGTAAAATAGTCTGACAACTGGTTTAATCCAGATCACAGATTTTCCTCGTAAAAAGGGGTTGCGAAGGTCAGAAGGCACAGTCGCTTCGTATAAAAATCAGGTGATCAGCCGCATCGGGTTGAATCAAGTGCCGACCCCGATAATGTATGGGATAAGGCCATGGAGATGATGACACAAAGGCGATTAAACTATAGAGCGTCTTGGGAAAGAATATCATATTCATCAGAAGGAATTTCAGTCCTTACGTCGTAAGTAAAGCTGTTATTATCAAAGAGCATTGTACTCATTTGTTCATTCAAATTTGGTACGTTTGTACTAGATAATTGCTGCTTACTCATCGTATTCATTTGTCTCTGTCGTAATTTACTCTAGATTTACGCTCTAATGTAATGTGGCGGTACATAAAAGATTGATCATCAGTAACTGTTAAATAAGAGACGGGTGTACTATACAACCTATTTATTAAACTGTTTTTTGGACATATCCTTCTTAGGTGGCCGACATCTTGAAATGTCGCAGTATGTCTATTGTCTCCGCAGTTTGGACATTTTTTAATTTTTTGTACTGGTGGTCGCAAGAGCTAGTGCAGACCATGAGGTCCTGGGTTCGATCCCCGGGTCGTGTGAAGTGTTGCTGGGTTTTGTAACCTGTAATTTCCCGATAGCTTACCGGATGAGTGCCCGGTTAATGGCTCTAATAAAAATAACTAGGGAAATGTAAGTGGGACTTGAACATGACTAGGGAAATGTAAGTTTACATGTAGGTTCACCTCTACCTACCCTTCAGGGAATACAGGGAATATTGGCGTTTTACAGAATTATTTAGAAATTAAGGTACAGACAAACACAAACAGGATAATGTCGTAATGTGATTTCCAAAATTTTGTAACATACCACAACTGTCTATAAAAAGCTTTAATTATGTTGAAACAATTGAAAAGCAAAGATTTTAGAGCATTAAGAAGATAAGACAAAGGTCTACTCAAGAATAATTAGGATAGCTACACGTACAATATACACTCGACCTTATTACATATTCCTTAGAATTCAAAAGGTAAATGTTTGTGACAGGCAAGGAAAGCATTTGAAAACTAACGAACCTTTTTGTTCTTCCACTACACAAACGTTTTCATAAATTCATAGCGTAGTATTTTTACATCTCTCATGTAAAAATACGTACACAATACCAAAATGTTGTCGTCATTATCAAGATTAAAAATCGCTGAAAGAGAAACGCTTGCAGGCAGTCATACATTTTTGTTGTTACCTGGTGTGAAAATATTTTTGGGCAAAACGTTGTCTGATAATAGAAGGGAAATGTAATACGGACTCGGTTTGTGATGATAGCATTCTTCCATTATTGTGTATCGAGAATGAAGCTAGTTTTGCGTTGTGTGTATTGTTTATCAGAGCGTTACATTGATTTAATACAGCTTGATTATAGGCCTTATAGTCCTGTGTCAATCGTTCATTATCAGTGATTCGATCGTTCAAGTATTGAACTATTGATTCGTGAAAAGACCCGGATCTTTTAGGCCGTACTAGTGCTGATCTGAGAACCGTAAGATCTTTTTAGTCGTTCTATTTATGGTCGATCATTTTGTCATTCAAAATCAAAATAGAAAATTGATAATTGTGTTTTTACTGATATATGAATTCTATTTTTCTTATAATATATAAGAACATTATTATCACTGCAAACAATCATAGATTTACACGAAGAGATCTATGGCAAACGATTGTGCGGTCTGAATCATTCAAGATGATTGATTGCAATCGTCAACACTAGTGCGCGACCCGCGTCAATTAATCGAATAGTTCATGATTGACACAGAACTAAGACCTTATTATCTTAAGAATTGCATAAGAACTTCAATTTTGGGGTAGTATAATACTTAGACCTAATTTTAGCTCTTATATGAATAAAAAAAACGAATGAAAGTGCGTGGAACAAAAATGTTCTGTCATAAATTCTGTGTATAAATTGACACTATTAGTCCTTCAGCATACTGTTAGAAACTGTGACCACGGGACGTGACGATGAATGCGACCAATTACTCCATTCCAGGCTCTTAGGACGGAACTATCAATTAGGATGCCAGTTCAGTGTTTAATATAAGGATTCAGAGATCACATATATTAAGAGCTCCCTGTCCTCCTTTGTTGAGAACAAAAACGAGAAGTTTAAATTTAATGTAGTGATATAGTAGAAGAGCCGTGATGACTAAAAACTTATGTACAGTGATTTCACACCACGTGCTTTATGGTGAAAGAAAACATCGTGAGGAAAGCTGCATATGTCTGACAAGTAATTCAATGACGTATGTAAAGTGCCTGAGACGACGATGGACTCACCCTCTGTCACGTTGGCACTTAATCATATTCGGTGAAATGGGGGTGTTGTTCCTAGAATACCTCTGCTTACTTGCTTTTTAGTAGAAAAAACAAGTTTGGAACTATCGTGTCTGTAATATCAGCGTAAGTTGGAGCTAAGGTCGAATTTTGTTTGCATATTCTATGCACTTTCCCGTAATTTGAGCCTAGGAGAGTTAATAAATATCCGTCAACTAGGAGGTATTGTGAAAACTGTACATAATACAACCAAACGTTTCTCGAGATAATACTAGTTATTAACTAAAACATGATAAATCGTCTTTTCGAATACCTTTTTTTTTCATCCGCTTTGCAAAAAATAGTCTATTACTTATTGTTTTAATTTCTTGATAAAACACTAGTTTATTAATAGACTGTTCAGATTTGGAAAGGTCAGGATCTAGGCCAATCAATACAAACATTCCAACCAAACAAAATAGTACGTGACTATTCCTGCTGGGTTAGTAGTTATTGCATACGTATAAAAACGCACGGAGTCACTCTTAATACACCGTAATAACTTTTTTAGTATGTAATAAAATTGAAAGAAGAGTAATATTTTTTACGATCGAAATGTAACGTCAAGACACCATGAAAATGAAGGCGGGATCGTAGTTACATCTTTTTCGTAAATACAACAATTCTATGGAGCAACTTTCCACTGAATCGTCACCGCAATACTCTCACTTTACGATGTTTTGCTCCGCTCGAGCAAATAAACAAAATTACAAACGAAACTTTTTAATTTGTCGTTAGTCGAAAATAGTCCTTTCAGCCTTCAGTAGAGACGGTATGATTATTTTTCAAGTGCATATCGATATATTAATTTAGTTCTGTAGTTAAACAGGAACATCACGTGTTATAAACCTATCCAGAGGTATATTTTTTTATCATTTAAATAGAAAATTAATTTTAAAAAAAAGTAGTTTTTAAGTTCAGACCGATCTTAAAAACTACTTTTATCATGTATAACATACATACATATGCTCACGCCTGTATTCCCCGAAGGGGTAGGCAGAGGTGTTGTAATCACAACACCCACTTTTCACCGAAGATGATTAAGTGACAACGTGACAGATGGTGAGTCCATCGCCGTCTCAGACACTATACATACGTCATTGAATTACTTCTCATAAATATTATGCAGGTTTCCTCACGATGTTTTCCTTCACCGTAAAGCACGTGATGTGTACTGTACATAAGTTTTTTTTTCTTACCGGCCCCGCTGGGATTCGAACTTGCTGGCGTAGCAGGCGACTGCTCAACCCTCAAGGCCACCACGGCTCTTCTCGTTCGTTATAAATATTAAAAAAGCAAAAAAATCTATATGCAATTTGTTTTTAATGCAAAATGGTTTCCTGATAACTTCAACCAAATGTACAATATTATCGAGACCTACAAATTGATACGTAATATACACCCCTAATCCCCGATCACTTGTTTATCTCGCCCGGATAACAAATAACATAATTTGAATAACAAGCCGAGACGACCGGATGGTGGACAAGGAGGACCGGATGTTTTTAAGACGGATATGAAGTCGGATACGGGAGACGAATAGATTTTGCGCCCAAATTGAGCCTTTAACATGGACAGTATTGGGGGTGAATGAAATGTTGTCTCGTATTTTTTTTGATATTTTTTTAACATTTTTTCGTGTCTGTTTCTGTAAAGTAGGGATTGATCAGTCGTCAGCCTGATTCATACTATAGTGATAGGTGTAAAACTGTATATTTTTGTTAAAAGACTCTACGTTTTCATTGAAAAATAATAAATATTTAAAAAATACTTTCCACTTTGTTCATTTTTCAAAAAAAACCGAATTGGGAGCATAAATGAGGACCTAAATAGTTCAGGTGTATTACTTCAATATAATCTCATGCTTTCCGAGAAGGGTCCCAGATGATAGAAAATTACCTAATAAGTCTTTGAAATTCTTTATGAAATTTGTTCCATTGAAAGCATGTATTTACTCATCACTTCACTTATTTTTAAAAAAATCAAAATTCAAAATATCTTTATTTGATTAGACTTCTTACAAAGTACTTTCAAATCGTCAGAAGGACACAAAATATATTATACATGATTATAAATGATACCACCGGGTTCGGAAGGTAGTTTTGTTGAGAAGAACCCGGAAAGAAACTCAACAATTACTCTTTTAAAAAAAATATGTTATACAATGTTTTTGGTTACAGTATTTATATATCATGAATATAAGCCCATGGACACAGTTCAAATACTCAATTGTCGAATATAATAACTAAAATATTACAAATATTTGTGAGCATGGCAAATTACAGCCAGTCAAAGCAAAGATCAAACTAAGATTAATTAATTGTAGCAAAAGTACAGTGCCAATGGGATTATTTACAATAATTTTCCGACAAAGATACATCCCAGGCATATCACAAATATAATCACTTATAGTATAATATCATTTTTTGAGCAAAACTGCTTTGATGGTCTCTTTAAATTTATTGAAGAATTTAGAAAACTATTGTACTTACAGACTGGTGAGGTTGGAACACACTTGCGTAGCACGGGACTATGTACACAAACCACTCTGCCACCGCGGCACAAAAGTGACACAATTTCCTGTTTCGTTTCAAAATTCTTAACATTTTCCCGCAAAGGGTTTGTTGCGAAGCCCCAACACGTAATGTAAATGCATGATGCCGTGTAGTTCCCGCAAATTATGCAAATGGAAGGCTTGTTTAACGTTCATATAAATACGGTCGTAACGAAAGGTGTTATTTTTCCATAATCTCGTTACAAACTCATAGAAGCGATCTCACGAGGTCTGTGTAAACAATTTTTCTTGTTATTTTTATTTTTACTTACAGCTGGAACTCTGGAGCATACTAAATACAATACAGTGTTTTATGAATTGAAAATGCTTGTGAGTAATGTAAATTTATACGCCTTGTTCATAGACATCCATATCCCATAGATTTTGGCGAATAAACTTTTATATATCTATTCCCGCGACCTCAACAACAATTCAATTTGTATACCAAAACAAAAGCCGTTGAGCTGGTGGTAATAAAATCATGGATGTCTAAGAATAAGCCATTTTGACACATCTGTAACATTTTGGTTTGACAATTATGTATTTTATGGCTGGCATTCTTGTCATACTTGTGAACAGGTGCTGCTAGTGGGGGCTCGTCATCTCAAGCTACACAATTATTCTTATTTCTTATTTTTAGTTTTAAAATTTTTTTATATCGACTTTTGTGCACTGGAACTGTGTCCATGGGCTTATATATCTTTTTTATGATTTATATTGTATTACTCAAAGCTGATTTTTTTTTTAAAAGAGTAATTGCTGAGTTTCTTGCCAGGTTCTTCTCCGGAAAAGCAACCTTTCGAACCTGGCGGGTATAATCTTATGCAATCGTGTTTTTCTGACGATTTGAAAGTACTTTGTAAAAAGTCTAATCGAATAAAGATATTATTGATTTGATTTGATTTAAATTCTTCATAGGATTATAATTCTACATTCATACAATATTTCTTGCCAAAAATGCTACAAATCCATTTCTATAATGTATTCAAACACGGCCGTAAAATCAATGAAGATTAATGGATGCCACCGGCCTATAATTTACATTTCAAGCGTATTCGACAAAAGTTAAGAAGACTTAGCCAAGCGGGTCGGATACGTATAAACCTTGGGTTCTGAAGTATGTCTTCCGTCACCTGCATTTATATTGTTTGTTTATTTCGTAGATTGACATTAGTTTAGATCGCAACCAAAATAGCTGCTTAATTTTTTTTATATTTTTATTTAATTTACTGAATACTCTCCACAAATTGTTGATGAAATCGAATTTATGAGGTATTTCCAAATAAAGAGCAAAGATTTCTATGATAGTGATTTTAGAATTCACCGTTCTTTATTTGTTTCCCTTTTGTAGTACAAAGCTTCACTTAATACATTCATCCCATCAGGTTTCCTGTCCTTCTTCTCTCTGATCATCTTCTCGTGCAATGTCGTTCGGCTAAAGGAATGCCGGAACGTTGACAGCGCGAATGAATTCATTTAAGGTATCTCGACGGGAGACCAGTGTGACCATATTGATCGACGTCTTCTCCGCAGACGCAGCGAACGGGCTCATTGATTTTGAAGCCCAGTGGCAGGCTAATGTAAATGATACATGGTCAAGTACCATACCGAGGTTGGCAGATGGTAATGCCTGGAGCCAGAGCATCGTCATCAATAAATTATGGTGCAATTTTTGTCCTTTTCTATGTATATGTAAAAAATAATTTTTTTATTCATTATTCCAATAAAAAAATCTTATTGGAATAATGAATAAAAAAATTATTCAACAATCCATAAAAGCTTTTGATTAAAACGAATTGTTTGTTGTATGACCATTAATACAGCTTTTATATAAAAATCTTCTTAAGATTTCAACGATACTAAGCAGAAGCGGTGTTGATATACTATAATATAGTTTATGAATAAATATAATAATATACAGTTTGCAACACGGAACCCTAAATATATGAATGTGTTGGATACTACCACCCGGCACCGGAGAGTGGGGGACGCGGCCACTATATAAACTACTGCCGACAGCGGACCGGGCTCACTTTTCGTTTGTATCGTCGCGTGCGCAAGCGCTGTTCGTCTGCCGATCGGTGTTATCTGCTAAATCTGGTACCTCTGTATCTTATTATTCCTTTGTTGATTTGTTTGGTAAAGACTCTGTTCCTCTGATTACTAATTGTTACTAAGTTTGTAATTACGTTTATAAAATTCGTGTGATTGGTTTTTAGGTTAAATAAATAACGTATTTTTTTATTGTCTTTTCTCTTCTGATCTAACATCAGAAGTGGGATCACAATCCAAACCCAAAATAGGGCCCATTGGCCAGTCTGAATTTCGTAAACAAAGGAACTTTGTCTACCCACGTGTGTAAATATTTTTTTTTAGCTTTCTTTTATTATTAGTTGTTGTTTTGTGCATCTAAAACTTGTTTTGACGGGTAAACATGCCTAACGCGCATGATTCTCGGAGCCGATCACGTAGCAGATCGCACCGACGGCATCGTAGGCACGATCGGCCGCGAGATAATTCACGAAAAACTCGAAATAAATCGCCCAGCCGTCATGAACGGACTTCCTCTCGAGTACGGTCGCACGGGACGCCACCGCTTGCGTCATACGCTAGGCAGACACCGCGGTCTACTACCACGGAAGGACGAACGCTGGATACAATCTTATCCCGTCTCGAAGTAATCGAGAATAAATTTACGTCTACCCCCATTTCACAACCAGACTCAACGGCGCCGTCCATGGCTCAAACTATAGTAGATGCAATCCACCGCATAATTCTAGGACGTTCCCATTATTTTGTGTCAAATTTTGACCCGTCCATTCATCCTGGTGTGATGAGGTGGATCGCGCACAAATAGCCAATCACTGGGGCGACAGAGAATGCCGTTCACGCGTAGCCGGTTGTTTAAAAGGCGAACTTGGCTTAACGAATGGGTAACCTCTGATAGATCTTGGGCCAGTTTTAAACGCGAGTTCAAACCGCTTTGCCCGCGAAAATTTGATTACGCTGTTGCGGTAAGTACTTACAACCTTAACCACGGCAGGGTTTTCAATAAACGTACGCAAGTGCGTTTTCCTTACCACCGAGGTTGAATATCTTGGCCAAACAATAAGTCAAGGTCAGGTTAAGCCGAGCCCTCGCAAGATCCAGGCATTAGCAGACTCGCCCGCCCCAGAAAATGTCAAGCAAGTCAGACAGTTTCTGGGACTGGCTGGCTACTTTCGGAAGTACATACAGGGCTATGCAACGAAAACGTTCCCCATCTCACAGTTGACCAAAAAAAAAAAAGGTGTTCAGTTTCAATGGGGTCCCGAACAAGAAAAAGTCCGACAGGAAATTATTTCAGTCTTGACCATTGAGCCGGTATTAGTAATTTTTAACCCGAGTTTACCCACAGAGGTTATGGCACAATCCTTTTGCAAACTCAGCCGGATGGTGGTAAACGAGTTGTAGCCTACTTCAGCCGGACAACTCAAAGTGCTGAAAGTAGATATCACTCCTATGAGCTGGAGACTTTGGCGGTTGTGAAAGCATTGCAGAACTTCCGACACTATTTGATCGGACTTCAGTTCAAGTTAGTCACTGACTGCAATGCTCTCAAATCAGCCGAACGAAAAAGGACTTATTGCCGAGAGTTGCTCGCTGGTGGATGTACCTCCAAGATTTTACCTTTGAGTTGAGCTACCGAAAAGGGGCGATGATGTCACCCGCCGATTACTTGAGTAGAAACCCCCCTCGTAACGTGTTTCAAGTCACTCAACATCGCAATTGGGCTCAAATAGCTCAAGCTGCAGACGGAGAGACTCAAGAACTTCTTCAAAGACTTAGAAAAGGCAGCTTAGATCCCAATCGCTATGTTGAGAAAAATGACCTCTTGTATTATAAGTACAATCCGATCGGCGAACAACCCCGATTACTTTGCTTTATTCCCCGAGGTCACAGGCTTAGCCTGCTTCAAGTGTTCCATCATGAGCACAGTCACATCGGCTATGACCCTAGGTTTGATTCTTAAGCACTTTTGGTTCCCAGGTCTTAGGCAATTCGTTAAAAAGTATCTGGAACGTTGTTTGATTTGCATCTCCAAAAAACGTGTACCCAGAGCCCCGCAACAAAACATAACCTCTCATAAACCTGATCAACCCTTTTCAGTGGTACACTCAGATGTACTAGGTCCACTTCCTGAGTCAAACGGCTTCAAGTTTTTCCCATTTATAGGCAGGACGTAGAAGAACTGTTAAGAGTGTTTACAAACGCAGTCTCACTTTTTGGTGTACCAAAAATGATTGTAGCCGACAGAGGCAGAATGTATCAGTCCACCAGGTTCTTAGATTTTGTTAAAGGTTTGGGGTCGGAGATACATTGCGTTACGGCAGAGTTGCACCAATCTAACGGCCAGGTCGAGAGATACGCGCGTACCGTTCTCAACCTTCTTCGCGTCGAGACTAACCACAAAGGGTCAGCCTGGTCCGAGACGTTATGGAGACTCCAACTAACCCTCAATGTGACCAAGCAGAAGACGACTCAGGCGTCGCCATTAAATCTGCTAGTGGGCATCGATGCTGCAACCCCCGTGATCGGGTCACTGGTCCGTGACATCACTCTGGAAGGACTGCAGCCGAACCGCGAAGCACAAAGGGAGTTACGCCGGGCTCGTGCGACTGATTTGTTAAAACAAAACCAGTCCCGACAGAACGAATATGTGAATCGAAACCGACGTGCACCGAAAGTTTTTGATGTGAATGATTTGGTTTTCTTCATTAAGCTCTCACAGGTAACTGGAAAGATGGGCCACGGGATGAGAGGACCGTATAAGGTCACACGCGCGCTGCCGAGCGGACGGTATGAGCTGCGCTTGTTGACCGGCTCCTACGGCAAGACCACGCAAGCTGCTGCTCAGTACATAGTGCTCTGGAGAGGAGAGTGGTGTCCTGAGACGTGCGCGGCATTCTTTGAGCGTGAGTGTGCTGGTGTTCTACGAAAGATCTGCATTACCATAGAGGTTTGTACAGGTCTTGAGGTGAGGCCATAGACGGACTGCGAGACGTCTATGTCAGGCAAACTGCGAGGTGCCTGACCGGCCTCACAGACGTGTAGTGGACGGACTGCGAGACGTTCCTTTGGTGATTTGATAATCACCCTACACGATGGGTCATGTAGAGGACGGACTGCGAGACGATCCTTTTGACAATAAATGTCCTACATGACCGCGAATGAGCACGAATACATGTGTATTGCGTGACGTATGAAATGTGATGATACGAGTCATAATGTTTCTGTGTGATGAATGGAACTCTATGGAGTAGCAAGATAACGTCTTGGTACCCCATAGATTACTTAACTAGATAAGCACGTATCTGATGAATGAAGGAAAAGGCCACGCTAGACGAATTGAGTGCAAGCAAGAGAATAGGCAAACGTGTATTCTCCCCTAAAATCCAGGAAGCAGTCTTACACAGCCTGCCGGACCTTTCTGATGCTGTCGGGGACGACGCATGATCAGGATGGCCGTGTTGGATACTACCACCCGGCACCGGAGAGTGGGGGACGCGGCCACTATATAAACTACTGCCGACAGCGGACCGGGCTCACTTTTCGTTTGTATCGTCGCGTGCGCAAGCGCTGTTCGTCTGCCGATCGGTGTTATCTGCTAAATCTGGTACCTCTGTATCTTATTATTCCTTTGTTGATTTGTTTGGTAAAGACTCTGTTCCTCTGATTACTAATTGTTACTAAGTTTGTAATTACGTTTATAAAATTCGTGTGATTGGTTTTTAGGTTAAATAAATAACGTATTTTTTTATTGTCTTTTCTCTTCTGATCTAACAAATGATTATTCATTTTGCTAGGCTCTAGAGAATAAAATTTTGTCGCGCACCTGAAAGTTATTTAGATTTTTCGCTTAAAATGAATGTCAAAAGTTAAGAGAAAAATTAATTTTGACGGCTCTCCCTGTGATGCAATACACACATTTATAACCTTTTGTCCGTCTGTCTGTCTGTTTGATCCGAGTAAACTCTGAAACACCTGGAACGATTTCTACGAGGCTTTCACTGACAGGTAGTTGATGTTATAAGGAGAAATTTAGGCCACTTTTTTAAGTTAGGGTTTTGTGACAAATCCACCCATAAAATTAAGTCAACGCGGGTGAAACCGCGGGGCACAGCTAGTGTTTTATATTTTTTTATCAGCGTTAGAAGCATTCACTGAATAAGTTTTCCCAAACTGCAACGTAAGTCTTATTTCATCTTTATCTGAAAGGTTAACAACAAATTGATGAAATGTTGGTATTTAAAAACAGCTCCCCATACTTTTATGAGAGGTTGGGTATAACGTGATCTCTCGTTTGACTTAAATTAAATCTTGGGTTGTACTTGGGTTCATTTTTATGTTAACTGCACATTAAAGCTACTTAGGGTATGTGGTCCCAGTCGTCTGATTAAAAACCCAACTATGATATATAAATAATAAGATGGAACGTTGATCCAAATTCAACAATATTTTTTCCAAATAGACTGATTTTCTTGAGCACTTTCGTTTTTGACATACATATGCTCACGCCTGTATTCCCCAAAGGGGTAGGCAGAGGTGTTGTAATCACAACACCCACTTTTCACCGAAGATGATTAAGTGCCAACGTGACAGATGGTGAGTCCATCGCCGTCTCAGGCACTTTACATAATATGCAGGTTTCCTCACGATGTTTTCCTTCACCGTAAAGCAGCACGTGGTGTGAAATCACTGTACATAAGTTTTTTAGAAACTCATTGGTACAGGCCCCGCTGGGATTTGAACATGCGTCGCTTGCGTAGCAGGCGATTGCTCAAACATAAAGGCCACCACGGCTCCGTTTTTGAATTTCTGAAATTCGTAATGATTTCTTACAAAATTGAGATCTGATACAGAGTGCTGAATCTTCTCTTAAATTCAAGAGTTTTGCTCTCTTCGTTAGAGCATTCGCTATTCTTGCCTCTTTTGAGCTTCCTTGTTGACCTCCTGATACGACTCCACCCCCGCTTCCTCCTTAAGATGGTCCTGGTAGCTCCTCGGTCTTCCTCTCCCTTTTTCTTTCCAGGACTTGCTGTAGTACATTAGCGTGTCGTATCAAGTGCCCAACCATTTTTCCTGTTATATTTTCGATCGTTCTCAGAGTGTTAAGCAAAAAATTTCACACGACAAATAATTTTTCAGACAATTTTGAATTAACTGAAATTATTCTGACGCATTAAATTCAAGATTCCTTGTTCAAAGTTACGGAGATGAAATGCTTGAACTTTGTTCTAGTTTGCAACATTCATTCGACACAGATATAATCGGCCCAACTTGGTTGAAATATTACTTTGTTATACTATATTATACTCTGGTTTTCAGGTAATATACAAAAAAAAATTGTTAATAAATATATACTGGTTTTAAGAGATTTTAATTTAAATTTCATTTATCTTTTTCAATGATGATACATTTTCAATTCTTGTTTGTAAATTTACGTTGGTTTAAGAATTCTTTAAAATCAGTTCGGTAGATAAGATTTTAGTCCAATTTGTATTTAAGATTTAAGAGATTTGTAGATAAGTTGGTAGATAATATTTGCTTTTCATCTCATACCTGAAGGTAGAATCAATCGTTTATTTCCCAGTAATTCTATGGAAGAAGTTCCGTGACGCTTTTGTTGAGAAGAACCCTGCAAGAAACTCAACAATTACTGCATAAAAAAAAAATTATATATTATACAATGTTTTTGGTTACAGTATTTATATCTCATGAATAAGCCCATTGTTATCCTCCATCAAAACATAATAAAAGACAATTCAATTATGTTTCAACTAAAGTATTCAACACCATTCATCATTTGCAATGAAAATGGTAGCGATAATAAAAGTTACACGAGTGAATTGACACCAGGAAAAGTGTTTTCTCCAAACAAAAAGCAGCCTACAACTTGCGACTGTAAGAGTTGAGAAATAAAGTTCACAATGGAATGATGGAGTGGGCTATCCGTCAAAGTTACAGACCGTAAAGAATAGTAATGAGACGGAGTCAAAGTTACCCCGGATCATGCTTCCCATTGGAATAATTTGTATCGTACATATTTAATTTATTGGGAATATATTGGACTAAGCCGATTTGACTAAGCGCCTACTAACCCCGATTTTCACTGAACTATTGATCACGTTTATGGATATTGCATTTTCAGCACCAATAAGTATTTTCTGAAACTAACCATCATCATCTCCCTGGCCTTATCCCATACATTGTTGGGGTCGGCACTTTATTCAAACCGATGTGGCTGATCACCTGATTTTTATACGAAGCGACTGCCATCTGACCTTCGCAACCCCTTTAACGAGGAAAATCTGTGATCTGGGTTAAACCAGTTTTCAGATTATTTTAGGCCTCCGACTCACTTGTAACGATTGCCAAAGATGATAAATTGGCAACTGGGACCGACGGCTTAAAGTACTCTCCGAGGCACGGGAGGGCACTCGTGCGGTCCGATTACTGGCTAGGGTTAGGGTTGCTTAGCTTCGCTGATCGAATGATTGCGCAATAGCAACTGTGCCACGGAGCTCCTCTGAAACTAACATTGGTAGGAATAAACTCTAAGCTGGCCTTAAATATGTATTTCCCCTCAGTCGGCTTGAGTGAAACCGCGAGGCACATACGATTGTACAAATATATCCCACCCTCAGAACGATAGGGGTTCAACCAAATGTTTTTCATAGATGTTTGGAATTTGGATTCATATTGACAGTAATTATTTTACTAGTTTTTAATACAATGAGACTTCTGATATACTATTATAGAAAGTCTATGTGTTCTGGCGATAAAAAAAAAATTTGATTTTTTTAAAACTTCAGGTGGGTACTTAGTTAAGAGTTTAATTAAGGTACTCTCATTTCTCACATTTTTCACTCATATTTTTTTACATCTCCTATACCTTACTCTTACTTATGTCTAGTACAATAAACTACGAGAAATGAAATGAAAATTATAAATAGAACACAGAATTTAAATAAGTGACTGCGGGAATGTTGCCCAGTAAGCTGGCTGCGTTACCACTTTGGATCGCTAAACTAATCCTCTGACCGAGGTAAGAACCAGCTCGACCCTCACCAAAGACGTCAACCAGGCGTTTTGCCAAAGTCTCAACCCCAAACGGCAGACATACACATATGTCTAAATATGTCTATGATCTTAATTCGTTTTCGCAAAATTTGGAGTTCAGCCCCTTTCGATCTGATGGTGCGGTATGTGGGACTAGCTGTGCCCCCTTTCGATCTGATGGTGCGGTATGTGGGACTAGCTGTGACCCCTTTCGATCTGATGGTGCGGTATGTGGGACTAGCTGTACCCCCTTTCGATCTGATGGTGCGGTATGTGGGACTAGCTGTGACCCGCGATTTTCTCGCGTAAGGTTAATTTTGTCGGTGACACGCGGAAACTTAATCAGTCCAGTGGTTTCGGAGATTAACCGGAACAAACAGACAGACAGACGGATTTTTTTTTTATATCTGTACTGGATATACTGTTATATGCATTTATTAATAAGCAGTTATTTTGGAATGACAAACAGACACTTCAATTTTATTTATCTGTATGTACGTATAGACGTTGTCCTGCATGACATCTGAAACGCAATAACGTTCCATTGGGAAAATCGTTACGTTCCGCTTAACTTTCCTTATTTAATAAAAGAACCTTCTCATGACAAACAAACACAACCAACAAATAATTAGTAAAATTAGTCCAATAGTTTACACGTGATATTGGGAACAAGGGAAATAGGTAAGACTAGCTGTGCTCTGCGGTTTCACTCGCGTAGATTATATTCACTCCCGCGGAACTCAAAATGTTTTTTTATAGAAGAAACCTAAGTTACTCCTTGTAAAATTACCTATCTGCAGGTGAAAATCTTGTTATAATCGGCCCAGCCGTTTTAGAGATTACTTGGAACAAACATACAAAGATATTTTTTTTTAAGAAATAACCAAAAGGTTAGTCGACATCACAGGAGACCGAAGAGCTGGCAGCTACCTCGGTCAAAGAGTCTTGCCATCCAAAGGGGGAATGCTGCCAGTATCTTCGGAACCTTGCCTACAGGGACTTCTTTTAATAATATATTTTAGTTATAAGATTATATTTTTTAAAGTTTTTAGTTATTAGATTATATTTATAAGGTTTTTAGCTATGTAGTTCTTGAATTTAATAATATTATGTTATCTTATGAAATTTGTAATAATTTTTTTGAAAATTAGTTTTCTTAAGTAAGTATGAGTGTATATACGTGTGTACTAACTTGTGAAAAGCTGTCATTTTGGAATTACAGACAGACAGAACAGACGCTTCAATTTTATTTATTTGTACGTATATGTATGTATAGATACAGATGTAAGCACGGTGTGAACTCGGATGTATTTTCCTTGATTGTAAAGTGGATCCAACACGTGCTAAGAACGTAAGCCAATAAAGGAACCGTGATCAAAAGGAATGGGATTCGATATTACACGAGTAAATTTCGGGTAACTCTGATAATATTTTATACATTAAGGTAGACCGTGGGGAAAGCAATGTTATTGACCTACAAATTCTAATGGATTCTTTAGACTCATACAAAAGCTTTCTTCTTCCCTCGCAAAGTAAAAAAATATTGCTATTGTTTAAAAGAACTTCTCAGCCTTCTAGGGCATAAATATTTGACAATTACAGGGTGGATGTTTGAGACGAAACACCCAAGTGTTCCCATACATGGACTGCTGTATATTACATTTTATTAATGCCGACTATGATAGAGAATCCAAAAAGATTTTGATCACCTTGGATGGCATTACAGTTTTATGATTACTGGTTTGGAACGTAAATGGTGAAAGCGACAGGAGTCGAATAAGGGTTAGTTACACTAAATAAATACACATACACATACAGGCTGACGCCTGTATTCTCCGAAGGGGTAGGCAGAGGTGTTGTAATCACAACACCCACTTTTCAACGAAGATGATTAAGCGCCAACGTGACAGATGGTGAGTCCATCGCCGTCTCAGACAATTTACATACTTCATTGAATTACTTCTCAGGAATATGCAGGTTTCCTCACGATGTTTTCCTTCACCGTAAAGCACGTGGTGTGAAATCACTATACATAAGTTTTTTAGAAATACTCATTGGTACAGGCCCCGCTGGGATTCAAACTTGCATCAGCAGCATTGAGCTTCATCAGATGAATTGAAAAGAATCACTCTTACAATTATGTAGTACCGTAGTATCTGACAGATACTACGAGATAAATATCCCAGCAAATAATAAAATCATTAACTAGTAATGATTTTATTATTTGTTTGCCGTAATAACTTCCACTATATTTACCAACCGTATTCACGTTCATATTATTATCATCATAAATAGGCCGTAAGGCCCGATAATTACATTATTTATTTCAGTGGTCTGAACTAAACATTCCGTTGAAATGGCCCATCCTCATAAAACGCATAATGGTCTATAAAATACGCGATATACTCCGAAAATTGGCTATTAATCGCAAATCAGTACCGTTCTTGCAAATGGTTTGTACATTTAGAATTCAATATTGAAATGTTTAATCAAGCAACTGAATAGGTTTTCCGGGAAACAACCTTTTTCTGATGTTCCTTGGCCACTTTTCCTTGATCTTGAACATCAATTTCCATGGTATTAGAAGATTTTGTTCGTCCATTTCTCGAAAACTGCAACTTTCTGAATATTGTTACGATGAAGGTCATCCTTTGTTGAGTGTCAAGATCAACAATAGTGTCCTCAACAAATCTTATAATCTTTTAATTTTCACTTTTTTACTGTTTTAGTTTGAAAGGTTAATAATCTGGTTCCAGAGAATTATTTATATTCGATAATGCTCAGAGAGCTTGCCATTTTGGTCACTGTTTTATATTAATTTACAGCAATCTGAAATTTCTGGCCCGAGAGATACAATTATTTTAATGATAATATAAAAAAAAACATTTCACAAAATTCGGAAAGTTAACTTTTTAGAAAAAAGTTACGTTCTAACTTTGCAAATTTTTATCATAAATATCTCTTAATGAAAATAATTTGTAAAAAAAAATCGCAATTTACGCCAAGATTATTTTAAAAGAAAAAATAATTTCGATAACGGGTAAGCCCCCTTTAGGCAAAGTAACAATCTCTCGTGCTCGCACTAGTAGAAACAATACAAAATGTATGGAGATGACATAAATCAGTCACGTGACATGTCATTCCCGTACTTTTGTATCGTTTCTACTAGCGAAGCGTGAAGATAATCTTACTTTGTCTACGGGCTCTGGTATTCCAAAGGACCATTTAGTTATATCGTTTTAAATTTCCGTTTTAAATAAAGAGCCGTGGTGGCCTCGGGGTTTGAACAGTCGCCTGCTACGCAAGCGACGCAATTTCGAATCCCAGCGGGGTCTGTACCAATGAGTTTTTCTAAAAAACTTATGTACAGTGATTTCACACCACGTGCTTTTCGGTGAAGGAAAACATCGTGAGGAAACCTGCATATTTCTGAGAAGTAATTCAAAGACGTATGTATAGTGCCTGAGATGGTGATAGACTCACCATCTGTCACGTTGGCACTGAATCAAATTCGGTGAAAAGTGGGTGTTGTGATAACAACACATCTGCCTACCCCCTCGGGCGTGAGCATATGTATGTATTTCTTTGTTGGGATAACGATATTTCGGTTATCAACACGTAATGCCTAAGCTTTGTTCTAGTTGCTGATAAGACAGATAAACTCCCCGATTGATTGCTAGATAATGCCCCGAGTTAAGCTACATTCCATTACTCGTAATCGTCTTTGTTCCCAGATTTATCGGAACGTTATTTCCTTGACACATAGAGTGAACTTGATCGGCGATAGGCTACATTAAAATTTTATCTGTTGACACGAAAGCTTTTACAATATCACGGTTTTAAAAAAAACGGATTTTTTCGTTATTGTGATGCAAAATATCCGAATATATAATGTAATATGTTTAATTGTTTTAAAAACATATTTTGCTCAATAAGTGTTCAAATACGAATATTAAGATTTATTACTACTACTAATAGAAGCCATAAAGCGTGCTTAAAAACTATTTTGATCTTCTTTTGATCTGTAAGGTTAAGGATCGGTGATCAAAACCAACGTCAACACCCCGAGTAGTCCATGTGTGAGTTTGATGTAGGTGAATTATTTAATATTTAATGTGCATTTAAGATAATATTAATCATTATTATTGCTCGCATCATAGCTTGCATAAAAATACCGAAATTCCAATATTTTACATGAAATTCCTCTTATTATTATGTGAAACAATACTGACATTCTGTTGTTCCCGAATATCGGGATGGAAGCCCTAGTTGACACAGACGCTTATCGATTACGATTTAACACATTTGCTCATTTATTGACATTTATTTATACATGATATGCCGCCTCAGTTCCGATTTACCAATTTTTATTGGTTCCGTGTATGTAAATTGATCGCATAAGCTCTTTGATCTCTGAGGACCAGTTTATTTATATATAGCTTTTATATAATCTGCAATGTATGTACGTTTGTCTGGGTGGAAGACCAAAAATTATTTATTGAATCTGTAACTCAAGTACAAATGAAAATATGACCGCAAATCTAACTAATTGATCTGACGCGTCTCGTCCTCGTTCGTCTTCAATTAGATTCTATAAACGTTAGCTTTAAAGTGAACTTAACACTTATGATTAACATTTAACTTATAACTAATATTTATGATGTCAGTCTGTATGGCACGTCGTGAATAAAATATATGCGCAGTTACCCCTTCCATTTACTCTGAGCGCTCATAACTAATGACAGCGTCTGAACTCATGAAAGAACAACAACTAAAATATCTCGATATGATGAGTATCTAGAAATAAGTCAACAGAAATCTAAGCAATAAAAAATTCTAACATCTATGTCAATGAGTTCGTCTGTTTGTTTGAACGCGCTAATCTCAGGAACAACTGGTTCGATTTCAAAAAATATTTCAGTGTCCAATAGTCATTTATTGAGCAAGGCTATATTTTATTTGATATATAAAAAATTGCGATTTTGTAACCCATGGTGTAAAATCGAAAACCCATTTATGCATACTCTATTGACAATAGAACAAAATAATGTACTACGGGTTTGTAGGCCTTATTAAGATCTACAAAAAAATCCGCGAGAGCACATATCTAATGTTTATCGCAATATTGGTATTATATAAAACTAAATCTACGCGGGTGAAACCGTGGGGCACGGCTATATTACATAGTATTTCTAGTTTTAATTACACCAGGCACTGTATAACCAGTGGGAGTAGATAAATAAACAATAAATTTCCAATATCAGCAGTCACGATTCATTTAGTACCATTAAAACTCGCCTTCCGAACATCGGGAATAAATCTTGGCACAGAAAAGAAACGAACACGTTGTGAGACTGACCTTCTGAAGAATGAATGCTTGTTATCTAAGACCCATTCAATTGAGGGACCTTCGGGATTGAGGAGAAATTCGATTTAAGAATTATAATATTAATCTCCTTCCAGACAGGATGAGGTTGGACACAAAATATTATTTTCCTGCACCAAAGTATTGTGATTGGCTTATTGTCATGATGAAATACTGGACAAAGAAATGGTCAGTACAAAATTAATATTATTACCAATTTCAATTCAATAATTCTGGCTGACTGAAGTCGGTTGGGTTTTTAAAAAGACAATGTTCTTTTTTGGGGATTTTATTGTATTTATAAAGGAGCTCGTGGCACAGTTGCTATTGAGCATATCATTCGATTAACGAAGTTAAGCAACCATAACCCTAGCCAGTATTTGGATGGGTGACCGTCCAAGTTCCCTCTGTGCCTCGGAAAGCACGTAAATCCGTCGGTCCCGTTGCCAATTTATCACCTTTAGCAATCGTTACAGGTCAGTAGTCTGACGGCTGGCTTGACCCAGATAACCGAATTTCCTCGTCAAAGGGGTTGCGAAGGTCAGATGGCAGTCGCTTCGTATAAAAATCAGGTGATTAGCCACATCGGGTTGTATCAAGTGCCAAACCCAACAATGTATGGGAAAAGGCTATGATAGCTTTGTATCGCAGATATATGGCTCAAATTATTTCTTATATATTCGAGAAATCGATTACCAATCGCAATGTACTCCTTATTTACTTTAGTTAAAAAGGTTCGTACCTGATTGATGAAAGCACGTCGTCGCTAGCATTTCTACACCATAAGCTAACGGTGAAGGAACCGTCATCATGACGAAGCATCCGCGAAGATGTAATAAATGATAAGTCGAAGGAGCAACAAACAAAACTGTCTAATAAAAAAACAGATCGTAAGATCCAAATAAAATGACAAACAGCCAGATTAATTTTATGACACGCGATCCGAGAAACTTTTTCAGGATATTGTTTCGGGTCACTGAGTTGTTGTTTTCTCGAGGCATTGTCCTTAAACTAGGCTTGTTCCAATCCACCCAATAGCCGGGCTCTAAGAATTTGGCTATGGTATCCCCTGCCTGTCGTAAGAGGCGACTAAAAGGGGGCCGGATTGCCTGCTGGCGGTGGTCGGGGTGGGAGCTTTGACCACCGAGCCGCGGGCCCGGGAAGGTGGCAGCGCGATGTGGCTCGCACTGCCTTGCACAGCGAGGTCTCCAAGGGCGACGATACAACTGCCCCGGGGATGTGTCCCGGCAAAGTGTGGGGGGACACCGGTGCGATCAATCACAGTCTCCGGAGTCCTCCTGAGCTCTGAGGGTGACCACCAGTGGAGTTTTAGTGCGGTAAAAATCCCACATACCCCCTGCCTCTCCCAGGGCGGTCGGGGACCTTTTGAAGGTTTCCCCCTCGTCAATAAAGAAAAGGCTTTTTCCAATATTCAGTAAACAGTTATATTGTTTTATTTGCAAAATATTGTTTTCTTTATAATGCTACTTAATCGTTACTTTCGTTCGCTACTAGGTCATTTAGATCGTGGGTTGTTTTAATTTCTACCACAATCTACTTTTAGGTCCTTCCGATAGATAGAGGAAAATAGGCATAATTTGTTTAGGGTACTTTTACTGCGCTTAGAGTCTCCTATATTATTAAAATAAAATATGCTCACGCCATCCCAGAAGGTGTAATCAAGTGCCACCGTGACAGTGGATGAGTCCATCGCCGTCTCAGGCACTATACATACGTCTTTGATTTACTTTCCACACGATGTTTTCCTTCACCGTAAAGCACACATAAGTTTTTCAGAAAAACTCAATGGTACAGGCCCCGCTGGGATTCGAACTTGCATCGCTTGCGTACCAGGCGACTGCTCAAACCCCGAGGATACCACGGGTTCTTATATATTAAGTCAAAGTCAAAGTCAAAGTCAAAAGTATCTTTATTCGATTAGACTTTTACAAAGCACTTTCAAATCGTCAGAATGACACAATTATACAGGATTATACATGCTACCGCCAGGTTGGGAAGGTTGCTTTTACTGAGAAGAACCTGGCAAGAAACTCATAATTACTCTTTTCAAAAATATTATACAATTTAAAGAATACAAAATAAATAATTTAAGAAACGTAAGCTCATGGACAATGTTCCAATGCACAAATGTCGATAAAAATTAACATAACTAAAAATCTAGTACATCTACTTATAACTTTATAATTAAAATAAAATTTAATTATAAAGAAATGTCTCGATGTCATAATCATTGCTTTGATTTGTTTTAATAATTTAAAGTTTACAAGATAGGTCAATGCTATGTAAAATGTATTGACAATAACACATTTTACATAAACGTGTAACCTGTGCTTGTACAACTTGTACATAGAATTCTCTTGTAATTCGTGACCCGTCGAGGGTGCGGCTTAATAAAGCTTCGGGACACGAACTCGACACTAAGACCGTGGGATTCTCAAAGGTAGAAGAGGTAAATTAGGGTGCCACTTTTATATGCCGTAATTTTAGCATTTAAATATTTAAATTTACTTGGTTGTGCTCTAAAAACGGGACCACTTAGTCACAAAATGGGAAGGTAGCCAAAAGAGTCGTCATATTGGGTAGAGTTTCGTCACGGTTTTCACGTCAAATTGGCGACCCGTAAGTTTTTATTTCGTGTGTTAGTTTCGTTAATTGTGGTCGATAATCGGATAATCGGGAGTCTTCACAGGAGCGGTCAGTAATCGTTACTTTTTTTAACTTAGGTATTACTTACCGTGCCGTTAGTTCAAAACAGAAACGTTAATATTTAAAATGTACTTTAATCAGAATCGAAACGGGAAAAATCTGCTGAAAGAACAACATGTAGGTATCGTAGAAACATTAGTTTTTTTTTATGAAAACGTTGTAGGGAAAGCGAAACTGATAATTTTTTTCAAATTATGTGACATATTATCTGTATAATTGCAAACATGAAATGAAAAGCGCATGTTTCGCAAAACATCTTGTTAGAAAGCGAAGATATGGCGGAGGTGACATAGAGACAACATTTGAAATCAACGGCCATACATCTATAAAAATGTAAATGATATCTGCATAATCAGCTTTTTTTCTTCCATTACCGATTAATTACATTATTAAGTACTTAGTTGTATGTAATATTATTCCAGTACAAGATAATCTACCGTTACCTGTAACCTGAGTATAGAATACGTATTGTATGTCTACCAATACATACACGTACGTAGTGTGGTAGTATCAGGATATTGCTGTGTACCACAAACACGATGGGATTGGCTGAAATAGGGATTAGGCAGTAATTTGATGTCATGTCTTAGAAGCTTACTTCCCACCATAGAACGATCATGTTAAGTGGAATTGAATTTAAACGCATGCATTAATTCGTACTCTTGTATTAAAATAGAGTAGGTAATAATTATAGAGATATTCTACTTAAAACAGAGTAAGCTTAATTTGATTATTCATTCACATGTTTTTTGATATCTTTGTAAACTTTTATCAGTTTTAATTTTTTTCAAATTACATGCTCACGCCTGTATTCCCCGAAGGGGTAGGCAGAGGTGCTGTAATAACAACACCCACTTTTCAACGAAGATGATTAAGTGCCAACGTGACAGATGGCGAATCTATCGCCGTCTCAATGACGATACCCATATCTTTGAATTAATTCTCAGACATATGCAGGTTTCCTCACGATGTTTTCCTCCACCGTAAAGCACGTGGTGTGACATCACTGTACATACGGTTTTTTAGAAAAACTCATCGGTACAGGCCCCGCTGGGATTCGAACTTGCGTCGCTTGCGTAGCATACGACTGCTCAAACTCCGAGGCCACCACGGCTTCAAATGATAAAGATAATATAGATTTCTATATTCAAATGATATAGAAATAATAATTAAAACTTAATTTTCTATCAACGCTCAAGTAGCGAGCAAAGCGCGCCACCCCACCAATTATCCAAGATATTATAATATCGTGCGGATAGCAAATTATAAAGATAAAGGTCTTCATTATAATTGAAGCCATAATCTGACAAATAAATAATGTTGGCGAACCAAAGGTTCTTTGAAGCTGTTTTTAATGTCTAACTTTGACTGGATTTAATGTCTCCCATTTAAATTTCTTGAGACTATGTTTTTCGTGAAATAATCTTAAAAAAATGCCAAAAGATGAAAATGTGACTTACATTGATATAATAAATATGCAAATCGTGAAAAATTCGTATACCAAAATGATGACTGGAGACGTTCACCTCTAGACATACATTCATTAATGCTCACGCGTGTATCCCATGTAGGTAGGCAGTTCATCCACATTCATGCATCTCCTCATTCACTTCCACTACCTCTAGAATCTTTACAAATTGGGTAATATAATTATGTCAAATTTTCTTGGGTATAAATAATATACAATATAATTCTCACTCATTATATTTACTATAACGTTTAGAAACATTCATGTTCTTTATAATCGTCTACGTAATAATATAAATACACTTAGAAATACCATTCTAGAATCACAACAACATTAAGACGAATTGTATTTACAATAAATATAAAATTTACACTCTAGATTTGATCACATAAGATTTTATTTCGGGAACGAAAATACCATATTTATTATCCCTCTGTTCACCCTGAAATGGTAAAAGGTTACCAAAAAACAGGATGGCATTTTTGCAAGGAAGTACTTATCATTAAATATGAGCATACTAGGACTAGTATGAAAAGTTTATTGTATTATTATGTCTTTAATCAAATACTATGTATGAAAAAAATGTTTTATAGATAATATTAGCTTAGATTTTAATTTATACTAAAACAATCAAATGCGCTCTGAATTATACACTTAACATTAAAGTTGGCAACATTCAAAAAAAAATTATCAGTGATTGGAACATGACAACTTATGAAAATGTCCTCTGGGAATATCTATTAAGATAATAATCATAAAATCAATGTTTACATTTCGAAATTAACATAGATTTTTGCATAGTTCGCGATAAACAAATTGTAATTTTCCTTACCCACGGAGCAGATTGACTGACCACGACACATAAGTTTAGGTGAATTATTTGAATTATACTTTATGTTATAAAAGTGTGGTCAGAAGCGAAAACAGATTTTGTTTATTAATGTTTTTTCATCATTTCTGTGTCTGTTTCTTCTCTAGGCGCCAGTACTGATATTTAGAAATTTAGATAACGCCGATTTGCAATTTGTACGTAATATTATACTCGTTAAGTGTTTAAAATAATTAATCAATCTGCGCCCGAACCATTCCGAGAGATAATGAACTGTTCAGATGTAAGACCAATTTATACATTAAGTACACATTATTTTACATACTCAAGCATTGAGAATTATCTATACAGATAAATAACATTGAAGTGTCTGCTTGTAATCCCGTAATTACACTTTTGACTAAAACATATGAAAATATACACGGTAAAGAACTAGAAAAACCAATATTTAAAAAAAATCTCTGACAAACAGACAGACAGCTGTTTGTTGACTTTCACTGGCGGATAGCTAATATTAGGAGTAACATAAGCATTAGCAATTACTCATTAAAAAAAAATACCCATAAAATTAAGTCTATGAGGGTGACACCGCGGGGCACAGCTAGTTAACAATATATAAACATTTGAATCAAGATAATAAACAGGTGAAAATCACTAACACGATTTTACAAAAAGTTTTTTAGAAAAATCTTAATTCACAATAATATTTTTATAACTACTAATACCTAGGACATCTCTTCTCTCTGAATTATTTAATAATTATGTTGATTTATGTAACTTTAATTCAGATTAAATCTGATTAAGAAGTAATACGATACTACCGATGACAATAAACTACTACAAATATAAACAGGATTAGATCAGATATAATTTTAAACCAGACTTACTTAAAATGCTTTTTATATCTAAGGTCCATTAATATTTAACTGGATTGCTAATTCACTACATTATAAATATTATATTTATAATTAATTAATAATGTGCATGTACAGATAAATAGAAATTAGTTTTATCAAAAGTGTATTAAGTAAATCCAGTTTAAATATCTGTACCCCTATCACGAGTTTACCACCGTTTACGTAATCTACACTCGCTAGCGTCACTCGCTAAATTTGTATGACATATCGCTATATTTGTATGGCAATTTCTGATACTAATATTCTCCGGAGACGCTAGCGAGTATAGATTACGAAAATGGTGGTAAACATGTGATAGGGGTACTGCTAATACACATGAAACAGACAGAGATATTAGTAGAAAATGCTCATTTTTTAAATTTTACACTAATATTCTCTCATCAATGAATAGAATTACATTTTTAATTTAAACAAGAGAATCGTTTGGTTTTTCCACTTTGGACAGCAGAGGTACACTGCTGTAGTCTTTGAGTCGTTCACTGCCTTTCTTGGTGCCGTTATCGAAGGAGCTGGCCGTTGGCATTTTTGAAATCCAATTATTATTACCTACCTTATTAGACTTGTGGTTGCCAATTGAATTCATCTGGCAATCCTTCAGTTTCACTCGAGGTTGCCCGACCTGATTCACCGAATTGTGGTTAAGGGACTTTACGTTCAGAGATATTGAGTTTGACACACTTAGCTTATCCAAATCCTCGGTGTCTATTAGCCCATTTGTAGTTAAGCCTGGCTCTGTAGGATCTGAATGCTGCCTTTGAATACTGAGGTTTTGTAAAAGAGGTTGAGCATCTTTCTCTAACTTGCTCAAATCTGGTGCCCTGTTAAGGAATAAACCAGAACCTCTCCTGCTCGATGATCTGGATCCTTGATCTAAACGCTGCCTGAATGGAGTGAGATGTGACAGTGATCCACTCTCCATGGACTGTGTTTGAGTTTTGACTAAAGGTGCCCTCTCTTTGGGAGGAGCACTTGGGTCCACCATCTCTCCCAATAACCAATATGTGACTAGAATTCCTTTGCCCTGTAACAATGAAAGGTATATTTAGCAAATTATTCCCTAGCGATGCGTGATTGCGAGATGTTTCATCCGAGAAACAACTGGTAAAGATAATCTCATCGTCATCTCAGAAATGGTTCCCGAAGGGCTAATCAGAGGTTGTTTTAACAATAATCCACATTTCACCGAATATGATTAAGTGCCAACGTGACAGAGGGTGAGTCCATCGCCGTTTCAGGCACTATACATACGTCATTGAATTACGTCTCTGACATATGTAAGTTTCCTCACGATGTTTTCGTTCACCGTAAAGGACGTGGTGTGAAATAACTGCACATAATTTTTTTTAGAAAAACTCATTGGTACAGGCCCCGCTGGGATTCGAACTCAAACTCAAACATTCCATCGAGTCAAGCATCCAGCGATTGGTCTGACTCAAGTCGAATCTAACCGAGTGGAACCGAAGCGATACATCGAGCTGAGGGCACATGTTTGATGAGTGGCGACACGCAAGTCGTACTCGCTACAATCAACTGCGATTTAGAACAATAGCTATGTTTGAACAATAGAAAAAAAATCGTGATTAACCTCCCGCCATCGTGCGATTCTGCCCCCATCGTGCGGACGCTCTTAGCCCTTTCATTCAGATTTTTAAGGCGTGTCTACAATATCTTTTGTTTCTATAACGGATTCATGATATGAAGTAAAATTCAACATTTTTAATAATAATAATCCCCCATATCGTCTTGTTCCTCCCGAACTACTAGGTCAACAGTTGTTGTACAGGAGGCACTTGCCACTGAACCTGTACCCAATGCTGATCCACCTCGTGCGCGAAAAAAATGGACCGTGGAAATGAACAAATTTATTTGGCGCACATATTTATTAATTACAAATTGTGAGACCTCACACCTAAATCTCACCCGGAAATTCCTTTCATCCTCATCCTCATCAAACTAACTTCAACTATATAAGTATATATATTATAATATAAATCTGTCACACTTGGCTAAGGCCCGAGTGCCAGCAATTATACCCCTCTAAAATGGGAGATCATATTTTGATAAGAATATATATAATAATAATACCTTCATAGCAACTTCTCCTCTGCATTCCAGAAGGAAAGTCCCGAATGTATCGAGCAGCGCCTTGGTGACAGGCGATACGTGGATCTTAAGGGCCTCTCCATTGGACTCCATGCGCGAGGCTGTGTTGACTGTGTCCCCGAAGAGACAATAGCGAGGCATTTTGAGGCCCACCACACCGGCCACACAGGGACCTATAGATAAGAGCAAATATTTAAAAACATACTAGCTTTTGTAAAATTTTTGTCTGCGATATTTCTTTAATAGTCTGACTCCAGCTATCAGAATCCATAATTTTAGAGTCATCAGCGATTTAACCGTGAAAAAATAGACGGGCAGACTCGAATTTTTAAGATACTTAAGTATAGAAGAAATTTTATTCTCAGGGTACTAGTGAGTGTTCAAATAAAATTATGTAGGCTCCAAAACTGCAAAAAAAATGGAAAATTTCGAAATATTCTTATATCTCATAACTAGTAGCTTCGGCAGAGCAATTGCATGTCGTATTTTTGAGTCTCGCTTCTTGTTTATACTTTTCTTAGTTACTGTACGAAAAAATTCGCAAATAAAAGTCAATATTGCTTAAGTACAAGCGGGGAGAAAAACGGAATGTCACGAAGGTAATTATTTTAATTACTCTTTAGAACTTTGAAATTCGTCTCGCTAATGGGTGTAAATGCGTTGTTGAAATTTTGCCGTGCGATAAAAACATTAGAGAAAAAAATTCGATATTTAGGTTTATTCGATATAAAAAATGTATATAAAACAAAAAAATCATTCAACATTTCACAAATTGTGTTGATTGACGTAGTGTTTGACTTCAAAGCTTTGATTACTATTTGTCCGTTTTGATTTTATGTTGGTATTGAAATATCTGTTCCCGTTTCCAGAGAATTCCGCTAACAGTATTTCCCTCTTTCATATGGAAATTAATGAAATCATGTTTTTCGGGAATACATTTACAGGATGACGACAATTTATAAAGACTCCCGTCAAACAACTTTTTCACTTTGCTTAAAAATATTAACATAACTGTAAGTATATCGTGTACCATCTACGAGATTCTTTTATTTTGAACACGATATATTGATATCCTTATTGAAGTCTGAGTATTTTTCAACGACGAACATTTTTAAATCAAAACCAGAAACAGGAGCAAACGACGAATAGGTCATTATACCGTACCGACTTTAGTTAGAGTACTTTACTCTCCATTCTATTCTTTAAAAAACCATGCCAAAATGCTTAATCTTAAGTCATTATTAATATGAATATGCAAGGTTCGACCTACTTTGCACCATTATTATCCTAGTCATTAAACTACCAAAGCATCCTCCTACGGTATTAATATACTCCGCTATGAATACGAACATTTATTTACAAAAATGCTAGCCAACTGGTGATCTATATCTATACAGATAAATAAAATTGCGGTGTCTGTTTGTAATTCCAAAATAACAGTTTCTCACTAAACGCATATGAAAGTATGTACACGGTTCTGACATAGAAATGTTCCGTCTATTTGTTCCGGCTAATGTCCCAAACGGTTGGACCAATTTTAACGGGACTTTCACTGGCGGATAGCTTATGTAATAAGGAGTAACTTAAGCTACTTTTATTTTAACATTATTGTTCCACGGGTCACCCATGAAATGAACGCTATGAGGGTAAAACCGCGGGTCACAGCTAATACTAAATATAATTCTCAAAAAGTAAATTTTTCGTGTATTCTCAATTATAAATTGCTCCTAAAAGGATCCCTTTATTCACCTAAAGGCGTTGGATAGTAATTATGCTCTCGCGGTCTCGGGTTCCTAAGATTCTTAAATTTATATTCGCTCCAATCAGAATTCATGTATAGTTAAAAAGAAACGAAAATTCACGACCTTGCACTGGAGTAAATATATACCCTAAGAAAATTTTATAAAATTATCATTGTTTTATAGCACACCACACACTTTTCTAGGTTAACAACTGGAAAAACTGGTTTTGCTTTGACACAGCTTAAACTTTTAATTAATTTAAGTTAGCAACTTTGTAACGCCGACAACTTTCGGTGTATAAGCTTAACAAAAAATGATTACGCGTTTGTTAATTTAAAGTTGTTACTTTGAGTTTTAACTCATAGCAAGGGGACTATAAACTGTGTTCATTAAATTAAATAATTACAAAAAGAAATAATAAAACGCCGTGGTGGCCTCGGGGTTTGAGTAGTCGCCGACCACGCAAGCGACGCAAGTTCGATGCCCAGCGGAGCCGGTACCAGTGAGATTTTCTAAAAAAAAACTTATGTGCAGTGATTTCACACCACGTGCTTTACGGTGAAAGAAAACATCGTGAGGAAACCTGCATATATCTGAAAAGTAATTCAAAACATATGTATAGTGCCTGAGACGGTGATGGATTCACCCTCTGTCACGATGGCACTTAATCATATTCGGTGAAAAGTGGGTGTTGTTAATACAACACCTCTGCCTACATCTTCGGAGAGCATATGGATGCTGATAAGCAATAATGTGTCAACCCACAAAAAGTCAAATTCAAAGGTTTTGATATATTTTGATAATGCATCACGTATTTAACATTCTAAAAAAGTGTTTCAAGTCATCTGAAACATAAAAGTACGTAAAAAATGGATTTATGTCATAAAACAAATCTTAAATCACGTATACAATCATCTTAAGACGCCATTTTCTCAAAACCAAGTTTATGCGGGTTGACACATTATTGCTTATCTGCATCCATATGTATGTATGTTATAAAAATTGGATCAAAAATTTATTTTATGTTAATTTTAAGATTAAAATGTCTGGATAAAAAATCTTAGTTCCAAATATTTATTAAACACGAATTCAAACGATATTATGTTAAATTGTCAACACTTCATGTGGATTTTATGATAATCCTCAAATTAAATGTTTTTATCATATAAAACAATATTCGTTATAGTGCTTGACAAAATTGATTCGATTATTATTCTCCGTACTTCAATTCGAAACCAAACGAAAGAGTTTCGAGTATTGCGAACACTGATATCGCAAACCAAAATACAAGTATATATTCCACGAAATAAATGCGTTCCCCATTTGGCTAGAGTTGCGTCCTTTATTATAAGTTTTGACGTCTCTTAATATTGAGCTGTCAAAACTACTTACAGCAGTTATTGAAATGGAAAATTGTATTCTCAAGTCGATTATAAGCTGTCTCTACCATACGTAAGGAAGGAATAGCGATGGAAATCACATACAATATTAAAGCAAATAAATATTATGTGGATGACGCGAATGAAGGAAGTACGTAAAATGGAATCGCGTTTCTATTTCCTGAATTTTCCAGTTTTTGACTCGTACTATGACAAGCAAGGCAAAATTTTGAACTAAATGACTTCCCACGCTTTTGGGAACGTTATAGATGGTGAGTTCATTGGTATCTCAGGCACAACCATAATATTGAATTACTTCTCAGACATGCAAGTTTCCTCATAACGTTTTCCTTCACATTTGAGAAATACTAAAACACCGCGGTTTTTTTTATAATTTTTTATTTTATTCTTTATTGTGCGAAATAAACATTATAGGTATTCATATTCATTATTGAATTATACTTTCCATTACAATGAGCAAATATGAGCACAGTAACATCATGCGGCTCTGTGTAAATGCTACAAGATAAATAGCACTCTGCCACGTCAAGTACGCGAGATTTTACGGTTTAATATATTCGTATTGGAGTATTTTATCTTTTGTAGCATTTTATTTACAGGTTACAAACAATAAAATTCCACTGAACAATTCTTCTTTTCAAATGAAGAGAATTGTTAATTACGTTATAATTATAAGCCATGGTGGACTTGAGGTTTGAGCAGTCGCCTGCTACGCAAGCAACGCAAGTTCGAATCCCAGAGGGGCCTGTACCAATGAGTTTTTCTAAAAAACTTATGTACAGTGATTTCACACCACGTGCTTTACGGTGAAGGAAAACATCGTGAGGTAACCTGCATATTTCTGAGAAGTAATTCAATGACGTCTGTAAAGTGTCTGAGACGGCGTTGGACTCGCCATCTGTCACGTTGGCACTTAATCATCTTCGGTGAAAAGTGGATGTTGTGATTACAACACCTCTGCCTACCCCTTCGGGGAATACAGGCGTGAGCATATGCACAATATGAATTCTAATGTAAAGCGCCATGTCTCATGTCTACATAATATCCAATCAAAGTATTTTTCTAGAAAGTAAAAGTAGCACAAAGTTTATTAATAGAGAGTTTAAAATAAAACCTTTATAGGACATGTAAACTTAAACTTGTTGTTATATTTTGGGTGTTTATAGACTATACGACCAAAATTGGCCGTAAAAAGCTTTGTCGAAAAATATATTATCAGCAGAGTCACAGCTAGGTTGATAAACATAAGTAAATTATAATGGGACTCCCTCGAGACAAACACGCGGTGAATAGCGAAATAGATAAGGAAAGTCTTATGATAAATATTTGATATGCCAGTCACGGTAATATTCAGTATGGCTGTGTAGTGGGTCTATTTTGTGCGTGCAATTTGTTCCCACTAACGCCGCAAAATAAAATTGTATAGAAGGGTGGCTTCCTACATTTATGAGAGGTATGGTATTGCGGGATCTCCCGTTCGTTATTCAGACCTACTCCGCTGAATCTCTACTACCGTACAGATGCAACCAAGTTCTGCCGTAGACAGTAGCGTTGTGTTCCAGCGGAGTGTAAAATGCCAATTCTCCGTAAAAAGTGGGAGTCGTAGTCGCTGTGCTAGCATTAGCTGTCATCATGTTGTACAGCGATTTCGTTCTATTCAATTTCTAATGTAGACAGCGAGCTCTTTGGTAACCATGACAACTGAGCTTGGTAACCGGAGCTAAAAGATGGGTATTGGATATTCTTATGAAAATTTGGTGGAAATTTGTAGATTCGTATTATTCGCGTAGAATTTTTTAATCAAAGCGGATTAATCTCAGTTGCAAGATTATAGTAAAAGCTCGTAAGTACGCGCCTTTGTTGCACCAAAGTATGGAGCTGACCTTCAGTATTTTTTTATTTACTGTTAACACGAATGGGAGATGCGATCATATTGGATTCAAATCACGAAACGTAGTAAGATGATGGTAAAAGTATTTTCTCCTCACTAAAGTGTGATTTGCAGGAATATGCTATGGAAATATATCACATGGTTCGGGTACAACATCAATCGTTATTGACATTTTTATGTTGTGATGTATGTGCCTTAATATTTCAATACTAGTTATATTGAAACATTTATAATACTGTCGTGATGGCCTCGAGTTTGAGCAGTCGCCTGCTAAGCAAGCGACGCAAGTTCCAATCCCAGCGGTGCCTGTACCAATGAGTTTTTCTAAAAACTTATGTACAGTGATTTCACATCACGTAATTTACGGTGAAGGAAAAGTTCGTTAGGAAACCTGCACATGTCTGAGAAGTAATTCAAAGACGTATGTATAGTGTCATCTGCACTTAATCATATTCGGTGAAATGTGGGTATTGTTACGACACCTCTGCACCCTTCTGGGATGGCGTGAGCATATATATATATATATATATATATATATATCACGTATCATATATCACGAGGCAGATCACGTAGATATACAATTACTCGAAACCAAGACGTGAATTTAATCCTAAGCTGTATGCTGAAAATAAAAATAATTTATTCAGTTTAGGCCCTGGTAAGGCACTTATGAATGTCAAAGAATTTACCACCTTGCTAAAGTCTATTAAGTTGTCCAACACATTATCCTACTAACCAGAATGCAGACTTATGAATAAAGAATTAACCACCTTGCTAAAGTCTATTAAGTCGTCCAACATATTATCCTACTAATCAGAATGCAGACTTATGAATAAAGAATTAACCACCTTGCTAAAGTCTATTAAGTCGTCCAACATATTATCCTACTAATCAGAATGCAGACTTATGAATAAAGAATTAACCACCTTGCTAAAGTCTATTAAGTTGTCCAACACATTATCCTACTAACCAGAATGCAGACTTATGAATAAAGAATTAACCACCTTGCTAAAGTCTATTAAGTCGTCCAACATATTATCCTACTAATCAGAATGCAGACTTATGAATAAAGAATTTTACCACCTTGCTAAAGTCTATTAAGTCGTCCAACATATTATCCTACTGACCAGAATGCAGACTTATGATTAAAGAATTAACCACCTTGCTAAAGTCTATTAAGTCGTCCAACATATTATCCTACTGACCGGAATGCAGACTTATGATTAAAGAATTTACCACCTTGCTAAAGTCTATTAAGTCGTCCAACATATTATCCTACTAACCAGAATGCAGACTTATGAATAAAGAATTTACCACCTTGCTAAAGTCTATTAAGTTGTCCAACATATTATCCTACTAACCAGAATGCAGACTTATGATTAAAGAATTTACCACCTTGCTAAAGTCTATTAAGTCGTCCAACATATTATCCTACTAACCAGAATGCAGACTTATGAATAAAGAATTTACCACCTTGCTAAAGTCTATTAAGTTGTCCAACATATTATCCTACTAACCAGAATGCAGACTTATGATTAAAGAATTTACCACCTTGCTAAAGTCTATTAAGTCGTCCAACATATTATCCTACTAACCAGAATGCAGACTTATGAATAAAGAATTTACCACCTTGCTAAAGTCTATTAAGTTGTCCAACATATTATCCTACTAACTAGAATGCAGACTTATGAATAAAGAATTAACCACCTTGCTAAAGTCTATTAAGTTGTCCAACATATTATCCTACTAACCAGAATGCAGACTTATGAATAAAGAATTTACCACCTTGCTAAAGTCTATTAAGTTGTCCAACACATTATCCTACTAACCAGAATGCAGACTTATGAATAAAGAATTAACCACCTTGCTAAAGTCTATTAAGTCGTCCAACATATTATCCTACTAATCAGAATGCAGACTTATGAATAAAGAATTAACCACCTTGCTAAAGTCTATTAAGTCGTCCAACATATTATCCTACTAATCAGAATGCAGACTTATGAATAAAGAATTAACCACCTTGCTAAAGTCTATTAAGTTGTCCAACACATTATCCTACTAACCAGAATGCAGACTTATGAATAAAGAATTAACCACCTTGCTAAAGTCTATTAAGTCGTCCAACATATTATCCTACTAATCAGAATGCAGACTTATGAATAAAGAATTTTACCACCTTGCTAAAGTCTATTAAGTCGTCCAACATATTATCCTACTGACCAGAATGCAGACTTATGATTAAAGAATTAACCACCTTGCTAAAGTCTATTAAGATGTCCAACATATTATCCTACTCACCAGAATGCAGCCCAATTCTCAGCTTGAGTTGTTCGTGAGGCCGATGCCTTATTCGGAACCGTCTGACAGTGTCTAAGAGAGCTAGCGCCATCCTCGCTACTTCGCACGCATGCCTTGTCCCGTTCCGCTCCGGGAGACCTGACACTACCATGTAAGCGTCTCCTATTGTCTCCACCTATACGGAAATTTGAAGTTAGCTAGTTATTCGTACAAAGACACGTGTTGTAAAAAAAGCTAGCCTTTATTTACAAACATTTTGTTGCTTGTAATGTTACGATACTATTTGCATTTTATATTTTGGTCGATTTGGCTAAAATAGGAGTGAATACAGATATGACGGCTGATAGAGAGAATTGGAAGAGAAGAACACAGTGCGCCGACCCCAAATAACATGGGATAATGGCAGGAGGATAGTAATGATTTTGGTCGATTGATTTTATTGCCAATAAAACCTTAAGAGGTAGGCAGATAAATATGTGCGTAGGCAAACGTACATTGAATAAGAATACTCTGTCTATTATGGGTCTGTTGCATTTTTTATATTTGGCAACTTTTTCAGTTGAAATACATTTGTCTTGACCTTGTTCCATTCTAAATCTCATCAAGAAGATGGATCTTTTTATTCCGTTTTTTGGAAGCATGAGCTCTTAAAAATTTTAGATAATAAAAAAATCTAGGACATTTATTTTGTGACAGCATATAATCAGTGTATATACCAACCTTATAAACATCGTAGTTCTCAACTATAGAGTCGAAGCATGTATACAAGTCATTGAGAAGGTCAACGACCTGCATCGGTGTGGAGGAAGCAGAAAGCGCAGTAAATCCTACGATGTCTGAGAAGTAGATGGTGACTTGTTCGAAGGTTTCTGCCACTACTGACTGGCCGTTGATCAACTGCGAGGCCACTGACCTGTTGATAAAAAAATACTTTTAAATTTGTTGGAATACATGATTACCAGTTTTATTTACAACGGAATTCTGAAAGCTGGTAATGAAATGTGGTCTCTTGGAATCTTTCGGCTTATAATAATATGCCTAGAATAGAATAAAACACAAAATAAAATAACTTAGTAACGTCTTCACATCCTCCATTCCACGTCGTCCACCATCTTTTTTTATTGCTTCTCTCATGCGTCATTCTTATTTTTTTTTAATTTTTACATTTTCTATTATTCTCACATACTACTTCATTCCAGTACCACAGAAAAATAATTTAAATATATTCAATAAAATTTATTTTATTCAAGCTTTTTTAAGTATATCCTTACGGTATATATAAGTTACCACCTACATTTTATAAGTAGTAAAAAAATACTGAATAAAACACGAATAACGTATACTTTAGATACTTATTAATTACTATTACTTTCTGCTATTACCTTAGCCACGATTAAAAATAAAAATATATTATGGTGCGATGTGTGACGAGAAAGGAAATAGAGTACTCAATGAAAAACATTACATCATAATTAATGCAACCCAACCCCAACATTTGAGCGCTGAGTGTTTTGAATAATGTATCACGTGACTGTCACATAAGAAAAATACATATGTAAAGTTCTCCAAACTGACAACAAATAAATGTGTGTAGGTCCCCAAAGTGACAGTGTAAGAAATATGCATAGGTCCCTAAAGTGACATTAATGTTGGCACCTCTACAAAGCTCTTTAAATGTTTCCATGTGTTTATAACAGAACTAGCGGAAGTCACGCGGTTTCACTCACGTAGCTCCCGTTCCCGTTGGAGTACGGGAATAAAATATAGCCTATATTTCTCGCTGATAATGTAGCTATGCATTGCTGTGAGAATTTTTCAAATCGGTCAATTACTTTTTGAACCAATTCTTTACAAACAAATCTTAAACTTCCATACAAATCTTTCATCTTTATAAAATTAGTATAGATATAGATTATTACGAGAAGATAAATAACATAGTAAAGGAAATTTGTCTTTTTGAACTGCTTTTATAATGATGTTTAACGATGTTATGTATTTCTCATATTTTTACAGCATATACTTCCTACAGTAAAAAAGGCAGGCGTATAATTTCTAATTAATTAACTCAGTTATGGAGTTACGCCAAGTTTTGCTTCGTACACTCAAATACAAGATTCAACTTTATTTCACATCCAAAATGAAAATGAAAATAATTTAAGTGAATTTTGGATGATAATATTCATCATCATCATCTCCCTGGCCTTATCCCATACATTGTTGTGGTCGGCACTTGATTCAACCCGATGTGGGTGATCACCTGATTTTTATACGAAGCGACTGCCATCTGACCTTTTCTGACCAACCCCTTTAACGAGGAAAATCTGTGATCTGGGTTAAAACAGTTGTCAGACTATTTTAGACCTCCGATTGACCTGTCACGATTGCCAAAGATGATAAATTGGCAACCGGGACCGACGACTTAACCTGCTCTCCGAGGCACGGAGGAAACTCGGGCGGCACCCATCCAATTACTGGCTAGGCTTAGGGTTGTTTAACTTCGGTGATCGAATGATATGCGCAATAGCAACTGTGCCACGAGCTCCTAATAATATTGATGATAATATTATATTTAAAAAATAAATTCGTAGCATTGCCTATGAATATTATATAGTAAAAACTTTTCTTCTCGGAAACAAAGTTGCTGTTCATAAATTAAATATTTTTGAATATGTTACGAAAATGTAAATTTAAATACACGCAGATATGCTACTAATAAAAAATACTTACTTCGGCAAAAGCTGATAAAGTAGCTCTTCGCATTTTTTCTTTTCTTCCAAATAATCCTGGGTCCTCTCGCTGACTAACGACTCCAAGTTGTTAGCATACTGTTCCATACGGGAGAGCAGGTTGTCTAATATGTTGCTGCTCTCTTGAGATCTGAGAATGAGAAATGAGTTGTAATATAATGGGCCTTAAGTAGCTTTTTGAGCACGCTTCATGAATTATGCTATTCGTGATATATCCATCTCCATAGACAGTATATAGAAAAGAGCCGTGGTGGCCTTGAGGTTTGAGCAGTCGCCTGCTACGCAAGTTCGAATCCCAGCGGGGCCTGTACCAATGAGTTTTTCTAAAAAACTTATGTACAGTGATTTCACATCACGTGCTTTACGGTGAAGAAAAACATCATGAGGAAACCTGCATATTTCTGAGAAGTAATTCAATGACGTATGTAAAGTGTCTGTGACGGCGATGGACTAACCATCTGTCACGTTGGCACTTAATCATCTTCGTTTAAAAGTGGGTGTTGTGATTACAACACCTTTGCCTACCCCTTCGGGGAATACAGGCGTGAGCATATGTATGTAGACAGTATATTTAGAGAAATGTTAGTTGCTTTTCGCCGAAGATGATGTACTGACGGCAGTTGGTCTGTCGCGATCTCGATACGCGAACGCAAATGCGATATACATACGTAACTCTTTGTATTTCTTCTTATACGAATATGTCACGATGTTTTCGTTCACAGCAAGGCTCGTGGTGTGACAGAAAAACACGTTCAGACCGCACCGGTCAAAATTAAATTGCATCTTTAGCGTTGTGGTAACTACTTATTTACTATTTGGAGACGTAGATAATGACGTTTCCAAATTCCAAGGACTCGCGGGACAAAGAACTTTCTGGATTTTATTAGATTCTAGCTGTGCCCCACGTAGACTTAATTTAGCGGATTTTTTTTCAAATACAAGAGGCGTAAGTGACACATTGTGTAACATTCGCTATATGCCAGTAAAAGTGCCTTTAAAATCCGTCCAGCCTGACAAACAGACAGTCTGACAGTACGTGCCCCGCTGGGATTCAAACTTACGTCGCTTGCGCAGCAGACGACTGTACAAACCCCAAGGCCACCACGGCTCTACAGAAACTTCAAATCATTTTTTATTTCAATCGCGTAATATAAAACAAGAAAAAACTAACATAAAAGAATTCCGGACCGCTGTAATTTACTAGAAGTTTAAATAGAGCTGTATTTTCAATTTAATTAAATGGCAGAATAATCAGCTCTGTATTGGAATAGCAGCTTATTTTTCCATCTAAGTATTAATTTCGGGTTTGCCCAAATGAACGCGAAGGAAGCAAAGTAAATATTTGAACTATGTTACATGAAATTTCTTTACTCTGAATTTGTTACAAAGACCCACAACTTGTTCCTTTATTAAACTCTGTACAAAAAATAAATTGCTTATTACATTTTGCTATTGGCTTCTTTATACGCTTTTATCGAATATAATTTGATTAGGAAATTGGATAACGGCTACATGCGAATGATATCTCCATTTATTTGTTGATTTTGTTACAAATTCTAATCTTTTTTCAATAATATAAATAAATTGTCTCACTGACCTGTTGCCGCAAAAAATACATACATATTTCATATATTTATAATGTGTTAAATTATGAATACATTATAACATACACTAGTTTTGACAACATTTACAGAATATTCTATTACATGTATATATCACAAGTCTTACCTGAAAAGGGAAACAACATTTAAAGCTATTGCTTCACCAGTTATTAATCACTAATATTTAAATATTAAAATTACAGTTACATTCTTACTTATACTATATTCTAATGTCAGTTATCCAAATGTCATATTCTGACATAGACTGTGACTGCTCTATGAACGAAACAAAGGAGTACAGTTTGTTAAAATAAAAATAAATATGTTAAAACTAAATGAAGTGTCATGCACTTTGTTTACATATTTTTAACCAATTCAAAAAAGGAGGGGACTCAAGTATTGACAATAGAATCGATACAGGTGCCGTTACAATTTATGAGAGTTCAGCGAAAATAGGGGGTGGAACTAGGCAGGTACTTCATTAACGTCACGCCACAGACAAATGGAGACACAATTGCACTTTTAAGGACAACTCTCATAACGTAACCAAAAAGATAAATATTAAATATAAAAAATAATAGATATTACGTTGTTGCTTAGTGATAAATAAGTTTATACATATTAGATACTTATTGATAAATATATTAATAGTTCTAGTAGTGCCTCTCACGTTGCTGTGCCCTAACAGGGTTTATGTTATCTGTACTTGGGATACTATTATAATTAAGATTCTTTTGTATCGTACATGTAAGTAATATAAATGCAATAAATATATGAATATGTATATGAATGTGAATATGAATAAATATAGGTAGATTTCAGTTGATCCACGACGTAACCTCACTACGGGACAAATTTCATCATCATAATAATAGGTAATATAATGACATTACTTGTTCAGTCTCCGTATAGCTCCTTTCAAATGACTGAAATCCGGTCGCTCTGAAGGATCCTCGGCCCAGCATCTTCTCATCAGCTCCGTAGCGTCGTCCGCTTCGCACGATCGGTGATGCGACGTGTTTGGTCTTATGCCACTTGTTATCACCGTCTCTATTATTTCTGGACGAAAAACATAGAAAATAATTATAAAAATATTTGTTATTTAACCACAGTATAAATATAAACGTGAGTGGAAGAATTAAGATGACCATATGTTTTTTGTTAGAGCTTATCCTAAATTTCTGATGACCTCCGACTGACCTGTAACGACAGCCAGAGATGATAAATTGGCAACCGGGACCGACTGTTTAACGTGCTCTCCAAGGCACGGAGGGAACTCGGGCAGTCACCCATCCAATTACTGGCTAGAGGTAGAGTTGCTTAACTTCGCTGATCAAATGATATGCGCAATAAATAGCAACTGTGCCACGAGCTTGTCTAATTTACTAAATTATAATGTGAACAAGTTACTTATAAGTCTTATCTACACTAATATTATAAAGAGGAAAACTTTGTTTGTTTGGCTGTAATGAATAGGCTCAAAAACTACTGTACCGATTTCAAAAATTCTTTCACCATTGGATAGCTACATCATCAGCAAGTAACATAGGCTTTATTTTATCCCCGTACTCCCACGGGGACGGGAACTATGCGGGTGAAACCACGTGAGGTCCGCTAGTTAGCAATAATCATAACACAAGCCTGACAACAAAACTTCAAAAATTGAAAATTGAATCACATTCGCGAGAAATTAGATGACGTGAGGAGTCAGAAAAGCAAGAAGTTTCCCCACAATTTTGAGAAGTTTCACAAGACACCCTCATTACGGTAATTCCCTCAACGCAAGAGAGCGAATAGGCTTAATCATCATGTTTTGGTGCGTGAATGTCTGCTACGAGTCTAATTTGCGATTTACACAGATTTTTAATTTTTAATGAGCATCTAGTGTTTTATTACTTATCTATATATATATAAATGAGTTGCTGTTCGTTAGTCTCGCTAAAACATGAGAATGGCTGGACTGATTCGGGTGAATTTGGTATTGATAAATTTGTTGAAGTTCAGGGAAGGTTTAAACGATGGGAAATATGATGTGACTGACATAGTGATCTATCAACGCACAGCCCAAAACACAAAACAAAGAAACTTTGTCAATTTTAAACCGATATATTATATAAAACTAAATCTACGCGGGTGAAACCGCGGGGCACAGCTAGTATTGTAATAAAGTGTCCGGATGCAAGTAAGACGTTATACTATATATTTTGATATTACTAAGCAATTAAAATAAAGTGCCGTGGTGGCCTTGAGGTTTGAGCAGTCGCCTGCTACGCAAGCGACGCAAGTTCGAATTCCAGTGGGGCTTGTACCAATGAGTTTTTCTAAAAAACTTATGTACAGTGATTTCACACCACGTGCTTTACGGTGAAGGAAAACATCGTGAGGAAACCTACATATTTCTGAGAAGTAATTCAATGACGAATGTAAAGTGTCTGAGACGGCGATGGACTCACCATCTATCACGTTGGTCCTTAATCATCTTCGGTGAAAAGTGGGTGTTGTGATTACAACACCTCTGCCTACCCCTTCGGGGAATACAGGCGTGAGCATATGTATGTATTAGAATAAAGGTATTTTGTGTGTTTCCATTAAAATTTGCTTCCGTAAAAACACTTGATCCTACTCAGTCTATTATACCTTGTCAAAAATCTACCTATGTACCAGACCAGTATCAAGGAGTCATAATTAGATACTATTTTATGTTATATTTCTGACTAACTGTGCCCAGCGGTTTCACTCGTGTAGAATTTTATTCCAGCGGAACCCAAAATGTTTTTTTAAAATGAAGGTAGGCTAAGTTTCTCCTTGTGAAATATCTCACCAGTGAATGTCCCGTTAACAAACAGATAGACAGAGTTTTTTTTTATATTGGATATTTTACGTCATTATCGTATATACTTTAATACGCATTTAGTGAAAAGCTGTTATTTCGGAATTACAAACAGATACTTCAATTTTATTTATCTGTATAGATGTAACGTATTTAAATACTTATAAATTATGCATTCAGTGGGTACGATAAAGGGCAGTTTTTAATCCGTCAATTATCCCTTTTCGGACATCATTCATTATTCAGTTTCACGCAAAAATCCGCTTAACCAAAAAAAATTACCTTTCGGTGGCATTTCGATACCGGGTCCCAGCCAAAACGCGCCTTGTCGGTTCACAATCTCGTGCATGATGATCCCGAAGGAATAAACATCACCTTTCTGGGAGCCTTCAGGAGGCGGTTCTGACATCCGTAACAGTTCCGGTGCAGTCCAAAGGAGACCTGTTCAATCCAGATAAGGGAAGCATACAATATGGCTTGGGGCTTACAATATTAAGTATATATCGCACCCTCAGCACGATCACAAGTCCAAATTTTGCGAAAACGAATTAAGATCATTTCTGAATTCGTTTTTTTAAGGAATTTAAAAAAAAAACCAAAAACAAAAATTATTTATCGACTAAACACAACCTTTTTTTATTATTTTTTTTGTTTATTTTTGTTTTTAACGTGGAGAATCCGTTATGGATACACCATCCGCTGCGGGGGCAGCGGAAGGGACTCACACCGACTAAACTCCACGGTGTTCCTCCAAGTCGCTAAGTGGGGGGGTGCACGTGATACGTCTTCACATGCTTCGCCGTATCCCCCCCAGACTAAACACAACCTAGACTTTACTATAAAAATAGTCTCATTGTACTCAAATGTAATAAAATAATTACTGTTAATGTGAATCCAAACTTGCCGGTCGATCTATTGATTTTTGAATTGAGCCTCTATCGTTCTGAAGGTGCGATATGTTCACGCCTGTATCCCATGGTATTCAGATACCATGGCTTTCAATATTAAATTTTATTTTAGATTTAGTAGTACCAATATAACCAAAAAAATATGATGAACATTTTCTGAAGAATGCAACAATATTTAGAATCAATTTTTTAATAAACCGCTTCTTCGACGCAAAAATGAATTGGGTTTAACAAAAATGAAGCAGAAACGGCTCCCTTTATCATGTCAGTCGATCTATCGCAAGGAGCAAATCTAATAACGCGTTATCTGAGAATTTCTGACGAAAAAATATCTACAAACATTGTTGCCACAAAGTCAATTACAAAGAAGTAACAGGATTAAAACTTGTCTTTGAACAATGTACTTTGGGGTCTTGTTAGCATAATTTAATGAAATATCAAACAAATTAAGTGGTTTTGTCACGCCTCGGGCGTGTTGGGACTTTGGAAGGGAATTCGCGGACATATCCATAAGTTTACGGGAACTAAACGAACAAGTTGGACGCGGTAAGAGGATTATATTTAGCTTTTAACAAAGCTTACAAAAATGGAGCCGTGGTGGCCTGCCGAATGTGATATTGAAATGAGTTTGTATTTGATGTACCTGTACCAATGAGCTTTTAAAAAACTTACGTTTGTTACATGGTTTACGGTGAAGGAAAACATCGTGAGGAAACCTGCATATATCTTAGAAGTAATTCAAAAATGTATGTTTAGTGCCTGAGACGGCGATAGACTCACCATCTGTCACTTTGACACTTGATCTAAATCGTCGAAGAAACCGTTTTTTTTTTCAGGCACGTGGTCCATAGTATAATTATTTTAGTGTAAAGGAATGGTTGAAATTTCTATTAAATTATTAGTCTAACAAAAGACAATTTTCTACTTCAGGAAATTCCAACAATGGCTTGAACAATTTCTTTAAAAAAGAAGCGTATTTTTTGGAACACATTTGGACCAAAACACTATTGTTCATCAATTTACAAGTTCATTGTTTTCGGCAACAATGAGTTTGTATAATATTATCTAATATTAATTGCGGTTCAATTATGTATCAGATAAAAACTTAACTATATAATGTTATAGATTGAGGAGACGAATTAATAATGCTCAGTGTTGCGGAAAATGATCAAAGTTCAAATGCAAAAAGCTGATTGATATTTCAAATAATAAAGTAGAGTTTGCATTATACAGGGGCGTACCTCGGCTATATATATGCCACGTGGAGATTAACCAAGTAACCCTCAATATTGTCGACTAGTTGTGGCCGGTATTATTTTATTTTATGTAACTCCTTATAAGATGATCTATCAGTGAGCGTCCCATAAAAATCGTTACCAAACAGACAGATGGACAGAATTTTTTTTATTTTTTTATAATACTTCAAATATCAAATGCATTTAGAAAAAACCTGTTAATAAATTTGGAATCACAAACAGACATTTAAATTTTATTTATCTGCATATTTATAAGGTACTCACGCGTCCAATAGCTATGAGCTCTAGAATCCTTCTCCGAAGTCCTCAGTGCGTTCAATCCAAAGTCAGTGATCTTTAGAACAAATCTGGAGTCGACCACACAGTTGCTCGACTTTAATGCTCCGTGAGATCTGATGTCCGTTCCGTGGAGATAGTGCATACCCTATGGAAAAAAACAAGATATATAAAAAAACTGTTAGTAATGCTTTTTGTCACTGGAACTTTTAAAATATGCTCACATCTGCACTTCCGAAAAGTAGACGAGTACTTATAGTACACCCAAATATTGTCAGCTAGTTTAAATGTCTATGTAAATAATAAAGAGCGAACTTATAAAAACTAGCCGGGTATTTCGGGCTGCTGCTAGGACATCTCAAATGGAAAAACCCAATAACTCTTTGCCCGACCCGGGCATCGAAGCCAGGACCTTGGAGACAGGCTGACTTTTAAACTACTGCATGTTGATGTTTATTATGTATAAAGACACATAATGAACATTAACATAAAAGTTTAAAAGTCTGATCATCATCGCCCTGTATGGGATAAGGCATACATTCTTGGGGTCGGCACTGATGTGGCTGATCACCTGATTTTTATACGAAGCGACTGCCATCTGACCTTCGCAACCCCTTTAATGAGGAAAATCTGTGATCTGGGTTAAGCCAGTTGTCAGACTATTTTAGACCACCGATTGACCTGTAACGATTGCCAAAGATGATTGGCAACCGGGACCGACGGCTTAACGTGCTCTCCGAGGCACGGAGGGAACTCGGGCGGTCACCCATCCAATTACTGGCTAAGCTTAGGGTTGCTTAACTTCGCTGATCGAATGATATGCGCATTAGCAACTGTGCCACGAGCTCCTTTAAAAGTCTGATCGAAGCTTTCGAAACCTTGTTATAATAGTGATGCATAATGCATGACTGGCTTACTGTATCACAATAAACTCCACCGAATTGTATTCCATTGTATAAAAAAACGAGTTGATTTTGACAATAGTAATGAACTCACCCGGACAATATCGTGCATTAGGCTGACTTTGAACATCCAGTCCAGTTTTATGGACTCGTTCTCCAGAATATCTTGCAACGATCCTTTGGGGCAGTACTCAGTCAATAGACAACAATGAGGAGGATCAACACACGCTCCGTAAAACCTCGCCAAGTGATCATGCTCTAAATCTTTCATTTTCTTCAACTCCAAGAGCAGAGGTCTCGTCAAATCAATGCGCTGCTTGGCTACTTTCTTGATCGCTACCCGACAGCCTTTGAAGAAGCCGCATGGCGCATACACTTGCCGATCGCCGGCCAATGATGTAGCTTCGTCGGAATAAGTTGTCTGCAAAAAAAAAAAGACTTAATAAAACAAATTTTGAGGTACCTTCGACTAACTGTAATCAACGCACGGTCTTAACCGCTGGTCCTGGAGGCATTAAATTTGGAGGATGTGTTCTTGGTGAGGTGTGGAAAAAAATGGGTTTTCGAAATTCCACCCCTTAGGGGTTGAAATGGGTGTAAGAGTTTGGTTTAGTCTAGGAATTATTAATTCGCGAAATGAATACAGAATCTTTAATACACCAGTTCTTTGTATATGAATCTAACTGTCTTGCAAGCAAAGCTGCGGAGTGGCAGCTATGTTACAAGATTTTGTGTGCATTGAAAAAATAAGCGTTTTGTCAAAATTCATATGATACCTTATTAATCAAAATTCATATGATACAGTACCCTACAGTTTATGAAGTTCTTATAAAGAATGCAGACTTTATCAAACAAGGGATCGTTAATTTCATTTCACATGCAACAAGGATATTATTCGCAATCCAATTTTTTGGGGTAAAAAGGACCAAAACCAATTTGTGTTTATTCCTATATTGTTGAAATATAAAGGGACAAATGAATCGAGAACTTATAGTGTTGTTATCGTAATCTGGGGAACGGTTCGCTTTGTACCGAAAAATATTGTAGCGCTCGGAAAAATGTTACAGCTATGTAGAAAATTCTGAACATCAAAGAGGTAGTCAATCGAAGCTTTTGTGAAATTCGTCGCCGTATATTTTTCACGTCTTCTTTCGTCATTTGATTAATTTATGCACATTGTATTTTATTCGACGCTTTCATAAATGAGAATTTGGAACTCTTCACGCGATCATGAAAAAGTTTACATACATATGCTCATGCCTGTATTCCCCACAGAGGATGGCAGAGGTGTTGTAATCACAACACCCACTTTTCACTGAAGGTGATTAAGTGCCACCGAAACAGATGGTGAGTCCATCGCCATCTCAGACACATTACATACGTCAATGAATTACTTCTCAGAAATATGCAGGTTTCCTCACGATGTTTTCCTTCACCGTAAAGTACGTGGTGTGAAATCACTGCATATGTTTTTTAGAAAAACTCATAGGTACAGGCCCCGCTGGGATTCGAACTTGCGCCGCTTGCGTAGCAGGCGACTGCTCAACCCTCAAGGCCACTACGGCACTCTGAAAAAGTTTAATCAAACGGTAACTATCCAAAGAGGTAAGCACAGAAGAATACCTACTTTTCGCCAAATTATATTTGAGGATTGAATCCAAGATCGTATCATCTTCACCCGGCCAGTAAATTTAGGATAATTACAATGTTAATTTGAATAAATACGTACTTTAATTTCTCATTAAACGGCTGAAATACCGTACCTAGTTAATGAACATTGTTGTTGAGTAAAGTATCAAGTTGCCGCTGTATAAGATAAAAGTAAACGAAACCAGAGCCTCACCAAGATTACCCAATAAAATGATTAGGAATTCTCAACAAGCCCGATACGTTCATATCTCGGGAGGGCTGTGCCTCTTGCAAAAGAGTTGAATTTCACTCACATGGGAACGCCGGCTTATTACTCGAGCTATCTTTAGACCACATACACATAAATCACTTTGCTATTCTACTAGCTGAAGGGAAGGATCATAACCACTCTCGGGTTGGGTACTCGACTTATAAAATGTGATACGAACGAACGTTGCTCAAACCTTCATTTACTTTAAGTATGATAGAATTAAGTAAGAATGATTATATTTATAAATACAGTGCAATTGATGACATTATGTCTTGGGATAAGATTGGTTTCTTTTCCCTCGCGGTGGTATCACATGCTATGAGGTAATTATTTAATCTCTTGCACACTTACAATTTCAAAAGATTTAGTGATATTATATCACGCAAAGCACAAAAAAGTTGTGTTACTGCGTAGAAATCTTTGCACAAAATAAATAGTTTGAGCTAATGACGTTGAGTGTATTTGTACCACACGATATGATACGTGGAATCGCATCAGGATAAAATTAATATTATTATTTAATATGTATAAATAATATCCCATGGACTTGAACAAATCATGGTTGCCTACTTTCTCCGATTGCAACTAAGAAGTTGCCGTAAGCAGGAAAGTAAGCGTTATTAATAAACCCAAATAAGTTATACACTATATTAAATTTACGTCAGCATTAATTGCATCGCCTCAGTATTACAACTATGAAGGTTTAAAGCAGTACGTGTATTAAGAACTTCCTGACATTGGCGTTTCATTTTGTACCAGTCAAAGAAGCGTAACAGCTAAGGGGGTTGGCCCCAGGGTCACAGGCCAACCAGAAACGTCAAAAATGGGTATTTATTTTTAACTCACTCCAATGCTGCATCTTTTGGCCAGAGAGTGCATGCTCCCGCGCAGCCTGCCTCCCGGTTGAAGAACGTCGGTCCAGCTCACGCGCCACGTCATCATTGCTATCTCCGCTTCCAGCTTGTAATGCCTAAAGGTGATAATAACACGTAAATACTGGGTGTACTGTAATAATTCGAAAATATCTAGTCACAAAACAAAAAATAGTAATCGTTGAAACTAGAAAAACGATTTCATTCGGAGCCCCTGATGGTGTCCAGCTCGCATTTGGCCAGTTTTCATTAGTAAGGTACTATTGTGTATTGCGAGCAAGAAATTGCTGTGCCCAAACCCAAACACCACATTATTCTGCTGTAATGGTATTGGTTACTTGTCACAGACACTAACAAACCACATACCTGTATATAAAAACGGAGAGTACCGCCAACACGACGACCACAGAGCTCAGGATAATACTCAAGATGGCGTAAACGGGCAGAGCTGTAACAAAAACAATAATTAAGTTGCAAGTATACATAGATTCCTAGATGAGGCATAACTGCGAGTTTCTGCGGTGAGTCATCAACTTCTCAGGAAGAAACATTACCAATCAGAAGGACCTAAAAGCAAAATGTAGCTATGTGAACTTAGCACCCGACTTGAAAAAAACAAATTTTTTTTTTGCCATCTGGAAGGCTTTCATATGTAGTTGTTTGTAGTGAAAATTATTTCGTTGTGTCTTGAGGTGCTATTTGTAGGTACGCTAAACGAAATAGTGATATTTTTTGATGTATAGACGAACTGTGGGTTAGACAAACCACACTATGCCCCTCCAAATGCAATGCGCAGACGTGGCAGACCGAGAAAAAGATGGCAGGACGAACTCGCCGCCTACCTTAAAAACTGGCCAGAGAAAGCCCAGGATTGGAAGGGATGGAAAGAGGGTAGGCCTTTGCAGAGCAGTGGGACACTTCAGGCTCTAAATAAATTATATCTATTTTTTATAAGACCCAATAATGATTACTGCGCATACAAGGCCTGCAACTAGTATTGTGGGATCAAGCAAATGACGATCAACGAATTTTGGCCCGTGAAAGTCGTGAACTAACCTACAAGTATTAGTGAAGATGTTCAACAATGTACGAGTATGTGCCTGAGAGTTGTTCATGTGGTGAAATCTCTTCGATCGTCAGTTAAAAGTATTGTATAAAAATCGTAAGAATAGGTGAAAAATGCCGTAGTGATTATTATGAGAAGTTTAAGATAGTAGATTACGAAAACGGTAGCATACCCGTGATATGTATTCACTGTCATTCATAATCATTCATAATCCATTAATCGTATGGGTAATATTTTCAAAGATATCGCCAGAAGGAATGGCATATGGTACCTTAAAAATTATTAAACAAAAGTTGCTGCTAATAGCTAGATTTTCTATAATATTTTTATCAGTTTTCAATATTATATTCTATGTTAGCTTAACAGAGTGTGTTTTGTGATAGGAATGTTATTTATCCCAACATAACGATATCTTAACCGCATCCTAAAGGGGACCTTCAGTAAATAACCGGAACTTTCACGATAAACATACTATAAGAGGCCTATAAATGCCAATAATACCTTTTATAAACGGCCTTCCCAATCGTTTATGCCTATAACGTTTAATCTCTCTATATTCTATATCTAAATATATATAACGCAAAGGTGACTGACTGACATATTGATCTATCAACGCACAGCCCAAACCACTGGACGGATCGGGCTGAAGTTTGGCATGCAGGTAAATGTTATAATGTAGGCATCCGCTAAGAAAGGATTTTGTATAAGTTTACTCCCAACTTTGTCAATTTTAAACCGATAATATTCCGTATAATCTTTCTAGCTGTTCCTTACGGTTATAAGGCACTTTTCATCCTACGCTTGTCGATACGATACTCGAATCTTTAACTGTGTCTTAAATATTCAATAACTATAATATCTCTGGACATCTACTCGTTATTCATCACAGAAGAAAACCGTGTCGGCGCATACATAAAGGACCTGCACCTGATATTGTGTCCCGTTTTTTTCATTTCCATTGATTCTTCACGTCATATCGTAATGTCATACGGCCTTAAAAGCCGTCCTCGATAAATTAACTATCCTGTTCTAATCTGTTCCTAATTAAATATCCTAATCACTAATTCCTGAGATAAGCGCTTTCAATAAAACAAATAAATTATCCAGTTTTATAACACGAAAGTATAAAATATACACAGAGAAAGCTCACGCCATTTCAGAACTGACAGGGGTACGCAGAGGTTACATCACCAATTTTAAGACGAAAAATATTGAGTACCAACGTGACAGATGGTGAGTTCGTCCACCGTCTAAGGCACTATACATACGTCATTGAAAATGTTCTCAAACGTATGCAGTTTCTTTACAATGTTCTAGTCCATCGTATGGCTCGTGGTGTGAATTACTACAATAAGGATTTTAGAAAAAATTGTAAGGCCCGCTGGGATTAGAACTTGCGTTACATGCCTAGCAGGCGTCTACTAAAACTATTTGGAAACGACGGCTCTTATACATACATACATACGTTCACGCCTGTATCCCATGGGGATAGGCAGAGACCACCTTTTGTCACATGCTACGATCCTTACATACTTATTTCGCTTCATCCACATTCAAGCATCATACACTTTCTTCGGTTACGAGTGCTCCGAATTTGACCTTGCTGAAAAATACTATTAATTTGGTCACAGTAGTTGTTCCTTGGACGCCCTCTACCGACACTTCCGGTCACATCCGCTCTATAAATTTATTTCGTTAATCGCCTTTCACTTATCCTTTCGATATGTCCAAACCATCTCAACATACTTCTTTAAATTCTGGTCACCACATCATTCTTCAAGTTCCAACTGTCTCTTATCCCACTATTTTTCATTCGATCTACAATGGTGACCCCACACATACTTTGTAACGAACGCATTTCCACTGCATTCACTCTACTTTCATGTTTCTTCTGTCAAACCCAACATTCACTTCCATACATCAGAGTAGATACTAGCACCTCGTTATGAATGGCCAGGCGAGCTTTTTTTGATACTGACACTATACGGCTCTTATATGCATGTTATATTTAAAGGCATATAAACCTGCGGCTACCCACTTTCGTGGTCACTTTGCCGAAAGGGCTTAGCCGTTCCCTTTGGTGATGTTAAATAGTAGCGCCTTGCAGCTTATTCTATAAATATACGTAAGGGTACTTTAGCCCTTTGACTCGTTAACCGGATAAAAGCCCAAAAACTACCCTTCGCGTTACTATTTTATATCCGTAACAACAAGGTTTGTTTCAATTTCATTACAAAGACTGTGTAGTTGTGTATGGTGTTTAAAAAACTGCCTTAAGAAGAGAAAAATAAAATGATGTGAAATAAAATACTTGCTATTGAAGTTAGTATTCAAAATCGAGTTTGATGTTACATTTAGCACCAACTTCAATAGTAAGTAATTTATTTCACATAATTTTCTTTCCTAAGGCGGTTTTTTTTTTGGAAAAATGTTTTTTTGCAAATTCTGCCTACACCTGTCACAATTCATCTAGGTGTAAATTTCTCATCAATACGTATTAATCAAGCCCAAACACTTGCTGTAAATCGTTAAGGAGTTCCATTAACTGTCTTTCGGCTCCATCATCGGATCGACTCCAGACCCTCATTAAATAGTAGTGCTTAATGAGAATATTAATTTAAAAAAAATTTCGAAGGTTCGCTTCAATTTCTCATGAATGCCATAATCAAATTAAAATGAATACACTAGTGAACACCTAACAAATAAAAAAAGAATCATCGAAATCGGTTCACCCAGTCAATAGTTCTGATGTAACAAACATTTAAAAAAATCATACAATTGAATCCTCCTTTTTTGAAGTCGGTTAAAAGTTTGTGAATTTTATCATTACTAGGGCACTTTAAATACGCTGAAATTTCTTATAGACCTAATTCATTATTATAATTAATAAATAATAATGCTTAACCGAAAAACCAGTTATAGCTCGAAGGCTACCAAGATTGTAATTTATCCCAATAAATTGAAGCGTTAATAAAAAGCTAATTTCACGGTTATATAAGCCCTTATTCTCCTCAATATTGGAAAGATTATTTCTAAGGAGAAATTTAATCTTTAAGAATTTCGTTTATCATTGAAATTGTTTCATTATTGGCCACAAAATAGCAATTAAACTTTTCTCAACAGCGCAGTTTGCGTCTTGGACTCAAAAAATAACTGACAAACATTTATTTAGCTGTTTTCATAACAACCAAGATTGATGAAAAAAAATTATATTAATCATAAACATGGGTACCTTGAAATAATAATATCGGAGACAACAATTATTTATTATATTTGGTAAAGCATTTAATATGAACTCCACAAAAATGGCACTTGAACCACCTATATATGATACGTTATTAAAAATGTACCATTCAAATTACATTACAAAATCCAGAGTCTTTGACAGCTTGTTTTGTGGTTAGTGACGTAATAATCTCTTATAGGTGTTACGCGACAACAGATTATAAATAAGCATTTAAATTCATTTTCAATAAATGTACAATAAGTTATATTAAATAACAAAAATTAGATTTTCGATAACCTTTTAAAAGAAACAATCATAAAATTAACAATAATTTGTGATTAGTGCGAACATCCCTATTCTCCAGTCGACGTCGGGATTAAAAAGCTGGTAAGTTACAAAGTGCATCTCAATGGGAAGAAACGGTTTGTTTATTGCCACTCTCGGTCACATTCAAGTTTTAATAATAGCACTATCCACAATGGATGAAACCTCTATAATCCAGAATATCATCGCATCCATTAAAATTATTTCAGGTTTTCTCACGATGTTTTCCTTCACCGTAAAGCACGTATTATGAAATCACTGCACATAAGATTTTAGAAAAAGTAATTGGTACAGGCGCCACTGGGATTCGAACGTGCGTCGCTTGCGCAGCAGGCGACAGCTCATAAAGCTCGAGGAAACCACGGCTTTTTCAAAAATAATTTACAATATTGAATGGTTACCGCATATCTCATTAATATAAGCCTGATCTTAGTAGTGGTGGAATCTGCAACGCTAAAAGCTTCTTTGTATCAATGTAGCAATCTATTTGAAGTAGTCTTAACCAAAATAGCAGCATAGCTTACATTCCATCAGCAGTGAGTTAACAGGCTTACTAATAAACGCCGGCAAATCGCCGCCGGCACCATATCAAAGGAAGTCAAATGTTTACTCGACACTAAATATAACTAACTGAATACTGACAGATAGATTTTCGTGTTTACTGATCGACTTTGTTCAAATATTTGCGTTCGTACTGTAAAGGTACTGAATGAATAAACATAACCATAAACCATATACCACGCTCAAATCGATAGGGGCTCAACTCGAAAATTTCGAAAATAATTATGATGATGATGATTGTTCCGACTGATTTCGGCCATGGCGACTACTTTGACCCCTAGTCGGATAAATAGCGCTGATGCGCTCGAAGATGGCTTATGTAGCCTATCTTCGCAGTGAAGCTCCATGCACACTGAGGGCAGGTAAGTATGCCGTTCTCATAATTGTACGTTATGGCAGCAGGTGGTCGAGCCTTTAGCTGGTCGCGTTTGGTATCAAGGTCTGCTTTACGCTGAACCTCGAACTCGCGGACTTGGCTGTTCACCATCCTGCGCCATTTTGACCGCTGTGCTGCCAAACGTTCCCAATGCAGAAGACTCTTAGTAGTTGCATCTCTTCATGTGTCGGTTTTGGATATTGTTGAAATGATTAATAAAAAAAAACACTGAACGCCATCTATTATGAATATTGTGCACTTGTCATATTATGAAGTTAAAAAAAAAAAGTACTCTGTAATCTGTTCTTTGTCACCAATATACATTGTTTCAATTGTTTTTGCTCAGTTCGTGTTTTTAATTTAATTACCTAGTTCAATCAAATAAATACTAAAATACTAACAAATAATATTAGACATCCTTGTATCGAAGGAGGGGACCGAAATAAATAATGGACAGAGAGTTAATTAAGACCATAAAAACAGACCTCAAAAGGACACGTAGTTTTTAAACAAATATAGCCTTGTTGATGTGGTTTATTTTCAATGACTTTTTCTCATTTATGTATATATGGAAAAAATTAAAAAAAATAACTAGTTAACGTCAGTCTCGAACCGGGGTACGGGAGTAGTTTCGTTATCGTCCCGTAAGCTGGAAGCCTCACGTTTGAGCTACCATAACTTGACAGATGTCCACGAAATTTACTAACGTATTGTTATCAAATGGAACATATTATTATTGAATAGATTTAAGTACATACATACATATACTCACGCCTGTATTCCCCGAAGGGGTAGGCAGAGGTGTTGTAATCACAACACCCACTTTTCACCTAAGATGATTAAGTGCCAACGTAACAGATGGTGAGTCCATCACCGTCTCAGACACTTTACATACGTCATTGAATTACTTCTCAGAAAAATGCAGGTTTCCTCACGATGTTTTCCCTACCGTAAAGCACGTGGTGTGAAATCACTGTACATAAGTTTTTTTTTTTAGAAAAACTTATTCGTTCAGGCCCCGCTGGGATTCGAACTTGCGTCGCTTGCGTAGCAGGCGACTGCTCAAACCTCAAGGCCACCACGGCTCTTTAATAGATTTAAGTATCTTTGTTTAACATTGTAACATCGCATTAGTTTTAATACTGTAACGCTATATAAATTAAGCTTAATATTCATAAGCACATTGGCACAATACAAACTGCTTAATTTGATCATGGATTAATTTGATATAAGAATATATTCTCCAATTTAAAAGATTGTTAAGATAAAAGTAAATGGTTAGTGGTTATTTGTTCACGTGAACTAAGTAGCTACGTGATGTATTCAGCACGAACAAGATTATAGATTCTTGCCTTGCTTTCTTTTTTAATTTGCGCGAGGGTGCTTTCATAGGCTGCCTGTTACACCGACATCACTCAATGTTTAATGAAGATATTCTTGCTCAGATAATGAACATTTCTTTTTTTGATTAAAAATCTCTCGGGGATTAAAAAGGCTTCAGAAGTTAATTACGCAAATCCCATGGTGTATTAAGTTAAATAACTTTTCAAGAAATATCCTCCTAATGTTGCCAATAAGACAATTTCGATACAAAAATATTGTCTACTAGTTGTCCCCTGCGGTTTCACCCGAGTAGATTTAATGGGTGGCTCGTGGAACACTAATGTAGGCTATGTTAATCCTTGTAACATTAGCTATCAGCCAGTGAAAGTCCCGTTAAAATTGGTCTAGCTGTTTCGTAGATAGCTGAAACAAAGTGATAGGCAGAGAATTTTGAAAATTGCTTTGTCAGTACCGTATATACTTTCATATGCATTTAGTGAAAACCTGTAATTTTGGAATTACAAACAGACACTTCAATTTTATTTATCCGTATAGATGTATAGATATAGATTTATTTAGAGAGCCGTGGTGGCCTTGAGGTTTGAGCAGTCGCCTGTTACGCAAGCGACGCAAGTTCGAATCTCAGCGGGGCCTGTACCTTTGAGTTTTTCTAAAAAACTTATGTACAGTGATTTCACACCACGTGCTTTACGGTGAAGGAAAACATCGTGAGGAAACCTACATATTTCTGAGAAGTAATTCAAAGACGTATGTATAGTGCCTGAGACGGCGATAGACTCACCATCTGTCACGTTGGCACTTAATCAAATTCGGTGAAAAGTGGGTGTTGTGATAACAAAACCTCTGCCTACCCCTTCGGGGAATACAGGTGTGAGCATATGTATATAGATCTATGTGTCCTCGTTGAGCCCAAAGAATGTCAAATTTCAACTCAAGAGCTTGTTTCGTTCTTGAGATATAAATGTGTGGCACGCAGAAACCAAAGCGAAAGGTTATTTTTTTGTTATTACGGAACCCTAACAAGGAAAATGTCACCAGACCAAAAGTGGGGTGGGTAAGTAAAGTGTTTATAACGTTTTTATTGTTTTCCGGCGAGTCAGGCCACTTTGGATGCACGCTATAAACTCGAAACTCGGAAAATGGATCGCAGATACAATACGTTACAAAAACAAGGACGTATTTTTCGAACAAATGGCATAATGGGAATTCAATGTTATCATAAACATATGATAAGAACCTTTTACGAACATAGATGGTATTGTTAATACAAAAAAATAAGAAAATGACAATTTTTTTGTAAGATTTCATGTACTGAACCATGTCATTCTGAGAACTATTTTAATATTTAGAATATGAATTAAAATTTTAGTAGATCAATTGGCACAGCAACTGCGCGGTTTGCAGAGGACGTCGTCAGGTTCGATCCCACTTTGTGTTTGTTTTTAACATTGTGAATTCAGAAAATACCTAACCTTGTATTTCATGCATAAAAAACTTAACTACTATGACCAAATTAATAGTATTTTTCATTATTATATCATTATATTAATAGAAAGGTCAAATTCGGAGCACTCGTAACCGAAGAAAGTGTATGAAGAGATGCATGAATGTGGATGAAGCGAAAGAAGTATGTAAGGATCGTAGCATGTGGCAAACTGTGGTCTCTGCCTACCCCCATGAGATACAGGCGTGAGCTTATGTATGTATATAAAAATCTTAACGATTTGTCCTATCTAAGTCCTATCTAACCTCAGAACGAAAACAATTTGAAAATAATATGGTTGGATCGAATTAATATCGGCATTTGCTAAAACGATTTTATTATACTACCAAATTGGGATACGGTCTCAAGAGTTTTTCTTTAACGCTGTGCCTATGGATAGCTCAATAGTATTATAGCACTCGAACGCGGCTGGATTTTATAGATAAGAGGCCTGAGAATTATAGCACTGTGTGTTCTTTCCAGTTTATTATTTTATGCCTACATCTGCAAGCTATTCGTCCTTAAGTAGTAAATTTAGTGATGGTTGCATACTAAATTAAAAACATACTTACCTAGATGCGACTTGAGGTGAAGAAATCTCATTTACGGATGAATATATCATATACCACGAGTTCCTCACTTATAGTTCCTAAACTATAAGTGAGCAGCTCGTGGCACAGTTGCTATTGCGCATGTCATTCGATCAGCAAAGTTAAACAACCATAACCCTAGCCAGTAATTGGATGGGACGCGTGCCCTTCGTGCCTCGGAGAGCGCATTAAGCCGTCGGTCCTGGTTTCCAATTTATCATCTTTGGCAATCGTTACAGGTCGTCAAACTCATTTATGCCTCTGACCGACCTGTAACGATTGCCTCGTTTAACCCAGATCACAGATTTTCTTCATTATATGAGTTGTGAAGGTCAGATGGCAGTAGCTTTGTATAAAAATCAGGTGATCAGCCACATCGGGTTGTATCAAGTGCCGACCCCAACAATGTATGGGATAAGGCCAGGGATATGACTAGTAAGTATAAATTTATATAGCCTGTTTACTATAGAGTAGCGCTATAATTTATTTTTAAAAAATATATATTTCCTACTAGTATCTGCCCTTGATTTCGTCCACATAGAATAGTTACTTTGGGCTAACGCATACTTTGACTCCCGATTAGTCTTAGCGCGATAATGCATAGCTAATAGCCTTCCTCGATAACTGGACTCTCTAACACTATAACTTTTCAAATCGGACCGGTAGATCCTGATATTAGCGCGTTGAAGTAAACAAACAAACTCTTCAGCTTTATATATCATCCTCATCATCATCATATCAGCCATAGGACATCCACTGCTGAACATAGGCCACTCCCAATAATTTCCACCTCACCCGGTTGGAAGCGGTCTGCATCCAGCGGGTCCCCGCGGACTTGACCAGATCGTCCGTCCATCTCGCGGGGGGGCGCCCTAAGCTGCGCTTGCCACGTCTTGGTTTCTACTCGAGAACTCTACTGCCCCAGCGGCCATCGGATATATTAGATTTATGTATTGGTATAAATTATGATTAATTATTCATGAACACTGATTGCAATAACCCCTCTGGCTTTAAGATCAAACTTAGTTATTGGTACGTTACGCCACGGTGTAACCGACAGCCAAGAGTTTCTCGCACGAAGTTTAATTAAAAGAAAACCTTAAATATCAGGAAACAAAACTTGCGGCCTTTATACTTAGAGGGTAAGTAGAAAAGTTTAAGTCTAATACCTTATAAAGATCCTTTATTTACTCGTACATTTCAGCGAATAATTATGAGAATACACCATTTTTTAGACCATAATAACACCGAAGTTTCATCGTTGTTTTGAATGCAATAAAAATCTAGTTTCTGCCAAATACTTATACATTATATCATAGGATGAGCTCAAAGACGGAATCAGTAGTCTCACTTCAATCATTCATGTTGAATGATTGAAGTGAGATGAGAAGTGTGAGTCTTATTGATTTCCAACATTCTAAGCGCCTGTATTGAAAAATTCAAACTTTAAATAGTTTGCAACAGACTCAAATCATGTGTACATATTAGTTCTAGGCGTCAACACTTTACAGTGATGAGAGAGAATTATAAATTACGAGAATTAATTGGATGAAGCTTTTTTCCAATTACTTAGTTTGGTTGTGCAAAATATTCACAGCCTGCGACTACTTTGTACACTTTATAAACAACTAGCCGATGGGAATTCCCATGGGAGTACGGGAATAAAATATAGCCTATGTTACTCGCTGATAACTTGGCTATCCATCGGGTAAAGCGTTTTTCCAATGACTCAATTCTGGTAATGCAAAATGCTCAAAGCGGCTACTTACAAAATAAAACTAAAATCTTGTGCGCTTTATAAATAATACATACAGTTATCAGGACACAGTGAGCCGTCGAATCCGCACACCGGCGTGTCGGGTGGAGGTTCAGATCTATCACCAGCCCAGTGGATGGGACGGTTCTCGATGAACTGCAGGGATGAATTGGCTGCAACGTAAGTTGCTACCACCTGTGGACAAGAAACATATTTGTCACATTTTAATATGTGGCTATATAATTTCTCTTAAGAATTTACAATTCACTTACAGAGAAAGATAAGTTTAGTATGCATTTGCCGTTCCGTTAGGCGTAGTGATTTAAAAATTTTAATGGTATTAAGTAATTAATTTCTTAACGTTCATTAATATTTAAACATTACAGTTGTTTTACTGGCTACCTATAACTGACTGACAATATTAGAAATATTAACTAATGTCATGTTACAATTTAGAAAACATGTGGGTATTCGGAAACTTTTATAGCAACAAGTCGCTATGCAGTATGTGTAAGCGAGTTGCTAAGGCGGTAAAGCCTGTGCGATACAGACAGAGAAGATGCTATGCTACTTATAAAATTCATTAGTTTTTATCAATTAATTGTTAAACATATATTACTTGCCTAATAATGAAAAATCCTTTAAAATATGACTCATTAATAGTTTTTTGAAGGTGTAAAATGAGCTTACTTCTTTAATGTCTTTCGGGGTTTATTATATAATTTTGCTCCTTCATACAGTGTACTCCTTCTTCCGTAATTTAATATGACTAGCTGTGCTCCGCAATTTAACCCGCGTAGAGTTCTGCCACGGCAATATATGAAATTCATTGGAACGTTAGTGGCACCACATACTCAGAAACCTTCGTGGGTTTCATGCACAAGACTGCTGAATACCATTTCAAGGGGAAAATATATAAGACTATAGTAAGGCCTGCCGTCCTGTATGGATCAGAATGTTGGGCCACAAAGGTGACGGATGAAAGAACTGCTGCATGCAACTGAGATGGGGATGATGAGATGGATGTGTGGCGTACTGTATTGTACAAGTAAGGAATAAGTATATAAGGTGAAGTCTGAAAGTAGCACCAGTGACTGACAAGTTGAAGAATAAGCATTTGTCGTGGTATGGACATGTTATGCGGAGGGATGAGGATAATTTTGCTAAAAAAGTTTTGTTTATGAATGTGGATGGTTATAAGGGGAGAGGAAGACCTAAGAAACGATGGATGGATTGTGTGAAAGATGATATGGCTAGAATAGGAGTGAATACAGATATGACGGCTGATAGAGAGAAATGGAAGAGAAGAACACATTGCGCCGACCACAAATAACATGGAATAAGGGCAGGAGGATGATGATGAGCAAATATTTTTTATAGTTCCATATCCTGCCTCGCCGTTTCATGTTCGGAGAAAAAAAGTAGACCCCCTGTTACGCTTCGCTAAAAATAAATACTGATTGTTTTGAGCTAATTCCTAACCTTCGGTGAGAGAAAATGGTGACAATTCAGGTAATTATCATAATTTTAACTATTTGAAAGTACTTTCTAAAAGGTCTAATCAAATACCTAAAGATTTTTACCTATTTTTTTTATTTCACTTTTGGTTTTAATGATACAATTTAAACTCTCGGAGGAATATTAGAATCAGTAACAAGGAATATGCTCTTTTCGATGTCACTCTATAATTAAAAAATATTAATCTAATAAATTGAAACTATTTACGTTTTAAGATATCTCATTCTTTAGCACCATAGATTGTAATTACAAAACTTCAAATATAATTATTCAGAACGTCGACACCATGATTTGGTCAAAATTAATATTTTAAGGAAAATATAATGTTGTAAGGCAAGAAATATTTCAATCATAATTGTATTTTTCTGACTCGATTTCAGCTTGTCACCGTCGTTGAAAAATGAGGTTCACGACTATATCGGACAGCAGTTTACAAAATGTGCCGAAAAGCTGCCGAAAAGTTGCTTTGTAATACACAAAGCTTTGAAGCAAAATATTGCTGGGTAGCTAGCTTAATCCCACGCATTTTGAGTGTTGGCATCCGATTTAACCTGATATAGTGTTGATTTCGTATTCGGAAGAGCCGTGGTGGCCTTGAGGTTTGAGCAGTCGCCTGCTACGCAAGCGACGCAAGTTCGAATCCCAGCGGGGCCTGTACCAATGAGTTTTTCTAAAAAACTTATGTACAGTGATTTCACACCACGTGCCTTACGGTGAAGGAAAACATCGTGAGGAAACCTGCATATTTCTGAGAAGTAATTCAATGACGTATGTAAAGTGTCTGAGACGGCGATGGACTTACCATCTGTCACGTTTACACGTAATCATCTTCGGTGAAAAGTGGGTGTTGTGATTACTACACCTCTGCCTGCCCGTTGACACCTATTACCTTCTTCTTCCCTTCGCCAATCTCTGAAGCGGCTGGACCAATATAAACGGGGCTTTTGAAAAAATACTAATTCGCGAAATTTAGCTACCCATGAAATTAATTCTACGCGGGTGAATAAGCGGGGAACATCTGCTTATTAATAAAATCGCAAAATGGTACGAAATTTTGGAGAAAACTGGGTCTCTATTCTCTCAACCTGATGTAGGTTTTGGCGTATCATAGTTTTGACTATTCAAACCTTTGTTCGACATAAATTGCTTCAACACAATAGGTGAGTGGAGACTTTTGTTTCGCAGCATTTAAGTTTAAGAACGCAATGGTGCAAACCGAGCCGAGAATCCTATTACCTACTGTTTTTGCCACTACTATTCCTTTCTTTTTTTTTTTTTTCTGTCGGAAATCCGTCATGGATACGCCAACCGCCGCGGGGGCAGCGGAAGGGTTATGCCGGACTCATACCGGCTAAAACCCACGGGTGTTCCTCCTCGTCGCTTTAACAGGGGGGGCGTGCGCTAACTATTGCTGTAAACCTTTGACAGTTAATACCTATAAGAAAACATCAAGTAAATTTTGACATGACGTCTAAACGTCGATCAATTTCATTGCGTGTTAGCACAGAATAAATCTATACATCTATATCTATATAGATAAATTAAATTGAAGTGTCTGTTTGTTATTCCAAAATTACAATTTTAAATTATTTTTCTCCATCTGTCTGTTTGTTGCGGCTAATCTCCGACACGGCTGGGCCGATCTTAACGGAACTTTTATTTAATTACGCGGGTAAAACCGTGGGGCACAGTTAGTTTAATATAAGCTTACTACAAGCAGTACGGAATCTAGGAAGGATGACACACTCACACGTCTGTGTGAGTGCACATCTACGAGATTGCAAGCGGCATCGCCGGCATGCCGATCGCGTATACATGTCTTACGGACATTTTTCTGATAAAGGATTAAATTTTAAAAACTTTAAGTGTGGCAACCCTCACGCTCTATAGAGTAAACGTTTAGTTCAGTTTTAATACTGCGAGTAGAGTGGTAAAATTTGTTGATTCGCACTCGTTGAAATTTAATCAAAACCCGCTTCCGAAAAAGCATCAACGAATTACGTGTTACGCTGACAGGTAAATTGGCGTCAAAATAAGACAAATTCTCGTAGCAGACACAGTACACAAGAACTCATATATACCAATCTACTTTATTCAAAATCAACCTGTAAATGTAGACCAAACTCGGACTAAAACTATATCCATCGCTTTTGGAATCTGAGTAACTAAAATGATGGAACTTTTTTTAATTCATTCACGTCATACTTGTGAACAGGTGCTGCTTGTGGGGGCTGGTCATCTCAAGCAACGCATTTAGTTATAAGTAGATGTACTAGATTTTTAGTTATGTTAATTTTTATCGACATTTGTGCATTGGAACATTGTCCATGAGCTTACGTTTTTTAAATTATTTATTTTGTATTCTTTAAATTGTATAATATTTTTGAAAAGAGTAATTACTGAGTCCCGAACCTGGCGGTAGCATGTATAATCCTGTATAATTATGTCATTCTGACGATTTGAAAGTACTTTGTAAAAAGTCTAATCGAATAAAGATACTTTTGACTTTGACTTTGACTAATCTAATGGTTATTTAAGGCCGACGTTTAGGAATAACGGTTTATGGGTATGTTTACGCACCAGCAAAAAGTTTTTTTGTTTCTTTTGGTATCGTAATGTGCTAGATAGCCCAAAATTATAGGCAATTTGTATTCAACAAGGCCTTCTCCTATAATTCCAGGGATGAAAAACGATCGAGAAAATTCAGATTCCCTTTTTGTGACGCAAAGTTGGGAATATTTAAGGGTTCTGGGTGATATGCGATATTCATTCGTGAAGAGTTTTGACATATTATATAAAACACTAGCCCTGCCCTGCGGTTTCATCCACGTAGTCATAATTTAATAGGTGACCCGCGGAATCTTATTTTTTTTTAATAAAAGTCACTTCTTGTAATAATAGCTATTTACCGTGTTTATTCCGGCTAATCTCCGAAACGGCTGGACCGAGCGGGATTTTCACTGGGATATAGCTCATGTTCCAAAGAGTGACTAAGACTATTTTTTTTTTTTTAGGTTGCGTCCATGTAATTTGCTCTACGCGGATAAAACCGCGAGGTACAGCTAGTTTTACGTATATTTTGTAGTTTGCCACTATGCTACAATCGAGTTACCGCCGAGCAACGACAACAACAAAAGCTCGGGCTCGGCTCGGGCTCAGCACGGTCCTATCTTGAATTCATGATAATGATGACATAAGTATAAGGCTACGTACCTAGCTAACCATTTTTGGAACAGTTGAAAGTTTCAAAGCGTGTAAGTTAGCTCCGAACTTGAAGATATACGAGATAAAGTACCTCCGACAAATTGTTCTTACTTAAATTTATACGCGGAGTTGTGAATTGTTGGGTTCAAAGTTGAATTGATTTATTACGGTTCAATTGTATTTTATTATGCAAGGCAGGGCATTCCGGTTGAAATGTTCAGCTATTCCCCATGCTCATACAGCGATTTTTCTCTAAAGCACACCAAATAATATTGTAGGTATGAAAATAAGAAGTTATCTTAGAAAAGTTAAGACTGAAAAATAAAACTTACTAGCAGATGTCACGCGGTTTCACCCGCGTAGTTCTCGCTATGTGAGAGTACGGGGAAAAATATAGCCTATGTTACTCGCAGCTATCCATTGCTGAAAGAATTTTCCTAATCCTAGTTGTTTCGGAGCCTATTCAATACAAACATACTTTACAATATTTATACGAGATAAAGCAATAATATCGTTGACATTATTACAGTTTAATTTGAAGGTACAATATTCTATTTCTAGCGGGATATAGTATAAGAAACATTATTAATTTATTATATTCTTCGTGGACTGGAATGGGCTACTACTAAGAATATTCTAAGCTAAGTCTACGAGCCCACATTTCCCTTCAAGACTGCAAGTACTGAATGCTCACATTCGCTTGGTAAATTTGAACGTAGCATTAAATTTGGTATCTTTGGTACCAGTTTTAACATTCTGATATAAGTTGTGACGTACACCCCGAACGTGAGTAAACAAATAGCGCTCTTTGCAACACTTATGCTCCCGGAAATAACCGTATTTTCCAAACGAGATTAACTAAAGGCAAAACAAGATTTCCACGCTACATACGTCGGCCTTAGATTACCTAAATCGCTAATTGCCTAATTCTCTTAAGTGTACCAATGTCGTACAAGGAACAGGCGTTTGGCGTACTTGGATATTTTATGTGAACCTTCCTACCTACCTACAATTCACAACGTTTAAGGCCCCTTTTATACTGACATTTACAGCGTGGTACAAATGTACCGAGGCATTTGTATGCATGGGTTGGGCGCATGTGAGATTCTGGACGTACCTTTATATAATGCAATGGCTGGCATTCAAGTCTCACTTGTGAAGAGGGATATAACGATGATAGTTCAGGTGTGGGACAGTGACAGATGTAAACACGTCATTTACACAAACTAGCGGACGTCACGCGGTTTCATCAGTGTTTCTGTTCCCGAGAGAGTATGGGGATAAAGTATAGCCTATGCTACTCGCTGATGATGTAGATATCCATTGCTGAAAGAATTTTCAAGATCGCCCCAGTACTTTTTGAGCCTATTCGTTACATACTTACATACAAATCTTTCCTCTTTATAATATTAGTATATCGTTGGCCAGCGCAAGTTCGAATCCCAGCGGGGCCTCAGGGCATTTTATTGTGAATTTCTTGACAGAAAAACCCAATATACATTTTTGACCCGACCCGGGAGTCAAACCCGGGACCTCGTGATCGGCAGGCGAACGTACTAACCATTAGACCAACAAGGCAGTCATGCTCTCTAACTCTAGCTTATAGCAGGGAATTGTAACGTGAATCTTATATACAGAGCGTGGCTTGTGATATGTTTTTTCGCATTTCCTAATAATTTAGGATGTCCTGCATTAAGCTTATTATACAGTCATTATGCTCCACATTTGTGTTGAGGAAATTATTTCCATACATACACATGCTCACGCCTGTATTCCCCGAAGGGATAGGCAGAATGTTGTAATAACAACACCCACTTTTCACCGAAGATGATTAAGTGCCAACGTGACAGATGGTGAGTCCATCGCCGTCTTAGACACTTTATATACGTCATTGAGTTACGTCTCAGAAATATGCAGGTTTCCTCACGATGTATTCCTTCACCGTAAAGCACGTGGTGTAAAATCACTGTTCATAAGTTTTTTTTTAGAAAAACTCATAGGTACAGGCCTCGCTGGGATTCGAACTTGCGTCGTTTGCGTGGCAGGCGACTGCTCAAACCTCAAGGCCACCACGGCTCTCCGAAATGCGCTTTTAAAATTTTTACTTAAAAAATTGTAAAAGCGACGTTAGATTTAGCTTAGAATTTGGGGGCCTATTAGTACCTAAACCTATATAAAATATCTTTAGCGTTTTGATGAAATGTACAAGCTACCTGACTGGTTCTTCTCAGAAGGCTAGCTTCCGAATAGGTGGTAATTTTTCAACATTCATAAATGCCTTGCCAAGGCTCAAACTTAATGAATGATTTAAATTTTAAACCCAACGGTAGCATTTATAACCCTTATATATTCTACGAACATAGTATATTCAAAATAATACTATCCTATATGTTTACTACTGTAAGTAATAGTATATATATAGCTCAATATTTTTACATAGCCGAAAGTCCTCCCAAAATAAAACTTAAAGAAAACTGAGTTTCCTCGCCGAAAATATATATATATTTTTAATATGGTCTCTCGCAGTTGGTAGGGGGGAGTTACCTCCACTGCTTAACCGGACTAAAGGGCGAGACCCAAGGGCCTCCAGCCGAGCTTAAACTTAAAAACTAAGCAACACAGCTAAGCACCCCGGTGCGGGGCTCGGACCTTGGCTTAGGGCGTTGCTGGGGGATGAGCTAGGGAGCTGGATCTGGGTGGTATTATTTAGGGACATGTTTAAGACTAGTGGCTCGGCGCGCGCCGGCCCTAGCAGAGTATGGGAGGGACGATGACGTAGAGTTCGCTACTAGCCTCACCGGCGAGGACGGAACAATGGTCGGTTTGGTGTGTGCTTTTGAGACATTGCTTGCTGAAGCAATGTGATATCGTCGTCAGGGTCAATATGAACGTGCCTCGGACGGCGTCGGGAGGAGATTTGAGAGGGGGTATATCGGGCGGCATATAACAAAAAATTTTACGCCTGTGTACTTATATAAACACAATTAGCTCGATGCCACCCTTTTCTAAGAGATGACATAACGCCATCTTGTGATTTGAATTTGAATCGAACATTCAATCTCTATATCACCTAATTTTACCTTTCAAAGGATACTGACCAAGTTGTGTTCCTGAGGCCAAACTAGCAATATACTGGTACGAGCGCAAGAAATAACTACGGGCAGTTTAGTACAAGGAAAACAAATGAAAGTGGACGTTATCTGTAACGTTATTGAGAAATAACGAGACCCGCGCACTGCACGGAATTGATATTTCTTTTAACAACGTCACAACTTCTAACATTATTAAAGTTTATCTCCTAGCAATTGAGAATACAATGTAGGTTCCTTGCTTACTACGTTCCTTGGACTATTTCCGTCGAAAAAACATACATATGCTCACGCTTATATTCCCCGAAGGGGTAGGCAGAGGTGTTGTTATCACAACACCCACTTTTTACACACCGAATTTGATTAAGTGCCAACGTGGCAGATGGTGAGTCTATCGCCGTCTCAGGCACTATACATACGTCTGTGAATTACTTCTCAGAAATATGCAGGTTTCCTCACGATGTTTTCCTTCACCGTAAAGCACGTGGTGTGAAATTACTGTACATAAGTTTTTTAGAAAAACTCATTGGCACAGACGTCGCTGCTCGAACCCCGAGGCCACTACGGCTCTTGCCGTCGAAAAAATTTTAATGATTTATTCAGTTTAGGCCCTGGTAGGGCACTTATGAATGTCGAAGAATTTACCACCGGATCGGAAACTAGCCTTCTGAGAAGAACCGGCAAGAAACTCAGCTGGCATCATGTATATTTCATTACATAGTAAATAATAATCAATTACAATAAAATTCATATAAAATTATTCACAATAGTGAAAATTGTATCAGCATGGATATGTAAAAAATAATTATTAAAAAGTAAAAACAATACCAAATGATTGTCATAGTTATGTTGTGAATGTCATTGCCAGAAGCTATTTGTGCAGAGTTTTAATTCTATATGTCTTTATCATTTATGTGATGAGTTTTAATATGTGATACTGCACAGTGAGTTTCTCTCACTGAATAAATTATTTTCCTTTTGTGTGAGATGTTACACCAAATCACATCTCGTTTGTAACCAGCCTACTGTAACATGAAAGTCAAACAAATCAAATGTGAGGGAAGTATATTAGGAGGCTTTGTACGTACATATTTCGTCATGTCACATTCGTCATACGAGCTAAGTCGGGTAATTCGTTTCTGCTTGCATTACCTTATGAAAGAAATGTTGTGTAAATTAGGTCTGATGTAAGGGATTTGACTGTGCACGCGGAAATAATTTCTTTATTCATATATATTTTTATTTAAATAGGAATTTAATATACATATTGTTTATTAAAGTAACTAAAAACTAATTAAAAGTAGTTAGTATCTTTATTTGTTTATTTTTGATAAATGCGACAGATTCTGATATTTTTTCATTGTATTCCAAAGTAGGTACGTTTTGAGTATTACGTTTTTTAAACAGTATTTGGGCAGTCACCTGCTACGCGAGCGACGCAAGTTCAAATCCCAGCGGTGCCAGTACCAATGAGTTCCTCTAAAAAAACTTATGTGCAATGACTCCACACCACGTGCTAGGAAAACATCGTGAGGAAACCTGCATATGTCTGAGAAGTAATTCAAAGACGTATATATAGTGCCTGAAACGGCGATGGACTCACCCTCTGTCACGTTGGCACTTAATCATATTCGGTGAAATTTGGTTGTTGTTTTTACCACACCTCTGATTACCCCTTCTAGGATAGCGTGAGCATATTTTTTTATTTTATTCTTAAAGACACAAAGTTTATAAGTACTTAGCAACTAAAAACTTAATTTATTTGAAAACGTGCTCAGATGGCATCTCGACAAGTCGTAAAATGTGAGCTTTACAGGTCTTAATTTAATTAAATCTGATGTGTCAAATACCGGTTTGTGCCCGTAGCGTAGTATTCGTAGCAGTAAGATTTTACATACAAACTTTTAACCCCCACTCCCTTATGGGTGCAATTTAGAAGAACACATTCTTAGAGCCGTGGTGGCCTTGAGGTTTGAGCAGTCGCCTGCTACGCAAGCGACGCAAGTTCGAATCCCAGCGGGGCCTGTACCAATTATTTTACTAAAAAAACTTGTATAGTGATTTCATACCACGTGCATTAAGGTGAAGGAAAACATCGTGAGAAAACCTGCATATGTCTGAGAAGTAATTCAATGACGTATGTATAGTTCCTGAGACGGCGATGGACTCACTCTCTGGCTCGTTGGCATTTAATCATATTCGGTGAAATGTGGGTGTTTTTGTTACAACACCTCTGCGTACCCCTTCGGGGACCCTTCTGGGGTGGCGTGAGCATATTTATTTTAAGCTACCAAGGGCTAACTATGATCGTTTAAGCAGCGCGTATAAAGAACGTTTTAGCTTTGACGCTTAAATGTAGGGTACAAAAATTTAACATCACCGCTGGGCATCGCTGCACAATTTCTCATACTAATATTCGGCGGAGACGCTAGCAAGTATAGATTACGAAAACGGTTGCAAACCCGTGATAGGGGTTCTTTTGGGGGTTTTCAAATAGCATATTTTCAAATGTTATTTAAGAGTAAATAAGACCCATAGATCAATAGAAATATATCGTTTGATTTAACACTGCCTTCTCTTCGGTTCAATCTGAGTCTTATTCAAACCGCGGCATGAACTTCTGATAAACATCTTAACGATAATAATATTCATAATTACTTAACAAAATTTATAACAACATTTCCATAATGTATTTTAGTTATCTTAATGCTTTTGATGATATTAAGGTTTATATTTAGATACAGTATGTATTGTATATGTATTTAGATACATACTGTATCTAAATATAAACCTTAATAATCGTCGTTAATAAATAGTCGTTATTATCTTTAAATAGTATAAAATTAAAGTCGCCATTTCCAAATGCATCATTATTCTAAACCTATGTTATAGATATTTATATGTTACATTTATTAATATGGTTTTCACTAACATGTAGTAGTTGAACTCCCGATAGATTTATACACAAAAATCCATATAGACTAGCTCTGCCCCGCGTAGTCATTATTAACAGACACACAGGTGGACAGATATTTTTATTTAAGCACAAAAGTCTGTTAATTTGGAATTATAGACAGACACTTCAATTTTATTAATATGTATACATGGATAGATGTTAAAAAAAATAATCCGAAGTGAAGCGAGGGCGGGTCTAGTCAGATAATAAATGGTAATTTTATGTAATCATCTTTCGTAATCAAAATTCAGCCTTATAACATAAAGATAACATAAGATTAAGTTCTCTCGTAGCGGTACTTAATTAGTTTTACAACTAAAGTATAATATTAAGTGTGCACTAACCTCGAACTTGCTCGTGTTAGGGTTCATATCTAGGAGCGAATACGAAGCCACTCTATCGCCATTTGCGTCGATAATGACTTCGCCCGTTATACCTGTAACAAAGATTAGTTTGATAGCTACCTCGGATAGCCCTATTAAGAACTATTTGGAAACTCAGTGCCGTGGTGGCTGTGGAGTTTGAGTGGTCGCCTGCTACGTAAGCGAATTTATAATCTCAGTAGCTTTTTTTTATTGAGGATAAAGGTCCCCGACCGCCCTGGGAGAGGCAGATCGGGGTATGTGGGATTTTTACAGCACTAAAACCCCCCCGGTGGCCATTCTCCTTATTTAGGGGGGACTCCCGGTACTCTGATAGATCGCACCGGTGTTCCTCCACAATTTGCCGGGGCAGCTGTATCGCCAGCCCTGGAGACCTCGCTGTGCAAGGCAGCACGCGGTGGTCAAGGCTACCACCCCGCACCGCCAGCAAGCCCTTCAGCCCCCTTTTAGTCGCCTCTTACGACAGGCAGGGGATACCATAGCCAAATTCTTAGACCCTGGCTATTGGGTGGAATCTCAGTGGCCCGTACCAAGGAGATTTTCCAAAAACTTGTGCAGTTTTTCAGACCACGTTGTTCATAAATGTAGGTTTTTTCACGATGTTTTCCTTCACCGTAAAGCACGTGGTGTGAAATCACTGTACATAAGTCTTTAGAAAAACTAATTGGTACAGGCCCCGCTGGGATTCGAACTTAGCAGGCAGGCGACTGCTCAAACCTCAAGGCCACCACGGCTATATACGAGTAACGAGTTACTCAAATAGATAGTAGGTAAGTCAGATATGATTTCAGAGTTATATCACAATTCCGCTGAATTTCAAGATCCAATGAAGTACGGTATGTTTCACGTTTAATATTTGACTTTCGAGTCGGACGCTAAGTCAAATATCGCTGACAAAGCAGTTCTTAGACTTGTATTGTTGAGTGACTTGTTTGATTAAGTTTGCCGAGTCCCATAATGTCAAAGAGCTGTGGTCACAGGTGCGGTTTAGCGGCCTACGAAGTTCGCATACGAGTCGTAAGCCTTGCTTGTAGAGATAAGTTTTTGATTCAACAAACCACTAGCTTATATTCATAGTGAAGGGCAAAATTTACCGACTTATCAGAAAACTAGCCGTGCCCCACAATTCGACCCGCAAAGACTTAATTTCATCGTTGGTTTAGCGGAACTCTATTTTTTTTAAACAATATTAGCCTTAGCTAATCTTGTATCATTAGTTCAACCGTTTCGGAGATTAGCCGGATCAAACAGACAGATAGACAGACAGATAGACGGATAGACAGACGGACAGATTATTAAAAATAGTTTTTTTTTAATTTCAGTACTTTATATCATACTTTCCAATGCTTTAAGTGAAAAGTTGTTATTTGGGAATTACAAACAAGCATATGTGCTTGTTTGTAATATATATAAACAGATAAACAAAGTGCATTTTATGCTACACACTTTGTTTATCTATTTATATCTATACATCTATGTATATATAGAAACTAAAAAGCTTAAAAGGTAACTACTTACTTTATAAGGAATGACATCACTGTCCCAACATAGCGAAAAGTGTCCGATATTGTTCGGGACATGGTTTAAATGAAAACTAGACTAAACTCAGATCAAAAAGATGTACATCCCTTTTTAAATCCGTACCACAGAAAGAGACGGAGCTATTTTGTACCAAGGACTATGTCAGTCTATGTTTAAGTAGTAGCTAACATGATTTGATCACGATGCGACTCATCAAATTACGTAAATCACTATAAGACCTGATGTTACGTCATATTCCTATAATTACCTTGAAAGGTCCTATTCCACATGTTCCTGATGACAGCGGCGCCGTCGAGTTGACCTTTGGGGTCATTGGCCTCTCGAAGCGTGTCGTTCAGAGCCAGCGCGTAGAGCAACACCGCGTCGTAGAACGCAGCTACGAACGTAGACACCACCTCCCCTTTGCCAAACGTGTAGTTATACTTCGTAGCCGCCAGCTCTTTTACCTACGATGTAACGGTAAGTTTTAGATTATTTAACAGGCAAAAGATAAAAAGAAGGTCAACCCTTATTTTTTTATTAACTTCCGAGAGCCGTGGTGGCCTCGGGGTTCGAGTCGCCTGCTACGCAAGCGACGCAAGTTCGAAGATTTTTTCTGAAAAACTTATGTACAGTGATTTCACACCACATGCTTTGCGGTGAATGACAACATAGTGAGGAAACCTGCATATTTCTGAGAAGTAATTCAAAGACGTATGTATGGTGCCTGAGACGGCCATAGACTCACCATCTGTCACGTTGGCATTGAATCAAGTTCGGTGAAAAGTGGGTGTTGTGATAACAACACCTCTGCCTACCCCTTCGGGGAATACAGGCGTGAGCATATGTATGTATGTATTAACTTCCGATTTTGTTTGTTTGCCTGAAGTGTATGAAACCTCGTAGTAGATCGTTGACCAGCACAGCTGATACATGACAGGTAATGGTGATCGAAAATGCCCACACTATCGCACTGGTGAACACATTTTACGCCTAAAGGCAAGCACGCCCACTATCTGAATGTACACAACATCTTAAAGCGTACTAATATTTGAAAATGGTAAAACCTTCGAATCCCAGCGGAGCCTGTACCAGTTTTTGAAAAAAAACTTATGTACAGTGATCTGACACCACGTGCTTTACGGTGAAGGAATACATCGTGAGGAAACTTTCATATGAGAAGACTGACTGAGAATTAATTCAAAGACGTATGTATAGTGCCTGAGACGGCGATAGACTCACCATCTGTCACGTTGGCACTTAATCATCTTCGGTGAAAAGTGCATGCTCATCAGTCCGATCTACCTCTGTCTGTATATATCAGTTACCCCCACTCATTTCGCTGAACGCTCACATCTGGTGGCGTCACCAGTATATTAAAGACGATCAGGTCTCTAAACTCGAAAGCTTCTTATCATACAAAATGTATATCGTGATTGCCAAAGATATCGGCGGGTCGTACTAAGTCGCGATCATACTCTCCTGTCCCTCGCACTCTCTCTGCGCTCAACGCTCTCTTGGAGTCCAACCCTGAGTGTGATTTGTTTGCGGATGAATGGCAGACGATCATGTCGGCATGTCTGGAGTATTGCGAGGCGAATGTTTGATTGTGTTTGTATTTTTATAATATGCTCTGTATATAATTAAATGTGATGTGTACTGTATATATATTGTGTAATATTGCTACGTTTTGTGTAATTGGTTACTGGCCGTTCAAAATGTATATTTCAAATAAAATAAAAAAAAAAAAAAAAAATCGGATAACGGATGGGATGAGAAATAATGTGATAAAAGACGGTTGCAATTCGAAGAATTGTAAGTTGCAATGTGCCTGTTGTATGAAGGAAAATTGTACGTGGTAAGGTTTACCCGATCAGAGAAGTCAAGATACTCAGTCTTCTCAGGCGCTGGACTGGTCACCGTCAGGACAGCACTGTAAGCTCTTCTAGCCTTCTCATTTCTCTCGTCCGTGTCTCCTTCCACTTTCCAAGGTTCCTTTGACGAGGCTGATGCTAAACTGTAATGAAATAAATTGTGAACATATTTCTAAGAAATGAGCGGGTATTTTTTTAAATATTGTTCATACAATTATTATGTATTTTTTGTTTGTTGACGAGGGGGAAACCTTCAAAAGGTCCACGACCGCCCTGGGAGAGGCAGGTCGGGGTATGTGTGATTTTTACCGCACTAAAACCTCCCCGGTGGCCATCCTGAGTGCTCAGGGGGGACTCCGGGTACTCTGTTAGAACGCACCGGTGTCCCCCCACACTTTGCCGGGGCACATCCCCGGGGCAGCAATTATTATGTACTAACTCAACCCCACGATCTCACCCATGTGATCAAATTGTATGTGTGTGACTAATTTGTATAAGTATAGATGTGAAATTTGTCTTGTTACTTTTATTATTATTTTCTGTATGTGTCGCAACAACCTCTCCCTTGTTTGTGATAATGAAAGTAATTTATTCAGCTTAGACCCTAGTAAGGCACTTATGAATGTCAAGGAATGGAGACCTGGTTCGGGAACTAGCCTTCTGAGAAGACCCGGCAAGAAACTCAGCTGACATCATGTACATTTCAGTGCATAGAGAATAATGATTAGTTACTATGAAATTTGTATCAGCCTGAATGTGTAAATAATAATTATTAAAAAAGTTAAAACAATACTTAATGATTTACATAACATGTTTGCATACCATGTCATTGCCAGGAGCTACTTGTGCAGAGTTTTAATTCCATATGTCTTTAAGTTATGTTAAAATAAAAAAAAAAAATGTTATCTATTCGTCTATCAGTTCCAACATCTTGTATCTTTAAACGAGCAATTCTTGTATATAAATATACGGAATCTCGGAAACGGCTCCAACGATTTTCATGAAATTTTGCATGTAGGGGGTTTCAGGGCCAAAAAATAGATCTAGCTAGGTTTCATTTTTGGAAAACATCGTTGTGACCATATTTTCAGGCACTGAAAAACTGATAAAATGTCATTACAATACGACAGAAAATTTCAACGACATCTGTTAAGTTATAATAGGTCAAAGGTGAGGCTTCTAGCTACGAGGCGATAACGAAACTAGAGTACCCCGGTTCGAGGCTGACGTTCACCGGAAATGTTTTTAATTTTTTTTCCTTTTTTTGTGTGAAGAACAAACCGAGCACAGCTCGGTCAACCAGATATGTATTATTAAGTATCATAGTAAAAATCTAATACCTATGTATTAATACGTGCGAGCAAAGATTAATTATATACATATAACTATCACAGCAATAAGAACTCACGATAAGCCCTACTAAGGAGGAAAGTGTATCTTACTTGGAAAACAGTTCGATGTTGAAAAACACGTATTCCCCTGAGGACACCATGTTGAGGTCATCGGCCGCTAGCATTATCTCCCGCACTGTACCAGGGTTGGCACACAACACGACGACTGAAACAAACAAATATTTATAACATATGCTCACACCCGTATTCCCCGAAGGAATATGCAGAGGTGTTGTAATCATAACACCCACTTTTCACCGAATTTGATTAAGTGCCAACATGACAGATGATGAGTCTATCGCCGTCTCAGGCACTATACATACGTCTTTGAATTACTTCTCAGAAATATGCAGATTTCCTCACGATGTTTTCCTTCACCGTAAAGCACGTGGTTTGAAATCACTGTACATAAGTTTTTTAGAAAAACTCATTGGTTCAGGCCCCGCTGGGATTCGAACTTGCGTCGCTTGCGTAGCAGGCGACTGCTCAAAACCCCGAGGTCACCACGGCTCTTAATAAATTTATTTCTGTAAAAAATCATTGTTGGAGGAAAAAAGGCTAGCTTTGCTGATGAAATATGGAATAGGGATAGCTTGAGCCCAAGGTATAAGCCCAAATAAATCCACTATAGAGAGTACTTAAAATAATGAATCAAACGCCACAGATATATAAAAAAATGTGCGAATATAAATTCCTGTAGTAATTTTATGTTTCAAATGCATTAACTTAACTTTATGTTATGTTATATCGTTAATTACCTTTTAATTATCAAATTATTTTTGCTATAGACTAATGTGCGTCTCATCCAGTGGGAAAAATAAAAATTCTTTCTTTCTCATAATTTTAACAGAGTTATAAAAAATAAAAGCGGTGTTTGTAAATATATTTATGAACTCGACTGTACTGTGATCATAACATGTATTCTGTGCTCAATATACTCGTAGAAGTCTTGATTATTTAATATGAGTCACTTCTACTGAGTCTCAGAGAAGGGGCGGCATTTGGGAAGGGAACTTTATTACACTAAGTAACTAGGTGTTGGTATATTCCGACGAATACAGTAATGTAAATAATGTTGACCTAATTCTAGGTCATTTTGGCTATGGCTCATATATTTGGATGAATACATTGTTTATGTACAAAACAGTTTGTTGTTCACCAGTACCCCAAGGCTTTACTATAACCTCTTATTGCCATCATAGTTTTACTATTATTATGAAACAGATGTATTTGGCGTGTATACATCTGTCACTGTCACACAACTGTAATGCAATAAGCGCTCATTGGTTGGGCCCCAGGTTTGTTTATATTCGTCGCTTATTGATCCGCCATCTTAGGCATTCAACTCCAAAAAAGTATAAACACATTTTGAGCAACGTTATAACGCAAGGGCCAGCGACGACGTTTGAACATATCAAAACAAATGCTTGTGACGCAGTTCATTTATAATGCCTTAACAGTAACCACCAGATATATGCAAGGAAAATGTGGAACGAGGATTCGCAGCAAAATTGTTAAAGGATTTGCCTTTTTATACATTGAAGCTGTTAAACGGTGCGACTAAATAGTATCTAGTAATTCTAGCTCGCTATACCGCACCATCTCCATCAACATACAGTACACATCCCTCACACACATCTCTCTTTTTGTATGTACAAATACTCCTCATTATATATAACTGCCTCGTTGGTCTAGTGGTTAGTACGTTCGTCTGCCAATCACGAGGTCTTGGGTTCGATTCCCGGGTCGGGTCAAAAATGTATATTGGGTTTTTCTGTCAAGAAATTCACAAAAAAATGCCCGGAGCTTGGAAGTTGGCGGTGTTTACACCACTGTGCCTCGGAAAGCACGTTGCACCGTTGGTCCTACGCCTGATCTCTCTCCGGTCGTGTCGGATTGCCTCCCATCGGACTATGAGAGTGAGGGAATAAAGAGTGCACCTGTGTTTGCGCACACACTTGTGCACTATAATATCTCCTGCGTACATGGCTGATCCTCGTTGAGATTAGCCGCCGTAACCGAAATTCGGTAGGAGATCATTATTATTATTATTACAAATACTCCGCTCCGATAGTCCTTTCCTACCGGAGCTACCCTTAGTGAAATTAGAGGGATGTGTTTTGAAAATCGTATCACTTAATTTACCTAGTCTCAGTGGTTCTACTGGTTCTTAACAAACATATGCCTCGCTACTCTTCTCTGGTAGAAAGGCACCCTTAAGATCGTAACACGTTTCATAATGTCTTATTTAATAAGATTTTATGTCCGTACTAATATTGGAATGAAATTAAGTTAAACTTCGTAAGTTTTTATTGCAGCTACGGTCATCAGTGTAATGACCATCATTTAGTTTAAACGACTTCGGAAGGAGGGTTAATTGTATAGCGAAAGCCAAATTACTGTTTTTCTTTTCTTTGTCAAGTATATTAGAAGCATTCAAGCAGTTTTTCAGCTTATATGAAGCTTAAATTGTATTATAGAGGCGTCCTCGCTTGGTATCATTATTGCAGGCGCAGTCACGTGTTTTGTGGGTTGACATAGAAAACGCAGCAGTCATTGTATAAGTGTGTCTCTGTACAAACAAACATTACGACTCGCACCATACATACAGATGTATGGTGCGAGTCGTAGCGTCGAGTGGGGGCTGGTCATCTCAAGCTACACAATTATTCGTAGAACTTATGTTTGGTTTTTAAATTTAAATAAATTTTTTATATCGACTTTTGTGCACTGGAACTGTGTCCATGGGCTTATATATATTCTTATGATTTATATTGTATTACTCAAAGCTGTAAAATTATTTTTTTAAAGGAGTTTCTTGCCAGGTTCTTCTCAGTAAAAGCAACCTTCCGAACCTGGCGGTAGCATGTATACTCCTTTGTAATCGTGTCTTTCTGACGATTTAAAAGTACTTTGTAAAAAGTCTAATCGAATAAAAATTTTTGAATTTGAATTTTGAAAAAAATACATTAGTAGATATCCCTAGCATTTTCGGTGAGTACTCATAATTCGTGACAGCACCTGTACGAACAGTGATGCAGGCAATGTCAGGGGTAGAAAACTATATTATGTATACTAATATTATAAACAGAAAATATTTATTTGTAACGTATTGTCTCAAAAAGTACTGGACCGATTTTATAAATTCTTTCACCGTTTGAATGCTACAGTATCACTGATTAATACAGGCTATATTTGATCTCCGTACTCCCACGGGAACGGGAACTACGCTGGTGAAACCACGTGACATCCTCTTGTTCAATAATATACGAAGTCATGCTTATTCCGTATTTCAGTTAATAACTCATGTTATATAGGAAACGTGACTCTCATAATACCAATAACTTGAAGGTGACGTAGAGATACGTGGGATGGCTTCTGAATACATAAGTTAGGTATTGTGGAGCGAATTATTCTGTTATATTAACAAGTAGCCGTGCCGCGCGTAGGCAAAACATTAAAAGCTTTATAACATCAGCTACCTATTACTGAAAGTCAGACTTTCATACGAGAACCGTTGGGCACAGATTACCAAAACTGCAGATTGTCTAAAGAGCCGTAGTGGCCTCGGGGCTTGAGCAGTCGCCTGCTACGCAAGCGACGCAAGTTCGAATCCCAGCGGGGCCTCTACCAATGAGTTTTTCTAAAAAACTTATGTACAGTGATTTCACACCACGTGCTTTACGGTAAAGGAAAACATCGTGAGGAAACCTGCATATTTCTGAGAAGTAATTAATGAACGGCGATAGACTCACCTATCATGTTGACACTTAATCAAATTCGGTGAAAAGTGGGTGTTGTGATAACAATTCTGCCTACCCCTTCGGGGAATACAGGCGTGAGCATGTGTATGTATAGTTCAGGTTTTCCGAATTTACTTATAAAGCGGGGTTGAAACTAGCCATAAAAATCGCCCGCTCAAATTTGCAGTAGATGTACCTAAGCAAATAACCATGAGACATTGTGCGTCCAGCTTTGTTAATCATGGTAACAACATTAACAAAACACAAGTCTGTATATATTACTGCCATCAGTTCAAAACCATGTTGCAATCCCATGCTGACTAGTAAGTAGAGTGTCCCACTTATCAACTAAGTTGAACAAAAAAGAGTTGAGCTACATACATATGCTCACGCCTGTATTCCCCGAAGGGGTAGGCAGAGGTGTTGTTGTCACAACACCCACTTTTTACCGAATTTGATTAAGTTCCAACGTGACAGATGGTGAGTCTATCGCCGTCTCAGGCACTATACATACGTCTTTGAATTACTTCTCAGAAATACGCAGGTTTCCACACGATGTTTTCCTTCGCCGTAAAGCACGTGGTGTGAAATCACTGTACATAAGTTTTTTAGAAAACTCATTGGTACAGGCCACGCTGGGATTCGAACTTGCATCGCTTGCGTAGCAGGCGACTGCTCAAACCCCGAAGCTACCACGGCTCAAGAGTTGAGCTATAAAGCATAAAGTGTTCAGTAACACAAACTATGTCCTATTGCTCAACTGCTTGACCAGTTGAGTTGTATTTAGTTAGCAGAAGCGGTTAAGCAACCACGATATATGAATATCATAACGCATCCATTGACGCTGGGAAATTGCAAAACCAACGATTGAAATTCATGCAGTCCATGCAAACTTCTAGGGATGATCGCATCAATATGCAACGCAGCGCTGAATACAGACAAACTCATTATTCAAACGATTGATCAAAATTTTAATGTTGTTTTCTATAAAAATCTACGTAATATTCCAAAATAACAGCCTGTCGCTACATGGATATGAAAATATATTCGGTATTTACATAAAAATACAAGCTAAGTAAAGAAAATTTGTTCTTCTGGATTTACAAACAGATACTTCAATTTGATTTATATTTATTTATTTTTATTTATTTATTTATTGAAAAACCATTTTAACATCATTACAGTTATTATAACTAAGTCGACGTTAAAGGTAACATAATACAAAACTAGTAAAATAATTTAACTTAATATCTATATATATATAACTAACTAACTGTATATGTATGCATGCATAGATATAGATGGAGATTGAAGCTTACATGTGCTAATTCTTGACTGCCAACCAAGCTACTCGTAATCCTGCCTTATGCGTCGAATTTTTTTTCGACAAGGGAATGAGGTAGGATCACGCGAGTAGCTAAGATGACAGGGTAACTGCACGGTTTGCAGAGGTCGTGGGATCATGTCCCGCCTCGTGTTCGTAATTTTTCCTGACCATTTTTAAGAATTTTGAATGTAAACGTGTGTGTCATGCATAAACATTAAATATTTACATGCGCTAGGTATCAGAATATATATTTCTTGTTTTTCAACTCAGAACTCAAGTAGTGGTTATTTTTAGTTTGATTGCAACGAGCAAAAACTTTAAAATACCATTTTTGTATACGAATATATACTTAGCGCCGAATGCACTCTAAAATTAGGTACGTTTTTTGCTTAAGTACGTCTGAATATATAAATAGATACGTAACCAGTTTTTGTTTCTTATAAAAAAGGTGTGTTGAACTTTAAATATGCTATATTACTTGGCATCCGGTTATTACATAATATAATATGAATATTATGTATTTTCACTCAAGTTATTAGTATATTTTTTTGGTCAAATTGTAATTGTTTATCTAATTTATTTATTTTTAAATAAGTAAGCCGTGGCGGCCATTGAGTTTGACGCAAGTTCAAAACCCAGCTGGGCCTATACCAATGAGTTTTTCTAAAAACAGTGATTAGTCACCACGTACTTTACGGTGAAGGAAAACATCGTGAAGAAACCTGCATATGTCTGAGAAGTAATTCAAAAATGTATGTATAGTGCCTGAGGTGGCAATGGACTCACCCTCTGTCACGTTGACAATTAATCATATTACGTGAAATGTTGGTTCCGTTGTTACAACACATCTGCTCCCCCTCTGCCTCCCCTCCGAGACCCTTCTGGGATGGCGTGAGCCGTATTTTACGTAAATATTTGCATAAAATACTCGACTAAAATAGTATTCTATTAAAAATGTAATGTATGTATGGTGTGATTTAAGAAGTGGAATTTTTATCTCGTTTCGTTTTTTTTTCCAATTTAATCTTAGTAAATAACAAATAATATTATTTTAAAAGTATTCAATATAATTTAGAAAAAATTAGCATTTTAACAAGTTGCTAATTTATTCCTATGCTTGCCGAGAGTCGAGAGGTTGGGTAGAATTAATGCTCTAAACATATTGTTTTATTATAATGTAGGTCTAAAAAGACCACTTTGTGATCCGAATATGATTCATCATCGAAATGACAAAATTGTCACTTAGGTACAATTGATATTATGATTCACGAATGATTAATATTTCGCAAGTCGCCTGTTTCACACTTTCCTATGAAGATTTCTAAAATGATCCACAAAATATGAATTGCTTTTGTGACAAATAGCATCATAAAAGTTAGTTAGGGACTAATAGAAATCTACAATTATTGTAATCATTCGTGAATATATGAATTGCATCTATATCTGAATCATCTATATATGAATTGCATCTAAGTGATCATTTTGTCATTTCGATGATGAATCATATGTGGATCACATTATGATTCTCCCAAAGTGAATTTTTTAGACCTACAGTTCTTTTGTGTTTTTTAATAGATTTTTCCAGTCATATCACAATTTTAATCAAAAGCTAGATAAAACTGACGTAGTAAATGCAAATGGTTGACGTCAAACCAATACGTCTGCTATATGTTGACGTAAACATACTAGCGTAAGTCCAATTGTACCGTTTTAGTAAATTACCAACTTTAGTTTTTTTAGATATCCGCTCTATACATTTAATTCTATTCAACTTTAATACGTAACGACGCGATTTTTACGTTATTTTTTTTTACATATTCAAGAATATCGTAGCGTCATTAAGATTTTCTCATTTAAATCATTTTTATTATTAGAATCTTAATTAACTTGCAATGTATCTATCTATATCTGGTAACGGAATTTAAAATAGCGGATTAAGCTAAAATTTTCTATATATTTATCTTAAATTGCACTGATAGACAATAACCGCGTACTGACTGTCCACACTCGGTCGGTGAATACAATCCCGAGGCAAGCACGCGCTGCCTCACCCGAGTGAGCGGTTTTTATCGATGTTCGAAGGCGCTTCGGCAGGTTAGCGTGCGTGAGGCAGCCTCACGAGTCTGTTCCCTCATTCAGTATGCGACATATTTTGATGATTAATAAATATTGCCACGCCACATCTCATCCCAACTATGTGAACTTTGCACCCAACTTGAAAAAAACCAATTTTTTTTGCTATCTATTATTTTTCTATTATTATTTATATAAATTATTTCGTTTGTAGTTGAAAAAAAAAGTTATGCCACGTGAATAAATGGTCAGCACCCGACATTCGTTTGTAAACCTTGTGTTGTTATCATTGCTAAAAAATCTGTTTTTTTAAAGAAAATGGTTAATTAAATAAAGTCTAATAATATAAAATTTTCTCGTTATAAGATTAATGCCCATCACCACTATTAAGTATCCAATTTAAAGTATGAAATAACCACAAACCGTTCTCAATTTCCAAAGTATTTTATTCTTTATTACCAAGGTACTTACTTCTGGAATTCAAAGACAACTTTTGCAATAACTCTTTGAACTTGGTAGAAGTTGTATTAGTTTCGTCGAAAGGTTGGGTTGCGATGCCCGATCCCGTATTCTTCTTGTTAAGCACCGTGAATACTGCGCTGAGGGTCAAAAAGCAAGGGCTGTTCCCTTGGCCTGATGATGGGTCATTGTTGTGGTAAAGCATCCCAAGACGGCGCCAGTTGAATTCCTGGAACAAATGAAAAGTTCCTCATTATTTTCGAATTAAATTCCAAAATAGTATAGGTTAACAGTGGCTGACACCCTTAGGGTATTAAAGTGTGCTTGTTAAATCCATATCAGAATTGTAACGTGCGTTTAAGGACTTATAAAACAGAATACACATAAGCCTATAAAGAGTACGGAATCTAGGAATAAAAATGACACACTCACAGACGCGCGCGAGATTCCCATTATTAACGTGTTTTACCTGCATTATAAAAAATCTACATTAATTTGCCAGTAAGGAAAGGAATAAATTTAAAAAACGTGAACAGTGATTATCTCTCTCCATCTCTTCGATGGGTAAGCGATCTCATTTAAAAAAATAGGCCTACTTTCCATACTGCTTGGTAAGGTGCTGTGTCTAATATCGAAACGTCCCTCACGTTATTTAAGACATTCTAAATGTACAATGTTGCATACAACCCAAGAGGTTTCTACATTTTAAGATGGACTTAGTTTAAAGAGAAGGTTAATTCATCATCTCCCTGGCCTTATCCCATACATTGTTGGGGTCGGCACTTGATTCAACCCGATGTGGCTGATCACCTGATTTTTATACGAAGCCACTGCCATCTGACCTTCGCAACCCCTTTAACGAGGAAAATCTGTGATCTGGGTTAAAGCTGTTGTCAGAGTATTTTAGGCCTCCGACTGACCTGTAACGATTGCCAAAGATTGAACGATTGAAAAAGAGAGGTTAATTATTACCTTGTTAATTACCTTCTTTTAGAATAAAACCAGCATTACCAAAGAACTTATTACAGAAGATAGAATAGAATGAATACAATTTGCTGAATTGAAAGTATTCGTTTCGTATGGATAAGAATAAAAAAATATGTTATCTTATTATGTTTTGGGAATCGAATTCAATTGTATATCTGGTTCAACACTACACATTTCATATGTCATACAACTTTCAAGCGTTACGTAATTTTGCTGTGTTGCTCTTTCCTTGAGGAAAACCCGTCTGTACTTGTGTAACAATTGCAATAAATTGCAGGCGTTGGACATAAAATGCATGTTTACAACTAGAGCAACCACATTATGGTGGAATTCGCTGTCGTTGAATTTATGTTAGTATGGAAAAATGTTCACGCTTGTGTTTTCTACTGGCAACTGCCTCTTAGAGCGAGCTATTGTAATAATAATAATGGTGTCCTACCGAATTTCGGTTACAGCGCCTAATCTCAACGAGGATCAGCCAACTGCGCAGGAGATATTATAGTGCACAAGTGTGTGCGCAAACACAGGTGCACTCTTTATTATCTCACTCTCATAGTCTGATGGGAGGCAATCCAACACGACCGCAGAGAGATCAGGCGTAGGACCAACCGCCAACTTCCAAACTCCGGGCATTTATTGTGAATTTCTTGACAAAAAAAAACTCAATATCTTTTTTTGACCCGACCCGGGAATCAACCTCGTGATTGAACTATTGTATGACACGTTTGTAATATAAAAAATATTTATAAAAACTAGCTGTGCTCCGCGATTTCGCCCGCGCAGACTTTATTGTGTTATACCACGTTTCACGTCACGTTTCACGGGAACGGGATAAAAAGTATATTGTATTTCCTTCTCCTGGTTTTACGCTATTTCCCCACAAATTTGCAACCAAATCTGTTCAGCTGTTCTTGGGATATGATAAGTGTAACTAACACGACTTTCATTTATATATATATACGAGCTGTGTCTCGCGGTTCCACCCGCGTAGACTTTATTGTACTATACCAGGAATTTTGTCAGGGTACGGGATAAAAATACGGGTTCCTATGTTCTTCTCCTGGTTCTAAGCTACCTCCCCACCAATTTTCAGTCAAATCGGTCCATCCATTCTTGAGTTATAGATAGTGTAACTAGCGCGACTTTCTTTTATATATTATATAGATGTATATAAGATTATAAGCAGTAACAATGGGTACAATTTTGTTTACAGTTTTAAAGTGCATTGCCCACCCATTTGCATTGCTAAATGGAAATAAATTAATATATAATTTAATTTAATACGAAAACAAACAAAATAGCATGAAAGCAACTTTATTTCGCAACACATAAGGTATCTAAGAGTAACAATATTCAAAATTAAAACAGAAAATAAAATAACAGAAACCCATTTGCGATTATATATATAAATATAATTTTAATTTTGAATTGTAAGTTGGTGTATGTTAATTATTCAGATAAATATTTGAACCGCGTGACACCGAATCAAACTGGTTAAATAAAATAATTCTAATACAATAAACTACACAGATACAATCACAAAAACATTTTCTCAACGACAGAATGTGTAAGCGAACATAGACCTCATTGTTCCATGGATGATTTTATTCGATCTTGAAATGGTATAAGGCTTGTATTCCCGAATTTCCAATTAATAATGTTCTTTCCGTACTGCTACATCATCCCTAACGAAGTGAAAACTTTGAATTTGTTCCCAACTATTTATGTCAAACGGACTTAACATAGGAATCAACAAAATATTACTATGATCAATTTAGTTGTCTCTTGGTAAACCGACTTTGAAAATGAAAATGAACATTATTTATTCAGTTTAAGCTCTGGTAAGGCACTTATGAATGTCGTGAATTTACCACCGGTTCGGAAACTAGCCTTCTGGGAAGAACCGGCAAGAATCTCAGCCAGGCTTCATGTACATTACTTTGATTCAGTTCTGATGGTGGCATCCATGAGAAATCGGGAACTTTCGAAAATCTTACTGGCGACTAATGCGTTTGTTAATTATTTTAATTATATATTTGAAGTACTACATTTTAATGAAGGTGTGGAGTCGATCTGATGATGGAGCCGGAAGACAGTCGAAGGAACTCCATGATTTACAACAAGTACCTAAGCTTGATTAATTTGTATTGATGAGAACTTTACACCTAGATGGGTTGTGACTGGAGCAGGTGCACTTTGCAAAATGTCAGAGAAAATCGCGAATTATTTTTATAATATTTTTCTCTTTTTGAAGGCGTTTTTTTTTGTGAAAAATGTTTTTGGTCTTGCTTTAAATTCCCTTTCAATCAGAGACCATCTTACAATGGTTGATACTTGTGACGGAATTAATACAATAGATCTGCAACTAAAAGCGATAACAGGGACAAAAACTTTGTAAAGTAACTAAGGGGCAAATTCACTAATGAAACTAATCGCGATTAGTTCCAACGTAACTCTGTTTTAGAGCTTAATCTGGATTAGAGCTACATTTTGCATTTCACCAGTACAAAGCTTAGATAAAGCTAAGTTTAGTTTCCAGTTCTACGCGACTACGACATTTTAGGGCTCTCGCCAAGCGAAATGTTTGTTTTATCTATGGCTTTCGTAAACGCGTTTAAAATGGTGCAGGTGAAATCAGTTTGACGTTAAACGAGATTAACACTGATCTTTAAACCAGATTAACGGAAACTTAGCTTTATAAAGCTAAGATTTGATAGCGATCTGTGAATTTGCCCCTAAGTTGCAAATATTAATCTCCTGGATAGGACTGAAACCAATGAAATACAAGCGAATGTAATAAGATCGGTCATAAAGTAAATTAGATACCATACGAAGTCCCGAAGAGAACTGATTGTTCGGAGGTTATCTGATCCTGTGTAACGAGCGCCAAGGAGTAGATAAAAATCCAACTCAAATCGCGTATATCTATTATTAGAACAGGTCCAACTCTCAAGGACTAGGAAACGTTGGACCGTGTCAATATTGGCAGAAGAACAATGTCTTATAGTTTACGTTAAAGGAAACGAATTCTAGCAACTGGAAATGTTTGATTAAATTCAATAACTTTGTCCATTCTGTCATGACTAACAAGAGAGTATAAGGGCGTCGGGGAAAATAGGGCAGCTGTTAAAATATGTGATAGGGTATAATTTTAGGAAGCAAATAAAATTATTATGATAAATATATTTTTTTCCATTTTCAAGTAATTGACGTTCAAAGTTGACCATTTCAAGACCTTATTGTAGCATAAAAATCAGCGGTAACGTAGAGTTTTATTCACGTGAAATCTAACTACATTTTAATTATTTTATTCTCACTAATAGCTGCTGAAATAATCCAATAAATCCATTTGTCGAAACCATTAAAGTTTAATTACCGCGTACGTAATGTAGGTAAACGCGGCCGCGCGTTCATTAAATCGCTTAAGGCCGCGAGCTTTTCGGCCCTTAGCAACCATAGCCTATAACCACATTATCGTTGGAGCTAGATATTTCACGACTTCAACTTAGTGATATATTCATAAAAACCTACAGCTTCTAGAAGATAACTGTTCCTTTTTCTCCGACACCCTTTATAAAAAGGTTTTACTTAAATTCGACCAATGATATTGTAACGCTAGATAATATGTTATATTGAATGTAATCAACGTTTAAAATCTGTTTCCAATTTCAGTAAAATAAACACTACGGAAGATAGGATAAGACCATTAGTGAAATATATTTTCTTTTAGAACGTACTCTGTTTTCATGGGATGTTTAGATTTTATTTAGTTTTATCGTAACCCAAAAGTATTTCCAGTGTCAACGTCCTTTCTAATACCGAGATCACCGTCAGATTACCGTGATACAGAAATAGCCTGTGCTTAAATAATAAATCTTGAATCTGCGGACACACTAAGAACGAAACTAAAGACCTCCATGTCTTAAGCGTGCTGTACAGAAATGGGCTTCAACTTTACTTATAAATTACTTTTATTAACGTGTTACATACATACATATGCACACAGACAGATGGTGAGTCTCAGGAACTATACATACGTCATTGAATTACTTCTCAGACATATGCAGGTTTCTTAGCGATGTTTTCCTTCACCGTAAAGTACGTGGTGTAAAATCACTGTACATAAGTTTTTAAGAAAAACTCATTGGTACAGGCCCCGCTGGGATTCGAACTTGCGTCAAACTCCAAGGCCACCACGGCATTTATTCAAGAGTTATGGAATTTAAGTCAGAGCTCACTAAAATTTCTATAATTCCTTTGCGGCGTCCGGGTGACGGGTCGGTTAGTTGCATTGATAGTAATTGAAACGGCGATATCGTGCATTTGTGTATTTGTGTCATATTCTATAAACATACATTTTTATAGATGTGTCGTAGTCTATATATGTATAGTATTTGAACAATTTTGTAGAGTTTCACGTTAATGCTCACAATGCTAAGGTTCTTGAAGCATTAGAAATCTATAAATTCCACTCTAGTTTTTATGGTCATGTTAAAATATTACAGCATTTTTCAGTGAAATAATTCTTCTTAGTAAAGAAATATTTTTTACTTCTCGATTATTTTGCTACTTGACAGTACTTCTACAGACTAATTCCTGATAAAAATTGTGCTAACTTCGACGCTTTTTCGGAGAATAACTTAACTTTGATAATTATTTAAGTGTACCACAAATGAATTTACGTCTTTAGCAAAATGTTAATAATTTACTTTTCGTTAAAATGCTAATCATCCAAAGTGCTAAGAAATAGAGTTGAGGCGCCTCTTGAATTTTTATTTACGAATTCCACGAATTATACATTCATGTAGCGTCGGGCGATTATCCTCCCATTGTATAAAAATTTGTGTCAGCTTTATTTTCTAAGTCCAAGGATATGTTTTGTAAATCATTAAATTATAATATATAATATCTCGATTTTTCTATTCGATCAGCGTAAGAAGTGCCGTGATTAATGACTGACTTCACAATTTTATCTATCTGTCGAATTTCACTTAAAATTTCGGAACAAGAGTTTTTTCTGAAGACAAAGCAATGAACATAAACTTAGAAACAAAGCGTGTAGAAAGCAAACCAAAACAAGATAAATAAAAAACAATCACATTTATATTACGTAAATTATTTTCACAAGTACGACATTCAGAAGATACATATCCCAGGAGAATTACCTCAAATACTTTCCGGATGGCGACCCCGGCTTGCGTGTAGCTGCCCATCATTCTCGTGAGAGTCATGTAGCTCGGGTGCTTGAACACGAATGCCTCTGCCTGAGCCCCTGCGGTCAGGACCGGAATGCCCCACATGCCGGCATATCTCGCCACAGGGGCTATCACATATTCACACCCAGGTCCGATAAACGCATCTGAAATAACCATCAATCTTACAATCGATTTCGACGTCGCTAAATTTATGGGTTGCAAGAGGCTACTAGAAGTTTACAATACAAATCATATTAGATAATAAAAGGATAATGAAATGAGGTCTTTGAAAAAACTTACCAGCGGAACCATTGACGTAGAACTCGAAAGCAGCTAACGGCCCCTCCACAGAAGAACACCTGCTGTCTCGATAATCCACTAGTATTTTCCATCCCGGCAGAGGACCATCGGGCCTGGTCATTGCTGGCACAGCCATTTCCAATATAGGCAGAACTTTTCCCAATGAGAAAGTTTGATTTGGATCCGCCGGTAGTATTACACCGAACTTCACAATCTTCTCGTTAAACTGATGCCTTTCTGGCTTCAGATTAAAATTTATATTTTTCACATAGTAAGGGCTTGAGGCTAAGTCGTGAGGATAGCCAATTGCTTTTGAATCATCGTACGAGAACCTCGTAGGAAATAACGGAAAATAGTCGGTAGTATTGGATTTCTCCTTACTTTTGTAATAACCGTAGTATTTATTGAGCTCCTGAACTTCGGGGCCGGTCTTATCGTCATCAGTTTGTCTTTTAGAGGAAGCTCTACTTTTTCGTAAGTTTTTGCCATGATTTCTATTTTCTACCTTGTGACCGTGCCACACTTTCGCTATTTCCTTGGCAGACTCATCCAGACCCACCTGCCCTCGCCCTCCATAATGCGCCTTAATATTTACATCACTAACACTAACATCACACGTAATTATCACATTTAAAACACATACATTGAAGACAAGTAATGAGAACAATAGTGGTATATTTGCTTTAGATGGCGTTCTGGAATTTTTAATCTTGTATGTTTGAGCATTGTCCATAAATGTATGGTGTCGAACATTTTCAAGTTCTATATCTCTGTGTTCATTATTTCGTCGTTTTCTAAAATTGGCTCGGTTGGCACAAGGTCTCTCATTGCATCTCAAAGTGGTGGTGCTGTGTGACGGGCGTATCGTATGGACGATCCCCTTTAACATTGTATCTCGGATTTATGTCATCTTATTTGATTACTTTACTCGCTTCGTGTCGCCATCTGCTATATCGTTTGGTTAGACTTTATTGGAAAAGGAATGCGATGATCGTTGTGATAAAATAGAACAATTTCGGAATGCGTACATAAACCTGGAATTGACCTGACGTTGTTTTATCGCGTTAGTAATGTTTATCTAAGACCTGGATTTTTATAGGTCGCATTTAGTATGCTAGGAATTCTTGACACAAGTAAGAAGATGCAAAATCGTGATCGTTTCAAATACACAGTAGGTACCTATCGCCTATGTACCTTCGACGTTGTGTAGCGATGAAAGCGATATTACATAGGCAATTAAAGCTTCGTTAGTCTCCTCGATAATACAACTTGTATTTGAATATTGTTACGTTACTCCTAGACGTCAATCAAAACTAAGTCCATTATTAAATTGATGCCTTGATAGCCTTAATTTATGAGAGATGTTTCAGTTTAAGGCCTTTTGAGTTGATTTTTATAATTACTGAGGTGTCTTAAGAGAGCTTACTTATCTGTAATATACTACCCACACTGATACTCATAGACATAGGTATATGTACAGGTATAAATACGAGTTCTATGCGCTCACTGAATATTGTTCCAGCTCTCAACAGTCATGACGGTAATTCTAAATCATTATCTGGTTATTAAATGAATAGATTTTCGTTTTTGTAACATAATTTGTAGAAGATAATGTTATTTTATCTCCTACAACCGTACGTAGGTAATTTATGTTATTTATTCAAGAAAGGTCTTTGTTCAACACGTTGAAGTATTTGAAAATGTTTATCATTGAGCAATTGTTATGCTGGGGACCTACCATCATAGGTTTAAGCAGAGCGTATTAAGAACTTCTAAGCTTTGACGTTTAATTTTATGACCAAACGTCAGAGCTAGGGAGTTAGTAAGACGTTACTGCTATAACGATGATAGTAGGCCCCTGGTAGTTTTAAGTAGTTTAAGTTCCTGACTGTTGGGTCCTAATACGCTTAACACTTTGACCGCTTCGTATGTTGTTGGTACCCTGTGATTGGTATATAACAAATAAAAAAAATACTTAGTTAGCAACTATGTATTTATTTTTGAAAAAAATATATAAATATGTAAGGAGGATTTACTGCCAGGGGAAAACAGATTTGACATGATGATAGATGTCAGTGAAATTTGTCAAGAAGATAAAATAAGATGGTGGTTTCGTTTAATTATTATAATAGCTAGACATTAAAACTAACATAAATGTCGTTTCTCTTATTTCAGGTAAGTCTGGTTTAGAATTAAATGTAATTGTAAAATAGTATTTTATTTTAATAAGAATTAAATACAAACTTTTATTTCAGAGCAAAACATTGTGCTAGTTATTTAAACGTCAAAATATAAATCTTATAAATATATTAAGTGCCGATTTGGATGGGATTATGTAAGTCATTGAATACTTGGCTACCTTTCCTTTTCATGGCGCAGCCGTGTCGTAAAATATAAATTTTTTACCCGACTACGGCAAAAAGGAAGATAATGATGAGGTCATATGAACGTGTCTTGTTTCATCCTTTTGAGTGCGTAATATTTATGTAGTCGGGTTTTGGATTTTAATCTTTTTACTTTGTGAAGAAAATACATTACTTAATTCATAAAATTCACCTGAAATAACGAGTTCGTGAAACAATTGAAACAAAAATAGAGTTGCAAGTAGCAAAATGCAAATGACTTTATTTATAAGAAATTGCTGTATATTTTGAATGTTACATTGACTTCGACCTTGTGGCGATTAAAGCACCTGTTTCAACGTAAGTGTTCCGAAAATAGATTACATTTTAACATAACAAACATAATATATTTATTTTAAAGTAATTGTAGAAAATATAATGATGGGAATTGTTTGTTATCTGTGGTGACATATTGTATGTCTGCAATTTAATATTATATTAACTGTGGCATTGCTCTGTTATGATATTGGTGACGTATTGTACGTCTGTGTAATGCCATTTTAGTAACTGCAGTAAGTATGGAATGCGGCAAATGCTACGCTATGCACCATACTATATTGATATATGGAACAAAGTTCCCCGCGCACGGCGACCAATGAGTGCGCGGCACATGAATTTGAATCCACGCGCCAATAGAGTCGGGCCGTGGCTGTTGTTGAGTAAACTAGTGAAAAGAGGTGCGTTCTGAATCGCTCCCGTTCCCGCGGTTTTTACCTTTTCTTGCCGTAACTTTATTTGTACCATACTTATGTTCTTTATCGTGATTGTGTGTGATCCCTTCTTGTGACTGAACTAACTGTGTGTGTGTGTGAATAAACTGATTTGTATATATTGTACAAAGACTTTCAGTGCTACCATCATCTCCTCGTCTGTACTGCATATTACCCTGCGCCGAATTCTTTACAGTAATATACTTATTTTTTGTGTGTCCAATGCTCATTTTGTACGTTACTATTTCCAAATCTTTGTCACTATACAAATAGTGATCATTTAAATGTTTGTTTCACTCAAACATAAGCATTCTAGAATTACGTAGGTATATGTGGGACCCTATTCCGTAGCCAGTCTTTAAAATAATTCAACTGTTGTTTAGTATCACTGTGTTAGTTGCAGTTAAACCTACGTTTATCTAGCAAGTAGCTGAGTTTCTTGCTCGTCGCAGAAGATCAGTTTCTGAACCGGTGGTAGTTTTTCACCGATAGCCGATTTCGCATTATACATTTTAACATGCTTTTACGCTGTCGATATCGCCTGCGTACTTTCCTAATTGTATGGGAAAGTTAAAAAGCGCCTCAAGCGGCGAGTGTAGGAAGCTAACATGTCAAAGCCTATATATTGGGACATTGAAGTATTTGTTAACATTACGAATAACTGAAGTATTTTTTCTCTTTAGTATTTTTTTGACTGCGACATGACAGTATAGCGATACGCAATGGCGAGAGATTCATCGCGATTGATTCGATTGTTCAAATAACTCGAAGCATGCGATTGTTTTGAATCAAAGTCGATTGATTCGCATCGACCGACAATCGGTTCCGTTCGGCTAGATTCCTCACGACTCGGACCAATCGCAAAACCTCTCGATTGTTACATCGTCAGGGCGAGTCGATGGAGAATTTAACCGACTCCAATTGTTTGACATATCGCAACCGCGCATCACTAGACATGTTTACCTAAAGTTTGAGGGTCATTCGTGTCCATTCAAGAATAGCCAACTATGGTCACGTACAAATAATATGATTTAAGTATACCAACAGGAAGCGCCTATATTTAGCTACTTTATTTCTGTCTCGTGATGTGAATAGGTAATGAATTGTGGTATTATGAATGGCAACCATTCTGACAGTTGTATTCCGTTTACTTACCGGAAAGCAATGTTACCTAAATAAGCTAAACTTAGTTTCCTATTCGTGACCTCTCCAGAGTTATTCCTGAGGTACGGGGTAAGAAGTAAAATTCTGACTTTTGAGAAGACTTCTAAGTACCTACCAAAATTATCATAACTTTTTATGCTTCGTAATACTCACTTAATTTATGCCGAAATACCTTGATTTTGGTCAAGAGAATCCCACGTGTGCGTGGCCGACTTGGCCGATTTTTAATGAAGCGAGTGTTTTTATGAATATCCACTCATTTATAAATATGAGTATTATATAAGGTATTTCTTAAGAAGCCAAACCAAACACAAAGACAGACAGAGGAATTTTCATTCTTTCTTGCTTCTCTCATAAAGCTTGTCCACTCCAAAAGACCACAGCACGTTACCATAGCTCCGAAAATAACCTCCTACATGCAAACACACAAACATATTATAATATAACAGTATAGATGATACCAATCGTTGTTATGCATTTGTATTGGCGCATCCAATGAGTTGACTTTGATTGAAATTGAAGCCGTGATGTGTCCAATGCGAGATGTTTATATCTATGTCTATGCACAGACAGATGGAAAAGTAATTTATCAGTTTTCTTAAACCAAAGCTGACAAAATTATAAGAAAAAAATTATCGACTGGTGAAAAACATTGACAAGATATGCGCACGCCATCCCAGAAGGGTCCCCGAAGGGGTAAGCATAGGTGTTGTAACAACAACACGTACATATAATTGTGAGTTCATCGCCGTCTCAGGCACTATACATACGTCTTAGAATTACTTCTCAAGCATATACAGGTTTCCTCACGATGTTTTCCTTAATAAAACATACGTTTTTAGAAAAACATTGGTGCAGGCCCCGCTCGGATTCGAACGTGCGTCGCTTGCGTAACAGGCGACTGCTCAAACCTCGAGGACACCACGGCTCTCGATATTGACAAATAACACAATTACTGGAGCAATCAAAAGTTGAAGGAGACCAATAAAAATTAAATAAAAGTTGCACTATAAAAGTCCCGTTACATTCCAATTCGTACAATGTGACTCAGTTTTGACGTCAATACATTTATAGTATATTTTTGCAAGTGAAAATATATCTAAATAGTATTACGACGTAATGACAGCAAAAGGCAATCGTGAGATAATGCCTTCACAATATTTTATGTGGTATTAGCTGGTGCCCACGTCTGCGCAGGATACAGATTAATCGGAACAAACAGAGAAAAAAAATTTATAGTTTTCTTATGTAATTATAATTTCATCTGCATTTAAATAAAGGCTGTTAATTTGAAATTACAAAGATATACTATTTGATTTATCTGTATAGATGACAGATGCATATAACGTTTATAAGTCTGTCACTGTCACACTATCATGGCAATAAGACCCTGATTTTGGGACATTCGGTGATTTTCCTCTGCTTTTTACTGCCGTACGGTAAGACGGGTTTCGTCGTATATTTGGCAACACTTAGTATTGATTCGGACGCCGTTAATTACGTTTATACCGCTTTGATATTACTTTGAAGTATTTAAATTCTTTTAGTCGAATAACTAGCAGACGAATTTCAGTCGTAATATTACATTTTAAGACTGATATTTGTATGGTTGATAACAGTATCGAGTGTTTCGCAAAATTTTTAATGCTTTTTCTCTGAGAAAACCCCGTGGTTTCGTTCCTTGGAAATACTACAAAAACACATCCCAAAGGCCCGAGGACAATGAAAGACAAATGATGTGAGAACTACGACTCTAACAAATCGTGTTTTTGTTATATGTGCCGCCCTATCGATAGGGGAAAAGATTTCTACGCTATTAATAATACGGACACCCTGTTAGTAATAAGTCCGTATAACTGGATGTATAGCAGATGTTTTATTTTGATATATCCAAAGCTAAGTAAGAAAACATGATAAAAACTAAAATGTCGATATCGACCGGACCTTTCCGAGATTTAGTTAAATTATTTAGCTTTAAGCTCTGCAAAAAGTGGACATCATTAAGTTACGTCACTCATCTTTGGGCAAAAGACATTCACGATCTTGAGAGGAAAGCTCACTAGAGGCAGCCTTACCAACTACAATCACTATGATACTCCAGTCTTTAGTAAGTTTAACAGAAATATATCAAAAGGCGTGACCAGAGCTGTTACAAGACCCAATTTTCACCGAATATGATTAAGTGCCAACGTGGCAGATGGTGGGTACAGTACACACACGTCTTTGAGCTTCTTATTGTACATGTATAGGGTTTCTCACGATGTGTGTGTCAAAGCTTGTGACGATGTATCCTTAAGATTTAGCCGAACTCATTGGTACCGCTTTCCCAGTAGCAACTTTTAATTTGATTCCCTTAGCGCGCCAGAATTATGCATTTCGATGCATTATGATGCGTTGGGTTTGGTTCAAAGTGATTGCTTTTCGAGTAACACCCCCAGCTCGGAGTCTTGGTTAATGCCCGGTTAGTGCTAATAAGCTCGCTATCTATTACATGAATGAATACATATTTGCGTTGCGTGCAACCACTGGGCTACCATGGGTCTTGACTTTTTAATTGGCACTCAATCGGAAAACAATTCGAAGTTGAATTAAGAGAAATGAAAGCCGGGGAAAAATCGACGGCATGTTGAGAAAAAGAGGTCGAGGTTTCCGATCATACAAAGAAAATGCCCAGGCTGTCAGTGACTAATGGACTTCAGTGGACAAAGGAAACCATGTATTAGATAAATACTAGTTTTTTTCAAATTGAGTTCATTCAGACATTTGAATGAATACGTACCACGTATACTTAGGATCATAACTGACACAGTTATCTGAAGTGGTTAACTAACGACCGTTTCAACCGTCTATCCAACTGTACATAAGGTTACTAAAGATTAACAAATCTAACATTATTATGAAATTGAAGGTATGGATAGATCAAATCTGACAGATAACTGCGGATAGCAATCAATCTGTAAACTTTATAAGGTTATTGAAAACGGCCGTAAAAGAACATTTTTAATATTGTGTATGGAGTAAATATGCGCACGCCATCCCAAAACAGTCCCCGAAGGGATTGGAAGATATGTTCCAACACGCACTTTGCATCGATGATGATTAGTTGACAACGTGATAGATAGTGAGTCTAAGGCTGTCTGAGGCACACCTAATTTCTATGAATGTTAGTCTCAGAAATTTTGCTCACGGATTTCCTTCATCGCAGAAATCAAGTGCAGTGATTTTGTTGACACCACGAGTCAAAATAAGCACTCATTGGTGCTGGCCGTTGGGATTCGAACTTTCGTAACAGACAGGCCACCCACGGCTTTTATATGTAAATAAATAACGAAAATTGTAAGTAAATAATTAACCAAAGCCCTATCTATGTTGTTCAATAATTTTCATCTTCACTTAATTCGCGGATTCCTAATTTTTTTTTAAAAGAAAAGCAGCCTATGTTACTCCTTGAAACATCTGTTATTTGACGGTGAAAGCCCCGTTAAAATCGGTCCAGCCGTTTCGCAAACAAACAGACTGACAGACAGACAAACGGGCGGACAGACAAAGACATATACGGTACACGTGTTTACACCTTCATAATATGTATTTAATGGAAAAATTTGGAATTACAAGCAGGTACTTCAATTTTATTTATTTGTATGTATAGATAAATGTGTTGCAAAGTCCTTTGAAAAACTTTGTTACTATGAGTGCAGTCATTAAAATCTCTGTGTACCTACAACGTGATACAAATTACAATAAAGATCATAATAGCATTACAAAAACTAAACCGACGACCTCCAAGTCCGTGGTATCAGCACGAACATGACAACACATCGCCGTCTATAAATAGCTAATGACTTTGAATCGCGGATATTTTAGTAACAAGTTTTTTACTTAACATAACGCTCGGAGATCTGATTGGTGCGTTCTAGTTGTTGCTAACGCTGCTCGCGTTGATCATTGTTGCGATCAACGTTGGGATTTGAGCAGTCGCCTGCTACGCAAGCGAAGCAAGTTCGAATCTCATCAGGGTCTGAACCAATGAATTTTATAAAAAACCTATGTGCAACGATTTCACACCACGTGCTTTACGGTAGAGGAAAACATCGTGAGGAAATATGCCTGAGAAGTAATTAAAAGACGTATTTATAGTGCTTGAGACGAACTATCTGTCACGTTGACATTTAATCATCGTCGATGAAAAGTGAGTGTTGTTAATTCCTTCACCGTAAAGCACGTAGTGTGAAATCACTGTATATAAGTTTTTAGAAAATCTCATCGGTACAAGCCCCGCTGGGATTCTGACTGGTCAAACCTCAAAGCCACCACGACTTTATAAACTAAAATAAATATTTTTCAAAAACTCGAAAGGGTCTGATCGAAACTGACTGATCTGTTCTGATGTTAGTTTTGTTTACCTCAAGACTAAAGTAAAAAAAAAACATCAGGAAACCCACAAAAATCTAATTGCTTATTATGTAAAGGAATTGTTAAAAAGTGGAACCGTAGCGTGGAGCTGCGCTATTATCCTCGTAGTAATTATGTAATTTCAAAATAATGACCTAACGATAATTTATTTTACTATCTTTATACCAAGTTCTCTCGGTGTGCTTGGTAGGTGATAACATGTTTTTCGCTTATTCAACATATAAACAGTTCAATAAATAACAGTCTGTCTAGACTTGTGACGAAAAAAATTCGATTAGCATATTTTAAATCGAACACGCCTCCTTTGACTGCATAATATAATTATTAATACGTAATTAACATATTTAAAAATATTCCAGAGCACGTGTAAATATGATGATGTTTCAATTAATTGTTTATTGGTCTTTCAAATGCGAGAAAACGTGTTTTACGTTCTGAGGTGAGTGTTTCTTGGAGTTATACCGTTCTAATATGATCCACCGGTGGATCAATTTTATTTTATAATTAATTTCTAAGTCACTCTGATCCACCCTGCCATGCTATGATAGCCTTCTAACATCGGTTTAAGGATCGCGTGTGCTTTGACGTTACATTTTGGTACTGTCAATTTTAAATAGTCGGAATACCAAAGTCAAAGTCAAAAATATCTTTATTCGTTTAGACTTTTTACAAAGCACTTTCAAATCGTCATAATGACAAGATTTACAGGATTATACATGCTACCGCCAGGTTCGGAATGTTGTTTTTACTAAGAAGAACCTGACAAGAAACTCAGTAATTACTCTTTTCAAAAATATTATTCAATTTAAAAAAACAAAATTACTCACTAGAGAAATGTAAGTCCAAGGACACTGTTGCAATGCACAAATGTCGATAAAAAATTACATAAAGAAAAGTTTAACAGTTCTACTTCTAATGTATCTAAATGCGTAGCTTGAGATGACCAACCTCCAAAAGCAGCACCTGTTCACAAGTATGACGAGAATGCCACCCATCGCCCTCTTCAACCATTATAGAGGAAAGTAAGCGACCCATCATCCTGACGCCGCCCGGCGGAATGTACCAATGAGTTTATCTAAATAACTTATGTGCAGTGATTTCACACAACGTGCTTTACGGTGAACGAAAATATCGTGAGGAAACTTACTTATGTCTGAGACGTAATTTAATGACGTATGTATCATCTTTCTGGAAAATCGATACTTGTGGTTAAGCCAGATGTCAGACTCTCTTAGGCCTCCGACTGCCCTGTAACGATTGCCAAATATGTTAAATTGGTAACCGGGATCGACGGCTTAACGTGCTCTCTGAGGCACGGAGGGAAGTCGGGCGGTCACCTATCTAACGATTGCCTTGAGTTAGGGTTGCTTAATTATGGTGGTCGAATGATGTGCGAAATAGCAACTGTGCCACGAGCTCTTTCTCACCTAAACCTATCTACATCCCTTTTAAATTCCGCATCACAAAATGAGATGGAACTCCTCTTGCTAAGGATTATTTATGGCTGTTTTGTGATATGGGAAAGTGAGTTAATTTATAACAGTTACTTGCAACATCCTCCCAAAGTACTTAAATATACCCTCTCAAACTAAATCAATCTCTAACACAAGCATATCAAGTTCAGAATAGCCTAACTCGTTTGATTGTAAACTTTGTGAACAACTCTCCAACAAACAAATTAGTTGGCAAGACCATCAATTAATTAGGCCCTTCAGTAATTAAGTGTCTCTAATTGACTGGAGTAATCAACACTGGATGTGATCAACTAGATATATTAACCTTTTTTTGACAAATCCTTTGTTACTCAAGGTGAATCTAGCTTTCCAATGGTGAAAGATTTTTTTAAATCGGCACAGTAGTTCTTTAGTTTATTCATTACAAACATACACACAGAAATACAATTATTTCCTCTTTTTAATATCGTTGGCTCACTATTACAAGGTTCTATGTTACAATTTTAGTACTTATGTAGTTATGAATGCCACAAGGTTCTATGTGTCACTACCAATACTTTTGCAAAAACATACCACTAGAAGGCAGCACTTCACTACAAAATATACAATATTACACAGTCCTATTGTAAACATAGAACCTTAATTTTTGGATTTTATTGAATTTTAAGATATACAGGTCCTATTTATTTATTTATTTATAAATGTATTAATTAGAACGGCTAAAAGCCAATTACATTAATTAAGAGTAATATTCATTCATTCGTTCCGTCACAATACTCCAGGCATACTGACATTATCGTCTGCCATTCATCCGCGAACACATCACAATCAGGGTTGGCGACCAAGAGAGCGTTGAGAGCGGAGAGAGTGCGGGGGACTGGGAAGTGAGCGCGCGCCTTTGTGCGACTTGTACCCACTGCAAATAATCTGTGTCTCCGGCCGCGTATGTAGTTTTTAGGAACAAATATCCTAGACAACTCTTCATGCAGCTCATGTTAATACATAGGACTTTGGACAAAGAATACATGAGAAAAAACATCAAATTGTCTTTGACCAAAGTTTTATGTCAGCTGTCTGGCCTGTCTGTTACTGTCAATGTCATCTCGATGTCGCGGTTTTTGTGAAACGTCTTGCGTTGCCACTTTACCAAATAAATAGATATTTTGTGCAAAATGGATGAGGAGGATCAAATTTTTGATTATTCGAGTGATGACTCTGTGAAAGATAAGGAAGGTGAGTCTATACTCAGAATTTCTAAGAATAAAGATTATTTTTATTCCAAGCAGTTTAGGACTTCTTTTGAATTTAGATCCGAGCACAATGAGTCTACCTCAGAAAATTTAAATGTGTCCAATGCTGTGGGTGAGTCACAACCTAAAAACCATCACGCAAACGAAGAAGGAATGTAACAGCATCATGAGTTTTGCTTTAAGACAGCTTATGAATAATTTTTCTACATTGGAACAAATTACCTTAAAATTTTCAACACCTGGACATTCTTGCATTCAAGAAATTGACAATGTACATAGCTGTATAGATAGAGTCCTGTCAAGGGCTGAATATTATTCACCCTTATCTCTTATGAGAAGATTATTTCAAGTGAATTCAGCTAAACCCTATTCTATCATACAAATGACTAGCAATGATTTCTTTAATTTTCAAGAAACCTGTTCTGGACTAAAATATTCACTAGTTCCTTTTTCCAAAGTAACAGAGCTTCAATTCACAAAGTCACTATTTGAAGTGAGTTTTAAATGTTCACACACTGCAGAATCATACACTGTAGCTAATCTGAGACCTCTTAAAACACGAAAAAATTTAATAATATTTTTTTCAATTGCAGTAAAACATTTAAAAAGACCTGTATTATGTAAGACTAAAATATCTAATATACAGTCTATGTATCGATGGATGCCTACAGTGAATAAAGAGTACTATGAGGCATTATTAAAAAAATAAATGGTAATAAACTTATTAGTATTACCTATTTTAAACATTAAACTAATATTTTATTAGTATTATCTATTTTAGCTAAATAAACAGTTTTGATGAAAATAAATAAAGTTATTTGATTACATTTATAATTTGTTTTAATGCTACTGAGACAGCAACTTATGTTCATTATCTCATATATATCTTATGTCATTATTATGTACATACTGAACTTGAGACATAAACCTGTATCTTTCACAAACTTCATAGTTCTAAGTTCTGGTTTGGAACAAATTTATTATCATTTTGAAGTAACAAAGTTCTATGTTATTTTAATTTCCTTAATATTTCAAAATACAAAAGTTAATTATTTTTTTTTTGTTTCTAAAAAGCACTATGTAGTTTTAAATAATGATATTATAAAATATGCTCACTTTGCGTCACTGTGCGTCGGAGCTACTGTGCATACATTTTACCAAAGTCAAAATCTTTAAATTCAAAATACCAAACTTCATTTAAATTCACTTAGAACCTTGTAATAGTGAGCCAAAGATATAACATTAGTGTAGACTATCAGGATCTGAATGTTACAAAATTGTAAACGATGAAAATCAAAACCTTACGTTATGTTTACAGATAAATAAAATTAAAAGTCTATTTGTAATTATAAATTATGGTACGGTGCTAAAAATTGTAAAAATCTTCTCCGTCTATCCGTTGGTATGTCTGCCTGCTTGTGTATTTTGGCTTCTTTGAAACAGCTGTATCAATTATGACGGGGCTCTCATTGGCTGAAAGCTAATGTTACGAGGGGTAACTAAGACAAGCAAGGGTTCTTCAATAGAGACACCCAACAAAGTTTATGCGGGTAAAACCGCGAGAATAAGCTAGTTTCATTAAAAAAGCCTTTATTGTACAAAAAATCAATTATGTATACCTAAATATATACATGAAGCGTTACTTCATGTAGGTTTCTTATTTTATTACAAAAGAAACCTCGAGGAAAAATACATAGATATTAAATTCTTGGAAAGAAATTTTACGCTGGATAGAAAAATTAAGGAATTAATAGGAAGGTAAAAATAAATTTCATTTGGAAATTCACCAAATACCTTATTAGTCAAATACCTTACAATGAAGGCTTTTGAATGGCAGCGAATCTGACATCCAATGCTATAGCAATTTTATTAGATACAGTAGTATACGGATATATATGAGAATGTTCATCATACTACCCATACAAATGATCCTGGCTTTGTTTGCAGATGTTACTACTTCACTAACCCAACCGAAACCCGTGGATTGATGGCCGAATGTAGATATTGCTGGTGACAAAATGGGAACGTTTGTGAAGCGAAAGAAAAGTTCATATTGGATAACCTTATTTGTACAGTAGGCCGTGGTGGCCACGGGTTTGAGTAGTCACCTGCTACGCAGCGGGGCTTGTACCAATGAGTTTTTCTAAAAACTTATGTGCAGTGATTTCACACCACGTGCTTTACGGTGAACGAAAACATCGTGAGGAAACTTACATATGTCTGAGACGTAATTCAATGACGTATGTATAGTGCCTGAGACGGCGATAGACTCACCCTCTGTCACGTTGGCTCTTACTTAATCATATTTGATGTAATATGGATTGTTGTTGCAACACCTCTGCTTAACCCTTCGGGAACCCTTTATGAGATAACGTGAGCATAATTTTGTTTATCTTTACTAGTTGTATCTCGGATAAAACATCTCACAATCACGGATACCTCAGATAAGTAATTCAAAGACGTATGTATAGTGTCCGAGACGGCGATGGACTCACCCTCTGTCACGTTAGCACTAACCTACCCCTTCGGGGAATACAGGCGTCTGCATAGGTATGTTCCGCACCTTTTAACACTATGTGATGTCGTGTTATGCGACTAATAGTAAGTACTAAAATTGTTCGTATGATAATTAGTGAGTTGTTTATTACTTTGTGGGTGGTCAAGGACATAACACTGTAAGTACTTTAAATGCGTCGTCAAGAAAATAATAGTTCGAATAAAATTTCATGCTACCCCACAGTTACACTCACGGATTCATTTCGCATTTTCATTATTTTTATGTTAAAAGTAGTCTTATATACTCCTTGCAATCAGTTATCTGCCAGTGAAAGTCCTTTTGAAATCGGTCCAGTCGAAACAAATAGACAGAAAGAGAAAAAAAAAAATGGTTAGTTCATGTAAGTACTGGGAACACGGTTCCTGTTAGCTATTGGTCCCAGTCGCCTGTATCCTCCCGTATATACATACTTTCATTATACATGTAGTGAAAAACTGTAAATTATTAATTACAAACAGACACTTCAATTTTATTAACCTGTAAGGATATAGATATATATGTAAACATAAGTAACTGCGCAATGTAAGTTTTCAAACCAAATCAATTTAATTTACATACATACATATGCTCACGCCTGTATTCCCCGAAGGGGTAGGCAGAGGTGTTGTAATCACGTCACCCACTTTTCTCCGTCTCTTTTCATGTTGGCACTTAATCATCTGATTAAGTGCCAGACAGATGGTGAGTCCATCGCCGTCTCAGACACTTTACATATTTATTTAATTACTTCTCAGAAATATACAGGTTTCCTCACGATGTTTTCCTTCACCGTAAAGCACGTGGTGTGAAATCACTGCACATAAGTTTTTCAGCAAAACTCATTTGTACATTCCCCGCTGGTATTCGAACTTGCGTCGATTGCGTAGCAGGCGACTGCTCAAACCTCAAGGCCACCACGGCTCTCAGTATTGAAGAAGGCGAGGGCATACTTTATTTTATCATGTCTTCAGTTAATTACGTTGGTGGAACCGTAAGACCGAATCATGATTTAATAATTTAGAATATTCTCGTAAACTAGGTCTCAATAAAATCACCTTTACATCACGTAAGTGCCCGTATGGGATTTAACCATAAAGCTCTACATATTAAACGATGTAACAGTAACACTACAGGGGACCATAGTAAAGTATTTTCGTACATTAAGATGCCTATAAAGATCCGCTAACGGCTTTAAGCGTTATTTTTATGTCTGCACAACTGTGACCTTAGAGATCTGTCACTGCCACGACAGCCCATTATCTTGGCCCAGTATTCCAACTTAATGCATTGCAAGATATATAATCATCTCCCTGGCCTTATCCCATACATTGTTGGGGTCGGCACTTGATTCGACCCGATGTGGCTGATCACCTGATTTTTATACGAAGCGACTGCCATCTGACCTCGCAACCCCTTTTACGAAGAAAATCTGTGATCTGGGTTAAACCAGTAGTCAGACTATTTTAGGCCTCCGACTGACCTGTAACGATTGCCAAAGATGATAAATTGACAACCGGGACCGACGGCTTAACGTGCTCTCCGAGGCACGGAGGTAACTCGGGCGGTCACCCATCCAATTACTGGCTAGACTTAGGGTTGCTTAACTTCGCTGATCGAATGATATGCGTAATAGCAACTGTGCCACGAGCTCCTCCATTGCAAGATATATAATATACTAGGTAAAATGTCAGGTCTTCTTGGAAGGCTAGTTTCCAGCCCGGGTTTCTGTACCTAAACTGAATAAATAATGTTCACTTATGATTTGAGTTGACGCTAACTTCAACCCGCGAATTAGCTTCACTAAATAAAGTGATTATTTGATAATACAAGAGAATTTACTCAAAGGAAGTCGCTTCAAAATGAATATACCCTTAGTAGAATAATATTTTCACATAATTTTCAGTAAATGCTTATATTTTAAATTTCTTTTAGTCTCGCGTAGTCTTTGATAATTTTAATCCCCTAAAGCTACTGTTGACACAGAATTTATTTATTTTCAATCGGATTGTAGATCGTATAGAGACATCCCTGGACCACCTAAAACAATACACATTAAAATGTAAGCATTATAGTTTGTACATCTTGAGCCTTCGTATATTAGGAGCAGTGATGGCTGAGTGTTTTGAGAAATCGCCTGCTACACCCGCACGGTTCTATACACAACCAGAGCTTTACGGTAAAAGAAAACATCGTAAGGAAACTTGCACATGTCTAAAAAAAATACGAATATAAGTATGATACCTGATTTGGCATTGAAGTTACCAATCTTGTAATAGATTCCCTTTTTTTTACATTAAATAAGGATTAAATTTAAACATTTATTTTCAGATATTAAACGTTTTGTGTTTTCGAGTTAAGCTTAAAACTCCTTCATAATAATGACGATCCTGGTGAACTTACTGCAGAAACTATTATAATATAACCAGCTACATTTATATAGTAAAGTATATTTCTGGACTCCATTGTGTGGGACACATAATAGTGTCTATTTAGTTAGATATTAATCTTATTTAAATTAATGCCATTCGTTTTCCGAAGGTCGCTTGCACACACAATGGACATTTCATCACTGTAATGGGTGAATTTTTCGTCCTCTGGGTACTGATGACATGTGAAATGGAAATTTTCAACATTAAACTCTATTACCACTTGTTTAAAGGGTCAAAATCCAAGTGTGTAGTTTTGTTGTAGCTTAGATCAGTAATAATATCATAGTTTTTTTTTGAGTACAACTCAAACTTATTCCGGTATTATTGGAAAAACCAATGATAAAAACATTATTGAAATATTACCTAATTCTGCATAGAAAATAAAAAATCAATGACTCCTGTCAAACATGACAATCATCAAATCGGATTCTGAACAAAAAAAAAATTTTAATTAACAATACCAGTATGATGGATCATCATCATCTCCCTGGCCTTATCCCATACATTGTTGGGGTCTGCACTTGATTCAACCCGATGTGGCTGATCACCTGATTTTTATACGAAGCGGCCATCTGACCTTCGCAACCCTTTTACGAGGAAAATCTGTGATCTGAGTTAAACCAGTTGTCAGACTATTTAGGCCTCCGACTGACCTGTAACAATTGCCAAAGATGATGAATTGGCAACCGGGACCGACGGCTTAACGTGCTCTCCGAGGCACGGAGGGAACTCAGGCGGTCACCCATCCAATTACTGGCTAGGGTTAGGGTTGCTAAACTTCACTGATCGAATGATATGCGCAATAGCAACTGTGCCACGAGCTCCTCCAGTATGATGGATATAAAAAGTTTATGATTTTATCCGATCCTTAAGAAAATCAGGACTTCCCTCAACGGATTTTATATAAGAACGCGCGAGAAGAATATAAAAGAGTCGTTACAACATTTAGAATTTGAGAGGAACTTTTGTAGCTCAACTTTTATTACAAAATTATAATGCCCATTACTATACAGATACATAAAAATCTTAATAACCTGCTTAAGTACGTCTTGATTCTTGAAGTTGTAAAACCGTTTTAGGCGTAGTATATAGTCTGATTCACAAAAAATGTATTTGAATTATAAACTTCAAATTATATAAAATTTTGCTCTATCCAAGTATACACTTACATATTATGCTCACGACTGTATTCCCCGAAGGGGTAGGCAGAAGATGCCAAAAGATCCACTTTTCACCGAAGATGGTGCCAACATGGCAGATGGTGAATCTATCGCCGTGTCAGGCACTATATATTCTTCTTTGAAGAACAGAAATGTTTTCGTTGCATCGTAAAGTACGTCGTGTGAAATCACTGTACATACGTTTTATAAAAACTCATTGGTACAGGCCCAGCTGGGATTCGAATTTGCGTCGCTTACGTAGCAGACGACTGCTCAAACCCAAAAAAGGAGGTGTCACGGCAAATCAAGTGCTGATCCTATCACTTTACTTTTTATTCATTTTCATATTACGAAATTGAACCTCACGGTGAAAGAAAATAAAAATGTACTTCAATGTCGAATTTTTTGAAGGAACGATTTTTACAGAAGGAAGGGTATTTATAAATTCAAGGAACGTATAAGTACCGTGACGAGTTTTGAGTAGAGAAGTGTATACAAACCCAGCTATCCTCACTACTTTCGCTGAGCGCTCAAAACTTATGATGTCACCTGTATACTGCGATGTTGCGCAATATACATGTTGCGCCAATAATAGTCGATATCGAATCGCCGGTCTCTCGGTGATTACACAAATAAATTAACTTGTAAATCATAGTAATAAGTATGTGTCTCAAGAATGCATTCTGTTTGGCAAAGCTTTTTAGTGTTCCGTAAGTGTAAAAGACTATTACTAAGAATCCGCTATCTGTCCGTCTATTTGTCTGTCCTTGTGCTGTATCTCATACGCCGTGATAGTTTTATTTGCACAGATAATTATTCCGTTGTTGCTTTAACAAAAAATACTAAAATAATATTATAAAGTATATATTAAAGAGGCTCTGATACAACAAATCTGTTTTTTTATAATATAATCATACCCATTCACTAGCCCAGACTAGGGTAAGTCTCCGAAATAAACAAGATGACGCATGTTATGCTTGTCTAGAAAAATAGGATCTTGCTTAGACAGCTATAAAGCGAATTGTTTTCTCGCAACTGAAGGGCATATCGAAAAAAATATTAATGTGGATAACGTATATAAATCTATTGAAGTGGCTTCATTCTCTCCCTATGTACCTATTGGGAAGACGAGTATTTTATGTCAATACATAATAATAATAAATGCTTTTAGCCTTTATTTCGGATACAGCATATCTGTCACATTTAAATGCCCACAAAATTATGATAACTGCTTTCCCATATAGTAAAAGCTACACAGACAGGCAAAATGATTATATAGGTAGGTTAAATAATCTTATGTGTAGGACAGGTTGTCATAGCGACAATTTTATTTATTTTTTTTGATACTAATAAATTTATTAGTCGATTTATTATAACTGGGGACTTGTTTTACATCCCCAAAAAATGCATGAATATGATAGCTACATTGGTAGCATATAATATTAACGGTGTTATAGCAACTATAACGAAACTTAGGCTAAGTAATGAAACGGTGTTATGTAGTTCTAATAACACAGTAATTAGTTCTAGTTCTAGTTCTTTAAACTAGTAACTAAGACAACGGCCGAGTCCTTCGTCAACCGGCTCTGTCGCCTTAACGTAGTGCACCAAAATATACAAGGCTTGGCTGGCAAACAATTAGAAATTGATTTATTTTTAGAAAGCCATAATGTTCATGTGCTTTGTTTAACTGAACATTGGCTTAAAAATCATGAGCTATTGCTCAACAATAATAATTATAGACTTTGTAGTGCATTCGTCAGAAAATCAGCAATTCATGGTGGCTCTTTAATCTTGGTATCTAATAATGTTAAATGTAAAGAGCGTAGTGATATAGTAAACCTGTCTATCGAGCGTACTGCCGAACTATCGTGTATTGAACTAGAAAGACATGTAATAATATGCGTATATCGCCCCCCATCTGGCAATTTCTGTTCATTTGAATCTATCCTTGAAGATGCCATTAGACGTGTTGCGGGCCATAATAAAAGCATTGTAGTGTGTGGCGATTTTAATGTTAACTTGCTAGAAAATAATTCCCTTTCGGTGCGTTTAATTAGTCTGTTTAATTCTTTTAATTTAAAGCACTTATTCCTAGAACCCACTAGAATAACTGCCACTTCTGCCACATGTCTAGATAATGTGTTCTGCGACTGTGAGGCCCTGGAAAAATCTATTATCAGTGATCTTACGTCAGACCATTGTGGTCAAAAAATCACAATATTAAATAAAACAAATAATGTAGTAAAAAAAACCACTTATAGACCTATTACTAAGAAACTTGTAGCAAATTTCAGGTCTAACTTGGCAAGCAAAATAACCAACCTACAAGGGCCACAAGAAGATCCTGATGCTCTTTACAATAGCCTTTTTAACGTTATACAAACGGAATTCCATAGTACTTTTAAATTAAAAACTGTTCAGAAGCAAAGTAAAGTAAAATTCAATGAATGGGCAACTGTAGGTATACATATAAGTAGAAAGAAGTTGTATGATCTTTATGGTATGAAACGATATGATCATAGTCCTGAGTTCTCAGCATTCGTAACTAGATACTCTAAATGTTTTAAGAAAGTTTGTATAAAAGCTAAAGCCTTGCATCTTGCCCAGAAAATCAAATACTCTGATAATAAGATAAAGACTACCTGGAACGTTATTAATGCCGAGACGGGAAAGGCAAAGAGTCGCGACTGTCGTATTAATTTAAATATTGATAACAAAGTAATCGAAGATGATAACAAAATAGCTGAAACTTTCAACAACTTCTTTGTAAATATTCCTTTAGTAACTACTAGTTCCCTAAATTCATCTCCCACAGACGCCGAATTATTATTGAAATCAAATGTTTCTGAGTGTGGCACTAGCTTTAGTTTTTGTACTATCACGCCTTTTGAAATAATAAAGACATTTAAAAGTTTGAATTCCAAAAAGACTGGTGATTTGTGGGATATATCAGTGAAAGTACTTCACGATATTATTGACATAATTGCCCCCTGTTTAGCTGAAATTTTTAACAGTTGTATTATGAGCGGTGTATTCCCGGACCTCATGAAATATAGTAAAGTTATTCCATTATTTAAAGGTGGTGATAATAGTGATCCTACCAACTTCAGACCGATCTCTATCCTGCCAGCCCTCAGCAAAATTTTTGAAAAAATTATTTTGAATCAAATAGTCGCCTTCTTTAATCTTAATAATATTCTACATGGCGAGCAATATGGCTTCACAAAAGGTCGTTCAACTACTGATGCTGGTGTTGCACTTCTTAGACATATTTATAGAGCGTGGGAGAACGCTCATGACATCATAGGTGTATTCTGCGACCTATCCAAGGCTTTCGATTGTGTCCAACACGAAACCTTATTAGTTAAATTAAATTATTACGGTGTCAAAGGTAGGGCACTCGACCTAATCAAATCGTATCTTTGTCAGCGGATTCAAACGGTCGAAGTAAATGGCGTCAAATCTTCCGGTTCTCCAGTACTAATGGGCGTCCCACAGGGTTCAATCCTAGGACCATTTCTGTTCTTAGTGTATATTAATGATTTACCAAATTTAGTCAAGAATACGTGTGACATTGTACTGTTCGCTGATGACACATCTCTTTTGTTTGAAGTCGACAGAGCCAAAACGAATTATGCAGATGTAAACAGTGCACTCGATCAGGTATTGAAATGGTTTAATGTAAATAACTTAGTCTTAAATGCACAAAAAACTAAATGTATTAAATTCACTTTACCAAACGTCAAACCTGTTGATACAAAGGTCATGGTAAATGGTGAAACTTTGGATATCGTAGAGTCAGTAGTATTTCTAGGTATAACCCTTGATAACAAACTTCAGTGGAGCCCACATATATCCAAGTTATCAGGAAAACTCAGCTCCGCGGCTTATGCAATTCGTAAAGTTAGACAGTATACAGACATAGAAACAGCTCGACTCGTATATTTTTGTTATTTTCATAGTGTTATGTCCTATGCTATTTTAATTTGGGGCAAAGCTGCTGATATAGAGAATATATTCACATTACAGAAAAGGGCTATACGATCAATTTATAATTTGGGACCCCGAGATTCGTTAAGGGAAAAATTTAAATCAATTGGAATTTTGACAGTGGCCTCACAGTATATTTTAGCTAACTTATTATTTGTGCATCAAAACATTGGATCGTTTCAAAAAAAATGTGATGTGCATAACATAAACACAAGGCACAAAAACAAAATTGTAGTGCCTGCGCATCGCTTACAGAAAGTACATGGCTCATTTTTAGGACAGTGCACACGCTTCTATAATAAATTACCAACAGAAATTGTAAACTTGCCCTTCAATAAATTTAAAGAGGCCATCAAAGCAGTTTTGCTCAAAAAAGGATATTATACTGTAAGTGATTATATTTGTGATAAGGAACCCTGGGATGTATCTTTGTCGAAAAATTATTGTAAATAATCCCATTGGCACTGTACTTTTGCTACAATTAATTAATCTTAGTTTGATCTTTGCTTTGACTGGCTGGAATTTGCCATGCTCACAAATATTTGTAATATTTTAGTTATTATATTTGACAATTGAGCATTTGTGCTGTGTCCCATGGGCTTATATTCATGATATATAAATACTGTAACCAAAAACATTGTATAATATATATTTTTTTTTAAAAGAGTAATTGTTGAGTTTCTTGCCGGGTTCTTCTCAACAAAAGCTACCTTCCGAACCCGGTGGTAACATTTATAATCTTGTATAATGTATTTTGTGTCCTTCTGACGATTTGAAAGTACTTTGTAAGAAGTCTAATCAAATAAAGATATTTTGAGTTTGAGTTTGAGTTTGAGCAAGTTACAATTCACACAGTTTAAATAGGGCTCAAGATGAGCCCACATCAGTAGCTGGATCCGTTTGCCCAATCTTGGCAATGGCCTCCTCCAAACCCTTCCAATGGACTCTATCGAGGGCTGTAATGTATTATTCGGTTATTGAAACGTGCAAAACGATAATCTTTATGATGTTTTTTTGTAATCGATTCGCATGTAGGTAATTTACTGGCGTGCGAATCAACATCTCCAAAAGTGGCAGTGAGCAATTTTTCATATTATTTTAATTATCCATATTATTTTCAATAAGTGGATGGTTACAAGGGGAAAGGAAGACCTAAGAAACGATGGATGGATTGTGTGAAAGATGATATGGCTAGAATGGGAGTGAATACAGATATGACAGCTGATAGAGAGAAATGGAAGAGAAGAACATATTGCGCCGACCACAAATAACATGCGAAAAGGGCAGGAGGATGATGATGATTATTTTCAATAAGTTCTTAAAAAACGGATAACATTGGAATCAAAAAAAAATTTGTCGATTTTGTTGGATTCTACAAAAACTGTTTTTTACTAAGTATAAACATATTTGTGAAGTCCATGGTCTTAAGTTATTTTTCATTATTTTCTTCCTATTTTATATTATAAGCTAATGACATATTTATTGAAGCAAATCATATCTTATTAGAAATTCATAACATTAGTGCTAGTTTTTGCTTGCGTCCAAATATAATAACGAACTCATTGTTGTATAAAAACTATACAGTAGAACATATTATAATAAATAGATATGGTTGCGAATAAAATAATTAATTTAATGTATGTTATGTTCCTACTTATAATAAAAGTACTTGGCACAATAATTACAGTAATATTCCAAGTACATATTTAATTTCAAAGAGAAAACATCGTAATGTATATCTTAATAACATCAGTTTCAAAATACATTTTTTCTTCAATTTTAATGTTGATGTGTAAATATATTTTTGGCTTTATTATTTTTTCGATCTAGAATAATCCATAAAATCATGAGTTAACGTTATTATTGACCAAGAATTATTTCCAGTAGTAATTTTACACTCGCAGTTTTCCTGAGAGTAAATGTGAAATACAAATTTATTTTTACGCGCAATGTTTGCGGGTTTACAAATAAATGTATTATATCTGATAGAAGATTTAATATCGTAGAAGATTTTCACTTATAACACATCAGATTTAATATTTCATAAGTAATTTGGACGTAACGTTATTTGCTACGAAAGCGTTCATAACAAGCACCTGCCTAAATACAAAGTTTATGAAATTATAATATTTACAATTGAAAATATTGATATACACATATACATTAATTAATGCTCACGCCTGTATCCCATGGGGGTAGGCAGAGACCACCGTTTGCCACATGCTACGATCCTTACATACGTCGCTTCAAGTACATACATATGCTCACGCCTGGATTCCCCGAAGGGGTAGGCAGAGGTGTTGTTAACAAAACACCCACTTTTCACCGAATTTGATTAAGTGCCAACGTGACAGATGGTGAGTCTATCGCCGTCCCAGGCACTATACATACGTCTTTGAATTACTTCTCAGAAATATGCAGGTTTGCTCCCGATGTTTTCCTTCACCGTAAAGCCCGTAGTGTGAAATCACTGCACATACGTTTTTGAGAAATTAATTGGTACAGGCCCCGCTGGGATTCGAACATGCGTCATTTGCCTAGCAGACTATTGCTCAAACCCCACGGCCACCACGGCTTCCATTTTATTTAAAACAAACCAAAGTAAATATGTAAATGTTGGAACGAGTGCGACTTTTCTATTCCATAATGTTAGCGAACTAAGTAAATTCAATAAAATTGTATTAGGTTATTTAAGACTTAAGCAAGCACAGATTATGAAATTAACATAATCACTTCATTTTGCCAAGGTAAGCTAAGAATTCATAATTTATGTCAGATGGAATCTGGCGCTCATCTTTTAGGTAAGATAACTTTCCTTGTATAATGTCGATAGACATATGCTCACGCCTGTATTCCCCGAAGGGGTAGGCAGAGGTGTTGTAACAACAACACCCACTTTTTACCGAAGATCCGAAGATGATTAGGTGCCAATGTGACAGATGGTGAGTCTTTCGTTCGTATCGAAGCGTATATCTTAATGTCAACATATCTAGTTTTTACTATACGAATATTAATGATTTCACCCGCAACTTCACCTTATTGGCAGTTTGGCACCCAAATACGCATGCCATTTTTCACCTACTTAGGAGTGGTATTTCGGAAAACCTGTTCTTACTGTATATCTACACACATCTTCCAAATTTAATGTTTCTACGACCAACAGCAGCTAGGATTAAAGGCATTTTCTAGCTACTTTCGAACGTAACTTTTGAACAAATAAGAATAATGGTAGGTACTTTGCGAACCTTTGTTTTTTCAAAGAAAGCTAGTAGACTATTAAATACAGGGTATTGTGGCGTGATAAAAGTAATTAGCTAGCAAGTAAAGAAAATGTCATATGCAGAACTCGAGGACGTGGTAGTTAGATACTGTAACTCAGAAGCCGAGACCATGAATCACCTATGCACTTGCGACGCACTGGCTGGATGGCGAATGGACCCACTGATTAAGACATCTGAAACCAGAAGACTACAGCCTCTTACCTATGAGCAAGATATTCCGGCTTGTTCAGGAAGTATTTGAGGAGTTAGGTACGTAGAGCTTAAGGGCAAGGGTAGCAACACACCCCATGGGAAACCGGACTCAATATTGCCATAACCAAGATATGATAAGATAAAGTAAAAAGAAAAAAGATCTTGTTTTTATTATTTATACACACGTCTCAAATCCCGCGAGGAGTAAATCAAGTTAGCTGACGTAAGATTTACTTAAGTTAATGTTACTTATCTAAATTGAAGGCAGGATAACCTTCCAGCTTAGCTTCTCGTTAAGTACAAGTTAAATTTTGGGGTGGCAAGTTATATTTCTTAAGGCGATATGATCGTAGTAGGATGATTTTGAACGATGGTCTCAGCAATAAATTCTCAAATTGAAGTTGAAGGTGACGATCTAGATATTTAAAGCTCAAGAAAAGTGACGCAAGTTCGAATCCCAGCGGGGCCTGTACCAATGAGTTTTTCTAAAAAACGTATGTACAGCGATTTCACACCACGTGCTTTACGGTGATGTAAAACATCGTGAGGAAACCTGCATATGTCTGAGAAGTAATTCAATGACGTATGTTAAGTGTCTGAGACAACGATGGACTCACCATCTGTCACGTTGGCACTTTATCATCTACGATGAAACGTGGGTGTTGTGATTACAACACCTCTGCCTACCCCTTCGGGGAATACAGGCGTGAGCATATGTTTATGTCTTAATTTTTTTAATTTGAATTTGATAATGGCCATTTTGAGAATTAGACACTAGAATATTATTATTATTAGCTCGATATATCCCACTGATCGACTCAACCCACGACTCGCCCTAGCGATGAAACAATTGAGAGGATTTTCGATTGTATTGATGCAAGCGATTGGTGCGAGTTGTGCCGAATCTAGTCGAGTGGTGCCGATCGTACGCCCACGCCTGCATGGCGTTAAATGTCACTCACAACTCCCATTTAACCCCTAGGGGTGATATTTGGGAAAACTACCAAAACACACCTGCTAATTTTAATATCTCTAAGGCCAGGGGCTTAGGCTGTGAGTTGATAAATAAGTCAGTAAAGACTTTGATTTTTATGCTGATATGATAGGTTTCATAATATCTCAGAAATAGCTGAACCATCTTGGGTGATGTAACTGGTGTCTGTATTTTAAAGCGTGACTAAAATCATTCCTCAAAATCTATTCTAATGTAATAAAGAGGAAAGATTTGTATCTAAATATGTTTGTAACGAATTAGCTAAAAAAGTACTGAACCGATTTTAAAAATTCCTTACTATTTGAATGCCACACTATTACTGATTAATATAGACTACATTTTATCCCCGTACTCCCACGGGAACGGAAACTACGCAGAAACCGCAGTGAGGTTTCAGAGTTATCAGTAATGAATCATGTTTATATTTCTCTATCATCATCATCGTCCTGACCTTATCTCATGTTATTTGTGGTCGGTCGTGTGTTTTTCTCATCCAATTCCATCTAACAGGGGGTGTTCTAGCCGTGTTTGGATTCATTTTCATAATAAAAAAAAAAACAAAAAAGTAGGTACAAAATAAATGTGATATTTATATTTCGTACTTTTGGCTGTTGGAGTTGACTTTGCCGACTATATATTGGTATATAACAATTTTTTTTAATGATATAATGTATGCTATGTACCGATCATAATACTACAAAATTAAAATATAGCAGTAGATCGGCTTCCTAAATTTATGTAGAACCGTCGCACACACTCATACGAACAGCTCCGCACTAGTATCTCGGGGTGTTCCACGCTAATTCCAGTATCTCAACAATACGTTTTAGCAAGTGTTAACGATAACGCTGACGATATCGATTGCGTATTTTCCTCGTTTTATACGGGAACGTAAAACGTCCCTAGAGACGAGTGAAGGAAGATACTACCTATGCTTTATAAAAAAAATTACTCTCGTATACATCTACCGCCAAAGTATAGAAGTTGAACTTCTGTAACGTTTTATTTTTTAATAATAATAATATGTTGATAATGTCGGCAGTTAGGTCATAAACAATTAGAAACGAGTTTGTAATCAAATAGGTATCAGACAGATTTGAATAATGTTTCCTTGGTATAAGTATTTATAAGTGTAATATTATAAAGAGGAAATATTTGTATATACGTATGTTTGTAACGAATTGGCTCAAAAAGTACTGAACCGACTTGAAAAATTCTGTCCGCAATGGATAGCAAAATTATCGGCGAGAAAAATATGCCATATTTTATTCCCGGTGAAACCGCGTGACCTCTGCTAGTTACATAATATACTCGTATATTGTGAGTATTAATATTCGATGTGGCTTTAAATACTCGACAACCTTGCTTAGTACTCGAAGAGTAATTTATGATCGAAAATGATTTTATGTTATCTTTCGCGCAGTCTGAATTTCATGATTGACCCAAGGGAATTATTATTTATTGAAATAAAATTAGCTTAAGTTACTCTTCGTAGCACCATCTATCTGCCAGTTTAAGTCCCGTCAAAATCGGTCTAGCCGCTTCGGATATTAGCCGGAACAAACAGACAGATACATAATTATGAATTTAGTGAAAAGCTATTAATTTTAGACACATCAATTTTATTTATACTTACATACATATGCTCACGCCTGTATTCCTGGAAGGGTAGGCAGAGGTATTGCAATAACAAAACCCATTTTTTACTGAAGATGAACAAGCGCCAACAAAAGGGCGAGTCCATCGTCTCAGGCACTAAACAAACGTCTTTGAAATACTTCTCAGACATATGCAAGTTTCCTCACGATGTTTCCCTTCACTGTAAAACACGTCGTGAGAAATCACTGCACAATTTTTTTTGTTAAAACTTATTGGTACAAGCCTCGCTGGTATTCGAGCTTGCGTCGCTTGCGTAGCGACTGCTCAAGCCCCAAGGCCACCAAGGTTCTTTTTTTTATTTATTTATCTGTATGATAATAACCCCAGTTTACTTGATATTGCTTGTCGCTTGTAAAATCATAACAATTTGTTTACCAAGTTCGATATTGCTTAAAGCAATTCGTTCGAGACGCTCCGTTGAAAGTGTCTATAATTGGAAGCAATTTGTATAACATCGAATTTTATGTTTCCACTAAGTAATGAAACTTTGGCGTTATCAAACAAATTTTAATTAATTCTTCAAAATGTCTGTTACTTGTCAGCTTATTAATTTTCCCTTCTATAAATGTAACATTATCTGGGAAATTCTTTGAAGAGAGATGTATTGTTTCCCTTTTTAATGAGATGTTTCAGCTTGGAAATGTCTCTGAAATTGTATTGTATTCTTTGAAACAATCACAGATCTTTCAGAACTAATTGTTATTTCATTTAAAATAACCGATCTCGTTACAAAATTCCGAGGAATTCATTTAAAATTAAATTAACATATATATATATATATATATATATATATATACATACATATGCTCACGCCTGTATTCCCTGAAGGGGTAGGCAGAGGTGTTGTTATCACAACACCCACTTTTCACCGAATTTGATTAAGTGCCAACGTGACAGATGGTGAGTCTATCGCCGTCTCAGGAACTATACATACGTCTTTGAATTACTTCTCAGACATATGCAGGTTTCCTCACGATGTTTTCCTTCACCGTAAAGCACGTGGTGTGAAATCACTGTACATAAGTTTTTTTTAGAAAAACTCATTGGTACAGACCCCGTTGGGATTCGAACTTGCGTCGCTTGCGTAGCAGGCGACTGCTCAAATATATATATGGATATATATATATATATATCCTCACGCCATCCTAGAAGGGTCCGCGAAGGGGTAAACAGAGGTTTTGTAGCAATAACACACATTTCAGCGAGTAAGATTAACTGCCAACGTGACAGAGGGCGAGTCGATCGCCGTTATACACGTCCCTAAATTACTTCTGAGACATATGCAGGTTTCCCCACGATATTTTCGTTCACCGTAAAGCACGCGTTGTGAAATCACTGCACATAAGTTTTTCGAAAAACTTATTGGCACAGGCTCCAGTGGTATTCAAACTTCCGTCGCTTGCGTAGCAGGCGACTGCGCTAAACCCAAATTCATTTGATAACTTCTGGGTAAATATGTGTTAGTGCTATTTTATGATATGGTTGAGATTCGTGCATCGATATACCTTAATAAATAACGTCAATATCAATTCAATTCAAAATATCTTTATTCGATTAGACTTTTTACAAAGTACTTTCAAATCGTCAGAAAGACACGATTACATAGGATTATACATGCTACCGCCAGGTTCAGAAGATTGCTTTTACTGAGAAGAACCTGGCAAGAAACTCAGTAATTACTCTTTAAAAAAAAATTACAGCTTTGAGTAATACAATATAAATCATAATATAATATAATATATATATATATATAATATAATATCTCTAAATGCATACTGTAACAGACAGATACGCCCTGAGGGCCTACTATCATCGTTACAGCAGTGACGTCTTACATACTTCTTAGCTTTGAAACTGAAACGTCAAAGATCAACAATTCTTAATACACCCTGCTCATACTGATGATGGTAAGTCCCTGTTCTTCGAGTAAAATGTATATTTGACGCTAATACGAAAAAATTTGGCATGCATTCCGTCATACACAAACATACAATGAAACTCTATTGTGCTAAAAATAGCCTCGAGTAACTGTTTGTCACGAATATTTAAGCGAATAATCAAGACTTGAGTGACAATGTGCCATTCATATTCACAAGTATTTAAATACTTCTATTTTTATATGTTCTCAAATTAATTTATGAATTTTAATGAAAATTTAAATATGATTTTTATTGATATTAATCATTATTTACTGTGTAATGACATGAACATTATGCCAGCTGAGTTTCTTGCCGGTTCTTCAAGTTTTATATAAACTGTGATTTCTAATAGGTTATACTTATACCTTTTTTATAAATCTAATCTCACTAATTGCTACGTTGACACCTCTTCATTTTCGGTGAAATTAATCTACCTCTATGCACCCCTTGTGGACCCTACTGAGAAGGCTTGAGTATTTTGATGTCTTAATTTCTTTTTGAAAATGAAGGAGGTTTTAAATTCGTCTGTATGTTTTCGACATTCTGACGTCACTCCACTGTCACTCATAATATCTAGAAGGCGATTTTCAAATCCGATATTTGGGTATATTTTTCGTAATACGAACTTAATTTGCATGTCATTATCCCCGAATTTATATGAAGGACTTTTGGACCAAGGCTTAAAGGTCAGACGTTAGAAATAAATCCTGGGGGTCTACTCTCTTCCTCCGAAACCGAAACTTAGCTTCGCTTTGTTGTTATCAAACTCAAATTTTCGTTCGTTTATTAATTTAATTAAGCCCGGTTTATAATCTATACATCTACTTATACAGTACATATAAATAAAATTGAAGTGTCTGTCTGTTTGTTCCAGCTAATATCCGAAACGGCTAGACCGATTTTAACGGGACTTCACTAGCAGATAGCTAATGTTACAAGGAGTAACTTAGGATACTTTTAAATTAAAAAAATAAGTTGTGTGAAATGAAGTCTACGCGGGTAAAACTGCGGGGCACAGCTAGTAATATATAAACGTCGAAGAATTTTCTTACTATCGGACGTAACTTTAGAACGAATAAGAACCATGGTTGCGAATTTTCGGCCGAAGCTTAGATATTCGGAGAAAGCGAGGTCTCCTGTTACGTCATGTTTTACGATGTTTTGATCTTTGACCCTTTTTCAGTCTAGGCACACAATGAGCTATCGTTTACCTGGGACGTAATAAAGCCCTAGTTTTTGTGATGTTCTTGAACGTAAACGTAATACTAACGTTAGTGAATAAACAGAACTGTGTAATTAACGCGTGATCCCAATGTTACTATCTAACTTGCTACAAAAGATTTCAAGGCAACGTGGAATTCGTGCATAAGTACTTACCGCTACTTCGTCCGAGATATTAAGAGTTAAATATGTATGTATTTATGACAATAATTTACATTGTGTTTTGATATGGGGATAGAGCCGCGGTGGAAAAGACGCAAGTTTGAATCCCAGCGGGGCCTGTACGAATGAGTTTCTCTAAAAACGTATGTGCGGTAATTTCACTATGTGCTTTACGGTGAAGGAACACGTCGTGAGGAGTCTAAGAAATAATTGTAAGACGTATGTATAGTGTCTGAGACTGCGATGGACTCACCCTCTGTCACGTTGAAAATTAATAATATTCGGTGAAATGTAAGTTGTTATTACAACACCTCTGCCTACCTTCGTAGAATACAGGCGTGAGCACATGTATGAACATTATTTATTTCAGTAATTTCTATAATGTTTTAATATAGTGGTAGACTGTTTGCCACATGCTAAGATACTGTGGAAAGAGGTTTTATGTAAGCATGATAGGCAGCGTGTGATCGGTAAGAATAGGAGAAGAAGTAATATTGACGGATGACAGAACGATGGTGGAAGACGTGAAAGACGAAAGACGTATTGATTATTTTATTATTTTATGATGTATTTTAGAGAAGTTAAAGAAGTAAAGAAGATTATATTCATTTCTATTAAAATCCCAGAATACTTACATTTTTCTAGTAATTTGGTTAATGAGAAAAAAAAGAGATTAGAAAGATTTGTTGATTGAATGCAGCAACTTTTACACTTACGTTTATAAAAGTAAACTTATAGAAATGCTTTACATTTCTATACGAATAAACTATCAATGACAATGGAAGGAAATATCCCCGCCCCGTCGAACAGAATCGAGGCTGATCTCATTCGAAGCGAAATGATATTTTTTACCAGGCAACATTGATTAAATGTGTGAGGTTTTTCTGGCCCTATCTTCCGTCTCTATCCTCCTATTTTGTTGAAAATATATCATTTTCTATGTAGGAATTGTGGGAGTTTCCCAGAATTTGGGGACATATTCATCAAAAATTTGAGCCCACGTAGTGTATGTAGCATAGTGTCATGCAGGAAAATGTATTAGAAGTGATGGAACGTTTATGTGCTGTTTCATAGTGTCATGCAATAGTGATACAGGCGAAACTCTAGATTATACGCTGTGCACACATATTGCAAATATGTCTCTATCTACTTCTACACAGATAATTTTTTTTTATGTGTAATTCCGAATTAACGTCCGAATTAGCTTTTTACTAATTGCATCCCATGATAACGTATAGTAACGTGTAGTGACGTATTTACTAACATAAGAAAATAAAAGCAATTATTTATTTTTCTTTCCCTATTTACTTTTTACAGTTCCCAATGAATGATTAATTTAAGTGATTTTACTAATCCCAATCTAAGATTTACAATTTTGTGTTTATGTATGGAAATGGAATGAATGTCCGAGTCTAATTTGAACTGTACCCCTATCACGGGTTTGCAACCGTTTTCGTAATCTATACTCGCTAGCGTCTCCGCCGAATATTAGTATGAGAAATTGTGCGGCGAATCCCAGCGGTGACGCGAAGAACTAAAATATCTCATACAAGTATTGCGAGAGACCCTAGCGAGTATAGATTATGAAAACGGTGGCAAACCCGTGATAGGGGTACATAATACACATAGTATGTGGAAATGCAATATATTGTAGTTTATGAGTTCGCAATATAGAGTAGCGAGTACATTACAATTGGGTAACGTAATAATGTCCAAAATAACTTTTATGAAACACAAAACAGATTTATGTTCTAAGATAGAAACCGCTAATGACCAGGGCTGATGCCTCATGCATCCGGGTTATTATTTCTACATATATTGTAGTAAGTAGCTCAAGAATAATCAAGTGTTGATATGATATAAATATTCTCACGCCATCCCAGAAGGGTCCCCGAAGGGGTAAGCAGAGTGGTAACAACAACACCCACATTTCACCGCATATGATTAAGTGCCAACGTGACAGATGGTGAATCTATCGCCATCTCAGGCACTATACATACACTATACATCTTTGAATTACTTCTCAGACATATTCAGGTTTCCTCATTATGTTTTCCTTCACCGTAAAGCACGTGGTGTGAAAAAAAAATAAACATAAGTTTTCTTAGAAAAACTCATTGGTACAGGCCCCACTAGAATTCAAACTTGCACCGCTTGCTATCCAAATTTCAGGCTCTAACTTGGAATCTCGTTCATCTTCTCGTAAGACTTAGCAGTCCAATGGCAGCACGGCAACTCTTGCCGCATGTGTCGCAAGTGGGAAATTACAGATGGAAATCTGTATAGCACATTGCCCGACCAGAAATCGAACTCAAGACCACGTGTGCCGCAGTAGTGTTTGCGATGACTAGACCAACGAGGAGTACATTAAACTATAGCCCCCTTTGTTACTTTGATATTAAGCTTTGCAGCATTGATGATATTAATCAGTTTGCTTATGCTTATGACGTGGTACGATCGCAATATCAATTTGCAATTAATTGCTTTAGCAACGTGACCCAGAGACGTTACTTGCAGCTATTAGGAGCCTTCAAAGCAACCGCACAATATGACGTCATTAACTGCATACGAGCACCTTGAGCAGACAAAGGAAATTGATTTTGGAATATAATGAGAATTATTAGGAAGGTGTAAAAAGGGAATGCCTGGAAGAAAGTCTACAAAGGCCACGTGCCAACGTGGTCAACGTCACCCCCAGAGTTGCCACCCCGGATGGCAACTAGGATATGGCTTAGGATAATTCTCAGTTGCCTCTAAACATAAAACTACTACTTATCTGCATTTCGTATGTAGAAGGCAGTGGACAATCAAGTTGTCAAATTATATGAGAAGTTTTGAGAGTTTTGCGAGTGACAGATGAACATACATACCTACGAATCAAAATCATAACCCTTTTTACTTTATCCTCCTGCGTGGCACAGTACTTAGAATATATTTTCTTCTCTAGACCCTAGAAAAAACTACGAACATTAAAAGGCTTATTCTCATTGAAACATATTTCGGAAAGTTCCAAACCTAGTTAGCTCAACATATTCCGGTCAACGGCCCACCTCATTTGAAAAGTAATACGGTATATAGTTTGGTGAGTTTTGCAAGGGTAATGCGGTGAGCCGACCCAAAAACGTTATTGAGGGCTTACAGAGCACCTTACCACTTCAATCAAACTGTTTCGTGAATAGTTTTATTTGTTTGAGATATTGGTTTCTATACAAAGAATATAAGAGTGCAGCTACGTCCATACATAAGATGTACCCACGTCTGCATTCACTGAAGAGGTAGATGGATCCCAGTCCATCTACATTGGTCATCTCAAGCTACGCATTTAGTTATAAGTAGATGTACTAGATTTTTAGTCATGTTAATTTTTATCGATATTTGTGCATTGGAACATTGTCCATGAGCTCACGGTTTTTTCAAATTATTTATTTTGTATTCTTTAAATAGTATAATATTTTTGAAAAGAGTAATTACTGAGTTTCTTGCCAGGTTCTTCTCAGTAAAAGCAACCTTCCGAACCTGGCGGTAGCATGTATAATCCTGTATAATTATGTCATTCTGAAGATTTGAAAGTACTTTGTAAAAAGTCTAATCGAATAAAGATACTTTTGACTTTGACTTTGACTTTGACTATCATAAATGGCATCTCAGACATATGCATCACTTTGCACCAGTGACAAGACTTTTTTTTTCATGCTTTATTTGTGTTGTTGCCGTAATTGAAATCAATAAATGCATATCATTTGCATATTCCTTCACCGTGAAGCACGTGGGGTGCAATTACCGTAGTCTTTTAGAAAACAGACAAAGTTTTTCGAACTTCGCGTCAGGCAACTTCTCAAACCCACGGGCTTTTTTTTCTTATTATAAGAATAAGAATAAGCATAATTTATTTACATGAAATATTGTTACAAAAGATGTTGTTTAAAATAAACGGTACAGAGCATATTTCACCCATTTTGGGTATGTAAATATTAATAAAATGTTAAACATTTTCTCTGCAAACAACATGGCTCTAAACAAGCATATTATTATATTTATATAATACTATATTTTAATCATTCGTAGGTACTTTAGTAGATATTGCACATTGTTTATTGTTAATTAAAGTAACTCCGAGATAGGTAACTTCAACCAAATATTCGCTTAAATTTGTGTATTTAAAGTATTATTAAAGTGTAGTTAAAATAATAATACCCATACAACAAAATATGTAAAAAAATAAAATCAGGGCTGAAATACCAGTCGCTTGTATTGCAGTCGACGTCGACTCAAATCACGCTTAGGTATTTTTAGACAAAGAACAAATAGTAATCTATTATTGGCTCGCTGATCAGTCATCACTAAATCGTGGTTTCACTTCGCATACTTGTTTGAGCGAGAATCGGTTTTGCAGCTCATAACAAACATATATGAACGCTAATGCCTGTATTATTTTGAGGTAGGCATAGGTACTTATTTCGTTCGTCTACATTCATACATCACTTCATACACTTCCTTCGGTTATAATTAGGTATAGGCAAGTTCGAATCCCAGCGGGCCTGTACCAATGAGTTTTTCTAAAAAACTTATGTGCAGTTATATCACACCACGTGCTTTACGATGAAGGAAAACATCGTGAGGAAACCTGCATATGTCTGAGAAGTAATTCAAAGACGTATGTATAGCGCCTGAGACGGCGATGTATTCGGTGAAGTGTGAGTGTTGTTACAACACCTCTGCTTACCCCTTCGGGGACCCTTATGGGATGGCGTGAGCATATATAATTAGGTATCGATTGAGATAATTTTGTTATTATATAGTAATATTGTTAAGCGAAATATTAATTACTAGTGGACATTGCGCGATTATAGCCTGGTAGTTCTCGTACCCGTGGGAGTACGGTCATAAAATATAGCCTTTATTAATCAGTGATATTGCTATACATTCTACCGGTGAAAGAAATTTTTAAAATTGGTCCAGTACTTTTTGAGCCAATTCGTAATAATATTAGTATAGCTTTATATTCGAAATACGCTTTCTCTAGACCCTTAAAAATCCAATTTCTATCTGGAAAAGGTTATTCGAAAATCCAACCCCAAGGGGGCGAAATGGGGGTCGAATGCTGTAGGTGGAAGCTAGCTCCGTATATAATCTTAGTAATGTAATCTTGTAAATTATTGGCTAGTTTTATTAATTCGTAGCAAGCAACAAAGTGTCAAAGCAACGCCATAATTAATTCATTTTGGGCCACATTATGTATTTGACCATGATAACATATAAGTAGATACAACGGTAAAGGTGTCAGTCTATAAATATACGTGTTGAGTAATAAATTATTGCAAATTAGCATCTATGACTCATTGTTTAAGTCCATTATCGATCTTACTTAAGGTTTGCGGAAAAACAATGAACTGTGCCCCTATCACTGGTTTGCCACCGATTTCGTTATCTATACTCACTAGCGTCACTCGCAATATTTGTATGAGAAATTTTAGTTCTTCACGTCACCGCTGGGAATCGCTGCACAATTTCTCATACTAATATTCGGCGGAGACGCTAGCGAGTATAGATTACGAAAACAGAGGCAAACCCGTGATAGGGGTACTGTTTATGTTTTCTGACCAAACATGTGCCTATGTTTTGTTAGTTATACTGAAGATGTTTACTCTACAAAAATTCACAAGAGAAAAATATGATCCAAATATTTTGGTAACATCACATTTGCGCCGAATTTAGACGAGGTATTTGAGTGAGCACGCAATCGAGCATAACCATCGAAAATATATTCATTAATTCTTAACACGGAATATATAACGGTTATTACGATTTGTTACGTTGACCAATAAAGTTGGCGAACCTATTCCTGAAAATAAAATAAATAAATACCCTCACGCCATCCCAGAAGGGTCCCCGAGGGGTAAGCAGAGGTGTTGTAACAACAACACCCACATTTCACATTTCACCACATATGATTAAGTGGCACGTGACAGAGTGTGTCCATCGCTGTCTCTTTTAAATACTTCTCAAACATATGCAGGTTTCCTCACGATGTTTTCGTTCACCGTAAAGCACGTGGCATGAAATCACTGCAAGTAAGTTTTTAGAAGAACTCATTAGTACAGACCCCGCTGGGATTCAAACTTGTGTCGCTATAGGCTACATCCTTAAAGTTTGCGTGAGCCCAAGTAACAATTTCACGCGGAAGAAGTCGCGGGTAGGAGCTAGTGTATGTATATTATTTATAGTGGGTTTATAGTTGGTATTTACAGTGGGTTCCCTCATCATAGTGATGAAGGGAGCCCACTATAGCCAGCCCAAGGACGTAAAAAAGTAATGTGTAAAGTGATTGTTTTATTGAATTTTTAAATTAATATGTAACACCAGCCAATGCTCTGAGCCAAAAAAATGCCCAATATAGGAATAAACTAAAAATAAAATAAAAAAATCCCAATACTTTTTTAATGTTTTTGTCGTTACAATAATAATTATTTCATTTTTTTGTGTTAAAGTGTAGTTGTTTTAGGTTACTAAAGATTCGACGCTTATGACATGATACGTGGAACCTAAGACAATACTAACATTTGTTGAAAATTAAATTTAAAAAAATAAATGTTTAAATTAAAAACAAAAAATAAAGCGGGGCCTGTACCAATGAGTTTTTCTAAACAACTTATGTGCAGTGATTTCACACCACGTGCTTTACGGTGAAGGAAAACATCGTGAGGAAACCTGAATATTTCTGAGAAGTAATTCAAAGACGTATGTATAGTGCCTGAGACGGCGATAGACTCACCATCTGTCACGTTGGCACTTATTCAAATTCGGTGAAAAGTGGGTGTTGTGATAACAACACCTCTGCCTACCCTCTGACTACATATGTATGTATGTTAAAATAAATAAACAACGACAGATAAAAAATAAAGGGATAATTTATTTTATTTTTAAATCGATATGGACAGCCGGTGCAATGTGTCCAAATGTGTGCCTAAAGAGTCGACATCCTATTGATATTTTTACTCACAAATATGACTCTTGAATTATATCTTAAACACGCTTCAATCCTCGCTTTTAAAATAGCAATATCCCTTGAGATTTCCCGTTAATTTTCAATCAAGTCCCTGTAAATTATAGCATAATTTCACTCTCATACCCAGCTGAGGATTTAATCTCGACGGTTTTCAACGTTATTTAATAATAGCTGTGTTTCTGACGAGAATATTAAATTAATACTAAAAGGTTTACCAGTTGTGAACACGTGTTGGCATGGGTTTATCTCCACATATAAATAAAACCCAGTGTAAGTCTGTTATAGTAATAATCTGAATCTCGGAAACAGCTTCGACGATTTTTCATGAAATGTCCATCGCCGTCTCAGGCACTATACGTCTTTGAATTACCTCTCAGACATATGCAGGTTTCCTCACGATGTTATCTTTCACCGTAAAGCTTAGTAAACGTAAGTTTTTAGAAAAACTCATTTTTACAGGCCGTTGGGATTCGAACTTGCGTCGCTTGTATAGCAAGCTACTGCTAAAACCCCACGGCCACCAAGGCTGTGTTGATATGATGAATGAAAGACGAATGTAGTCAATAGCTAGCACACTGGATCTAAAATTGAGTGCGAGTGTAACACCTCGGGGCAGCAGGTTCATTATTTTTAAATGCTCTAAGTATTATTTGGCACTCGTAACGAGTAAGTAAAAATAACACAGGTGTTTTCATTATTTCAGTTACAAAATTTTCCTATGGATATTGTTTGTGTGAACAAATAATAATTATCGACAACTTTATAGGTAAATATTAACGTGCTTTCATACATCATCATCTCCCTGGCCTTATCCCAAACATTGTTGGGGTCAGCACTTGATTCAACCCGATGTAGCTGATCACCTGATTTTTATACGAAACGACTACCATCTGACCTTCGCAACCCTTTTTACGAGGAAAATCTGTGATCTGGGTTAAACCAGTTGTCTGACTATTTTAGGCCTCCGACTGACCTGTAACGATTGCCAAAGATGATAAATTGGCAATTGGGACCGACGGCTTAACGTGCTCTCCGAGGCACGGAGGGAACTCGGGCGGTCACCCATCCAATTACTGGCTAGGGCTAGGGTTGCTTAACTTCGCTGATCGAATGATACGCGCAATAGCAACTGCGTTCATACATCTTTTTAAAGAATCATATAATTCATTAAATATCATCGTAAAAGAGTTTTTGAAAAATCGTTCTTCCATGAATATACGCAGCGATTAGCTTTAACTTAGATTTACAAATAGATAATTAGTAATCAAATTGTAGTACTTATACCGTCTCGTACCTGTTTTATATTTTTATCGATTTTTGTGCATTGGAATTGTGTCCATGGGCTTATATAAAATATTTTCGAAAAGAATAATTACCGGGTTTCTTGTCGGGTCTATCTCAGTAAAAGCAACCTTCCAAACCAAGGAGGTACAATCGTATATAATCATTACATTTTGAAGATTTGAAAGTACTTTGAGAATGTCTAATCTAATTTTTTATTTTTATTTTTAATATACAGTCAAACCTGCCTAATGTAATTTGCAGCTACGTGTCGACACCCTCAAAATATTTTAGCAAAAAGATCGACGGAATTAAGTGATTCTCATATTTAAAAATTAAACATGCGACAGTAGCCGTTAATACCCATAATCTACGTATTTAACAAGAGAAAATGACGGTATCAAGCGGAAAATTCGACTCAACGCACCGACAATGCTTTCAAGCGTAGGTTTGGACACTTGTATCTATAAATAACATGGTGATAGCCATTGTTTGCACGAGCTACTCTACACGTGGCACAGCTGCTATTGCGCATATCACTCATTAGCAAAGTTTAGCAACCCTAACCCAAGCCAGTGGGTGGATGGTCACCGTCCGAGTACCCTCCGTGCCTCGGAGTCAAGCCGCCGGTCCCCGTTGCCAATTTAACATCTTTGGCAATTGTTACAGGTCAGTCGGAGGCTTAAAAACTATACAATATACAGCTAGATAACTGGCAAACCAGTGGATTCAAATCCAGATGACCGATCTTTCTCGTAGAGGAGGTTATGCAGGTCAGATGGCAGTCGCTCCGTATAAAATAGGTGATCAGCCTCGTTCGAGTTCAATCAAGTACCGACCCCAAGTATGTATGGGATAAAGTCAGGGAGACGAATCATTGTGTGCAGCAAGCAAATTCCATAAGGAGTATCAGAATGGTCCCCAAAGGGGTAATCAGAGGTTCTACCATGAATTTTTCACTGAATTTAACTAGGTGAATAAATAGATGGCAAGTTCGTCCCTGTCTCAGGCAATGCACATAATTCTTTTTAAGTCATACCTTTGCAGGTTTCTTTAACATGTTTTTCTTCACCGTGGTATGACTGCTGAAATTTGCCAACTATTTTCAATATTTGTTTATTGACTATTGAGCATTGGAACTGGGTCCATGGTGTCCACTTATATTTATGAGATTACTAGTTGTTCCCCGCGGTTTCACCCGCGTAGATTTTGTTTTATATAATATATCGTTCAAAGTTTCATACAAACTTTCATCCCGTATTTTATCCCCTTTGGGGTAGAATTACTCAAAATCTTTTCTTACCGGATGCCTACGTCATAACATTTACCTGCATGCCAAATGCCCGCCCGATCCGTCCAGTGGTTTGGGCTTTGCGTTGATAGATTAATATGTCAGTCAGTCACCTTTGAGTTATATATATTTAGATATATTGTAACCATAAAACGGATTCTTCTCAGTAAAAGCAACCTTCAGAAACCGGTGGTAACATTTATAATCCTGAATAAAGTAATTTTTCTATGTCCTGACAATTTGAAAGTACATAATAATAAATGGATTCAAATACCCTTTATTTTTGATTATAACTGCCTCGTTGGTCTAGTGGTTAGTACGTTCGCCTGCCGATCACGAGGTCCCGGGTTCGACTCCCGAGGCGGGTCAAAAATTTGTATTGGATTTTTCTGTCAAGAAATTCACAATAAAATGCCCGGAGTTTGGAAGTTGGCGGTGTTTCCACCCCCGTGCCTCGGAAAGCACGTTAAGCCGTTGGTCCTGCGCCTGATCTCTCTCCGGTCGTGTCGGATTGCCTCCCATCCCACTATGAGAGTGAGGGAAAAAAGAGTGCACCTGTGTTTGCGCACACACTTGTGCACTATAATATCTCCTGCGCACATGGCTAATCCTCGTTGAGATTAGCCGCCGTAGCCGAAATTCGGTAGGAGGTCATTATTATTTTTGATTGTGATTTTGAAACACACAGCAACTATTCAACCCATTCAGCTACTACTCATATCATCATGCTGATGTCAAATTGCTGTTTGTATACTGATTGATCGTGCTTATCTACTAAGATTATCTAAACAAATATTGCTTTTGTCGGTATTCAGAGCTACTTATCCTACGTTGCTAGGAGGAGGAAACTTCTCTTAACCTTTCCGGTTAATCTAATCTTAACTAATGCAGCATGTATGTTCCCACTGCTGGGCAAAGACTTCCCCATTTTCCAGTTCGTTTGTCCCTATACAAATATAAACTCTGCTTAGCTTGGTCACGGCATCACGCGTGAACCAATTACGATTATATTTTTTCGTTATGATTTTCAGGAAAAGATTCTGTGAAAGAATAAATTACGACAATATGTGCTTTTGACTATATTCTTATTTCCGATGTAATCTTATACTGCCTTATTAAAAAATATAGACTAAGATAGTCTTTGGTTTACAAGTATCTGCATCTCATTCTGTGATACGGATTTAAGAAAGGATGGACATAGTATAGTCTATTCTTGATCTTAACCATATTTTGTAATAAAGAGGATAGCGTTTGATATAACAGTCTGGATAATGTCTATCGGGCAAGTTAGTGGTCTATTAGGATGTATATTCAGACAAAGTATTATGATGTCAAAAATATCGAAACGATTATAAAGCTTTAATAATAGTTATTAAACGTGATAAATAGCACAAAAACGAAATACCTAGTACATTAAAAATTCTCCACATTACACTAAGAAATTCCAAAACTACAAAGCTCGTTTTTATCTCCAGAAAACAAACGAATGTACTAATATCCTTCGTACAAGTATTCTCTTTGTAGGCATTATTAGCATCGTTATGCAAGTTAAGAATAGTATGAACCCATCGACCTCTGAGTCCCTTACTAAAAACTGTTATTAAACATACTTCCGTGGATTTGCAAAAAATAATATAAATGAAAATGATTTATTCAGTTTATGAATGTCGAAGAATTTACTCAACTAGCCTGCTAGCTTTACGGTGAAAGAAAACATCGTGAGCAAACCTGCCTATGCCTGAGAAGTAATTCAAAGACGTATGAATAGTGCCTGAGACGGCGATGGACTCACACTTCGTCACGCTAATACTAAATCATATTCGGTGAAATGTAGGTGTTGTTGTAACAACACCTGTGATTACCCCTACGAGGACCCTTCTGAGATTGCGTGAGATGTGTTTTATCATGCGGTTTTCACAATAAAAAAGGTTCATTATCAAGGTGTACATATTATGAGACATGTCAGATACGAACTGCTGCAACTTATTATGATGGCCAAAGTGTATGTAATAATGAAAAATTACCTTTAAATTCTACGAATCCGAAATACGCTCCGTAAATTGCATGTTGCTAGTTGCCAAATATCAACCGTAACCAAGGTAGCAACAATAAAGTTATTCGAGAAATATTTTATTTGAGCTAAAAACCTTATAAATATAATCTAATAACTAAAAACCTTAAAAATATATAATCATATAACTAAAATATATTATTAAAAGAAGTCCCTGTAGGCAAAGTACCGAAGATACTGGCAGCATTCCCCCTTTGGATGGCAAGACTAATTCTTTGACCGAGGTAGCTGCCAGCTCTCCGGTCTCCTGTGATGTCGACTAACCTTTCGGTTATTATAAAGTTATTCTTACTACCCACATATTGGTTAACATTGATACTTATTTTTTTTTTATTTTTTTTTTATCGGTATCGGTTTGGAATACTAACCTTGTTATAATGCATTTAACATAGGATAAACTGACTAATTAATAATTATACATTTTGTATTCCATATTTTTTCGTTATGGTTACAATAATAAGCTTGGTGCGTTCCTGTATACATTGAAATGTACATATTTTAAAAAAGTACCTATCTTAAGTTGTCATGTAAGTGAATATTATAATTCTTATGGGAATAAACGTTCAAACATAATAAGTGTCTGGGAAGAGGCCAGTAAGCCGAAGGAGGAAGTCGTGGCTGCGCAATATCCACGAGTGGACTGGCATCAGCAGTGCTGCTGCACTCTTCCGCCTCGCGAAGGATACACAGAAGTTTACCGAACTGACAGACAACCTTCAATAACTGGAAAGAAGAAGACACTACAAGAAGATGAAGATCAAGGTGTGAGCAGATGTTTTTCGAACACAATTTCTGGCCATATTTTATGATAATTATTGGCGACAAGGAAAAGGAAAATTACTTGAAACATATTTGTTAAATGTTACTTCTAATAGGCATAACAATATGTTCCGCTCAATCAGCCGATTTGTATAGATCGAGATCTAGCTTTGTTTAGCATAATGAAAAATATTTAAGAAGATCTATGACTGACAAAAAAACCTGTTAAACATTTGACTTATTATATCCACGATACTACAGATAAATAAAATTGATGTGTCTATTCCAAACTAACATATTTTACCTAAATTCATGTGAAAGTATATACGGTAGTGACATAAAAAACGCAATTTTAAAAATATCTAGTCTAGTCTACTAATTTTCGAAACGATTGGACCGATTTTAACGGGACTTTCACTGGCATATAGCTAATGATACAAGAAGAAACTTAGACTTTTATTTAAAAAAACATTGTGTTCCGCGGCCATGAAATTAAGTCTATGCGAGCTAATATTGAATGAAAATAATCCCTCTAAATGCCATGGTAGTGAACTAATATTATCGTAAATCAGATTCAATAATAGATTTTGATATATTGGCAGGTTATTTACAAGCGGCGCCCATACATCGTTTTTAGTAAGCAAGTGTTCAAGATCGTATGTCTAAAAATAGAATGGATAATAGTTTGAATATATTTAAAGCCATAATATTTTATGGTAGTTCACTCCAAGGCTCAGCTACTCGAAAAGGCAAGTTTTTATGTTAATATGTATTGTTGGATGATCGTTCTAATAAAATAACCGTGGCCTGCGGTTTCACCCGCGTTGATTTAATTTGATTCCCACGGAACCCTGAATGTCTTTTTTTAAAATAAAGCCTTAGTAACTCTTTGAAACATCAGCTATCTGCCGGTGAATGTCCCGTTTAAATCGATTCAGCCGTTTCTGAGATTAGCCGGAATAAACAGACACAGACAGACAGACACCGTGTATACTTTCACATTTATTTAGTGAAAAGCTGTTATTTTGGTATTCACATCTTTATCCACTGGTGGATCAATTTTATATTATACTTTTCGATGCCGCTCTGATCCACCCTACCCCTGCCACCTTATATTCTTTAATTTACATTTAGTGAAAAGCTGTAATTGTGAAATTACATACAGACACTTTAATTTGATTAGGTACTACAATGTACTGTATACAGGCTCCCATTGTGTATTTGTGCTAATGGAAAAAGTTGTTAATATTTTGTTACCCTTTACTTTTTTACAACCTCCGCCAGTTATTAATTTATTATGCTTCTGTTTTTCAGTTCATTATTGAAGGGTGTCAAATGGCTCCGGTGAAATGTGGATGTATTTGGGAGCCAATCAAAATATTGGCAATATTTTCAAGTAGCTAGGGTTACTATTATAATATGTATTAGCTATACCCCGCAGTTTACCCGTGTGGATATAGTTTCATACTTTATTTCACGGAAACATGATAATTATGTTTTCTATCTAGGTACAGATAAATAAAATAAAATTTGTAATTCCAAATTAACAAACAGTTTTCACTAAAATATATATATACACAAAAACACCCACATTACACCGAATATGATTAAGTGCCAACGTGACAGATTGTGAGTCCATCGCCGTCTCAAGAACTATACATACGTCTTTGAATTACTTCTCATTATGCAGGTTTCTCACGATCTTTTCACTCAATCACTGCACATAAGTTTTTGGAAAAACTCATTATACAGGCGCCGCTGGGATTCGAACTTACGTCGTTTGCGTAGCAGGCGACTGCACAAACCCCGAAGCTACCACGGCTCCTTAGTAAAATGTTCTCTTTCACTAAAACACTAAAATTTTTCTCTGTTTGATCCAGCTTATCTCTAAATCATGGTCGCGGTAAATCGCGGGTTACAATTAGCGTAAGCCCAAAGTAGCTATTTCACGCGAACGAAGTCGCGACCAGATGCTAGTTTTGTATAATTTGTTTGGTCGGTTGCATTTAATTTTAATTATATTCAAATTAATTCGCTCTGAGAGCGTGAAAGTCGAAAGGACTAACGCAAACAATCCATATTTATATTGCAAATGAGAAAGTGTTCCCAATTGTAATTTTTTTATGTTATAGTCTATCACAGTTGGTAGGGGGGAGTTACTTCTACTGCTTAACGGGACTAAAGGGCGAGACCCAAGGGCCTACATACAGCTAAGGGAGCCTGCAGGCTTCGGGCGTCGCTGGGGGCTAGCTAGGGAGCTGAATCTAAGTGGGCAATGTCCCAGTTGTCAGCTGAAGAGAGCATTTTATACATTTAAAAGAACGTAATCATTGTGCGATCTAACTAACGTGTGTCGCCATCTAGTGGGCTACTCTTCTAACCGTTTGCGAGTGACTCTTAACCGATTCTGGTAAAATTTAGAATCGAGTACTTACAAAACAATTCACGATGTCCGGGTAAAAGCTAGTTACTTCGTCGACTACGGCGAATCAAAAAGGATGGTTATCTACACTAATATTATACAGAGGATTGATTTGTAATGAACGAACTCGAAAACTACTGAGCCGATTTCAAAAATTCTTTCACCATTGGAAAGCTACATCATCGGCGAGTAACATAGGCTTTATTTAATCCTCGTACTCCCACGGGAATGGGCACTACGCGGGTGAAACCGCGTGACGTCCGCTAATGATATTATATGACGATTGATTATTTGCCATATGTTGACACACTTTAAAATAAAATAAAATCGAATATTAGTGCATTTTATGATTCAGATAAACTTAAAACGGATGGTAAAATAATAAAATACCACTACAGGTGGCAAATAGCATGAATCTCTTGCGGTTCACAATCAAAACTCAAATCTTCACACAATATTTGAGACATATTTAAATTATTTACGTGTTACCAACTGTGATTGTTTTGAGGAAGGCGTATTAAGAACTTCTTAGCTTTGTCGTTTGATTTTTCGGTACCAAATTGAAACGTCAAAGCTTAGAAGTTCTTGACACGCTCTGCTTAAACCGATGATGGTAGGCCCCAATATACGGTCTCATACAAATATAGTATGGATTCACAAACATTGTGGCTAGCAAATGGATTACGTACGGTTGCAAACTAGTTACTAATAGGGGTACCTACTGTTTACACATGGGAATATCACGGGGAGCTTATTCGACAGCTTGACTATACCGTATCTATTATGCCGTCATCTACCAAAACGGATTGAACGGAAACGGTTGAATAAACCGCGGCAAAAATTTAAACAGATGTGACTTTTCAATGAAAACACCTATTCGAGACTTGGAGGCAAGTGAAAATGAAAAATGAAAAATTTATTTATTTACAGTAGTAATTAGACAATAGGTACATGCAGTCTTTACAGATTATATGGCTACTAAATCAACTCGCGCATTTACATAGTTTGAGTTTTCCTGTGGTTTTCACACTAGGCAAGCCTGTATCGCGAAAACCTGTTTGATTTTCCTAATTCATTTATTGACACATAGGTCGTCGTTTACTATTATCAATACAAGTACTTGGATTATTTACAAAACTATTCAAATTTTTGAACATTCGGAAAAAAAGATCGATAGTTTTGTTTTTCATTATAATTGCATTATATATAGTATATGTATGAGGTAAAAATGTTGAATGCCAGAATGATAGGCAACGTGTGAGCGGAAAGACTAGAACAACAAGTGAGAAGTGAAGATAACAGAACGTTAACAGACGTGAAACGCGAACAACGAAAGACTTATTGATTATTACCCTTAGCAACCATAGCCTATAACTACGTTATCGTTGGAGCTAGATATTTTACGACTTCAACATAGTAATATATTCATAAAACCCTACAATTTCTGTAGTGTAGATCTATTTTATTCAATGAGAACTAGCTCACTTGAAAACATTATTTTTTTAATATTACTCCTTTATTTACTATCAATGTAATGAATAATTGAAGTTACGAAGTTTTAATAATTGTCAGTAAAACACGTAAATGTTATATACGCGATCAATCACGTGACACTCCTTAATAACAGCACTGCTAGTATGGCTAGAAAAAGTAAAATTCTAACTATTAGAAGAGAGAGCATAATGGGTGTACTATAAGTACACCTATGTCTACCCATTCAGATAATACAGGCTTGAGCCTATTCATGAGCTCTCGTTAACAAAAAAAATGTGTACTGTCCTAGATTCATTATTTTAACAATGCCTTTAAGTTCATATTGTTATCCTAATGGCCGGCATGCGTTTAATGAAGCCCAATAAATGGCAACCATTCTGAACGGCAAGACCACTCGGCTTTTGAAATTATATAGGATCTAGACTTGTTAGATATTTCTGAGTCGATCTGATGATGGAGCCGAAAGACAGTCGATGGAACTCCTTAACGATTTACAGCAAGTACCTGGTGTTTGGGCTTGATTAATTCGTATTGAAACTTTACACATAGATGGGTTGTGACTATCAAATAAGAAGAACTGTGTAAACGTAAAAAACTTTCCTAAAAATTTTTTGGTCTAAAATTTTTTTTTAGATTGTTTTTACATTTGTGCTGGAAAATAAAAATAATGTTAAAAAATATTTTTTATCATTGTGGTGGAAAAAAAAATCCGTCACGCGGATTTCAAACCCATACCACAATTTAGCAAATGTCGTTGATTTGGAATTACAAACAGACACTTAAACTTTTTTTTATCTGTACAGATGTCTCGTCCATGTATCAAAAGGCAAGTCGACCAAATATGGTCGGGAGGTCACTTTATTAGCACCAGCCATCTCATGCATGTTAATTTGGGGTGAGAGCTTTCGGCATTGCTTTCATGTAGCCCTTATCCCTGTTATATGGTCATCTCAAGCTACACAATTATTTGTAGTTCTTATTTTTAGTTTAATTTTTTTATTTATATCGAGTTTTGTGCACTGGAACTGTGTCCATGGGCTTATATATATTTTTTATGATTTATATTGTATTACTCAAAGCTGTAATTTTTTTTTAAAGTGTAATTACTGAGTTTCTTGCCAGGTTCTTCTCAGTAAAAGCAACCTTCCGAACCTGGCGGTAGCATGTATAATCCTACGTAATCGTCTCTTCCTGACGATTTGAAAGTACTTTGTAAAAAGTCTAATCAAATAAAGATATTTTTGATTTTGATTTTGATTTTATAAATTACATAATCCGTTATGGAAGAGATTGTTTATAGTAAGAGAGTTCCTTTTTTTTGTTTACGCAATTTTAGTACCTACTAGTTATGCCCTGCGGTTTCACCCGTGTAGATTTAATTTAATTCCCGCAGAACACTAAATGTTTTTTTAAACAAACGTAGGCTAAGTAATTCCTTGTAACATTAGCCATCTAGCGATGAAAGTCCCGTTAAAATCGGTCTAGCTGTTTCAGAGATTACCCGGAACAAACAGACAGAGGATTTTTTTGAAAATTTGTTTTTTAAGTATCTACCGAATATACTTTCATATGCATTTAGTGAAAAACTGTTTTGGGATTACAAACAGACACTACTTTCTTTTCAATTTTATTTACCTGTATAGATTAGGTCTACATTCCACACTGCTTAGTAGGTCCGAGTTTATATTTATACTGCGAAATAGTTTCCCAAAATGTGTTACAGGGCAGTTCAAGGTCGTTGAAAAGAGATTTTCATTGGATCCACAACGCATGTATTGCCCTTCATATTACATGTTAGTAACAAACAACATCGAGCCATTTACTGGCTGATAGCTAATGTTACCGAAGCCGTATATTATATTCACCGAAGATGATTAAGTGCCAACGTGACAGATGGTGAGTCCATCGCCGTCTCAGACACTTTACATACGTCATTGAATTACTTCTCAGAAATATGCAGGTTTCCTCTCGATGTTTTCCTTCACCGCAAAAGCACGTGGTGTGAAATCACTGTACATAATTTTTTTTGAAAAACTCATTGGTACAAGCCCCGCTGGGATTCAAAATTGCGTCGCTTGCGTAGCAGGCGACTGCTCAAACCTCAAGGCCACCACGTCTCTATGCGTTTTTCTAAAAAAGTTAAGTGCGGTGATTTCATACCACATGCTTTACGATGAAGGAAAACATCGTGAGGAAACTTGCATATTTCTAAGAAGTAATTCAAAAACGTACTAATGGACGTTCCAGCATAATCGATGGTTTGATGTTCTATCACACATCTTAAACTTTATCATTTAGCGATACGTGAGTCCAAAAATAGATATAACTACCTAAAAACGTAATTAATCGTTCCACGTAATTACTCAGGCAGGTTCACTGACGCATGCACATAATGTAATTAGACAACATTCAAACGTGAGTTTTTATTTACTTCAAATGACGTCAATTACGTTACCACCAAGGTTAATATGTGGATGACAGGCTATAATTCGCGGAACCCTATTCTTTATTTTCAAAAACATTAACCATCTAGCGATGAAAGTCCCTTTAAAATCTGTCCAGCTGTATCGGAGATGATCCGGAACATTGATTCGCATTTTCATACATTGCTTTACGATTAGACTGGTAGTGTTGCAAAATGTGTAACCTGATAACAGCGCTGCCAAATCTCCTTATTTTTAAGTAGGTCTACGTATTTTAGACCTTTCCTGCAAAGCTACTAACTTCAGCTCAGAATCTACGTATTTTTTAACAAATTTCCAAAACAGTTCTCATACATACATAAATATGCTCACGCCTGTATTCCCCGAAGGGTTAGGCAGAGGTGTTGTAATCACAACACCCACTTTTCACCGAAGATGATTAAGTGCCAACGTGACAGATGGTGAGTCCATCGCCGTCTCAGACACTTTACATACGTCATTGAATTACTTCTCAGAAATATGCTTTGGATGATGGCTTTGGAGTTTAAGCAGTCGCCTGCTACGATGCAAGTTCAAATCCCAGCGGGGCCTGTACCAATGAGTTTTTCTAAAAACTTGTGTACAGTCATTTCACACCACATGCTTTACGGTGAAGGAAAACATTGTGAGGAAATCTGCATATGTCTGAGAAGTAATTCAAACACGTATGTATAGTGCCTGAGACGGCGATAGACTCACCATCTGTGACGTTACAACACCTACCCCTTCTGGGAATACAGGCGCGAGCATAATATGTATGCAAGTTGAGTATGAACCAACAATTTGAAGACAACAGGTTGCACATTTTTTTGGCTGGATTGTAGGTAACTTGTTATATGAACAATGATCATGATTCATGAGAAATGTCTGAGTAACAAATCTCGACCAAAACACTACACTATTTTGTAATAACAGATCCGGGCAAATATCAACTCACTGAATTAAGTAACATGATCTTGACTAGTATTATAATCAAGTATGTATGTCGGCTACGGAGCTAATTAAACTGGCCGTGTATTTCAAGTCTTGATATATTCTAACGAAGAGAAAATATATATTAGAAAGTATATATTTTATACCGAACTCCAATGAAGTTGATTCTATGAAAGTCTAGACGAAATCTAATTTCAAAGATGATTGAAATAATGGTGAGGGAATTATGAGCAGAATTAACGGGGGTATGATCGATACCCGTATAAAAAATTTTGTAATCAACCGTTTAAAAAATTGTAATAACCATTACCTTGATAATAATGATAAGATGTAATTACTATATGCCTTATCTCATCATCATAAATTTAAGAATCTGACTATTATAGGTGTAACCGATGCAATTCGTCTCTATCCAGTGCCATCACCTTGACCTCCCTATACGTCATGACGGACACCTTTTCCGTAACTTGTCTCGTGTATGGGTCTTCCTCTTCCTCTCTTTCCTTCTACTTTTCGTTCTAATATGTTTTAAAAAAAACTGCCATATCGTACAAGGTGGCCAATCCTCATTCCTCTTTGATTCTGGATTCCATATAGAACTGTTTTACCGTGAGTTTTTTTGTTTGCTTGTTTGGTAGAACGAGCTATTCTCTGGTTCAATAAGCAAGCATTAATGAAAAATGTTGCCAAAACGGGAATTAATATATTCAGGTGGACGAAATCGCGGGCAACAACTAGTTTGTACAAATACAGATGCTGGTTTTCTCGCTTTGTTTATTAATTTGCCAATAGCTTTCGACGCAACAGGAGACACAAATTGTTTTTGAAGTCCATTTATTCCGAGAACATTACTTGCCCATAAAAAGACCCTTTTCAAATTGAGCGTTTTATAACGTCATGCTACGGAGCCGCAGCGGTACCGTTATCGTGCTGCACATGGACGGCTCTAGTTTTTTCTGACTGACAAATGCTTAGTTTGAAAGAGCCCTTATCCCCTCTTGGATGCAACACCCAATTGGGATGCTAGCTGGTGAGAAGGTAATTGCTTACATACTTATGCTGACGCCTGTATTCCCCGAAAGGGCAGACGTGTTGTATTGTAAACAACGCCCATTTTTCACCGAATATGATTATGTGCTAACGTAACAGATGGTGAGTCTATCGCCGTCTCAAGCACTATAAATATGTCTTTGAATTACTCGTCCTTCTCAGACATACAGAGGTTTCCTCGTGATGGTATGAAATCACTGCACATAAGTTTTTAGAAAAACTTCGGTATAGGCCCTACTGGGATTCGAACTTGCGGTGCTTGCGTAGCAGGTGACTGCTCAACCCCCACGGCCACGGCTTTGCGTGCGAGTTATAAATTAATAATTATTACGGCGTAGTGAGTAAGCTTTATATATAATTATTTATTTAAAATAAATAAACATAACAAGAAAGCACATAAAGTAAGGTTATTATGACTATTTTCTATTATATCATCCATGTAAGTGACAACGTACGATACTCCGCATTGTGTGTCTGTGACATGTCGAATTGGATGGAATCCATATTTGACAAGTTCGGAATTGAACGGATTGGAGTCTACATGTCAATCCGATGGTTCGTCGTGCAAGGCCCGAGACGATGATTGGAATCATATACAATTTTCAAACGTGAAACATTAATACATTTATTAAAGAGCGTTTAAGTGCTTCGCGGTGTCTCCCGCGTAAACTTAATTTTGGGTCAGGACCCACTCGTCCCCTGATATTCGCACCCTGTGCCCACTCATCCCCTTAA